>CM044319.1:45460000-46710000 GCA_024291935.2 Okapia johnstoni | reverse complement strand
CATCTCTGCTCACATCCTGAACTGTGACGAGCCACACCTGGCTACAGGGGATGCTGGGAAATATGGTGTCTCTGGGCAACCGTGTGCTGGACCAAAATTTGAGAGTTCTCTACTAAAAGAAAAAGGCATAGCAAAAACATGGAAGGTCAAGAAAGCAGTGTCTGCCTCACACTCAATTTTGCTATTCTTCGGACTTCCCCAGTGGTACAGTGATTAAGATTTTACCTTCCAGTGCAGGGAGTGTGGGTTCAATATCTGGTCCACATGCCTTGTGGCCAAAAAAATCAAAACATGAAACATAAGCAATATGGTAACAAATTCAATAAAACCTTTTTTAAAAATGGTCTAAATCAACAAAGGACAGAGAAGCCTGGCCTGCTGCAGTCCATGGGGTCACAAAGAGTTGGACTCAACTGAGCTAATGAACAACAACAACAAAATTAAAAAAAATTTTTTTTGCTATTCTTTCCCAAAACAGACTTATCATCCATGAACCTTTATTATCCTAAATAAGCTTTGGAATGAGTGTGTTGATTTCTTTGAGAAACCTAATCTCTTCTTATTGAGGTTAATTCTTAATTTATAGATTGTTTTGGATGCTATTAACATTTATGAATATAGAACATTTCTTCATTTTTCAAATTTTTTACAAATTTCCTTTGGTAGAGAGGCTGTTCTTAAGACAATAAAGTCTTGTTCATTTTTTGTTCATTTTTGTTAAGACCAGATAATTCATGTTCCTATGATGTTGTGAATAGCATCTTATTTTGATTCTCTGTCTGGCTAGCATTGCAGTTACTTAGTAAGGAACAGCAAGCTGTGGTCTGCAGGTAAAATTCAGATTATGGTTTGTTTTTGTGTGACCCATGAGCTAAAAATTGTTCCATACATTTAAAGAGTTGTTAAAGAAAAGAAAGTGAAAGGAAAAGAAAAGAAGTAGAGAGAAAAGGAAAGGAAAATACCAACTATTATAAAGAAATTCTGCTGATTTTTCTAAGCAGTCTTTCATCTTGAAAGCTGATGGTTTTCTTACCAGTTCTAGTACTTTCTTGTTGATTTCCTTGGGGTTTCCATGTATTTGGTCAGTGCTTCCACGGATGACGGTCTTATCTGTTCCATCTAAATCCTTACACCTCTTATCCCTTTCCTTCTCTTATAGCTTCGGCCTGTAATACTATGTTTAAAAAAAAAAAATTGTACTGATAGTATGAGTAGAGTTTCTTTGTTCTAAATCTTAATGAAAATGAGTCTCAAGTTGCTTCATTAATTATGATTTTGCTGTAGGATTTTGGATACAGCTTTTATCAAGTTAAAGAAATTCCCTTCTATTCTTGGTTTACTAAGAAGTTTTTAATCAGAAGTAGATGTTGGCATTTCTTGAGTGCTATTGAAATAATGAAATGATTTTGTTCTTTCATTTGGGAAGAATTGCATTGATACATTTTTCTGATGCTCAATTATGCTTGCATTTTTAGATAAACCCTATGTCCACTACACTCATAAGTGAAATAAATCTGTAATTTCCTGTACTGTCTTAATCATGTTTCAGAATCCAGGTTATGCTAACCAGCCTTATTAAATGGATTGGTATCTTTCTTGCTTTGTCTAATTCTGAAACAAATGTTGTTAGAGAACATTTATCTATTTCCTGAAAGTTTGGCAAAACTCACCTATAAGACAGTATGACTCTAGAATTTTTTATAAAAAGATCATGATTATCATTTTAATTTTTAAAACAACTATTGATCTATTCAAGTATTTCTTCTTGGGTTTATTCATTGCTTTGTGTTTTCTAGGAATTTTTTCATTTTGCTCAGGTTTATTAATTTCCTGGGCTTCCCAGGTGGCGCTAGTGGTAAAGAACCCACCTGTCAATGCAGGAGACATAAGAGACATGGGTTTGATCCCTGGGTTGAGAAGATCCCTTGGAGGAGGGCATGGCAACCCACTCCAGTATTCTTGCCTGGAGAATCCCATGGACTGAGGAGTCTGGCAGGCTATAGTCCAGAGGGTTGCAAAGAGTCAGACACGACTGAAGCCACTGAGCACACGCACATCAATTTATTATCCCATGGTGATTCTTATTCTTTTTATATCCACAGAATACTATTTTTGAGCTTTTTCTTTTTTATTATACATCATATTTGCATATTTATTCTATTTTCCTTGATTAGTCATATTAGTTTATTCGAAGAAGCAACTGCTGGCACTCAGTAGTCCATCCTTTTTAGCTCTGTTTCTCTGATTTTTTTAAGTCTTTTATTGAATTTGTTACAATATTGTTTCTGTTTTTATGTTTTGGCTTTTTGAGGAATGTGCGATCTTAGCTCCCCGACTTGGGATCGAACCCACACCCCCTGCATTGGAAGGCAAAGTCTTAACCACTTTGCAAAGTCTTAACCACCAGGGAAGTCCCCTATTTCTTTAGTCCCCTATTTTTAGTGTCATTATTTCATCCCTCTTTTCTTATGTTTTGCTGTAACTTCTTGAGTTGAATCTTTATCTCATTTGTTTCATTATTTCTTATTTCTGATAAATGTATTTAATTCTATATATTTTCCTGTGAGTACTTATTTTTTTTAGCTATGTCTTAAAATTTGGGTATAGAGCACCTTTAAGGTCATTCAGGTCTAAGCATGTTATGATTTCCCCAGGTGATTTCCTCTTTGATCCAGGTGTAATTGACTAGGATGCTGTCTAATCCCCAGACACATGGACTGTTTGTGTTTATCCTATGGTCCTTGATTTATTTTATTGCATCTTAGTCAGAGAACACAGTGGATATCAAGTTGGTTAAGTACATGGAGGCTTTCTACGAGGCTAGCACAAGGGCCATTTTTGTGACTGCTCCATGTGCGTTTGGATAAACTTCACATTCTCTGCTTGTGCAACATTTATATGCTCATGGAAATTTGAGTCTATTAATGGTGTCTATCAATTTTTCTATATCCTTTTTAGTCCACTTAATCAATTAGTTTCTGAGAAGTATGTGTTGACACTGACAACTTCAATTGTTGGTTTACCAGAGCAAACTTTCTCACACAAAAATCCAACTGCATCACTCCCTGTACTTTTGGATAAGAAAGTGAAAAAAAGGTCAATCCTCAGCTGGCCTTCTGTAATTACCCTCTTCCCAGGCCTGACTCACCTCCTACATGAGATTCATCTCTCTCCATCCACCCCAGCCCTGACACACACCCCTGCCCTCTGTCACTGTGAACTCCCTGCCTTGAACAACCCTGAGGGACACTTTCCTCTCACGGTGTTTGCACTCTGGGACTCCTCCCCCCAAAATTCTCCCTTGAGGCTTATCTAACTCCTCATAAATACCCACTCACCCTTCAAGATCCAGCTCCGGTGCTTTTGACCTCATCCACCGCCACATGGCCACCGACACCTGGACTGCAGCCAAGCCTTGCCACCTCCAGCTCCCACCTCTGAGCCTCGGCCCAGGCCACTCCTTCTCATTGGAAGGCACTTCTCCAGATGGTCCTATCTCTGCCACTCCTGCAGGACCCAGTTCAACCTCCCTTTCTCATAAAAACAGTTCCTCCTCTGTGTTTGGCAGGTGTTCTTCAGACACATCCTGCAAATATTTAGTGGGCATCCCCATGAACTATGCTTGTGCTTGACCCAGATTCAGAGATGGATGGGACCCCAGGCCCTTCCCTGGAGGATTCTGGAACCTGGGATGGCCACCTCTAATGCAAACAGGGTCCAGGCAGGTAGGAGAAATCTGTCAGCAGCTGTGGATTGCACGACCTGCCCTCTCTAGAAGGTTCAGCCACCCTTGCTAGTGTTTGGGAATGTAAGCCTTGAGCTACCCCAATGCCCAATTTTTGTGGAGAAGCCACACATTTTTGAAACATTGGCAACTAATTCACATGTTTCTGAAAGAGGATGCTGGGCAAACAGTCTGCGGGCCAGGTGTGGCTGCCCAGGCTCCAGCCCCGAGGGTGACTAAACCATCCCAAGGGGAGCTTCCCAGGGAAGAAGCCACTTGAGTGGAGGAGTGCTGGGCAATGAGTAAGAGGAACCAATAGAGAAGGGCTGGGAAGAATGTTCCAGGAAGAGGGACGAGAGCATTAATAATGGTCCAAGTTGTTTGGGTCCACACCACACCCCACCAGACCAGGTGCCCCTCCCTGTCCCCTCCCCAACCTCCACCTGCAGCCCCGCCCCCTCCACAGAAATAATTAAGGGAAGAAGGGACCAGGGCTCCTTTGGCCATGGGCTGGTGCCTTGGAAGCCAGACACAGGTACCCAGGTGTTTGGCCTGCTAGGTAGAGATGGAACTCTGGGGGCAATGATGGGTGAGGACAGCTCCCAAGAACCCCTTCATTGACTCAGGACACCCACACCGGTGAGCAGCCTTCTCTCTGGGGAGCCCGGAAAACAGGTGGATGGGAGGTTCAAAGAGGGGTGTGTCCTGGCAATACACTCCCTGAATGGCCCAGCTCCAGCGGGTGTGTGCTGGTTTGGGTTGTTTTGTGTTTAATGGAGCTGTCTGTTTTCTGAGGGGGTGGAGATCGCTGCAAGGCATTGTGCCAGAGAGGACAGAAGTGGGGGCCCTCAGGTTGGCCTGGCTCGGTGACCCAGAGGTGAGAACAGGTACAACAGGCTGGTCCCTGACACAGGTGCTCCACCAGACGCAACACACCACAGCTCGCCCCACCCCTGCCAAGCCAAGAGCTACACATATGCTCTGGACACCTGCCATGTGCTAGGGGTCACCCTGGTCACCAAGGAGACGGCTGCCAGGGTCTGGGAGCTGCAGATGCTCCATGAAGATCTTCCCTGAAGTGTCCGGGTATTGGGGGACCTAGGGGTTGGGAGGGGGCTTCAGAAAAAATCTGCAGAACAGAGATGGCAGGCAAGCTGTGTCTTGAGATGTAAGAAAGTTTTTGCCATAGTGACCAGGAGAAGGCATCACGGCCAGTGGCAGCAGCTTGGTGAAGGAGCAGAGGTGCGGACCTCCTGGAGTATCAGCCTATGCCAGCTAGTGCTCTGTTGTTCGGTCACTCAGTCATGTCTGACTCTTTGTGACCCCATGAACTGCAGCACAGCAGTCTTCCCTGTCCTTCTATATCTCCCACTGCTGCTGCTGCTGCTGCTGCTGCTGCTGCTGCTGCCTTGCTTCAGTCGTGTCCGACTCTGTGCAACCCCATAGACAGCAGCCCACCAGGCTCCTCTGTCCCTGGGATTCTCCAGGCAAGAACACTGGAGTGGGTTGCCATTTCCTTCTCCAATGCATGAAAGTGAAAAGTGAAAGTGAAGTCTCTCAGTTGTGTCCGACTCTTAGCGACCACATGGGCTGTAGCCTACCAGGCTCCTCCATCCATGGGATTCTCTAGGCAAGACTACTGGAGTGGGTTGCCATTTCCTTTTCCATCTTTTTCCTGGAGTTTGCTCAAATTCATGTTCATTGAGTCGATGATGCCATCCAACCATCTCATCCTCTGTCATCCCCTTCTCCTGCCCTCAATCTTTTCCAACATCAGGGTCTTTTCCAATGAGTTGGCTCTTTGCATCAGATGGCCAGAGTATTGAAGTTTCAGCATCAGTCCTTCCAATGAACATTCAGGGTTAATTTCTTTTAGGATTGACTGGCTTGATCTCCTTGCAGTCCAAGGGACTCTCTAGAGACTTCTCCAGCACCACAATTGAAAAGCATCAATTTTTCGGCGCTCAGCCTTTTTTATGGTCCAACTCTCATATCCAACCAGTCCACCCTAAAAGAAATCAGTCCTGAATATTCATTGGAAAAACTGATGCTGAAGCTGAAACTCCAATACTTTGGCCACCTGATGTGAAGAACTGACCCCTTGGAGAAGACCCTGATGCTGAGAATGATTGAAGGCGGGAGGAGAAGGGGACAACAGAGGATGAAATGGTTGGATGGCATCACCAACTCAATGGACATGAGTTTGAGTAAGCTCCAGGAGTTGGTGATGGACAAGGAAGCCTGGCATGCTGCAGTCCATGGAGTCGCAAACAGTCGGAGACGACTGAGTGATTGAACTGAACTGAAATGAACTCATATCCTTACATTATTACTGGAAAAACCATAGCTTTGACTATATGGGCCTTTGTGGGCAAAGTGATATCTCTGCTTTTTAATACACTCTCTTAGGTTTGTCATAGCTTTTTTCCCAAGAAGCGCACTGTCCCGGGAAACCCTGTGTGTTGTGGGAGGCCTGGGGGACCAAGGCCCATCTAGCTTCTTTAATTTCATGGCTACAGTCACAGTCCACAGTGATTTTGGAGCCCCCAAAAATAAAATCTGTGTTTATTTTCCCCATCTATTTGCCATGAAGGAGCACAAAGGCCAAGGGGATGGGGACAGAGAGACCTTGGAAAATGCTGTGAAGACTTCATCCAGCAGGCAGTGGGAGCCACTGGTAGCTTCTGGCCTCAGAAAGTCCGCCTGGGCAGTGGAGGTGTGTGACAGGCAAGAAGATGGAAAGTGGGATCAGTGAGGTCTGCTGGCCTTAGCGGTGAGTGGACACTGGCCTGGGTGTGTTAACAGATGCCCCACTTGCCCAGGGCATCTGATGGCTGCCAAGAGCCTTTTCTCCCTGGAAGGCAGGCCTGATACCAGAGAGAGAGTGGTTGGCCCCCAGGTTTTCCCCAGAAAGGCCCTGAGCAGTGGCCCATGCAGTCAGACCCTCCCTCTGAGGCCCTCTGAGTGCTCTCTGTCATGGTCCAGGAGCTGGAAAGGGAGATGGGTCCATAGGAAGTCCAGAACACACCCTGCAGGTGCTTCTCAGAACCACCGCCTGCCCCAACACTGTGACGTGTGGGCTAGGGGGCGGAGAGGAGCCGGGATAAGCTGACACTGAGGTCCAGCTCTCACTCTGGGGCAAGGGGACCCTGGCCAGGTTTCTTAACCTCTCTGAGCTGTGTTTTCATCCATGACTGACTAGATGCCAGGCACTGTGTTAAGTCACTTCACGCTTAATTCCAGCCAATCCTCGCCAGCTTCGGGGACAGACTCTTCCACCACATCTCATTTAATAGATGGGGGACTGGAGCTCCGGGGAGCTTAGGAGTTTTTGTCCCTTCGAAGTTGGAGTCACCACGCTCCACCCAAGGCTGGGTCCCATACTCGGGAGTCTAATAACCCTGACTCTGTGGGCCCTTCCTGGGTCTGGCGTGGGAAGGAGCCAGCACTCGGGGGATCCTTACTGCCAATCCCATCACCTTCCATCCCCACCATCCCAGTCCTTGCGAGGCTGTCACTCGGAAGGAATGTCTCTGTCTCAAGTTAATTTTCCTATCTCCTTGCCCTTTCTGCCTTTGACCAGAAGACAACCCCCCAAATTCCTGAAATTCCAGAAAGTTTCAAGTAAACCTCCTAGAGAAGACATGGCATCTATACCATGTGACCTGGAGCACGTCACACAATCTCTGCAAGCGTGGACACAGAGAAGCGGGTGAGTCAGAAAGCTTCCTGAGCGGGAAAGGGCCCCTCCCCCTGGGGCTCGGCTGTGTAAGCTGATGTGAGACCACCCCGTGCAGGGTGCCTCCACATGTGTGTGGAGGCAGGAGTACCTGAGGGCAAAAAGGCAGGTACATACACTCCCAAAGGCAGGCACTGAGATGCACGCACACACACACACACATACACAAGCACACATGCTCCAGGTGAGGCCTCTAGAGGAAGGGGTGGGCCGGAGAGAGTCCTTTTCACATAGCCCTGCCCAAGACCCCCTATGCCTCCAGCCCATGAGGCCATCTTGGTCAGCTCATCAGCTGGAGGGGCCTTGGTCCCCCAGGCCTCCCACAATGCACAGGGTTTCCCGGGACAGTGCGCTTGAGAGTCCAGTCCCACACACTGCCTCATCCCAGTCACAGGTCACAGCATCCTCACTAAACATCCCTCCAAGGAGCCCCATTCTCTCAACACACCCAGGGGCCTTCTCAGCTCTGTGTTCTGTAACCCCACCCTCACACATGCACTGACAGACTCACACTCACCACTGTGTACACACTGTTAACATACATACACACTCGCACGCAGGCTAAGAGATTTCAACCTGCTCTATCAGACATTTTGGCCCAGGATGTGAGGCTGGTAGCTCTGTTAAGGCCGATGCCACCAGAAGAAAATTGCTTTCTCTTAAGTAAGCTCTTTTTCAACAACTGCTCAGTCTATCAAGGAGCTTTGGGCTGGCAACTTGAACGTCTTTCTAATACTCATTCACCAGACCTCAAGTTCAGAGCGGTCCTGCAGGTAGCCACATCTAGATGAAGTTTAATGGGCTTCTTTATTTGTTTGGTTGTATTGTCTCCTACAAATGGCAGGTGATAGGGTTTTCTATTGACGGCAGTGGTATGGAACTGTTTCCTTTGCAAATAAATTGGTTTGGGACTTCCCTGACTATCTAGTGGTTAAGACTTCACCTTCCAATGAAGGGGATGTGGGATCAATTCCTAGCTGGGGGCCTAAGACCCTACATGCCTCCCAGCCAAAAAGCAAAACATAGAGAAAAACAGAAACAATATTGTAACAAATTCAATAACAACTTTAAAAATGGTCCACATAAAAAAAATCTTAAATAAATCGGTTTTCTGGTTTGGGCTTTTTTCTTTCTTAGTATATTAATCTAAAGAAAGATATTACATAAATACTGGCATGGGAAATTCCAGAAATTGGCAAGATATGACTCAAGCATCACCTCCTCCAAAATGCCCTCCTTGATTCTGCACCCTGTGGACCATCCCACATTCTGGGGCCTTCCTGTGTTGTCATGGTAATCGTGTGTTCGCATGATTGCCTTCCCTGCAGATGCTGAGCTCCATGGGCCAAGGACACAGCCCCTGAATCTATCCCACGCCAGGAGCCTTGGGTCTGTCAGGTCCTGGGGGACCTGAGGGGTGATGCTTCTAACACCCAGATCCTGACTCTGCCTGGCTCTGCCACCCCATCCACACCCTCCCACTGCAAAGTCACTAAGTTTCTGCCATCTTTGGACATAAGCCCATCTGATGCATAAGCCCAGAGGCAACACATAGCCCAAACCTGACCTTATCTTCCAGAAATGCCTTGACCTCTCTCCCGAGGCCTGACCCAAGTTCCCCACAGCTGGACACACCCTTCACTGCGATGGTCCCCACCTCTGTTACCCTAAACCTGCCCGCTTCTCCCCAGATCTGCCACCAGCCTTCCTCCTCCCCGGACCGCACATGGCACCATGGCTCAGCCCCAGCCCTGTCTTGGTGTCCACTGGAAAGCTCAGGGGTGTGTCCATCTCTCCATCTCTGGGCCTCCTCTTGCAGTGGAGGAGCTCACACCTGTGGCTCGCACCTCCCCCTGCCTCCCTGAGCAGTCACAGGGCCTTTGAGCAGCCCTTCCCTCAAGACTCGCCCAGCACCCAGCGCAGTTCAGGTGACGCCCCTCCCTCTTCAGCCCACCATGGCTCCCCATCACTGGCAGAGAAGAGTGGGGAGGAGATTCCCTTATCCCAACCCCCTTCCGGAGCTATAAACTGTGTGGGTGTTGTTCACTTCCTCTACATCACAGGAGGAAGGCCCAGGGAGTTGAATGTGAGCTTTCAGGAGAATGGCTTTCTGTCCAGAGGGCAACATGGGAAGACTGGATGGAGGGGGAAGGGGAAGCGCGGACAAGGACTGTCACGCAGGGGAGGAGAGAGGCCTGCATCTTATTGGAGTAAGGAACCTGGATGCTGGGGCCACGGAGGAGCTCAGAGCACTGGTGCTGGAGCTGTCCATCTCCCTTCCTCTCCCTTCCCCTCCCTGCCGTTGACCCACCACACTCGGATTTATCTGGGTTTCATCTCTGCTAATCCCGCCCACACCCACCCACCCACCCACTCACCCGTAAAAATGTGAATTTCAGGAGGGCAGGGACCCTGTCCACCTTCCCTCCTGGATCCCCAGTGCCTGGCACCCAGGCTCAATGCACAGATGAGGAATGACTATCCATTTATCCATAAATGAAGAACTCAATGCATTTTTGCCCTATTTGTATTTAAGTAGACAGGATGGGAAGTTCATTTGTGTTTTGTTTATTTTCACTTTATTTTTAAAAATTTTATTTGAGTCTAATTGATTTACAATGTTGTGTTAGTTTCAAGTGTACAGCACAGTGATTCAGTTATGTGTATACATATATGCATTCTTTTTTTCTGTTCTGTTCCCATATAGGTCATTAAAGAATATTGAGTAGACTTCCCTGGTGGCTCAGATGGTAAAGAATCTGCCTACAATGTGGGAGACCCAGGTTCGATCCCTGGTGGGGAAGATCCCCTGGAGAAGGGAAAGGTTACCCACTCCAGTGTTCTTGCCTGGAGAATTCCATGGACAGAAGAGCCTGGCAGGCTAAGTCCATGGAGTGGCAGAGTCGGACACAACTGAGCAACCAACACTTTCACTTTTTCTGTGCTATATACTAGGCCCTTGTTTGTTATCTATTCTATATAGAGTAGTGCTTCTATGTTAATTGGAAAGTCCACTTGTGGAGAAAAAAACAGCTCCATTTGGGGGCCTGCTGAGCCCCCTGCCACCTCTCCCCATCTAGTAGGTGATGGAGGCTGACTAAAGGAAGGGTATTTGAACTGGCCCCACCATTTGACTTTCTTTCTCTTCCCCTGAGTCTCCTCCCTCCCCAGACAGACCTGGAAGAGTCAGGCTTGCAGCACACACACCTCTGATGACTTCACCCCATTGCTGACCCCCACTGCTAATTATTGGCCAAATCCCTTCCTCCTTGGCCTGCAGTGTCCAGGAGTGACATTACCCTGGACACAGCAGGCAGGTAGGGACTCTGTCCTCTTCTCCTGTTTTCTATGGGGATGGTCAGCCTTCAAAGTCCCACAGACCTGCCCACCTGCATCTGACACTGTCGTATGACCACAAGCAGGGCCAGAGGGAGAGGGTTTGTCCCAGCCTTGGGGGCCCAGCACAGAGCCTGACACATGGTAAGTAGGCAACAAATATTTTCCAGTGAATGAAAGAATGCATGTCACCCTGACTGGCTTGTTGTCTTGGTCATTTAGAGAAACTTTAAGTAAAGCCTCCACTGCCAAGTCATCACAATAACATTCAGAAGACTCATGATATGACCCCCATATGATAACCCTGCATCATCCCTTGGTGCAATGCCTTTCCACAAGCTCCCCTGAACTGTCGGTGGCTCTTTCAGTTACCACCTAAAGCGCTCGCCCAGCAGAACGCACAGCTGGAAACGCTCAGCTCTGAGGGGCGCTGCCAGCTGGGGCTGGGGAAGCAAGTCCAGTTTCGCTTCTCCTGGAGGAACCTCTGATCCAGGATGTGGCTGGCAGTGAGAACGGGTGGTGAGGCCTCTGGGGAGATGTGACCTCACCTAAGGGCGAAGGGGAGAGAGATTGCTCAGTTGGGGACATGAGAGCCGAGCATGAAAGCCAAGAGCTCCCAGGGTTGGTTCCCTGGCTGGCGTTGTGGTGAGCCCTCCCTAAGGCACCCCATTGTTTCCTTTTTAAAAACACCAAGCCAAACAAGGCTTCCCAGATCCCGCTTCTGGGCCTAGCCTGGGAGAGCAGGGACTCCGGGGCGGGGCTGGGTCAGCTCCCACTCCTAGGGCCAGGTGGACCATGCTGCCAGGGCCCCAGGCTGGCCCGGCCTCCCAGGTCACAGAGTCCAGCTCTGCTCAAAACTCAGGTCATCAGTCAGGGCCTCTGAGCCTCTTGGGAGACACCAAGCTCCCTAAGGCAGGGCCAGGGTGGTGTCCAGGGGCTCTATGTACCCACAGCATGCCACTATCACTGAGTAAGGAGGAGAAGGGTATTTCACCATGCCCTGGTCCCAGGGTGGGGAAGATGCTGGGAGGCTGGGAGGATTTGATGAGTTGAACTTAGACCATGACCGGTCCTCTCCTGGACTTGCCTCCAGGAGCTGGCCTGGGGGGCAGGAGAAGTGAGGAGCTGTTGGGGTGGGGTCGTGCTTGGCTGGAGGGGGCCCTGCTGTAGTCCAGCTGGGAGGACAGGCAGCCTGCAGATGGCATGGTCCGAGAGCCCCTGGAAGAAAGGCTGGACCAATCCATTTCAAGGGCTGGGCTGGCAGCAGCCCGTGGAAAAGGCCTTGAGTTGCCATCCAGAGTCCCCATATGCAGAGGGAGGGGGCGGGAGCCTTGTGGAGAAAGAGAAAGACATCTCCAGAATGGTGGCCCTTGACCCAGAGGAAAAATATTGGGGCGTGAACGTGGCCTCCCATCAGCGGCCCAGCTGCATGTCAGCACAATCACCCCCTTTTCCTCCACTGGCTGCATCATTGTTCTCACAACCCAAACGCCCCCACAGCCTGCACCCATGCCCTCCCTGGCCATATTGATTTACTCTGCTTTCAGGGGACCTGTGGCCCCAACAGACGGCCTTCTGCCTCCTGCCTCCCATGTGGAGTCAGTCTCTCAGCCAGCTGCTGGGAGGCACCCAGGGAGAAGGAGGCCTGCTTCCCATCCAGTTTCTCAGGAGTCTCATCATTATTAATACTCGGCAATTTGGAAATCAAGTTCATGCCCCAGAACTCACATCCCCTCAGAGCAGCTGTGCAGTCCATATCCCGTGGTGGAGTCTGTAGCCTCCACGGGGTGGAGGATCTTATTTTCAGCTACTTCCCATGGCCTACCACATCATCAGGGCTTTATATTCACTGAGCGAATGAATGAGTGATAGAAACTTCTAATTTTCACTGACTGCACACTGGGTGCGGTCTGACTGCTTTTCCTGTATCGTCTCATTTCAACTTCACAGCAAACTAAGGGGTAGGCACTTCTCTGGTCCCTGCTTTACCGATGGGAAACCGAGGCTCAGGGAGGTTATGTAGCTTGCCCAAAATCACTCAGGCAGAAGGGAACAGAGCAAGGACATAATTTTACATATGCAGTCTCTCCACCCTGGCTTGCTCTTCCTCTTGGAAAGTCTTGGGGAAGGTGGGTCTTCTTGCTTTTAGGGAACATCCCACCATCTGAGATGTTTGTACACCTGGAACTCAGTGTGTCTCATATGCCCTCATCCCAGGTTCTTGTCCAATTGAGTTTTGTGCTGTGTGCTGCAAGCCCACTGGGCTGAAGGAAATAGTAAGTCCTTCACACTTGAACTTGAGTTAGTTATGAGCAGCTCTCGTGCCTGGCAGTCAGCTTCTGTGAAGCTGGTAGAACCTCCCTGCAGCCTCGCACCTGCCCTCGAGTCCACCACCCATGTGACACACTCTCCCTGCCCCTTGCTGCTTGCCAGCCTAAGCCAGCTCTGAACTGGGAACTGGCCCGTGCAGACCCTAAGGATCCACAGACCCGTCTCCCCATGAGCTCTCTGCCAGCAGCAGCCACAGAGAGTGGGGTGTATACAGGAGAGAGGCCCCCATGGGGCTCCAGGGAGTGTGACCCCCTCACCAGGGTTGGTGATCACTGCTGCCTTTGGGGTAAAAATAAACTCACAGGTGATGACTCAGTTCCCAAACGAAGTAGTAAATATCCAAAACTGGGGACCCAGGAGAGAGATCTCAGTGAGGACTTGTTGAATTGCCCAACATTGGGTGAGTTCCCGTTCAGATAACCTTCCTCACATCCTTCTTGGGGCGTGTCTGAAGGCAAATCAATGAAAGTGCTGTCCAGGTTTCTGTGTGAATGATGCCCACAGAGCCAGGCAGGGTTTAGAGCACCTGAACCCCCTTCTGCCATAACCTTCTGAGGCAAGGGGAGGCCTTGCCCTGTGGGAAGCCCACACACAGCCCCTGGCCCTCCCCTCAGGTCACCTGGGACAGCTTCCAGCCTGCCAATAAGGGTTCAGCGCCAAGCACCTGCATGGCCGAGGCCTCATCTGTGGCTGCAGGGTCAGCTTTCAGCCTGCCTTAGGACCAGGAGAGGAGGTCATTCCCAAGGTCACCTCCACCTCCCCTGACCCAGCCAGGGCAGAGGTGGGGGTGGGGGCAAGATTCCTTCCATCTCTACATCCCAGGAGCATCTTTTGTGGGCATCTCCCTGGGTGGAACCAATCTGTTTCTCACAACTGTCCTGCCAGGTAAGCAGCCTGGACCATCATACCCACTTGACAGGTGGGGAAACTGAGGCTGAAATCATTACAAGGCCAGTGTTAGAGCTGAAAGCAGCTTCAGAGCTTCTGGCCTCCATGACAACCAGCCTCCATCAATCGCTGGCTCCCTGGGAAAGAAAAAGCAGCTGGATAGGATGGTCCATAGCCTCGCTGGACAGTGAGCCCTGTTCTCTCATTGGTACCCCATGGTGGGCAGAGCCACCATAGAGATGCTAGAATGAAGCATAGGAAAGGGGAGCTGCCCTGTGTTCCAGTGAATCCCTTGGAGTCAGGTTTGTGTTAGCACCAGCGTCGACCACAGGATGAACTCAGGCAAGTCACTTAACAGTCAATCCTCATTCTCGAGCATGCCCATCTACTCACACACACACACACTCATAGCCATGTGCACACGCAGCCCCACCCTCCATCAGTGCTCCCCAAGTGCCCTGTGTGCGTGCTTGTGTGAATGAGTGGGCGGGTGGGTGGGTGCCTGAGTCTCTGGAGCTCACTCAGAGCCCTCCGCTCTTGGCTCAGCATCCGTGGCAGCCTTCTGCACAGGCAGCTGGCTCTGGAGGATGGTTTGAAGGCTTCTGGAAGCGGCCTGTCCCCCAGGAGCATCCCTCCCCCCTCAGCCTGCCTGTCAGGGGCTTCCCAAGCCCCTGTTGAGATCAGGATGAGGGGACACCATCAGCGACCCCACAGTGATTTCCATACACCTTCCCTTATATCCTCCCAACTACCCTGCAAGATGGGCAGTAATTCCTCATTCACCACCCTTGTGGTTGCAATAAGAAAACCCAGACTCAGGAAGGTGGGGGGAGGCACTCAGTCCCAGGTGAGAAGTGGCCGCACCAGCATGTCAACCCAGCTGACTTGGGTCTTCCCACCAAACCTGAGAGGAGAGCCCAGAGACCAGGCCTTGGTGAAACAGAGACCCCAGAAGGCCACAATGGAGCCCAAAGGAGAAAGAGAAAGGAGCCTCACTTTGGGACTGAGATGGCCACCCTGAATACAGTTTCTAGATTTTTAGTTCAGCTGTGGCAGTCCTAAAGCTGTCTAAAGCAGTAAGACCTAAAGATGGACAGAGCTGTGTTGTCGCCAGATGTGCACACACATGCATTCAGGTACACAGACACACACACACACAGATACACACACAGACATACAGACACATACACAGATACACACGCAGAGATAGTCGTATACACAAACACAGACATATAAATACATACATACAAAGAGACACAGACACACACACACAGACATACGCACACATACACACACAGAGAGACACAGATAAATACACAGATACACAGACACACACACATAGACACATGCAGAGATATACACACACACAGAGACACAGACACAGGCACACAGAGACATATACACACACAGAGACACAGACACAGATACACACCCACACAGACACAGAGACACAGACACATACACAGATACCCAGACACACACACAGATACCCAGACACATGCACAGATACACAGACACACACACAGACCTATATACACACAGAGAGACACAGACACATACACAGATACCCAGACACACACACAGAGACACAGACACATACACAGATACACAGACACATACACCGATACACAGACACACACACAGACCTATACACACACACAGAGACACAGATACATATACAGATACACACACACACACAGGTGCCCATGGTGAGATTGACTCCATGAAGATGGAAGGGTCTGCAGGCTGGGATGTGGGAGAGGGTTCTGATGAACAAACCCAGGAGATGCCCATGGACTGGGACAGGTAACCAGACAGGCACCCCACACCCAACTTCTGAACCTCTTCAGACAGCTGCCATCCCACTCAGCAAATGCTCAAGGGTCCCCACCTCCAGCTGAACACACTAGCTTACCACCCTAATTGCATTTCAATCCCCATGGTTACACAACGTCCTGCGGTGACCTAGAGTTGGAGTTGGAACCCAGGTCTATCTGACTCCACAACTTTGGGTGCTCTGGGTTTGGGGAGGTTTCATACAGGCTATGAAGGGAGAGATAAGACATTCTGAAGTCCAGGTTACATCCCAAGAGGAAAGCAGGGAGTACAACATGGAGGCAGTGGATGGCCAGGGACACCTCTTCACAAAGGCTGCTCTAACCAAGGCAGGTCACAGAGAAGTGCCAGGCCTGCGGGTGGGCCCCCTAGAGTGTCTATAGTCCTTTCAGCCCAGGGTCCTGGGTTTGAGGGCTGAGGTGAGCCGTCAGGGCCATTGAGCCACTGGGGATGGTGTGCTTGTACTTTTGGGGGAGGTTGAGGCTGATCAGATGCTGGATCAGAGTCACACACTTAGGACCTAAAGGCTTAAATAGCTTTGCTTTGGCCAATATACTGTGGTCCACAAATAATGTTTAAAAAGTCATACTAGTTGCTGACATTTCAGAATTAGGTGACTGTTGAGAATCTCCCAGTCCTCCAAGGCATTTACCTGCTGTAGGCGCATAATAGCCATCCACGATGAAGAAGCCAGCAGAGCTCACCACAGTCCCCACCCCTCCCTACTGCCCACCTCTGGCTTCTCTGCTCATCTTGCCAATCCTAGTGGATCTTGCCAGATCTTACCGGTCATGTGCCTTCCAGCTCACAGATGGTGGGAGGTCCTCAGGTGAGCAGACCTCTTTCCAACTCTTCCCCCAGGTTCCTGGCCCTGCAATAGGCCCCCAGGTATAGAAGACATGCAAAGGGGTGTGATCACAGGTGCTAGAGATGTTCCCTCTTGTGGGCAAACAGAAAGTCAAACTAAATGAGAAGGGGCATCTCAGCACTGAGATTCTGTGATGCTATGAATAGATGAAAGGCAGAGAAGAACAGATAAGGAAGAGAAGGAAAGGAGAAATGGAGCAGGGGAAGATGTAGCCTGGAGGCTTAGTGGTGACAGAAAGGCAGCAAAGCTGCCTTTTGGACATCTCACTGTATCTTTGATGGTTAAAGGTGGTGGGTATGACTGCATCATTTAACTAATGATGTATAACAAATCACCCCAAAACCCAGAGGCTTAAAATAACAACCACTTATTTAGCCCAAGGTCATGCAGGTCAGTAATGTGGGTTGGACTTAGTGGGGAGATCCTCTGGTCTCTGCAGGTTGTAGGCTGGTCCTGGCCAGGTGGTTAGGTATTAGCGATGGGTCATCTGGGGACTGGTGGTGGTCAGCTAAGAAAATGATGGGGACTGAGTCATGTGTCTCTCATCCCCTAGAAAACCAGCTGGGCAGGGTTTCAAGAAGGTGAGCAGAAGCTTGTAAGGCCTTGAGACCTAAGCTCACAACTGTTTCATGGTCCCCCCACCACATACTGTTGACCAAAGCAAGCCACAAGCCCCACCCAGATTCCAAGGGTGAGGAAGCCAACTTCACCTCTGAGGGAGGAACTGGAAAGACACATCACATTGTGTGGAAAGGAGTGGATAAGACAACCATTTTCATAATCATTCTACCACAAACAGAAAGCACATGGAAATGACTTAAACAAGATAGACGTTTGTCTTTCTCTCATCGAAAGAAGTCCTGAGGTGGCTATCCAGAAGTGTTAGGGCAGCTCCCAAAGCCTTCGGGGACTCCTGACTTCTCCCAGTTTCTGCTCTGCCACCTCAATATAGCTTCTACCTTTAAGGTTGCCTTCTGTTCCAAGATGGCTGTTGGAGTTCAGCCATCAATCTTTATTCCAGGCGAGAAGCAGAACAAACTGGGGTAGACAGAAGAGGCAGTATGCTAAAGAGCGTGCCTTCCAGCTGAGTGGCCCCAGCAAATCTTTTCATGTCTTCTTAGTCAATACTAGATATAAAGGGGGACAGGAGATATGGTCCTTGAGATGGGAACTTGGCCACCCAGAATAAATCAGGTTTCTATCAGAAAATAAGATATAAAGAATGAATATTGAGTATGAAACTAGCAGTGTCTGCAAAGGGAAGAGGGGTAGAGGGGAAGGGAGGAGTTAAGCCACTCCTCTTCTTGGCATTTTAACTAAAGGCCTGTGGACTGTTTAGAGAGCAGTAAATCACTTTTTTCCTATTACTTCATTTGTGAAATTATATTATGCATACAAAAGTGTGTATTAAATGCATATGTGCTTTTTTTTTTTTTAGTTTTTTTAAAAAATAAATTTATTTATTTTAGTTGGGGGCTAATTACTTTACAATATTGTAGTGGTTTTTACCATACATTGACATGAATCAGCCATGGGTTTACATGTGTTCCCCATCCTGTACCCCCCTCCCACCTCCCTCCCCATCCCATCCCTCTGGGTCACCCCATTGACCTAGCCCTGAGCATTTGTCTCATGCATCGAACCTGGAATGGTGTTCTGTTTCACAAATGATAATATACATGTTTCAATGCTATTCTCTCAGAATGTCCCACCCTCACCTTCTCCCTCAGAGTCCATAAGACTGTTCTATGCATCTGTGTCTCTTAAAGAAAATAAACATCCATGTACCCAAAGAATGATCAGTTGCCACCCCACCAGTAGAACCTATGGACTCAGGGCAGTCCTCAAATCACCCACAGAGAGGTCTCCCTCACATAGCAAGTCTCCCCACAGCACCCACCACCCCAGGCTGAGAAGCTTGGACAGAGACCCCATCCCTAAGCAGGGCTGCCTCATATCTGGACATTGCCTGCAGGAAGTCATAGTGGTGGTGCCATGCCATGTGGGGACAAATCCTCTCTGCTCCCCACCCCCGGACCCGGGCCAGGTTCAGCTGCACCCACATCTCTTTCACAAGTCTCTCTGGCTCCAGAAAGGACCTCCAAGGACACTAAAGGGAAAAATCAGTTCAGTTCAGTGGTTCACTCACGTCTGACTCTTTGTGACCCCATGGACTGCAGCGTGTCAGGCCTCCCTGTCCATCATCAACTCCCAGAGCTTGCTCAAACTCATGTCCATTGAGTCGGTGATGCCATCCAACCATCTCATCCTCTGTCGTCCCCTTCTCCTCCTGCCTTCAATCTTTGCCAGCATCAGGGTCTCTTCCAATCAGTCAGTTTGGTCTTTTCCAAAGAGAAAAATAAATATTGGGAAATGCTAACGTCAGAAGAAGGTGATAAAACATCTGGTGCAGATGAGTCCCCTCAGGTCTGGCCCAGACACACAGGCCCCCAGGGTGACTTCCTGCCTAAGAGTGATTTGCCCCCATTTAGCCAAGGGGCTAGACCCAGACCGGGGCACAGAATGGCTTGGGTACCACAGCCTCAGCGTCAGCATCCAGGCAAACCTACGGGAGTCAGAGCCAAGTGGCAGCTCCCAGAGGGTGTCCACGCCCCAGCCCAGGGAAAAGCAAAGCTTGCTCCATTTTTTTGTCCAGTGGCTATTGACCGGAGACCCAGTGGAGCCCACTTTTTCTGCCAGATTCCTATGGCCATCTCTGGGGCACAGTGCTCCTAGCTGACGCCAGACAGAGCAAGCAAGAGCCACCAAGGGCATTCTAGGGCATGAGCCCTGCTCCTGTGGAATGACTACTCTGTGTCAGTTTCCCCAGAGGTTTCAAGCAGGGGCCTCAAAGCTGTTCCAACAAGTATGTTCCTTGTATTTGGCTCCTGAAAAGTATTTCATTTGAAGAAAAGCCTCCCAGCTATGAATACATGAATGAATGAATGTTTGACAGCCATGGGCTAGAAGATCACTGTTGATCTCCCCCACAAGTGCTTAGTAAGAGGGTGTCTGTGTGAACAAGCACCTGTGCAGGGTGGGGAGTCAAAGAGGAAAAGAACCAGCCTTGCCCACTGTCCCTGGGCAAAATATTCAAGGGTTTAATGAGGGAGGAAGGCACAGCCATCAGAAATTAGCAAGTGGTTCAATAGCAGACCCTGCCCTCGTTCCTCACTTGTCGTTGGTCCCCTCCTCCCTCCCACCAGCGCCCTGACTCGGCACCCACATTCCACCACCCATCAGCCACTCCTGTCTTCCTTCTTGCAAGCAGGCCAGTGGGGGTGGGCAGCAGCTGACTGATGCCCCAAGAGTGATGGCACCTCACTCCTTGCTGGTTATCAGTCCAGATGTGGCATGAGAAGGCTGGAACGGAGGTTTCAGGGAAGGGCTCACTTGGCTCCTTTCTCTTTCTCCTTTCTCTTCCAGAAAGAAGGGACCCTCTCATCCTTTTCCAGCCACTGTCCTGCAGAGAAGGGAGCCCAGAGCCACTTGGAAGTCTCACTCCTGCCCAGAGGGGCTGCCAGCACATGAGGAGGCAAAGCTGAGGGAACTGTGGAGACCAGGCTCTGAGACTCCCGCAGAGCCCTGTGCTCCCAGACCTGTCATTCTGGGAGGCCCAGAGCACCCCACTGTGTAAGCCCACCAAGGTGGGGGGGGGGGCGCGGCTTCTGTGCCTTGCAGCTGTAGACACCCGCCTGATGTGGTCTGATGGGGTTATCATCAAAGGACCACTTTTCTGCCTGGGGGAAAAGATATTTGGGCAGAGTTTTCAAAGATGAGCATGAATTTGCCAGAAGAATAAGGCAGGAAGAACATTCCAGGTAAAGAGAACAGCATGAGGAAGAACAACACAAGGTAAAAAGCATAATTCCTTCAGGGTGGCAGGAAGTCCGAAACGATAACTGTTGACACTGAATATCACCATGGGTCGGGGCTCTTCTAAGTGATTAAGCTCATTTAATCCTCACAATGACCTATGAGGACACGCAAACCTGATCCTCATTTGAGGATTAAGTCAGCCTTATCCCCAAGAGGAAACTGAAGCACAGAGAGGGTAATTAACTTACCCACGGTCACACAGCTCAGAAGTGTCAGAGCCAGGATATCCAGAAAAGTCCCTGGCCCCAGAGTCCAGACTCTGAAGCCTCTGCTCTGAATCCTGACTGTCATGTCACCTTGGGCAAGTCCTTTAACTCACCCAGCCTCTATCTCCTCAACTGTGAAATGGAGATATAAAATCCTAATCACCAGCCAGACACCTGATTACCAGGACTTTGTAGATTTTGTGTGTGTTTATATGGCGTCCCTTGTCCTTTCTCCCTCAAGGAGGCAGTCTCAGGACTTGGGTGGGTCCCCATGTCCACAGGCCTGAGTCTGCATCCCCACTGGACCACTTTCTTCCTAAGTGGCTTTAGGCAAGTATTTCAATTTTCAGAACCTCATTTAGTGTAAGGAGAAGGAAATGGCAACCCACTCCAGTATTCTTGCCTAGAGAATCCTGAGGATGGAGGAGCCTGCTGGGCTGCTGTCCATAGGGTCGCACAGAGTCAGACACGACTGACGCGACACAGCAGCAGCAGCAGCACTTAGTGTAAAATGGAACTAGTGAAACCTGCTGCAGGGTGGGGAGGGGCCGTGGGAGTGTGCACCCCCACGAAAGCCTGAAGTCAGAGTTCCAAAAACATCCCAGACGCCTGCGGAGGCGAGGCACCCGGATGGGGAGCAGAGCAGGTCAGGAGCACAGACGGGAGCGGGAGCCAGCACGGAGGAGGCGGGCGGGCGGGGTCAGCCCCGTCAAATGCCGCAGAGAGGGCAACCGTGATAAGAGCCTCCAAGCGCCTGTCAGATCTGGCAATTAGGAGGTCATCAGTGACCTTGGCAGTGGCCATGGGGGCAGCAGGAGGGCAGGAGGCAGGCGCGAAGGGAGTGGAAGCTGGCAAGGCGAGAAAGGCCCTCCCACGGAGGAGATAACTAGGAACACCAAACAGAAGTGATAAGGCCTCAGCAGCAGGGCAGGCCATCCGGTTCTGAGGCACGCAGCTGGCCCCAGCCCCCGGCAGCAGAGACCCGGCCCCACCCCTTGAGGACTTCATAGCCTGGCAAAAGCAGGACGGGCACTTCCAAGGACACACAGGTTTTGTCTTTCAAGTCACTAAGGCATCACTTCAGAGCGCTGGTCCTCCAGGGCTTGAGGGATCTCTTGCTCTGACTTTGTTGTCATAAATTCCTATGGACACCTGGGAAGACAGACAGGGCATGCATCCCAGATAGGTGCATGGATGGATGGATGGAATCCTAATGATAAAAGGAAACTGAACTATTTCAAAATCCCAAACTAGTACTCTTGCCTGGAAAATCCCATGGACGGAGGAGCTTGGTAGGCTGCAGTTCATAGGGTCGCTAAGAGTCGGACACGACTGAGTGACTTCACTTTCACTTTTCACTTTCATGCATTGGAAAAGGAAATGGCAACCCACTCCATGTTCTTGCCTGGAGAATCCCAGGGATGGGGGAGCCTGGTGGGCTGCCGTCTATGGGGTCGCACAGAGTCGGACACGACTGAAGTGACTTAGCAGCAGCAGCAGCTTATAGCAGTTTAGTTACTCCTGAAAAGAGGGTTCCACTGCATCCTACCAATGGAAGTAACAGTAAAAGTCGCTCAATCTTGCCTGACTCTTTGCGACCCCATGGACTATACAGTCTGTGGAATTATCCAGGCCAGAATACTGGAGTGGGTTGCCATTCTCTTATCCAGGGGATCTTTCCAACCCAGGAATCAAACCGGGGTCTCCCGCATTGCAGGCGGATTCTTTACCAGCTGAGCCACAAGAGAAGCCCAAGAATACTGGAGTGGGTAGCCTATCCCTTTTCCAATGGATCTTCCTGACCCAGGAGTTGAATCAGGGTCTCCTGCATTGCAGACGGATTCTTTACCAACTGAGCTATCAGGGAAGCCCTACCGGTAGACCACACGTAAAGGTAATAGCTAGCTCTCCGGCCCCATCCCTCCCACCCAGTTATTGGATGGACAGATGGATGGGATGAATGGATGGATGGATGGATGGATGGATGGATGGATGGATGGATGGACAGGAAGGTGGGTACGTGGGTGGGTGGGTGGACAGATGAATGGATGGATAGAGTGAATGAGTTGGTAGATGGGTGAATAAGTGAATGGGTGTGTGGATGGGTGGGTGGATGGAACACAGTTGGGTGATGTGGTTTGGGTGCAGTAAGTGACCCCAAAACATTTTGAAACAAACCAGAAATATAGTATGTTTTCCCATGAATACAGTCACTAAAAAATCATCCAGCCAGTGTTTTCCACTAATTTGACCATCACTGTTTTGGTTACAAAGTTCAAATGTTTCATCCAGTTGCAATCTGGGAATGAAACAGTACTTCTTACCTCCACCTCTGTGAAAGTCGCTCAGTCGTGTCCGATTCTTTGCAACCCCATGGGCTAATACAGTCCATGGAATTCTCCAGGCCAAAATACTGGAGTGGGTAGCCTTTCCCTTCTCCAGGGGATCTTCCCAACCCGGGGATGAACCTAGGTCTTCTGCATTGCAGGCAGGTTCTTTACCAGCTGAGCCACAAGGGAAGCCCAAGAATACTGGAATGGGTAGCCTATCCCTTCTCCAGCGGATCTTCCCAATCCAGGAGTTGAATCAGGTTCTCCTGCATTGCAGGCAGATTCTTTAGCAAATGAGCTACCATGGAAGCCCTATTTCCTTCTATTATGTCCAGGACCTTGACTTGAAATAACAGAGCAGAGTTGTCTCTTCTGCAGAGAATCTCCACAATGTGGGTCTGATTTAGAAGGAGTGGAGAGGAAGAAAATGACTTTTGCATCTTAGAGAGGGGTCACGCACTCCATCACTGCCCCCCACCAGAGTATTCTGGTCTATTAGCTCTTGTGGAGCACCTGAAACAGGGCCCAGAATATAATAGTTGGTCAATGAACACTGGTTTCTTTTCTGTTTGGTTGAAATCATCACACATTTCAGGGAGTGCTAACTGAGCAGTTTTTCTAGGCTTAGCGTCCTCATGGGCATTCCGGGAACAACACTGATCAACCCCAACAAGGCCCCAGCCAGCCACCAGATTCTCACCACTCAGGAGAAGAGAAGACACTTCTCCTCTGAAGCCAGACTGACCTGATGCAGGCCAGGAAAGCCATTCCCTACCCTGGACCACGACACAGCAACCCAGCAGCCAGAAGGATGGAATCCAGTGCTGGCCCTGCCCCTTACTCAGCTGTGTGACCTTAGGCAATGACTTCATGTCTCTGAGCCCCATGCCTCTCATTTGTAAAATGTGGAGAATAATAACCCCTGGGTACAAAGATGATTGAGAGGATCATGTGAAAAATAAGTGCAAAGCAATCGATAAATAATAATAAGTAAATAATCACATAGTGATCATTTTTACTTTTCTAAAATAATAACAATTCTCCCCTAGATCACTCTCAATTGTACAAATGAA
Organism: Okapia johnstoni; assembly: GCA_024291935.2. Taxonomy (NCBI): domain Eukaryota; kingdom Metazoa; phylum Chordata; class Mammalia; order Artiodactyla; family Giraffidae; genus Okapia; species Okapia johnstoni. Next base: position 46,685,790 of record CM044319.1, on the reverse strand, counting down.
CTGGGTCTCACAATCACAGTGAGACAGAGCAAAGGCTCTCAATCAGACTATGTCCATGAGGAAACACACAGATCAGAAAGGGTAAGACATTGGCTTGAGGTCACACAGACCTCAGGAAGATGCTGCCAACCCTGGTCAGGCACCTTTTCAAGACCCTTCTTGAAGCCTAGCAAGACAACTGCCCCGGGGCCAGGCCCTGCTCATCTTTGTCCTATCTTCCCCTCCGCCTTCTCCAGGCAAACATGATTTCATTCAGCCCCAGTGTGTGAGAAGCTCGGGCTGATGCATAATTCATGACACCGATTTGCATTCTCTCCGCCAGGACTCCACTCTCTTCCCCCACCGCCCCCAGCCCAGCCCAGCCGCTCCTCCCAGATCAAGCATCTGTGGTTCCCAGTTGACATTTTCCAGGGGCTCTGGAAGCCCCATCCCAGAGCCGGAAATGCTTCACGAATCTCAGAGTGGTTCCTCACCCTGTGGACCTTGGCAAAACGATTTGGGCAGGGAGAGGGGGACTTCCTTGGGGAACCGTGGTTCAGGCCTCCTTCTAAAACCTGCACTTACTGCCCACGTGCCAGGTTCTAAGCCTCGTCCCCCTGAAGAAGGTCACACCCTCTCCACACGGCCCCAAACCCCAAAGTACCAAGTTAGGTTTGCTGACCCCTTGCCATTGGCAGGGCTTGTCCCCAGGTGAGAAGACGGGACTGCTGGAGTCCAACCAGACGCTCTCTCCGTGGCCAGGCACCAGGGTCGCAAACCCCTGCACATAATTTGGCAGAGGCCTAGGAGGCTGAGGCCTTGACTCTGTGGCCTGCTCCCCCAGTCTGAGCCCTCCTGGCCTCAGTATTTCCCCAGGGCTAGGAGTTGGGGGGAACTGCAAGGCCAGACTCCCTACCCGGAGGCCTGGCAACCCCCAGGGAACAGGCCCCAGACCCCCAGAGTGGACAGACAGCGGAACCCAGACATCATGGAAGCCTATCGGAGGATCCCTCCCACTGCCCCGCGCCAAGGCCAGCTGCTCTGTGGGGAGCGCGGGGCAGGCAGAGACATTCTTGCTGAGCCTCGGCCACCTTATCGGTCAGCAGACATGGTGAGGTCAGTGTGGCTTCCTTAACCCTCACCTCAGGCCAGGCTTCCTGGGCCCTCTGTTGTGTCTTCAAGGGGAGAGTCATCTCTACAGGCTATCTTGTCATCTTTTTTGGATGAACCTGGCACCAGGCAGTCCCAGGGGAGACCTCTCGATGACAGAGGCTGGCGTTGCACAAGGCTCGCCTGCATTCCAGATCCAATGATTCTTGGCGGTTGGATGGGGAGTGTGGGGGTGGGGTGGGGGCAGGTGACACAGGTGAGGCTTGAAGGCCTGTTTAACTGGTCCACATGCCTGCTGGCTCTCAAGCCTTTTCATGAAACCTAGGCTCAGCCCTTTTAGACTGACGTGGATGCTGAGGCCAGAGAGGTTCAGTGGCCTGCCAAGGGCTACACAGCATGACTAGCAGAGTCAGGTACAAGCCCAGTCTCTTGGCCTCAGGACCTGCACACTCCACCACACCCCACTGCATCACCATGTCAAGAACACCCATTTCACCCATTCCGTGGAGAGAGAGCCCCTGATTTAGAGGGCTTCCTTCCCTTGGTGCTAATGTGTCAACTGAGGCATGGACTAGTTACTTCTTCCCCTGCAAGCTCCAAGCAAGACAAGTCCCTAGTTCTTTGTATACCTCCTGAATACCAGCTGTTTCCTTGGTCACCCCCACGGAATCCTCACAACATTATCATGAGGGGGGTGCTCTTGTCCCCATTCTACAAATGGGAAAACTGAGGCCAGTGAAGTCATTTGCCCTTGGCCAAAATGTGAGGTGAATGGTGACCTCCAGGTCCCAATGGCTCAAACTATGACTCTGGCCTCAGGGTGGCCTGGAGATTCAAGCCGTGAACCCAGAACCCAATGGCTGGGTCAAACTCTGCCAGCTGTGTGAGCTGCCAAATTCCAGTGTGGTCATTTGTGAAATGGGTAATGACCACGTCAGTCTCATGGGATGTTATGAGACAGTGTGTGTACGGTGCTTAGAACCAAGTGGGACATGGGAGACTCTACACATGGATTCCTGCTGTTACTATGACTATTACTGGTAATAGGGATTGAATGGAGCTTTGAAAGACTGAGGCCTTATAGCCCTGTGGTTCTCAAACCTACACAAGCATTAACATCACCTGGAGGGCTCCCCACGCCCACTGCACAAAGATCTGCTTTTGTGAAAGTCCCCATGTAGGTGATGCTGCTGACCTGGGGTCTATACTTTGAGAATCACAGTGCACTGTGCAGAGCTTGAAATTTAAAAAATTCAAACACAGCCCCATTGGCAGGAGTAATAAAACATGGGCTCTAGGGCTCAGAGGGGATGGCTTTGGGGAGCTCCCTGTGGGCCCCGAAGCAGGAGGATACAATTAAGTCCATACGATTCCCTAATTGCTGTGCTCTAATAATTGCGTGTTAATTGTTGCGGGTTATCTCTCTGGAATGTAATTGTCCCCGGGCCCCAGTTGTTGGCTGGAGTGATGCCAGGTGCCTCTTCTGGGGTGGAAGTCACTCGGGCAGAATCCTGGGTTGGGAGTGTCCCAACCCTTCCCAAGCCAGGCACACAAGTCAACAATTCAATGTAGCTTCTCCTCCAAGGAAGAGCCTGCCTCAGCCAGCTGCTTTTCCAGGACTCACTGAAGCCTCCGGTCAACTGCGAGATGTGTGCCATCTGCAGGGACAGCACCCAAGGGTCAGAGAGGCCCAGTGATTTACCTGAGGACATAGCTAATAAGCGACCAGCGTAGTCCAACCCCATAGGGCTTCCGGCAGCTCCCTGGTCATCCTCCGGATCTCAGTTCAAGTTCACTTCTCAGCACCCCTGCCCCCCACCTCCTAGAACCAGAATGGAAGCTGTCTCTCATTCTCAGGGATCTGCTGACCCGGCCAGGCCCTAGGTGCTGGAGGCACGTCCCCGGAGTCTGCCCTCACAGCTGGCTGGGGGCCAGCTCTCATTCCTGGCTCCCTGCTTCTGCCTCAGGTGGCCCCAGGATGGGACCAGCACAGTGCCTGGCCTCGCTTCTGCTTGGATGTCTGTGCTTGTCAAGCACTTTGTCTTAGGGCAGCAGCACCAGGATGTCTTGCCCTCTAAAACAAGTTCTGCCCACCTTGCCTTCCACACCTGTGAAGTCATGACTTCATCCACCTGATGGCACCCCGAGACCCTAGGGGATAACAAGCAGGAGACTTAAAACGCACTCAGCTGTCCTAATTTGAACTGAACTGAGGAGTTTCTCTGGGGGCGCTGGTTGGGGGAGGGCAGGACTTTCAGGACTAAACCTGAGATCGTCCTAGGCAAAAAGAGGCTGTTGGTCAACCTCTATGACAAGCACTTGACACGTGTTTCAGCTTTTAAGGCTGAGGACTAGAGACAAAGAGATTCACCCCTAAGACTGCCCAGCAAGTCAAGAGTGAAATTGGCTGATGCCCCAATAGTCTTCTCTGCCTCCTGGGTTTGTTCACCTGCCAGGTGCTCCTGACACCTGTTCCTGTGCCTGTAGCTGAGGATCTGTGCGTGGCTGGGGTGGGGGTGTGGGGGGCTCACCAGGCAAAGAGAGCCCTGCAGGGGCTGTTGAGCAAGCAGGTGGGGCTGGGCGGGCTACCCCTCTCCCTGCCTCGCTGCCTCACCTGCCCTTCTCCTTGAAGCGTTTTCCTCTAACAAACACATTCAAGTTCAAAACAAACATTACTGTTAAACCCAGCTGCCAGCCACGGGAGCAAACCAGGGTGCGACGGGAAGGCAGAAGGAATGGCTCTCCCTGCGTGAGGACTGGAAGGTGCTCCTGGCACCCAGACAGGAGGGACCCACACCCAGCTAAGGACCCTGGGAAGCCTGCAGGGTCCTGAGATGGGTCAACCCAAGGGTGCTGCAGGGCACAGCCCCCTAAAAGTCATGCCAGCCTGCTTGGCCAAACAAGCCAGGGCAATAGATGGAGAGTCAGCTGGGTGGGGCTCTGGTTTGCTGGGGCTTCAGCATCTCCCCAGGCCAGGTATAAACCCAGGCTTGGCCACTTAACCTGTCAGTTTCCCTGGGCAAATTACACAATCTCTCTGAACCTGTTTCCTTATCAGCTCATCTTTCCCAAGTGGTCTTCCCTGTGACTGGCCCTGGCCTGGTGACTGGATGTGGAACAAGACACTTAATCCTCCGTGCGCCGTGCAAGAAAGATGCCCAGAGGTGAGGCCTCCGGGCTGGAAAGTCAGAGCCAAGGCACAGGGATGAGGGCACCAGGGCTGGTGAGGAGCAATAATAAAGGCCCATGTTCTGTGCAGAGCAGGAAGATCAAGAAACGAGCTTTTTTCCTTCCAACTTTTTATTTCTGAAACACTCGTGCTGGGCATGCACTGGTATATAGTCAGTGCTCAGTAAAAGTTCCTGGAATGAATGAATGGCTGCTTCCTGCAGTGAGCATCTGTAGCAAATATGAACATATAGGGCAGCAGTTTCTTCCCGCAGATGTCTCCTGGGGTGCCTCCTTCTCCCAGCCTTGATGTCTAAGTGTCCGCGTGCATCCCTAGTGGCTTCTCAGGAAGGCTCCGGCTCAAGGCTGGACACATCCCTGCAGAGGATGGCTCTGCTCGTGGAGACTTGAGGGTACCTACCCTCCCCAACTCCTTGCTGCCCCATGCCCAGGGCTGCCAAGTCAGCAAGGATCCTGGGCCTGGCCTCTGCTCTGAAGTGCTGGCCTTCCTCCTGGTGTACACAGCCCATCATCCTTGTGCCCACGTGCTTTGAGGATTCAGTGTTGTGTCTGGATGGGGCAGGGCAGCCACCAGCCCTGCCTGGCCATGCTGTTTACAAACCAACTCCTAGGCGAAGCTCAATAAACCACAGGTCTTCCTAGGGCAGAAGTCACCCCTGGGACAAGCTTGGCGGGGAACTTGGGGACTGCCTGAGACATGGATGGCTTCTGGGGTCCCTTGGAGGGGATCTAGCTGCATGCAGCCCATGGCAGGACACACACACACACACACACACACACACACACACACACACACACACACACACACACACACACACACACACACACACACACATACCAGAAAGGCTGAGAAATGGGAGGCCTGGAGGCCAGTGCACAGCCCTGGGCCTTGTTCCATGGGTCTGGGTCAGAAGGCAGCCTGGGGCCCCAAGGCGCAGCCCAGCACCTCCTAGCTTTACGTGGGGAGCAAGACAGCGGGGAGGGAATAGCAGAGCCCCAGGACACGCAGTTGGGGCTGGCGGTGCCAAAAGCCAAGCAGTCAGTTACCTGACCCTCAGCGGGTGCAGAGGCCAGGCTTCTCCCCAACTCCCATACCCTCCATCTGTCCCTTCCCTGTAGCCCATGAAGGCTCTCCAAACCCCCACCTGCAGCTCATCTTCCCCCTCACCTCTGCCCACTGCAAGCTGCTTTCTCCATGCTCTTCCCCAGCTGGAAAATCTGCTCACATTTCTGTTGCTTTCCAGATTCTAATCTGGAGTATACAACTGAGGGCAGCTGTGTGACCTGGGGCAAGTCACTTAAGTTCTCTGAGCCTTGGTTTCCTCAGATGTACGGCTCTACAGTCATAATGAAAATGATCGTTTATTGCTGTCTACCGTGAGTCAGGCATTTTACAAAACTGACTTGCTTACCCCTTACAGTCCTGCATGTGAGTAGTTATGAGCCCATCCTACAGACAAGGAAACTGAGGTTCAGAGAGCTTGAGGAAGTAGACAAGAGTCCCCAGCCAGACACAGCAGGATCAGAGGCAAACCAAAGCAAAGGAGAGTGGTCCTGATATTTTCCCTGCAGTGTGAGACCATGAGGAAAACAGGCTGAAGGAAACCACCCAGCACAACACAGAGCCCTCTGGCTCTGCCGGGTGGAATGACCCCTGGCTGTCCCAGACTCTGGAGCCCCATGGAGACACAACAGGCTCTGTCTAGCCATGGGGGCTCTGCTGTCCTGCCTATAAATGGGGTGAAGCTGACCCTGTAAGCCAATAATCCCCAACCTTTTCAGCACCAGGGACTGATTTCATGGAAGACATTTTTCCACGAACCAGGGCAGGTGGGGGGATGGTTTCGGGATGATTCAAGCACACTACATTTATTGTGCACTTTATTTCTATTATTATTACATCAACTCCACCTCAGATCATCAGAGTTTGAGGACCCCTACTCTAAGACATGAGAGAGTAAAAGTGAGGTTAGGCTGGCTAGGAGAGCCCCAGGTGCCCTGTGGAGAGCATGGAATGGCAGGCACCAAGGTCCTGGGGCTGGAAGGAAGTGAACGTGTGGCATCAGCCATCCGGGGTGACCAGATGGGGACTAGAGGGCAGTATCTGTTTGGATGGGAGCCTCTGAAGGCTGAGTGCTGTGATTCAGTCATCGGTTTACAGCTTCCCTCTATTCACAGGGAGGAGCACTGGTTGGAGAGGACCAGGAAACGAGGGAGCCCAGCAAGGGGGCCTCGGGGGCCAAGGACCGTGGCCTGTAACAAGGTGCCAGCTGGAGCCGGGGGAAGCAGACAAGCACCGACACAACAGGAGTTGGAGGCAGAAACCATGGACCTGGCTGGTGGGCCAAGTGTGGGGCAGGTGGCAAAGGGAGCCAAGGGGAGACACGGGTTCTTGGCACAAGTGACAGTGGAGGCAGGGGGTGGGGAATATTGATAGGGAAGACTGGGTCGAGGGGCAAAGGAGAAATCTGTGTGGTTCCTGTTGCGTTTTGGTGCCTGGGAGACAGCAAGGAGGGTTGTGGGGCCGACAGTTGTGGGAGGCTAGGCTCTGGGGCACTGAGCCTGGGGGGCTCACCTCCCCATGCCTATACGTCAAGGCCAAGGTCAGGGCCAGGTCTAGCCTGGAGAAGGCTAGAAAAAGGAAACAGGAGCCACAGAGGAGTGACATGTAGCAAGATGAGAACAAAGAAGAAGCCACTGAGCTTGGCAGCCTTGCAGTGGGACATCTGACTTAATGGAGGGGGCGGGGGAACAGGGTCAAAAATCAGGTTCGAGAGGACATGAGTCCATTTGGAAAAGTTTGGCCTTGATGTGGCACAGAGGAGGGGTGCCCTGGCTAGAGGTTTCTAGATCACATCCTGGGATGGATAGGCCAGAAGACAGGGACCACGTAAGTTACGAAGTTCCCTGAAAGGCAGGAGGAGCTGGGGCCTGACATCCAAGAGGAAGGGTTGAACTGGGAGAGGAGGGACCCTTCCCCACTTGCAGCAGGAGAGGAGGCAGATGGAGGGGTGTGAAGTGGGGTTTGGGAAGAGTGAGTGAAGGACTCCTGCCCCCTCATCTCTCCCCCCACTCCACTCGGCACTTGGTTCTTCCTGTCCACTCTCAAAGCAGCTGGAGCCAAACACCAAGGCTAGTCTCAGGGGTTCTCCACTCCTGGGGGCAGGGACTGGGCTGGGCAGGGATGCAGGTGCAGAGGGTCATGGACCACGTGGGCAGGATGGGGATGGGGGGGCGGGTGAGAGGAGGTCTGCAGAGCAGCACATCCACCCCGCATACTCAGGAGGCCTGCTGCGGGTGTGGGCAGGGCTGGAGCTGCCAGACTCTCCTGAGAGGGGAAGGGTGGCAGGGAGGGGGCAGAGCATCCTGTGTGGCCTGTCCGCCCCCTCATACCTCTGGCCCAAACAGTGAGCCAGACTTTGTAGGGTCCTGTGCAGGTGTGTGCTAAGCCGCTTTAGTCATGTCTGACTCTGCCACCATATGGACTGTAGCCTGCCAAGCTCTTCTGTCCATGGGATCCTCCAGGCAAGAATACTGAAATGGGTTAGAATCCACATCTGTTATGTCTCCTGCATTGGCAGGCAGGTTCCTTACCACTAGCACCACCTGGGAAGCCCCCTGTGCAGGTGACATGCAGTAAAGACACCAGAAAGAGAAATGAACACACGTCCCAGGCACCATGCCAGATCTTTTCTAACTGGGACATCATCAAATCATGCCCTCATCTTACAGATGAAGGAACTGAGGCTCAGGGAGGTTCAAGGATGCATCAGCTTCCTTCAAAGGTTGGACTCTGGGGCCAGAGGACTTGGGTTCCAATCCAGGCTCTACCCACCTGTGATCTAAGACAAGGTGCCTCAATTTCCCTGGGTGGGAAGTGAAACCAATGACCATCCTCCACGCTCAGGCTGCTGTGTGGTCACGAGAGCCAGGCCACACGCAGCGCAAGCCCCCTGTAGGTGCCAGGCACCCAGCAAGAGCTTGCTGGCGGTCAAGGTCAATCCCAAGATGCCGGAGGCAGCCCCAGACCAGGGGTTGTGAGAGTGGAGCCCACGTTTACTGCTCATTCTGGGCTGAGCAGGACCTCCACCTGTGGGATGAGTCTCTCCAACAGACCATTTCTTGGTGCTGATTTATGTTTTAAGTTAGTAAAGCAGGTGAAGGGAGAAGGGCAGGTGGGCAGAGGTCTTGGAGGCAGGGGAGGAAGGGAGGGCATACCCACCAGGTGATTGAGCAGTGGTGGGTCGCAGCACTGCGGGGGAGATTAGAGGACAGAGGAACGCCAAGGTCACCAGGATGAGGCTGACTCGGGCACTGAGACCCAGACTGAGTCTGGGCTTCTGGGCTGAGACACCCTTGCGGTACCCTGGGAGGAGCGGCACCAGAGACTCCTCACCCATCAGGAAAGCCTCTCCTCTGTGGTTCTATCCATCTGACATGTGCCTCAGCTCCCGCCTCAAGGGCATAAGCCAGCCAGAGGCGGAGCCTGGATCCAAACTTGGGTCACCTGACCCTGGTGTCCAGGGCTCAGTCACTGCTCCATCAACCCCTCTAGGCAAAACCCTCCCACTTTAAAGACCCACCTAGAGGACAGTCCCTGAGCCTGGAGATTCTGTCATCCTGGTTTCCCTGGGTGGGAGCCTGAAGCTCAGCCCTTCCCCCTGAGGCCTGCAGCCTGCAGTGCGGGGTGAGGGGTGGGTATGGAGGGAGATGTAGCTGGGAGGTGGGCCTCCAGGGAGGAGGGGTCAGGGTCATTGCCAGGCTCGAAACTCACAGAAAATGTTCCAAAAGCCACCTCTTCTAATGGACTCATTTCTCAAAATCCGCTGAAGCCAATAAGGCAGGGGCCACCTGAAGTGTAGGGGTCCTGCCTGAGACCACACAGCAGGGCAGTGAACTGCCCTGAACTGCCCCACACAGGGCTGGCTAGAGAGGGGCGGTACCTGGCCAGGTACCGAGTCTGTTGGCCCCGAGCATTTCTTTATGGGCTGCAGGAACGGTCTGGAGCTCACAGGGCCCTGATGGGCAGGGGTGGGAACCAGAACTGAGGACATTCAAAGCCACCCAGCCATGAGGGAAGTGGCAGGGCTGGGGGGACCTACTGCCTTCTCATTCCTTCAAGTCAACCTTGCCGAGAAAATCCCCAGTGCCCACGCTTCCAATGGGAATGCATAGGGACACCCAGCTTGCCCCGACCCCTCAGCCAGGTAGCAACCAAGTGAGTCTGGGGTCTGGGACCAGGTGGCATCAGACTCTTTGGAAGCACTCGAGGAGATGCATGAGCAAGCTCTCCAGGCCTTGGGGTTGGGCAAGATGGTGAGGGGGTGGAGGAACTCGATGAGGAGCTGGGGCAAAGGATAGCTGTTTCCGGCCCTGGCCAGCACCCAGCAGCAATGGGAGGCGGAGAAGCCCCTGGTCCACAGCAAGATACAACAGCGATAAGGGGTTATCTGCAGAGGCGATGGGGCTGGGCTGGCAGCCAGTCAGTGCAGCCTCTTCCTTGGGCAACTTGCCAGCTCCCCAAGGGGCCCAGGGACTTGGGGGTGATTTCTCCTGAGGGAGCTGAGTCAGGGAGGGGACCATTGAGGGACATTCCCTTTAGGGGAAGATGCCCCCAAAGTAGTGGCCCAGGCACTTGCACCATCCAAATTCTCGGCTTGCCACAGTTGGTCCTGGAGGGTGGGCGTCTTAGGTGGGAAACCAGCTCCCAGCCAAAGAGAACGACACCATCCAAAGTACAGGGACATCAGCCCAAGCCCATCGTCAGCCTCAGGAATGTCCCATGGGGGTGGGTGTTACTGCCAGGAAGTTCTTGGACAGGAGTGGGATGTCCCCAAGACATCCCCATCCCTCCCTGGGAGGCTAGGGAACGTCCCCTGTGGAGCACTGGGGTCTCCCAGCCCCAGGATCCAAGCCCAGTCGCCAAGCCTGATGACCACAGGCAAGTAACATCCCCCCTTAGTGCTTCGGACAAGAAGGCCACCTTGGCAGGGTTGCTATGGGGATTCAGTGGGACAGAGTGAAGAGTGTGCGGAGCTGGCTGTCTCCTGACCTCGGTGGAAGAGATGCACAGGATTTCTAAGCAGGGACCTCCTCACTGCCCATCCTGTGAGGGTCCCTGGGTCTGCCCCAGATCCAAGCCTCTGAGCTTCTCCGGGGTCCTGGCTCTTCTGTGCTCCTAAGTGTGGTCACAGCCAGTGGCACACCCCTGCTGGCTACACAGCAGCCCTGCACGAGGATTTGCTGGAGGTTTTTCTTCCCATTTCACAGATGAGCAAACAAGCCTGGGCCCACCCAGGTTTGCCTCCCTTTCCCAGCAGGCACCGGGGGGGGGGGCCTGAAGGACCCTGGGGCTTTCTGCTGTGACATCTTGGCCCTGGGCAATGATGCCAGCCCAGTAGGACACAAGGTCACGAGACTGCCATACTCTCTGTGACAGGAGGCTGCTTCCTCCTATCCAGGGGCTCTGACTGGGCAAGTCTGGCCTCTCTCTGCTTTGTGGCCCCACATGGCCACCCACAGGTGTCATCTGGGGACTCTGCTTCCTACCGCTTCACATGCCACTTCAGGAAGCCCTCTGAGGCTTTACTGCCCCCTGCCCCTCTGACACATCCCTCATTTCTGGCCCTCTCCCCTGCTGGCTACTCTGAGCTGGGGACAATGTACCTGTAGATAGGGCACACGCAGCCCCCACAGAGAGGGGGGCTGTCCCCTCCTCTGGTCCTATCTGGGGCCCCTTGTCACTATTCTAACTGCACCTCTCTCATACCTTCTCACACAAGTTCCACTACTTACAAGAAGCACAGTGATTAAGAGCTCAGGTCTCACTGACTGCTGTGTGACCTTCAGCAAATTGCTTAACCTCTCTGTGCTTCAGTTTTCTCATATGTAAATTGGGACACTAAAGGATCTACCACATTATATTGCTCTGAAGTTTATTTAAAGAGTTTGGAGCAGAGACTCACACTTGGTAAGCACTATGTGCACTTGCTATTATTATTATTATTAACGTTCCTGAGCCTTTGTCTCTGCTGTTCTCTCTACTCAGAATTTTGTTCCTTCACCTGGATAACTTCAGCTCACCTTTCAGGACCTGGCCCAAGCATTGTCTCCTCTAAAGCCATATATTACTAGATACTCTCCCTCCCAACCTTAACATTTCCTCCCCCAACCCCAACAGGCTTGGCCATCCCCTCTCCCTCTCCTGGGCAGTCAGTTTTTCCCCCCATATCAAAGGGAAAGTCTCTGTTTCCATGAAGAACTCCTCTGCTGCCCTAGGACTGTCTAGGTTTAGCCAAGCCCAGGCTTAGCAGGGACCAGACCCCAGGAAGGGTTTGCATGCTCCAGCTCTAAAGGCGGAGGTTGCTGTGTCATTGCAGTGGTTCTGCCTGCCAGACTCTGGAAACTTTCCTTTTTTTTTAATATTTTTTACATTGTAATTATATGTTTTGCAAGTAAATTTATGAGTCCATTCCTTATGATAACATACTAGACATAGATAACCCCCTCAGACAGCAAACCCATCTGAGCCCCTTTAGCTCCCGGCCCCAGATAGAACTATAGGCATTGGAAGTGGAGCCATTCAGACTTCTTTCACTCTTTTTTTAAACCTTTCTTTTTATTTTAAAAAAGTTTTCTTGAAATATAGTTAATTTACAATGTAGTATTAGTTTTAGGTATACAGCAAAGTGATTCAGTTATAAGTACATATATATACTTTTTCAGATTCATTTCCCATATAGGTTAGGATAAGATATTGAGTAGAGTTCCCTGTGCTACACAGTAGGTCCTTGTTGGTTATCATTATTCTTTTTATATGTGAACATGTGTCCACAGGAAACACAGAACTCCGTGTGTGTGCATGTGTGTGTGTGCATGCTACACACTCTCACAAGTGGCATCCTTCTGCCCTTTCCACTTTTTCCCCAATAAACTGGTCTTTCCCCAGTGTTGATGCCTGGTTGGAAACTTTGTTGACTCCTTGCTCTTTTCCAAGCCATTAGATCTTCTCCTGATGACAGAGCTGATCCTTGCCCCAGTATGGCTTCTCCCAGGGTAGAAGGTAAGGCTTGAGCCCAGAGACCTGCCATAAGGCTAGCGTTTCCAAAGGTGAGACATGGGCATCTCTGGGCCATGGAGACTCCACAAGGAGAACACAGTCCCCTAGTCCAGCTGAGTAGGGAAACACAGTGTGTCAGTCCCGTCTTGAAAGCACCCAGAGGACATAATACAATGAAGGCTCTGACAAGTCCTGCAGGGAAGAAACTTACTAACTTCCCTTAACCCAGGATGATCCAGGCTTGGGAGATCCTGGAGACTTTCAGGATATTTACATCATAGCAGGTCAACACTGAGCTAGTACATTCCCTGAAGTTAAAAAAAAAAAAAATAGGGACTTTTCTTTCCCTCATGGTCCAGTGGTTAAGACTCCATGATCCCAATGTGGGCATGTGGGCTCAATCCCTGGTTGGGGAACTAAGATCCTGCATTCTGCGTGGTGAAACCAAAAAACTAAGTGCAAAGGAATGGGGTGAGGGCAGGGGAAGTATGAGGTCAGAGGCCAGGGAAAGGGGAGGAGTGAAGAGCTGGAGCTCCCCATGGATCCTAGGGGCTTGTTGGGGCAGCCCAGAACTGTGGGGACAGAGGGCGTGTGGGCCCGGGTGGACCCTCTTTTTGTGCAAAAGCAGATGTCCTGAAGGGCCTAGCCAAGGTACTTGGGCAAAAGAATGAAATAAAAGGCCACCAACTTTGAAGGAAAAATAAAGCTGTCTCTATATGAAGATGACATGCTCTTTTATATAGAAAATCCTAAGGGATGAACAATCCAAAAATAAAATAAACCGTTCCAATTAAGAAAAATTTTTAAATAAAAATCCAGTTTGATTTACAATAGAGTATCAAAAAATAAAATACTTACAAATAAATGTAGCAAAAGAAATAAAAAATTGAACAAATAGAAAGACATCTAACATTCATGGATTAGAAGACTTAATATTGTTAAGATGACAGCACTCCCCAAATTGATTGACAGATACAGTGCAGTCCCTGTCAAAATTCCAGCGGCTTCTTCACAGAAAATGACAGGCTGACCCTAAAATTCATACGGATATTCAGGGGACCCAGGAAAACCAAAACACAGTTAGAGGGCTTAACATTTCGGGTTTCAGAACTTATTACAAAGCAACAATAAACAAGACAGTTTGTTTCTCGAGCTGGAATAAACATACAGAGCCGAGAAAGAGAGCTGGCAGTCCAGAAATAAGTCCTTATATTCTGGACAGCTGATTTTCGAAAAGGGTGCTAAGACAATTCAATTCGAGAAGAAGGGTCTTTCAACAATTGGTGCTAATTGTCTGGCTATCTACATGCAAAAGAATGAACTTGAGCCCCTGCCTCATAACATATATAAAAATCAACCCAAAGACCTGAATGTTAAAGCTAAAGCTGTAAAACTCTGATAAGGAAAACATAAGTATGAATCTTGGATTAGGCAATGGCTTCTGAGATATGATACTAAAAGCACAAGTAACAAAAGAATACATAGATTGGATTTCATCCAAATTTAAAACTTTCATCTTCCAAGAACACCATCAATAAAGTGGCAGGAGGGGAAAGAATGGGAGAAAATATTTGCAAAACAGGTCTTATAAGGAACTTACATCCAGAATATATAAAAGACACTTACACTTCAATAATAAAAAGACAAATAATCCAATTTAAAAATGGGCAAAGGATCAGAATTGACACTTCTCCAAAGAAGATATACAAATGATCAATAAGCACTTGAAAAGATGCTCAACTTTGAGACTTCCCTGGTGGTACAGTGGAGAAGAATCTGCCTGCAGGGGAAAGGGTTTGATTCCTGGTCTGGGACAATTCCACATGTACTGGAACAACTCAGCCCTCAAGCCACAACTACTGAGACCATGTGCTGCAACTCCAGAAGCCTGTGTACCCAGAGCCTGTGCCCCACATTAAGAGAAGCCACCATAATGAGAAGCCCCAGGCGCCACTAGAAAAAGTCAGAGCGCAGCAACAAAGACCCAGTGCAATCAAAACATAAAACAAAATAATAAATAATTTTTTTAAAGATGCTCAACATTACTAACCATTAGGAAAATGCAAATCAGAACCACAGTGAGGTACTACTTCATGCCCATCTGTATAACTGTGATCAAAAAGAGAGACAATACCACATATTAACAAGGAGGTAGAGAAATTGAATCCTGATTTGCTGGTAGGTGTGTAAGTGGTGTAGCTGTTTTCAAAAACAGTTTGGCAGGGCCTCAAAAGGTTGAACAGAGTTACCATATGACCTAGCAACTTTACTCCTGGGGATACACTCAAGAAAACTGAAAACATGTGTCCACATAAAAACTTCTACACAAATATTCACAGCAGCATTCTTCATGATAGTCAAAAAGTGGAAACGACCCAAGTGTCTATCAACCCATTAATGGATGGAGATGTGGTTTATCCACACCATGAATGTTATTCAGCTATAGAAAGAAAATGAAGTACTGACAATATAGATGTGATATAGGCTACAATATAGATGCAACTTGAAAATATTATGCTCAGCAAAAGAAGTCAGTTGCAAAAGGCCACATATTGCACATGTTCATTTATGTGAACAGTCCATGATAGGTAAATCCAGAGACAGAAGGAGGTCAGTGGTTGCCTCGGGCTAGGGGTAGAGGTAGGGGGAAAAGAGGAATAACTGGAACAGGATTTTGGGGTGATGAAAATGTTCTAAAATTGATGGTGGTGATGGCTATACAACTCCAAGAGCTTACTAAAAACCATTGGGTTTCATACCTTTTTAAAAATAATGGCAAAATTTATTGGCATAGCTCACAGGAATTGAAATGGAGGAAAGCAGGCTATAAGTTTACAGAGAAAAAAAATTAAAATAAAACCACTGACTCAGAGGATGGACCTCTGAAACCCTAGGTCCTCTACACTTTAAGTAGGTGACATGTATGGTATGTGAATTTCCCCTGCATAATGCTCTTATAACTTAAAAAACGGACAGCCCTGGACTCCCTCGAGGGATGGCCTTGGAGCTGAGGGTGGTGGGCTGAAACCTCCCCAGGTGTCTTTTCATTCTATCTGAGCCTTAAATGGTAACAGAATCCCCTCCTCAACCCTCCTTCTCCTTCGTCCCACACTCATTTCAGGCAACCCCAGCTCCTCCCAGCCTCTGCTCCTGTGTGTGTGTCCCCAGGGTGAGGGCAACCAACCCCCTACACACACATCCCAGAGCTCTCTCCTGAGAGCTTCTCCAACCCATGTCCTTGTCTTCTTGTTACAATGTCAGTGACACTCACGATGATGCTGATGAGAACTACAACTCTTGCTGGGCATTGATTCTGTGCTGCACACTTTACCAGCGTTATCTAATTGAATTCTCACCATAACCTGACAAGGCCAATACAACTATTATTATCCCATTTCACAGGTGCAGAAACTGAGGCTCAAAGAGGCAAGTCTCTTGCCCAAACTCACAGTCATGGGCAATGGTGGAGATGGGAGCTTCAGGCAGTAGCTTTAGGACCCCACAGCTGCATGTACTAGCTGGGCCCTCCACTGCCAGGCAATCCACTCCATTCACCCCTTCCCTGCCTCACCCCTCCTTTACCTGCTTCTTCCCTTCTTCCTCCCTCATGCCTCATCCAGCCACTACCCGGCAGAAACAGAGCGTCTCCTCTGGTGCCCACCCTGGATGTCCTCGCATTCCACCCCCTCCCCTCCCTGTGCAGCCAGCATCACCCACACTTAGCCTCTGTAGAGGCTGAAACAGCCCTTGAATCACCAGGGCTTCTCTGAGACTGAAGCCGACCCATTTGAGCCCCTGGTGCCTCACCAGTTTCAAGGTGCAGGCAGGTCCCAGTGGCAGAAATGACTCAGGCCCACCCACTGATGCTCAACTCTGTTCCAGGAACACGGCAACGTTTTTAAACAAGGTGACTCAGGGCCCACATGAGTAAGGCAGACATTCAGCTCCACAGACAGACAGATAGCCCATTGCGATTAGTGGGCGTGGCCCCCGGGTCACAGGCAGACCCCAGGCTCTCTGTAGTGCCTGTCTGAGCTCATGCACTCAGGAACCGTGTTCCCAAGACAAGCCTTGCCTCAGTCCCTGGAGCCCCAGAAATGCCCCCATCCCAGCTGTGGGGAGGAGCCCACAGCCTGCCCGCCTGCTGACGGTATCACTTGTTTTCTGTGCCAACCACGGCCCTTCCCCAGAGCTCTGTGATCTACTTTCTCTTTTCCTACCTTAGAAATAGCTCCTCACAAGTCTACCCACGAGCTTTCTGAAGGCAGAGGGCCCCCGCCTCTAGGAGGAGACGCTCAAGGGTTAGGAATTTCTAAGGGCATAGCCGGCCTGTTAGTGATGTTCACATAATTTGTTTCTTGAGTAATGAGGAAGGAAGGAGAAAGGGAAGGGAGGGAGGAGGACAGATTCTAAGGGCCCCTGGTCTATGGAGTGTCCTTGAATTTGCCAGCTGGGTTTATTTCCGCTAGTCTTCCTGTGGCTGTGTGATGCTGGGGGAGTCACGTGCTGTCTCTGGGCCTCTCACTGCTGCATACCTCCTGAGACCGCTGTGACGGGATCCAGGCACAGGGCTTGGCAAGGACTTCTCAGTGTTTGGGGCCAGTTCCGGTGGGTCTCCATGACCCATCTCCCTCCCCGTTACTCATCAGCACCTACCTGGATCCTAGCCTTGCAGATAGGCTGCAGGGAATGCTCTCTGCAAAGGAAATCAGGCAGCTCAAACCAGAATCTGCCTTCCGGGAAAGTGGCTTGGAGAACATACATCCCTCATGGCCCTGGAACTTTCACGGGACTAGGCTGGAACTGCCCATTGGAGCCGCTTTCCATCCAGACCACCTCCCACACACAACACACACAAACACTCGTAGTTTCTGCACATTCCCAACTGTACTGCTTGTGGCCCCCACCCCCACATTTTCCTCCCATTGCATCCCAGGCTGCTGGCAGGCAGACTTTGGCCTCTTGACCATAGCCTAGGCACAGAAAAATTCTACTTCTCTCATCATTTTGCGAGTTTTAAAGCTGTCAGGAGGCCTGTAGGAACCACACTGGGAAGGAATCTCAAAAGCCTTTGCCCAACTGTCCCCAGCCATTGCTCCTCCTCCAGACACCACCAGCAAGTGGCCCAGCCACCGCTCAGCACCCCCACAGCTGAGGCCATACAACCTGGGCTCACGGGAGCCAGCCCCATAGGTGCCCGCACTTCTGGCCAATAGAAGGCTCTGTCCTCCATCAGCCAGAGGGTGAGATGGGGGTGGAGACCCTCCCCCACCTCCCAGCCCCACAGAAGGGAGGCCTTCACCCTCAGCTTGCTCTGAAGCCTGGCTCCAGGGCAGCTTCAGCCCCACAGGGTACCAGGAGGGCCTCAATTACCTCTCACACCCAACAAGAGAGGTGTCATCCTGGGCCTGCCCCAAGACCCTGCTCTGTAGCCAGGAGAGCCAGGCCTCCTGCTTGGTCTTCCATGACTCCCTCTCCACAGTAGAGCCCCAAGCTTTGTGGTTCTAAGGCTTCCCTGCCATTGCCGTGTCCTGCCTGTCCCGCCTCCAGGGTCTTGTCTAGTCCCACAGGGCTTCCCTCCACCCCTGGCCCCAGCCCCCTAACCTCTGGGGGCTGTGTTCTCTCCCCTCTCCCCTCACGTTGACCCCACTTGGCATCTTTCAGTTCCCCCAAGATGTCAAAACTTTCACTGCCTCAGGGCCTTTGCACGTGCTGTTTCCTCATCTGGAAAGCTCTGCCCATCCCACCCTGACACAGCCTCTCCTGTGACTACAAGTGTCTTCCTTCACACTCAGCTAACAGGCCTCTCGAAAGCACAGCTTCCCTGACCACCTCATCTGAAGCTTCAGGCTGTGTGAGGCTGTGTGTTATTGTTTCTTGTTCACATCTGTCTGTCACCCTTCCTGAACATGGGAAGGTCGGGGACCATGGCTGCTTTCTTGGCCCCTGTGTCTCTGGCCCCTTCCGCAGCATGGGCACCCGTGGACACTCATGAGAAGCTGAGAGGTAAAGGAAGGAGTCACAGAGGAGCCTGAGGACACCCAGGAGGTGAAGGAACAACACAGGGAGAGTCAGAGCAAGCGGTTCTGCCTACACCCTGTCCTTGGCCACCTGATGCCCACAGCACTGAAAGTACCAAGGCTGAGTACTTGTAGAGAACTACTCACCACAGGTGGAACATCTTAGTATATCCATGAAGTGTGACCTAGCATCATCCTACTTCACTAACGGGGAAAATGTGGCACCTCTGTGGGCCCCAGGACTGAAGAGGAGCAATGAGGACAGTCAACATCGGCCCAGTACAGACTGTGGCTCCAGAATGATGCTGGCAGGTGGAGACTTTGGGGACCCCCAAGGTGAGCTGAGAGCCAGGGACCCTGGCAGCTCTGGGAGAACCATTTCAGGGGTACAGAGTGGCTGTAAACATGCCTGGGAGCCTCAGACAATCCCCCAAGGGCCTGTGCTTCCCAAGGTGCCCAGGACAGCAGAGAAAGTTGCGCCTGGCTTAAGGTCCTTCCCCAGAGCACAGTGGCCTCAGGGAGGACTTCAACGGAAACTTGCCCCTCCAGGTGCCTTCCTCCAAGTATCAACTTCACCTGGGAACTTGTTAGAACTGTAAAAAATCTCTGGCCCTACCCCAGCCCACTTAGCAGAATCAATTTGAACAAAACCCCAGGAGCCCTGTCTCACATTAGCACCAAGGAAGCTCTGTTCCCAGGCGCCCTGATGGCCTTCTGCCTCCTATTGGAGCCCCGTTCCTGGAGGCCTGTGAGCTCGCCCACTGACAGCACGATTACTCCAGGGTGTTCATCACAGCATCATTTACAAAGGAGAAAATCTGGAAATAACCTAGATATCCAGCAATAGACGAAAGGGTCCTAAACTAAGAGATAGCCATCAAAATGCTCTTTGGACAGAATATTCAGCTGCATAGGGGAAAGTTTATACTATTCACGGGAAAGGCCCCCTTAAGCCTACGTACACAGTCAGTACATCAACACATCACTGGTGGGCACTCTGATTGTTGGGGTTAAGGTGATTTTTTTTTATAGACTTTCATTTTTCTGTTTTCCTAATTCAGTGAAACTATCTTACAATAATGATAATGAAACAACCAGTGAAGTATATTCCTTTTTAAAAAAGAAAATATGATTGCCCCTTGAAAGAGGCCCTCTTAACATCAATTTATTCTGCCACAGGGCCTGATAAATCAGGTTTGGGGACACAGCCTACGGCAAGACCCCAAGAAGGGAGTGTGGGTGGAGGGGAGTTAAAATGGAAATGGGAGAGGCTGGGGTGCTGTGGGTTCCTCCCCTGGGCAAGGTAGCCTTCTGGAGACCTGGGTTGGGGTGAGGGAATCCTGGGCAATAGAGAGCCCTGAAAGCCAAGCCTATTTGCTCTGTACCTTTTCTCTCTCTGCATCTGCTTCCAAGAATATCTTTCCCTCTGCCTTCCTTTTCTGATCAATTCCCACTTGTCCTACAAGACCCAGCTCAGGGACCACCTCCTCCAGGAAGACTTCCTTGATAACCCCACCGCCCAGCCTCTGGACAGGGTTAGTTGCCCTCTTGTGGGATCCCTCAGGACCCTCTCAGGACCCAAAGGACTGCAAGTGGGTGACAGGAGGTATTTCAAACAGGCATCTCTGACCATGTCTAGCACCCAGAAAGCCCTCCATCATCAGGCACTGTGCCTGGCACTGCCCGCTCTTCTGGGTTCTGCCCAGCAGTTGCTAAGGGCCTACCTGTAAGAGCTCAAGCAGAGCAGTTTCACTAAAGCATTTAGGGGGTGGATGTCAAGCATTTCTGGCAGACCCCTCCGAGGCCTGTAGGTCTCAAAAGCCCCCTGG
This sequence comes from Okapia johnstoni, assembly GCA_024291935.2. Classification (NCBI taxonomy): domain Eukaryota; kingdom Metazoa; phylum Chordata; class Mammalia; order Artiodactyla; family Giraffidae; genus Okapia; species Okapia johnstoni. The sequence continues at coordinate 46,665,604 of CM044319.1, read as the reverse complement.
TGAGGTCCCAGGCTCCTTTCTATCCCTTCAAGCCCTTTGGTCCAGAGCGTCACAGCAACCAAGGGCCAGGCAGGAATTCAAGGATCCTGCCTCCCACTGGGTTATTGTAGAGTCAAGTGAGGTGGGGAATGCCCATCCTGTGCCTGGCCAAGGGGACACGCCCCGAGCCCAGGAGTCTCATGCCCCTCTTGGCCTGTGGTAGGAAGGTGGTGGCCTTTGCAGATGAGGCCCAGGTGCATCTCTGAGTCCTGCGGTCTGTAGCCAACCAGGTGGCCTGAGCCAGGCTCTTCTTGGAGTTGGCCCAGGCTTAGGCAGCCCTGGCATCCTCCACGGGACACCAAGCTTCTCTTGGGGGCTCCTCAAACCACCCACTCCTTCAGAGGCCACCTCTAGCCCCATTTCCAGGGGCTCTGGGGCTTGTTGTGACATCTGCTCCCAGAGTCTGCTTCAGGTGAGGCCTGAAACCTGAAGCAGCAGGCCCACACACCCCACTCACTAACAGGGATACCTCACAGGTGAGGAAGGCCAAGGCAAGGTGAGCCTTGAGCAACTGGCCCCTGGACAGGAGGTGTGGCCAGTGAGGCTAGAAGACATTGACATCTGTTGCTAGGGAGGCCTTAAACAGGGATGCCCATGGGAGAGGGCTTTTCTGTTGCTGCATTGTTGTTTTTTTTAAAAATTTTTTAATTGTTGTAAAATATATATAACCCTGGTGGCTCAGACGATAAAGAATCAGCCTGCAGTGGAGGAGACCCGGGTTGGATCCCTGGGTCAGGAAGATCCCCTGGAGAAGGGAATGGCAACCCATTACAGTATTCTTGCCTGGGAAATTCCATGGACAGAGGAGCCTGGTGAACTACAGTCCACGCCATTGCAAAGAGTTGGACACAACTGAAAGACTAACACTTTCACTTCATTTCATATGTATAACATAAAATGCACCATCTTTCCTGTTTTCAAATGTGCAATTCAGTGGCATTAAGTAATTATGCAACCATCACCACTGTCCCTTTCCAGAACTTTCTCATCTTGCAAAACTGAAACTCTGTCCCCATTAAAAAACTCCACACACCCTGTTTTCCCAGCTCCCAGCACCCACCCTTCTGCTTTCTGTCCCTATGGATGTGACTTCTCTAAGTAAATCATGTAATGGGAATCACCCAGTACTTGCCTTTTGTGACTGGCTTATTTCACTTCACATAACGTCCTCAAGGTTCATCCGTGTTGTAGCCTGTGTCAGAATTTCCTTCCTCTTTAAAACTGAATCCTATTCCCTTTTCTATACACTGTTTATCCATTCCTCTGTTGATGGACACTTGGGTTGCTTCCACCTCTCAGCCCTTGTGATTATGCTGCTATAAACATGATGTACAATTATCTCTTCGAGACCCTGCTCTCTTCTGTTGGGTATATACGCAGATGTACAATTTCTCAATCTATTTTTAACTTTTTTGAGGGCCCTCCATACTGTTTTCTACAGTGGCTGCACCAATGTACATTCTCAGTAACAGTGCACAAGGGTTTCAATTTCTCCACATCCTCACCAATACTTATTATCTTCTGGGGGTTTTGATGGCAGTCATCCATGGGCGTGAGGCAGTGATGTTGGTTTTAATACCAACCTACTCCCTGCTCCTGCACTAGACACTACTTGGGCTCTGAGGGACCACTAGTGCACACTTGACTCCCCAGGACCTGCTGATATAAATGTCCAGGAGAGACCTCCCTCACAATGCATGTCAACGCTCAGCCAACTGTGATCATCTTGGCTGGTGCCGTGTGTCCCCCTCTGCCCCCATCAGCTCTAGGGGCCCTGGGGGTGGGATAGCCTTGCAGGAAAGGCTCCCACAGGGAGGACAGGAGACAGAATACTGTGGCCTCCTGGGACATCTGACCAGCCAAGGATGGTCAGCAAACCCTTTCTATAGAAGGTCAGATTCAATATTCTACACTTTGCAGGCCACACCTCTGGCACAACTAACATGTTGTTGTCCAGTCACTCAGTCATGTCTGACTCTCTGTGACCCCATGGACTGCAGCATGCCAGGTTTCCCTGTCCTTCAGCATCTCCGAGAGCTAGTTCAAACTCATGTCCATTGAGTAGGTGATGCCGCCCAACCATCTCATCGTCTGTCGTCCCCTTCTCCTCCTGCCCTCAATCCTTCCCAGCAACAGGGTCTTTTCTAATATATAAACTTTATTAGTCACTAAATTTGAATTTCATACAGTCTTCATGTCATGCAATATTATTCTTCCACTGATTTGTTTGCAATCATTTAAAAATGGAAAAAAAAACCATTCTGAGCTTGCAGATTTGGCCCCTGGCTGTCGTTTACCAAACCCTACTCTGGAACTGATGGCAGGGGCATTGGGAAGACACCAGGTCCCACTGTACCAACAAGGGCAGGATGCCCCTCCAGCTCAGGATTAGGGTTAGGACCCGGTTCCATGATGAAAAGACTTCACCAGTGAGCCAAGCAGGCACTGACCCTGGCACCTATTGGCATTGCTCACCAACCCTCGCCTGGCTCCTCAGCCCCTGTTGATGGCAGCAGGAAACCATGGTGCCTCTGCTAAAGGCTGAGATTTGGGACTAAAGATCAAAAATAAGAGAGTGTGAATTCCAGGGCAAATCATGCTGGGCTGCTCACTTCACTCTTTCCTAACACATCTCCAGAGCCCTGTCTCAGCTTCAGCCTTGAAGGAAGGTCATGATCACCCTGGTGACCCTGAGAGCTAACCTGGGCTATCCAAGCCCTGGGGCAGGTAGCAGGAGACAGGAGATTTGCCCCCTCGCCAAGGCTGTTAACTTCACGAGGCCAGCAAGGAGCAGGCCCCACGGGCCAGGACCTGAGCATTAACATCCGGCTCCTCCCTGTCACACTGTGTGACCTTGGACAAGCCACTTCCACTGTCTGCACTTGAGTTTCTTCATCTGTGGAATAGAAATGATAAAAACCCCAAGAGTTGTGTTGGATCCATTGGGTTAAAATATGTCAAGGGCTTAGGCACTCCATTAAATCACACTCCATCAGTGGTAGCTGTTATGATTTTTTAAGGGGGAGGTGGGGCAGGCCATGTGGCTTGTGGGACGTTAGTTCCCTGACCAGTGGACCTTAGTTCCACTTAGTTCCCTTCAGTGGAAGCACTAACTACTGGACTGCCAGGGAAGTCCGTGTTGTGATTACTCATTTAATCCACATAAATCTGTGAGGTAATTACTAGTACTAGCCCCACTGTCGGAGAAGGCAATGGCACCCCACTCCAGTACTCTTGCCTGGAAAATCCCATGGACGGAGGAGCCTGGTAGGCTACAGTCCATGGGGTCGCTAAGAGTCGGACAAGACTGAGCGACTTCACTTTCACTTTTCCCTTTCATGCACTGGAGAAGGAAATGGCAACCCACTCCAGTATTCTTGCCTGGAGAATCCCAGGGATGGCGGAGCCTGGTGGGCTGCCGTCTATGGAGTCGCACAGAGTCGGACACGACTGAAGTGACTTAGCAGCAGCAGCAGCAGCAGTCCCACTGTATGATGAGGAAACAGAGACACAGAAAGGTTAAGTAACCACCCCAAGGGCACACTGCTGGGACAGGGTGGACCTAGAGTCTGGAAAGTGGAGTCTGCCTGTGGGCCCAAGCTTTTAACTGCCTCCAAGCCCTGGCCTACATGCCCTCTTGGGAAACCACAGGAACAAAGAGCCCTGGACTCACAGTGGACCCTGTAGCAAGGTGTCCTGAGACCACTCTGCCTGGATGGAGCTGCCTCCTCTGGAAGGCAGGGCTCCTTATGATCCCACGGCCCAACCTCCCATCCTCAAGCAATGTGTGCATACTCGCATATCACAGTGCCGGGTGAGGGCCCAACTTGGGGGGCCATACTCTGCTTCGGAGGGACCCTGTCATCCTGTGCACAGAGCAACTCCTGGGCTACTAAGCTGAGCTCCATTTGCTGTGGGGCCATCCTTGCCCCTTGGCTCCCCTCTGTAGACTGAGAGCCTGGGCGGTCTTCTCCATAGTCCTATGGTCTCATCAGCTTTCAGCAACATCCTCCCCACCCTCAGACCCCAAAACACTAAATGTTGAAGGAGCTGCCTTACCAGGACAGAACAGGAGCTTTCTTTCTTAACTTTTACCTTGAAGTGTGGCGCCAGTGGGGAGACCACTGGGGGAGACCACCAGCCTTGCTAATGCCAGACCAGCCATCTCTCCTGCCCACTCCAGACAGGCAAGAGGCGAGGGCTGCCCCAGCCTGGAGTGCAGAAGAGTCAGAACCCTGTGTAAAGGTAGCGTTCTGTCCCCCCGCCCACACCCACCAGGACTAGAGGCACCAAAGGACATGGAATCATCCCGCAAGTGGTAAAGCTGACAGGAAGCCAGCTCAGGAGACCCCGCCCCTCCAAATGCCATGGAAAATCTCTAGGGCCCCTGCCTATTTGATGGGAATGGTGGCTGGTCGCGGCAGGGATGCATGGGGGCTACAGGTGACAATCCTCAACGAGACTGGGATGCTACCTCCTATGAGGCACTTATGAAATGAAGTCAGAGAAAAGAATGAACGCATGAACCATCTAGTCCAACTCAATTTCAAATGAGAAAAAAAAAAAAATGCTAGAAACAGCTAAATGCTTGCCCAAGGTCGCAGAATTGAGTGGAAGGGCCTGGATTAGGCTGTCCATCAGCAAGTCTTTACTGAGCACCTGCTGTGTGCCAGGTACAATTCCTGGCACTGGGGAGACAGCACTGCCCAAGCAACCGGCCAGTGGGGGACAGGGAGGGAGGCTTTGCCCTCATGGAGCTTCCAGTCTTCTCCTGGGCCAGTGCCCGAATCTCAGACCACTGTGCTTTCTTACATTGAGATAGCACACAGGGCCTGCCCCAAGCCTTGCTCAGACCCTCCAGGGAGCAGCAGGCAGCCCTGGGTGGTGGACTGGCCTGCCAAGCCAACTCTGGACTGTGCACTTCTTTCCGCCTGCAAGTGCATCATTGATTGCTGCTGGGATAGTGAACAGTCGTCCATGGGGGAGAGGCCCCTATTAGTCAGTTCTTCTCTTGGCGACTGATTATGAAATGCTCTCGGGTGGCAAACCACACCTTCATGGAGTGGACGACCAGGGCAAGAAGGATGCCCACTCCAGGACCCACACATCCCAGGGAGTAACAGGGACTCCAGAGTGACACTTTATTGGAGCCTGGGTACCAGGCGGCTCCCTGTCAGGCTGGTACTGCTTTTGGCCACAGCGGCAGCAGCAGCTCCTGAGTGAGGCTGAGCTTCACCTCGAGGTCTGAACACTCAGGGCAAATGACAGACTTTGGAAGCATGCTACTGCCTGAATCTGCCATGGGACAGGGTGCCCTTAACAGGGAGAAACATAACAAGGCATGGTCAGGAGTGCCAGCTTCTGGTCCTCACCAGGGTTGAGCCTCTCCCTGGTCTTGTGGCGCCTTCAGCCTGAGTTGTTCCAGCAGGGAAATGGGTAGGCGGGGTCATATAACTCACCCCAAGATTGCTGTCCCTTCACTCATGTACCAAGTGTGTGTATCACATCTGCCCCAGCCTCAAAACAGTGGCAGGGTGAACGACATAGACTCCAGGTACCCTCGAGTCCAGGGTGGCAGCCTCTTGGGGGAGGAGGCAGGTGTATACCCAATTGGTGACGGTACAGGTGAGACTGGGAGACAGGACTCCTAGTCCAGGCCCCTAAAGAGTGAAGCACAAGTAGCCAAGTGAAGAGGAGGAGAAGCATGTTCTGGCCAAAGGAGGCACCTTGGCACAGTTGGGAGGCACCAAGGTGAAGGCGGTGGGCTGTGGATGGTAACTGCAGCCCAAGCATTGGGGACATGGAGAGGCCTGGGGGCTCCAGCAGGCCAGGGAGCAGCCGGGCCTGGGACACTGTGAGCCCATTAACCATCAGACTTCTTTCCAAAGCCACGGGGCCTTGAACAGATTTTATACAGGAGTGACAAAATCCACCAAATTTTTTCCTCATGCTACCTGGGAGGAGCTGGAGAAGATCATGGGTGTGTTTTGGGAAAAAAACCTGTGATCCCCTGGGGTTCCCAGGTGGCACTTGTGGTAAAGAATCCGCCTGCCAATGCAGAAAACAAGAGATGCAGGTTTGATCCCTGGGTTGGGAAGATCCCCTGGAGGAGGGCATGGCAACCCACTCCAGTATTCTTGCCTGGAGAATCCCATGGACAGAGGAGCCTGGCGGACTGTAGTCCATTGTGTAGCACAGAGTCAGACTCGACTGAAGCAACTGAGCACACACATGCTGTGATCCCCCAACTGCAGTGCTGGCCTGTGGCTGCCACCACCAGTCAGGTGAAAGGGTGAAAGGGCCTGCCTTCAGCCACCTGGCAGGGCCCAGGTAGCACCAGCCCAGCCAGCCTCCAAAGGCAGGACTTACCTAAAAGCCCCAGGGGTAAAGCTGCACCTAAGGCTGCCTTGGGCCACCAGGGAGCGACTCTTGGACTGCTGGACCAAGGCAACTTGTGCTATTTGTGCTGAGGGGTCGTTGGAACCCCTCTGGGAAAGATGAGGCCTCACAGGAGCCCAGGTGTTCCTGACGCCCCTCCCAGGGCAGGGAAGTTAGAAAGTGACCTGCTCACCCACCAGAGGAGCTCTGTGGCCCGAGGAATGAGAAGCAGCCCCTGGGAGCCTCATCTGCCAATGGGGAAGAATGTCAGTGACTTATCTCTTGTAGAAATGAAATCACCCTAAAGCTCCAGCCCAGAGCTTGATAACCTCAGGTCAATGAGAGAGGTCCCCGGTGGCCTAGAAACCAAGCTACAGGCTCAGGGAGGCCCAGGGCTCTTTCCACAAGACCCAGAGCTCCCTCCAGGGTGGAGATGTCATCTCAGATTCTCACACACACGTATGCGTGCCCACAGGGGCCAGGAAGAGCCTCCCTTCCACAGCCTGAATCCAACCACCTGGGGACCCAGGGACCTGATTTGTGCTCCTCCTGAAGGCCTTGCAGAAGTGAGGGGGGGAGGGAGGGTGGGGAGTGTGGCAGACCCAGCCCCCCACATCCCTCATTCCAGACGAGGGCTGCAAAACACCATGCGCTAACCCAGTCCCACTTCCTGAGCCAGTCCCATTTCCAGGGTCTGTGCAGAACATAGCCAATAGCAGCCCCCAACTCCCACAGCCCCCAGAGCCCTGAGGTTCTCTGGAGAACATGGGAGGGAATTGGAGGCAGCATCTAGGGGGCCAGACAGGGACCCTCCCCTGAATAGCTGTGAGGCCTCAAGAAAGACACTGCTCTTCGCTGAGCCTCAACTTCTGCATCATTAAGATGGGCAGAGGTCATTTGCCCAGCAGGGTGGCTACAGAGAAGCAATAAGTTCTCTGTGTTAGGCATCATGATTGTCATCGTCAACCTCTGTGAATGTTCACACAGTGAATATACAGGATGAAAGAGTATGCTCTGGGGAAGTCTCTGGGCAGAAGGGAGGGGCTGACACACAGAAATCAGCAACAACGAACCCACGCCCACTGGAGCCTGGCCTGTTTCAAGCACCTTAATGCACACAACACCCCTCTGACAGGGCCCAAGGCGGGCACTGTCGTGGTCCCCATTTTCCAGATGAGGAAACTGAGAGGTTAGGCCAGGATCAAAAACCTAGGGTTGGGGGGTGCTCTGAGCCCACACTCCAGGCAAACTTCTCCACCCACACTGGAGAGACCCAGCGGCCATGCCACCTACCTGGCCTGGGAGGGCCTGGGGATGTCCCCCCAGAGAGGAACAGTTCAATGCACAGGTGCCATGGATATCTCAGGTTGGAGGCAAGGCATGAGTGAGCAGGTGGCACACTCCCAACTGAAAGCCAAGCACACTCTGAGCCCCAGCCTCTCCCCTACTCCAGGGAGTCCCCAAAACAGCCATGTCTCTTCCTGCCCTTCCTGAGCAGCCCAGTAGCTATGAGTGATTTTGGAAATAGCTCTTGGAAGCGAATCTAAGCTCTGCCACTTGCAGTGCATGGCTTCTTCAACCTTATCTTTCTCATCTATAAAAGGGAGATGTGGTGGTTTAGTCGCTAAGTCATGTCCCACTCTTGAGACCCCATGGACTGTAGCCCTGCAGGATCCACTGTCCATCGAATTTTCCAAGCAAGAAAACTGAAGTGGGTGGCCATTTCCTTCTCCAAGGGTCTTCCTGGCCCAGGGATGAAAGCCGCATCTCCCGCATTGCCCGCAGAGTCTTTACCGCTGAGCCACTAGGGAAGCCCCTGTAGCATGCTCAGTCACTTCAGTCATGTCCAACTCTTTGCAAACCTATGGACTGTAACCCACCAGGATCCTCTGCCCGTGGGATCCTCCAGGCAAGAATACTGGAGTGGGTTGTCATGACCTCCTCCAGGGTATCTTCCCAAACCAGGGATTGAAACCACGTCTTTTACATCTCCTGCATTGGCAAGCAGGTTCTTTACCACTAGCACCACCTGGGAAGCCCATAATGCTACCTATCCCCTCCCCAACCCTGGGGCTGTTGTGAGGACTATATTGAAATAATGCATGAAAAAAAAAAGCATGCACCCAGGAAATGTTTGTTGAGTGACTAAAGGACTGGCCAGATAGTGTCATTCTACTTTTTAAGTGCTCCAGCTTTGGGGTTGCAGGGACATCACAGTGACTTCCGTTACTGACCAGGGCAGGGCAGTGGGGCTACAAACATATAGGCCACAGAAATGGTGCCTGCACCCACCCCCCAGCCCAGCCCCCAGCACCTGCCCAGCTAGATGGTGATCTAGCCCAGATTTAAATATGTAATGGCCCCCATCACATGCAGTGGTAAAGAATCCACCTGCCAATGTAGAAGACGCAAGAGAGGCAGGTTTGATCCCAGGGTCATAAAGATACCCTGGAGGAGGAAATGGCAACCCACTTCAATATTCTTGCCTGGAAAATTCCATCATCAGAGGAGCCTGGCGGGCTGCAGCCTATGGCGTTGCAAAGAGAGGCAACTGAGCACACACGACCCCCATCACAGTGTATAATGGGCCAGGTGCATCACTTTTTGACCAAGAAGAAAATGGAAATGGTAAGGAATACACACAGCCAACCATGCAACCTCACCCGCAATCACAGTCTAAATCCCCACTCAACCACATACATACACACTCACCCACACAGCCTCAGAGATGGCCAAACTCACATACAGCTGAACACACATGGCCACAGTCACAGTCTCACACTCACCTCAGCTCAGCAGACAGACACACCTACAGGCACAGAACAATGGCACATCACTCAACCTCACCCTCAATTCCCATCCACTCCCACCAACAGCCAACCCCACTCCCCATACAGCCCAGCACCCCAAGCACCGCTCATCCTGTTCCCCACACAGCCGTCCCACTCCCCCAGTCCTCACATACTGCAGACCCACCCCCCTCCTGAAAGGCCTGCAGGTAATTTGTCACTTGCTCCAAACATCCCATTGAAAGCCCGGTAACCAGGCTGGGGCTGCTCCCAGGGCCTCTGCCCACAGGAAGGGTGCTTTGTTTCGGCTTCTTTGCCTGCAAAGGCGCACTTCCTTCAACCCACAGCCGTCTCCGTGGCTTGGCGGCAGCCTCTGGCCTCCCTGCCCCCTCTCGCCCTTGAGGGAGGCCTCGGAGGGTAGCCTGCCAGGCCCCTTGAGGGGTCCCCAGCAAGAGTTCTCACAGGACTTTGCAGAGGGCATGTTGCAGGCCAGCCTGAGTTCCAGGTGGGTCAGGGGCCCAGGCCCGGTGTAGTGGCCCCTTCCTGGATCTGTGGCGGGGACTCAGCCCCCACCACGGCCGTAGTGTCATGCCCAAAGGGGCTGGAAGAGGAAACGGACACAGGAAACCCCTGGAACCTCTGCTTCCTGGACTGTCAGTCTGCCCATCTAGGAAATGGGGGGAAGCAATGGGAGGTAGGTATGGGGGTCCCCTCTCCCCCACACACCCCAGCCTCAGACTCCACTGGTTCCCTGAGGGCTCAGGGCGTATCTGAAGGTCAACCAAAGGTGAATCTAGCCCGTGGAAACATCTGAGGCAGGTGAGGCCAGCAGTGATGGCTCTGGCTGGCCTGGCCTGACCCACCAGTCCTGTGAGGGGCTAACAGCCTGGTGGCCTGAAGAAGGAGGGGAGGGACAGAAGGAAGGACAGCAGGAGGGGCCAGGGTCAGAGGCACTGGATCTAGTGGATGGCTTGGGAGGCTCACTCTCTGGGCCGTGTCGGGGCTCCAGGGAACCTTGGGAGAGGTGGGACCCTAAGCAAGGCCACCCCTGGAAAAGAGGGGAAGCAAATGGGGGAAGAGCCACAGGCAGAATAAAAGGAACAGAGAGGCAAGAACCACAGATGCGCAGGAAGGAATCCGCATGACCCCACTGGAGGAGAAGCCCCAGCCCTGCTGCCTGTCCTCACGAGAACAGTAGGGGCCACCTGCCATCACCCAGGCGGCCTGACCCAACAGAGGCATAGGCCAGCTCACGGCAGCAGGGCACCCCTCAGGCGTATGCCAGCCACTGGCCTCCCACTTCAATTCCTGGGAATTTCCTGGGCTCCTGTGGGACCCATGGGCCACCCTGTGACCCAGGAGGGTGCCCAGGCACGCTCAGCATCCGAAGAGCAGAAACACCCCGGTGACTCACATGCCACCCCTCTTGGAGGCTGCAACAAAAATTCCTGGGCCAGGGACAGGGTAGGAGCTGGGCTGAAGCCTAAACGCCCCAAGCCACAAGTTGCAGCCCCTCTGACCCCAGAGGGCCTCTGATGAAGGCAAGACCTTAACCCCAAAGTCCTCCCAGGGAAACAAGTGGACCAGCCGTGGCACTTGGACTCCAGTGCCCAGGGTGCCTGTCCTGGCTGTGTGACCTCAGGTAAGCCCTGAAACTCTTTGAGCCTCAGATTCCAAACCCTAGGAAACAAAGATGAAATCATTGCCCGCAAAAGTATGATACAAGGGTTGCCTGATAACACCAGCCAGTGGGTATCTCCAGGAATCCCTTCAACTGTAGTTGGGCACATGTTACTACTACCACCACCCAACCTACCACCTGCTAAAATCCCCACAGCAAAAAGACAACTGGCATCCTCAGGAGAGATGGAAGCCTTGCTTCCGGCTTCCACTCCAAGATATTAACCTCTTTCCAGTTGCAGTCATCTCTATTAGTAAACGGAGATGGGCACAGGGTCAGGTGGGCTTCAACCTCTCAGGTTTCACATTTCCTCCCAGGGACAGGGGGCTTCACTGGCACTTTCAAATGGTAATAGACTCGGCCCTGGTGCAACATAATTAGTCTTGGGACTAGAAGGGTAAACAAATGTGTAATTCATGAATTTGCTAATTGTCCTTCATTTTGATCTCCTGCCATTTTTCCTAGACTCTGCCTGACATCCGAGCTTGTGGCAAGGACTCAAAAGAGTGCCGGGTGCGGCCCAGGGAGGCACTGGCTTCAAAGTCGGACACCTGGACTCACCCTCCCACCAGGCGCCCCCTCCGGCCCGGAGCCCACCACCCCAGATATCACACAAGGCAGGAAGCCCGTGGCACTCCATCTTTTATTTTCTTCAACTGTACACAAATGTAAAATACTTTAACAGCAAGTCTATGGGAAAAATTGTTTGGTTTTAAATTATTATGAAACAGAACCTAAGGGGAGCTTTATTAAATAAACATAAAGATGGGGATTTAAGGATACACACCTGCATTCTACCATTGTCGCTTTTACTCTAGCTTCTGGGTGTGTAAGGATAAAAAAGACACATCAAACTGAATAAACAAAATCCATGTATACCCTGAAACGCTGGCAGGCCACTCAAGGGATTGTTCAGAACGTCCACCTCATAAAGATGGCCTCACCATCTAATAAAAATTAAAACTGATCTGTTGGCCTCTTTGGTTCCAAAATTATGTATAATACATTTAACTGTATTTTTTTTTCGCTGCTATAAAAATAACTTCTTTTTTCAAATGGCAGTTTCTGACTAATCATGCAACTAAATCAGTGCAAACATTAAAAGCAATCATTCGCTTAAAAAAGAAGCAAAGGATTTCATTTCAAGTATAAAAAAATATAAAAAGAGTCGTACGAGTCCAGTTACATCTAGTGTGGGTCAACCCTTTAAATTGCATAGTTCACATGGCACTTGGACCTCTGGGGTGAGCTCAATGCTCTGCCAAGGGCCACTTCTGGATACACGCGGATGGGCAAGGGTTGTATCATGTGCGTTCAGGCGGGTATGCAAGTGCTAGGAGGGGGGTGGGCGAGTAGATATGGGCCACATCCGTGGCCGGCCCTGGTGGCCAGAGCACACATGGGCCACTTTTGTAAAGCAGCTGAAAGCCTCCCCCTTTTTCCCAGACCCATTCAACTGCTCCCCTCCCTCAACCCCTGCAGAAGGGGCAACCCACCCCCCGAGCATCTCCAGAATGCCTTCACCCCACCATTCCCTCCTTCTAAGAGCTCACCCTCCTCTTGCCTAAGAGTCATTTCCACCCCTCCCTAACCAGTCCTAAAGGAGTCTCCCCAGGGAAGGGCACAGATTGCAACTTTTTTTGTTCCACTTGGAACAATTCAGATTTTAACTTAAAAGGTCAGACCTGGTAGAAAAGTCCCTTTTCAATTATACAACCGGAATGAATGACCATTCAACTGCTAGTGATCAGTTAAAGCATCAAATTAAGACCCTTCTCCTCTCCCTCCCTCCCCACCCCCAAAACACACACACATAGAAATCACACCGGGGCCCCAAGCGACAGTCAAACGGTCACTACCACAGCTCCATGGTCTCCGGTCTCTGGCAGGTGGTAGCCTATTTGGGCCTCCCTCTCCAAGGATGGGAAAGGACAGGCTGCCCAGCCCCCTGAAGCAGGAAGGATCCCAGGCCAGGCGAGCAAGCCCACATGGTGGAGCCAAGAGATGTGGGGACCCTGGGGGCCTTGCACGGGCAAAGCGGGACACGCGGCCCTCTGTAGGCTGCCTGCTCCCCACACCCCCATCTGCAGCTCCTCTCCAAGCTCCGGTCTCGCTCGCTCTCTGTCCCTCTGTGTCTCTTGTCTTTGTGCTTTTCTGTGTGCTCAGAAGGCGTGATTCAGAGTGGCCAGGCCAGCTGCGGGGGGCGTGGGGGGACGGTGGCTGCTCACCCCATTCTCTCCGAGTGACAAGCATTTGTGGCTGAGCTGCCATTTGTCACCGCATACACTTGTCGGGATCCCAGAGGCTGCCATGTGGGTGGCAGGATGCGTCTGGTTGTGCGCGTCTACGTGTGCATTGTCTAGTCCTTCGTGTCCGTGGAGGGTTCTCCCTCTGTTTTTGACAGATTGCTGAATGAGGAAGTAGGAAAAGATCTCAGGCCGGCCCCGGGCACCTCCCGGGCATCACCGTGCTCCACTTGCCACACCCTGGTCCCCATGCCCCGACGGAGCCGCGCCCTCATGCGCAGCCGCACTCCTCCACGATCATGTTGGGCACGTCCCGCTTGACGATGTTGTACTCGTCGTCGAAGTAGAGCATGGACATGGTGCTCAGCTTGGTGGGGATACAGCAGGAGTTCACGGTGCCTGGGTTCAGCCCCCGCATGCGGTACTGGTTTACCACGGCCGTGTGGAAAGAGGAGGCGGAGCCGGGCACCCCCGCCAGGTAGGCGGGGCAGCTGCCCTCGCAGTAGTTCCCATAGTAGCCGGTGGGCGCAATGATCCAGTCGTTCCAGCCGATGAGGCGGAAGTCAATGAAGAACTGCTGCCGGCAGCACAGGTTGGTCCGCCCGTCGCACTCTAGGCCTCGCTTGCGGATGCGGTGCCTGCTGTCGCCCAGCCGCGCCTGCACCACAACGAAGGGCCGGTGCGACTCCTCGCCCGGGTCCACGAACACGGGCACCACGGCCAGCTCCCGGCAGCCGTCGCACTGCACGTCCAGGCTGAGACGCCGCTCGCCCCGCGAGAACAGGGCCTGGATGGGTTCAGTGAGTGGGAAGGTGTGCCAGCCGCTGCGCTTGAGGTCCACGCGCTTCTCCACCGCGGCCCAGCGATCGCCAGGGCCCTGCTCCTGGAAGTACACCTTGACCCGCACCTTCCGCCGGCCGCCCTTCTCAAGGACGCAGGGCAGCAACTTCAGGTAGAGCCACAGGCTGGCCTGCACTACAAACAGGTTCTGATTGCCTTCGTTGGAGATGAAGAAGTACAGGCGGACCCGGGAGGAGGCCAGGCCATCTGCGGAGAAGCGAGAGAGCAGGCCAAGTTAGATCAAGGAGAACATTAGGCACTGCAGAAAACACATTCTGCCGCATGACGCTGGACCGGGCCCTGGCCGAGCAGCTGGAGGACCGTCCTGACCAGAAATACCACTCCTGGGGCTGCGGCCTCCAACGGTAACCTGGGAGAGGCAGGGAAAATTATTTCCTATCGAGAAGCCCGGACCAGGTTGGAGCCGGAAGGTCCGGGCCTAGAAAACCGGCCTCACCTCTCCCAGGCCAGGGTTCCCTGGAGACAGGCTGTCAGGCCCCAAAGCTCAACAGAGGAACTTGTCAGGAGGCCAAGATCTTAACAAGTTGTTATGGGTATCTGTGAAATCTGAAAAACAAAACCAGGATCTCACTAAGGATTTGGGGTGGGTTGTTTTAGCAAAGTTTGGGTTCTTTCTCTCTCTCTTTTTTTTTTTTTTTTGGTTAAGTTAGGGCATTGCAAAATCCAGCTGAGCCACCTACAGCCTCTTTCCAGTGTTTACCTAAGCATGATCTGATCCAACCCCCAGTGGAACCTCCACTGCAAACAAGCCAACTCTGCTCAGATTTCTGACACGGGAACGTGTGCTTTGCAGGCTGCAAACTGCAGCCTTTGCTTCCGAGTACTTCCAAGGGACAGGGCGCTCAGTCTTGAAACTTGAAGTCCACCCCTTTCATGAGACATTGGCTCTCCGTGAATGGCACATGTGAAATCTCCATGGATAAGGAAAATTGGTTTATTAGTTGTCTCAATAATTCAGCTCAATAAGAAGAGAGGCCATGCCAACTGAGAGAGGAATCCTCTCTCATCCTACATTTCAGTGACCCTGCTCTCTGACAATCCCTACTTTTTTTTTTCTCCAGGAAGAACAAATAAGCCAACTGTGTAGCCTCGGCTGGTTTTATCAAACCTCCTACCACTGCCCCCCTCCCAGCCCCCTCCTCAGGCCTCTCCTGGCTCCTCTAATAACACTGACATCTGACTTTGAAATGGGGGAAAGTGCAGCCTTAAAAGCTGGTCTTGGACGAGCTGCCTGTGACCTGAATCTGTTATTTATAAGTCAAAGAGCTGGCTCCGTGGAACCGACCAGAAATATAACAGCCCCCGCTGTCATTTTGTGCCACCGGGACCAAAAGGCCTCCTCGACCTTCCAGAATCATATTTCTGCTCTGGGCCCCAAAGCACCTTTTAATCCAAGCTCTCTAATTGCATGTCCAGATTCCCCTGACTCTGTCGGACAGCTAAAATGGCAATGCGTTTCTTTCTAAGCACAAACCAGCCCTGATTGTCTCTGCTTTTCTCCACACCCGGCCATGCAAAACTTTTCATCCCTTTTCATCCCCAGGCGGCACCTGCACAGTCTGCCTGCTGCCTTGGGGGTTGGGGGGAGGCATTCGCAGCCTGGGGACACAACTGCCACCCCCCCCCAAGGCTCCCTGCCCACCCTGCCCTGCCCAAACCCGAGCTTCCCCCTGCGATCTTCTCGGCAGTCCCCCTGCACAAACGGGGCTGAGCTCCAGGCACAAAAGCCAGCCTGGCTCATTCAAGTCCTGAAAAGGACAGCAGAGCCGAAAGCACTTGCAGCATTTCAGCGTGAGCACATTTTTCTCCTTCTTTTAAAGTTCGAAAGATGTTTTTCCTCGCTTGATTTTTTATATTCAGACAGTGGTAAAAATTTGCAATACAGGGCCGTTGGAACATTCCAGAAAGGACTCCGACCCTTTGTTAACTAGGAACTCTGCTGGCTCTAAAGCCAGGGAGCTGCCTCAGCTCCCAGGCAAGCCGAGAGGCACGGGGCTGCCCCCCGAGCTGCAGCCTTTCTCTGCGTAAATGATGGGACCTGTTGAGAAGCCTGCCTTCCACCGATTCGGGTGCCCACACAATCGGAAGAGAGGTTGCCTAGCTCTCCCCAGCGAAGCTTCAGCAATCCTGGCAAGCCCACGCCGCCCGGCGATGGAAGCGGCCCCAGGGGCCTCTCACGCAGGCACACACACACACACACACACACACACAGTCACACACACATACACACACTCCTCCGGCCCACGGATATCAACAAGCACACACATCTCCATCTATACTGCTAAGCCTACACTCCGATCGTGGGAAACAAAAACATTAAGCAATCTCCAAGCGAGTGCCCGCGGAGCCAGGGCCGCACGCGTCCGCCGGGAGGGGGACGCGCGCCCAGAGGCGCTGGGGCCCGTTTCAGAGAGCAGGGGTGGAGGGCAGAGCGCTCCTCGGCGGGGATAGGGGAGTAGGAAGGGGTTGCTGCCTTGAGAAAAGGACCGCAACCCGGACGGAGCGCACAGGGCCGGAGGCGAGCGGGCCGAGCCAGCAGTCCGGGTTTCCCCCAGGGCGCGCGGGCTGCGGCGGCGGCGGCCAGAGTCAACGAAGAGAAGCGGGTGGAGGAGGTAGCGAGGACCGACCCACCTGTCTCGGCGAAGCTGATGATCTCGGAGACGCGCTCCTGGCCGTCGGCGCCCGGGCTGGCGTGGCCGTCGAGGTGCGGGATCTCCACCCGGCCGTCCTCGCGCACCTTGCCCGCGTGCAGCTTGCGCAGGGCCGTGACCATGGCGGCCTTGGGCACGGCGTGTGTGATGTTGGGCCGTCCCCGCATCTGCAGGCGGTTCAAGATGTGCCGCTTCACCGCCTCCAGGAAGTCGCCGTCTACCCGGCCCAGCTCCTCCGGCCGCCGGAAGCCGCCGCACGACGTGCAGGTGTCCTGCGAGCCGCCGGGAGCTCCAGGCGGCGGCGGGGGCGGTTGCGGCGCGGCGGGCGACGGCGGGGGCGTGGGCGAGCCCCAGACCCCGGGCCCCAGCCAGCCGGCCGCCAGCATCAAAAGGCAGGCGGCCCCCAGCGCCCGACCGGGCAGCCCGTCCATGGTGCGCCGCTGGCGACGAGGGCGCCCGCCGCGAGGCGAGCCGAGCCGAGCGCAGGGCGGCTCACGGCTCCCGGCGCACCGCCCCGCCCCGCCCCCGCCCGGGCCTCCGCCCGCCCGCCGGGAGGGCCGCAGCCGGCTCACAGGGGGAGGGGGCCGGGTCGGGCTGCGGGGGTTCCCGCGCGGCGGGGAAGGGGCGCCGTGGGCCGCGGGGGTTCGGAGAGGCGCGCTGGGCCAGGCAGGGGCCGGAGGGTTACTGCCGCACGGGCGTCTCGGGGCGCCTCGGCATCCGCAGCTTTTTCCCCATCCTCTCTGCGTCGGGACCCCCGCTGCCCCCGCTCGGGTGAAGCGAAAGCAGCGGCAGCGGCGGCTTGGCGGCCGGGCGGGGAAGGTGGCAAAAGGGCCGGTCGACGCAACTTGGGCGAGACGGAAGCGAAGGCGCCTGAGCCCCCAGAGCGGAGCCGGGCGCGGCTTGGCGCGGCGCTGCGGCGGGCGCTGCGGCGGGGCCCCGCGCTCGCACCTGAGCGCCTCGCCCTCGCCGCCTAGCACAGAGAAAGAGCCGCGGGCGGTGGCGACGGGCGGGTCGTCCTCTCCGCGGGTTGGCGGGCAGACAGCAGAGCGAGTGCGGTGCCGGGAGCGCCGCGGAGCGCGGGCCCCGCTCAGAGGCGGCGCGGAGCCCCGGGCCGCGGGCCCTGCAGTCCTCGCGGCGCGTCACAAGGCAAAGTTGTCTCCAGGCTCCCGGGGCGCCGCATCCACCGGCGGGCGGGCGGGCGGGCTGGCCGCTGCGCGCTCCGGCGGGTCTTCTGCTCCGCCCGCCTCCTTGCCGCCTCCCTCCGCCCGCCTGCGCGGGCCGGCGGGGCTCCGAGCGCCAGGCTAGGCGGCGACGGGGCCCTCCTCGTCCCGGTGTCTTCTGCCTGCGCGGCGGCGGCGATGTCGGTTTGAGCTCCTAAAAGTCTCGCCGCGTCCCCGGCGCGGGTGCCCTCGCTGGCTCTCCCGCCGGCACACGCCGCAGGGCCGGGAGAGAGCGGCGGGTGGCGGCCGCGTCCCCGCGCCCGGCCGCAGCAGAGTGCGGAGCCCGCCGAGGAGGAGTTCTTCGCTTTGCCCTCTTCTTTTACTCTCCTCGTTTTTTCTCCCAAGGGTGAAAAAAAAAGCCGCACAATCTCCGTATGTGCGCGCGTTGTGATAGAGGTTGGCAGGAAAAAAAATATAAAAAAGAGGGGGGGAGTCTCGCCCTGGCCGTGCGGGAGGAGACTGTCCGTGCCTCCCCGCTCCGCTTCCCGGGGTTGCGGGGGGATGCAGGGCGGGGGGGGAGGCGGAATCTGTTCAGGTTGATGCTGCCCGCTCCCCGCCCACCCCAGCTTCCCTCCGCTCTTTTCCTTCTGCCTTAGCGAGAAGGAGGGGCGAACCGGCTCGCTCCCCTCCCCTCCCCCCCCCACCACAGGACCAGGCCACTTCTGCGGTCTCGAAACTTTCTCGCCACGTGGGCGCCCCGGACCCCCGCCCGGTTGGGCGGCGGGCGGCACCGACGGGCTCCCCGACCCAGGATTCCAGCGCTCGCCTACTGCCGGCGGCCGCGCAGGCCCTGTCCTAGTCCCTGCCTGCCCGCCCTCCCCGCCCAGGAGAGGCACCTCTCCTCGCCGCAGCCGCCCCCGGCCTTCCTGGGGTGCTCCCTCGATGGCCGCGGCAAGGCGGGGGCGGCGGGGCGGCCGCTGGCGCCGCGGACTGGCTTCGCCGGTGGATGTCTCCCCGGGGCTGCAGTGCCGAAGCCGAGCGCCCCGGGCCCCCGGCACAGTGGGTGAGGCGTGGACCCCGCAGACTGAAGGGGTCTGGGGGGCCGCTGCCTCCGCCGGCGCCGCGCCCCGAGAAGCTCCTCCACTGCATGGGGAACCGGCCTCGCGGCCCATGAGCCTCCCGAGCTCTGGGCTTGCCAGGCTGGTGAGGCTTCCAGCACCACTGCGGCCGCCACCCCCCCAGTTGGCAAAGCTTGGCCTCGGACAAAGCCAGGTCCCAGTCGAGGCTCCGCTACGGCCAGCCTTGCTGGAGTGACCGTGGCTAGAGCCTTCCCATCCTAGTCTCTGCCGCCTCGTGCGTACACGGAGCACAGTAACGACTATTATCACACTGGCTGGTGGGGAGACCCAAAGTAGGCAACCGGGCCAAGCTCCTCACAGAACTCAAGAAAGTACACATCCAAGGCTGCCGTTCTTAGGCCGCTAGACGAAAGACGCTGTCAGTGGACACCAGACTCCCAGCCTCGTCCAGAACCCCAAGCGCAATCCGTTCCTTCTGTCCCTCCTGGCGTCCCGACCTCCATGTGGAGCAACAGGACGGTGCTCCTAGGGTACAGCAGGAACGCGGCCTTGCGCTCTCAGTCTCAACTGCCTAGACCCCCACCCACAGTGAACGCGCCGCATAACAACGGAAATGCAGGGAGTTTAGCTTTCTTAGCGTATCGGGGAGCCCGGGACAACCGAGTTGGACCGCGGCCTCCGTCTCAGGGCTGCCCCCCAGCACCCGCAGCCCCTCATCGCAAGCTTCTCAGTCCAGCCGGGCACTGTGGCCTTCAGCCTCAGCCGGACCGCAGCCTCACCGAGGTCCGCAAGTCTGGAGGCGGAGCGCCCCCTCCCTCCCGATCCGAGGAACCGACTCAAAGGTGCGCAGGGCCAGTCCCACGGTGCAAAAATGCGCTGCTCTGGGTTTATCAACTGAAAGTCCGAAATAGGGGCCCAGGAGGGTCCCCGAAATGGCAACCCTTTTGGTTCCCTTAGGGCTTTCTCCAGATCCTAAATTGTTGCCACTCCCAAACTGACAGTCCTTTGTTCCCTCGGCTTACCACCCCTGTCCCTGTCCCAGAGCCTGGGAATTCCTGAGCAGAGACGAGGTACCTCTGCCTCCTGGGCAGCTTGTACCACCACCTTCTACACGGTGGCCCTGAGCCAGCCCAGCCCACCTTTGTGATTTTGTTTGCCTCTTCTGCCAGGCACACATGCTCTGGTCTACTGGTCCTTTCCATCACCACAACCAACCTACATGGGAAACTCTCGCCCAGTCCTCAAGACCCAGCCCAATCTCTTCTTGGTGAAGCCGCCATGGCCTTCTTGTGCCCTGAATAGTTGTTTGCTGGTTTGGCCCCTCAGCCCAGTGCCCATATGTTATCTCTTCACCTATCTTTTGTGTGGGGCCTCGGTTCCTGGAGGACAGGGACCAGGCCTCTGTGTGATGCCAGACCTGGAAGATAATCAGGTGCACTTATTGAACCAATGTTTGGTTGGTTGACTCGTCGGTGGATAGAGAAAAATCAGTAAGCCAGCAAAGGATTTAACACTTATACTTCTCAGCAAAAACTCACAGTAGTGTTCCTTGCCTTCTCAGTTACAACCCTTATTTTTTTGTGAAAGTGTTAGTCACTCAGTTGTGTTTGACTCTTTGTGGCCCCATGGACTCGGGCCCACCAGGCTCCTCTGCCCGCAGAATTCTCTAAGCAAGAATACTGGAGTGGGTGATTCCCTTCCCCAGGAAATCTTCCCCACCCACGGATTGAACCCAAGCCTAACACATTGTAGGCAGATTCTTTACCTTCTGAGCCACCAGGAAAGCCCATTTATTTATGTATGTATTTATTTATATTTATTTATTTATTGGCCACATCCCACAGCATACAAGGTCTTAGTTTGCTGACCAGGGATTGAACCCAGGCCCCCTGCAGTGGAGTCTTAACCACTGGACCATCAGGGAAGCCCTGCAACCCTTATTGTGGACAGAGCTGGATAGAGCTGTGGGAAGAAGGGAGGGCTCCACAGCTTTGTGAAGGTGCAGCATCCTGCTCATCACCCTGGTGCTGGGAAGAGGCAAAAGCCACCATGTCCTTGTTGGTCGGGGGAGGGAAGAGGAGGTTCAGAGAAGGGTCCACATTTGGCTCCCCTGATGAAGGAGCTGCAGCCCCGCTGCCAGTCATCTGCTGGGAGGGAACTGGGTCAAGCAGTAGTCAGAAACCATCTGCTCGAGAAGCTGGGATTATCCCGCCCTCTGCTGATCCCCCAGCCCGCAGGAGCCAAGGGTGTAAATTGAGTTCTTCCAGATCACCTTGTGCTTTGAGGGGGAGCCCCCCATTCCCTACTGAGGGGCAAAGACCTTTTCCTGTTGCTTCAAAGCCTCATTTAGCACTGGACTCTGTTCTCCTTTAGATTGAGGGTGACCTCAGCCCTCAGTCTGAGCCAGGGATGTGACTGCGCCTGTCAGTTTTGAATACAATAATGTACATCAATACTTCAGCCAACGCCCTCTAGACGGGCTGCAGGACCGGGCCGCCCCCACACAGAATGCTGGCTCCCTGACGCCATCAAGGAACTCGGGCCCGATGGGGAAGGCAGGAGGAAACATGGCGACAGCATGAATCCAGGCACTCAGAGTATGAAGAGGCTTCCTCCAGGGAGCTCAGAGGACGTGCTCTCAAAATCGTGTATTATTTTGTTTTGCATAACCCGCAGCTCAGTGTCAATTTGGAGCTGACGAAGATGTCCAGAAGTGACACAGCAAATGATAAAAGTGCACTCAGCATGCAATTCTTGGCCACACGGACCCTCCGGAGTGTTGGGGCAAAGTCCTTCTCAACATGGGTGCTCCAGGCCTGGGATGGAGAGGGGCCTCTGTCTAAGTTGGGTTCCAGGGATCTATGTTCACTTTTTCACCTCTGGTCAAGAAGCCACAGCTGCCAGACATCACCATCACGCATTATAACTTCATAGGGCAGCTCGCTGTCTGAACAGGAGCTTCATGCCAGGCCACACGAGACAATCTGCCCACCAGCAGCCCCAGGCACAAGAGCAGGACAACCCAGAGCCAGGTGCAAAGCAGGATGGAGCCAGGGAACCACAAGGGACAGAGGACCACCAGCTGACCTGTATAAAAGCTCAGACACCAACACAGAGCCCTTTCAGGAAGCCCCAAGATGACCTCATGCATTTTTCCATCCTGAGGAAAGTCCTTGATGAGAGAGTGGGCATGGGAGGGTTACTTTAATAAGGCAACCCCTTATTTCTCACCAGGGCAACTGGACAGTGCCCACCTTCCAAGAGCCCCAGCAGCCCTCCACATTCCCAAGTCCTGCTGTGGCCTGGAAATGATGGTGGTCATCTCTGAAACTCCACCTGTGCACCCAACTCAGCATCTGCTCACCTGCACCTGTATGTGACTTGGCCAGTGGTCCTGGGGTTCAAACACAGACCCGAGAATTCCAATGGATCCACAGGGCATCCCACCTCATGCATGCCACTTCCCCAGCTTCCCACCTGGCATGAGCATCTGACACAGCCATGTCACACCTTTGCATGGCCCCGTGCTATTTCTAAACTAGCTTCAACACAGAATCACCTTGTGGAGCTTCTGTCTGGCCATTCCTCTTGACCTGATTCCCTCAGCACCCAGTCTCCTGAAATCTACTGTCTGTTAGCAAAAACCACACAAATCACTGTATTCGAGGTTCCATTCCTGGAAATGGGCTAGCCTGAGGGAACGTAGGGAGCCCCCATCCTCTTTCCCGAGCAAGGCTGGGGGCAGGGGTGCCAGAAGCTATGCAGGAGTAGGATTCAACATGTTTTGAATGTTCAGGAATTATTTCAACAGCAGGCCCGTAGGGATGGCTGTCCAAGTTGGTGTTTTTTTCTGGAAAAATAGAGGTGCTAAATACAGCATTTGGTGAGTGTCCCACTTCAAACTGCTCATCACAAACTAGTCCTGGCACAGAATTCCTTCCTATCCACTCGATAACCACGCTGAACTAGCTGCTGAGGATCTAGCAACACAGAATCAAAGTCCCGACCCTGGTCACCCCCTCCCGCTGGGTGTACCTGGGAGACAGGATGGCTCAGGCAGCTTGCTGACACCTGCGGTGCAGCAGGAGCCAGGACAAGGAACACCTCCATCTGCCAGGAGGCTCAGAGGAGGCATGATCTGAGCTGAGACTTGAAGCAGAAGGAGGGCGTTGTCCAGGTGGATGTGAGAGAGCGGAGCTCCGTGGAGGGGAACCCAAGTGATGAGAGCATATGGTCCAGGTGAAGAGCAAGGGCAAGTCCATGGGGACAAGGCTGGGGAGGGGCCTTGTCAGTCCAGAAAGGGGTGTCAAGGCCAGAAGGGCATGTGGTCCTTAGCAGGAGTGTTTGAGGAAGACTTGGCAACATTGGGGGCTGGGAGTGCCTCCCACTGGCATCGGGGAGGCAGTGAGGACCACCAGGAAGGAAGGGGGGTGTGACCTTTTTTCTCAGGACACAAGTCCTGGGCAGCTGGTGCCAGGTGGGAGGATAAGCAGGAAGAATTGAGGCTCTCCCCCTACCCCATTTCTGCCGTGAGAGATCCTGTATACAGCTTCCAGATGCCTATGTGTGGCCAGAACCCAAAGAGCTGGTTATTTTGCAGCTAACACAGGGAAAGGGAGCATTTCTTTTCCTTTTTTTTCTTTTAAGATTTTTTTGATGTAGACCATTTTGAAAGTCTTTATTGCTTGTTTTATGTTTTGACTTTTTGGCCACAAGAAACCTGCACCCCCATGCATTGGAAGGCAAAGTCTTAACCACTGGGCCACCAGGGAAGTGCCAAGGGGGGCATTTCTAAAGTTTCTTTACCTTGGGTCTCCAAACCCAACTGTGTCCCCTTCAGGAACACTTGGGTCCCAGCATCAAACTCTGCTTAAATGTCATTCCTCGGTCCTCAGACGTTCTTAAACTTCAGAACTGACCTTTGTATCTGCTCCTTGAGGGATGAGGTGTGCCTGATCCATCCAGTGAATCATGAAAAATGCATGACTGAACCAAGACAGCGTTTCTCAGGTTCTAATGAAAGGCAGGGACAAGATGGAAAAAAAAATAGGGAAATTAACCTTGTATACAGGTGCAGGCAAAACATCTTTTTCACTTTTTTAAACAAGACCCATGAACATGTTCATCCATTTATGAATGTGAAGCTAAGGACCTCTATTGCCACAGGTCACTCCATACTGCAGTGCACCCGTGTGCCCCAAATTCTTGTGGATCCATACCTGGGGGCCTCCCACAGTAAAGCAGCTCAGAAAGAGGCCGCTGTGAGGCTGTGCTCCACACACAGTCTCCTCTTCCTTACAGAACACACTAACCAACTCCTCGTCGTCAGTACAATGGTCTCTGTCTCACTGATGAAGCTACCTCTTCGGAGTGACCACTGTGGTTATAGAAGAACAAAAAAGACCCAGCACGATTACCAGCTTCATCCCCCCAGAGCCCAGGCCTGTCAAGTGGCTCCTGAAGCTGTGTTAATGTTAAGTCCTCTCCACGTTCAGCCCTCTCCCTCTGGCAGAGGCTGGGCCCCGGGCCTCTGTTAGTCAATTGCTGATCCCAGAAAAGAGGCATTTCTTACACCCCTCCTCGGGGCGAGAGCATTCAACTCTTTTAGCCCCTTCCCTTCCCTCATATATTAGCTTATGAGTTGAAATCCTGGAGGAAAAAAGGAAGAATGAAAAGAAAAGGCTCTGATTTTTGCTTGATGGATAAATGTATTTATATCTAATTAGGAGCCCCCACTGTGCAGGGGGTGAAGTGTTTTCATTCTGGCCTATTGAAGGACAAATAACTATTACGTGCTTGTTCTCTGAGCTGGTAAAAGGGTCCCAGAGTCGGTCTGCATTAGCGCCATCAATAGAACCGGGAGCGGGACCCTGGTGAACGCCAGAGTCCTCAAGGCTTTCCCTGCTCGTGGGGCCCATCTGCCCAGAGCTGTTTCACGCAAGCTGTTCTCAAGGCCTGGGGGTTTGAGGATTTGCCCTATTCTACCCTTCCAAAAAAAGAGACAGGAAAAGAAAAAGAAAGGAAGAAAGAGAGAGAGGAAGGAAGGGAGAGAAGAGACGAAGGGAGGGAGGGAGGAAGGAACCAGCATCTTTAGGATGAAGACACATACAACATTCAACTTTCATTTGAGCTTCACCTCCCTTAGAGGGCTTGACACTTCTGGAACCCCTGAAATGTCCTACTGACTCAGAAATTACAGCACAGGGCAAGGAACTTAATTAAAAATAAAAAGAAGCTGCCAGTGCCTTGCCTTTCATCAAGGATACAGGAGCTAAAACACTCATCCACCGACATTCACTTTCCCTAATCAGAAGAAGCTAAGAATAAGCATTCATACAGAATCCCTTATGACATTGTTGGTGTCTATAAGGAATGTGGTCAAACTGTTATTTACCTAAGCTCAGCTCCCCAGGAATCCTATTTTTTAATGATTTTTTGATGTGGACCATTTTTAAAGTCTTTATTTGTTGAAATATTGCTTCTGTTTTATGTTTTGGGGGGTTTTTTTGGCTGCTAGGCATGTGGGATTTTAGCTCCTTGACCAGGGATCAATCCCACACCCCCTGCATTAGAAGGTGAAGCCTCAACCACTGGACAGCAGGGAAGTACTTCCCCAAGAATCCCTTATCAATTCAAGATAGAAATATTCTGACACACTTGCCCAAAATCTTGCACGTAGTGGGTGACATCCTTTCTAGCCACAAGGGCGTGTTCTGGGTTCAGGGCTTCTCAGCATCATCTCTGACCCTTCCCAATGCCTCCATCCTTTCTTCCCAAAGTGCTTTTTCATCTGTCATACAGAATGCCATTATACAGAGGACCAGGTAGGAGCAGAGCAGTCAGCCAGGCAACCACAGAGCTGTGGCACTCTGATGCCAGGCCCCTCATGGCAGCAAGCGCTGGGCCCCCCAGAGAGCAGCATGTCAGGAGCAGGTGAGTGGGCAACAGCCTCCCCTTCCCCTCCACTGCCACCATTCCCCTCCCCAGCACTGTGGGATCTGCAGAGGATGGAGGGAAGAGGCTGGGGACAGTATCTTGCTGGGGCCTTCCAGACAGCAGACTTCTGAATAAGGAGCAGAAAGACCCCAGAGGGGTCATGTTGACTTCAGGACCGCACCCTCCCACAGCAGCCCTGAGAGCAAGGAGACGTGTGGCTAAAACGGGGTGACTACCCAGATAGGGAGCAGGAAGTAAAAGAAGACAAGAAACAGACAAAGAGCAGTCAGAGAAGTGGAAGAGAAGCCAGGACAGGGTGGTGTCACTAAGCTGGAGGGGCTACAGGAGCAGGGGTGGCCAAGAAGGCCAAGTGCAATAGAAGGGCCCCAGGGGGAGGCTGGATAGGGCACTCTGGGGACACCCTGGGCCAGGGGATGGGTGGTCTCCAAATGAGCAACCTGCCCAGGGGAAGAGAGACTTGTGGATGCAAAAAGGCACTGTGTCCCTCCTGATTCAGACCTCAGGGTCTGGAGTTCAAGACTGGGATTGAGGGGGGCAGTGGTCTTTTCAGGGGGTCAGCCTCCAAACCTGTGAGCTTTCCCACTTTCAAGGGGATTTCATCCCAGGATGGGTGAATCCCAGTAGTAGAGGTAAGCAGACTGCATGGGAGGCCTGCCAGGCAGCCCTCGGGCCGAGTCCCTGGGGGAAAGGATTGTCTGGGACATCTTACACTGAGAGGTAGACATGGAGGCCCAAACTAAGGCCCAGCCCAGGAGCTGGAGGAAGAGGACTGTGGTAGGCCCAGAAAGGTCATTGCAGGAACTGAATTCAAAAGGCTGGATGGTGAAAGTATGTGTGTGTGTGTTTGTGTGTGTGTGTGTGTTGAGGTATATATGCCTTGGGTATGAGTCTATGTGTGTGTTAAAGTGTGTGTAGCAAATGTGTGTATTAGTGTTTGTACCTGTGTGTGGTGGCATATGTGTGTGTGGCGGCATACGTGTTTTGTGTGTTGGGATGTATGTGTTGGGGTGCACATGTGTTAGTGTAGCAGGGGTGTGGGTGTGGTGTGTGTGTAGATGTGTAACTAAGTCACCAAATACAGGAACAATGACTAGTCTCAGGGTACTTTCGCCAATAAGATTAAGACTGAGGGAAACAATATTAAGTCCCTTTTCTGCCCTCTAAGAACTCACTTCTGGCTTCAGGAGAGGCTTAGAAGGCAGAATTCATAGGAGTGTGTGACAGGGGAGGAGATGGAGAAGGAGAAGTCAGGAGCAGCAGGTGTTGGCACGGGGGCCTCTTCCTGCCCATGGACAAGCCGGATGTCAGAGGTGGTCCACAGGGCCTTGCACATGGGTCGTATGGCCACCACCCCACTGGATGGGAAAGCACAGACTTGCCCAGGCCCTCATGTTCTTCCCGAGTCCCTGCAGCCACAGAAAGAAAACGCTCCCCAGATTCCCCTGGAATGACTTTCCCCAGAAACATCAAGAAGGTGTGGTCTGCAAGATGCGGTCATCAGAGGCTCCAAAGGAAGCAGCTGAGTGGCTCTCCCAAAGCCGCCCATGAGCCTCAGTGTGGGGGAAGCGGGGCTGGGTGGACAGCACACTTCTAGCCTGACTGGTCTAGAGGCAGAGTCTGCGTGGAGACAAAGTGGCGATGGGCACTCCTGCCCCCGCCACCGGGCAGGCTGGTGACCTGCAGCTTTAGGAGGAAGAATCATTCTCCAGCTCATAAACAGTTAACTCTTCCCCACAACCTCGCTCCACCGTGCAGTCTTTATAGGGGTCTCCACTGTCAGGGCAGCAGTTCAGATCCCTGATGAGGCCTCAGGCTTCTCACCTACTCCTGCAGCCTCTCCTGCTTCTGACGAAGCACTCCCTTCCTCAGCCCCAGATACTCACGCTCTCTCTCCTGCAGCCACCAGGGACCACTTCTAGTGACCCAAATGGCCATATGTCTCTAGGATGACCATTGCTCCTTGCTCTCTGGGGACTGAGGAGCTTCCCCGGAAGTGGGACATTCCGTGGACGGTCCCTGACAAACTGGGAGAGTTGGTCACACTGGGTGCTTCACCCCTTCAATCTTTACTGATGCCATTTCCCCCTTCTGCAGCATCCTCTCCCTGAAACTTGTCTGCTTTAGGAGCATGCTGTATCCAAAGTCACCTCCGCAAAGCTCCTCTGAGTCAGCTCCTGCCTCCACTGAAATGGACCAACTGCCCCTCCCTCGGTGTCTCCCTCCCAGTAGCCAGCTCTTCAATACTTGCCTCTGCTGTGCTGCTTGGTCGCTCACTCATGTCTGACTCTTTGCAACCCCATGGACTGCAGCCTGCCAGGCTCCTCTATCTGTGGGCTTCTCCAGGCAAGAATAATGGAGTGGGTTGCCATTCACTTCTCCAGAGGATCTTCCCAACCAGGGATTGAACCTGCATCCCTTGAGTCTCCTACATTGGCAGGGGGATTCTTTACCACTAGCATCCTCAAGCTCAATAATCCATGTTGCCTGCTAGACTCTAGTCTTATGGAGCAGAAGACTATGGTGTCTTCATGTTTCTATGGCCATCGCTAAGCCCAGCAACCATGAATGAGCCACAGGTGTTGACAAACCTATTTTCAAATACATGGGAAGGAATTCTGTGATGAATGGAGACACCCAAGATAAAAGTTCTTTCAAATATTCTTTAAAGTCATCTTATTCCATTGATTGATTTAATACATACTCGTTGAATACCCAGCTGCCAGGCCCAGGAGCTATAGAAGCGAACAAGACAGTCAAAATCTCTGTCTTCACAAAACTTACCATCTAAGAAAGAAACACATTAAAAAAAAAAGAAACACATAATAAATACGTTTTCAAAAGCAAATAATTTCTGGACTTCCCTGGTAGTCCAAAGATTAAGAATCTGCCTGCCAATGCAACATACAAGGGTTTGATCCCTGGTCCCAGAAGATCTCACATGCCTCTGGGCAACTAAGGCCATGTGCCGCAGCTACTCAGGCCTCACTCTAGAGTTCACATGCTGCAACTGCTGAGCCCACGTGTGGCAACTAGAGAAAGCCTGACCACAGCAACAAAGACCCAACTCAGCCAAAAATAAATAAATAGAGATTTTTTTTCAAAAGCAAATTATTTCCAAGAGCGAAAAGTGTCATGAATTTTTAAAAGGTGGTGCATGGGATGCAGACTGGTCAGAAGGCTACATAAGTCAGGAAAGACTTCTCCGAGGAGGGGATCCAAAGATAAGGAGGCAGTCACAGATAAATGGGGGAGGGACTCCAAAGTAAGACTAATCTTAGAACATTCAAGGACTAGAAAGCAAGCCAATGTGATTGAAGCACAGTGAAGCAAGAAGAGGACTAAAAGAAGCAGAGGCTAGATCACATTAAGCTTTGTAAGTTCCACTCCTTAGGATTAGATTTGACCTCAGTGGCTAACAAAAGATAGTTCTCATGTAGGAAAAGATCAGAATTAGGAATTCCAAGCCTGGTAAGATGGCTCCATGGTCATCGGGCTTGCATACTTATTCTGCTTTTCATATCATGAGGTGTCTCTCATCAAAATTATTTCATAATTATAAGATGACTGCTGGAGCATCATCCATCACATCTTCATTTCAAGCAGTGGGAAGGAGGAAAGTAGAGCAAACCCTTGCATCCTCTTAGCTGAGCCAGCTCTGTTGGAGGAATAATCCCAAAAGCCCCACTCAACAAATTTGCTTTTCTCTCTTTGGCCACCAGTAGACGTACAAGAGGCTGGGAAATAAAGACACTCAGAGGGGTGCTACCCTGCTCCAAATTAAACAAGGTTTCATTCAAAAAGTAAGAAATACAGAATAAATACTGAGAGGACACAAAGGGTGTGGCAAGGAACCTGGAGTTTCTTCTAAGTGCAATGGGAAGGTTTTAGAGGGTTTTATCAAGTGCAGTTGTGATCTGATTTACGCAACGAGATCACTCTAGCTGAGGGTGCAGACTAGACTTCAAGGAGATGAGTTAGGTGCTGTTGCAATAATCCAGGTGAGAAATAATGGTAGTCAGGCCAGCGTTTCAACAGTGGAGGTGGTGAGAAGTGTCTGGATCTGTCCTCTGTTTGGGGGCTTGGGTCAACAGGACATGCTGATGGATTGAGTGTGGGGGTATGAAGGCAAGAGAGAATTTAGAGGGTGGATCTCAGGTTTGGGGCTGAGCAATCAAGATGTGGTATGGCTTTGGTGGAGCAATAAAAAATTCCCCTTGAATGTATGAATTTTGAGAGGCCCATTGGGCACCGGTAGTGGCTGCTAGAGTAACTTTGGGGTTTGGGGCAGAGATCAACCAAATCTGGGAGCTGCCAGCATATGGATGGTACTGAAAGTCAGGGTGAGATGAGCTCCCCCAGCCAGAGGGTGCCGATGGACAAGAGGAAGGGAGGCAGCCAAGGGTGAGGCCCTCAGGCACTTTGGCCTTGAGAGGTGGGAGAATCAGTGAAGGAGGAGAGAACTGAGGCTAAAGTGGTGGATGGGGCAGGGGCAAGGGCCAACTGCCAAGTGGTGGGAGCGGCCAAGTCCTGAGAGAATGGAGAATTCACCCTGGGACTTAGCAACTGATTAGATCCAACAGCCATTTCAGCAGAGCAGTGGCGAAGGTGGCCCTAGAAAGAATAGCTGATGAGCAAACGGACCTGCTAGGATGCTCTTCCCAGCAGTGTCACTGTGGAGGCCGGCAGAGAGATGGGGCCAAGTTAGGGGAATGGGAGGCCAGGGAGGAGTCTCCATCTTCAAGCCTAGGTACCCAGAGTCATTCCAGATAATGAGCAATTCCAACCCTGCTCTGCAAGATCCGCAGAGAGAGTGAGCACCAAACAGGCTTGGGTCTAGACAGTTAGACCCTTGTCAGGGAATCTCAGATGTTGGTCCTCTCCCTGTGGTCCTGGGGGCAGTTCAGAGCCAGCAAAGCGAGACTGAGGCCCCACCCAGCACAGGTCCCCTGCTGGACAGAGTCCCTGCACCATCTCAGTTCTTTTGGGGCTGCTCACAGTCTGGGGGGAGGGCCTTTGAACCCTCTGGCCTCTTTCTGGCTCTGAGTCAGTTTCCCCTGCTCTGGGGGGATGACCAAATGCTGGTCAGTTCACCATCTCAGCATTCGTTTTGCCTACTGCCCAGAGAAGTGTTTCTCAACTGCAGGTTGTTAAATAGGAAAAGGTCACCCGTCTAAATGTAGTGGGTTAGGATCTAATGCAATAAAAGAAGAAGATCGAAAATAACAGCAATCACACATAAAAAGATGAATGAATGTCTTTCATGACACTTGTCTCAGTGGCATCTGTGTTTGTACATTTCTGTTCTACAAACATTTGTACATCTGTGCTTGTACACGTATGTTCTACATTGCCATGTCAAGTGGATGTTACATCAAGTTTAAGGTTCAAGGAGGGGAAAGTCACTGGCCTCTAGAATCTCCCCTTGTCTCCGGGCCTCCAGCAGTGATGTCCTCCACACAGTGACCTGGGTGGGTGGTCACCACTAAGGGCCTGCAACAGTTGTTTTTACAGCAGTGGGGCTGCATGTCCTGGATGGACATGTTGGAGAAATATTACATCCAGGCTGTGGTACCCGACCCACTACATTGGGAGTCAACATCGAATGCACTGGAACCGTGACCCGTTGTCAGGGGGACAGACCAGTGGTTCTCAGCCTCCCTGCACATTCTGCTCCCAGAGATCCTAATGCAATAAGATTGGGAGGCTGCTGGGAGGTGTTGGGAGTCTCTGAAGCTGAATGTAATATGGGACCCGGGCTAAACCTGGATGCATGAATACCTGAATGTTTGCACCTGGAAGAAGAGGTGAGTCTCCTGCTCCCTAAGCGAAGGTTGTGGAACTCCTCAGAAGCCGTACCGCCTCCTCCCTTTTGCAGCCTGACAGATGTGCTTTGTGGCTTCAGTGTCCGAAGTCTCTGAGTCTCCTGGGTGTGGCAGAAGGTGGTAGCGGCTCCCAGCAAACTCTCAGGATGTCGGGCCCTTGTTCAGTCCTCTCTGCCTCCTGCTCCAGAGACCCCAGAGTATCCCCCTGATAGAAACACCCTGCTGGCGTATCTGGCTGTGCACAGGGACCAGCAGTGAGCCAGGTCACCGGGTCACCTTCAGTCACACTCCCCTGACCTTCCTTGAACACGGCACACTTTTACAGATGGATGCATCCTCCTGTGTTCCTCAGACGTCTGCTCCTCCCCTCCCACCCCTGCCCCTCCCCGACTATCCATGCCCATCCTCTGCTTCCTTCTCCCTAAGTATCAGAGGAAGAAAGGAGTTGTCCGAACATCCCTGGGACCCGGAATTTGATTAGATTGTATAATTTGGGGTTATAGAAATTACCAAGCACACTCGAGGTTGGACAGATTAGTGCAATCCACCCCGTGTACACATCGCCTAGCTTCTGTGGGCAGCCCACAGCCCTCCCATGCTTTCACCCCATCCGAAAGGGTCTCACCACCCAATGTCTGAGGCCTTTCCACCTGTTCGCGTCCTCTGAGGACTGGGCCTGGAAGAAAACAACTAGAAGCCTCCAGTAAACCCTCTGGGACACAGCTCTTATCTGGAGACCCAGCCCCTGGGCTCAGACACCAACAGGAACCTCCCCCATCCCCCCGCCGGGATAGTGGTGCTTCCCCTCTACCTACTTATTTCAGGAGAACTGGGCTTGCAGAGGAAGGCTAAACAGATCCCAGTCCGTCTTCAGAGAAGCTGCTGTGGAATTCCTGAATCTTTTCTGGTTTGGGGCTTGCTGAGCCTCTCAGCACCCAGCTAGTCAACATCAAATTGGCTAATCACATTAGATAAAAAGGAACATTGTCTCCAAAATCCATCAGCCCCAAGGTCACCACCTTTGCCACGAGATGAAAATACATCTGAAGTGTGTTTATCTAGAGAGGGGAGAAGGAGGTCGGCAAAATGGCTCATTTCAAGCTTGGGTGGATTTGTTCGGGTTTTGCTCAATCCCAGGCTAACAGCTAAGCTATCTGAACTCCAAACCAAAATAAATACACCTCTGAAGTTAACCATGTTATTACATCAACGCTGATGTAATGGTTCCAAACCATAAGAAAATAAAATTCCAACATAATGGGTCTCTCTGTTCAACTAAAAGAAAGGTTGGGCTGCTGGCTTCTTGTCAACTGGAATTTGGCGTTTTCTATCATGGTTACACAGGGTGTGTGTGTAACCTAATTAATAATGTTTTAGTAACTGCTGTGTGAAAGGGGATAGATAGATATTAAAATACAATTAAGGGGTGTAGAGAAGGTCCCCAGACCCACCCAAAGAAGGGTTCCAGAACGACCATCACCAGCCACTCCACCCCAGAGACCTCCCAGATTCAGCGTCTCACAGAGTGACTTTTAGGATTGCAATGGCCCTCAAGGAGGTCATAGTTCTAGGGGCAGAAAAAGGTCAGAAAGACTCAAAGGCAACTTCACTCTGAGAGACAAGTTCCAAGTAAAAGAGGAAGTGGTACCCACCCTAGGAAGGGACATGCCTGTACCCCATGATGCTCTTGGGGTATTGACATAGGACGAGCTGGCTTCTGCAGCCACGCAGAGCTAAACAAGGATGTTCCACTTGGGGGTAGCTCTCTGCACCAGGAGCTCAGCCCTAGAGAGCTCGTGCTGGCCCTGGCCCCTGGCCTGGACAGCTTGGTCCTAGGCTCTGCCTCCCATGCATTCCTCACCAGACTCAGGCCAGGCAGACCCTCCTGCCACCCCTACCAGATCAGATGGAGGCTGATGCAGAAGTACATCTACATAAAGAACCACAGGTCCCAGGACCAACATGCAGCCTCTGTATTTCCTTGGGCAGGTCACTCGCAGCCCAGCATTTCAACTTCCCTATAGGGCAGCACTCTGTAACTCATAGTCCCCAGGCAGGCATCTTCCACGCCATTCACATTCTCAAGTCAGAGAAACCTGCCACCCAGTGTAGTCTGCTCGGAGACCTTCCTATCCCAGGTTCTACCGTGAACACAGATGGTTTATATTGGGCTGGCCAAAAAGTTCATTCAGGTGCTTCCATAAGCCGTTACAGAAAAACACAAACAAACTTTTTGGCCAATCCAATATTTTGAGGACTTTTTACATGTGCGGCCTCGATAACACCTGCCCACCAGACATAGGACCCAGAGCCAGCCTCTGCCCAGGCTGATGGGCTCCTGCACCAGATCAGGCTGAGCCTTGCCTGGGCGCCTATCTCATCAGTTCCTGACCACAAACCCACGACTAGTCGCATTTTGCAGATGCGGAAACCTAGGGTGGGCAAGTTGAGGAATTGGCCCAGTGTTCCCTATCTGGAGTCTGGAGGAACCACAGACCTCAAGATGGAAATCACAGCCCCTCTTCCCCACAAAGGTGTACATTTGCTGGGGCTGCCAGGACAAAGTACCCCCAACTGGGGGCTTCGACAGCAGAAACACATTGTATCGTACTTCTGAAGGCTGTATGTCCAAGATTAAAGTTTCCTCTGAGGCTGGTTCTCTCCTTACCTTAGAGACAATTGTCTCCTCCCAGTGTTCTCACATGGTCCTCCTTTTGTGGGTGTCTGTGTCTTGATCCCCTCTTCCTATAAGGACCTCAGTCAGGGACTTCCCTGGTGGTCCAGTGGTTAGGACCCCACGCTTCCACTGCAGGGGCCCAGGTTCAGTATGTGGTCAGGGAACTAAGATCCTGCAACATGCACAGCTTGGGAAAAAAAAAAATAAGGACACCAGTTGCATTGGGTTAGGCCCTATCTGATGATCTTCTTTTACCTTCATTATCTCTTTTTGAGACTCCATCTCTAAATACAGCTAAGTTCTAAGATACTAGGGATTAGGACTTCCACACATGAATTTGGGGGGCATGGGAACACAATCCAGCTCATGATGGGCTCCCAAGGGCCAGTGGTGGGGGCAGTGTGTAGCTCCAAGAACCATTGATGCGGTTTCACTGAGTGCCTGCTGCGCAACAGGCCATAGTGGGTATGGCACAGGCCTGGATGCCACCGTGTGAGCGACATGTGGAAGAAAGGCCAGCGGCCCAGGGAGCAGCTCTTTCCAATAGCTCATTGAATCCCTGCAGAGAGCCTGGAGCACACACATGAGGCTTTGCAAATATATTCAAAACACACCTCCCCGTCTCCACAGAAGCCCCAGAGACCTGCAGCCTGGGGCAGGCACTGCCCTCAGCCAGCCCTGGGAACCTGGGGGTTCCCTGGTTCTAATTCCTCCTGCAGAGCGCAGAAGTGTGGGGCCAACAAGTATCTGCTGAACGAGTGAGTGAACCAATGCATGTTCTGACGGTTTCAACCCACCTGGTCTGCCCTCATCTCTTTCCTGCTGAAACTTCATTAGAATTCTGGACCAAACTCACCATCCACCAGTAAAGTTGGGGCACTTCAGAGCTGGGGCTGCACCCAGAGCGTCAGATAGCTCACTGACGGGTAGCAAAACCTCCAACACTGAATCCACACTCTGTTGCCCAGTCTTTCTTCCCTCGGGGACAGAATGGCAAACCTAGAATTTCAAACCCACCAGCAGATGCTCCAGAGGTGAGCATCCAAAATCGCCCCGGATGTCAGGTGTTTCTTGATGGAAGAGCTTCCTAACTGTCAGAACTAGTTACCCAGGAGAGGACTTCTCAGGTTTTACCAGCAGGCCTGTTCCCCAGCTGTCTGGGTCAGTTTGACTGTGGTCTGGTCTTGCCTTGAGGCGGGAGGGGGCCAGAGGACCTCCTAGGGGCCCTTCCTGCCCTGGGATTTCAGGCAGACATGAACATCTGGGGAGTGACTGTAACTGAGTGATCCCACTGGCCTGAAGCCAGCAGTAACAGGGTGGCCCGGTCTGGGTAATCACCAATGGGTAGGCTTGCAAATGGCAACAAGTCTGGCAACTGCCAAGGTTACCCATGTGACAGAGCAAGCAGCAGCCTGGAAGAGCCTGACCTGAGAAGCAGCAGTAGGTGTGTGTCCATGCGTGCGTCCTAGACACGCGCACAGAGAATGTATTTGTGCAAAGGTGGTAGAAAGGGCTGCTCAGGGGGTCCCACCCCTCAGATCAAGAGAAACCAGGTGAAAATCACAGCTTATTCTTTTTTAAAAATATTTATTTATTTATTGGACATGCCACAAGGCATGCACGATCTTAGTTCCCCAACCAGGGATAGAACCCATGCCCCCTGCTGTGCAATCCTAACCACTGGACTGCCAGGGAATTCCCCCAAGAACTGCAGCTTCTAACCAAGTGTGGTACATGCCTTTAGCTTTGCCACGTGATTTTCCTCACCACATCTCTCAAGAAGAAAAGGGTGGAGGAGGCCCTCCCGGTTTCACATTGAAAGACAAGAAACACTAAGAAACAGCTAAGATCACACCAGTGTTGCCCCAAATTGCCCCAGACCCAGTGGGTTGGCACCGCCTTGATGGTCCTCATACTTTTCTAAGAAATTGTTTTGTTCTAGCCACCTCTGAAATCAGCTTGACTTTTTGTTTTTTTAAGCCTGGTATATAACAGCACAATCATCCATGAACCTTACCATCAGTCATCGAATCAGCCACACACAATTTTGAGGGTCTATACTTGACGTGGAAGAAAAGTTACCTTCCTTCAAAGAGTTTCATGTTGGAAACGTAAGACGAATACAAGAGAGACAAATACACAAGCTGTGACAGCGTGTGGAGGATAAGGAGGGAGAAGCAATTGGTGATGCAAAATGGGGTCCCACAGGGTTTCAAGGACTGTGGTTGGACTTTGGCCCTTTCTTGCCCCAATACTCACCCATAGGTCACAGAATCACACCTTGAGCCTTCCTCCTTATTCTCACGCTTGGTTGGCCACCAAATCCTATTGGTTTTGCTTCAAAACCTCTCCCAGCTCCCTGCTCTCTGCCTTACCCTCTGCCTTGGTTTGGGTTCTCCCATCCCTTACCTGACAAGGCTGCAAGGCCAGCCACCTCTCCTCTCTCCAGCTCAGCTCCTTGCAGGGGGCCCCTAGGTGCTGTGGGTCAGCTTCCTAACCCACCTAAAATGCATCTTTAACCGCAAGGCTTGCGCTTGAAAACTCACATCCAAGTTGCCAGCTGTTGGAGCTGGGTGACAGACCCACATATCCTTCTATATGTTTGAAATTTTCTGTAACAACCACCACAAAAATAAAGAGAAACAACAAACACCCTCCTCCTACTCAGGAGGTCTTATCCTCAAAGAAAGGTATTGATTTTCCGGGCTTTGCGTATATTGGCCAAGCATGAAAAATTCAATCAAGGAAGTAGATTTACAGAGCATCAGTCTGTGTGCTTCAGAGTCTCCCCCAGATCCCACTGCTTTGAAGACAACATCTGTCTTGTGTGGCCAGTTGCCTGCAGGCCAGCTTTGCCTCTCATGATGTTGGTGACCAACATCACCTGGCATCCAGCCATGATGAGAGTCCTGTGAATCTGAAAACCCACCCGTTCAGACCCCAAAGGCCACATCCTTTCACTGGGTCCTTCCACCTGGCATATCCTTCTGTCCTTGATAAAGTGCAATTCGTTGGTCAAGCTCAGCCTCAAGGTCAAGTGCTCAAGTGCTTCTCTGTACTGGTCTGTACAGCCACCTTCCCCCGCCCCCTCCCCAGTCAAGAGGCTCCTGGTAGGCGAGGCTTGGGCTGTCATCGTGACAGTAGAACAAATCTTGCTCTGTGCTTGAGGCCGTGCCTTCGGGGACACTGGGTCCTTGTGCTTGCCTTGGGGGATAGCATCTGTGTCTCCACTTTTGAGCAGGTTAGCAGGCTCAGTGCCCTAGTGTGGGAGCTGAGAGGGGGCCCAGGGAGCTGCTTGCAGATCCCCTTGCTTCCCTGTCCTGCACACAGCCTTGGCTTGACAGCCCTCAGTCAGTGCCCTGCACAGACCCTGCTCCCTGAGCAAATGCAGGCCTTGCATTAGCCCCTGTCACTGTCCCCATCTGCCTTTCATCCCTCACCCCAATGCAAGCTTCTGTGGGCAGCTGAGCATCCAGCTACAGACCCGAAGTCCAGAGGCTCCCGTGATAGAGCATCAGGGTGCATCTCAGCCTTGGGGGACCTCGTGGGTCTCCCCTGTTACCCGAGGGTCCCCCACCCCCTCACATCCCAGCTATGCCTTGTGGTGGCTCCCCAGGGCATCCGAAGGAAGAAAGCCACTGACAGGGGTTCCGTGACTACACCTACCTGAACGAACTCATTTCCAGGGAATTTAGCATGAATCCCTTACTGCACCTTGTCCTCAGAGAAAAATCAAAAGCAAGACCCAAAACCATGACGGAGGTCTGTGCTCAGACTTGCCACTGATGTAACTTTAACCACACCCACTACTCTAATAGACTGTTTGTAAAGCATGTTTCTAAAGAGCTCATGTGAAAAAAGTACTCAGGTATCATTTCCCTCTGTGCTGCTGTGGAACGTTCCAGAGGCTACAGGTAAGGATGACAACAGGGGACGGGTTTCTCCCCACAAGCACAGCCTGCCCCACAGCTCTTAGCCTTCACAGGCATGATGATTGATAAGGGGATGGCCGGAACGTAGCTGCATGTGACACCAAATATAGAAGGTTTTTTTAAAGCAGTTATTAATATTAAGCCAGGTATAGACAACCTTGGGCCCTGGGTCATATCAAGTGAATTCATCTGTGCTGCTGCCTGTTTGCAGCCTTTTCCCCTTAAAAGCAAGTGGTTTATAAAGTCTCTCATTTCAACGATCCCCCTGCTGCAGTACTGTCCCTTGGCTGCCAAGGTGCCCTGTTGTCTGTGGCAGGTTCTGAGCTGGGGGTGAGTCTGCAGAGTGGGAAAGCATGGCAACCCACTCCAGTATTCTTGCCTGGGGAATCCCATGGAAGGAGGAGCCTCGCAGGCTACAGTTCATGGGGTCTCAGAGTCAGGCACAACACGATAATGACTGACTTCTAAGCACCGGTTGGCACTGGCCTGCTAGTGCCTCCTGAGGACACCTTTCAGACCTCAGGCTGCTGTGTGACTCAGTTTCCTTACAGAAGATCTAAAAGTTGGGAGGATTTCCCTTCCCGAGTCCTGAGCCTGGACACCGCCCTGGCAGCCACCCTTCTTCCTGAGGTATCATGGCCCCGACGTGGCCCCGGGCAGCGTTCCCAACACCAGCAGGTTCCTGGAGACCTCAGGAACCCCAGGGCAAGGCTCCCCTAGCCTCCACCTCTGCAGCCATGAAGTGATTGTTCAGGGGCCTCATTTCCTCCCAGGGAGTAAGACCAGGTCTAGAGGAAGAGTTCGCTGTTTATAAATGTTCTAGAAATAAAAGAGCTTAAAAATGAGAGATGAAAATATGGTTTCATGCTTTGAAGTCGTTCATCAGATCTGCAGGCTCTGGAGCAGAAACCACAGCTGACCTGAGGATGGACAGAGCCCAGTTCTTCCCTGGGAGAAGCAAGGGGTCGAGGACCACCTGCCATGTGCCCTGGGGCTTTCTGAACCTGCCTCAGTCAATCTTTACAACAACCCTGTCAAAGCAAGTATTATCACCACTTTATACGCAAGATCTCGGAAAGATTAAGTAGTTGCCAAAGTCAACACTTCCTGGGTGGCAGGGCCAGCACAGTGATCCAGGTCTGCCCCAGCCCATGGCCCACACTCTCCCAGCTCTGGGCACCTTGTCCAGGAGCGCTTCACACACGGCCAGATCCAGGGGCTTGATGGCAGGAAAGAGATGGGGTGGGTGAGAGGTGAGCGAAAAGGCGACAGTAGGTTGGCTGCTATGAAAATCTTCATTAAGCAAAGACACCCGGGGCTGGACCCCTGAATGAGGCTCCATCAACATGATGGAGAGTGGGTGGGCAGCTGCTGACTTTGGCCTGTCACCCCTGGCACCCCCCAAAAAATAGCAGACTTGTGGGGGCAGGGGTACAAGAGCACAGCTAGGGAGCAGAGGACAAGATGGGTGTTGTCGTGGCAGGGGACAGAGCAGCCAGGGAGGTCAGGCAGCAGCCGCAGGCCGAGTTCCACCATATGTGTGTTCAATGGTCCTGGGAGAGGCCCACAGGTGGGGCAGAGGGTTCCCTGAAGTAGGCTCAGGAACAAGATGTCATCTTTTTTTATCATTATTATTGAAGTATGTTGATTTATACAGTAGGTCCTTCTTGTTTATCTATTTTGTACGTAGTAATATGTATACGTTAATCCCAGTCTCCTAATTTATCCCTCCCTACCCCATTTCCCCTTTAGTAATCCTAAATTTGCTTTCTATGTCTATGGATCTATTTCTGTTTTGTAAATAAGTTCATGTGTATCATTTTTTAGATCCCACATATAAGTGATATCATATATTTGTCCTTCTTTGACTTACTTCACTTAGTATGATAATCTCTAGGTCCATCCATGTTGCTGCAAAGGGCATTATTTTCTTCCTTTTTATGGCTGAGTAGTATTCCATGTATACACACACACCACATCTTCTTAATCCATTCATCTGTCCGTTCATGGACATTTAGGTTGTTTCATTTTGCATGAAGCTGGCAGCGGCAGCTAAAAGAGTCAGGAATACAGAGAATGAAAGCAGAGACCATGAAGGAAGGAAGAAAGAGGCCAGACGCTGTACCTTTCCCTCCATCCCTGCATAGGGATTGGCCAGTGGTGGAGAAGGAGTGATCAGAGTTCCAGGGAAGCAGAGTGATAAAGGCCAGCGCAGCTCAAGAGGGAAGGCCTGGCCAGAGGACCAAGGGCCCAGAAGAGATGAGGCATGGGAACTGTGATGACATTGGCAAATGTAGCAGCCAAGGGTCCTCTGAGCTGGCTGCTGACCAGGTCCCACGCTGCTGAGGAGTGAAAAGAGGAGGAGGTGAGAGTGAGAAAGAGCTAACTCTGATGCTGAGGGTAAGGCAATTCATGAGTAACAAGATGGATGGAGACATTATTTTAAAAGATAGGAACTACCTGAACACATTCACAGACAAGAAACCAGTGACAGATAAAGATGCAAACTGTAGGGGAGAGAGTCTTCGAAAGGTAGAGCTGACAAGGAACTGGAGGTAGGTGGGATCAGGAGGGAGGGGACAGGCAGATGAGGATAAATTCAAAAGGAAAAGATATGTTATCCTTTAAGATGAGGGTTCAGTTCAGTTCAGTCGCTCAGTCGTGTCCGACTCTTTGTGACCGCGTGAACTGCAGCACGCCAGGCCTCCCTGTCCATCACTAACTCCCGGAGTTTACCTAAACTCATGTCCATTGAGGTCGGTGATGCCATCCAACCATCTCATCCTCTGTCGTCCCCTTCTCCTCCTGCCTTCAATCTTTCCCAGCGTCAGGGTCTTGTCAAATGAGTCAGCCCTTCACATCAGGTGGCCAAAGTATTGGAGTTTAAGCTTCAACATTAGTCCTTCCAATGAACACCCAGGACTGATCTCCTTTAGGATGGACTGGTTGGATCTCCTTGCAGTCCAAGGGACTCTCAAGAGTTCTCCAACACCACAGTCCAAAAGCATCAATTCTTTGGCGCTCAGCTTTCTTTATGGTCCAACTCTCACATCCATACCTGACTACTGGAAAAAACCATAGCCTTGACTAGACAGACCTTTGTTAACAAAGTAATGTCTCTGTTTTCTAATATGCTGTCTAGGTTGGTCATAACTTTCCTTCCAAGGAGTAAGCGTCTTTTAATTTCAAGGCTGCAATCACCGTCTGCAGTGATTTTGGAGCCCCAAAAAATAAAGTCAGCCACTGTTTCCCCATCTATTTGCCATGAAGTGACGGGACCAGATGCCATGATCTTAGTTTTCTGAATGTTGAGCTTTAAGCCAACTTTTTCACTCTCCTCTTTCACTTTCATCAAGAGGCTCTTTAGTTCTTCTTCACTTTCTGCCATTAAGGGTGGTGTCATCTGCGTATCTGAGGTTATTGATATTTCTCTTGGCAATCTTGATTCCAGCTTGTGCTTCTTCCAGCCCTGCATTTCTCATGATGTACTCTGCATATAAGTTAAATAAGCAGGGTGACAATATACAGCCTTGACGTACTCCTTTTCCTATTTGGAACCAGTCTGTTGTTCCATGTCCAGTTCTAACTGTTGTTTCCTGACCTGCATACAGGTTTCTCAAGAGGCAGGTCAGGGGGTCTGGTATTCCCATCTCTTTCAGAATTTTCCACAGTTTATTGTGATCCACACAGTCAGTGCTGGAAATGTAATACCACCACAGTGAGGGAGCTGAAACTCACATAGTCAGCTCTGCTTGATCCTGGAAAGCAAGACCCAAGGGCCATAGGAAATGTAAGTTTGCTGGGGCATGGAAGGTCCAGTCAGTCTATATTAGTTAGGGTAAGTGATGCTAGCTGCTGAAACAAGAAGTTCCCCAAACCTCAGGGGCTGAACCCAATGGAAGTTTACTTCTCAATCATTCGAAGCCCAAGGCCCTACTCATGGTCATTCAAGACCTCAGGCCCTTGGCATCCTCCCCATCCTCTACAAGAGAATGGGCCTATGGGGGCCTGGAGAGGAGTGTCATCCCACCCACACCTCCCTGCTCAGGACCACGTGCAGAGGCACACCCAACAAGATGCTAGAACAAGTCATCCAGGGGGTTCCCAGGAAGAAAGGACATAGGTTGTAATGGAAACACAGCCAATTCTGCCACCAGCTGCTAAGCTGCTGCTAAGTCGCATTAGTTGTGTCCGACTCTGTGCAACCCCATAGACGGCAGCCTACCATGCTCCTCCGTCCCTGGGATTCTCCAGGCAAAAACACTGGAATGGGTTGTCATTTCCTTCTCCAATGCATGAAAGTGAAAAGTGAAAGTGAAGCTGCTCAGTCGTGTCCGACTCTTAGTGACTCCATGGACTGCAGCCCACCAGGCTCC
Organism: Okapia johnstoni; assembly: GCA_024291935.2. Classification (NCBI taxonomy): domain Eukaryota; kingdom Metazoa; phylum Chordata; class Mammalia; order Artiodactyla; family Giraffidae; genus Okapia; species Okapia johnstoni. The sequence goes on along the minus strand of CM044319.1, from coordinate 46,622,956 downwards.
TCCGTCCATGGGATTTTCCAGGCAAGAGTACTGGAGTGGGTCTCCAGTGCCTTCAGTTCAAAGAGAGGAGAGAAGATTCTGGAATCTGGATCATGAATGGTCACCACAGGAGATGGGAAATGAACAGCCCCTCGAGCTTGGGTCCCCTTAGCAAACATTTTCCAAAAACTCTGAAGGTGCCGAGTACATCATTCTCCCTGTCCTGTCCTGTATTTCTAACCAGTGGACATAAAGCCTTTTCCACACATCTCTGCCACAAGCTGGAGCTTGACTAGTTAGTTGTTGATTGGCACCAAGTGTACGGTATTTGCTGCAAAACATTTTCCATAATTCAAAGGAGCAAAGCCCTCATGCTGGCATTTCAGAGTGTCCCTGGAAGCCTAGGGTTGCAGCCATCACTGGGTATCACTCCATCTTCACCTCAGCAGACACTTTCAGAGGAGTCACTGGTCCATCACACACACCCACAATAGCTAGGAAAGGTCCATGTGTAAGAAGGCTTCTGAAGATCAATAGATCTCAGGGAAATCTCAAGATTTTCCCTTTAGTTCTTGTTGTAGGAATTGTCTTGAGAACACTAAGCTTCCCCCACATCTTCCCTTCATTACAAACAAAGATATTGTCTTCTATTTAAAAAAAAAGCTTCTATTTAAAAAAAAGGCCTGTACTGAGGTTACGTGGCTCTATCCTTTCCCATTCTGGGAAAACAGAGGTACTTGTTTGCCCACAGGGGTGGCCATGTGAGTACTGTTAATAACCTGTTACTTTCATCTCACAGCTTTGTCATACAGAGTTGTTGAAACCTATCAGCATTGAAGGGCAAAAGAAACACGGGGCTGATGGATTTAAATGGCCTGGGAAAGATGGATCCCTGGTCATGCGTTCTACTCATCTTGCAAAATCCGTAACTATGGGGAGAAGGGTGGAGAGAGAGGAAGAATACGATTGAGGCCCAGAGGCATCTGGAAGAAACACCAGCTGTGCCTGGGTGTTGCACAACTGGGACCTGCCTTCCCAGGGGCCTTGCCAGGAGCTGGTAAAGCCCTGCTGATGGCTTATTTCATCCCCTCTGGAAGGAACACAAGGAGCTGCTTCAAGGTTGCAGTGTCCTTTAGGCAACAGAGAGGCCAGGGCATGAGAAGGGCATCTCTCCCACGTAAGAGAGGTGAGCAGACAAGCATCTACCTGCACGAGGTGTGTTTACAGGAGGAGAGTGAGGTGTCTGTTTGCGTCCAACACCTGTGGTCAGGGTAGAGAACAGAAGCCCATTCATTCCCAACTTGCCCCAAAGCCTAACCCTTCTCCTTTCATCACCTGGCATTAACAACGCCTGCTCAGCAAGGGCCAAAGAGTGGTGGGCACAGACCCCCCCACCTTGGATGTGGGCACCACTGCCCTGGGACAGAGGAGATGGGCTACCAGAGACGGTCCGAGTCCCTCCCTCCCTGCCACACTTCAGCCGTGCCTGATAACGGTCTGCAAAGTTCAACCAGAAACACCCAGCAAGCTCCTACAGCCCAAGCAAAGGCTCGCAAAGGGAAAATCAAGGAGGTTGGGTCAGAGCTGCAGAGTCAGGCAGCCTGAGAGTTTCAGCAGCCCCAGGGCATCTTATGAGACTGTTAACGGCAGGTCCAGGAAACTGCTAACCACCCTTGATGGCTTTGAACTCCACAGACCTGTTTGGAGGCAGTGACTGGGATCGGAAACATGATGCCTCTTCTTCTATAAAGATCAATAATGACAGTAGAGAACGCTTGTGGTCCTGCTGGCTCTCCCAAAGTTGGCGAACATTCAAGCGGCGCCCAGTGGGAGCTGGACACCAAGCCAGGTTAGCCATGTCCCCTGGGAGGTCACAGTTGGAGGAGGCGGGTCCAGCCGGCCTGTGTAGCCACGAGCCCCCAGCCTGACTCCACTCACTGCCTCTTTGACTCTGGTGAATTGCTTAACTTTTCTATGGATCAGCTTCTTAGTCTATAAATCAGAAAGAGTAACTAGCACCCAATGAGATGATCATATATGTAAAGTGTCTAAAATGCCTGGGCTGCTGGTTACCATCCTAGTGACACCACGTGGGAGGACCAAGCCAAGACCATTTGTTCTCAAATGTCCCATCCCCCCGCTCTGCCCTCCAGTCACTCCACCCAGAACCCTCTACTCCCGACTTCCTGGTCACCAGCAAACAGACCTCAGAGGGACAATTTCCAGCCTCTAGGAGCTCAAAAGGAGCAAGGAGTGACTTCCCTGGCAGTCCAGTGGTTAAGAGGCTTCCCTGGTGGTTCAGCTGGTAAAGAACCCGCCTGCCAATGCAAGAGACATAAGAGACTCGAGTTCAATCCCTAGGTAGGGAAGATCCCCTGGAGGAGGGCATGGCAACCCACTCCGTTATTCTTGCCTGGAAAATTCCATGGACAGAGGCGCTTGGCAGGCTGCAGGCCACGGAGTCTCAAAGAGTCGGATATGACTGAGTGCGCGTATATGCACTAGATGGCTACAAGCACCTGCCTGGCTGATGCACTGCTAAGCCCAGGACAGGACACACCAGTGGTTAAGACTTCGCCTTTCAGTACACAAAGTACAGGTTCTATCCCTGGTCAGGGAGGTAAGATCCCACATACCGCCAAAAAACCAAAGCATAAAAACAGAAGCAATATTCTAACAAATTCAATAGATTTTTTAAAAAATGGTCCACATCAAAACAAAAGGAGCAAGGAGCCCACGTCCCCATGGGGAACCCTCTCCCAGAGGCGTGGGCCTTAGAGGTGCCACATGGCCCCCACTGGTGTATGAACTGGTTCCTGAGAGTCCTCCTGCTCACCCACACCCCACGTGACCCACACACCCACCTGCATCCCATCTCCCCATGTCCACGGTTAACAGAAAATCAATCAGCCTTTGTTTCGCATTTCTGTTTCCACACACCCCTCCCATTCTGTACGAAAACAAAGTTTCCCGTCTTTGCTGTGATTTCTCAGCCTCCTTTTAACACAATCATAATAAACTCCTCCAGGGCAGCGTGAAGAGTATGTGCCAAGATCGGGGCTTGGCACAGAGCCCACCCTTTTCATGCCCAGGTTAGATGGCAGAGGAGAGAGGCCAAGGAGCTGGACACCCCCCATCCCTCCCCTACCTAGCTCCCCACTGTTGATGATCCTCCTCCCAGCCCCTGGGAGCCCCAAGTGACCCTGAAATGCTCCCTGGGTGCCTGCAGCTGACCCTCCAGGCCTGCCTACCACAGCCTCTTGCCCTGAATTTTTTTATCTCCACTCCCTGCTGTACACACACATACACCATCCCACCTGAAGGGTCACCTGGCCCATTTCTGCACCCGAGAGGCTGGTCATCCTGCGTAGCTGGGGCCAACGGCAGAGAGCAGTGCACTTGGACTTCATGGCTCTGGTCTCAGATCCCACCCCTGGCTCTTGCCTTGTGCCAAGCATTTCACACCACGAGCTCCAGTTTCTCCTCATCCAACTTCATGGCTACGTGCAGCAGGTGAGTGGGTGACGCTTCCCAAGTGGCTGACACTCTTCGTCTTGCATTTCTCAGGGGCCACCTGGAGTGAGCTGTAACCACACTGCTGAGGGGAAGGATGTTTCATCTCTCTCATGAGGGTCAACAGGGAAGGGATTTTGGTGATGGGCCAGGATTTTGGTGATGGCCCTTCACTCCCAACACAAGAATCACCTGCCAGGCGCTCATGTGTGCTAAGTTGCTTCAGTTGTGTCCAACTATTTTCCACCCAACTGAAGCCCTCCAGCCTCCTATGTCCATGAGATTCTCCACACAAGAATCCTGGAATGGGTTGCCATGCCCTCCCCCAGGGGTTCTTCCCAACCCAGGGATTGAACCCAGGTCTCTTATGTGTCCTGCATTGGCAGGCAGTTTCTCTACCACTGAGCCACCCAGGAAGTCCTACCTGGCAGGCGGATCTGGTCTATAACAAGCTTAAGGCTCTGGGGTGGTGGGGGGTGATGAGGGGAGAGCGCTGGAGGAGAAGGAACAGGGGCTGCATGCCTTTGATTAGAAATTGAAGGAAGGCAATGTGAGAGCCACTGACGGCATTACCAAGTTTGGGGTCCAAGCCCAAAGCCCAAGAAAGTTCTTCAGCAAATGCGGAGGGGCAGCACCAGCGCTCGGCACAGGCTCAGCTCACAGGGCGCTCACCACAGATTTACTGAATTATGGAATTAAGTCTGTCCTCGCTGCCTGTTGTAATTGAGGATGGCTTTCTTGATGGAGGAGAAGTAAGGGACACAGGTTCATGCTCTGCTCTAGGCAGGACCTGGAATGGAAGGTTGAATTGCTATAGAGGGGGGAGGGGGAGTAAATGGGGAAAGTTCATGCGGAAGCCAATGCTTGTTGTCGGGGCTCACAGAGCCCTGGACTGGGAACCCCATGGTGGGAGGAGGGGGCACCCTGTTCTAAGAACTACTCCTTCCCCTTCTCCCCCAGCACCCTCCCCCGACCTTGTTGGTCCTGGAGAGCTTGGTTACTACCCAGCACAACAACTGCAAACTACCACTCATGGGACCCCACTGCCTGTTTTTCTAAATAAAGTTTTATTGAAACAAAGTCCCCTCATTCCTGTCCACATTGTCTAGGGTGGCTTTTGCTCTCCTAGTTGTTGGAACAGAGACTGGACAGCAAACAAAATCGTTTACAACCTGGCCCTTTGCAGAAGATGTTTGCCTCCCCCTGGTTCAGAGAAAAGGAACGATGCCCCACCCTCCCAGCCATTCAGTAGCAGAGAGGGGCTCTTGGGGAAGCATGCGTCTGAAGATGGGGTCCAGGGCCATGCTCAGTCAGCCAGGGAGGGGCAGTAAGGGCACCTGCGTTGCCCTGGGCACCAGTATGGTGAGGGTGGAGGGATGCAGAGAGAAGACACACAGCCCCTGCCCCAGAAAGGGCCAAGGAGCAGCCATGGGGGGTGACAGCTGACTCTGCAGGGGGGTGCCCTTCACAACCCTTCCACAGAGGGCCCTGGCAGCTCAGCTGAGGCAGCCCCATCTTGGCCACCTGCTCCATCTACCTCCTTGCTTCCTGACCCTCCCCACGTGCTGCTGTGACCTAGATGCCCGACCCACTTCTCACAACCCTAGACGTGCTGATGGCCCAGGAGCCAGATGCCAATCACAGCTCAGTTGCCGCCATCCAAGCACTCCATCAAGAGGACCAGGGGGCCCCTCAAAGCTCACAGCCCCCCAAAGTATGACCCCATGCAGGCTTGTCTCCTGTTTCCCCCTTCTCTGGTCACGGGACCCATGCACTCAACCCCCTGCATCCAGATGCCTCTTCCTCCCTCGCCCACCATTGAAACCCTCTGGATCCCCTCCCCAGGCTCCTCCAGACTGGCTATGGCTCCAGCCTGAGTGTCCTCCTCCTCCTATGCCCCTCGCTGCTGCCATGAGCCACTGTTAAGCCAACCACAGCTTCTCATGGCTTCTCCCACCCAACCCAGCTCCTCAGCCCCAGCCTTGAGGGTTGCCCCCCCACCTCTCCCTCTCCCACTGCCTGCAGGATGCTTGGCACAGAGGCCCGTGGGAACTCAGGCAGGTTATCCAACCTCTTGGAGCCTTGGTTTACTCCTCCCTAAAACAGTTACAATAAAAGCCCACACCCAATGTTGCTGTGGCGATAGATGGACATGCCGGACAGGATGCGCTTGGCACCATGGTCACTCAGCCCGCTTGCTCAGATCAGCATGCTCTTTTCTGTTGCAGCCCATGGACATTCACAGAGCACAAAGGCATGCCCTGCGTAGAGGCTTAGGGACAGGGAGTGAACTTGAGTGAACATCATCCCATAAGATGATCAGGCCACATGGGGACGTTTCCTGGGACTGTCCCAGCGGAAGCAGTGTCTCCCTCTGTCTGGTGGAAGGGAAGAGGAATTAGTATAAAGGGCGACACCAAGGGGCAGGGGAGGCCATCAAGCAGGGACACACTTGAGAGCAGATGAGGAAAGCCAGCATGACTGGGGATCGGTCCCCACGGCCAGGCTGGGGGCAGAGCGAGGATGCCTGAAGAATCTGTCCTGGAGGGCTGGTCCTGATCCTACTCTCGGGGCAGAGACTGCTGCAATCTCGCAGTAGAGACAGCTGAGAGTCTACTCCAGAAGATGGGCTGGAGGGCAGGAAGGAAAGGATTATGGTTCAAAGGAAATGACTTAATGATGGAAAAACAAGCTATGTTACTCCATGTGCATGTGTGTGCATGTGTGTGTATGCATGTGCACCACGGGGGCCGGAGGCAGGTACCTATAGTGAGGGTCACCAAGAAGAAAGAATTATCATAAAGCCCAAGGCATGAAACACGTTCCAGACGGAGGTGGCAAGGCTTGGGGACAGGAAAGATGAAGACTTTGGTCAGTTGTTTGAGGACAGAAGGCGGCAGCAGGAAAATGCTGCCCGGGGTTTCTGCCTCCCACCCAGCCAAGGCATCCTGCAGGGTGGTGAGAGCGGGTGGGGAGCCCCAGGGCCCCTCATTAGCGAGGGCCCATCAGCCCTCTGTGTTTTATTACCTCCACGTTGCCTCAGAAGAGCTCGCTCCATCTGCTTGCGGCTGTTAAAAATGTGCTTGGCTTTCTTCTTAAAAATAAAACTCCAATCAAGGGATGAAAGAAAATGCTTTGGAGCTGGTCCAGGGACCCATCGCTCATAGGTGGGGAAAGAGGAGGGCTGGAGGGGCCGATTGAGGAGGAAATGCAGGCAGAGCAGGCGGTCAGGCTGACATCACACCTGCATTCATGAACCAGAGAAGCCAAGGGATGCCTTTGGATACTCAGACCCAGTGAGGGTCTGTAGTTGAGGGCGCACAGAAGGAGTGGTCCAGGAGAAAGGGAGAAGAGGTGTGAAAGTGGATGGCGAGCGGCGTGCAGCTACTTTTAGCTAGGTAACAGGAGACAGCTATTAAAAGTCTGCTTCGAAATGCAAAGCAGCATATGGTCCCAACTTCGGAATGCGCAAGTGGGTTTCTTCTGCTTGCTAAGTCCTGAACTATCAAAGGAGGGCTGAGGGGCAGATTCTAGAGGGTGAGAGCACATGTCAGGGCAAACCTCCTGCACTTTGGGGCTCCAAGCCACACACACTCGGCTCTAACTTGGGACAAGAACAAAGCATGCATCGTCCAAGATGGTCTCCCATGACCTACCACCCGCCCAAGCCGAAAAACCCCGGGGCTCCGGCTCACAGTTTGGGGTCAGAACCCCACCCCCCACCCCATCTGCCTGCTCAGACCTCTGAGGTCAGCCTGTCTGGACAAAAATAACCAGTCCTTGAATCGAAGGCCATCATGCTTGATCACAGCCAACATGGCATACACAGCACCCAGTGACATCCCGCAGGGTGTTTCTTGTATTGCAGGTCTGGGTGCTCTTTGGGCAAAGGCAATAGAGCCTCCTCCAAGGCCAGCACACCTCCCCGCCTGCTTGCGTTTCACACAGAGGAAGCGTTTGCTAAGATTTTGTGCAGGGCTGGGGCTTCTCTTTACATTCCAAGTCTTTCCCCAGCAAACAAACCTCAGCGTGGGAACGGGACTCCTGTCCATCACAGGACAAATTGATTAATGCCGTAGAAATGTGACTGCAACCACGGGCCCTCCCGAACACTGGGGCTTATGTTGTCTGCTCTGCTCTCCTAAGGAACTTTCCCCTCAAGAGTTTGTGTATTGTTCACCCTTTTTCTTGGCACGCACGCCACATCCGAAGCCTATAATCATGCAGATCATTAAACTAAACAACTACGTTTGGATCTTTTTCAAGGGAGTGATTCAGGCAAGCGCTCTCCCCACGGGATCACTTTATAAAGTGCTACCCTCCACTGAAAACGGGGCAAAGACCAGCCCCTCTGGTCTCTCGGTGACAGGGACTCCCCACTGGCCACTAGGTGGCGGTGTTTACCCAAAAAGGGCCTCTGGGGCGTTGGTGCCGCTCAGAACTGGTGGAGATGCCCATCTTCTGAGCACAGAAATATTTTCAAAAACCGGGGTGGGGGGGGGGGGTACCGTATTAGGCGAAACAGCCAGACACTCTATACTAGAGGAAGCGCCCCCAATCCGATGTGGTCAGAAAGGAGTCTTCAGTTCATTTCAGTCACACAGTCGTGTCCAACTCTTTGCGACCCCATGGACTGCCCCACACCACGCTTCCCTGTCCATCACCAACTCCCGGAGCTTGCTCAAACTCATGCCCATCAAGTCAGTGATGCCATCCAACCATCTCATCCTCTGTCATCCCCTTCTCCTCCCACCTTCAATCTTTCCCAGCATCAGAGTCTTTTCAAATGAGTCAGTTCTTCACATCAGGTGGCCAAAGTATTGGAGTTTCAGCTTCAGCATCAGTCCTTTCAATGAATAGTCAGGATTGGTTTCCTTTAGGATTGATTGGTTTGATCTCCTTGCAGTCCAAGGGACTCTCAAGAGTCTTCTCCAACACTACAGTTCAAAAGCATCAATTCTTCAGCCCTCAGCTTTCTTTACAGTCCAACTCTCACATCCATACATGACTGCTGGAAAAACCATAGCTTTGACTAGACGAACCTTTGTCAGCAAAGTAATATCTCTGCTTTTTAATATGCTGTCTAGTTTGGTCATAGCTTTTCTTCCAAGGAGCTAGTGCCTTTTAATTTCATGGTTGCAGCCACCATCTGCAGTGATTTTGAAGCTCAAGAAAATTAGCTCTCTCACTGTTTCCATTGTTTCCCCATCTATTTGCCATAAAGTGATGGGACTGGATGCCATAATCTTAGTTTTATCAATGTTGAGTTATAAACCAGGTTTTTCACTCTCCTCTTTCACTGTCATCAAGAGGCTCTTTAGTTCCTCTTCACTTTCTGCCATAAGGGTGATGTCATCTGTATATCTGAGGTTATTGATATTTCTCCTGGCAATCTTGATTCCAGCTTATGCTTCATCCAGCCCGGCATTCTGCATGATGTACTCTGCATATAAGTTCAATAAGCAGGGTGACAATATACAGCCTTGACCTTTCCCAATTTGGAAGCAGTCTGTTGTTTCATGTCTGGTTCTAACTGTTCCTTCTTGACCTGCGTATAGATTTCTCAGGAGGCAGGTCAGGTGGTCTAGTATTCCCATCTCTTTCAGAATCTTCCACAGTTTCTTGTGATCTACCCAGTCAACAGCTTTGGCATAATCTATAAAGCAGATGTTTTTCTGGAATTCTCTTGCTTTTTTGATGATTCAACGGATGTTGGCAATTTGATCTTTGGTTCTTCTGCCTTTTCTGAATCCAGCTTGAACATCTGGAAGTTCATGGTTCACATACTGTTGAAGCCTGGCTTGGAGAATTTTGAGCATTACTTTGCTAGCATGTGAGGTGAGTGCAATTGTGGGGTAGTTTGAACATTCTTTGGCATTGCCCTTCTTTGGGATTGGAATCAAAACTGATCTTTTCCAGCCCTGTGGACGGACACTGCTGAGTTTTCCAAATTTGCTGGCATATTGAGTGCAGCACTTTCACAGCATCATCTTTTAAGATTTGAAATAGCTCAACTGGAATTCCATCACCTCCACTAGCTTTGTTCATGGTGATGCTTCCTAAGGCCCACTTGACTTTTCATTCCAGGATGTCTGGCTCTAGGTGAGTGATCACACCACCATGGTTATCTGGGTCATGAAGATCTTTTTTGTATAGTTCTTCTGTGTATTCTTGCCACCTCTTCTTAATGTCTTCTGCTTCTGTTAAGTCCATACCATTTCTGTCCTTTATTGTGCCCATCTTTGCATGAAATGTTCCCTTGATATCTCTAATCTTCTTGAAGAGCACTCTAGTCTTTCCCATTCTATTGTTTTCCTCTATTTCTTTGCATTGGTCACTGAGGAAGGCTTTCTTATCTGTCCTTGCTATTCTTTGGAACTCTGCATTCAAATAAATATATCTTTCCTTTTCTCCTTTGCCTTTAGCTTCTCTTCTTTTCTCAGCTATTTGTAAGGCCTCCTCAGACAACCATTTTGCCTTTTTGCATTTCTTTTTCTTGGGGATTGTCTTGATCACTGCCTCTTGTACAATGTCAGTCTCTCCCATCAGGAAGCTTCCATAAGTCTCTTATCCATATCTGTCAGAGGGCAGACAGAATGAAAACCACAATCACAGAAAAGTAATCAAACTGAGCACATAGACCACAGCCTTGTCTAACTCAATGAAACCATGAGCCATGCCGTGTAGGGCCACGGATGGGTCATGATGGAAAGTTCGACAAAACGTGGTCCACTAGAGAAGGGAATGCAAACCACTTCAGTATTCTTGCATTGAGAACCCCATGAACAGTATGAAAAGGCAAAAAGATAAGACACTGAAAAATGAACTCCCTAGGTCAATAGGTACCCAGTATGCTACTGAAGAAGAGTGGAGAAATAACTCCAGAAAGAATGAAGAGACAGAGCCAAAGCAAAAACAATGCCCACTTGTGGGTGTGACTGGTGATGGAAGTAAAGTCCGATGCTATAGGACTTTAGCAGTCCTGATTTCAGTGTTGACCATCTGGTGATGTCCATGTGTAGAGTCTTCTCTTGTGTTGTTGGAAGAGGGCGTTAGCTATGACCAGTGCGTTCTCTCAGGAAAACTCTGTTAGCCTTTGCCCTGCTTCATTTTGTACCCTAAGGCCAAATTTGCCTGTTACTCCAGTTATCTCTTGACTTCCTAATTTTGCAGTCCAGTTCCCTATGATGAAAAGGACATCTTTTTGGGGGTGTTAGTTCTAGAAGGTCTTATAGGTCTCCAAGGAACTGTTCAACTTCAGCTTCTTCAGCATCACTGGTTGGGGCATAGGAACCTGGAATGTTAGGTCCATGAATCAAGGTAAATTAGAAGTGGTCAAACAGGAGATGGCAAGAGTGAACATCAACATTTTAGGAATCAGTGAACTAAAATGGACTGGAATGGGCAAATTTAATTCAGATGACCATTATATCTACTACTGTGGGCAATAATCCTTTAGAAGAAATGGAATGGCCATCATAGTCAACAAAAGAGTCCGAAATGCAGTGCTTGGATGCAGTCTCAGAAATGACAGAATGATCTCTGTTCGTTTCCAAGGCAACCATTCAATATCACAGTAATCCAAGTCTATGCCCCAACCAGTGATGCTGAAGAAGCTGAAGTTGAACAGTTCCTTGGAGACCTATAAGACCTTCTAGAACTAACACCCCCAAAAAGATGTCCTTTTCATCATAGGGAACTGGACTGCAAAATTAGGAAGTCAAGAGATAACTGGAGTAACAGGCAAATTTGGCCTTAGGGTACAAAATGAAGCAGGGCAAAGGCTAACAGAGTTTTCCTGAGAGAACGCACTGGTCATAGCTAACGCCCTCTTCCAACAACACAAGAGAAAACTCTATACATGGACATCACCAGATGGTCAACACTGAAATCAGACTGATTATATTCTTTGCAGCCAAAGATGGAGAAGCTCTATACAGTCAGCAAAAACAAGACCGGGAGCTGACTGTGGCTCAGATCATGAACTTCTTATTGCCAAATTCAGAAAGGAGTCTATCCCTCACTATATGTGGGGGAAACAACCAGGAGGGGGAGGGGAGGAGCCCTTTCAGACCCTCCCCCTCCTGTTGGTCCAGGCCAGCCTGGAGCCTCCCCCTACCCGAGTATCTCTGGAGCCTGGAGACCCCAGTGCTCCTGGAACTTCGATGCTGCTGGGCAGGATCACTGCACCCAGGCACCCACACCCTGCAGGGTTGCCCAGAGGATTCGACATCCAACCAACGTGATCATGTTCTGAAAAGATGAAACATTCTCAAAATGTAGAGTTGTTTTTATTATTTATTATCAGAAACAAACTGATGGACTAAAAGAGGGGGACAGAAGGTATTGGCTGTTTAAGATGACTCTTCTTTGTTATGTTATCAGATGCCTTTAAACATACCTTCTATTTGATCAAACTCACTTCTCAGATAACCTTAATAAAAAATAAATCATGGCATGGATGAAAAGCAAGTGGCTCATATGGTAAAGAATCTGCCTGCAGTACAGGAGCCCAGGGTTCAGTCCCTGGGTCAGGAAGATCCCCTGGAGAGGGGAATGGCTACCCACTCCAGTATTCTTGCTTGGAGAATTCCATGCACAGAGGGGCTGGTGGGCTATAGTCCATGGGGTCACAAAGAGTTGGAGATGACTCTGTAACTAAAGTTTCACTATAGAGCACAGAGAACTGTATTCAATGTCCTGTGATACACCAAAAGGTATGAAAAAGAATATATATGTATAACTTAGTCACTTTGCTATAGAGCAGAAATTAACACAACATTATAAATCAACTATATTTCAAAAAATAAATTTAAAAATTTTAAATCATGGCAAGTACGTGGTGACCAAGTGCCTGAACAACCCCAGGATCGAAGCAGGTGATGGAGCCTCTGGTAGTGGCAGAACCAGCTGTAGGGCTCTGTTCCCAGGAGGGGACAGGGGACCTCAACACAGTCTCCATATCAGGAATCTCTGGCTCAGTTTATGGCGATTGTGAACTGAAAGAGAAAAGCAGGTTGTTAAGCTGCAAACAAGCCCCCAAAACGTGTGGCATGAGAAGTTTATTAGAGCAGCATATGTATCATTTTAAAGCAGTGTAATACAATTAAATCACATTTGTTAAATTAAATTTAATACAGTGAAAAGAGATCAGATCAGCAGACTTGGGCAGAAGCATTCAGCTCCAGGGACTTTTTGAGCTGAGCTTCAAGAAAAAGCATTTCACACACATATACGGTATTTGCAACGCTGTGGTTTTGCTCTACAGGGTGTTAATGCATTTTGTCTAAGTTTTCTTACATTCAAAAAAAGAGTGCTTTCTGTTCAAATAAATCCAGGAAATGCTGAATTAAAAATAAAGTGACTATTAGCACTTCAAACCCACATTAAGGTGGAGGTCCATGGGTAATTTCATTGACCTGTTTGATCACAGCCCTTCTTTGCTGAAAAGCCCACTAGCATTCCTGAGAATGAGTATTTTGTGGAACGTTTTTAGAGGAATATGAACCCAATCAAGTGGAACATTCAGGCCAGTGCTGACTGGAGTCAGGTTGGAACCAGTGAAGTAAAGGTGCCCATGGAGTCTGATTCAACAAGAGTACAAGTCACAGATATGAGACTAAAGACAAAAGGGATGCAGAAGCCTCATCCAAGTCAGGAATGCAAATACCCAACATTTATTATAACACCTTCTGAATAGTCTAGCTAGACCTCTGCTCCAGGGCTTAGCAGGTTATGTTAGGATCTCTATGGAATAGGTCTCCAAAAGATGTATAAATGGAAGTGTGAATAAGTCAGTCTAGAATCCTGGAGAAGAAACTCCATTAAAAATATTGCAGCATCAGAGAGGGTGTGAGAAAAGTGAACCCTCCTATACAGCTGGTGGGGATGTACATTTGTACAGCTACTATGGAGAACAGTATCGAAGTTACTTAAAAAACTAAAAACAGAGCTATCAAATGATTTAGCAATCCCATTCCTGGGCATATATCTGAAGAAAACCCAATAGCCAAGACATGGAAGCAAACTAAATGTCCATCAACTTATGAATGGATAAAGAAGATGTGGTACATATATACAATGGAATATTACTCAGCCATAAAAAATTGAAATAATGCCATTTGCAGCAACATAGATGGACCTAGAGATTATCAAACTAGGTGAAGTAAGTAAAAAAAAGACAAATATCATATGTTATCATGTAGTTGTTGTTCTTCAGTTGCTCAGTTGTATCCAACTCTTTGCCACCTTATGGACTACAGCACACCAGGCTTCCCTGTCCTTCACTTACCTCCCAGAGTTTGCTCAAACTCAAGTCCATTGAGTCAATGATGCCATCCAACCATCTCATCCTCTGTCATCCCCTTCTCCTCCTGCCTTCAGGAGGTTTTTTTCCAATGAGTCGGCTCTTCACATCAGGTGGTCAAAATATTGGAGCTTTAGCTTCAGCATCAGTCTTTCCAATGAATACTCAGGACTGATTTCCTTTAGGATTGACTGGTTTGGTCTCCTTGCTGTCCAAGGGACTCTCAAGAGTCTCCTCCACCTCAATTTAAAAGCATCAATTCTTCAATGCTCAGTCTTCTTTACGGTCCAGCTCTCACATCCATACATGACTACTGGAAAAACCATAGCTTTGACTATATAGATGCTTGTTGCCAAAGTGATGTCTCTGCTTTTTAATATGCTGTCTAGTTTGGTCATGGCATTTCTTCCAAGGAGCAAGCATCTTTTAATTCCATGGTTACAGTCACCATCCACAGTGATTTTGGAGCCCCAAGAAAATAAAGTCTGTCACTGTTTATATTTTTTCCCCATCTATTTGCCATAAAGTGATGGGACCAGATGCCATGATCTTAGTTTTTTCAATGTTGAGTTTTAAGACAGGTTTTTCACTCTCCTCTTTCACCTCCATCAAGAGGCTCTTCAGTTCCTCTTCACTTTCTGCCATTAGGATGATGTCATCAGCATATCTGAGATTATTGATATTTCTCCTGGCAATCTTGATTCCCACTTGTGATTTATCCAGCCCAGCATTTCGCATGATGTATACTCTGCATATATGCTAAATAAGCAGAGTGACAATGTCCGGGTCATTAAGACCTATGTTGTACAGTTCTTCTGTGTATTCTCGCCACAATAGTTTGTAGTAGTCTACAAGGGAAAACAATCCAAAAAAGAAGATATAGATATAGATGGGTTACTGAAAACTCTGCTATATACCTGAAACTAACACAACATTCTAAAGCAACTATGCATGTATTAAAATAATAAAATTAAGAATACCTGCAGCATAATGATAAAGCCCTTTGTGGTGTCACTGCAGCTCTGGCTGGTGACTGGGTGGCCAGCACCTTCACATGCTTAGTCCTTTGATCCCTACCAGGAGCCAGGAGATGGACAGCCCAGATCTTCAGGGCTTAGGCTCAGGCGAGCTCCCTCCCTCAAGTCCAGATGAGGATGCTGAAGCACAAGGAAGAAGGAGATCTTTGGAAGGAATTCAAAAAGCACAGGAGATCTTTCCTTTGAATTAGAGAAACAAAGTTCTCATAGGTAATGTGTTCTCTATTTTTGTCAAATGGTGGTTCATTATATATGTCAAACCTTGTTTTAGCTTCAGACTGAAAATTAGATTTAATGTAAGCAGCTGAAAATGAAATTGAACCTGAGTTTAAAAGCAGGACAGAGACATCAGTATGGGTGCCATTTCCAATTCTGAAGAGCTGGACAACGAGAAAGGCTTCGAGATCATCCTGGAAATGTCAGTGTAAGTCATGAAACATATTAACCAAAGTACCTCCATAACTAGAGGAAGTGAATCTTACAAGGAGCTTACAGGTTTTATGTCACAGATTTTTCCCACTATGTGTGCTCAAGGAAATTCCTGCCCTTCTCTGAGTCTCAGTTACCCCCTTAATCCACTTATTACAATTCAGCCTGATAGTGTCTGTGGTCCTGTCCTTAAGGGCGAGGTCCCACAGACAGGAGGAGGCCAAGGAGGGATGTGACCAATGTTTTCTTGGACATCCTTTCATCTTCATGGTCTCCAGTGTGGTCCACTCCAAACCTGATCCATCAGGTCACTGCCTGCAGGCACTTCAGATGCTGAACTGAGTCCCTGTACCCAATGTGAGCTCCAGCACCTGCCACCACCTGGCTTTTCCATTTCCCATCAGGAAGGTGGAAACTTTAGTAGTTCCCTGCACACAGTTGGCTGCTCTCTGCTCCTCCTGACTTTGCTCCTATTGTCCCTTTGTCTTGAACAAACTTCCTCTTTTGCCTAGTTCTCTCCTTTGTCATCCTTCAAAACTCACCTCATTATCACCTCCTCCAGGAAGTTTTCCTTCCCTTTCCAGACTGGGTCACTTCCCCTCCGCCATTCTGCATAGCTCCAGATGCATGTGGCTGGCACATCACCACCTGGGACAACACAGCATGACCTGTTCCTGCCCCCCAACTGACCTGGAAGCTCCCTGAGATCACAGTTGTTCATGGTTCCATTCTCCATTCCAGTGCTTAGCCCAGAGCTTGGGGCAAGTAGGATGCTGGCTGAAGTGACCGTTGTGCCCACAAGATGACCACCTGCAGCACTCGTCACCACAGCACCAGGAGTGTGCAGGCTGATTAAAGACAAGGCTGGTTTCATTTAACTTGGAAACCTATCATCACCCACTTTAGGACTCACCTGGCCTAGGAGTTTCCACAAGTGAATAAACACTTGTCACATAATTGACTCTCCTTAACCCACCCAGGAGCCGCTGGGCTCTCACCCTCCATCCAAGGAGGAGAGGCCACTTCGGTCCCTGGAGCCTTGTTACCCTCACGTGCATTCACTATTGGGCTGTACTGATTAGTGGACACTTAGAAGCCGCTGGACACAAACAAGTGCATCTGGGAGCATCTGGGGCACACCTGCCCAAACAGAGGCAGAAGAATGACCTCTAGTGGTCTTTGTTGGCGCTGTTGGTCCAGGAAGCACTGGGTGTTCCTAGTGGGAAAAGACTTGCAGTAATTCAGAGACTTTGCTGCCTAGAAAGAGCACTCGTGATGTAAGAGACTTCTGGCAATTGAAACAGAATAAATGGCCACAGAACTGCATGGCAAATGTTAAATACATCTCTCTATTGTTGGTAAAATTCTCATCAAAATTCACAATGAAGAAAATATATTTTATACATGTTTTAAAAGTCTATGAAATTTTCAATTTAAAAAAACATTGGAAACAACACAAATATGGACAACAGGTATATTACAGTATAGATTTTTCTTAAAAGGCATGTTTTTTTACTTCATTATAATTTATTGAACATTCAGTATACAACACAGCAAATTTTCTGAGATTTAACTGTAGCATATGATTGTGCCAGTGCTTAGCAAAAGACTCTAGTTTACACTTATACTAATAAAATTGTTAAAAGGCATGTTTTTAAATAACTCAACTTTAAAGAAATCCTCCTATTTTGTGATAAGAGCATTTGAAAGAAATGTCTATTAAATCCAAGGTTTCAAATGAGCAAATATATATATAGTATATAGCAAGGAATGATAGACTTTATCTTGTAATAATTTTTAATAAAGTATAATCTATAAAAATAGTGAAACACTATGTTGTACACCTGAAACTAATATAATATTGTAAATCAACTATACTTCAGTTAAAACTGATGAACAAAAAATGCCCCAAGGCTCTAATTCTATAGAAATCATCAGAGGGTCTGTATATATCAGTACATATCCTCTCCAAAATTAAAACTTTAACTCATTCCATCATGCTATTTTCTCCAGATGTTATAATGGAAGTTCAGAATTGATCAGATCAGTCTTACTATGTTCATTTTCTGATTTGATTGTCTTTCTTTGGTGGAGGAAGAATGGCACTTGTTTTTCTATTAAATGGGTAGAGGAAAAAATAACAACAAAAAGATAATTCCTTTGCTTAAACAAAAGTTCTACCAAAATGACTCTCTCCCCGATTTAGCTCAGAAATGAAGCTCATACTTATCTTGCACAGTAACATGGAGCCAGTCTCATTTGGCTGTTTGCTGAACTGTGTGCTTACAAACCCACAGCCTCTGGAATATACTGAAATATTCTCTGTACCCCCCTTCATGAATAACAGCCTTGTCATGGTGAAGGGGCTTGCATAACTCAATGAAGATATGAAGCATGCCATGCAGGGCCACCCAAGATGGACAGATCATACATAGTGAAAAGTTCAGATAAAATGTGATCCATTGGAGAAGGAAATGGCAAGCAACTCCAATATTCTTGCCAGGAGAACCCCATAAACAATATGAAAAGACAGAAAGATATGACAGCTGAAGATGAGCCTCCCCCGCTAGGTCGTAAGGTGTCCAATATGCTACTGGGGATGAACAGAGGGCAATTACTAATAGTGCCAGAAAGAATGAATGGCTGGGCCAAAGAAGAAATGACACTCAGTTGTGGATGTGTCTGGTGGTGAAAGTGAAGCCTGATGTTATAAATAACAATATTGCATACGAACCTGGAATGTTAGGTCCATGAATCAAGGTAAATTGGATGTGGTCAAGCAGGAGATGGCAAAATTGAACATCAATATCTTCGGAACCAGTGAACTAAAATGGATAGGAATAGGAAAACTTAATTCTGATAACCTTTATATCTACTACTGTGGGTAAGAATCCATTAAGATATGGAGCAGTCCTCTTAGTCAACACAACAATCCAAATTGCAGTACTTGGGTGCAATCTAAAAAGTGACAGAACAGTCAGTTTGTTTCCAAGGCAAATCATTCATCATCACAATAATCCAAGTCTATGCCCTGATCACTGATGCTGAAGAGGCTGAAGTTGAATGGTTCTATGAAGATCTATAGCACCTTCTAGAGCTAACACCAAAACAAAACAAACAAACAAAAAAAAGATGTTCTTTTCATCATAGAGGATTGGAATGTGAAAGTAGGAAGTCAAGAAATACCCAGAATAACAGGCACGTTTGTCCTTGGAGTACAAAATAAAGCAGGGCAAAGACTAACGGAGTTTTCAAGAGAACATGCTGGTCAAAGCAAATGCTCTTTTCCAACAACCCAAAAGATGACTACACATGGACATCACCAGATGGTCAATCCCGAAATCAGACTGATTATGTTCTTTGTAGCCAAAGACGGAGAAGCTCTATCAGTCCAGTACAGTTCAGTCACTCAGTCGTGTCTGACTCTTTGCAACCCCATGGACTGCAGCATGCCAGGCCTCCCCGTCCATCACCAACTCCCAGAGCTTACTCAAACTCATTCCCATTGAGTCAGTGATACTATCCAGCCATCTCATCCTCTATCATCCCCTTCCCCTCCTGCCTTCAATCTTTCCCAGAATCAGGGTCTTTTCAAATGAGTTGGTTCTTCACATCAGGTGGCCAAAGATTTGGAGTTTCAGCTTCAGCATCAGTCCTTCCAATGAATATTCAGGACTGATTTCCTTTAGGATGCACTGGTTGGATCTCCTTGCAGTCCAAAGGACCCTCAAGAGTCTTCTCCAACACCACAGTTCAAAAGCATCAATTCTTCAGTGTTCAGCTTCTTTATGGTCCAAGTCTCACATCCATACATGACTACTAGAAAAACTATAGCTTTAACTAGATGAACCTTGTCAGCAAAGTAATGTCTCTGCTTTTTAATACGCTGTCTAGTTTGGTTGTAGCTTTTTTTCCAAGGAGCCAGCATCTTTTAATTTCACAGCTGCAGTCACCATCTGCAGTGATTTTGGAGCCAAAGAAAATAAAATCTGTCACTGTTTCCAATGTTTCCCCACCTATTTGCCATGAAGTGATGGGACTGGATGCAGTGATCTTTGTATTTTCAATGCTGAGTTTTAAGCCAGGATTTTCACTTTCTTCTTTCACTTTCATCAAGAGGCTCTTTAGTTCCTCTTCACTTTCTGTTATTAGGTTGGTGTCATCTGCGTATCTGAGGTTATTGATATTTCTCCCGACAATCTTGATTCCAAGTTGTGCTTCATCCAGCCCAGCATTTTGCATTATGTACTCTGCATATAAATTAAATAAGCAGGGTGACAATATGCTTGCTTGATGTACTCCTTTCCCAATTGGGAACCAGTCCGTTGTTCCATGTCTGGTTCTAACTTTTGCTTCTTGACCTGGTTTCTCAGGAGGGAGGTAATGTGGTCTGGTATTCTCATCTCTTGGAGAATTTTCCACAATTTGCTGTGATCCATACAGTCAAAGACTTTAGCATAGTCAATGAAGCAGAAGTAGTCATATGTGAATGGCCTAGTGGTTTTCCCAGCTGTATAGGAGAAGCTCCATACAGCCAGCAAAAACAAGACCTGGAGCTGACTGTGGCTCAGATCATGAGCAAAATTCAGGCTTAAATTGAAGAAAGCAGGGAAAGCCACTAGGCCATTCATGTTTGACCTAAATCATATCCCTCATGATTATACAGTGGAGGTGATAATTAGATTCAAGGGATTAGGTCTGGTAGACAGAGTGCCTGAAGAACTATGGACAGAGGTTCATAATATTGTACAGGAGGCAGTGACCAAAACCATCCCAAAGGAAAGAAATGCAAGAAGGCAAAGTGGTTGTCTGAGGAGGCTTTACAAAGAGCTGAGGAAACAAGAGAAGTGAAAGGCAGGAGAGGAAGGGAAAGACGTACCCAATTGAATGCAGTTTCAGAGAATAGCAAGGAGAGAGAAAACTCCTTCTTAAATGAACAATGCACAGAAATAGAGGAAAAGAATAGAATGGGAAAGACTAGAGATCTCTTCAAGAATATTGGAGATATCAAGGGAACATTTCATGCAAGAATGGGCATGATAAACAACAGAAATGGCAAAGATCTAACAGAAGCAAAAGATATTAAGAAGAGGTGGCAAGATCATATAGCAGAACTGTACAAAAAAGGCCTCAATGACCCAGATAACCATGGGTCACTCACCTAGAGCCAGACATCCTGGAATGTGATGTCAAGTGGGCCTTAGGAAGCATTACTATGAACAAAGCTAGTGGAGGTGATGGAATTCCAGCTGAGCTATTTCAAATCCTAAAAGATGATTCTGTTAAAGTGCTGCATTCAATATGCCAGCAAATATAGAAAATTCAGCAGTGGCCACAGGACTGGAAAAGGTCAGATTTCATTCCAATCCCTAAGAAGAGCAATGCCAAAGAATGTTCAAACTACTGCACAATTGTGCTCACTTCACATGCTACCAACATTATGCTCAAAATCCTTCAAGATAGACTTCAGCAGTATGTGAATTGAGAAATTCCAGATGTACAACCTGAATTTAGAAAAGGCAGAGGAACCAGAGATCAAATTGCCAACATTCATTGGATCATAGAGAAAGCAAGGTAATTCCAGAGAAACATCTACTTCTGCTTCATTGACTATGCTAAAGCCTTTGACTGTGTGAATCACAACAAACTGTGGAAAATTCTTCAAGAGATGGGAGTACTAGACCACTTTATCTGTCTCCTGAGAAACCTGTATGCAGGTCAAGAAGCAACAGTTAGAACTGGACATAGAACAACAGACTGGTTCAAAATTGGGAAAGGAGTATGACAAGGCTATATATTGTCATCCTGTTTATTTAACTTATATGCTGAGTACCTCATGTGAAATGCCAGGGTGGATGAATCACAAGTGGGAATCAAGATTGCAGGAAATATATCAACAACCTCAGACATGCAGATGATACCACTCTAATGGCAGATACTGAAGAGGAACTAAATAACCTCTTGATGAGGGTGAAAGAGAAGAGTGAAAAAGCTGGCTTAAAACTCAATATTCAAAACACAAAGATGGGCATCTGATCCTATCACTTCACAGCAAACAGAAGGGGAAAAAGTGGAAGCAGTACAGATCTTATTTTCTTGGGCTCCAAAGTCACTGCAAATGGTGGCTGCAGCTACAAAATTAAAAGATGCTGGCTCCTTGGAAGGAAAGCTATGACATATCTAGACTATTAAGAAGCAGAGACATCATTTTGCCGACAAAGGTCCATGTAGTCAAAGCTATGGTTTTCTAGCAGTCATATATAGATGTGAGAGTTGGACCATAAAGAAGGCTGAGCACTGAAGAATTGGTGCTTTTGAATTGTGGTGCTGAAAACTCTTGGGAGTCCCTTGGACAGCAAGGAGATCAAACCAGTCAATCCTAAAGGAAATCAACCCTGAATATTCATTGGAAAGACTGACGCTGAAGTTGAAGCTCCACTGCTTTGGCCACTGATGCGACAAGCTGACTCATTGGAAAAAAACCCTGATGCTGGGAAAGACTGAAGGTAAAAGGAGAAAGGGGCAGCAGAGGATGGTTAAACAGCATCATCAATTCAATGGACATGAGTTTGAGTAAATTCTGGAAGATGGTGAAGGACAGGGAAGCCTGGCATGCTGCAGTCCATGAAGTGGCAAAGAGGTGGACACGACTTAGCGATTGAACAACAACAACAACATTCATTCTCTGCACCACCACCTAGAGACATACTTTCAGTAACCAACATGTTCTGGTGCCCTGACCCAGCTGCTCAGCCCAGATTAAATCCTGGACCTACATGGGTGAAGCGTTAGGGAAGCAGCTAGAGCCTTCCCTGCAGTCAAGGAACAGAAGGGCAAGCTGTCCTTCCCTCTAGATCAGATACCTACAAAGTCTATGTAATTAATATATAAAGCAACAAAGATGCACCACCCACAGATAACTACTGTAAGTTCATGCTGATACAAACTGTGAATTTCACATATTCCATCTTGCACACCTGGTGTGTGCAGGCACTCTGCTAGTTTACTCTTGGGGTTAGATGTGTACATTACACACTGTCTCAGTGTTCACACTCTTCACCAAACCCAGGCAAGGCACAATCAGGTAAGCTAAAAGAAAACTCAAGGAGCCGTAGGAACTGCAAACGTGTTTATTCTCTCATGACTGGCACAGCAATGGTAGCAGCAGCAGACATGCTGTATTCTCTCGTGGTTGACCCAGCAGACACAGCCATAACGCAGTCTCAACGCAGCCTCAAGGGCTTTTCAGGTGGAGCTTAAATATATTTACAGAACAAAAGTGGCCCGTGGCCAAGTAGGTACATTCTGATGCACATGTGCAGTGCTATAAGTGATCTCAGCTGTTACATAATCACGTATTTATAAAATGTGGGGTGATAATGAGAAGCCATGGGGTGAGAGACCCTGACCACCGCCATCTTGGCTAATTTGCTCTTTTCCTACAGACACAGATTTCAAAAAGGACTTGGAAATTTCATTCCTTTTTGTCCACAATGCACAGCTTGCAGGGACAGGACCAGAGGTTGAACCCAGATCCTTAGCAGTGAGAGTGCAGAGTCCTAACCACTGGGCCACCAAGGAATTTCCAGAAACTTCACCTTTGAAGACTGCTTTTTGGTCACCACTGAATGAATGTTACCTGTTTAGTATATACATTTACTTTAACTCACAAAATAGAAAGAGTACTAGTAAATGTTTACTAAAGTTAACTGGGAAATAGACCCCATGGCTTCTTGTCACAAGTTCAATCAATTTCATATAAAGAACCTGCGGCCCTGGTGTCCCCTTAAGGTGGCTCAGATGGTAAAGAATCTGCCTGCACTGCAGGAGACCCGGGTTTGATCCCTGGGTCGGGAAGATCCCCTGGAGAAAGGATTGGTAACCCACTCCAGTATTCTTGCCTGGAGAATCCCATGGATAGAGGAGCCTGGAGGGCTACAGTTCACAGGGTCGCAAAGAGTTGAACATGACTGAACGATCAACACTTTTCAAAGGCAAAGGCCTGATGGGGCTTCTGGTGTTGAAGGTACTGACCAGGTGCCCTAAGGAAGCAGGGGAGACCTGCCCCTTCCCCAGAAGGAAAGAGGGGCGCAGCGAAGGCAGGTGACAGGAGAATCTAAGGAAAGTATGGTGGGGATTAAGGGAGGAGAGAGAACGTCCAGAGCGGAGGACGATGAAAGCCTTCTGATGCGGTGAAGAGCTGGGAGGCCGCTCTGCACGGGGTGGAGTGGGGTGCAATGTCCACTACAAGGGAGGAGCATCTTTATAGGGTGGTGAGAGGCTCTGAGAGGATGGGTAGAAAGTCATCAGAAATCAGAGGAGAAAAAGGTTCCTGGAAGACGAATTATGTGAGAAAAGGCGTGGGAAAGGGGGCAGAGGTGCTTTGCAAAGTATCGATCTTTACCACCACCTCGTGAAGCCTCCGTAGCCATCTTCATCTAACAGGTGCGCCCAAGTCACACAGCTAACATTCAAAGGCCGAAATGTCTGATTCCAAGGCCGGGGCACTTCCCTCACCCCCAGGCACTGGGTGGCTGCGTCGTTGGGGGTGGGAGGCGGCTTGTGGGGCGTGAGCTCAGAGGACACCAGAGGGCAGGATGGCGGCCGCTGGAGTGTCCACGGGAGCTGCTCGCACTCCCGGTTCCTACAGAGAAGAGGTTTGCAGGGATAGTCGGGGGGTTGTGTAGGGTCTCATCGCAATGCTGCGTTTCCACAGCACAGATTGCACCGTGATGGTAAGTGAAGTTCATACTTACTTGAGGCAGTTCGTCAATTTTCTTGTGAGGCCCACTGAATCACCTGTAGGTCACTTAACAGGCACAACAGGCAGGGGCATAATGGTGGGGCAGGGGCTGCACACAGTGGGCTGAAACAGAGACCTGAGCGGGAAGACCACCGAAGCACTCAAGCACTGGGTATCCCCAGAGAGTGTGAGATAGGGGGAAAAATGGGGCGGGGGGGAGAGAGAATTAAAGTAAAAACGGAAAACTTCTACACTCAGGGGGCTAATGGGGAGGGGCAAGGAGAGCCAGCAGACAGCACTGAGAAGAGGACCAGAAAGAACAGGAAGGCTGGTCCACCAATACCGCGGCCACGGCGGGAGAGGCAACATAGGCAGCAGGTGGGTAGTCAGCGGCCATCTGCAGCCACCACACCCCTCCCCAACACACCCCTTCCCCCGCACCCGCATCCTTGTTTCTCTAGCCTCAGAAAACACATCAGGCTTCCAATCTGGTTTTGGAAAAATACATTCTTGCCAGACTTTCTAGGATAATTGCTCTTAGCTCTTATTTCCCAGTTACCTCTTGGCCCTTGGGTCTTAAAAGAGCCATCCCTTTATAAAGAAACTAATTAAGTGCTTCCCCGAGGCCATCTGATGCCATATTTGAGCTATTTAATTCAGTTGAGCAAACACTTAAGCCAAGAACTGAGTGAGGTCAGAGAGAGAGGTGAAGGGCACTGGCTTCTGTGGCTGCACAATAGGACTGAAGAACATGCCCAGATGCCAGGAGTACACGTGAGGGGCTAGGAGAAGGTCAAGGAGAGTGGTTGGCAGGGCTGGGAGGAGCTTTCAGTAGGGAGTCCTGGAGCTCAGAGGCCAGGGAGGGGAGCCCCCAGGCTGGCTGAGGGAAGGAGCCGGCAGGTCTGGGTGGTGTCCTGCAGAAACAGAGTATCCAGGATGCAGAGATAATCAGATCTGGGCTTTAGGATGGTATTTTATTGTCTGCATATTCCTCTTCAATAAACCTGATATATATATATATATGTGTGTGTGTGTGTGTGTATATATATATATATATTTTTTTTTTAATAAAAAGGGCAAGAGAGAAGCCTGTAAAGGAATGAGACCTAGAACAGTCAGAGATGGAAGGAGAGAGCTAAGTCAGGAAGATACCACGGATAAGACTGAAGAAGGTGTCCTGGTTTTACAGGAAGATCACTGGTAACTTTGCCCCCAAGAACCTGGCAGAAATGGAAGCAAATGGCAAGGGGCTCTGATTCCTGGAACACGAGGCTCCCTCTCTCCGCCTGAGGTAAATAAGATGTTTTAACCATTAAAGACCAAAGAAGGGATAATGTTTTCCTACACCTACAAACTGAAGCACCTCTGCAGAAAAAGAAATCTGCATGCATAGGTAAAGCAATCTGTCCCTAACAGAGAACACAAGCGGCACAGCCTGAGTTGACCAATCCAGTGGGGAAAGGCCTGCGATTACCAGAACCCTTAAGGAACCTCCACTCCACTGTGTCCACAACAGGACACAGCTGCGAGCACTTAACTGGCCTCCAAGCCTCGGGGACACGGGTAAGCCCACCTGACAAGCTGAGAAGCTGGCTTGGAGCTACATTTTCAACTGTGCTGAAATGAAGACGCTTCATAGGCAAGATCTCCTGCTATCTTAGGCTCCCGACCAACAGATGACTGAGGAAGGTAAGCCAGAGTCTACTTTTCCATATTTTTACCACAGGTTTAAAATAAGGTACTTTGCTTAATTAAGTGTGGAATCTAAGAAAAGGATACAGATGAACTTATTTACAAAACAGAGATAGACTCAGAGACTTAAACAAACTTATGCTTACCAAAGGAGAAGGTGGAAGAGGGATAAATCAGGAGTTTGGAATGTGTGCTGACACTGTATATAAAATAAAACAAAAAGGACCCACTGTATAGCATGAGGAACTACATTCAGTATCTTATAATAACCTACAAAGGGAAGGAATCTGAATAAGAAATAGAGATATATATGTACAACTGAATCAGTCTGCTGTACATCTGAAACCAATGTTACCAACCCAGGTTCTTGGACTCTTCAATCAATAGAAATTTCTTGATAAGAGACCAGACGAGTAATTCAGGCAAGACTTTATTGGGACTTGTTCTGGAGCAGTGAGGAGCGAGAATAAGCAACAGGTGTCCTTGCTGGCTCCCTGAGTGGGGGTAGTGAGCTGATTAAAGGAGTGAGGATGGAGGTGGACCCAGAGGTCGGGCCAGAGGGATGGCTTGGGTGGTCTGCCCACCCCCTTGGTGGTGCTGCGTGCAGGGAGCATGTACAGTACCGTTTTTGCTCCCAGCTCTTCAGAAATGGCAGTTGGGCTTTTTGGTCTTTTTGCATCTTGTCCAGAATTTGCCCCAACCCACCTGCACACAGTTATTTTCAGTCCCTTATAGTTTTCTTTGTGTTTTGTATGTAGCTTCCCTGGTGGCTGATGGTAAAGAATCTGCCTGCAATGCAGGAGACATGGGTTCAATCCCTGGGTTTGGAAGATCACCTGGAGAAGAAAATGGCAACCCTCTCCAGTATTCTTGCCCGGAGAATCCCATGGACAGAGGAGCCTGGCAGCCTAAAGTCCGTGGGGTCGAAAAGAGTTGGACATGACTGAGCGACTAAGCACAGCACAGCTCAAGGAAACATTCGTTCAGATGCAAGTACTACAGCAAAGGGCCTTATGATTTAGGTCCAGCCCATGTCATTCTCCTCTGAGGGATTCTGCACCCTTATTTTTAAGGGGTAAGTGGGCAAAAGTCTCTTCTAAACTTCTTCCTGCTGGACGGGCCGCAGACCCTAGCCTACCATAGAGCTGTAGAAGTCCCTCACTGTTGCAGTTCAGTTCAGTTCAGTCACTCACTCGTGTCCGGCTCTTTGTGAACCCATAAACCGCAGCACACCAGGCCTCCCTGTCCATCACCAACTCCCGGAGTTCATCCAAACTCATGTCCATCAAGTCGGTGATGCCATCCAACCATCTCATCCTCTGTCGTCCTCTTCTCCTCCTGCCCTCTATCTTTCCCAGCATCAGGGTCTTTTCAAATGAGTTAGCTCTTCACATCAGGTGGCCAAAGTATTGGAGTTTCAGCTTCAACATCAGTCCTTCCAATGAAAACTCAGGACTGATTTCTTTTAGGATGGACTGGTTGGATCTCCTTGCAGTTCAAGGGACTCTTGAGAGTCTTCTCCAACACCACAGTTCAAAAGCATCAATTCTTTGGTGCTCAGCTTTCTTTATAGTCCATCTCTCGCATCCATAAGTGACTACTGGAAAAACCAGCCTTGACTAGATGGACCTTTGTTGACAAAGTAATGTCTCTGCTTTTTAATATGCTGTCTAGGTTGGTCATAACTTTCCTTCCAAGCAGTAAGCATCTTTGAATTTCATGACTGCAATCACCATCTGCAGTGATTTTGGAGCCCCAAAAAATAAAGTCAGCCACTGTTTCCCCATCTATTTGCCATGAAGTGATGGGACCGGATGCCATGATCTTAGTTTTCTGAATGTCGAGCTTTAAGCCAACTTTTTCACTCTCCTCTTTCACTTTCATCAAGAGGCCCTTTAGTTCTTCTTCACTTTTCGCCATAAGGGTTGTGTCATCTGCATATCTGAGGCAAGGACCTGTCAAGATCTGGGCCATCCTCTGCTGGAATGGGCCGAATTCCTTGAGCCATCATGAGCCTCTCTTGAAACTGCTGGAGCCTAGAAGACACAAACTGAACCAAAAGGCTAAACAGACAAGGGCCAAAAAGCAGAAGACCAACAGTAGCCATTAAAGGGCCTAGACAGGGAAGGAGCCAGGTTACTTTGGGGAGGACTTCCTTAACTGTGAACCCGACAGTGGAGGCGATGTGGCCTCTGACAAACCTGTGAGGCCAATCTGCCTAGGTGTGTATCTCCTTCATATTAGCTTCTATCTGTCCTGTTGCATTGGTCCAGGTACTGCAGGAAGTATTGGGTATCACACAAACCTTGTTCTGCCAGATGGTAGTCAAGAGCTAGACGATTGTCAAGAACTGCATTAGCCAAAGAAACAAGGTGGTCTTAAGTCCCGTGAAGGTTTGCCCTGTCTGTTCCATCATAGAATCAGGCTGTCTGGAGAGATTTCTCAGTGTTGCTTTGTGATAGGCAAAGCCTTCCCATGGAGCTGCTGGTCCTATAGCCAGTCCTGCCCCTTCCAAGGTCATTCCTAGTGCTCCCCGATTTGGTGGTGAGCTGGAGTGCTTCTGTTATGGACCAAAATTCCTCTTACTCCTATCTCCCTAGAGGACAGTCTCCTATGAAATGGATGTTATCGGTGCACATACAGGTAATAACTTGGGTGGAAAAGGACAGGGCCTGACCATAATCCCACAACATAGGATGGTTTGGGTGTCCATGGATGGAAACAAACAAACCCTTCAGGGATGCAGACCTGAATGTCTGTCTCACAGTTATTAAGAGTATAGAGTCCTTGAAGGACATAGCAGGTGCTGGTGCTTGAACAATGAGGGGACAACAGACCATGACATTCATAATTAAACATATAAAGCTCTACACCATTTGTAACAAGATGCTCATGTATGATCCTGCTGGCATCATCAGAACCGCACACACGAGAGGTCAGATCACTCTTTGCCTAGAATCTCACAGGTGGGTTGAATTGGCTTGACCAGGCGATGGGATCTTCCCACCACTCTCTCCCTTTCCATGTTGTTGAGGGGAACAGGGCCATAGTTTGAAACAGGGCATCAGTGGGTATAGTTATGGGTACAGTTTGTCCCTATATAAGAGGTAAGTGTCTGGTATGATTATGCCTCGGGGAGGTTCTGTGCCGTTTATACAGTTGAACATAGTGTAACCTGCACTTTGGGTCCATTTGTCAGGGTGAGTCAGTCTAAAGCATTGGAATAGCCTCCTGGAAAGTGCATGTGTGACTCACAGAGGTAAAGGGGGTGGCCACTGTCCCTGAGTTAGTTCATTAATCACCATTGGAACTAGTAGCTTCACGGGAAATGCAGGAGGAGGGCCAGTAGCCAGCTAAGGTGTTGATGACATATCCAGCTTTCTTTTCAAAGCTCCCCTGCAGATATTCTGAAACTGCTGGTAGTGAATTTTCTTGTCATTGTCCCCTAGTTACAGGGAGTAGTAAGGCAGGCAGTCAGTAAGAGTGTGGTGGAGTGTTTCCCTTAAACCCAGCAGGGACAAAGGAGCTCCTTCCCTGGCAGGGGTGGCTGAGCAAACCAGTAGACCGCAAGCAAGACTTACAACAGCAAGAATGGCTCACAGATGTCCAGCCCACCACATCATCTTACTTACCTGTCAACGGTGCCTGTCTTCTGGATAGGTATCTCAGATCTCCCACTGGCTCATGGGTTTATTGCTCTTTTCTTGTGACCTGCAGGGTTTTTGGAGGTAAAAGCTTTAGTCTGGACAGATGTACCCAACTGGATGTCCCTTTCAGTTTGACAGCAGTGGAGGTGACTAAAATTCCCTCCTAGGGGCCCTTCCATTTTAGCAGTAGTTGGTCTTCAGGGAGACCCCTCTTTCCAGGTTTTAAGAAATTGGCCCCCAGGGTTTATTTGTGCAGGAACTGCTCCTTCCTCTATTTTTAGTGGGAGCTGGCAGTGTCTTGTGGGCATAGTCCTGGATTGCCTTCTGGACTTGTCTTAGATTAATAATATATCTCAGGATCTGATTAGTTCCTCATCCAGTGGAATGTCATTAGTAAGAAAAGGCCTACCATAGGTCATTTCAAATGGGCTAAACCTCAGACCATTCTTGGGTGCTGCACATACCCTGAGGAGTACAATAGGAAGCAAGCTGGTCCAGGGCTCGTGATTCTCTTGGTAAAGCTTTGCTCAGGCTTTCTTTAAAGTGTGGTTCATTTTCTCTACCTTCCCTGAAGACTGGGATGCCAAGAAGTGTGCAGCTTCTAGTCTGTCCCTCAGGCTGATGTGAGCCCTTGTGTGATTTTGGCTATAAAAGGGAACTCATTATCTCTTTGGAGGGACTTGGGAATTCCAAACCAAGGCATTTCTCTCTTGAGTTGATACTTGTATACTTGACTCAGAATGTTGGGTTAGTTTCTGCTGTACAGCCAGCTAATTCCGTTATCAGTTCAGTCACTCAGTCGAGTCTGACTCTGCAACCCCATGAACCACAGCACACCAGACTTCCCTGTCCATCACCAACTCCCAGAGCTTGCCCAAACTCATGTCCATCGAGTCAGTGATGCCATCCAACCATCTCATCCTCTGTCCTCCCCTTCTCCTCCTGCCTTCAATCTTTCCCACAATTAGGGTCTTTTCCAATGAGTCAGCTCCTCACATCAGGTGGCTAAAGTATTAGAGTTTCAGCTTCAGCATCAATTTTTCCAATGAATATTCAGCACTGATTTCCTTTAGGATTAACTGGTTTGATCTCCTTGCAGTTCAAGGGACTCTCAAGAGTCTTCTCCAACACCACAGTTCAAAAGCATCAATTCTTCAGCCCTCAGCCTAACTCTCACATCCATACATGACTACTGGAAAAACCATAGCTTTGACTAGACAAACCTTTTTGGCGAAGTAATGTCTCTGCTTTTTAATATGCTGTCTAGTTTGGTCATAGATTTTCTTCCAAGGAGCGTCTTTTAATTTCATGGCTGATTCAGTTATGCATATTTTGGGTATTTTTTTTCCATTTTGATTTATCATAGGATATTGGATGTAGTTCCCTGTGCTATACAGTAGGACCCTCTTGTGTATCCATCCTATATATAATAGTTTGCATTTACTAATCCCAAACTTGCAATCCTTCCCTCCCCCACCGCTCTCCCCCTTGGCAACCACAAGTCTGTTCTCTATGTCTGTGAGTCTATTTCTGTTATATAGATAGTTCATGTGTGTCATATTTTAGATTCCACATATAAGTGATAGATACCATGTGATATTTGTCTTTCTGATTTATTCACATAGTATGTTAATCCCTTAGTACAATAACTCATCCCTGTTGCTGTACGGCATTATTTCATTCTTTTTATGGTTGTATAGTATTCCATTGGGTATGTGTACCACATCTTCTTTATCCATTCATCTATTGATGGACATTTAGGTTGCTTTCTCCTGGCTGTTGTAAATAGTGTTGCAGTGAACATTGGGGTGCAGGTATCTTTTTAAATTATAGTTTTGTCTGGATATATGCCCAGGGGTGGGATTGCTGGCTCATATGGTAACTCTGTTTTTAGCTTTTTAAAGAACTTCCATACTGTTTTCCATAATGGCTGAACCGACTTACCTTCCCACCAGTATTTAGAAGGTTCCTTTTTCTCAAATGCTGGAGCATTTGTTATTTGTAGCTTTTTGATGATGGCCATTTTGACTGGTGTGAGGTAGCACCTCCTTGTCATTTTGATTTGCATTTCTCTAATAATTAGAGATGTTGAGCATCTTTTTCATGTGCCTGTTGGCCATCGGTAGGTCTTCTTTGGAGAAACGTCTTGGTCTTCTGCCCACTTTTCAACTGGGGTGTTTTTTGTTGTTGTTGAGTCTTTTGAGCTATTTGTATATTTTGGAAATTAAGCCCTCGTCGGTCACATCATTTACAAATATTTTCTCACAATCTCTAGGTTGTTTTTTATGTTGTGTATGGTTTCCTTTGCTGTACAGAGGTTTTGAGGTTTGATTATGTCCCATTTATTTCTGCTGTTTATTTATTTCTTTATTTTTGGTTTCTCGGCTTTGTGCCAACTTTCTCTTGTTGCCGCATGGGGGTGCTACTCTTCACTGCAGTGCGCAGGCTTCTCATTGCAGTGGCTTCTCTTGTTGCACAGCACAGGCTCTAGGGTTTAGTAGTTGTGGTGCATGGGCTTAGTTGCCCCCTGGCGTGTGGAATCTTCCCAGACCAGGAATCAAACCCATGTGCCCTGCATTGTCAGGGAGATTTTTATACACTGTGCCACCAGGGAAATCCTGTTTTTGCTTTTATTTGTACTACCTTGGAAGATTCACCTAGGAAAACTAGTATGATTTAAAACAGAGAATATATTGCTATGTTCTCTTCTAGGAGTTTTATAGTGTCATGTCTTATATTTAAGCTTATAATCCAATTGAATTTATTTTGGGGTATATTGGGAGGGTGTGCTTTAACGTCACTGATTTACATGTGTGACTATCCAGCTTTCCCAATACCACTTGCTGAACAGGTGATTTCCACATTGTATATTCTTCCTCCTTTGTTAAAGCATAATTGACCTTAGATGTGCGGGTTTATTTCTGGGCTCTCATTCTATTCCACTGACCCTTATGTCTGTTTTTGTGCCAATACCATGTGATTTTGCTTACTGTAGCAGTATCATCTGAAGTCTGGGAGGACCTGAAGTCTGGGAGGATTATGCCTCCTGCTTTGTTCTTTTTCCTCAAGATTTCTATGGCAATTCTGGGTCTTTCATGGTTCCATATAAATTTTTGGATTATTTGTTTTAGTTCTGTGAAAAATGTCATGGGTAATTTGATAGGGATCAAATTAAATCTATTGATTTAGGTAACCAACTCCCGGAGTTCACCCAAACTCATGTCCATTGAGTCGGTGATGCCATCCAACCATCTCATCCTCTGTCGTACCCTTCTCCTCCTGCCCTCAATCTTTCCCAGCATCAGGGTCTTTTCCAAGGAGTCAGTTCTTCACATCAGGTGGCCAAAGTATTGGAACTTCAGCTTCAGCATTAGTCCTTCCAATGAATATTCAGGGTTGATTTCCTTTAGGATTGACTGATTTGATCTCCTTGCAGTCCAAGGGACTCTCAAGAGTCTACTCCAGCACCATAATTTGAAATCAGTTCTTTGGTGCTCAGCCTTCTTTATGGTCCAAATCTCACATCCATACACAATTTCTGGAAAAACCATAGCTTTGTCTAAATAGAACTTTGTAGGCAAAGTGATGTCTCTGCTTTTTAATACACTGTCTAGGTTTGTCATAGCTTTTCTTCCAAGGAGCAAGCATCTTTTCATTTCATGGCTGCAGTCACCGTCTGTAGTTTATCAGTTATAGTAGCTTTTGTGTAGAGTTTTTAGGGTTTTATATATATAATATCATATCATCTGCATACAATGTCAATTTTACCTCTTCCCTTAATGTGGATATTTATTATTTCTTTTCCTTGTCCGTGGCTAGGCCCTCCAATACTATGTTGAAAAGAAATGGTGAGAATGTCTTGTTCCAGATTTTAGCTGGGAAGGTTTTCAGCTTTTCACCATTGACTATTCTATTGACTGTCAGTTTCTCATAAGTAGTTTTTTTTTTAATGTTGAGATATGTACCCTCTATATCCACTTTGTTAAGAATTTTTATCATGCATGGGGCTGAATTTATCAAATGTTTTTCTGCATCTGTTGAGATGATCGTGTGGTTTTGGTCTTTGCTTTTATTGTGATCTATCACATTGATTGATTTGCATATGTTGAACCATCCTTATGACTCTGGGATGAATCCAGTTTGGCAGTGGTGTATGATCCTTCTGTGTTGTTAGATTTGGTTTGCTGATACTTTGTGAGACTTTTTGCATCCATATTCATCAAAGATACTGGCCTATAATTTTCTTTTTTTGGTGGTGTCTTTGTCTGGTTTTGGTATGAGGGTGAAGATGGCTTCATAGAATGTCTTTGGTGTCAGGGTGAAGGTGGCTTCATAGAATACTTTTGTTCCTCTTCAATCTTTTGGAAAAGTTTGCTGGTAAATATAAGTTATTCTTTGTTTAGTAGAATTAACTTGTGAAGTCATCTGGTCCTGGACTTATGTTTGTAAGAAGTTTTTTATATTTTTTTCTATTTTCACGGATTCTATTTCACTTCTAGAGATCAGTCTGTTCAAATTATTTCTTCTTGGTTCAATTTTGGATAGACTGTATGTTTTTAGAAACTTGTCTGTGTATTCTATGTCATCTAGTTTTTTTGCATATGATTATTCACAGTATTCTCTTATAGTTTTTGTATTTCTGTGATATCAGTTGTTATTTCACCCTTTTCACTTCTTATTTTGTTTAATTGGGTGTTCTCTCTCTTCTTCTTGGTTAGCCTGGCCAGAGGTTTATGAATTTGGTTTACCATTTCAAAGAACCAACTGTTGGTTTTATTGACTTGTTTCTATTTTTAAAAATCTATATGTTACTTATTTCATCTCTGATCTTTATCTATCCTTCATTCTGCTGACTTTGGATATTAATTGTTCTTCTGTTTCTAATTCTATTAGGTAGTAGGGTCAAGTTATTTGAAAATTTTCCGTTTTTTGAGGAAGGCCTGTATGAACTTCCCTCTAAGAACTGCTTTTGCTACATCCAATAAATTTTGTATGGCTGTGTTTTCATGGTCATTTGTCTCAAGGTATTTTTTAATTTCCTTTTTGTTTGCACTGTTGACAATTGGCCTTTTAGTAGCATATTGTTTAGTCTCTATGTAATCAGTTTTTTCCCCTCATTTCTTTTTCTGTGGTTGATTTCTCTTAATAGTTTCATGCCATCGTGGTCAGAAAAGATACTTGAAACAATTTCTATTCTCTTAAGTTTGTAGAACCTCATTTCTACTCTAATATATGGTCAGTCTAGAGTATTTCATGTGCACCTGAAAAGAGTGTGACTCGTGAATTTTTGGATATAATGCTATAAAATATCAACTAAGTCTAACTGTTCTATTTTATCATTTTGGTTTTTTTCCTTGACAAAGATTTTGTTTTAATTTTATTTTAGTTTTTTGTTTCCCAGATGGGACTTGACAAAAGATTTTATTTAAAAAAAGTTTTTTTTAGTTGGAGGATAATTGCTTTACAACGTTGTGTTAGTTTCTGCTGTACAACAAAACAAATCAGCTATAAGTATACATATACCCCCTCCCTCTTGAGCCTCCCTCCCACCCACCCCCACCCACCCCCAACCCCACCCCTCTAGGTCCTCACAGAGCACTGAGTTGAGCTCCCTGTGCTATACAGCCGCTTTCCACTAGTTATCTGTTTTTGGTAGTATACGTATATGTCAATGCAACTCTCTCAGCTCTTTCAATTCATCCCCGTTGTGTCCACTCTACATCTGCATCTCTATTCCTGCCCTGCAAATATGTTCGTCAGTACCGTTTTTCTAGATTACATATATGTGTTAATATACAAAATTTGTTTTTCTCTTTCTGACTTAATTCACTCTGTGTGACAGACTCTAGGTTCACCCACATCACTACAAATGACCCAGTTTCATTCCTTTTTATTAAGGCCAAGTAGTAGTCCATTTTATATATGTACCACATATATCTTTATCTGTTCATCTGTTGATAGACATCTAGGTTGCTTCCATGTCCTGGCTGTTGTAAATCTGTATAGTTGCTAAGTCATGTCCAACTCTGCGACCCCATGGACTCCCAGGCTCCCCTGTCCATGGGATTCTCCAGGCAAGAATACTGGAGTGGGTTGGAATTTCCTCCTCCAGAGCTGTTGTAAATAGTGCTGCAATGAACATTGGAGTACATGTGTCTTTTTCCGTTATGGTTTTCTCAGGGTATATGCCCAGTAGTGGGATTGCTGGGTCATATGGTGGTTTTATTCCTAGTTTCTTAAGGAATCTCCATACTGTTCTCCATAATGGGTGTATCAATTTACATTCCCACCAACAGTGAAAGAGGGTTCCCTTTTCTTCACATCCTCTCCAGGATTTAGTCTGTAGAGTTTTTTGATAATGGCCATTTTGATCCATGTGAGGTGATAGCTCATTGTAGTTTTGATTTGCATTTCTCTAATAATGAGCAATGTTGAGCATCTTTTCACGTGTTTGCTGGCCATCTGTGTGTATGTCTTCTTTGAAGATAGTTCTGTTTAGGTGTTCTACCCAGTTTTGATTGGGTTGTTTGTTTTTCTTATAGTGAGCTGCATGAACTGCTTGTATATTTTGGAGATTAAACCTTTGTCAGTTGCTTCATTTACAATTATTTTCTTGCATTCTGAGGGTCGTCTTTTCATTTTGTTTATGGTCTCCTTTGTTGTGCAAAAGCTTTTAATTAGGTCCCATTTGTTTATTTTTGTTTTTATTTCCATTACTCTTGGAGGTGGGTCAAAGAAGATCTTGCTGTGATTTATGACAAAGAGTGTTCTGCCTATGTTGTCCTCTAAGAGTTTTATAGTGTCTGGCCTTACATTTAGGTGTTTCACCCATTTTGAATTTATTTTTGTGTGTGGTGTTAGGAAGTGTTCTAATTTCATTCTTTTACATGTAGCTGTTCAGTTTTCCCAGCACCACTTATTGAAGAGGCCGTTTCTCCATTATATATTTTTGCCTCCTTTGTCAAAGATAAAGTGCCCATAGATGCATAGATGCATATCTCTGAGGTTTTTGTCCTGTTCCATTGAGCTGTGTTTCTGTTTTTGTGCCAGTACCATACTGTCTTGATTACTGTAGCTTTGTGGTATAGTCTGAAGTCAGGGAGGTTTTTTCTTCCAACTCCTTTTTTCTTTTCAAGATTGCTTTGGCTACTCAGAGTCTTTTGTGTTTACAAACAAATTGTAAAAATTTTTGTTGTAATTCTGTGAAAAATGCCATTAGTAATTTGATAGGGATTGCATTGAATCTGTAGATTGTTTTGGGTGGTACAGTCATTTTCACATTTATTCTTCCAATTCAAGAACATAGTACCTCTCTCCATCTGTGTCATCTTTGATTTCTTTCCTCATTGTTTTATAGTTTTCTGCGTACAACAAGTCTTTTGTCTCCTAAAGTAGGTTTGTTGATTTTTTTCTATTGTTCTTTTAATCTCTATTTCATTTCCTCTCTGATCTTCACTATTTCCTTTCTTCTGTTGCCTTTAGGTTTTGGTTGTTTTTTTTCTTTTTCTAATTATTTCAGGTGGTAGGTTATGTTATTTAATTGAATTTTTTTTTTTTTTTTTTTGGAGGAAAGCCTGTATCACTATGAACTTCTCTCTGAGAACTGCTTTTGCTGCATCTCATATGGCAACCCACTCCAGCATTCTTGCCTGGAGAATCCCATGGACAGAGGAGCCTGGTAGGCTACAGTCCATGGGGTCGCAAAGAGTCGGACACGACTGAGCGACTTCACTTTCACTTTCATAGATTTTGTATGGTTGTGTTTTCATTGTTATTTGTTTCGAGTTATTTTTTTCAATTGCTCTTAGATTTCATTGTTGACTCATTGGTTTTGTCAATATGATGTCATTTAGTCTCCATGTAATCAGTTTTTTATCATTTTCTTTTTCTGTGGTTGACTTCTAGTTTCATGCCATTGTTGTCAGAAAAGATGCTTGAAATGATTTCTGTGTTCTTAAATTTATTGAGATTTGTTTCTGCCCTAGTACGTGGTCTATCCAGGAAATGTTCCATGTGTACTTGAAAAGAATGTGTATTCTGGGTTTTTTGGATGTAATGTCCTGAAATTATCAGTTAAGTCTAACTATTGTATCATTTAGGATCTCTGTTGCCTTATTGTTTTTCTGTCTAGAAGATCTGTCCATTGATGTTAGGGTGGGTGTTAAATTCTCCCAGTCATGTGGAAGTCCTGTAATTAAATCCCACTGACCTTCAAAGTCAGAGTCCTTGGGGATTCCCATTCCCTTTGTTGGATTCCCAGTCTGGGAAGCCTGAAGTAGAACTGAGAACCTTTACAACAGTGTGATATCTTCTTTGGTATTATTGTTCTCCAGTTTGTGGGTCGCCCACCCAGAAAATATGGGATTTGATTCTATCGTGATTGTGCCCATCCTACAGTCTCGTTGCAGTTTCTTCTGTGTCTTTGGATGTAGGGTATTTTTTTTTTGGTGGGTTCCAGCATCTTCCTGTTGATGGTTGTTCAACAGCTAGTTGCAATTTTGGTGCTCTCGCAGGAGATAAGCACGTGGCCTTCTTCTCTGCCATCTTGAACCACTAATCTGCATTTCTGTCAATGTTGTTGTTGTTCAGTTGCCCAGTCATGTCTGGCTCTTTGCAACCCCATGGACTGCAGCATGCCTGGCCTCCCTGTCCCTCACTCTTATCTCCTGGAGTTTGTCCAAGTTCACATCCATTGCATTGGTGATGCCATCTAGCCATCTCAACCTCTGATGCCTTCTCATCCTTCTGCCCTCAATCTTTCCCAGCATCAGGGTCTTTTCCAATGAGTTGGCTGTTCATATCAGATGACCAAAATACTGGAGATTCAGCATCAGTCCTTCCAATGAATATTCATGGTTAATTTCCTTTAAGATTGACTGGTTTGATCTCCTTGTTAGTCTTCTACAGCCCCACAGTTCAAAGGCATCAATTTTTGGTACTCTGCCTTCTTTATGTTCCAGCTCTCACAATGGTACATGACCCATGGGAAGACCATGGCCTTGACTTTACAGACCTTTGTCAGCAGAGTGATGTCTCTGCTTTTCAACACACTGTCTAGGTTTGTCATTGCTTTCCTGCCAAGAAGCAATCCTTTTCTGATTTCATGGCTGCAGTCACCATCCTCAGTGACTTTAGAGCCCAAGAAGACGAAATCTGTCAGTTTCCACCTTTTCCCCTACTATTTGCCATGAAGTAATGGGGCCAGATGCTATGATCTTAGTTTTTTTTTTAATATTTAGTTTCAAGCTGGCTTTTTTACTCTTCTCCTTCACCCTTGTCAAGAGGTTCTGTCAGTAGACATTCTTAACTCTTTCAGTAGTTTCACTGTCTCCTTTTTGAACTGGGGGTCTTGTCAGACTGAAGATGTCTGTTCCGTTGTTCTTTCAGGGAAATTCTATTGATCTTTTAACTGGGAGTGGTTGCTTTGCTTCTTCATTTTTTCTTATATTTCTCTTACTCTCAGTTTAGAAAAAAACAATTATCTACTGTAGTCTCAGAGAGCTATTTTTATGTGAGATCATGCACATGTAGCTTGCATGGGTTTAATATTTTTGGTGTGAAGGCTGTTTTTAGTATGTTTTAGTATGGATGTCTGCTTCATCTTTCCTCAGCATGTGCTGACCAGTATTCCCTTAATTGGAGGAGTAGGTGTGGTGGCTGGTACCTTCCTCTAGA
Source organism: Okapia johnstoni (assembly GCA_024291935.2). NCBI lineage: Eukaryota > Metazoa > Chordata > Mammalia > Artiodactyla > Giraffidae > Okapia > Okapia johnstoni. The sequence goes on along the minus strand of CM044319.1, from coordinate 46,583,935 downwards.
GCATGTGGCAGCAGCATGGAACTCATGTTTAGAGTCAGTAAAAATATTCATCTTGCCTGATTGCAGAACTGTCATTTATACAATTAGCTCAGACGATGTCTGGATGGCAGGGTTTTGGCTTCTGTGACTTCAACTAGACCAACGTGGCATACACTGCCTTTCAGGTTACCATGGCTGTAAAACCACTCCTGTCAATAAACCAATTGTCCTCAGGTCTGTCAAATGGTTCATGTAAACGATCAGACCTGCTGGAGTAAGTTTTTTCTATGGTCTCTATACACTGATGCAACATGTCTCCATTCTTGACAGCTGGAAGCACAGTTGCAGAGTTCAACTTTTGGCACAACTTTAAGGGAATGTTGAGGCTATTCATTAAGAGAGCCTGACATCTATTAACCTTCCCCTAGTCAACCAATGATGTCCTTTGATCTCCAGCACAGATTGTACCTGATGATGGGTTAATCCATCTAAGTGTTGTCCCAGGGTGAACTTGGAAGCTCATTAACCAACAGCTGTGGTTGCTACTGCCTGCAGGCAGCTTGGCCATCCCAGAGCCACTGGTCTCTGTTCTGGTCCAGTCTTTGGGTCAGAACTCCTAGTGCTGTTATGAATGTATAGGGTAAATTGCCAACATCTGATGGATCATCAAAAAAGCAAGAGAGCACCAGGAAAACATCTATATCTGCTTTATTGACTATGCCAAAGCCTTTGACTGTGTGGATCACAATAAACTGTGGAAAATCCTGAAAGAAATGGGAATATCAGACCACCTGACCTGCCTCTTGAGAAACCTGAGGCTTTCTCAGGATGCTGGGTTCTGTCCTATCTGGACTCCAGATCATGGCCTGTTGCAGGTCAGGAAGCAACAGTTAGAACTGGACATGGAACAACAGACTGGTTCCAAATAGGAAAAGGAGTACGTCAAGGCTGTATATTGTCACCCTGCTTATTTAACTTATACGCAGAGTACATCATGAGAAACGCTAGGCTGGAAGAAGCACAAGCTGGAATCAAGATTGCCGGGAGAAATATCAATAACCTCAGATATGCAGATGACACTACCCTTATGGCAGAAAGTGAAGAACTAAAGAGCCTCTGGATGAAAGTGAAAGTGGAGAGTGAAAAAGTTGACTTAAAGCTCAACATTCAGAAAACTAAGATCATGGCATCCGGTCCCATCACTTCATGGCAGATAGATGGGGAAACAGTGGAAACAGTGGCCAACTTTACTTTTTGGGGCTCCAAAATCACTGCTGATGGTAATTGCAGCCATGAAATTAAAAGACGCTTACTCCTCGGAAGGAAAGTTATGACCAACCTAGACAGCATATTAAAAAGCAGAGACATTACTTTGCCAACAAAGGTCTGTCTAGTCAAGGCTATGGTTTTTCCAGTGGTCATGTATGGATGTGAGAATTGGACTACAAAGAAAGCTGAGCACCAAAGAATTGATGCTTTTGAACTGTGGTGTTGGAGAAGACTCTTGAGAGTCCCTTGGACTGCAAGGAGATCCAACCAGTCCATCCTAAAGGAGATCAGTCCTGGGTGTTCATTGGAAGGACTGATGTTGAAGCTGAAACTCCAATACTTTGGCCACCTGATGCGAAGAGTTGACTCATTGGAAAAGACCCTGATGCTGGGAAAGATTGAGGGCAGGAGAAGAAGGGGACGACAGAGGATGAGATGGCAGGATGGCATCATCGACTCAATGGACATGGGTTTGGGTGGACTCCAGGAGATGGTGATGGACAGAGAGGCCTGGCATGTTGCGGTTTATAGGGTTGTAAAGAGTTGGACATGACTGAGCGACTGAACTGAACTGAAAGGGCTTGTCCAAATTTGGAAGCCATGTTTCTGGTGCTTTACTCAGCTCAGTCTTTAGAGTCTTAAAGTCCTGCTGGTGGTCCTTACTCCACTGAGGAGGTTCTCTGTCTCCTCCCTTTAGAGCATCATATTGGGGTTTTGCTGTACGTGTGTCCTTAGTCACTTAGTCGTCTCTGACTCTTTGTGACCCTGTTCACTGTAGCCTGCCAGGCTCCTCTGCCCATGGAATTTCCCAGGCAAGAATACTGGAGTGGGTTGCCATTTTCTTCTCCAGGGGATCTTCCCAACCCAGGGATCGAACCTGTGTCTCCTGCACTGGGAGGCGGTTTCTTTACCCCTGAGCCACCAGGGAAGTAGGGTACAAGGCCATGATCTGGAGTCCAGATAGGACAGAACCCAGCATCCTGAGAAAGCCCCAGGTCCACCTCTTTGTGGTTAGAGGCAGTAATGCCCTCATTGCTGCTTTCAATCTATGGCCAGAGCTCGTGCCCCAGGGGTCAAAACAAATCCTAAATCCTATGAGATCTGACCTTTGGTCTGGGAGACTTGACATCCTCTCTTTGCCAGAAAACTTAAGACTTGAACAGTGTTTTGATCTGAATCTTGCTTTGTCACACTACTTATCAATCAATCATCAACTTTTTGTAGCAGAGTTCCCTTCTCAAGGCTCAGTTCCCTCAGCTTCCTTGCTAACACATTTCCAGAAAGATGGGAGCTCTCCTGAAAACCCTATGGAAGCACTGTCCAGGTATATTGGGCAGCCTCCAGGGCAAATGGGTCCCTCCATTCAAAGGCACCTGGAGAAGGAAATGGCAACCCACTCCAGTATTCTTGCCTGGACAATCCCATGGACAGAGGAGCCTGGTGGACTATAGTCCATGGGGTCGCAAAGAGTCGGACATTACTGAGCGACTAAATAACAACATTCAAAGGCAAAAGGTTTTAAGAGTCTGGAGGTCAGGGAATACAGAAATGCATCTCTGAGGTCCAAAATAGAGAAATACTGGGTTCTCCCTGGCACTTGGGTGAGGAGGGCGTATGGGTTTGTCACTAGTGGGTGAATAGGGATGACTGCCTCATTCACTACTCATAAGTCTTGAGCAAACCGATCTTCCCTGTGAGCCTTCTGAATGGAGAGGATCAGGATGATACAAGGGAATTGGCAGGGCCTAGTGAGTCCATGTTTTAGGAATTTGGTGAGCCGCAGTTGGATCCCTCTCAAGGCCTCAGGCTTTAAAGGATATTATTTCTTGCAAGGGGTGTTTTTCCCCAGGCCTTCATCTTATTTCTATCAGAGGAACATGTTTTGCCCTTTCTGACACTGAAGTATCCTAAACTGCAGGACCCACCTGTTCTCTAATTTCTTGGGGGATGTCTTGGGGAATATTTTGATGCCCAACTGGTAGGTCATCTGGGGCTCCTAATAGATCTATTCTCTATTCATATTCTTTACCTCCTTGGACTTCACCTTGTCCTAAGAAATGTGTGCTCCATTGCTCAGTCATGTTCGACTCTTTAGGACTCCATGGACTGTAGCCCACCAGACTCCTCTATTCATGGAATTTTCCAGGCTTGGAGTGGGTTGCCATTTCTTCCTCCACAGGATCTTCCCGACCCAGGGATCAAACCCTAGTTTCTTGTATCTCCTGCATTGACAGGCAGGTTCTCTAACACTGCACCACCTGAACATACTTGTTCCTAACTTATTTAGGAAATCTCTCCCAAGGAGGGGGACAGGGCATTCTTGCATACATAAGAAGGAACGTGTAATAATAATGGGCCCAATTCTGCAGGCAAAGGGAGATGTAAATCACTCTACTTTTGGCTGTCTATCAACTCTCATCACATTATGGTCATGGTTGGAGAGAGCTAGTCAAGTCAGAACAGAGCAGGCAACTCCAGTGTCTACAAGACATTCATTTCTCCTCCCTGCCACATCAAGGGTAATGTGAAGCTCCGCTGATGTAATGAGGATAGATCAAGTGGGATCTGGAAGCTAGCAGGCACTCAGCCCCTTCAGTTGGTATGTGGGAATCTCTCATCTGAGAAATTTCCAAGGAACTGGGGTCAGTTGGGGTTGTCCCTTGGGCATCCCACAGGAGGGTGCTCAGGACATTCTCCCTCCCAGTACACCTTCTGCTGACAAAAGGAACATTAGTTCAGGCCCGGGTGACTTCTTGGCTGTTTGCCCAGCCTTCTCAGCTCTCTGGAGTCCCCTTGATGTGTGGGGTGAATCAGAGCAGCCAAAAGCTGTGTTTTCTTTATTAGCCTCTTACTCTTATTGGCTGCCTCTATTAAGTCTCAGTTATTACTGTCAACTGAGGAAAAAAAAATGCATGAGAGCTGTGAGTTGAGTTTTATTTGGGGCCAATTGAAGACTATAGCCCGGGAGACAGCATACATGATAGCCCTAAGAAACTGCTCCAGAAAGGTAGTGGAGGAGGGAAAAGTCAGTATGTATGTGATTTTGGTGAAGGGGGAGTACGTGCAATCAAGCACACATTTCTGCAGAAGGTCGCTGCTACTCTCTTGAAGGTGACTGCTAGTTATAAGGAGCAGACATCACCATTTGTGATCTTAGTGCTTTCCAGATATGATGAGTTGTAAGAATTTGACTCTTAAAATTTTCTCCTAAAAATATGTAACTTTCTGAAGACCTGTTCTGCAGTTTTTCCCAGAGCACAGAGTGCCTTATTCATGGTCCTCACTCTGAACTCCTTTCAGGGTGTTTTAAAAGTCAGCAACTGCAGTGGCTTAGTCCTTATAGAGACAGATGGCAAGTGCCAATTTTTAGTGGTCAGGACCCCATCATAGTAATAAATTTGGTCATGGTTTGGAGGCATTTCATCCCACAGTGCTAGGAATGCTCATTCCCAGGTCTGGCAAAGATTTCATTGACAGGTCATTCAGTGTGCTGTTATTACTGGCCTAGGTTTTAACAGTAGCCAAAAGTCTCTGGACCACCTGTCTTACTGGCCTCTTATGGTTCAGAGAAATATTATATTCCCTCTTGTTGCTTCTTTACATATCTAGAGTTACACTATTACAATCACTGATCTCATATAGAACTGTATATCCGGTCAACAGCTTCAAGTGACCTAGTCATCATTATTTTTATTGGAGGCTCAATCACACATTTGGTAATGCAAGAAACAATAATCTTGTAAAACAGTCAAAATACAAATAATACATCTAATAACATTCCTAGAGTTGTAATATTTAAGCCAAGAGCTTCCTTTACCAAACCAGTTTTTTAAGAATTTATCAAGACTAGGGAGTAGGTCACTTAAGGCAGAAATCTGATTTTTCATATTGTTCATTAAGCATGTTACATTAGAGGATTCATCAGGTATGAAAACACAGCATTCAGTATGAATTATGGTATAGGTACCTCCCTGAAATGTTGTAAGGATGTCAAGGGCCATGTGATTTTGTAGCACTGTTTGGAGAAAAACAGTAGAGACTACAGAATTCAGTAGGTTAATACTCTGATTACTATCATGTAATGCCTCTTGAGTAAATTTTGTTAAGGTTTTGATATGACTGCTTGGCTTCCCAGGTGGTACTAGTAGTAAAGAATTTGCCTGCCAATGCAGGAGATGCAAGAGATGTGGGTTCGATCTCTGGGTCAGGGAAGATCCCCTGAAGAAGGAAATGGCAATCCACTCTAGTATTCTTGCCTGGAAAATTCCATGGACAGAGGAGCCTGGTGGGCTGTTTAGTCCATGGAGTTGCAAAGAGTCAGATTTGACTGAACACACATCTTTCAATCCTATTGAAGGCACAAAAATAGCTGCTAAATGGTCATATTAGCAGAATACAGATCTCTTCACCCATCAGGCTCGTACCAATGGTAAATTGGCTGGAACCATCTCTGAATTGTTACACTATGACCTTGAGTCAAAAAGGATCCTAGGATACATCTTCTTTTCCATCCTGGGATACCTGTCCAAACCAAGACCACGAATTAGTACCACAAATCTACTGACTTTCTTTAGGTGCAGCCCACTGAATCTCTGGTCATCAGACTCAATCTGTATTGTACCAGTCCTTATCTCTAAGGGTAATAATATGTATGTATTGTTCATAAGGCACCCACCCTGATTTTCTAATGTTGCTAGGCTGATGATCCTTAGTATGATTTAATTGTTCCAAGATAGAGGAGCTTTATAGACAGTAGCCCAGTGTTAACCACAAAAATCTATCCCGTAATGGTGTGAGGTTTCCTTCTAATAAATGGGAAGTTATGGGTTTTGATTGAGATTTAGGTCATTTTTCTGATTGAACTTGAGTGATCCTAAAAGAAAATTCATACTTATGGTCAGAGTCAGAGCAGGTATTATTAACTGGCCAGGTGAAGAAATCTCACCTAGTAATATCAGTAGCCAGAACAGGACTGGATTTTCTTTCTTCTAAAATAAGTTTCCTAAGGGCCATCCAATCAGAGCCTGGGAGAGGAGAAATCCACCAAGGTAACCCAGAGTTACTAGACATAGGTAATTGGCCAAAAATCCAATAGCTGGATTGCTCTTTAAAGTTAACAGGATCCTGCTCATGATAAAAAACAAAAACAAAAAAAAACCCACTTGATTCATATGCAAAGGTTCAAGAAGTCAGGGAAACACTTAACGATCATACATCCGGGATTTCAGGTTGTCAACTTCCGATGTCATCATCTTCTTTTCCTAGTAGGTGTGTAGTTTCTCCTCTGCTTGACTGTTGTTTTAAAGTTTGAGGTCAGCAGTCTTTCTGTAAACCAGTCCAGTGCAGGGGCCCTTTTTAAGTGGGAAGTATGAATCTAAGAGTCAGTTCCCTTTAGTTTTGCTGCATGTGAACTAGTTAAGAGCTCCTGATGAGGGCCTTTCCACCTGGGTTGTTGTGGGTCCTTTAATTGATGTCTTTTCTGATATACAGCATCTTCAGGTTGTAGATCATGGAGTATCTGATCTTTATCCAAAGATAGGTTACTTTGATGAGCTTCCGAAACAAGCTTAGAATGCTCTTTTAAGAGTTTGAGTAAGCTTTTACATTTGTAACATGTCCCCTTTTAATAATACAGGTTCATACAGTCCTTCATTTAGTCTCATTGGTCTTGCTTGGGAGACAAATGATATTTCTTAGGTTGAGGAGGACCAGTGGAAGGGCCTTTGGCCAGGGTAAGGAATAAGCATCTACAGTTTTAGCCAAATGACTTTTAACTGTTCCATTTGTTCTTTCTAATAGCCCAGAGGACTGGGGATGGTAAGCAGAATAGGAATGCTGCGTAATTGGCCCGATTAAGCAAATTTCCTGACAATTTGTTCCAGTAAAATGGGTTCCTCTATCACTATGCATTTTTGCAAGAACTCTCTAAATGGGAATTACCCTTTCTAATATTAATTTGCCTAACGACTAGCACAGTGGCTCTTCTGCATGGGAGCGCCTCAACCCAATGTGAAAACATGCAGACCATGACAAGTACATTCTGGTAACCTTGAGTGGGGGGGCATTTGGATAAAATCAGTCGGCCAAAGTTCAAAAGGGTGGCCTGAAAACTATGTAATGGCTTTCCTGGGTTGTATTTTAGACACGTGGTGCATCTGGAATAAATTTTCTGAGCTTTGATGAAGGAAAGCTTCCAGAAATATTGTTTACCCCATGGTACCATCTTATCTGGGTTCCAGTGAGTTAACTCATGAATATATTGTAAAATAGGGGTATTGAGCTCCAAATGGAAAGATAGGCTTTCCATTTGGGCCTACCCAGAGCCCTTTGATGGAGTCAAATATTCCTCCTTTTTGTTTCCACATACGCTTTTCTCCATTTGGTGCCATTTCCTAAAAATTTAACAGGGTGTCAGTAAGGTTACTGGGAGACTGAAAAAAACCAGCTGTTAGTTGACTGTTACCATTCTGTAGAGCCCCTGTCTTGGTGGTGCAATCAGCTAAAGAGTTCCTTTTTGTTTCTGTGGTCTCAGACTTTGAATGACCTGATACCTTAATAATAGCCAAGGCACTTGGTAGCAGAATTGCATCCAGTAATTCTGCATCTTGTCTTCTGTTTTTAACAGGCTGCCCTGAGGATGTTAAAAATCCTCTTTGTTTCCAAAGCATGCCAAAATCAAGTGCTGCCCCAAAAGCACAGTGGCTATGGGTATAAATTTTGTGGATTTCCCTTTTGCCACTGGCAGGCTCTTGTTAGTGCTATTAATTCAACCTGTTGGGCAAAAGAGCCATTAGGTAAGGGAACTTTCTCAAGGACTGAAAATGGAGAAATGACAGCATACCCATCCTGCTACTTTCTATGAGGTCTCTGCAGATACAAACCATCAGTAAATATTATAAAAGCAGGATTATCCATAGGGCTTTCTTGAAGATGGATCCTGGAAGATAAGAGTGTGTCAGTTAAAACAATACAACTGGGGACTTCCCTGGTGGTCCAGTGGCTAAGACTCTGTGTTCCCATTGCAGGAGACCCGGGTTCAATCCCTGGTCAGGGAACTAGATCCCACATGCTGCAACCAAGAGTTCACATGCCACAGCTAAAGATCCCCATGCTGCAACTAAGACCCAGAGCAGCCAAATAAATGTTTTTTAAAAAACAATACAATCATGTTTTTCATCATTGACATCTGATTCCTCTGGTAGCAAGGTGGCTGGATTAAGCTTGTTGCATCCATGAAGTTATATTCAGTGAGAACAATATAATCTCATGGGAAGTTAATTGACTTGCTGAATAATGTGTGTGTGTGATGAGGGTAAACCCTTCCACAGAGTGAGGAACAGAGGTAGTAAGAGGGTGACTCATGAATATCTCCTGTGACAGCCCGGAGGCAGGGGGAAAGCCCCTAGCTACCAAATATAGCCATTGGCTATAATATTCTATTGGTTGATAGTAACCACCATGTTGCTGGGTTAGTCCTCTTAGTAAGTCCCTCTTTTTTCATGAACAAAGAGGGCAAAGGGTAGATCATAACTTGGATGCCCCAGGACTGGGCCCCTGGCCAGAAGTTTTTTAAAGGTCTCCATGGCTTCAGAATGTTCTACATCCCAGGAAAGAAGTTCAGTTTGAAGTTGGTTTTGTTTGAATAAATTATACACCATCTCCTGGAATTTGCCCAGGTTCATGTCCAGTGTATCGGTGATGCCATCCAGCCATCTCATCCTCTGACGCCCTCTTCTCCTCCTGCCCTTTATCTTTCCCAGCATCAGGAGCTTTTACAGTGAGTTAAGCTGTTTGCATCGGTTGACCCAAATACTGGAGCATCAGCATCAGTCCTTCCAGTGAATGTTTAGGGTGATCTTCCTTAAGATTGACTGGTTTGATCTCCTTGCTGTCCAAAGGACTTTCAGGAGTCTTTTCCAGCACCACAGTTCGAAGACATCAATTCTTTGGCACTCTGCCTTCTTTACAGTCTAGCTCTCACAACCGTACGTGGCCACTGAGAAGACCATAGCTTGTGAGCTTAACTCCTCCAGGCATCACCCTAGAATCTCTTCAGCCCTCTAGTTGTCTCAGTTTCTCCCTTTAGCAGGCTAAGAGCACTGCAGGTGCTTGAATCATGAATGGCCGATTCTTATAATGACCCCCAGATAAGCAAGGACTCTGCCTCCACAATTCCTGTAAATTTCTTAGTTGCCAAAGATAGCTGTAACCAGCCTGGAGGAGTTCTATCCCTTTCCTTTGGAGCAGAAGTTCTCAGGTAATATCTTCACTTTTATCTTGACAAATTCTAGTAAGGCAATTGAAGCAAAGCATCAGATCAGACTCTTACCTAACCACTCAGTCTCCTATAATGGAGCAAACTCCAATATTTCTCAAGCAGGCTCCTCCAGTACCTTTGACTGCTTGGGTATTCCCTGGTATCTTTCAACTAGGCCCCCCACTACCTTTTAACTGGGAGGTTACATAACCGTTGTACACTGCCAAATAAAAATCAGGATCATCAACCAGTATGGGAGATCTGAGAACCAGGAGAGTCTCCCTGAAATTCACTGGGACTCCCTGAGGAGTGGATAGTGCAGGGGGGCTCTGCTGGTGCCAAGGCTCCAGATCTTTGTAGAGTTCAGATAGAGGAGAGATGTCTGCTCTGGGTCCCTTTGTGGTCACCAAAACTATCAACTCAGAGGGGGAAAAGCACAATATGAGAGTTGTGAGTTAAGTTTTATTTCGGGGCAAAATGAGGACTACAGCCCAGGAGATGGCATTTTGGAGAGCTCTGAGAAACTGCTCCAAAGAGGTAGGGGAAGGTCAGTATATATGTGATTTCAGTGAAGGGGAGTTCATGCAATCAAGCACATACAATTTTTGCAGAAGGTTGCTGCTAGTCACAAGGAACAGGTGTCACCATTTATGATTTTAGTGCTTTTCTAGATATGAGGAGATACAAGAATTGGGCTTGGGCTTTCCCGGTATTCCAGTGGTTAAGAATCCAAACCTTGCAATGCAGGGGGCATCGGTTCGATCCATGGTCTGGAAGATCCTATGTGTCACGGGGCAACTAAGCCCATGCACCACAACTACTGAAGACTGTGCACCCTAGATCTCATGCTCTACAATAAGAGAAGCCACTGCACTGCAACTGGAAAGTAGCCCCAACTCGTCACAACTAGAGAAAGCCTGCATGCAGCAAAAAAGACCCAGTGCAGCCAAATTAAGTAAATAAAATTTTTATAAAAGAACTGGGCTTATAAGATCTTCTCCTGAAAATATCTTAACTATCTGAAGACCTCTTCTGCCAATTTTTCCCAGAGCACAGTGCCTCATTCCTGGTCTCCACTTTGAACTCCTTTCAGGGTGTGTTAAAGATCAGTAGCTGCAGTGGCTTCATCCTTCTAGAGGCAGATGGCAAGTGACAATTTTCAGTTGGCATTATAGGCCTTGAAGGCCTCCTCTACCAACATTGACAGTGGTTTGGGGGGCTTAGCCTCAAGCTTTGGTAACTTTTCCCTGATATCAGGGGTGGCCTAGATGAGAAAATGCAGGGCTAACAGAGACCTCACTTCTGCAGACTCAGGGTCTATATTGGTGGACTTCCTGAATGCCTCTGTCTCCCGGTTCATGATGACTGCCAGACTCATCTTTCTTGGACCTTATCATTTACAGGCTTCACCATACACCTTTTCATTCCTTCTTCCAGACAATAATATAATGTCACATCCTAGCCTGGCCTACATGATCTTCACAGTCCCAGTCGAGAGTTGTGGGTTGTGTTCTGGGATTGTATCCCCACCCACCTGATAAATTTGGTGGTGTGGATTGGTAGCCAGTAGGCCATCTATGTGGTCCCTGGCCTTTCTCAGTATATGCTTCTTTTCATCCAGGATGGAACAGTGGGCCAGAAAAACCATTGTGTCCTGCCAGGTGAGAGAAAAGGCCAACCCCAGCCTGATCCATTAGTCCCTAAACTTGGCAGTGTTCTCCAAGAACCTGCCAAACCTCTCCTTACAGACTTCTAAGTCCTCCATTAAGAAGGGGAAATGCACTCTAGTAATCCCTTCAATCACATAAGCTAATTCCAGAGGGAGTGAAGGCCTGGAGGGCAAAAGTCAGTCTAACTTTGAACCTAGTTGGAGCTCCATTGGGGAAAACACTGGGGGTTCTGATATGAGGGGTTCTGATTAGACAGGGTAAGGTGGGGGCCCGTGGGCTAAAGAAGATGGTGAAGCAGAAGAAATGAGGGCCCGAGAAGGAGGCTCAGTAGCAGCTGAAAGGGGGGGTCCATGAGAAGGTGTGGCTCTGAATCTTTCGGGGGCATCACAGGAATAGAGGCTTCATACACACATGACAGGAATCCCTCAGACCAGATTCTTGATAAAGTCTCATACAAGCCTGCACATATGGGACCTGTCTCTATTTTGGGCACTGCTTACAAAATAGGTCCAGTTGTAAAATGGTGTGAAAATTAATAGAATCCATTCTGTGTCCACTTCTCCTGGTCACCGGAGGCATGTTAGGGCTAGGCTGCAAAAGAAAAATCAACTTTTTTAATTGTCTAAACTGTCTCTAATTGTTTTTTATTTTAAATGAAGAACAGTTGATTTACAACATCATGCTAGTTTCAGGTACAGCACACTGACTGAAATATAAAATATATACATATATATTCTTTTTCAGGTTTTCCTATAATAGGTTGTTACAAAATGAGTATAGTTCCCTGTGCTCTACAGTAGTTTCTTGTTTACTTTCTATGTATTAATTGTAGTGTGTATATGTTCATCCCAACCTCCTAATTTAAACTTCCCCTGCTTTCCCATTTGGTAACCATAGGTTTATTTTCTGTCTCTTTGAGCCTCTTTCTGTTTTGGAAATAAGTTCATTTGTATCTTTGTTTGTTTCACATATAAGTGATATCATATGGTATTTGTTTCTCTCAGTCTGGCTTACTTCACTTGGTGTGATAATCTCTAGGTCCATCCATGTTGCTGCAGATGGCATTATTTCATTCTTTTCATGGCTGTTCAGTTCAGTTCAGTCGCTCAGTTGTGTCCGACTCTTTGCGACCCCATGAATCGCAGCACGCTAGGCCTCCCTGTCCATCACCAACTCCCGGAGTTTACCCAAACCCATGTCCATCGAGTCGGTGATGCCATCCAACCATCTCATCCTCTGTCGTCCCCTTCTCCTCCTGCCCCCAATCCTACCCAGCATCAGGGTCTTTTCCAATGAGTCAACTCTTCGCATGAGGTGGCCGAAGTATTGGAGTTTCAGCTTCAACATCAGTCCTGCATGGCTGAGTAGTGTTCTATAGTGTAAATATTACCACATTTTCTTTATCCATTTTTCTGTTGATGGACATTTAGGTGGCTTCCATGTCTTGACTGTTGTAAATGGTGCTGCAGTGAACCTTGCTGTGTGTGTATCTTTTTGAATTATGATTTACTGCAGATAATGCGCCCAGGAGTGGGATTGCTGGATCATAGCTCTGTTTTTACTTTTATGAGGAATCTCTATACTGTTCTTCATAGGGGCTGTATCAATTAACATTCCCACAAACGGTGTAGAAGGGTTCTCTTTTCTCTACAGCTTCTCCATCATTTGTTATTTATACATCTTTGATGATGGGTACTCTGACTGGTATGAGGTGACAGCTCATTGCAATTTTGATTTGCATTTCTCTAGTAATTAGCAGTGGTGAGCATCTTTTCATGTGCCTGTTGGCCATCTGAATATCTTCTTTGGAGAACTGTTTAGATCTGCCCATTTTTTGATTGTTTTTTTTTTTTATATTGAGCTGTACACACTGTTTGTGTATTTTGGTGATTAATCCCTTGTCAGTTGCATCCTTTGCAAATATTTTCTTTTGTTTATGGTTTCCTTTGCTGTTCAGAAGCTTTTAAGTTTAATTGGGTCTCATTGGTTTATTTTTGGTTTTGTTTACATTACTCCAGGAGACAGATACAAAAATACTTTGGTGTGATCTATGTCGAAGAGTGTCCTGGTTCTGTTTTCCTCTAGACGTTTGATAGTATCCAATCTTACATTTAGGACTTTAGTCCATTTTGAGTTAATTTTTGTGTGTGGTGTAACAAAATGTTCTAATTTCATTCTTTTACATAGAGCTGCCCAGTTTTTCTTGCCTCACTTATTGAAAAGACTGTGTTTTATTCATTGTATATTCCTGCCTCCTTTGTTGTAGATTAATTGATCATAGGTGCATTGGTTTATTTCTGGGCTTTCATTTCTGTTACATTGATCTATATTTCTTATTTTTGTGCCAGTACCACACTGGCACTGTAGCTGTGTAGTATAGTCTGAAGCCAGGGAGCCTGATTCCTCCAGCTCTGTTTTTCTTTCTCAAGATTGCTTTGGCTATTTGGGGTCTTTTATGTCTCCATACAAATTTTAAAATCTTTTGTTCTATTTCTGTGAAAAATTCCATTAGTAATTTCATAGGGATTGCACTGAATATAGATTGCCTTGGGTAGTATAGTCATTTTGACAATATTGATTTTTTTTCAATCCAAGAACATAGTATATCTCTCCATCTATATGTGTCATCACTGATTTTTTTTCATCAGTGTCTTATAGTTTTCAGGATACAGGTCTTTTGTCTCTTTAGGTAAGTTTATTCCTAGGTATTTTATTCTTTTTGATGTGATGGTAAGTGGGGTTGTTTCTCTTTCTGATCTTTCATTGTTACTGTATAGGAATGCAAGATATTTCTGTGTATTAATTTTGTATCCTGTAATTTTACCAAATTCATTGATCAGCTATAATAGTGTTCTGGTAGCATCTTTAGGATTTTCTATGTATAGTATCATGTCATCTGCAAACAGGACAGTTTTATGTCTTTTCCAATTTTGATTCCTTTTATTTCTTTCTATTCTCTGATTGCCTTGGCTGGGACTTCCAAAACTATGTTGAATAATAGTGGCAAGAGCGGGCATATCCTTACCTTGTTCCTGATCTTAGAGAAATGCTTTCTGTTTTTCACCATTGAGAATGATTGCTGTGGGTTTGTCATATATGGCCTTTATTATGTTGCCATAAGTTCCCTCTATGCCCACTTTCTGTAGAGTTTTATCATAAATGATGTTGAATTCTGTCAAAAGCTTTTTCTGCGTCTATTTAGATGACCATAAGATTTTTATTCTTCGATTTGTTAATATGATTGATTTGTATATACTGAAAAAGCCTTGCATCCCTGGGATAAATCCTACTCAATCATGGTATAGGATCCTTTTAACATATTGTTGGGTTCTGCTTGCCAGTATTTTGTTGAGGATTTTTGCCTCTGTATTCATCAGTGATTCTTGGTCTGTAATTTTCTTTTTTTGTGATATCTTTGTCTAGTTTTGGTATCAGGGTAATGGTGGCCTTATAGAATGAGGTCTGGAATGTTCCTTTCTCTGCAAGTTTTGGAAGAGTTTGAGAAGGATGGGTGTTAAGTCTTTCCTTAATGTTTGATAGAAGTTGCCCATGAAGCCATCTGTTCCTGGACTTTTGTTTCTTGGAAGATTTTTAATCACAGTTTGAATTTCATTACTTGTGATTGGTCTGTTTATATTTTCTGTTTCTTCCTGGTTCAGTCTTGGAAATTTGTACTTTTCTAAGAATTTGTCCATTTCTTCCAGGTTGTCCATTTTATTGACATATGGTGGTAGTCTCTTATGATCCATTGTATTCCTGTGGTGTCAGTTATAATTTCTCCTCTTTTCTAATTTTATTGATCTGAATCCTCTCCCATTTTTCTTGATGAATCTGGCTAAAGGTTTATCGATTTTATCTTCTCAAAGAACCAGCTTTTAGTTTCACTGATCTTTGCAATAATTTTCTTCTTTTCTATTTGATTTACTTCTACTCTGATATTTATGGTTTCTTCCCTTTTACTAATTTTAGGTTTTGTTTGTTCTTTCTCTAGTTGCTTGAGGCGTAAGGTTAGGTTATTTGAGATTTTCTTGTTTCTTGAGGTAGGATTGTATTGCTATAAACTTCCCTCTTAGAACTGCTTTTACTGTATCCCATAGGTTTTGTGTTGTTGTGTTTTATTGTCATTTGTCTCTATGTATTCTTTTACTTGCTCTTTGATTTCTTCAGTGATCTCTTGGTTATTTGCTTTTGGCTGTGGTGGGTCTTCAATGCAGTGTGTGGACTCTGTTGTGATGTGCTGGCTTTCTGTAGTTGTGGAGCATGAGCTCAGGAGCATGTGGGCCCAGTAGCTGCAGTGCTCGGGCTCTAATTGCAGTGTGCAGGCTTAGTTGCTTCACAGTATATGGGATCTTAGTTCCCTGAACACAGATCAAATCCGTGTCCCCTGCATTGGAAGATGGATTTTTTTTAATTTAATTAGTTTATTTTCTATTTTTTAACTTTACAATATTGTATTTGTTTTGCCATACATTGACATGAATCCATCATGGGTATACATGTTTTCCCCTTCCAGAAACCCCCTTCCACCTCCCTCCCCATCCCATCCCTCCAGGTCATCCCAGTGCACCAGCCCCGAGCACCCTGTATCATGCATTGAACCTGGACTGGCGATTTGTTTCACATATGATAATTTACATGCTTCCATGCCATTCTCCCATATCATCCCGCCCTCGCCCTCTCCCATAGAGTCCATAATACTGTTCTATTTATCTGTGTCTCTTTTGATGTCTCGCATACAGGGTTATCTTCACCGATTGACTAAATGCCATATATATGTGTTAGTATACTGTATTGGTGTTTTTCTTTCTGGCTTATTTCACTCTGTATAATAGGCTCCAGTTTCATCCACCTCATTAGAACTGATTTGAATGTATTATTTTTAATGGCTGAGTAATATTCCACTGTGTAAATGTACCACAGGTTCCTTATCCATTCATCTGCTGATGGGCATCTAGGCTGCTTCCATGTCCTGGCTATTTTTAACCATTAGACCATGAGGGAAGTCTTCCCCTCTTGGTTATTTAGTAGCATATTGTTTAGGCACCATATGTTTGTGACTTTCACAGGCTTTTTCCTGTAATTGATTTCTAATCTCATAGTGTTGTGGTCGGAAAAGATGCTTGATACAATTTCAGTTTTCTTAAATTTACCAAGGCTTGATTTGTGACCCAAGATGTGATCTATCTTGGAGAATGTTCCATGTGTACTTGAGAAGAAAGTGTATCCTGCTGCTTTTGGATGGAATATCCTCTAAATATCAATTAGATCTGTCTGGTCTAATGTGTCGTGTAAAGCTTTTATTTCCTTATTAATTTTCTGTCTGGATGATCTGTCCATTGGTGTAAGTAGGATGTTAAAGTCCCCCACTATTATTGTGTTACTGTTGATTTCCCCTTTTATGGCTGTTATACATTGGGTGCATTCAGTTCAGTTCAGTCGCTCGGTTGTGTCCAACTCTTTGAGACCCCATGGACTGCAGCACGCCAGGCCTCCCTGTCCATCACCAACTCCCAGAGCTTGCTCAAACTCACATCCATTGAGTTGGTGATGCCATCCAACCATCTCATCCTCTGTCGTCTCCTTCTCCTCCTGCCTTCAATCTTTCCCAGCATCAGGGTCTTTTCAAATGAGTCAGTTCTTTGCATCAGGTGGCCAAAGTATTGGAGTCTCAGCTTCAGCATCAGTCCTTCCAATGAATATTCAGGACTGATCTCCCTTAGGATGGACTGGTTTGATCTCCTTGCAGTTCAAGGGACTCTCAAGAGTCTTCTCCAACACCATAGTTCAAAAGCATCAATTCTTGGGCGCTCAGCTTTCTTTATAGTCCAGCTCTCACATCCATACATGACTACTGGAAAAATCATAGCCTTGACTAGATGGACCTTTGTTGGCAAAGTAATGTCTCTGCTTTTTAATATGCTGTCTAGGTTGGTCATAGCTTTTCTTCCAAGGAGCAAGCCTCTTTTAATTTCATGGCCACAGTCACCATCTGCAGTGATTTTGGAGCCCCCAAAAGTGAAGTCTCTCGCTGTTTTCATTGTTTCCCCATCTATTTGCCATGAAGTGATGGGACCAGATGCCATGATCTTAGTTTTCTGAATGTTGAGGTTTTTTTTTTTTTGAATGTTGAGTTTTAAGTCAACTTTTTCACTCTCCTCTTTCAGTTTCATTAAGAGGCTCTTTAGTTCTTCACTTTCTGCCATAAAGGTGGTATAATCTGCATATCTGAGGTTATTGATATTTCTCCTGGCAATCTTGATTCCAGCTTGTGCTTCATCCAGCCTGGCATTTCGCATGACGTACTCTGCATGTAAGTTAAATAAGCAGGGTGACAATATACAGCCTTGACGTACTCCTTTCCCAGTTTGGAACCAGTCCATTGTTCCTTGTCCGGTTCTAACTGTTGCTTCTTGACCTGATTATAGATTTCTCAGGAGGCAGCTCAGGTGGTCTGGTATTCCCATCTCTTTAAGAATTTTCCATAGTTGTGATCCACACAGAGGCTTTGGCGTAGTCAGTAAAGCAGAAGCATATGTTTTTCTGGAACTCCCGTGCTTTTTCAATGATCCAGCAGATGTTGGCAGTTTGATCTCTGGTTCCTTTAGTGTTTTCTAAATATAGTATCATGTCATCTGCACACAATGACAGTTTTACATCTTCTTTTCCAATTTGGATACCTTTTATTTCTTTTCCTTGTTTGTGGCTAGAACTTCCAGTAATACATTGAAGAGATGTGATGAGAGTAGACCTCCTTGTCATATTCCAGATTTTATTGGGAAGGCTTTTCACCATTGAGTATTATATTGACTGTGGGTTTGTCATAGCTGGCTTTTATTATGTTGAGATATATTCCCTCTATTCCCACTTTGGTTAGAGTGTTTATCATGAATGGATGTTGAATTTTGTCCAGTTCTGCTTCTGCATGTATTGAGATGATTGTGTGGTTTTTGTCTTTTGTGGATGTGGCATATCACATTGATTGATTTGCATATGTTGAACCATCCTTATGATCCTGAGATGAATCCTACTTGGTCATGGTGTATGGTCTTTTCTATGCATTGTTGAATTTGCTAATATTTTCTTACGAATTTTTGCATCTATATAAACGAAAGATAATATGTGGCCTGTAATTTTCTTTTTTGCTGGTATCTTTGGTTTGGGTATTGAGGGTGATGGTGGCTTCATAGAAGGTCTTTGGGAGTATTCCTTCCTCTTTGGTCTTTTGGAAGAGTTTGAGAAGGATCAGTATAAATTATTCTCTATATGTTTAGTAGAATTCACCTATGAAGCCATTTTGTCCTGGACTTTTGTTTGTAGGGAGTTGGTTTTATGTTGCCTTTTTTTCTTTTGTAATTATAGATTCTATTTCACTTCTAGTGATCAGTATGTTCAAATTATCTATTGCTTGATTCAATTTAGGTGGGCTGTTTCTAGAAACTTGTCCATTTCTTCTAGGTTGTCAAATTTGTTGGCATTTAATTGTTCATATTATTCTCTTACTTTTTTTGTATATTTACATTATCAGTTGGTATTACTCATTTTTCATTTCTTATTTTGTTTACTCGGGTGCTCTCTCTTTTCTTCTTGGTGAGCCTGGCCAGAGGTTTGTCTGTTTACCCTATCAAAGAACCAGCTTCTTGGTTGTTTTATTGAATTTTTTCTTTTGTTTTCAAAATCTCTATTCATTTCCTCTCTGATCTTGGTTATTTCCTCCCTTCTGCTGACTTTAAGTTCTGTTTGTTCTCCTTTTTCTAATTCTTTTAGGTGGGAGGTAAGGTTGAGCTCTTTCTTGTTTCTTAGAGAAGGCTTATTTGGCTATAAACTTCCCTCTAAGAATTGCTTTTGTTGCATCCCATAGATTTTGCATGGTTGTTTTCATTGTCTTAAGGTATTTTTACTTTCCTCTTTGATTTTCTCATCAATGCACTGGTTTTCCTAGTAGCATGTTGTTTAGTCTCCTGTAATCATTTCTTCTCATTTCTTTTTCTGAGGTTGATTTGTAGTTTCCCCATTGTGGTCAGAAAGTATGCTTGAAATAATTTCTATATTGTGCCTTAGTATGTAGTCAATTCTAGGGAATTTCCCATGTGCACTTGAAAAGTATATATTTTTCTTTTGGATGTAATGTCCTGAAAAATGTAAAAAATCTAACTGTTCTAGTGTATCATTTTGGATCTCTGTTGCCTTATTGATATTGTCTAGAGGATCACTCCACTGGTATGAGTGGGATGTACAAGTCTCCTGTTATTGTATTCCTGTCAATTTCTTCCTTTATGTCTGTCAGCATTTGTTTTATGTCTTTGGGTGCTCCTCTATTGAGTGCGTATATATTGACACACATAATACCCTCTTCTTGTATTGATCTTTTTATCATTATATAGTTTCCTTCTTTATGGCACTTGTGTTAGCCTGTTTTATCTGATATGAGTGTGTGACACTGCTTTCTTGTCATTTCCCTTTGCATGAGATATCCTTTTCCCATCCCCTCACTTTCAGTCTGTCTTTTGCCCTAAAGTGGGTCTCTTGTAGGCAGCATATTGTAGACTCTTGTTTTATTATCCAGTCTGCCACTGTGTGTCTCTTGATTGGTGCATTTAACCCACTGACATTTAAGGTAATTATTGATAAATATATTGTTTATTGCCATTTCAACCTTCTTTTCCAGTTGATTCTATATTTCTTCTTTGTTCCTTCTTTTTTCCTTTTGTGGTTTGATGTTATGTTTGTCTTTTTATATGATGTTTGTGTTCTTTTTGGTGTTTATGAACCGATTATATGTTTTTCATTTGTGGTTATACTGTCTTCCAAGCATGTTAACTCCTTCCTATGTCTGCTTGATTTAGATTGATAGTTGTATAGACTAAAACACATTCTTTTAAAAAAAATCTACAAATTTTCTTACTCTCCTCCTCCACATTTTATGATTTGATGTCTTCCTTTACATCTTCATGTTTATCGTTTTACTATTCATTGTGCTTATCGTTGCTTTCACTAGAATTCTGACTTTTTTCTTTTTAATCTGTATACTGGTTTACTTAAGTGATTTATTTTTCAATTGTGAGTTCCTCTTCCCTATAGCTTCTTGCATCTTTCTATTTAGAAAGACCTTCCAATATTTCCTTTAGGAATTTTTT
The DNA here is from genome assembly GCA_024291935.2 of Okapia johnstoni. Classification (NCBI taxonomy): domain Eukaryota; kingdom Metazoa; phylum Chordata; class Mammalia; order Artiodactyla; family Giraffidae; genus Okapia; species Okapia johnstoni. The sequence continues at coordinate 46,563,626 of CM044319.1, read as the reverse complement.
AATATTGCTGTATTCTTTTTAGTTTTTGCTTGTCTGAGAAGTTCTTTATCTCTTCTTCCAAATGATAATCTTGCTGGGTAGAGTATCCTAGGTTGCACATTTTTCTATTTCAAGACTTTGAATATATTTTGCAATTCCCTCTTTGCCTGCAACATTTCTGTAGAGAAATCAGCTGACAGCCTTATGGGCATTTCCTGGTAATTAACTGTTTGTTTTTCTTTTGCTGCCTTTAGAATCCATTTTTTTAATCTGTCTTGTTTTAGGCATGTTTGCATTCATCTTGTTTGGGGCCCTCTGTGCTTTGCAGATTCAATCCCTGGGTTGGGAAGATGCCCTGGAGAAGAGAATGGCAACTCACTCCAGTATTCTTGTCTGGAGAATTCCATTGACAAAGGAGCCTGGCAAACTACAGTCAATGGGGTCACAAAGAGCTGGACACAACTGAGTGACTGAGCACAGACAAACAGTGCTTTCTATACCTGGATATGTTTCCTTCTTTAGGTTTGGGAAGTTTTCAGCCATAATTTAAGAACATTTCTATCCCTTTTTTTTCCTCCTTCTGGAATCCCTAATACATGTACATTGGCACATAGGTCTCTCATATTAATTTTTTAAGATTTGGCTTTCTGTCTGTTATGATTGGGTAATTTCCATTATTCTATCTTCCAGATCACTTATTCCTTCTTCTCCATTATTTAATCTTCTATTCATAGCCTTTAGCTCAGTTTTCATTTCAGTAAATTTCTAGTTTTTCTTGACTCCTCCTTGTAGTTTCTAGTTCTTTTTTTTACAATAATATGCATTTCTATTGATTACCTTTCTTAATAAACCCTTCAGTATTTTCATTACCTCTTTTTTGAACTCAGTGTCCAGTAGACTGAAGAGATGTTTTATTGTTTGTTTTTTCACGCGAGTCTTCTTGATCTTTTAACTAGGAGTGTTTCCTCTGCTTCTCCATTTTACTTACATTTCTCTTACTCCATTAAGTTTAGGAGAAGCAGTTACCTACCATGGTCTTGGAAGGGTATTTATATGCAGGAGAGTGCCTGTGTAGCTTGTGTGGGTTTAGTATTTTTGGCACCAGGACTGGTTTTAGTGTGAATGCCGGCTGCCTCTTAGAAGCTATGACACTCGTGGTTAGCAGGGCCTTCTCTTTGCTCTGTGGTTGTCATAGCTCTGTCAGTGGCAGGCTCTGCTTCTACTCTCTCGTTGTTGGAATAGCAGCCCCCAGACTGGTTTCTGAGCTGTGATGTGGGGTAAGTGGGATTGGAGAACTCTCACCGGGAGAGGAGCCACCGAGTCTTCCTTCACTGGAGCTGTTCACCTTCCATGCATTGTGCAGGCTCACAAGGTACACTGTTGTTGGTGCTGTTCTGGGTCCCACCTCAACCTTGGGTATTTTCCCACTGTTAATACTTATCCATGGTTAAGCTTCTATAGTATTATAATACCGTGTTTAGACCAACAGAGGTGAATTTTATATCTCAATGTAAATTTACATATCCTTTTCACCTAATCTAAAGCATCTACTTTCCCCCAAGTATTCATGTCATTGAAATCAGGATGGATTCACCTAATTGGCAGGCTTTTTCTTAGTGGTACATAGATTATGGTGATATCTTAAAATCAGTGGTATATGATATTTGATGAACTAGGACACTTGTAGGAAATTGATATGTGTGGGTATTTTTCCTCTACATCACTTTATGGAACTATAGCCTGTTACACCTTTTTCTGCTACTCTGCCACTCATCACACTGTGGCCATCTGCTGGTCTTTGGGGCCTTTTCCTGAGTACCTTATGACCTCTGGACCAGCTGCATCCGAGCCTGGGAGCTTACGTGGCTCATTTGGGTCTTTTAATGAATGTAGTGACATTGCACAAACTTGCTGACCATTCCAACTGAAATCAGCTTGATGGCCCAGAAACATTTCCTTTTACCCAGTTTTATGGTCATCAGAGTTATGATAGTTTCACTTATTTATCTCTTTCCTCACTAAAGCATAAGCTCCAGGAGAATCAAGCTCTGGCCTATCTTGTTCAACACAGTATCTCAGCACCTGGGACAGAGCCTGACACCAATAGGTGCTCAGATATGTCTAGAAGGAAGATTTAAGAAAAATGATATTAGGCTATGGACACAATCTAGTTATTTAGCAAGGTACTATGTTTCAAATTTATAAATAACATTACTTATTTTTCTATGAGAATCTCATCTATATAAATTATTGTATTGGGAAAATCCATTGCTGATTGCTGTTCCATTAAACATAATTTCAGAAATATACTATTGGCATACACCAAGAATAATTTCCATAGGATGCAACAATTCATACCACCCTTAATTTGCACATGTTCCAAATCTGCCTACTCTCAAGTGGAACTGATGTCAAACAGGTGACAAACTATGATGAAAAGAAAAAGATGGTTTCAGAAAATTCAACGTGATTACCTTCAACTTTTTTAAATTTTAGGAAGAGGAGTCATCTCTCCCAAAGGAAAGATTTTAGTTAAAATTACTGTTTATATCAAAAAATTTATTTCCCATGGCACAATTCAAAAAAATAATTGAAATAAAGTTTGTAGAACATCTAATAAGAACAATAATGAATAATTTATGGTCAATCTCTTTAATACTTATATTTCACATGTATGACAAAAGGATAAAATAGAAAGGCTGCAATTCTGAAAAACTCTGTATTTTTGCTTTTTTTTATTGAAAAAAGCCCATGATTCTTTGGGAGGTGATAACAAGGTTGTTTTCCAGTCAGATCATAATTTCTACAATTTCTGTAATAACCATAAATTCCAAAGGTTCCCATTCTCCCCACCCCAATTCACTTTTGGCACCTATGTGAAATGTCACTTCTGAAAAATGGGGAAAAATATGCTGAGTACTAGGATTTTATCATAGTCGTCTTTTCCTGATGAAACACTTTCTGATTGCTGAATTTAGAATATTGACACAAAAAAGACGGATGACGTGTCATCCATAAAAATCTTTTTTTTAACTAGATGGTTGTCTCAGAAACAAATTTGCATTAGATACAGCAACCAGCTCTCAGATGTGAAGCATCACTGGCTTTTTTTATCCTGCTCCACTTCTTCTGATTTTAAATTCAGTATTTACTGAGCAATTGTATGAGAGGTAGCCAGGTGTGTGGCACAGCTCTGGCTTCAGTTCAGAACACAGTTTTAACTCATCACGTACTTCAGAAGAACTGAGGATACACTGAAAGAAAACAAGAGAAAAGGTCCTCTCAGCCTCTGCAGCAAGGAGATGGTCAGGATGGAGTGTGCTGGTTACGGGTAGAGGAGCAGGGGCAGGACCTCATGACTGGCAATGAGGAGAGGATTTGGCCAAAGGATTTTTTTTTTTAATTATTAGAAAAGTATCATTTATAAAGTATATTTATCTTGTATCTTCATTTATTATAAAGTATACTGATCTTAAATCTTTCTTTATTAAAAAGAAGCTCCTTCACAAAAATCGGGATGCTGCAGAAGAGGAACCAGCACAGACTGTGACTGGCTGATACTTTTAAATCTGAAGAATGCAACTTTCATATTGAGAAGAATTTCTGAGCTTGGTATTGACCTGCTTGGCCCAACTCAAAAATTTCTTTTTTTTTTTTTTAGCTCTGCTTCCAATCCACAGGGTATGGCCAAAAGTCTTATCCAAAAAGTCTCTGAATTGTCCAGCATCATTAGAACCTAATGGGTGTTTCTGAGAACTACTGTGGAGCTGACAAGAGTAGGGAGAGTCTCACCCCACTCCTTGCCTCTCAAGATCTAATAAAATAAGACATTTTTATTTCAAAGCAGGAAATACTAATGTTATCAAACTGGGGGAAAAAAAGAAGAAACAAGGACAGTCTTTTTAACTACACTTGGCAAACCCCTGCACTACATTCATGGTTAACCTTAGGAAGGAAAAGAGAGATCAATCTCTGCAACCTCCTGACAAAGGAGCCATCCCACTGCAGGGTCAAGGGCTTATTTCTTCTGCCAGCCAACGATTCACAGATATTTTTCCCCATTTACAGAAGTGTGTGTGAAGGAGGTTGGGGAGCGCAGGAACAGGCTGAGAGGTCAACGGAAGTCTTGTCTCAAGGAACCCGCCCTCGGTCCTCAGTGGCGACCCACTTGGTCCAGCACCTGGGCCTTCACAGTAAGCAACATCTTTCTTTAAAACTTTTCTTGTTCTTGCTGCTTTTCTTGCCATTCTTATCTTTGTTTTCTGACATCTTCTTTGTCCTGATCTCTCTCATGAGGTCAAAGAACACCTGGGGTGGGGAGGAAAAAGCCATTTCATGATGTAATGAAGCAGTTTGACCAAGCAGGATGATACGTGGTTACATTTTAAAGCATCAAGCCAAATGTATTCTTAGAAACCACTGGCCATCAAAAACAAAAGGTTTAAAGCAAATGAGAACAATTAACATTAAAAGCATTTTCTGGTTCTACAAAGGAGATATCTCTGCTCACATCACACGACGGGTCAAACTAAGGACAGAAGCATCACGCTGTTCTTGCATCCAGTGGCTTATTGCAGAATGATAAAAGCTGTTCTCGGGGTAAGTATGATGAGGGATAAAAATCACCAGACAGAGCCACAGCAGTTTGTGAAACTTATAGACACTGAGAGTGACAACAGTCATCAAACTTCCCGGTACCTCCCAAGCACCAGGAGAAGGAAGGAAGGTGTGAGTTCCCACTCCTGAAACAATGACCCTAAAGGCAGGAACCTCATCACAAGCTCCAAGCAGCAGACTTGGGAACGCAGGGGTCGGGGAGAAGCAGAAGGAGCAGCCTGTCCTCTCCTCCCCACACCTGCGCCCCTACTCCCCGATGTCAGCTGAAGGGGCTTCATCAGGAGCTGATGAGACCTGTTGTGAATGCTGGTGTGTTAGATACGGATTGTCACTCATCACAAGGATTTGGCCCTCTGCTCCCAGCAGCCATGCCCGGGTACTGATTATACACCTCCTACAAAGAAAGGTTCATGATTTCTCATGGAGAAGATGGCAAGTGTGAGACTGAGAGTAGGCTTTCACCTTTGGACACTTGCACAGAACAGGCTCCTGTTACTTTCCTGGGGCAAGTGAGATCAAGCTTTCTCACTGGGGGCTCCACAAGCACTCACCACCAGCTCGGGTGCAGTGAAGGATCCCCCAAACTGGATCAGGCTAACCTAAGTATCCCTTCCTTCCCTTCAGTCTCTCAGGAAAGCACACCCTCTGCCCTGTGCAATAGTGGCTTAAGTGTCAGTCACTCAGTCATGTCTGACTCTTTGTAACCCCATGGACTGTAGCCTGCCAGGCTCCTCTGCCCATGGGATTCTCCAGGCAAGAATACTAAAGTGGGTAGCCATCTCCTTCTCCAGGGGAATCTTCCCAACCCAGGGATCAAACCCAGGTCTCCTGCACTGCAGGTGGATTCTTTACCAGGGAAGCACAATAGTGACTGAGAACAGCTTCAAATATCGCTGGTTTTTCTAACAGCAAAAGGCAGAAAGAGGAAGGGTGCATGTCCAACGTCAAATGTTGACCAAGCTGTTCACTGGCCAGTCTTATCAACAATCCCCTTTCCTGTGAACTGTTGACAAGTGAGTACAATGCTGCCTGTTGGTCATCAGTTTCTGCCGGTTCCTGTTTGGCAGGTCCAGCAGGTTGGGGCAGGAAGGGGAGATGACAAGCTGCTCTGTGACAGCCCCTGCTCCCCACGTCCACAGTTCCATGCCCGGCAAGTCATCCTGATTTTTTAAAAATGAAGTATGTGACTGGATTTCCTGTGTGTTATAATTCTATGGCTAGAAAACTATTTGATAAAAATGGAAAGATTGGGAAACACACAAGAATCAACATTAAGAGCTAACAGAGAAAAAGGAGCTGCCGAAGGAACCTGCTTCACACTGTAGACACAACTAAACAGATTTATGTTGTTGGAGAGGCTTCCAGAGTGAACCTCTCCTGACACCAACATCCTAAATCTTCCAGCATCACTGGCTGCAGTAGCACTTGGTATCAGATTTCTTGCTCTTCAGGAAAGAAGCAAAGGAGAAGTGAGAAGGAAGTGGGGGGATTCAGATGCTGTGCAGATGGAGCAGATGTATCCACTACTTGGCTGCAAAGTGATATGTGCAGGTTTTACGGGAGCCAGGTCATGACGTCAGAGGTAAGGAACAGGGTGACGGCAGAGAGAACGTCTCAGCTTTAGAGGCTCTGGGGTAACCACTGTGAACTTTTTTTTTTCCCCCAAAAAACACACTATGGGCAAAGAGATCTTTGTAGAAACTAATACCTGTTGCTGTAATACGTCTGTAGTCAGTAATGTGTTAAAAGGCTTCCCTTGTGGTTCAGTGGTAAAGAATCTACCTCCCAATGCAGGAGACATGGGTTCGATCCCTGATCTGGGAAGATCCCATATGCCAAACAGCAACTGAGCCTGTGTGCACCACAACTATTGAGCCTGTGCCCTACAGCCTGGGAACAGCAACTGTTGAGTCCACACACCCTGGAGCCCATGCACTGCAATGAAGAGCAGCCCCTACTCCTTGCATCTAGAGAAAAGCCCACACAGCAGTAAAGACCCAGCATGGCCAAAAAAATACAATAATATATTTAAAAGGCCTTGCATCGTTGTAAGGGGGGTTTTCAACTGTTGGTATTTATCACTGTCAAGGTCATCCTTTCCTTAGCTACAGACAATTGAATGAGAAAATACTCTGGGGCTGAGGAAGACAGAAGAGCTCCCTAGAGAGCCAATTCCCGGGAGAAACTACGATGTAGGGACTAAGTTATAAAGACAGGACTCCTGGGCTCTGCAGGGGGAGAGGAAGGTGAAAAGAACAAATCTACCCAATTTGTGAAAGTGAAAAGTGCAAGTCGCTCAGTCATGTCTGACTCTTTGCAACCCCATGGACTATAAAGTCCATGGAATTTTCCAGGCCAGAATACTGGAGTGGGTAGCCTTTCCCTTCTTCAAGGGATCTTCCCAACCCAGGGATTGAACCCAGGTATCCCACATTGCAGGTGGATTCTTTATCTATCAGCTGAGCCACAAGGGAAGCTCAAGGATACTGGAGTGGGTAGTCTAGCCCTTCTCCAGCAGATCTTCCCGGCCCAGGAATTGAACCGTGGTCTCCTGTATTGCAGGCAGATTCTTTACCAACTGAGCTATCAGGGAAGCCCTCCCAATCCGTCAATGAGAGTAAAACCAAGAGGCCACCTGACACAGCCGGTCCTGCCCCCAGAGGATACAGGCCACAGAGTGTGCAAGGACAGGGCCTCCACGGTCATGGCCTCACCCGCTGGGCTTCCATTTGGCCAAAGGCTTGCACCTGACAAAGGCTTGGGGTGTGGAATCTGGGGTCGGACCATCCCTGTGCTTCTCGTCATGATGCTAGGATCCATTCCCCGCCCCACGACCCCGGTCTCCCCAGAACAGGTCCCCCAGGAGCAGCAGATGGCAGGCGGGAGCCGACCCACCTTGTCCACATTGGCCCGTGTCTTGGCTGAGGTCTCCACGTACTGCACGCCCCACTCCTCGGCCTTGGCCCTGGCCTCCTCCACCAGCACCTGCCTCCGCTCCTCCAGGTCTGACTTGTTCCCCACGACAAGCAGTGGGATTTTATCTTCTTCAGCTTTAACGCGGAGGATCTGTTCCCTGTGGTAGTGGGTCAAGAAGAAAGCAGCTAAGAAGGCTGGATGAGGAGCCCAGTTCTGCCAACCCATGCAAGATGGCGGGCATGGCTGAGGGAGCTGCCACTTACAACTCATCCTGAGGAAGCACCCCCTCCACCCTGTGGTTAGCTGGAGTTCCTCAAGTCTGGTTTCAGTTTGCTGCACTAGAGTTACTCGGGGTGCTTATTACAAATGCAGATTCCTGGGCCCATAAGTAAATGTCTCGGTAGGAGCCCAGGATTTTGCACTTCAACAGCATACCCAGTTTATGCTTCTGCAAAAACAAAACAAAAAAAGGGAAAACTTGGGACCCTCTGGGATAGAAACCAGATAAAAGAAATATCTTCATATACAAAATGCTTGGGATAGAAACCAGATAAAAGAAATATCTTCATATACAAAATGCTTAATAATTACGTTGGGAGAAAAAAAGTAATTTCTTTGTAAGAATATAGCAAGTTCAAGTGGTAAGTTGTAAAGAGTCATGTCTGACTCTCTGTGATCCCCTGGACTGTTGCTCTCCAGGCTGCTGTGTCCATGGGATTCTCCAAGCAAGAATACTGGAGTGGGTAGCCATTTCCTTCTCCAGGGGATCTTCCCAGCCCAGGGATCGAACCCAGGTCTCCTGCATTGCAGGCGGATTCTTTACTGTCTGAGCCACAGGAATATAGAAGGGAACAGTCTATTAGCAGACCATGAAATCAGTGGAGCAAGTTACAACTGGTAATTCTTTTTACCTCAGTGAAATAGAATATTACAGAAAAGCAAAGAAACACCAGAGAGATGCTCCGGTAGTAAGTATGGTTTGTAAAACTCTTGCTTCAACTCTGATCTGCATGTGTGGGCCCCTGCCCTCCCCACTGGTTCCGTGAGGCAGGAACTCTACTTCAATGTGCATAATTTTTCTACTACAAAGTGGTGGGAGAAAATGAAATACTCCAAGGCCTATGGAAAAGTACTTCAAAAACATCTTCTCTAAAGTAACTTACCTGTGGCACATCAGACTTGACCGCTACTAAAAATAATCAGCTTTCTATTTTTTAAAAAAACACATTTAAAAAAAGTAAATATTCCACTTCCATTATTTTGATCCAGGGGGAACATGTCTACTTCTATAAGAGACCCCTTCAAAAACATTTTGTGGAGATCTGTATTGATTTTTATATAATATAGGGTGACATTTCATAATAATAAAAATACTTAAATTTTTTTCCATACAGTCAAGTACCAGATATCAAATTTTTTTATTGAAGCACAGTTGATTTGCAATGTTGTGTTGTATGACCAAGTGATTCAGCTGTATATATATTCCTTTTCATATTCTTTTCCCTTACAGGTTATTCAGTTCAGTTCAGTTCAGTCGCTCAGTCGTGTCCAACTCTTTGCGACCCCATGAATTGCAGCATGCCAGGCCTCTCTGTCCATCACCAACTCCCGGAGTCTACCCAAACCCATGTCCATCGAGTTGGTGATGCCATCCAACCATCTCATCCTCTGTAGTCCCCTTCTCCTCCTGCCCCCAATCCTACCCAGCATTAGGGTCTTTTCCAATGAGTCAACTCTTTGCATGAGGTGGCCAAAGTATTGGAGTTTCAGCTTCAACATCAGTCTTTCCAATGAACACCCAGGATTGATCTCTTTTAGGATGGATTGATTGGATCTCCTTGCAGTCCAAGGGACTCTCAAGAGTCTTCTCCAACACCACAGTTCAAAAGCATCAATTCTGCGGCGCTCAGCTTTCTTCACCGTCCAACTCTCACACCCACACATGACCACTGGAAAAACCATAGCCTTGACTAGAAGGACTTTTGTTGGCAAAGTAATGTCTCTGCTTTTCAATATGCTATCTAGGTTGGCCATAACCTTCCTTCCAAGGAGTAAGCGTCTTTTAATTTCATGGCTGCAATCACCATCAGCAGTGATTTTGGAGCCAAAAAAAATAAAGTCTGACACTGTTTCCACTGTTTCCCCATCTATTTCCCATGAAGTGATGGGACCAGACGCCATGATCTTAGTTTTCTGAACGTTGAGCTTTAAGCCAACTTTTTCACTCTCCTCTTTCACTTTCATCAAGAGGCTCTTTAGTTCTTCTTCACTTTCTGCCATAAGGGTGGTGTCATCCGCATATCTGAGGTTATTGATATTTCTTCCGGCAATCTTGATTCCAGCTTGTGTTTCTTCCAGCCCAGTGTTTCTCATGATGTACTCTGCATATAAGTTAAATAAACAGGGTGACAATATACAGCCTTGACGTACTCCTTTTCCTATTTGGAACCAGTCTGTTGTTCCATGTCCAGTTCTAACTGTTGCTTCCTGACCTGCATACAGGTTTCTCAAGAGACAGGTCAGATGGTCTGGTATTCCCATCTCTTTCAGAATTTTCCACAGTTCATTGTGATCCACACAGTCAAAGGCTTTGTCATAGTCAATAAAGCAGAAATAGATGTTTTTCTGGAACTCTCTTGCTTTTTCGATGATCCAGCGGATATTGGCAATTTGATCTCTGGTTCCTCTGCCTTTTCTAAAACCAGCTTGAACATCTGGAAGTTCACGGTTCACGTATTGCTGAAGCCTGGCTTGGAGAATTTTGAGCATTACTTTACTAGCATATGAGATGAGTGCAATTGTGTGGTAGTTTGAGCATTCTTTGGCATTGCCTTTCTTTGGGATTTGAATGAAAACTGACCTTTTCCAGTCCTGTGGCCCCTACTGAGTTTTCCAAATTTGCTGGCATATCGAGTGCAGCACTTTCACAGCATCACCTTTGAGGATTTGAAATAGGTCAACTGGAATTCCATCACCTCCACTAGCTTTGCTCATAGTGATGCTTTCTAAGGCCCCCTTGACTTCACATTCCAGGATGTCTGGCTCTAGGTGAGTGATCACACCATCATGATTATCTGGGTCGTGAAGATCTTTTTTGTACAGTTCTTCTGTGTATTCTTGCCACCTCTTCTTAATATCTTCTGCTTCTTTATGTTAAATATAGTTCCCTGTGCTATACAGTAGGTCCTTGTTGTTTAATTTATATACAGTAGTGTGGATTCCAAACTCCTAATATATATATATATATATATATATCTCCTTCCCTTTAAGAAAAATGCAAAAGAAAAAAAAATAAGATGCTTGAAAATTGCCTCTAAGTAGTTTTGCCACATCCTGCATTTTCCAGGTGTCAAAGAGCATGCTGTGTTTAGAAGTTATGTGGTCAGTATACACGATGAACAATAAAAACTGACTGCTTTCTGGCTCATTAGGCTTCAGAGGCATGACTAATTACCTCACTGATAAACATATCAATCGAAAACCAGGAGCACCAAGTTCTGATGTAACAAAACTACTTCTCTAGTTTATGGATTATGTCCAGGAAAAGTTGCAAGGAAAAGATGATATATTAATGTTTAATTTATGTTGGGGGCTTTCCATTTGGTAGATAAATACAGAAGTGCTGTTTTTAAACTGCTAACAGGCATGAAGTGCCTGAGTTTAACCATAAGGGCTCAGATAGTCCACATGCATCCTGTGCGCCGTGGGAACCTGGGCAGCTCTAGGGCTTTTCTTTAACTGGCCTGAGTTCAAGCTGCAAGCACTAACTTCCCCTTCCTTTTCTTTAAGGTTAGGTCTTGTCCTTTCCCTTCTTTCCAAAGCCTTTCTCCCAGGAGAAGGTGCCCATGGTGACCCGGGGACAGGACATGGTGGCCCTGTTACTCTCAGAGGTGACTTCTACTGTCAGCACATCCTTTCTTGGGGAGTCTTGGGGCCAACAGGAAAGCAAAGACTCAGGACGGGGCAAGAGACAAGGTGGTGTGTGCGCTGTCCCGTTCTGCTTCAAGAAGGCATCACAAAAGGACTATGCGGAGGCAGACTTAGTTGTGAACACAGGGGATACTTACGGAAACCTCTGCCTACGTCAGAAAGAGCTCCAAATTAATAGGATTTCTCCCAGGGAATCCTAGCCATTTAACTGCTCACAACACACACCCTAGTTGCTGAGAACTGTTGATACTCACCCTTGGGAGACTTGAGACCATGAAGCTGACAAGTGAGGCTCTACCTGCCTCCCTTCCCCTTGCTCTGCCAGGGTCCCCAAGGCCTCCCTCCCAGCTCACTGATGCTCCTTCCACACCTTGAGGGGATTTTTAGCTTCCTCAGTTTCATCTTTGGCTGATGGCTTTCATTTCTGACCAGAACTTGCTAAAGAGTGAGAAAAAAAATCACTCTTTTCTTTTTCCCCTCTAGATTTGGTTCTTAGAGTAAAAAGTCACCTGAGAATCCCCTGGCCATCCAGTAGTTACGACTTGGCACTCTCATTGCCAAGGGACTGTGGGTTCAGCCCCTGGCCAGGAAACTAAGATATCCTGCAAGCCATCCCTGGCAACGAAAAAAATGAAAAGTCACCTGTATAGGTCTGCTTCCAAGGAGGCGGGATGAAAAACCACAGCTGTGTAAAAGATGGCAAGGGGATGGGGCAGAGAGAGATCTTGCCTGCTAGAATCCCTGGAGCACTGAGCCCGCACACTCACTATTTCTTTATAACAATAAATTTCACGATTTCAAATAAGTTATGGCAGTGAACACTCACCATGTGCCCACATGGTGAGAAGATATGGGCCACCACACAATGATGGTTCTACTTGGGAAATTTAGCCTAACACAGCATTTCATTTCATCAGTAAGAAATTTTCAGGACAAGAAGCAGAACACTACACTTGCCCTGGGTCACAAGACTGTGACAGGGCAGGGACTCAGACCTGGCTCTGTGTGACTTAAAGCCGGTGCTTCCCACTCCATGGGTTATGTGTCCCCATGGAGAAGCACACAGTCACTCTGACCCTGGCGTCCATCTCCTGACCTCGGAGGTCTCAGAAACCTCAAAGTAGAGCAGAACTGTTCACTTTTTAGCAAAATTATGAAAAGAGGTAAAGATCGTTAACTCTTACCAACCCCTGCCTCTCAGGATTTACGTGAAAACAAAAACCTGTTATTTTCCTGACTGTCTGGAATGGTTTTGTCCTCTGTAGGGACAACAGATCCTTCATTAAGATCATTTATATTTGGAAATGTCAAACCGAGGAAGCCCAAAGAGACTATAACAAATGATGAGCTATAATGTGCTAAGATCCATAAAGCCCCAGAAAGTTCTTTAGACAGATTTCTTCCTGATAAGAAGGCTCAACCCTGGAGGAGTATGCTTAACCCCAAACTCCTCCCAAGGCTAAGACACGACCGAAGGCACTGGGCCTGCTGGAGGCTGTTTCTCGTCAAACGCACCTGAATTCGGCAGTTGCTGTGAATGACTCGTGCTCGGTGATGGAGAACACGAGTAGGAAGCCCTCCCCACTCCGGAAGTAGTTGTCACGGATGGCCGCATAGTCCTCTTGTCCCGCTGTGTCCAGGATGTCTATCTGCACTTCTTCCCCATCGAGGACCACTTTCTTCCTATAACTGTCAGCCTTGGTAGGTTCGTAGTCCTCCACAAACTGAGCAAACAGACAAGACGATCAGTAATTAACAAAGTTCTAAAATAAAGAAAAGCTGCCAAAAAAATAAATTTCAATATATGGGCACTTTGCTTATTATCAACTGAGCACTGAGTGTGGATAATTGTCACACCATGTGTGAGGCACTATAAAATAAAGAGAATCCCTTACGTAGTATTGCTATTCTTTGCTCCTTTCAATTCTACCATTTTTAAATTTTGTTTAAAAACAGTAAGAGCAGATGTTCCCATTTTACAGATGAGGACACCAAGCAGAGAGCAGAATGCTTGGCAATATTCTTGTCAGTATACAATTATAATTAAACACTGGTGAGGGTAAGAAATGGGAGCTCTTATTCATAATCAACAGAATTATAAAACTCATCTGAAAAGTAATTGGTCAAGAGGCACCAAGAGGCTTAAATAACTGTACAACATGATAAACTCCAAATGGGTCAAGATTAAATGTTAACAACAAAACACTCAAGAACTAGAAGAAAACATGGGTGAAATCCCTTTATTACCTTGAAGTGGGGAAGGCCTTTTTAACTATGACTCAAAATCCAGAAGCCATGTAAGAAAAAATTGATAAATTAGACTACATAAAAAATTTTAAAACTTCTGTATGGCATAACACACTATAAACAAAGACAAATGACAAACAAGGAAAAAGTATTTAAAGCCATATCACAAAGAGCTATATATTAACTAGAAACAGGGCGAGACAAAAGACCAAGCTGATAGGGAAAAGTGGCAACAGACAAATAATACACAAAAATAAATACATATGATGCTAAACACAGGAAAAGATGTTCATACCCACTAATAAAATAAAAATGGTAACTACATAGAGATACTATTTTTCACCTACCAGACTGGCAAAAAATCCCAAAGTCTGACAACATACTCTGGGGAAAAGACCCTCTTGCACATCGCTAGTGGGAGGAGACAACAATATAGTCTGTATGGAGACAAACATGGCAACACCTAATCAAGCTAGAGAAGGTTCGTCCTCCTTCTAGGAATCTAATTTACAGACACACCTGCACAGGAACACACAAGGTTATTCACTGTGGTAGCATACATAACAACAAAGGTTAAAAACCACCCCACTGCCCAGGCCAGGGATCTTCATAATGGAATACTATGCAGCTATTAAAGAAGAGAGAGAGAAGAAACGTCCTGGGAGGACAAAGCAAAATAAAAGCTGTTAAACAGGAAAACTGAAACAAATGAATGTAAATGAATATTAAACTGGAAATGTAGCCCAGAGAGAAAGAAATTAATTCAAGAGACTTTAAAACAATATCTGGATAGAATACATCCCACTAAAAGAGACTAAAGACAAAAAAATTTCAAAGAAATGTTAATCTTCCCTCAGTGGTTATATTACTTAGTAATAATGATACAGAGCTATTTTCTTTATATTGCATCATTCATAAAATTTTAATGTTATAAGTCAGGATATTCAGGGGATAATTTTAATGACAGCAATGTACTATTAAAATTGACTTTATGCTGGTGTAACTGGATATCCACATGTGAAAAAATGAACTTGGACCCTTATTTCACATCACCTACAAAAATTAACTCAAAATGGAGCAAAGACTTAAATGCAAGAGCTGAAACTATAAACTCTTAGAAGAAAACATAAGGTGGAAATCTTCATAACCTTGAATTTAGCAATGACTTCTTAGATAAGACACCAAAAGCATAAGCAGCAAAAGGGAAAATAGGTAAACTGGACTTTATCAAAATTTTAAAATTTTGTGCATTGAAAGACACCACCAAAGTCTAAATACAACCCACAGAATGGCATAAAGCATCTGTAAAGACTGTATCTAATATGGAACTAGTATCCAGCATATATAAATAACTCTTAAAACTCAATAAGAAAACAATTTTAAAGTTAAATACCAATTTTAAAATGGGCAAAGGAAGAAAAAAACAAATGAAATGAAAAAGAAATAGACAAAGGATCTGAACAGACATTATCCAAAGAAGACAGACAAATGGCCAAAAAGCACATGAAAAGATGCTCAGCCTGACTGGTCATTAGGAAAGCGCAAATCAAAACCATGAGCTACTACTTCATACCCACGAAGATGCTATAATTAAAAAGATGGACAATAACAAGCATTGGTGAGAACATGGAGAAATTATAACCCTCATAAACTGTAAAATGGTGTGGCTGCTGTAGAGAACAGTTTTGCAGTTCCCAAAAAGTTAAATCGAGTTACCATATAATCCAGCAAATTTCACACCGAGGTATACACCCAAGAGAATGTGAGGTGTCTACACAAAAATCTGTAGGAAGCATTGCCCATAATAGCCAAAGGTAGAAATAACCAAATATCAACCGACAAACGAATATACAAAATATGGCATATCCAGACAATGGAATATTATTCAGTCATAAAAAGTAAGGAAATGCTGATTCATGCTACAACCTGGATGAACTCTGACAAATTTTGGTAGGTAAAAGAAGCCAGACACAAGAGATCATACATGAGTCTATTTACATGAAACGTGTAGAACAGACAAGTCTGTGGAAACAGAAAGCAGATTCATGGTGGCCAGGACTGGGGGAGGTGGTGGAGAGTGACTGCCAGTGGGTATGAGGTTTCTTTTGGGGGAATGGGAACTTTCTGGAATTACATAAGTGGTGATGGTTGCACAGTTTTGTAAACATACTAAGAAAACCACTCAATTATACACTTAAAAGGATCAATTTTATGGTATGTGAATTATACTGCAAATTTTTTTAAAAGAAATGAAGCACAACTGTAACACTGGATGAACTGTCGAAACGTGGTGCTCAGTGAAAGAAACCAGACATAAAGGTCACATACTAATTCCATGTGTATAGAATATCCTGAACAGCACAACCACAGAAACAGAAAGTAGCTGCCAGGCTCGGGGTGGGGGGCAATAATGAGGAATGGCTGCTACTGTGCAGGGGGTGCTTTTTGAGGTGAAAAATATGTTCCACAATTACATCATGGTGATGGCTGCACACCCGTGTGAACACCCTAAAAATCACTCAATGGTTCAGTTTAAAAGGGTGAGTTTCATGGTACATGAATTCTTCATAAAGCTATAATTTTTTAAAAATTTAAAAATCGAATTGAAGGACTTCCCTGGTGGTCCAGCGGTTAAGAACCCTCCTGCCAGCGCAGAGGACAAGGGTTCGATCCCCAGTCCAGGACGATCCTACATGCTGCAGAGCAACTAGGCTTATGTGCCACAACTACTGAGCCCAAGCTCTAGAGCCCACATGCCACAACTTAGACCTGAAGCAGCTGAATTAATTAAAAAATGAAATTGAAAATATCAACATGAACTTATGGACCCCTTTGAAGAACACTGAAAAAGAGCCTTTTGTTATCAATCAACAGCTATTAATTCAAATGATTTTAATTCTAAAAGATACTAAAAGTTTCAGTATTAATTTCTCTTACACTCATATAACAATCTTAAAATACAGAAAATATGAAAATTTGCCCACGCTTCGTAACAGTATCCTCCTGTTTCCAAAGAGACAAATATATGACTCCCCCCCAAAAACCACGCCAACACCCAGTATGAACTCAACACCACTGTAAAGCACCTCAGCTGCTTATTTCTGAACTTTCAAGGATAAATGCAGCAGGAGTTCCACTGAGTCCTCTGACACTGGAGTCCAAATGTCCCCACGTGACTGCATGGAGGTGCCTCAGTGCCAGGGAACAGTGCTCACTATGAGAACATGAGCTCAGAGCCTTGACGTTGACATTTCTGTTAACAGGAGCCACCCTGTTGGTTTTGCTAGACTGTCAGATGCCGAGACACCAAGCCTAAGACCAGCCTCACACAGACCCTTTGTCCTGAGCCACCGCTCAGTTGACTACCAGCCACTGCCAGAAGTCTCAAAGCAGCTGCCACCAAAATCTCCCCATTACCAACCTCACTTGATCAGCAAAGCAAATAGCTAAAAGTCTTCAAGTACATTAGGCCGAGGATTAAAAAGGTGGCTCAGTTGTAAAGAACCTGGCATCCAGGGCCCCTCAGTCACCCATGTGGTAAAGGAACCTCCCCACACTGAGCTGTCTCTGGCCAGGCCTCCTGACAGCAGCATGACTGACCAGTTAGGCTGGATGATTCCCCATGTGGGTCTCCTATGCGTGTTTGGCAGCAGTCTCGCCCTCTACCCAGAGGGTGCAAACAGCTCCAGACACTGCCCATTATTCGGGGTAGGAGGGGACACAGAATCCCCTCCTTCATCTCCATTAATAGCTGCTCCTCTAACCCCTTCTCCTTAAGGAATCTTAATTCCTCTCCTCACCATCTCTTCTTCCCTAGCCTCTGTTATACAAGAAAAATAAGGAGTCTTTAGGAAGCAAATTACATTTTTGAGCAAAAACAAAGAAAGACTTCCATAGCAGATCCTGAGATTTGCCTCCCTCATGCAAAAATGTTGTGGGTAAATTAAAGAGATTCTGCTAGATTTCCCCACTTTGGCCTCTAGTATATAATAAATAAAAGCAAGTGTCAGAAACAAAAGCATACAAATGCTGGCAAGGGTGTGGAGAAAAGAGAACCCTCCTACACTGTTGGGGGGAATGTAAACTGGTACAACCACTATGGGGAACACAATGGAGGTTTTTCTGGAAACTAAAAATAGAACTACCATATGATCAGGCAGTCCCACTCCTGGGCATGTATCCAGACAAGATGATACTTCAAAAAGATATATGCACCTCTTTGTTGTTCACAGCAGCACTATTTACAATAGCCAAGACATGGAAGCAACCTAAATGTCCATCAACTGATGAATGGATAAAGAAGATGTGATACATATATAGAGTGGAATATTACTCAGCCATAGGAAAGGATGAAATAATGCCATTTTCAGCAACATGGATGGACTTAGAAATTATCACACTAAATGAAGTCAGAAAGAGAAAGATGAAGAGCATATGATATCGCTCTTACATGGAATCTAAAATATGACACAAATGAACTCATCTATGAGACAGAAACAGACTCACAGAAATAGAACAGACCTGTGGTTTTCATGGGGGAGGCAAGCTTGGGGAGGGATAGACTGGGAGTTTGGGATTAGCAGATGCAAACTATTATATATAGGATGGATAAAAAACAAGGTCCTACTGTATAGCAGCACAGGGAACTATATTCAATATCCTGTGACAAACCATAATGGAAAATAATATGAAAAAGAATATATGTATAACTGAATCACTCTGCTGTACAGCAGAAATCAACACAACATTATAAATCAACTATACTTCAATTAAAATATAAAGAAATTGGTCATGCAAAAACATACAAACACTCATGATAAGGTACAGGGGAGTATGACTCAGGAGGTGATGGAGGTTTGGGTCTGAAGCTTATTCACTGAAGGGCACTCTTTAAAGAAACAAATACAAAATCACACATATAATATTAAATACAAAAATGATTATCTCGAAGGAGAAATCACAATTCATTATACATTTTATTAAATGGAAAAATACTCTGGTGAACCCACCCTCGGGAATCCCTTGTGTGACATTCTCCCCTTGACTGTAGGGGACCCCGAGACTGGCTTCAAACCAACAGAATATGACAGCTGTGCTGAAATGACCTCATGACTACATTTCTATGTAGGAGGATCTGTCTAAACTACCCGAGATTTGCCCGCTGGCTGGGGAAGAGTTGTTTGTGGAACGGACCACACAATAGAGAACTGGGAGCAACCTCCAGGAGCCAAGGGTGCCATCCTGCATCTGCCAGCAGCCAGTGAGCTGGCAGGAAGCTGGATACCCTCCCTGCAGCCTGAGACGCTAGGCAGTGCCCTCAGCTCAGCCAGGCTACACCCCTGACCCCTGGAAACTGGAAGCGACGGCTGTGTGTAGTTTGAAGCTGCTGAACGTATGGTAATTTATTACACAGCAACACTACAAATACCACTGACTCCCCAAATCCAGCACAATAACAATCTTGTTAATTAACTTCTTGGCACACCTCTAGAATACTGTCTTATGTTGTATACACTTGCTGTATATGCTTGAACTATCTTGTCATATGCCAGTGATCCTGAAATATTTCCTATAGAGCATTAAAAACTCAGGTAGTCTTTCTTCTGGCATAGTTGATCTAAATTTCTCTTTGATGATGGTTTACAACTTCACAACTACATGACATTGCTAGTATTGAAGGTTTGAGGACTCTTGGCAAATTTTGGCAACCTCTATCCATCTTCCCTGAAAGGAGTGGTAAGATCTGGAAGAATCTTCCAGACCAGTTTCTGACTCCATGTTTAGAGCCTGCCCCTCCTCTGCTTCCCACACACTTTCCGTGCCTGGTGCCTTGGACACACTCGTGCCAGGACATACCCCTGGCCCCACAACTCCCATCATGATGCCAGGTTGAGTCAGGTGGGCGGTAGGAATAATCCTGGTGGGCAGCAGACACTGGGACAGCTGGTGATAACCCAACCACATACCCAGTGATTCCAAACCACACAAATGTGCATCACTGGTCCCCTGTTAGGTGTACCCTTAATCCCACTTCCCTCAGCCATATCCCAAAATGTCATGGCCATCCAACCCCACGCTACATAAGAGGCGGCTGGACAGGCGGTCAAAGTCTAGTGAAAAGAGAGGATGATCTTAACTGACTGTGGTGACAGTATCCTCTCACAAACTCTGGAAAGCACGTGTCATGTGAACACACTGCCGGCAAGAGGCCCTGAGGCTCAAACTCTGGTCTGGGGCTCTGCCGTGGGACCAGCAAGTGGCCGTCAAGCAGGGACACTTGCTGCCACAGGAATCAAGCCTGTGTCGTCACACTGGACTTGTGCCAGTGCCGTTACACTCAGTAAGTGATGGAAACTTGGAACTTTACCCAGACCAATGGGACAACTAGAGCACATGCGACGTCTGTCACTTGAGAAAAGATGAATTTCTTACGACAACTCAACTCTCGCTGTCAGTATGTCCCCCAGATCAAAGGTCACAAAGCTAAGCACCTGGCTCACTCTTCAGATACACCTGTGCAAAAGCGCCCCCTATGCTCCTGTCATGATTCAATCATGGGAATAATGGGAGCAGGGACCCCAAACACCCCGTGCCAGAGCTGAAATGATCACCTAACATCAGCAGTGCAGAGCTTACCCTGGTTAGAACCTGCTGGAAAGCTGTTCAGAAGCCACTGTAACATAATTTACCCCATGACTAATGTGCACGGGGGAACAGGCACACGAGGGACGGGGCAACAGCAGACCCGATGGGGAGGCAGCATGTGCTGGCATGTCTTACCTCATCGTACATGAACTGCAGAGTCAGGGCCGACTTGCCAACCCCTCCACTGCCAACCATGATCACCTTGTGAAGGGCCAGGGAGCTCTGGGTCTTACTCTTGTTTGCAGCCATCCTGCTGGTTTTCTGCGAGATACGGCTGGAGGACCCAGTGGAAGAGCTGCCAAGGAAAGAAACAAGAGACTCAGAGGCAGTTTGGTTTCCACCCGAAGGAAATCAAATGAAAACGCTATGCTTCGTAAAAGCCTAACCCAGAGGTTCCAACAGAGAAGTCATTCATCCAGGCTCCAGGCAGAGACAAAGCCCCAACCACTCCGCAGTCATGGACCAGGAGCAGAGTGAAGGCGAGACACAGAGAAGAAACGAGTGTGCACATCTGATGCCCCATCACTGGAGAGGCAGGGAGGAGAGCCACCATCAAACCCGTGGAGGGACCAGACAGTGACCCCGCATCATCTGTGCCCTGGGAACTGCTCAGGGGCCTCAGCCTTGTTCTCTGTATCCTCACACCCCTGCCCCCCACCTCCAACACACACATGCACACAGCCCGCCCCAGGGACCAGGAGGGGCTCTGAAAAGGGTGAGTAAACCTGCTTTTAATAATCAGCATCTCTTCATGATACAGGACAGTTAAAAGGAGGAAAACTCAACTTTTTACTCCATATTGATCTACACTGATGAACTAAAGTGAGTTAAGCTTTTCTAAAACAACTGTCTATTACTCAAAATCAATTTAGCCTCATCAGAAGTGAGATGAAGTATGTAGAACAGAGCAACCTTGGTGGTGTGGGAAGAGAAAGTATTCTGAATAAGTACATTTAACACATACCTGAAACTTGGGATCTAGTTAAACTTAAAAGCTTCTGCACAGCAAAGGAAAATCATAAACAAAACAAAACAAAAAAACCTGCAGAATAGGAGAAAATATTTGCAGATGATGCAATCAACAAGGAATTAATTTCCAAAACACACAAACAGCTCACACAACACAAAATCAAAAAACAACTCAACTGGACTTCCCTGCTGGTCCAGTGGTTCAGAATCTGCCTGCCAAGGCAGGGAACACAGGTTCAGTCCCTGGTCTGGGAAGATACCACATGTCGTGGGACAACTGAGCCCATGTGCCACACCTACTGAAACCCAAGAGCCCAGAGTCCGTGCTGCACAACCAGAGAAGACACCACAATGAGAAGCCTGCGCACAACAGCTAGAGAATAGACGCTTCTCGCCACAACTAGCCCGAGAGAAAGCCTACATCCAGCAACAAAGACCCAGAGCAGCCAAAAATAAATAAATATTTAAAAAAAAAAAACCAACCAAAAAATGGGCAGAAGACCTAAACACACATTTCTTCAAAGAAGACATACAGACAGCCAATAGACAAAGGAAAAAATGCTCAATATCACTAATTATTAAAGAAATGTAAATCAAAACAACAATGAGATACCACCTCACACTGGCCAGAATGGCCATCATCAAAAAATCTACAAACAATAAAAGCTGGAGAGGGTGTGGTGAAAAGGTGCAGCCACTATGGAAAACAGTGTGAAGGATCCTTTAAAAACTAAAAATAGAGTTGCCATATGATCTACATAAACCAAGTGCCAATTTTTATTTTGAAAGATTTGTATGGAAAATCTCTTTCACATCTGCCAAGGCATAAGGAAAAAGGGTGTGGGCTTGGGCATGTCATGGGCCCAAGTCTGGTTCTGTCATTTGTAAGATGTGGACCCAGATGCTTGTTACTCACTTTCTCCAAGCCAGTTTTCTTACCTGCAAACACAGGCAAACTATCACCCACCCTACAGGATTTTTCTGAGTATTAAATGAGGTAACACATGTGAAACACCAAAGCACTGAGCCTAGTATTTAAGAGGAACTTAACAGCTGGCTTCCTTCCTATCTCATTGTGAGAGAGTTCTTGTTTCTAATTAGACATGATGGAAATCTACTTCTGACAAAGTAATTTGAAAATACCCGCAGTGGAAAAATAAATATGTCTAAACACACATATCACTGGGTAACATAAAACATCATGTTAAATCGGTGGTTCCCATCCTCAGTGGCAAAAGGGAATCCCTGGGGAGCTTTACAAACATCTCCGGAGATTCTGATTTTGGTCTGGGCTACCAGGGAACATCTAAACACTTCCCAGGCGATGACAGTAGATACCAAGGTTGAGAACTTCTATTTAATGCACAGGTGAGCTTGGTAGAAAGTAAGAAATCCCCAAGTTGGGGAGAAAAAAAATCAGAGCAGTAAGAGCTGATATTTCCACAGTTCTGGATGGCTGCTGCTCTTGTCTGTAGAGTCAAAGCTATGGTTTTTCCAGTAGTCATGTGTGGATGTGAGAGTTTGGACCATAAAGGAAGCTGAGCCCTGAAGAATTGATGCTTTTGAATTGTAGTTCTGGAGAAGATTCTTGAGAGCCCCGTGGACAGCAAGGGGATCAAATCAGTCAACCCTAATGGAAATCAACCCTGAATATTCACTGGAAGGACTGATGCTGAAGTTCCAATACTTTGGCCACCTGATGGGAAGAGCTGATTCATTGGAAAAGAACCTGATTCTGGGAAAGAGTGAAGGCAGGAGAAGGGGGCAAGAGAGGACGAGATGGTTGGATATCATCATCAACTCAATGGACCATGAATTTGCACAAACTCTGGGACAGTGAAGGACGGGGGAGCCTGGCATGCTGCAGTCCATGGGGTCACAAAGAGTCAGACACAACTTAGTGACTGAACAACCACCACCACCACACAGGGCTTGGAGACCAGATGCCCATGCCAGGTGGGAGTTAGAACTGAGACTCTTCTCAGTTGAGAATTGAGAAGCCAAGACCCTTGAAGGAATGGAAGAAGTTCCCTCTAGGTTCTTCTGACTGGTCTGAGAATTAACCTGATGTGGGACAGATTAACAGAGACAATCCAACAAAGTTTAGTAACACAGAGACCTAGGAGAGACCCACACAGACTCGGTCACTTGTTCAAATGGCCAAAACCCTCAGCTAAAGGCAAAGGAGGATGTTGAGGGTGGGGAGAGTCAGCACAGGCGGTTACCAGGGAAGCCCAACAAACAAGGTAAGGTTGTCATGCAGGTTGAAATCCTGCCTGCTTCACTGATAAGAGATTCTAGAGATTCCATCATCCTCCTCTTCCTGGTACAGCGAGGGAGACGCCCTTACAAATGGATCTGTACCTGATAAGTGTCAATGTTTCCTACAGAAGTTTAGCTCCTATATGGTTTTTGGAATTTTTTCCATGTCTGTTGTTTCCTGGAAAACAACCATTAGTATGCCAAAGAGACATATCTGGGGACAGTAAATTCTGCTCCCCTACAGCACCAAGAAGGGCGGATGACAAGGAAGTGTGTCTGCCTGAGCCCTGGCCAAGGAAAGTGTGCCCTGACACTCTATAACCACAGCACTCCTCCAATGCCAGAAGGTAAAAGAAAAAGTAACCCAGGCTGGTCAGGAGGCTAAACACAACCCATGAGGAGCAGGGACAGCATGCAGTGAAGACAGCTCAGGATTCCTACAATCAAAGGCCAGACAGGAGCCCACAGCTCCATCCTATGAGACAGTTAAGAAACTAACCACCCAGGAGAGTTGGCATCTGTGACAAGCAGGACTTTGCAGACAGCCATTATAAAGAGTGGTATTTGATCATTTTTCACAAAGACAAATCCAAAATGTGAGGAGAACTGATCAAAAGGCCAAGAGTTGAACAGAATCATTCTGAATGTCTACAGTACTTTTTAAAAGTATTTACCACAGAAAGTAATAAAAATGTAGTGGGGGGAAAACAAACCCAACTTAGTTCACTGGCTGGGGCCCTGAAAATCAGGCTGACGAAAGACAGATTAAGGAGGAAAAACCAGACAGGTGCATCTTGCACACACATAGCAGAGGTCAGTGGTGGTGACTCCAAGGGGACACTTAGAACTTGGGCTCACAGAGCATCTGAACCTAAAAACAATGAGTACTGCAGGGAAGCGACAAGACAAGGGTCAGGGGACTTGCACTTCTAGGAGTGGGAAACTGGGAGAAGGTAAATACAGGGGGGACTAATGCATGGTGCCACCTCTGGGTGATTAAGAATCACCCCACCCTTCCTGGTACAGAGGGGAAGGCAGAGAATTTTTCTTTGTCTGTCACTTTTCAACTGCCTTCAGCTCAAATAAGCGTGTCAAAGTGGCATCTCTGGGGGAGGCATACCCTGACCCCTTCAATGCTCAGTAGAAAGTTTAGAAAATACACAAAACTAGCTTTAAAAAAGAAAAACATCCTGTCATCCAGAGATATTCACTATTATCAGTATTATTTCCTGCTTGTATTTTAATCAATATATTCTTATACTTTAATCCATATATTCCTATATTTAAAATCTTTCTAAGATCATATATATGTAGGTTTTCATTTTATTTTTCATGTATCATATCTACCTGTCTTCTTAAACAGAGAACTGAACATAATCATACCTTTTCTGGATGATTTAAGGAACACCATCTCTATGGAAACCAGCTGTGTGACCAACCTTGGGCTGCTCCAGGTGGGATCACATGTCTGCTCGCTCCCCTCAGGCTGGATCCTCAGTTCACTCCTCCTTTTCTTTTTTATAAAAATATTATTTATTTGGCTGCTCCAGGTCTTCTTGTAGCATATGAGAATCTAGTTCCCTGGACCAGGGATCGAACCTGGGCCCCCAATGTTGGGAACATGGAGTCTTAGCCACTGGACTGCCAGGGAAGTCCCAATTCCCCCTTTTCCAATTATGTGCTTTTTAATAAGTGTTCTAAGCAATTAACTAGATAATTAAGCACATTTGAATTGTGACTAAAATAGGGTAAGTGGGATGAGGAGCAGGCCTCCCCAAAGGCTCAGGAGGTGAAACTGATTTTGACCGAATTTCTGGGCCACGACCATAGCTCACTACAGGGCTGAGGCCGGTGCCTGAGGCTAGAAAACTCCAGAACACCAGCCTGGCACATGATTTCTCTAAAGGAACCTTGCTTCCATTAATTATTATAGTTGTATGAAAATAGAGAAACCCTTTTCCAGATTAGAGGCAGGGGTGCTTTCAAACACATGTAGACATCTAATTCTGAGCTGTTGTTTTCAAAACGCAAAGTCAGTTTCTCTAGAAGAAACCATAATAAATGGATTGAGGACTGGTTTGACAAATCCACAGATATTGCCAAAGTGTCTGTGCTCAGAGCTCAAGAACTGAAATAACCAAGGTGGCTATACAGTCTGTATGACGCGTGAGCACCTGACATGAAGAGGGAGAGGGCAGGAGGATCAGCCATGTGCCCGGCCCTGGACCTGACCTGGAAATGGCAAATGCCAACTCTCCAGACTCCTGTCCCTGGAGATGATAAACCTCTGTTTAAGTCATTCTGAGTCTCTTTATTGTTACTTGTACCGAAAGCATTTCAGAAGCACTCTTTGCACTCAAGAAACTTAAAGTCTAGTGATTAGGTACGGAAGCTGAGTGAATGATTCTATTGTGGGCTGACAGATTCTATGGCAGAAGTACAGAGGAGGGACTTCCAAACCAGAGTAGAAGGTCAGGGGACGTGACCCTCAGTTCTGCAGGAGAACTGAGCCCTGAAGGAAGCGGCCACAGAGGCTACAGAAGTACAGAAAAGGGACTTCCAAACCAGAGAAGAAGGTCAGGGGACGGGACCCTCAGTTCTGCAGAACTGAGCCCTGAAGGAAGTAGCCACAGAGGCTACAGAAGTACAGAGGAGGGACTTCCAAACCAGAGAAGAAGGTCAGGGGACATCTCCTCAGTCCTGCAGGAGAACTGAACCCTGAAGGAAGTGACTACAAAGGAGGAGAAACACCAGGAAGAAAACACAGTAGTGTTTTCACATTGATGATTTCACGTTTATAACAGATAAGCTTCACCAATAAATGTGTTCTTAAAAAATAACAGTAGTCCTTTCCCCCAACATTTTATTATGAAAAGTTCCAAGTTTTCAGAAAAGTAGAAAGAGTTGCATGGGGAACCCATATTCTTACCACCTGGATTCTACAGTCAACATGTTGCTACTTTTGCTTTATCGCAGACCCAGTCACCAGGCATCCCTCTCCCCATCCATCAATCCACTTGGCTTTCTCCCGTGTTTCCATGGAAGCTGCAGACATCAATACCTGCCATTCCTAACCAGCAGACATCTGTTTTTTACAAAGCAATTATACCTCTCCCGGAACTCTTAATCTCTTTTCATGAACTGTTTTGAGTTCGTAGCCAATACCCAAAAGCCACAACATAGACTTTCCTTCAGGGCCCATAACACCAAGTCCTAGCAAGTTCACACCTTAGAGTAGGAGGTCTTTTACCGGGGACTTGAGAAACACACCAGCAGACACCCCTTACCCTGTCTCTACCCACCAACAGGAAAGCTCTAAAGTAGGCTTCATTTTTTGTCCAAAAAACATGTAAACACGACTCTGTGCTAAGCTATGCATCTCTGCCCTTAGAAAACTCAATCTAAGGGAAGATATATAAACAGATCATGGAGACAGAACTGCCCACATGCAGTGATAAAGATGGGCCAAGGTCTGATGGAGAGTGTAATGAAGTCTGGGAAAAGAAGATAGGGAAATGTTCAACATTGAGTCTGAGTTCATTCAGCAGTGGGCGTGAGAGAGGGATGCTTTCCACATGGAACAGAGGGCATGTGCCAAGCAATGTAGGCAGGAAGTGTCTTGGCGGGTCCTGATGTCATCTGACAGTGAAGCACAGGTGTGAGGCAGGAAACTGCCAGGTTTTGTGTCTCAAAAGATAGACCGTTCATCTACATGCATGTCTGCTGTCGCTTCAGTAGTGTCCGACTCTTTGTGACCCTGTGGACTGTAGCCCGTCAGGCTCCTCTGTCCTTGGGATTCTCCAAGCAAGAATACTGGAGTGGAGTTGCCATGCCCTCCTCCAGGGCATCTTCCCAACCCAGGGACCGAACCTGCAACTCTTTCGTCTCCTACATTGGCAGGCAGATTCTTTACCACTAGTGCCACCTGCGAAGCCCTGTTCATCTACAAATAAACCTAAAACACTGTTTTTAGAAACATATCCTACAGAAACAGGGAGCCACTGCAGGGTGGGTCCCCCAACCCAACCTCACTGTAAGGCTTTGGGTCAGTAAGAATGAACATGTACCCTCCCATACAGAAAATCAGACACCTTCATTTAGATGGCTTGGCAGGGAAGCAGAGAGCTGGGCAATGCTTGTCCTATGTAATGTTCTATAGGATATACTAGTATTAGATTGGGCTCCCTACCACTTAGTGTTGATTCAAATACAAGAACACAGATTTATCTGAAAAGTAAAATTCTGAAAGTAAATCATGATATACAAACATAAACCATACAAATGTGTGTTATGAGGAGGCGGTGGTTTCTACTGCACCCCAGTCCCCTGGGCTAACACGGTCATGAGTCTTTCTTAGGCTGGAAGAAAACAAATTGGTAGGTAGAGTCAAAATGAAAAATATAGTACCTTGCCTATCACAGGGCTGTCATAAAAATCAAATGAGAATTTGAAAATTCAGGAACAAATTTACTCCTCAGTCCTCATAAAATTCAAGTGTCCTGGGTAACACGGTGCACAAACGCGCACAGGGAGTGATCCAAAAACTTTACACGTGCCGAGAACTGCATTTAGCACTTTTTCTCCAGATAGTAACCTGGATATTACTAATAGGCCATCATCATAATATTTCAGTCTCTCAGAGTGTTATTCATGTTTTTAATCCTTGAGATAATCAAAATGGGAGAGAATCCTAAACTTGGGACACTTTAAGCGCCAAAATAATTATGAGCAGTAAGGAAAGCAGACACTGAAAAATGAGGAAATCACAAATCCATACCTATAATAAATATTAAACAAGGGAGACAGGAGGGCTCCCCCTTAGGGAAGAATGCCAACACCAGACAAATAAACATAGGGGTGGGGAAGTGAAAAAAACAAAAAATCAACATTTTGCAGCTATCAGAGTAAACACTGATTCAGGCAAGAATCGTTAGAAGATGCTAAATCTAAAGGGGAGATTGAGATGAGGAACAGGATATTTGCACAGTCTTAAAGTGTCTCCACAGATTACTTATGAATCAGACTCTGCACTTTAGTAAGCAGCACTATTCCAAGTGTCAAGACAGCTCCCAACTATTCATACCACTTCCTGTTACAATCCAAACTAGGAATAACCTGATCTAAATTAGGTCATGAAGGACCCTCCCCCCAAAACAGCATTCTCAGATATGAAGGATCACAGGAAACAGATGGATTGCAGGGACAGTAAATGCTGAATACAAAGAAAGAAGAGCGCAGTGATGCCATCTATGCAGGCAACATCATTTCCATTAACACTGAAAATCTCAGCATCTAACACCTATTATTACTTCTAACACAAATTATTACATCATTGTGACAAAATGACTGTATATGTGGGTGTGCGTGAGAATAGAAATTGACAGCACCAAGTCCCTACACCACTGTCTTTTTAATGATATGACACAAACTTCTGGTAATTTGTAAACAGTCTCACACACATTCTCTGGACAGAGGTAGGTAGTGCCTTGTTCATGTGTGTGTTTCCAGGGCCTACAGTGAATCAGAGACCTAGAGATGCCCAGAGAATGAATAAAGAGTGAATGAATGATGAGAGAAGAGTTCTAAAAAATAAAAATGAGGACACATTTTAAACAATTTTCTGTAGTAAAAATACATTTCTCATCTACCTATCAAGGAAACATTGGCTCGAGTGTTACATTGTGAACACTGATTCTAGAAAGTAAGCAATTAAAGCAGCAGCCCTCCCCAGAGGTTTTTATTATAGTTTAGCAATAAATGCTGTTAGCTACAAAAATCATAATTTTTAAATGCACACATGTGCACATGTACACACACATGCTCAGCGGCCAATGTGAAGAGACAAGTCAAAGATGAATAATTATAGATCAGAAAGATAATAACTGCAATAGATTGAAACATATCTAGTTTGTTCACAATGATATTATACCAAAAAGCACCTTATTTATCACCTTTGGAGGACTAGTAAACAAGTCATTATTTTAAAAACCAGTAAAGGAAAAGAATTATTAAAAATGTATCTTGCTTCTCTCATACCAACTGTACCAAATAACAGATGAAGTGAAGATTCCCTTAACAAAATATTCTAACTAATCAAGAACAATAAAATTTGGGATATCACCACTTTGCAACTCCTCATGAGTTAAGAAATCAAGCATCAGGGGGAATTCCCTGATGGTCCAGTGGTTAGGACTCTGCTTTTACTGACAAGAGTGCAGGTTTGATCCCTGAAAAGGGAACTAAAATCTCACAGGCTACTTGATGCAGCCAAAAAAAGGGAAAAGAAGTTGAGTATCGATGGCTGCTAACATTACAAAAAAGATACAACTTGACATCTTGAGAAAGACACATAACCGTGAAAGATGCATTTTTCTTTCAAAAAAAAAAAAAAAACAAGAACTTCTAAATCTAACTACTGAATTACTGGAAGTGCAGGACACAGGGGAATATGCTGAATATACCACAGACACACCATCAGCAACACAGAAGCTGTAGAAGTTCTATGCAATAAGCCACCCCGTTTTGTCAACAAAGTGCAAGAAAAAAAGATGAAGAGGGAATCTGTAAACTATGAGACCTAAGAGTCATATCAACTGATTAAAATACATGGACCTTATTTGGATCCCAAGTTGAACACACACACACACATAAGAAGACTAGAGAATTCTGAACATTTGGCGGGCTTGGATAATACTAAGGAACTATTATTTTAAAAAAAAATTTCAAGTGACTACATTTAACTTCATTACAAATGAAGCTAAATGGAATATGGAATTTGTTTCAAAGTTATCAAGGGGAAGAGAGTGAGTAGGGATGTAGAGGAAATAAGATTAGCCATAAATTGATCAGAAACTGTTGAAGCTGATTGATAAACACAAGGTAGTTCATTATATTAGTCTTTGCCCTTTTGTTTATATTTGAAAATTTCCACACTAAAAAGCTTTTTAAAATAATGAGGACAAAAATATAGGTGCCTGGGTCCCACTCCCCTAGAGATTCCAAATTAGGCACAAGGAAACTAGGTTCTTTGTGTCCAGGTGATTCCAATTCACACGTAGATTGAAAACCATCCCATTAGACTGAGTTCTTTGAGAATAGAGTCTGTATTTTGTTTACTGCAATGTCACCCATTACCTATCACAGAAAGCATATTTAAAAATCAACTGAATGAACTAAGATTGGAGCCAATTTGTCACCTTAAATTCTACAACAACTAGAACAATCATCTGGGTGGAACCAATCTAGCTTCAACTAGAATTCCTACTTTCGCTGACAATCTCACAGTTAACAGTATGCTACCACCTTTGTTTCTGCAAGGGCCATGGTTCATTGCTATCTTAAGAAAATTGATTCACTTTTCAAAAATTGATTCAAAATTATTTTCCTGATTTTTCTAGTATCCTGGTGGAGATGAGAAATACCATCACTCAGCTCTCTGACGTCATCCCTAGAGATGATCTCTTTATTTTTCATTCAGCCCATCAAATGAATTCTCTTCCTCTTCATAGTCACCACCTAACCAGAGAATCTTATTTACCATAGATTTATCTATTGAACTTCTGTTCTTCAAATTCAAGTACTATAATCATCTCCATATATTCACTCTGCAGTTGTAAAATCTACAGAAATAGAAGATCCCTGAGTAAATAAGAAAGACAGTTTTTAAAAGACTGGGAGTTTTTAAAAGTTTTAAGATTTTAAATGACACTTTCTTGGGAAAGTGTAGGAAAGTGTCGAATTTTACCAAGGATAGGGCAAAATCATGAAGATTTAGAACAAATGCTCGCTTCCAAATAATGAAATAAATTTAAAGAAACAAAAGTGATTTCTAATTTGAAAATTCATTCTTGAATTTTCACAATTAGAATAGAGTAGAAGAGATTTCCCTGGTGGTCCAGTGGTTGAGAATCCACCTTCTAATGCCGAGTACATGGGTTCAATCCCTGGTTGGGGAACTTAAGATCCCACATGCTGTGGGACAACTAAGCCCACACACTGCAACTAGAGAGCCTGCATGTCATAAAAGAGAAGCCCCTGAAGACCCAGCAGAGCCAAAGAAAGAAAGAACAGATAGAAACTCCATAAACCAGGAAACATGTCTTTTAATACTTTATCAAATTCTATCAATACCTAAATTTTAATTTTTACTAAATCAGGTTTGGAACATTATTAGTTTATTTATAGCAACATTTTGGAATCCTACCTTAAATCATCCATAAAAACAAATGGATAAGCCATGTTACATCATAAATTTCAATTTATGTTTCAATTTTTGATGGATACCCTCCCAGGACTACATTATTACTTTAGTTTCTTAATGATGGTCTGCTTATCAATCTTTATATTGAGAAAAAAAAAGCACAAATTGCTTCATCTTCTCTCAATGAAACCTAGAAATTCAATTCAGGGCAGTATTTTAAAGATTTGCTTACACACTCAAATCTTCCACATGACGTGTGTGGTGGGAGAACATGTCTACAGCAAGACTGCATGTCTCCAGATGCAGTGTTGTCAAACCACACATTTAATCACCTGGTAACACAATGGGTGTGTACTTTCATATGCTATTTTATTTCTTGCCATAAATCACTAAACTTCTCCAAAGCTCTCCCAACTCTCCTCCAAAATAAAAAAGCAGAGGACTGCTTACAATAATAACACATTAAGAATAACAGGCCCTTTGCGTAATCTCCAAAATATTCAAACAGCTCATACAACTCAACAACAACAAGCAACCCAATCAAAAAATGCGCAAAAGATCTTAATAGACGTTTCTGCAAAGAAGACATACAGAAGGCACATGAAAAGATGCTCAGTGTCACTAATTATTAGAAAAATGCAAATCAAAACTACAGTGAGATACCACCTTACACAGGTCATAACAACCATCATCAAAAACTCTATGAACAATAAATGCAAGAGAGGGTGTACAGAAAAGGGAAGCCTCCTATACTGTTGGTGGGGATGCAAATAGATGCAGCTAGTGTGGAGGTTCCTTAAAAATCTACAAACAGAACTACTGTATGATCTAGCAATCCCAGTCCTGGACATATATCCCAACAAAACTTTAACTTAAAACAAATGCGCCCCTATGCACCCCTCTGTTCATGACAGCCAAGACATGGAAGCCACCAAATGTCCATTAGTAGATGAACGGACAAAGAAGATGGTACATATATACAATGGAATGCTACTCAGCCATAAAAAAACAAAATAATGCCATTTGCAGCAACATGGATGCAAGTAGAGATTATCATACTAAATGAAAAACACAAATACCATATAATATCACTTACACGTGGAATCTAAAATATAGCGTAAATGAACCTAACTACAAAACAGAAACAGACTCACAGGCATAGAGAACAGACTTGTGGTTGCCACGGTGGGGAGAGGGAGAAAGATGGACTGGAAGTTTGGGGTTAGCAGATGCAAACTATTACATAGGAAATGGATAAACAATAAAGTCCTACTATATCACACAAAGAACTATATTCCATCTCCTGAGATAAATAATAATGGAAAAGAATAAAAGGAATGTGTGTGTGTATATATATACACATCTGTGTACTTTTGCCACATGGCAAAAGTACATGTGGTAAAATAAATTTTAAAAAGATTTCACTACATAACACACAACATACACAAATAAGTACTGTCTGCCTAGCATCCTTTTCTAGAGATGGCTCCCCTCCACCATCCTCATGGCTATTACAGGAGGAGGACAGGGCTGAGGGAGATGAGATATCCACGTTAGTATCTGGCCCCATCCTGGGGGAGATGCTGATTCCAAGGAAGGCACCTGACCCAAGTTTGGGTGGGAGGCTGAGAGCGCTGGGTCCGTGGTGGCTGCAGCTGGGAGAGGAGCCCTGGGGCAGAGCTGAGAAAGAAGCAGGAACCACTGAGGTTCTTCAAACCGTACACTGCTCCTTCCAAAAGGAGGGCAGTCTCCCAGCTGGGATTTGGGAATGTCAGTCATCTGATTTTTTTATGAGGCACCAGAAATCTGGGGTTTTATATGCAATCTCCCTTTTTTCAACGTTAGTAACTCAAATTTATTTTTAAAAGCACTGTGAGCAAACAAAGCATGTCTGCAGGCCACTCACTTTCAAAAACTGACAGCTGTCCTTTTTGCCAAGTAGTAGAAGCTGATCTACAGCAAGAAAGAGGGACAGAGCCACACATGGCAAGAAACACTGGCCAGTCCCAGCAACATCCAGGGTGGTGGTTCCAGCCATGCCTGAGCCCTGCACATCCTCTGCTCCTTCCTGTAGCTTCATTTTCTCTCTGAGTCAACAGCATACATTGGTACCCTCCCAGTATACCCTCCTTTGGGAAAGTGGGGGAGGCATAAGTTAGGAGTTTGGGATTAACATATATACTCTCAGTTCAGTTCAGTTCAGTTGCTCAGTCGTGTCTGACTCTTTGCGACCCCATGAATCGCAGCACGCCAGGACTCCCTGTCCATCACCAACTCCCAGAGTTTACCCAAACTCGTATCCATCAAGTCAGTGATGCCATCCAGCCATCTCATCCTCTGTCGCCCCCTTCTCCTCCTGCCCCCAATCCTTCCCAGCATCAGGGTCTTTTCCAATGAGTCAACTCTTCACATCAGGTGGCCAAAGTATTGGAGTTTCAGCTTCAACATCAGTCCTTCCAATGAACACCCAGGACTGATCTCCTTTAGGATGGACTGGTTGGATCTCCTTGCAGTCCAAGGGACTCTCAAGAGTCTTCTCCAACACCACAGTTCAAAAGCATCAGTTCCTCAGTGCCTTTTTTATGGTCCAATTCTCACATCCATACATGACTACTGGAAAAACCAGAGCCTTGACTAGAGGGACCTTTGTTGGCAAAGTAATGTCTCTGCTTTTTAATATGCTACCTAGGTTGGTCATAACTTTCCTTCCAAGGAGTAAGCATCTTTTAATTTCATGGCTGCAATCACCATCTGCAGTGATTTTGGATATATACTCTACTATATATAAAACAGATAACGAACAAGGACCTACTGTTCCAGCACAAGGGAACTCTACTGAACAAGTTCCAGCACAGGGAACTCTACTCAATATCCTGCAATAATCTATAATGGAAAAGAATGTTCAAACACACACACACATACCTGAATCACTTTGTTGTACACCTGAAACTAACATGACAATGTAAATCAATTATACCTCAATTAGAAGGAAAAAAAAACCCTCTGTGGCGTGATGCTGCTTACCTGACATTTCTGTCCCTTCTTGCCCAAGGCTCCAGGTGACAGCACACATAGCTTGGAAGTGTACAAACGACTCAAGTCCAGAAACTGAGATCCAGGCAGGGCCAGGGGAAAATACATAAGAACACTTCCTCCTGAAGGAATAAAGCATGAACTCCAACATCAACTCCACTGAAGGAGCTTCCAGGGAATCCCAACACTCTGCCCCTGTACATCAGGACTCTTGTCCACGATGACAGATGCCCCAGGTGAAAGCAGCTTAAGCAAAAAAGTCCTGGACTGGCTCACACAGCTGATGTTCAGGAACAGAGTTCGCTCCAGGGACCCAGACAGCAACTCTGGGATCCAAACTTTCTCTATTGCTGGTCCCCCCAACCATCACACCCGCCCCCACCCCTAGATCCCTCGCCATCAATGCTCAGACCCGATGCCTCCTCCTGCGGTTTTCCACAGACACCTCATGTACTCAGAGAGGCCTCCCGGACCTCACATGCCCCACCTCTGCTCTTTACACATCTTTCACTGCCCTGACTGCAGCCTGCAGTTCCTTTTTTTTTTCTACTTCCTTGTTTTTTTTCTGTTTATTCCACTACAGGTGAAGCTCCATGAGGCTGGCCTCAGGGCTGCCTTGTCCCTCTCATACCCTGCCACTGTAGGGATATTTCCCTTTATCATCAAATAAAGCATGCTGCAACCTAAGTAACACGAATTTTACCCAAGCTATGGTCATCATGGGAGAAGGAAATGGCAACCCACTCCAGTATTCTTGCCTGGAGAATCCCCATGGACAGAGGAGCCTGGTGGGTTACAGTCCATGGTGTTGCAGAGTCAAACATGACTGAGCGACTCACACTACATAACTATGGTCATCGTGAAATCTAGCACATGGCATATATATGACATTTGGGGATTCATCCGTATCTTATTTCTGGTACTTATAGTCAAAAGCCTAAAAACTGTAAGCCACTACTTCCTTATTTTAAAAACAAAGGTTGACAAATGAATAATATTAATATATTGTCTCAGGTTTGAGAAGTTGCCACTAAAAATTTTTAATCTCTTAAGGTTATTTTAGTCTTCTTTGAACTTATTCTGAGGCTGTTGTTATTAGTGATGAGACACCCACAAAACAGATTACCAGCACCAGGTAAAGTAAGTTTATTTATTTGACAATTAAGTGTTTATTTATTTATTTGTCTTGTCGAATAAATAAAAAATTATAGCCTCAGTGGTTGGGTGTTTCAATCCAATATGCAAACTCCCCACAATTATACAAGAGATACTCTAAAAATTAGAGCACCTAGTTTTTATAGGAATCTCATCATTTCACCTACTGCTTTAAATGAGGGTTTATGGTCACTTGATTGCTATCTGATTGGCAGTGACCTTTCTGACTGGCCATCTCTTATGTGACTTTGCCTCTTAGAAGGGAGCCAGGGCCCTGCAGGGGACAAGTGAACCTGGATGATCAGGTGACAGGAACAGCAGGACCATGGCTCTGAGCTCCAGGGGCTGCTGGTTACCTAGCCAAGGGTCTCTACAACCAGATTCATGAGGGCCACTGCTCAGCCTCCAGTAAATCTTTCTAGCAAATGAACATGCTCAGAATGGACCTCTCTGGTTGATACGTTTGTACTGTCATTGCTTTTCATGACACCGGGATTCCAGGAGTGATGATCCTGGCAGGAAACAACTGAAGTCTGAGTCTTTCTCTCTGTAGTCTCAGCCTTTCCCACACGGACTGACTCAGACAAGGAAACTCTGAGTGTCCCCTCCCTGTGTGTGGCTGCTACAGCCATCAGCACCAGGGAACAGAATATTTTTATCTTCTCATACAGATAGACTCAGTTTCCATTTCTATGAAAATAAGGAAGTTGAATTAAATGATCTAAGTTCCTTTCCAATTTTTTTCAGTTTTTTTTTTCCTGAAATTAGGTCTGCAAAACAAATTAGTGCTCCCCTGTGCCTAAGGAAATTTCTTTTAGGTGTTTCCGTTGCCTAAAGCATATCTCTAATCTGTTCTCCTGCCTAAGGCGAGGGCGGGGGGGGGGTGGCAAACAAACAAAACTAAATAAAAACAAACTCAATTGACTAAAACAAAACCACCAGAAAGCTGAGTTGCTCCTTGTAAGCCTCTGGTCTGTACCTCTGGGCACAGGTTATTCCTTCCTCTTGATGAAAGGTCCACCTGAATATCTCCTCCACCACCTCCCTGGACCCCACGCCCCACCGTAGCTGACCCTCCCAGCCCAAGTGGGCTCCCAGGCCCACCAACACCACCCACAGCTGCACTGAGATGAACAGCGTTTTCCTCTTGGATGAGGCCTGTCCCTCTCACTACATTGAGAGCTGCCGTGTACCTAACACTTAGGAGACGCTCAGTCCTTGGTGGATTAAAAAAAAGCAAGTTGACAGCCTCAAAAGGACAAGTGGTAACTAGTAAGATATGAAAACTTAATTCACTTAAAGGGTGACATTCATGAACTACAAGCAAAGCAAGAAACAGGGGGAGGTAATTTTCAAGCTCTGAT
This sequence comes from Okapia johnstoni, assembly GCA_024291935.2. Taxonomy (NCBI): domain Eukaryota; kingdom Metazoa; phylum Chordata; class Mammalia; order Artiodactyla; family Giraffidae; genus Okapia; species Okapia johnstoni. The sequence goes on along the minus strand of CM044319.1, from coordinate 46,526,309 downwards.
TTTTTTTTAAAGAATGTGTAATTACTTCTGAAATAAAGACCTCTCCTACGAGACCCTCACTTCCAGTAGAATCTGGGGATCTCACAGGCTTTGATGAAGGCCACCTATTTAGACAGACTTAAATTCCTTCTACCTGCAAAGGAGTCACGAAAGCTACTTCACTTACCGATGGCTGAATGTCAAGTCTGGAACTAGCATACATGGCCCCGTCCTGAATGATGTATCCAAGTAAGACCCTGTTTAGAGGTGTGCTACCACTGTTTCCATTTCTGCATCATCTACTGGCACATCACATGCACACAAGCAGAGCTGTGACCTGGAAGGTCACTTAACTGGTTGGTGCAGGGCTGGGAACAGCTGCCCACTGTCCTGCCTTGGGGTCCCCACTCTGAGCCCGACACTGTGTGGCTCCATTAGTGGACTTGGGTGGGGCAAGAGAGACCTGCAAACGTGGTGTGAAATCCTGGAATTCATGGATCAGAAAGCTCAATGAGCGGCAGAAATGCACAGGCAACTAGAGCACACGTTCTGAAACAAACACCTGGGAGGAAATGTACAGTCCCTGGGACAATCAGGTTCATAGAAATGAAAAGTAGACTAGTGGGGGCCAGACTGGGGGCCAGGGAGGACGGGGTGAGTGTTTAATGGGCACCAAGTCAAGGCTATAGTTTTTCCAGTGGTCATGTATGGATGTGAGAGTTGGACTATAAAGAAAGCTGAGCGCCGAAGAATTGATGCTTTTGAACTGTGGTGATGGAGAAGACTCTTGAGAGTCCCTTGGACTGCAAGAAGATCCAACCAGTCCATCCTAAAGGAGATCAGTCCTGGGTGTTCATTGGAAGGACTGATGTTGAAGCTGAAACTCCAATATTTTGGCCATCTCACGCAAAGAGTTGACTCATTGGAAAAGACCCTGATGCTGGGAATGATTGGGGGCAGGAGGAGAAGGGGGCAACAGAGGATGAAATGGTTGGATGGCATCACCGATTCAATGGACATGAGTTTGGGTAAACTCTGGGAGTTGGTAATGGACAGGGAGGCCTGGCGTGCTGTGGTCCACGGGGTCACAAAGAGTCGGACATGACTGAGCGACTGAACTGAAGCTTCAGAAAGGGATGACAGAAATGTTTAGGAAACAGAATAGTGTTCATGACTGTACAATATGAATGTACTTAATGCCACTGAACTATACATGTAAAAATTATTAAAATGGTAAACTTTATGTATATTTTACCATTGTCTTTTTGTTGTTTGTTGTTGTAGCTATATACCAGCTGCAGTGTGGATGGGGAGGAAAAAACTGCTCAGCTTGAAGTCTGGAGCCTGCCCCAAGGAGGCTTATGACCTTGGTTAAGTTGCCTTTTTCAGCCTCAGTCTGATGCAGAAAATACACAGATGTGTTTCCTCGGGGTCATTGTGAAGAAACGAGAAAACACCTATCACAATACCTGGCTCTCAGTAAGCACTTTGCTTTCTGAATATCGCTCTGATATTCTAGAAAGGTCTTGAGAGAGAAATTGGCCAAGGAGCCGAAGCTAGCCCATGGCCAGGCATTGCCATCATCCGTGTCCTCTCCTCTAACAGTCCAGCCCCAGCCTCTACCTACTAGCTCACCGGCTCATGTGCCTGCCTGCTGCCACCTCCACTCTGAACTTGGGCGCGCTGGACTCCTGCACTTTCTCCAGGTGCCCCAACCCTCCATGGGCCCATTCTCCTCTTTCCCCAGCTTGAGGCCCCAAGTCCCTCCTGCAAATAAGGTCTTCTCCCTCCCCCAGCTCACGACCCTTTCCAGCATCTGTGCCTGGTGTGCAAATGCTGCTGGAGTGGGAAAGAAAGTCACACAGCCAGCCTTAGGAAGCATCACCTTCAGTGTGTTTATGATCACACACCAGGAGCCAGCGTTCACTCTACACTCCCAGAAATCTCCCTGTGAGGCTCCCCAGGCTAGCTCTCCACCAGTGACCTTACCTTATTTCCCCAGACAGAGGCCATGGAACACACCTGCCTCACTGCCCCACCTCCAAATCTACAAGCACCAGCACCTGTGCCCGCCCCCTCCTCATCTCCTGCTCTCAGCAGAGGCCAGCCTTGGACACAGATTTTGGACACTGTGCTGCCCCCACCCCCACACCCAAGAACGTCATTCTGCCGTCACCCTCATTCTTCTGCATCATTAATCAGCCTTTACTTCCTACGGGGTCCTCTCCAACAGCACACAGACACATTCTGTTTAACCTGCATCCTAAACACACCCCCTTGGTGCCCATCTGTCCCTCTAGGCAGTGACACAAGTTCTCTGTAGGCCTGGTTATCTGGACCGGTGCCTCCCAGGCAAACTGCCAGGGAATCTCGTTCAAAGGCACATCAGATGCAGCAGGTCTAGGGTGGAGCACAGGCTTCTGTACTGCTGGCCCCTCCAGATGCTGTTCCCGCCACAGACCCCACTCTGAACAGCAGAGCCCAGTGTTTCTTCCCTACACCTTCATGTACGAAATCCCTTCTAATCCAACCCAGCACAGCTTTAAGGAGACCTGTCCCATCAAGGTCACCAGTAAACTCCATGTTGCAAACTCCAATCAAAGCATTCCTTCCTCCTCTCCAATCCTCTCCAGTTCTTTTAAAATGAGCTGTAGCAACTGGAAAAAAACTTTTCCCAGAAGGGGAAGGCCCCTGGTAGACCACCAACCAACCCTTCTCCATCTCCCTCAGGCTCTGCACCCTGCACCTCTCACGGCACCTGCTATTCCTCTGGTAGCAGTGTCACCAGCAGAGGCTGCTACCAGGCATTCCTTCCCTACCTGGCTTCCTAGTGTTAGTTGCCCCCGGAGCTCAGGCTCCCCCTCACCTGTCTATACTCTCCCCTCGGGGATCCCATTTGTCTCAGCAGCCCCAAACTCTCAGAACATGGGCCAGAGTGCCTCCAGACTCACTCACTCCCCTCTGCCTTGTGCTGCCTCTCCCAGGGAGGGTGTCTCACAAGAATCTCAAACTTAACATTCCCAAAGTACAACTCTTGATTCCCTGCCACGTTAAAACCTACTCCTCCTCCATGGTTCCCCATATCGAATTATATCCAGGTCTCATCACTAAAGCCAAACACATGAGAGTCACCTTTGATTCCCCTTGCTCTTTCCCCAACTCAATTCACCACCGGTTCTACTGACTCCACCTCCAAAGCCACCTGCTTCCTCCACCTCCTCTGCCACAGCCCGGCCCACCCACCAACCACTGACCAGTCATAACCTCCCAGCAGACCCCTCATCGCCACTTCAGCCCTCTGCAACATCTTCTCCACACAGTCCCTCCTGTAAACAAAAGCCGCACAAGTGAACGTGTGTCTACGGCCCTTTAATGGCTCAATGTGAACGAAATCCAAACTCTCCATCCACCAGGCCCCCAAGACCCGGAGGCACCTTCTTCCAGTTCGCAGGGCCTGCTAAGTGGGGCCCTGCAGGATCCCTCTCATACACTCTCCCCTTCTCATCCTGCTTTTAGGAGGACCGGAAGCAAGAAGAAACACAGTACTGTCAGGAAACTGGAGAAAGGCCCTCGGGGCTGCCTGGAGCAGAAAGGAAGAGGCGGAGCCTGGCATGAGATGAAGCTGGAGAGGAAAGTGGGACCAGGAGTTCAGCAGTTTAGAGATGTTAGACCTGCTGCTGAGAACCAGAAAAGCCTTCCAAGTGTTACAAGCAAATGGGTGACACAATTAGACTTGCCTGTTGAGGTCCTCGTAGCTCTAGTGTAGAAAAGCTGAGGGGCCCAGAGTTGATGAGGAGGGGCAGGGTGGAGCCAGCAGGCCTGGCCTGAGGGAATGACAGTGGACACAGGAAAGGTGACCAGACTTTAGAACTACTTAGGAGATTATGATATTGTGAGTTATAAAGGATATATATTTGGTCATTCAGATGACCTAATTAAAGTGCTCATGTGTGAAAGTGTTAGTCACTCAGTGGTATCCAACTCTTTGAGACCCCATGGATTGTAGCTCACTAGGCACAGAGTTTTTCTAGGGAAGAATACTGGAGTGGGTTGCCATTCCCTTCTCCAGGGAATCTCCCTGATCCAGGATCGAACCGAGGTCTCCTGCATTGCAGGCAGATTCTTTATCAATGAGCCACCAGAGAGACCCATGCTCATGTGTAGTTGGTCTTTGTCCACAGTTCCTGGCTCACAGCTCTGACTCTTGGCATTTCCTGAGTGACAAGAGCAGGGGGAGCATCTGTCGTTATGTCTGGTCCTGTCCTCAATTCCTGAAACCAACTCAGAGGTATAAAGGTGAAACTGGTCACCTCATTGCTCACAACAAGTCTCTTGTGACTACAACTGGGGCACACCTACAAGCTGATTTTGGGGCTCCACCTCAGGACACCAGGGGAACTGACCTTGAAAAGATGGTTGGAACCTTCAGCCCCACCCCCTGATTTCTGGGGAGGAGGTGGGGGTTGGAGGCTGAATCCACCACCAGCAGCTGATGATGTGATGAGCCATGCTTATGGAACAGGACCTCCAAGAAACCCAAAAGGCAAGGTCAGAAGAGTTTCCAGATGGCGGAGCAAGTGACCATGGGAGGCTCTAAACTCCACGAGGACCGTGTCCTGTGAACCTCTTCACTTGGCTACTGATTCCTACTTGCTAACATCCTCTGTGATAAAGTGGTAATTTAGGGTTTGCTGAGTTCTGTGAGCCATTCCAGCAAATTAACCAAACCAAAGCAGAGGGTTTTGAGACCCTGTAGTCGATAGCCAGTGGGTCAGAAGTACAGATGATGACTGGGCTTGTGACTGGCATGTGAAATCCAGTCAGGGTGTTGTGGGTACCTCCAAGTTGTAGGCGGTTGGGCAGATACACAGTCTGGATATGTGACTAGTGTCTGAAATGGGGCCAGTCCTGTGGGACTGAATCCTTGAATTGTGGTGTCTGATGCTGCCTCTGGGTAGCGAGTGTCACGGGTGAGTTGATCTGCAGGACACCCCGCTGGGGTCAGAGAATTCCTCAGTGATGTGACCCCACACACAACCCACACTGGAACTGGGTGTAGAACCCTTTTAGGAGTTAAAAAATGGTACAGTTAATGAATGAATATATATAATTTGAGATTTTAAAAAGGCTTAATATGCGAGGGTGAGCAGAGGTACCTCTCTGGCTGAAATCCATCAACTCATACACAGTGAATGACCGGCCACAGATCTTTTCCTGTTTTTACTAGCGGAAGGGGGTGGGAGGAAGGAGGGGGATGAGGGGAGCGGCAGGATAAGAGGAGACAGAGATACTAGCTCATAAATTAGGGCAGGGGATGGGAAAGGGGCCAAAAACAGGAAGAAAGGAAAGGCAAATTGTGCTGACTTCTCCAGTCTGCCTCCTGGTAACTCTTAACAGGCTTGAACTGGGTTGGAATGAACAAAAGCAATTCTCAGAGGACTTCATTTTCTGAAATTACAATTTAACATGATTTACGAAGCTTCTTGTTATAAATATGCTTGAGTCAAAGGATATTTGTCACATGAAAGTATTAGAATCATAGAATTTTTAAGAGACAGGAAAAATCTGCAGATCATTCACTCAGGCCTCTGGCTCAGGGTCCCTAAATCCTTGTCTCCACATGCAGACACTCCAGAAAGATTTCACTGAGAAACTAAAATAATGAGGCCCTTCTCTCCAGGTGGACAATTAAAACGTGTTAGGCTTCCCAGATGGCTCAGTAGGTAAAGAATCCGCCTGTGAATGCAGGAATCGAAGGACACGCAAGTTCAATCCCTGGGTAGGGAAAATTCCCTAGAGAAGGAAATGGCAACCAGCTCCAGTATTCTTGCCTGGAAAATTCCATGGACAGAAGAACCTAGCTGGCTACAGTCCCTGGGGTCACAAAGAGTTGAACACGATTGAGCAGAGCAACCGCAGGGTTTCAAAGAGAAATGAAGAATTGCTAGGCAAATATTGTCCAAAGATTTAAGGTAACTGGAAGAGTGGCTTTATTTTTTCCCCTGGAATGCCATAGTTTATTTATTGGTCTTAGTGTCAGGGCTCTACAAGCACTTTTCCTGTGATTATGCCTCTTCCCTCCTCCCTTAAAAAAAAAACTTTTTAGCGTGGAAAGTTTCACACATACATAAGGGTAGGAAGAAGTGTTTAATAAACAGCCTTGTACCCATCACCCAGGTTCTCTGAGACTTTTTCAGCTACTTTGCCAGTGAGTTTTATGTTTAAAAAATACACAGATGATTAATGACTAATTTTATGCTGCTCATCATTTTGGCAATCATTTTTAACCAATTTGTTTTAGGGTTAAAAAAAAAAACTCAGCTGTTCCATTTGGTTTAGGGATTAGCAAGATTTTAATTTCTAATTTCCAAAGCTACTGCATATTTGGCTAATTAATTCTAGCATCTGACAATGAAGGACCAGAAGAAAGAACATAAAGTTTCAAGTATAACATTAAAAGTTCTAGAATAGTAATCCAGCTGCATTTTAATCTCCTGTGGTACAGACTTCAGGAAGCACATGAAACAAAACCTTCAAAAAGAAACTGTGGTAGCTAGTGTCCAAGAACGTTAATTGGTCCTTAAGCTTCCCCAGGGCAGTCCACTCCCACAATGCACCAGGCTGGTCCATGTGCTGGCAGAAGCGATGATGGCATACTTCCAGACTAGGTACCAGGATACCACACTTTCCAGCCTGATCATCCTCCCTTTCCCTCTCAGATCACCTGCTCTCAGGAGAAAGTGAGCTCCCATGTTGTGAAGAGTCCTGTGGAGTGGCCACGTGGTAAAGACTGAGGCCTCCACCCAATAGCCATGTGAGTGCCCCACCCTGGGGCAGTGACAACAACCTCGGCAGAGACTCTGAACAAAAGCACCCAGCCAGGCTGTTCCCAGATTCCAGAAACTGTATGATTGTGAATGTCTATTGTTTCAAGCTGCTAAGTTTGGGGCAATTTGTTACACAGCAGTAGAAAATTCATTCAAAAGATAAACTTTAGAGGTAGGCAGTCACACAGGGCCAAACTACTCTATTTCCTTCAACTCATATACTAAGCAAAATTACATAGCTTGGAGTATCAATATTTTAATTTGGATCAGACCAAACTTAATATTCTGTATGTCAATTCCCAATCAGTGGGCCTAAAACATACTATAGAGACTGCCCACAAGGCACTGACAAAAGCAGTAAATAAAAACAACGGACTAGCGATTACCTATTTTTTTAAGTTTTTTTTTATGTGGACCATTTTAAGGTCTTTATTGAATTTATTACAATATTGCTTCTACTCTATGTTTTGGCTTTTTGACCACGCAGCATGGGAGATCTTAGCTCCCCAACCAGGATCCAACCTGCACCCCCTGCATTGGAAGGAGAAGTCTTAACCACTGGACCACTAAGGAAGTCCCTGCTGCTGCTAAGTCGCGTCAGTCGTGTCCGACTCTGGGCGACCCCACAGACGGCAGCCCACCAGGCTCCCCCGTCCCTGGGATTCTCCAGGCAAGAATACTGGAGAGGGTTGCCGTTTCCTTCTCCAAGGAAGTCCCTAGCAATTATCAATTAATATAAGCACCTGTTTCTGCATTTAGGTTTCAATTTTTTTAATGGCAAAAACTCCTCAAAGATTTGTCTATAGCAGTAACAGAGAACACCCAGGAAAACGACAAGTACTTGTTTGTTTGTTTTTTTAAGGGTAACATAAATGTGAAATTGAGATCTGGCTGGCATTCTGTAGTTGCTATGGTAACCACAAGCACCTGCCCTCTCTGACAAGCAGCATTCACATTCTCTTCCACTTTCTTCCTACTCTCACTCACCCAAAGGCTCCCACGTCCTCTTGCCTTCTTTGCCCCTCTACTTTTTGGAACATCCAAGAATATGTATATACGCACCCATAACTGTATCCCTAGGAACCAAAAAACGAGGAGCAAAAGAAGACAGCTCATGGTCAAGTGTCCAAGACCAGATACTCAGCTGCCATTAGTCAGATCAGAGGGTCTGTGTGAGCAGACAGCTAATGCTCAATGAATACCAGTTTCCTTCTTCCTCCTCACCTCCCCCCAGGTTCCCCCGCATGGTGAGAACAGCTTCATTTTCTCTAGTACTTGCTTAGTTCTCCTTCATTTGGACTCCCTTCAGCAACTTGCATTCACTTTAGAAAAATATCCAAGGGGCCGTTTGTTGAGAGGTACAGGCAGCCGCCAACTTGGGATGTAACCTACGATTTCTCAACTTTATGATAGTATAAAAGCAACATATGTTCAGTAGAAACCATACTTCAAATTTTGAATTTTGATCTTTTTTCTAGGCTAGCAATATACAGTAAGATACTCTCTTGTGTGCAGACAACCTATATAGACATATCTCCCAAAAAGATATACAGATGGCCAACCAGCACATGAAAAGATGCTCAACATTGCTAATTATTAGAGAAATGCAAATCAAAGCTACAATCATCTCACACCAATCAGAATGGCCATCATTTAAAAGTCTACAAATAATAAAATGCCGGAGAGGGTGTGGAGAAAAGGGAACCTTCTTACACTGTTGGTGGGAATATATATACATTGGTGCAGTCACTATGGAAAACCGTATGGAGGTTCCTTAAAAAGCTAAGAATAGAACTACCATATGATCCAGCAATCCCACTCCTGGGCATAGATCTGGAGAAAACTAATCCAAAAAGATACAGGCACCCCTATGTTCACAGCAACACTATTAACAACAACCAAGACATGGAAACAACCTAAATGTCCATGGGAAAATGAATGGATAAAGCAGATGTGGTACATATATACAGGGGAATACTACTCTGCCATAAAAAGCATGAAATAACATCATTTGCAGCAACATGGATGAATTTAGAGATTATCATGCTAAGTGAAGTAAGTCGGACAGAAAAAGACAAATACCACATGATATCACGTATAGGTGGGATCCTAAAGAATAATACAAATGAACTTATATACAAAACAGAAATAGACCCACAGACATAGAAAACAAACTTACGGTTACCAAAAGGGAGGGTGAGGTGGGGGAAGGAGGGGGACAGGGAGACAAATTAGGAGGTTGGGATTAACATATACACACTACTATATATAAAGCAGATAAACAACAAGGGCCTACTGTATAGCACAGGGTACTTACATATCCAATATCTTGCAATAACTTTTAATGGAAAAAATCTGAAGATGAATATATATATATGTATGTATATGCGTGTGTTAGTCACTCAGTTGTGTCCAGCTCTTGCGATACCATAGACTGTAGCCTATCAGGCTCCTCTGTCCATAGAATTCTTAGGCAAGAATACTGGAGTGGGTAGCCATTCCCTTCTCCATATAGGCATATATATATGTGTATATATTTTTTATGTGTGTGTACATATATATATGTATGTATCATTGTGCTGTACACTTGAAACCAATACAACACTGTAAACCAACTATACTGCAATAAAAAAAAAAAGACCCTCTCCTGTGATGATGGGCCACAGCCCCATTCAACACAGGATCATGAGGGTGAACAACTGATACAGCAACAGTCCATACCCTCCAAACCCACAGAGCCAGTCTGCCTTCCACTCTGAACACAGAATTCAATAGGTTACATGAGATATTCAACACTACAAGACAGGCTTTGTGTTAGGTTATTTTTTTCCAAATGGAGGCTGAGGAGTGCTCTGAGCAGGTCTAAGATGGACCAGAAGATGAGGTTCAGAAGTGTATTAAATGTATCTTTGACTTATGATATTTGTAACCTATGATGCGTTTACCAGGACATACCTCACCCTAAGTCAAGGACGATCTGTAATTGGAGCCAGTGAAAAGTGGGCCTCTTGCTATCACCCTGAGACAAGTTACAGCTCCCAGGACTACTCAGTACTGTCCTTCTAGGTCGTTACACTGTTTCCACATTTAGCTTTCAGAAAAGAGCTCCAATTATGTTTCTAACATCCACAAATCCACTAAGTGAGTAAGAATTTAGTAACTGAATGCAAAGAAGTATTGTGGGATGGGGAGATGTAGCACAAAGAATTATCTCAACTGTGTGATTTAAAAATTTCCAGCATCTCAAGCCAATCTTGGGCCAAGGCAAGAACCTTGAAGAATTAAGGCAAGAAATCAGAACTTTTACACTTCGTCTACCTTCTACCAAGACTCACTGAAACCCCATTTACAGCTCTAATTCTCTTTTCCTATCTTTAGATGTCCAGTCCTATATCTGCTCCCCCAACACACAGACACAAATAAAGTATCTAATTAACTTAGGTCTCCACTCTTTTTCACATGAAATCTTGGGAAAGGTTCTACACCTTTGGCATAGTTGGGAAATCTTGCTGATATCTCAGATCAGAATACCCACTGTTTCCAGGGGGAAATAACATGAATAGAAAGGAAGGAAAGACCCAGATGGGATCAGAAGACAGACTAGCTGTCCCAGCTGAAACCACATAGAAGAGATGTGTGTGCGTGGCTTTTTTCCCACCCCAACCACCATCTACCCCCACTACCACAAACAGCACCTCAAACATTCCTTACTTTGTTTAACACTAACAAGTAGGTCAGTTATTATCACCTTTTCACAGCTGTGGACTCTGCAGTACACAGAGGGGCAAAGCCCTGCTCAAGATCACACAGCGAATCAAGTTTCAGAATCTGGATCCTCCTGTTCTTCCCAATATTCAATGCTACCTTTCAGCTCAGCCCATATCTGATATTCCAATGATACTGCTGCAGGTTGAAGGACGATTGCCTTAAATTGCTTGAATTCTTACATCCGAGAATCTTACTGTCGTGCTTATAACATGGGTCATTCATCCACTGAAAAGATACCCTATCCCCTCCGATCATTAGTACCCACTATCTATCCTCAAAACCTAGTCCTCCTCCCCCCCAAATGAGGTTAGGAGACCAGGACAAAGTAGAAAGTTCACGTTCTACGAGGGCTGAAACCAAGTTACAGATAAGTCCAATGAGAGCAATCAGCCAAGTCTCTCACTGGCAATTCTAAATGAGTCCGCCAGACAGGAGAGCTTCTCTCCAGAAGAATCACCTGAAAGCAACGAAGTTCATCGTTTCCAGATTCACCTGAAAACGAACACGGACAGGAGCCTGGGCGCAGCTACTGCTGCCCCTAGCCGTCTGAATCCACCAGAGATGACCTCCTAGACCTACCGGGGACGAGAAGAGAAGCACGGGCAGGTTCAGGTGCGCCCGAGGAGAAGCCGCCCAACGCCGGCCCCTCTCGGGATGGAGCCAGGGGTACGGGGCCAACTCATGCTCATCTCCAACACAGGACCAAACCAAGTCCGCAAAGAGACCACACGACTTCCGAAGAGCGGCCCCGGGTCGGTCCACGGCCAAGTTCTTAAGGCACTAACAAGTTTTTGCAACATTCACAGACTCGCCCTGACCACAGCGGCGACTAAGGGCCTGAGGAAGTAGACCATCCTCAGCAGGAGGCCCGAAGGGCAGGAAGTGGAGGCAGAGGCCACTTGCGGGAAAAGGGAAGGAGTGGCAGACTCGGGGGTGGGGGAGAGGGAGGAAAAGCGGGGCGCCTCCCCTTTTTCCTCGGCCCCAAGCGGGTCTGGGAGGACACCCACCCCAATCCCCGCCCGAATGGGGCCGCCGCTGCCAGGATGCCCTTTGGCCACAGACCTGCGCGAAACTGGGGTAGAGGCCACTGGCCCGCAACGCGCACCCGCTCCCCGCGCGCGCCCCACTTCACCTGAGGGGGGCCCCCTGGAGCGCGGACACCCTTACCTGGGACCCGTCCCGCGCAGCCTGGGCGTCCGCACCCGCCCCTGCCCTTAAACCGGCTCCGCCCGCTTCCTCGCGTCCTCTAGGGGCTGGACCCCAGCCGTGCCCCGCCGATTTGTCATTGAGCAGCCTGCCGGCTTCCCCACCCCTGAGCGCGCGCCCGGCGTCGCCTAGGCAACCCCGCCCCTCCAGAGCGCGCCCTGCCTTCCGCTCCTGTCCGCGCCCCCCGGAGGCCGCGCCCATCGGGGCGGAAACTTCCAAGCCTAGGGCGGGAAGGGCGGGCTCGGCACCCTGGCCCCGCCCACCTCCGCTTCTTCCTGTCCGCGGCGGACGCGCTGCACGTGACCGCTGCTGCCCTGAAGGAATTCCAGCCGGTCTGGGGACGCTGGGTGTGGTGGCCGGGGTGTTCCCGCCGTAAGTTTACGTCAGGGCGAGGCCAGACCCCTGGAAAGCAAAAGGGAAGGTCTGGCCTGATATAGAGAAACCAAGGTAAATCATGATGCGGCGGCGCGGGACTCGCGGACCAGGGCCTCCCGAGACGGGACCTCCGCCTGCCGCCGGGACTCGCCAGGCTGATAACACCCCATTAGCAGTAATGCGGCTGTCGGTGCCAGCAATAACTTGGCCCAGGTCACGCACAGGGGCTGGAATCCTCACCCCAGCCGTAGCCTTGATGCAGCAAGTTCAGTGGGCCGACAGGTTTTCCACCCACAGTATGTCCCGTTAAGGTCCCCCAAAGCCGGGGAACTTGTTCTTTCGATCCATAGGATTTGGGTTGATTTTCCTAACCGCCCGTTCCTAGAGCTGAGTCCTACCCTCACTCCACTTGCCTCCGTAGGATTTATGGCCCCACTGATGCCTCACAAACCTCACGGCATGTCCATCACACACCCTATGGCAATTAATTGTTTAAATGACCGCCTCCATAATCTCTAGGGATGGAAACTATCTCATCTCTTGTTCAATCTGATATCCACAGTAGCTAGCATCGGTAAAATTAATTCTCTCCTCGCTGATTATTATACATCAGGGTACTGTGTGTATTATATGAGAGGCTTTGTGTTGTGATTAAATTGCTATGTATAAGCAACAAACAGATTCAGGCACTCTACCAAGAGCTGAAGCAAAAAGCACAGAAGCTTTTACTTAGTCTTTAAGTAATGGGCTTAACAACAACAAAATGTCACCAGAATATCCTAGTGTTACCCTACTATCTTAAGTAGTCTGTTTTGTCCTCATACACATTAGTCGTGTGTGTGTGTGTGTGTGTGTGTGTGTGTGTGTGTGTGTGTGTGTGTGTTGCTCAGTCGTGTCCGGCTCTTTGTGACCCCCATGGACTAGCTCATCCGGCTCCTCTGTCCATGGAATTCTCCAGGCAAGATACTGGAGTGGGTTGCCGTTTCCTTCTCCATAAAGTCTTATATTGCCTGCTCATTATATGACAGAAATTCTGCTGGATGCTATGAGGGATAAGGTAGAAGACTTCTCAAAAAGAATAAACATGATCATACTAAGTGAAGTAAGTCAAAGACAAATGCCATATGATATTACTTATATATGCAGAATCTAAATTTGTGACACAATTGAACTAATCTACTAAACAGAAACAGACTCAGACATAGAGAACAGACTTGTGGTTGCCAAGGGGATGGAGTGGGAGTTTGCGGTTAGCAGATGCAAACAATTATATACAGAATGGATAAACAGCAAAGGTCCTGCTGTATAGCACAGGGAACTATAGTCAATATCGTGTGATAAACCATAATGGAAAAGAATATGAAAAAAAATGTATATACCTGCATAACTGAGTCAGTTTGCTGTACAATAGAAATTAAAACAATATTGTAAATCAACTATCCTTCAATAAAATAAATTTTAAAATAAAAAATAAAAAAAAAATTAACAGAAGTTGTATAGTATTTATAACCTAGAAGGGGAAACAGATGCAAACTTTTTCCTATGAAGTAATGACTAAGTGCACAGGTTTAGAATCAGGAAGCATAGATTCAGAGGAAAGCTCTATCACAGAACTAGCAGTGACTTAATTAGGAAGTTAGCCTCGCCACCCTCATAGGAGCAGCACCTGCACCCTGCAGATGCAAGGATGTAAATGCGATTACTTGTACAGCTCTCAGTACAGTGCCAGGAACTTGATGAGTGCTTAACAAACGTTAGCTTCAACCGCGATGGCCACCAGAGGCCGAGATGTACACTCAAGGCTATTATAGGAGCCTTTAGGAAGAGCTGTCTCACGGAGGACACAGCCGGGGAACACGTCCTACTGGGGATGAGCTCTGGGAGGATAAGCAGCCTTGGAAGATCTGAGACTGCTCCTGTCAGTTCTCAGGGCATTCCCTTGTCTGCTGAGCTTCTCCTGAGGGAACCCTGACTCCCCATACGCCAGAGGCCTGAACAACAGGGATACAAGATCCCCAGCAGGACCCTGAAAGGCCACGGTCAGCTGCAGAACATTCTAGATGCTCCCCCACCCCCTGCACCCCCTGCCCAAAAGCATCAGTTGAGTGTTGTGTGAGTCTTGAGCACCATCTGACGTATATTTCCACTTCTCCTTCCTGGGTGCTGGGGAGGCTTGACCTTCTAACTCCCTGTGCTTGAGTGACGCTACGTGCCAAGTTCTCCACGATGATTTGGAAGTGGAAGTGACACACAGATCGTTTGGGGTTGGAGAATTTCTCATAGAGAGACCCATCTCTATGGCCATTGGGAATGTCTGGGAGTGTGGCTCCTCCATCAGCCCAGGCCCCTGCAATGAGAGCAGCCCCTGCCCCACCCCCCGGCCCCCCACCCCAACCTGCGATGAACATTTAACGTGGCTGAGAAATAAACCTTTGTGTTTTGAAGGCACTGAGAGTTGGTAGTTGTTTGTTCTGGCTGCAAAGCTTAGCCTCCTCTGACTGATGCCAGGCCTTGATGTGTATCAAGCTGGGGGTGTATTGGTGAACAACTCAAATGAGAGAACCAGTAAACAGACAAGTGACTGGAGAATCCCAGATAATTCTAATTTAAATTAGATAACTAAATAATTAAATAATAAACTAAATTAGATAATTAACTCTAATTTAGAGTGAGTGATCAAGAAAAGTTCCTCTCAGGAGGTGACATTTAAGCTAGGACCTGAAGGATGCAAAGGAATCAGGCCCAGAAAAGGTTGGGAGTGAGGGGAAGGAGAAATTATTTTGAGAGGAATAACAAGCTACACAAACTCCTAAGGCAGAAAAAAAGTGTGGTCCTTTTGACAACAGACAGGGCGGCAGAGAGAAAGCCATGGGTCAGGAGGGAAGTGAGACCACAGGAGAGGGCAGAGGGAGGCAGGGGGGTCTAGGTTATACGGAGACTGGATTTATTCCAACTGTGACACTGAGGAGGTTCAAGCCCAGAGGGTGACATGCTTTGATTTAGATTTTGGAAAGACAACTCTCACTACTGTGTAGAGGATGGGCTATAAGGGGCCGATGTGGGCATGGGGGTTAGAAGGCTGTTCCAGGGGTCCAAACAAAGTGAGGTCCACAGGGCCAGAGGTGGGAAGAGAAATCTGCCCTCAGGAGATTTGGGGAGACTGCAGGAGGAGGGGAGCAAAAGCACTGAAGACTAAAAAGAAGATCTTCCTGCCAACTCCCAGAAAAAGCAGAGGCAAGGCTGGAAGTTGGGACCCCCCAGACATGTCTTGACCCCAGGGAGACGGGTGCTCAAAAGCCAGGCAGAAGGAGGGAGGCTGTGGATCGAGCAGCTGGCCAATTTCCTAGAACATCAGCCAGCAGAAGAGACTTGCTCCCCTGAGCTGCCGTGTTACATAGACAGATGGTATTATTAGAAAGAGTCTGACAAGCTCCAGCATCCCACTGGGCCCGATACTTGGTGACCACCTCCACTAGAAAAAAGAGGGGAGCTGCTGATCTGTAGTCGGTGAAGAGCCATTCTCACCTACTGACGGTTACAGGAGGAATCTATTGTAAAAGCAAAACCAAATGGGTTCATCTCCAGCATTCGCATCATCTTTCCTGTGTTTCCTCAGCTCTCAGTGCCCTGCGCTTCCTGCTACCTCATCCTCTTCTCAGGAACAGGTCTCACGGGCTCATTTGCATGCAGGAATAAATGACCAAAGACAGCTCCGTGGGTACCCACTCCTTCCTGGGGGTTTGCATCATCTAAAACCAAAAGCTGAAGTCTTAGGCCAGGGGAAGTTTTTCGGGGAGGACCAGAGATCTTTAGTTCACACAACTAGGATGAAGTGACTTATTCCTCCCTGGGAAAAGATTTAAGCTCCTGGGTTCTCATTCAAGGTGCCAGTAGTGCATTCTTAGGATCCTTTTCCAAAGCCTGGGGAGTAGTCCCAAGCCTTCTTGCCCTTGTAGCCTTCTGCTGGCAGCTACCAACAAAAGTCCCTGGCGCTTGCTTGTTCCCAAATGTATTCAAAATCTTGACTTTGGTGTTCAGTTTAGTTCCTGTCATTGAAAAAGACTTCCCAAGTGTGATGTCAAGAATTTTATCTAGAACTTTTGCCAAGTATTTTATCTAGAACTTCCCTTTCCCCATTACCACTTTCCTATGTGGTCTCTACAGCTCCAGCCCAGTTGCAGGAACTAACCAGGTGTCCCAGGAGTTACTCAGCTGGGAATTAGCTAGGGGAGATGTTTTCATCTTCCAACAGAAATTAATCCACATGGGAAACATGTTAGAAAAAACTGATTCCTTGCTATTTTGAATAGTTGAATCAGCTGCACTTATCTTTCTGCCATCACAGCTTACCATGAGCTGGCTCCTTAGAAATAAGGACAAGTCTGCCTTGTCACTAAGTAATGTCTTCATCATTATGGCTAAACCCCACCACATGCCAGCTCACCTTCTCCCCTTCCAGCTTTGTGGACACATGCTCTGTGCTTCTGAAATTCTGCACAGAAAACCACTGCCAAGAGCCAGTACTGACCTCCAGGTTACCAGAGAAAACCCCCCAGAGAGTGAGTGCTGCTAAGGCCCACAAGGGTGAGAGAAAATGAGATCCAAGTGCCTGCATCCTGTGCTGAGCTCGATCCCCACGGTCTCCCAGGAAGCTAGCCCCATCTCACAGGATGAACACGCCCTGCCTCTCTACCAGCCCAGACATTCTCCTGATCTGCATGAGACCCATGGAGCTGGCCAGCTCTGGGCAGCTAGGCAGACAGACAAGAAGGACACGAGGACACCAAAACCTGAGTTAGGAAGAGGGATGAGGAAATAAGTGATGTCAGCTGTGTAGGGGAGCAACCTTTGCCAACCCAAAATGTGTCTCTTTGGCTTGAAAATTATTTTGAGCTAAAAACAATCAAGGCCCAAAAGACTCTGACCCTCCCCCTAACTGCTTAAAAGAACTTAGATAGGGCTTCCCTGGTGGTTCAGTGGTTAAGAATCTGCCTTGCAATGCAGGGGACAGTGGTTTGATCCCTGGTCCAGGAAGATCCCACATGTTACTAGGCAACTAAGCCCATGTGCGACAACTACCAAGCCTGTGCTCTAGAGCCCATGAGCCGCAGCTACTGAGCCCACGCGCTGCAACTACTGAACCCCACGTGCCCTAGGGCCCGTGCAACAAGAGAAACCACCACAATGAGAAGCCTGTGCACTACAACTAGAGAATAGCCTCCATGCACCACAACTAAAGAAAGCCCACCTGCAGCAATGAAGACTCAGTATGGCCAAAAATAAATTAAAAAAAAAAAAAAAAAAAACTTAGATGGAGGACCTGTTGCAGGATGACCCATCACTATAGAAAACCATAATAGAACAGAGGACTTCTGTATCCCTATGTCACTGCACAGCTCAGCAGACATTTGTTTACCAAACATTTGCTCGTTTCGTCTTCCTATAAACTACCTTCCTCCTCTCTGAAGTCCCCACCCTACCCCTTCTCCTCTAGAATGGCATATAACCCTCAACTACCTAACTTGTTCTGGGACTCCACATGCTTAGAGAGGCCCTGTATGTACATAATTAAATTTCATTTCTCTTGCTAATCTCTCCCATGTCTAGTTAACTCTTAGACCAACCAGAACCTAGAAGGGTCAAGGAAAGTCCTTCCTCCCCAGCAGCACAATGCCTTCCATGGGCCTGCACTGCGGAGCCTGCCCTTTGCTCTCTCATGCCCTTTGCCACGGCCCATGGGGCTGCTATTCCCCACTTTATAGATGAGGACCTTGGGCCTCAGGGGCCCACAGGACCAAGGGGAAGAGCCAGGCTTGGTGCTTGGCCTTGACTGGCTCTGTTCTTGCCCTAGTGCAATCAGAGCAATCCTGGCGGGGGCCCCCTCCTCCCTTTTCCCACCCCCGCCGAGGCAGTGTGGTCCAGGGAAGCCCAGACCTTTTCATCACCACCTTCCTGCTCCTGGGAGAGGGGCGGAACTGCATCTCAGCCCCTGCCTCAGCAGCTGGGGAGGGGCCCCACAGTCAACCTGCTCTTGCAGCCACTGTCACTCTGCCCCTCCCATCCATAAATGCCAATCCTCCACCCCCTGCCATGACTTTTTCATGGAATAAGACTTTTTTAACGTGCTTTTCTTTTTTATGGATAGCCCCATCTCTTCCCTGCATCTGCTCCAGAAAGCAGAACAAGGCTACCAGGTCAGAGGTCTGAGGGATGTGGGGTGACTGGCAGGGGATAAGGGACCCCTGAGCCAGGAGACCCTTTCTTTGGAAAGAAAGCAAACTATTATCAGCAGAATCACCCCCAGCCCCGAGTCTCTCCTCCAGAAGCAAGACCATCAAAATATTACAATGTCTGCTGCAGGGAACCTGGGTTCGAGCCCTGGTCTCAGCATGGCCAAAAAAAGAACATCTCTAGGCTGGGGCTTGAGGAACAAGTCCCTTTTCTAACATCCCTTTGTCTGGGGAGTTTTAATTCTTTACAATGGCCAGGAAGAAACTGGGTAGACAAGAACAAAATGAAAGCGGCAATGAGGTGAGTATGGCCCCAGGGCTGTAAAGCTGCAGGTTCCCAGGGAGGCTGGGACCCCACTGGGACGGCTAGAGAACGAGATGGCGAGAGTCACACTCCAGGGACCTCCTTCCACAACCCACGCAGGAGGCAAATCCAGCCACAATAGGTGACACTCGGACCAGAATCTGCAGGAAGCAAATCAGGGGGCTGTGCAGACCCCCTGCACACAGGAAGGGCCAAGTGGCCCGAGGCCAGATTCCTGCCCTCTGCCCCTTGGGATGCTGCCCTCACCTTAGACAGGCAGGAGATGAGGCCCAGAGCTCAGGAAGCCACAGGGATGGGTTTGAGGCCACGGGGAGCCTCTCAACTAAGACTGGAGCCTGCTCTGCCCCTCAGCCCTTCAGGCGAGCACATCACCAGGTCTTGGGCTGAGCGGTTCACAACGCCCTTCGGCATCTTTCATCCAGCACATTCCAAGAGGGAGGTGTGATTTCTATTCACAGGTAGGTCAGTGAGGTTGAGAGTTCAAACCAGCTGTGCCTGACAAGACCACACACTCTTTATCCCAGTCCCATGGCAGCGAGGCTGTGTGACCTTGGACAAGTCACCTCCCCTCTCTGGATCTCGGTTTCCTCTGTCTGGTGACAGTCTCAAGTCTGCTGAGCACCTGCTATGGGCCAGAGCTCTGCCAGACACCAGCTGTCAGGGAACAGTGTCTCTCACGTCCTGTGCTCTCACCCCTCCTGGGGGGGTGCCCAGACAAGGTGGACACCACACCTTTGGCAGAGCTAGCTTAGCTCCCTACTGCTGAGGCCTCCCAATACTCCTGGCCCCACGGTGTTCTGCTCCCATCTCATCACAGCCTGAAGTCTTCTCTAGGAGCTTCCTTGGAGGAGTGGCTGCCATCTAAACGCAAGGCTAGAGAATCTCTCCCCAGATGACCTGGTGCTGAAATGTGGGAGATCAGGTCCTTCGGTTCACTGGAGGTCTGATGGCTGTTGTCAGCCACTCACATTTAAATATTAATTCCTTTAGTCCCTCCTACAGCTGAGATGTTAAACATCAAAGAGCCTGCTACAGTTAAATGCTCGTTAACTAACGGATGAATGGATAGGCAGATGGATGGATATGTGGGTGGGTGGACGGATGGAAGGATGGGTGGATGGATAGATGAGTAGATGGATGGATGGTGAATAGATGGATGGATGGATGGGAGGATGGATGGGTGGATAGAAGGATGGGTAGATGAGTGGGTGAACAGATGGATGTGTGAGGGGATGGATGGGAGGATGGATGGATGGATGGATAGATGGATGGATGGATGGATGGGAGGATGGATGCATGGATCAAAGGATGAGTAGATGAGTGGATAAGTAGATGGATGGATGAGTGGATGAATGGGTGGATGGGTAGATAGATGGATGAACAGACAGTTGATTGAGTGGATGGACAGGTGGGCAGATGGCTGGGTGTGTGGGTGGGTAGATGGATGGGAGGATGGGAGGATAGGTGGATGAATGGGTGGATGGGTAGACGGATGGATGGATGGATGGGTGGGTAGATGAGTGGATGGATGGGTGGATGGAGGGATGGGTAGATGAATGGGTGGACAGATGGATGGGTGAGTGGATGGATGGGAGGATGGATGGATGAATGGGTGGCTGGGTGGATGAATAGGTGGGTAGATGGGTGGATGGATGGATGAGTGGATGGATGGGTGGATGGGTAGATGGATGGATGAACAGACAATTGATTGGGTGGATGGACAGGTGGGCAGATGGCTGGGTGTGTGGACGAGGAAATGGAGGAATTGGAGGAATACGATTAGGAGGCTCCACGATGAGAGAGTACCATTCACTGAACTGGAGACACCCTGATGAGGTAGGTGTGAGGTGGTGGACACAAGAGAAGGGCAGCCAGAGGGTTGTCTGAAGGTGTTGAGAATACAGGCAGGAGACAGAGAAGGCACATGCAGCGACCAGCGTGCCAGATCAGGGACACAGACCCCCAACATTTCAGCAGTGCCAGTCTTCCACTGCAGGCCCTGCGTGGCACACAGCAGCATGGCCTATGGCCCATTTTACTCATACCTAGTGATTAGGGCCTCTGCTGTCAGCCTTGTCAACTCACATGGGGTAGTGGCTTGACCAAGGCCACCACGTATGTCTCAGCAGAGCTGTGACAGGCTGGGCCCAGGCTTTGATGACCAACGCCAGCAGGCCCCTGATCTGGAACACCGAAAGCATCCATTCACTTGCCCCTCCCTCAGTGGACAAAGTACGAAGACTACTAAGGCTGCCACATCAACTAGAGTTGCAATATTGGGGGCATATCTATACTACAGATTATTCATTGGTGAAATTCAAAATCAGCTAGGCATCTTGTATTTTTACTTGCAAAATGTGGCAATGGTACCCAAGCCCAGGGGTCTCTGGGTGGGCAGATCTCAAGGGTCCACACCCACCAATGTTGTCAAAGCCTCAGCTGCAAGGTTTGCTGAGAAGGGAGGCCAGAGTGGCAGGCCTGGACAGAGTGACTCCCCCCAGGGCATGTAAGAATCCCCTCCAGCAAGGACAGTGGGGCTCAGTGAGACGGTGTGTGGCAGCCCTACCCCTCAGGAAGGTAGTGCAGGGAGGCACCCTCCAGGTCTTATCCAATCCCAGCCCCTCCTCTAAGACTAACTCTTCTGGACTCAGGCCTCTCTGATCTGTGCACACATTTTCACCACCAATTGCATGGCTCCTTGTACTCTTCTGCTGTCCTGTGGGTTGGAGAAGCCCCAACTGAAATCATTAGACCCCAGCAGACTGAGTGCCTGATGCTACAGCCCAGAGTGATGCACTGGAGCCAGCTCTCAGCCAGAATGGAAGGCTGACTTAAATCCTGGCCTGCCGCAGCCCAGCCGAGGGAACTCAAGCAAGACATGTCAGGGCTCTGAGCCTCAGTTTTCCTGTCTGCAGGAGAGTCAGCTAACACAAGTAACACAAGAGATGGGGTGGAGAGGAGAGTTAAATAACACAATGCAGAGAGCTCACTGCCAATCTGGCCTGTAGGAGACCTTGGTTCACATCCGTTTCCTATATTTTGTTTTGAATTAATTTATTATTTTTTAACTGTGGTAAAACACACACTATAGGGGACTTCCCTAGTGGTCCAGTGGTTAAGACTCTGCCTTCCAATGCAGCAGGTATGGGTTTGATCTCTGGTTGGGGAACTAAGATCCCACATGCCACACAGCCAAAAAAAAAAAAGACAAAACATAAAAAAACAAAATACACACTATAAAATTCACCATCTCAACCATTTTTAAGTGCACAATTCAGTGGCACTAAGCGCATTTACATTCTTGTACAGCCATCACCACCGTCCATCTCCAGAACTCTTTCCATCCTGCACGACCCAAACTCTTCCCATTGAACAGTAACTCCCAGGACCCTCCTCCCCAACAGCCCCTGGCTCCCACCCTTCTTAGGGCTTAGCTCCAGGGGGAGCTATGCCTCTATGGATCTGACTCCTATAAGGGGTCTTGTGTAAATGGAATCAAACAGTGTCAGTCTTTTGTAACTGGCATGTTTCACTTCCCTTAACATCCTCAAGGTCCATCCATGTAGTAGCATGTGTCAGAATTTCCTTTCTAAGACTGAGTAGTATTCTATTACATACATATAATAACCATATACATATGTATGTATATGGTTATTTCATTCATCCAACAGTGGACACTTGGGGCTGCTTCCGCCTTTTGGTTATTATGGATGCTGCTGCTGTGGACAGTGTTCAAATATCTCTTTGAGACCCTGCTTTCAAATCTTTAGGTTTCATACCCAGAAGTGGAATTGCAATCACACAGTACTTTTTAACTTCTTGAGGGACCCTGTGCTCTTTTCCGCAGTGACTGCACCATTTTACACTCCCGCCAACAGTGTGGGAAGGTTCCACTCTCTCTACAGCCTCACCCACACTTACTTTCTGCTTTTTCAGAGCAGTCGTCCTTGGGGCTTGAGGGGGGCCAGTCCCCCTATTTCTGGACCTGCTCCCAGCAGGAAGTTGTGGCTGTTAGTCCTGTGAGTGTGTTCTGAGCTTCCTCCCTGGCTTTTTCCTGTCCTGGCCTTTTCTCTCCTTGGAGGGACCACTGACTTCGCTCCTGGTTCCCCAAAGAGGTCTTCTCGCTCCCCCTGGAGCTAAGCCCTCACTGTCCCACCCAAAAGCAGTCTGAGGGGCAGCTGGAAGTCCCACCACAAGGACACCATCTCCCCAAGTCCCCAGCACTCACACCTGATGCCTGGAAGCCACCCCCTCACTAATCCAGCAGCACACGGGGCAGAAGGCATGACCATGGCTGCACGTGGTCAACGTAAACACTGATGGAGGGAAGGCCTGGAATGATCCAGAACAAGACTGGGAAGGGGGCCTGTGTGTATCCTGCTGTTCCTTACATTAAGGGAATGCTTCAGCAGGACTTTGGAGCCACGGAGACCTGGGTTCAAATCCCAGCCCTATTAATACCTGCCGTGTGATGCCACGCAAGCCCCTTCATCTCTCTGGGCTTTTCCCTGTGAGAAGGCCAACACCTTAATCCCAGGGGCACCATGCAGCCCGGCACTCGCTGCACCCACCCGCCTGCCTCTGTTTCACACAGAAACTGCCCTCCGCCCACTCTTACCCCCAGCTGCCGAAATCCCCCTCCACGTTCAGACCATCAGAAGGAACAAAGCGCTAGATTAAAAGGAAGGATAACACCCTCCTTCTCTGACTCGGGCTGGCCAGTTCTGAAGGGAAAAAACAAGCCTTCTGCAGCCCCACCTCCACTTCATCCTTTCTTTGTGTTCGGGCTTCTAAGGAAACAAAGGGTCCCACGGTGGTTTCCTTCCAGGGTCCCCCCTCCCTCCCCAAATTCCCCAAAGGCTGCCAAACTCAGTGAGAAGAAAAGGGAACCATTTTCAGGAGGAGGCTAGCACGTTTCAGACATGGAAAAGAGACATGGCTGCTCCTGTGGTCACCCTCACCCCCTCCATCTTCAGACACACGTCACCTGGGCCACACACCCATTAGCACGCGGCCTCGCGGAATGTGCTGAGATGCCAAAAGATAACCTGATGGGGGTGGAGACAGTCACGTCCTCCAGGCTTGTGGCTCCTGCCCCCACCAAATCCTGGACCTCAAACATATGATGGGCAGAGGTAGAGATATGATCAGGCACTCACTGAACACCCAGAGACTCCAGCATCCGATAAGCAGTCATTTCATGATGCTATGCCGACCACATGCCAGTGGCTGGGCATTGTGCCGGGAATGCAGGCCCCTGGGGGAGGGCCCAGGGATAGGGACCCAGGGAAGGCGCTGCCTGCTTTGCCCCCTCCCCTTTCCCCATGTGACTGGTGCTCAAAGCTCTGCCCACTAGAAGCTGAGAGCAGGGAAAGCAGGCAGAAAAGTGAAGTCCAGAAAGCAGCCGGCACCCAGCAGACAGACAGACAGGGTGTTGGGGTAGGACTGGAGTTCAACCCAAGGAAGTAGGCGGGCACAGGGGAAGGGAAGCTGGGGTCCTGAGGAAAGACCTTCCACCTTCCTTCCGCAGTCCGAGTGCAAGACATCTCCGGAGAGGGCTCCAAATGCTCTCCTTTCATCCCAGGATGGGTGATGTGGGCAGGGAGGCCTGGACCAGAGTCTCTTCCAAAGCCTCCCCCGTCTCTTCCCCTTTCCCCTCCTTCTACTCCCTCCTGCCCCTCCACAAGCAAGGCTTGGCCTTGCCCCCTCAACAATTTCCATGACCTCCTTGTCTCCCTGGTAGCACCCAGCACCCGGACGGGGACCCTTGTCATTCACGTCCCTCTGCCTCCCCTCCCTCCCCTGGAGCTCCCCACTGTCTACTCCTTAGTCCCTGGAGAGGTGAGGTGCTCCCTCCTCCAGTGTCTTCCACCTGAGTGGCCTCACACCTGGTGTAGAGAAGGAAAGACTGATGGCTTTATTTAGCACCTATTGTGTGCTGGCGCTTCCACGAAGGTCACGGAAAACAATCTTCATACCAGATCCCCGACATGGTACTGTCCCGTCTTACAGAGCAGGAAACCAAGGCCTTGAATGAGGAGAGGGTTTCAGAGAACTTCAGGGCAAGTGGAAACGCAGCAGAATGAAGCAGGTGGCCAGGTGTGTCCGATGACAGGTGGAGCTTTGCAGAACCAGGCTAGAAAAAGCAAAGAGGATCCTGCCAAACACAAGGGTGAGAGAGGAGGAGGAGGGCACTGGAGGGCGGGGTACTGAGAAAAACAAAGGCTGGAGGTGGGGAAGTCCAGGAAGGGGCAGGCAAGGCTGAACAGGGCTGTCTCAGAGGAACTGGAATGGCTTTAGCAAGTCCAGCAGGGCAAGGATGGCGTGCTGTGGACAGGGGGCAATGTTAGGGCAGCGGGGGGTGGTGTTTCAGAGTTGGGGAGCCCTTGTTGACACCCCTACACGGAAAGCCCTGCCCAGGGGGCTGCGGGGCCAGCGGGAGAAACTCAAACATCCCAGCCTCCAGAGATGGCTCTGGAAGGCAAAGCCACTATCACCACCCTTCCACAGCCCATCTCGGCCTCCCCCAGGAGTCCTCCCACACTCGGTAACCTCTGACTCAGCTTCTCTCATCTTTGGCTCTGGTCTCTGTGACTGCGGTCAGAGCTCCTATGAGGCATGTGGGGGGGGGGGGGAGTGTACTCCCTCCTGCCCCTCTACAATCAAGGTCTGGCCTTGCCCCCTCAACAACTTCCATGACCTCCTTGTCTCCCAGGAAAGTCTGTACACAGGCATGAGCCAGGGTGGGCCTGATGGACTCTTTCTCTGAGGCCCACCCACCGTCTGTACCCAGCTCCAGCTTCAACAAGCTCAGCCCCCTGACTGGTTGCAGCAGAAGCCCCTGCACCTCCACCTCTCTGTCGAGGAGTACATACCCCCACTGCACGTGGAGAGTGACCATCAGCCCAGTGACCGAGGAAGGACACCTGTCTTGAACTGGTTGCCAAACCCACCCAAAGGAAATGACCATAGACAGAGGAGGCCTGTTACAATTTGGGAGGCATCCCAAGTCATGCTCCCTGCACTTGTCCCAGAGCCATCAGAGGGCAGCCCCAGACACTGAGTCTGCACGGAGGCCAGGCAGCCAGCACACCACTGCCTCTGCCCACAAGGGTCCCCCAGGCACCTGGCTCTGACCTTCGCTGATACCTCAGCCCTCATCTTGACCATGCAATATAGCAGCCCTGAACTGCCTGGGCTGATGCGCCTGTTTCTAGGGGCAAAAGAAATGTGGGTCTGGGGGAATGTACAGAGGAGGCACAGCTGCCCGGAGAGCTCCTCGCCCGGATTCAGCCCTGCTGCTCTGAGTTAGGGGAGGGCATGGCTGACGGGGGGTAAGGCATCTCGGGGGTGGGGGGCCTGGCCCGCTTGGCAGCAGCCGATCCCAAGCAATAGCCCCAGCACACACTCTGCACCTTCCATCTCACAAGAGTGTGAAGGTCTGGCCACACTGCTGGAAGACAACTTCCCCTCGAGCCCCACATCAATTGGGCTTTGGAGTCCACAACCCAACTGCTGGGTCAGCACTCCTGGGTGTCCTATGAGGGCTTAGATGGGGAGGCTGTGACCCTGAAGCTGAAACTGTCAGACACCTGTGCCCACCTGTGCGATGCGCCTGGACTGGCACAGGCCATGTAAGTGTCTGCTATGATTTATCTTAAGAGAGAAGTCCAGCCAGCTGTGTCCAAACTAAATGAGGGATTAGTACAAAATAAAAGCTTGAGAATCCTACTCAGCCATAGAAAAGGATAAAATAATGCCACTTGCAGCAGCATGGATGGACATAGAGATTGTCCTATCGGGTAAAGGAAGTCAGAGAAAGACAGATATCATATGATATCGCTTGTATGTGAAATGTAACATATAACACAAATGAACTTATCTATAAGACATACACAGAATCACAGACATAGAGAACAGACTTCTGGTTGCCTAGGGAGAGGGGGGTGGGGAGGGATGGACTGGAACTTTGGAGTGAGCAGATGCAAGCTATTATATACAGAATGGACAAACAACAAGGTCCTACTGTATAGTTGTATACTGTATAGTTCCTACAGGGAACTATATTCAATATCCTGTGATAAACCATAATGGAAAAGAATATGAAAAAGAAAGTATATACGTGTATAACTGAGTCACTTTGTCGTACAGTAGAAATTAACATGACATTGTAAATCAACTATACTTCAACAAAATAAATTAAAAAAAAAAAAAAAAGCTTGAATCCAGCCCAAGGTGTGGGGACATTGGTACTATGGGTCTCCACCCTCTCCTTTGCCACCTAGAGACAGGCCCTGGCTCTGAGGAGCAGCAATTTCCTGTGTGAGCCCTGCCACCTCCCTCATGGACCGACTGCTACAGCAAGCCCCTCTGTCGCATATGGTCATCAGGTTTCTATCACAGACCCAAAAAATAAGATTCCCTGGCGGAGGAAATGGCAACCCTCTCCAGTATTCTTGCCTGGAAAATTCCACCAACAGAGGAGCCTGGGGGGCTACGGCCCTTGGGGCAGCAATGAGTTGAACACAACTGAGTACACAAATAGTACACACACACACATAGGAAGTAACTGTCCCACCAAAGCGGCAATAAAATCCTACTCCCTTCTCCAAAGCTGCAAACAAGAGAGAAAAGGACCAGGCTGGTGAGGAAACACTGCAGCCGGCAGCCGGCCTGCCCAGGTTCTGTTGCAAGGACCCACTGTGTGAAGATAAAAGGAAGCAAGACTGCTTTCTACACAGGAGGGTGGCTAACAGCTCTGGACGGCTTCCCCGCACGTCAGGACTGTTCCAGGGCTTCCCAAGCCTGCCTTCAGCCAGTCCCATGGCTGCCCTCCTGAGTACCTGCATCACCTCATCTTCCAGTAAAGAGAACAGAGGTACCATGACTGAGCTGTGTGCCCAGTAAGCAGCAATGGTGGGATCTGGACCAGCACTACCACTAACCAGACAGAGAAGCTGCCCCAGGGGCACAAGGCCAGGAAGCAGCTTGGTCAGGAGACCGGGGTAGGATAAGTCGATGGGCCACAACAGTGGACCAAGGAGCTGGAAGCAGCAGGGCCCCAGACCATGTCCCTCACCGGCTCTGCTGAGGAGACAGCCTGATGTCAATGCCTATTGTGTGTGCTGAGAAGCCAAACCCAACCTGGGTCTGAGCCCTGATCCCCCGACCACATCTCCCCTGGTCCCTGTGTTCAGGTGGAAATGCAGGAGTGATACATGCAGACCTCTCCACTGAAAGGTGAGGACAACACCGAGGTCAGAGCCTTGCTCATGGGAAGCAGGCAGTCTGCTGGTTGGGCTTGCGCTCCCTGGGATAGAAACAGGAATGTCAACTCATAAGAAAAGGAGAAAAACCAGCTCATCAGGAGTGTCACCCTCCCCTCTCCCTGGCGGCTGTGACCCAGACGGGTGAGCAGGATTCCCAGCAACCCGGGCCTTGTGGGAGGGACAAAGACCCTTCCCAGCATCTTCTCAAAATCCCACCCAGAAGCACCGCCTGTGTTATTATATCAGAAAAGGGGTTCTTATCCACTCCTCGCTGTTCACCCAAGGTCAATACACACTTTTTTTTCTTAATGGTGAGACATGGTCATTCAAGAAATGATTCTTTAAAAACAACTTCTCACCAGCTGTTTGGCAGAATCCCTCCAGGATTTTTCCTAGGAGTACATCCAACTTAGCGCAAGCCAGAATGATGTTCTGTCTCCTCCCCGCACTTTGTGCAGATAAGGCAGCGCTGTGCAGTGACCCCAGGGTGCACAATCCGGCTGTGGCCTTGGTCAGGCACTTGGGCTCTCTGAGCGTCAGTGTCCTCCTTGGAATATGGGCAAACCTCCCCCTCCCCCACGCGAATAAAGCAAGTTCTTCTTACTGTTATCACTGCCATGGTCACCGTCATCATATGTGACAGTGAAAACTGTTTCCTGGCCTCTTGCTTCCAGAGACACACTCAGCCAGAAACGCCTGCTATTTACTTCTAAATGTGTACCTGTTTTTTCATTAGAAAAAAAAAAAATCCTAGCTCTTCTTCATATCTCTGCCCCCCGCACACCCCAGCTCCCAACCACGTACTTGACGATGTTCCCTTTTGCTGGGATCTGTTGTGGTGTGCCTGATAGCCAGTAAAACCATTTCACTGAGTTTTAAAAATCACCCACTTAGAAACTGTAAAGTAAAACTTCTTTTCTCCAACCTCTGCTCTGTAAAAGCACTTGGGGTTCAAGAAATTATCTATCTTCATGCGGGAAATCTGCAAGGGCTGATCTGTAATAGGAATTCAACATGTGAGCAGTAACTCACTGCCCTGAGGGCTCCCTGGATAAGACCAGAAAGTTTATAGCTGTTTCCGGCAATTCAGAAAGAACCTCAATGATGGTAAATAATTTTTATGTTCTTACAAGACAAAAAGCCAAGACCAACAGGAACACAATTTCATCTTCCTTGCTATAAAAGGAGGGATTGCTTGGTCTTGGTTTTCGTCCTGTAATGCAGGGATCCCCAACCCCAGTACCAGTACGTGGCCTGTTAGGACCTGAGCCTCACAGCAGGTGAATGGTGGGCGAGCGAGCCAAGCTTCATCTGTATTTACAGCCGCTCCCGACAGCTGTGCGAGAATTATCCTGTAACCATCTCCCCCTACCCCCTAGCCATCCATGGAAAAATTGTCTTCCGCGAAACCAGTCCCTTGTGCCAAAAAGGTTGGGGGACTGCTGCTGTAATGTATCTCCAGCCTCAAAAATACATTTTCCATTTACATTCAGCTGATTCATGGTGAGAAAGCAGCCCAGGTCTGAAGTTTGCTGTTTCCCTCTCCTCAAAGACAACCGCCAGGGCAGGGCACTGGGCGGCGGCTAGAAACTTGGTTCTAGACTTAGTGGTCCCCCTCCTTGTTGTTTCATCACCTGAGTCAGCACCAGGGGACCCGCCCCATCTCTGATGACAGCAGGTGAGTTCTGGACCAGGTGCTCCCATGGCGGCACAGGGCCTTTGATGGGAACAGAAACACAGACTCTAAGGAGCAACCCCTGGTGGCTCAGTTGGTAAAGAATCCGCCTGTAGTGCAGGAGACCCAGGTTCAACCCCTGGAAGGGGAAAATCCCCTGGAGAAGGAAATGGCAACTCACTCCAGTATTCTTGCCTGGAAAATCCCATGGATGGAGGAGACTGGTGAGCTATAGTCCACAGGGTCGCAGAGAGTCAGACACGACTTAGCAACTAAACCTACCACCAAGGACTAAGATAACCTGTCAGAGGTCAGCTGGCTAAGGGTTCTGAAAGCTTGCCACACGCTGGAATCATTCAGGGAGCTTTAAAAAACTTTGGATTCCGAACCCAAACTGCAAGGACTCTGATTCAGGGTGTTGGGGTTGAGTTGAGGGATCTGCTTGTTTAGCCAGCAGCACTGCATTGGGAGACCCCCGCCCTGTCCTGTTCCCTTTAACTGATAAAACAGACCTGGGTCCAGGTGGAGAAATGAATTAGGTACAGTCACCTGGGTTTATTTACGCTACAGAACCGAAGTTCCCCTTTAGTTGTTACCTGTGCCCCCCAAGAGTGACTCAGTCTTCGCTTCCTGCGAAGACACCCTTCTCTGAGCCTCAGCACAAACAAGAGGGCGAGCAGCAGGTACACACATGGTGGTGGTTGCCCAAATGTGCCAGCCGTGCATCTCTATCAGCCCGCCTTTATCCATCAGGGGCAAAGTCATCATCTCCATTTCACAGACGCTGGGTCGTCTGGTCAAGGACACATATCTGCATAAATGACAGAGCTGAGCTTTGAATCCAGGCGGTCCCTTCTGTGGTTCATGCTTAAATCCACCGGGGACCTCTGGCATCCATCTAGTTCAGGGTTCTGTTTCAGCCTCCTCCTCCCCATCACCCAGCCAGCCCAATCCTCACCCGACAGCTTATTCCCAACGCTTCTCTTTCTCTCATTTTCAGCTGACTTTTAATTAGTTTCAGCCCAGGGAACTCTGGTCCACCCTCTGGCTCTTCCAGGGTTGCTCCATGTGTCATGTCTGTGCCGTGTGACTGTATGGCTGAGTAAGCAGTCCTTGGGGTCAAGGCCATAGGACCTAGCACACAACTGTCCTGGGAGGTGCCCACGGCAGAGTGATGGTGGATGGCCTGAAGCCCAAGTGCAGAGCCAGGCTCAGTCCCAGCTGCCCCCGGAGGGGTATGTGCAGACATGCAAACCCACGATGTCTCTGAGGCAGCCATAGGGCAAGCAGTCAAATGAGGCCAGAGAGATGGGAGGAGGGAGGCTGGTGAACCAGGCCTCAAAGGGCATGGGAAGGCGCTTGGCTTTGGTCCTAAGTAATGAGAAGCTGCCAAAGCTCTGTGGCAGGGAGACTCCACCCTGTGACCCACTGTCTCCATGTACCCTGCAGGCCAGACTGACGGTCCCCTAAAGGCAAGAACCTCATACAGTTCCTGGGGTCACTGAGTGATAGGCAGAGGCATTTCTTGTACTTGTTGGTTTGTTTATTGTCATTTGCTACTTTGCACCAGTTAGTAGAAGAATGAGAGGTACTCCAGAGTGAAATCGTGATTTAAAGCTGACAAATGTCTTGCTTCTGTCCCAGTAAACACATCATCCATGACACATGCTCCCACAATTTATGACAAAGCCAGGTGAGATGAGGAGTGAGGATTAACCCTATGCCATAGAAGACTTTTGGGGGAGTAAATTAACAGTGTACTCAATGAGATTGGGAGAAGAAGACTTAGATTTCACATGTGAACTGTTGAAAATATTCTGGTAGTGCCAATTTAAGTACAAACAATGGATTTTGAGTGGCCTACCATTTCTTGAACAATATCCCATGGTTCAGAAAGCTTCTTGCCCACAACTACAAAAAAAGGTTTGAATTAATGAAGTTTAACTATATTTGGATGCCTCAAAATAAATTGGAATTTGGAAAAGACCCTGATGCCGGAAAGATTTAGGGCAGAAGGAGAAGGTGGTGACAGAGGAGATGGTTGGATGGCATCACCAACTCAATGGACATGAGTTTGAGCAAACTCTGGGAGATGGTGAAAGACAGGAAATCCTGGCATGCTGCAGTCCATGGGGTCACAAAGAGTCAGACACGACTTAGCAACTTAACTATAACAACAACAAATTAAATAATCCCAGGGCTCGGTTTATGGGTTCCTAATATTTGGAAGTTACTGTGATTGACCCCCAAAAAACCACTGACCCCACACACACATGTCAAAACCAGTCCTGGTTTTTAGTTGACTTTCAATCTTATGCAGCCCAACACCCAAGTCTACATTTGATTGGGGCCTTTTTACCTTGTTAACGTTATCCTTCACCTTTGTGGAGTTTTATAGACCGAAAGCACTTGATCAGCTGCTCTCAGTAGTGGCAGATTCGTACTGATTCTGTTTCTGCAAAGACAACATAGAAGAAAGAAAAAGACTCAACCTCTAAAAACACTAGACTTTACATGTCAAGAGTCTTAGGAATATTCATCCCTTCAATCCAGCAATTCGATTTCTGGGAATTACCCATAAGAAACTGAGTGCAGAAGAGGATACGTGGAGTAAGAAAGACAACAGTGCCTCTTATCTTAGAAAAGAACAGGAAGAAACCCAAGATGCAACAAGGGAACAGGTGAGGAAAGCTAAGGACAACCCTGTGGGGCCACTAAAAAGATGCTCATGATGAATTTATGGGGACCTGAGATGGTTCTCTTTATGTTATTTCATCACCTTGGAAATATCATTGATTATAAGACATACCACTGTTTCATGTATCATGAAGGAAAAAAATCCCAGGCTGGCGCAGCTAGTAAGAGGCATCTAAGTAAAACTGGGACCCCCCCAACAAGGGCTATTCCCTGCAAGGAAGGGGAATGATAAACAGCCCCATCAGAGAGAAATGGCATTCGACTTTGATTCCAGATGTAGGGAGGGAACAAAATTAGCCTTAAGAACGTGAACAAGCCAGGACTCAGGCAGGCTGGAGTCTGAGAGCACTAACACCACAGCCTAAAAACACGAGTTGCAACTGAATTTATGTGAAATTTAATACAAAGTGCTCTCAAGTTGACAGTGCCCCCCAGGCGACCATCAGAAGCCAACAGAACCCCCTTTGGAAGAGCTGGATTTCAAAACAGGCTGACAGTGCCTGTAAGACACCGTCAACTGGGCAGTGAATTCATGACTCAAGAGATGTGAAAATAAGTGAGTTGCAGGATTAACGTTAAGCAAAAAAGCAGACTAAAATGGTATGTGGATAATGACATGTCTTTTGCAGAGGTGACCGTGTGCAACGAACTACACTAAAATGTTAATAGTGATTTTGTGTAGGTAGTAAGATGAGAGCTTTCTCCCCCTCTCTCTAAACAACTCATTTTCCAGATTTTCCTAAAGCATGTATTTAGTGACCATAAAGGAAACAGGAGAAATAGAACAGGGTGATGTACATAGGGAGGGAGTGATCAGGGAGGGCTTCTTGGAGGTGATTCCTGAACTGGGAAGGGGGGCAGCAAGGGAGGAGTAGTCAGAGCTGTGCAAAGCTGCATTCCCACATCAGGATGGGGCCCAGGTTATGGGGCAGATGCTGGATATGTATTTGTTAAATGAATACACAGGCTGAGGAAAATCTGCTAAAACATGAGCCTAGGTCTCCAAGGGCCTCAGAGTCTGGCTCTTCAGTGGGCCTATTCTCACTGGACTGAGCCACCGCACAGGGCCAGGCTACCAGCTGGGCCAAAGGCAGGACTCAGGAAAAAGTCTGCAGCTGAAAATTTGGCAGAAAACTATAGTTGTGTCTAGTTTCCCCATCTGTGAAATGAGGGTCATGCCTCTGCCACCTCATGAACTTCAGATGATACAGAGCTTTGAAATATTGAGCCCAGCACATCTGAAGGGCTGGGGTGCTCCAGGGTGTACTCCTGTGAGCCCAGAATCCTCCCTGTAAATGTAGCATCTCTGAGTTTTAGACAAGCTGCTCTGCTCCGTCGCTCAGCACATGGAAAAGCTGCCACATCAGCTGCATCCTTCTTGCCTGCCTGTGCTTTCCTGTACATGTCTACTGCATACAGGCCTGAGCTAGCAACTGCGGACACAGAGATGAAAGAGGGGCCCTGCCCTCGGGGTGCCAGGAACAACCAGGCAAGCAAGGATAGGGCTCCAATGCCTGGTGGTGTAAGCCCCAGGACTGATCACACGGCAGGGAGGACAGGCTTCTCAAAGGAGGGATGCCTCCTCTACGGCCAAAACAGAGACCACGGCCACCAATAGGACAGGATAAGTGAGTGTGTTCTGAGTTTTTATACGTTGTTTCATTTTACACTTACAATTCTATGAATTCATCTCCATCTCACTGACTGGACCGGAGGTGGGAATACTTGCCAAGGTCACAGAGCTTGGGGACAACAGTGCCAGGGTTCACAAGTTGGCCTGGGAGATGGAGGGGACCACAGAGCACCGGGGCGCCAAGGGTGACACAAAGGGCCATGTGGGCTGTGGTTTCCTCATGAAGCTGTGGTGAGCAAACCCAAAAGGGTCTGAAAGGGGAAATGTCCCTGGGCCTTCTGTGCAGATCATTCTCTGACCTAAGTCACTACCAGGAGGACATTCAGAGGGGGACCCTGTCTCCTGGGGCCAGACTCCTGCCCTGGTCCCAGCTGCTCAGGGGAACTGACCATCCAGCAGGGCCCAATGCGATCATGAGTCCTTAAAAACAGAAAAGGCATCAGAGATGCAGCAGGAGGATGAGCTACAGCGATTCAAAGTGGAGGAATGACTCAACCCAACGCTGGTGGCGGTGAAGGGGGCCACTGACAAGGAATGGGTGGCCAAGAGGCATCCCTGGCTGACAGCTGGCAAGGAAAGGGGAGCCTCAGTCCCACAGCTCCAGGGAACTGAATGCAGAGAAGCTAAATGAACCCAGAAACTGATTCTCATCAGGGCCTTTCAGAAGGGAACGAGGCCCTCGATTCTGGCCTGTGAGACCTGAACAGAAAACCCGCTGAGCACCCTGTGCCCAGGCTCCTGACCACTGTTGTGAGCTGCTACGGTTATGACAAGTTGGAAAGAAGGGACGGGGGAGGGGGAAGGGACAGCACAGGGCCCATGATGCTGGACTGGGGACTGGGCCTGGCTACTGACCCCACATGCTCAGAGCAAGGGGGCAGGGAAGCACCATCCTGTGCAGGTGCAAATGGACTCATTCACTCAACCGACTTCCCTCAAGCACTAGCTGCAACATATGTGCTGCCCGAGGGTCCAAGCTCCAATCTCACGGAGAAAAAGATGGCCAAACAGACTCAACCCAGTGAAAGAAATATCCCAGGAACAAAGCCCCTGAAGTGAAGGGAGGTCAGAGAAGGGTCATCAATCCACCAGGAGTCGAGAATGTTTTCCTGGGACTGAAGCCTTGTCTTGAGTCTTGGTAGTTCAGGAGGGAGGGAGGCTGGGGTGGTGGGCCGACCCTGAACAGAAAATCAGCATGGCAAGTTCTGAGGGAGGACAGCTGACTGGCAGGGTACCACAGGTGGGCCAGGGCAAGCTCGGGGGGCCTCCCAGGCCAGCTGAGGATGCTGAGCAGAGGTGAGATCATGCGACATAGACACATTGCAGGCTGCTGCCCAGAATCAGCATGACAGGCCTGCACTGGGGGACCAGGGCATTTATGCTCTGGCATGTATGCCAGGCTCAAGGTCTCTGGTGGTCAGCACCTGGCACAGAACAAACAACCTCTGTTAGCTTGAAAGGTCAATGTAAGGACAGGGGGAGGTCCTTGAGACCCTAACTACATCAGGGAAAGTAGCAAAGGAGAGGAGTCTTGTACAGAACTGAGGGTTCAGGCCTAGGGGCACAGGAAAGCCAGCTGCGGGGGCAGCAGACAGTAGCCTCTCCCTGTGGCTCCACTTCAAACCCATAAGCAGGCTCTGACCCCCTCAGGAGGGTGCAGCAAGGACTCATTGGATGGTGACCAGCCATCGTATGATTCCCCCTTCCTGGAGGGAGAAAAACAGGTCCCTGTCCTAAGGAGCTGCGGAGATAGGACAACATACTCCAAACTTCAACCTCTGCCACAAAGACAGTAAAGATAGATGACCCTGAGGTCATCTGGCTACAGGATTTCTGCCCATTCCAACAGGGCCCAGAAGACCTGGCCTGGCCACTGCCTCCCTGGGGGGCTGCCAGTCAGTCCCACCCCTAAAGGATTTACTTGCCCCAGTGTGGTAAATATTACTGGCTCGTGTTTCTCTAAACGCAAAGTGTTTTCCATGCATGGATTCATCTCAACCTCAAAATGGTCCTTAGTGCTATTATTAGCCCATTTTGTAGTTGGACTGGTAGAGGGGTTTTGAATTTTAAATTTTGTTTGAGCTGACAAATCCCTCCTTGAAAGGAAACAGTAAAAGAAAAACCAGGATGCAAAACAGATGGGTTGGAGCCTGGGAGGAAGGGGTGGAGGGTGAACCTGGTGTCCCATATAGTCAACTGTCTCCCCACAGTGACTCCCAAGGGGCCCTAACAAACAAGGGGCCCTGAAAACTGGAGTCTGAGATTAAGGTTCACTCAGCTGGAGTCCCTTTCCTGAGGACCGCCCAACTGGCCTGGCTGAGGAGAGGGTGGTGAAGCTGTGGGAGAGTTTTGAGAGATGGGACTGTCCACCCTCCACCAGGCTTCACCAACTTCGAGGTGGACTGGGGAAGGCTGGCTCCTGAGTCTGGACCATGGCCCCCACTTTTGTCCCCAGAATCCCTTCTTTGGGAGACCCCACACCAGCCGAGCCCCATTGACGGGCTCAGAACCCAGCACTTGAGTGTGGCAGATTCTATGGGAGCTGAAGGGCAGGAAGGGCAAGCAGCCAGGGCTCTGCAGAGGGAGCCTGGAGAAGGTAGGGAGGGGCCTCCAGCACCGGCGGAGCAGGCAAGTTGGGGTCCTGGATACCACCACGGCCGGCCCCCAACTTACAGCCCAGGACCCCTGAGGCCAAGACAGCACACGTCCTGCCCAGGTTTCTCAGCGGCTGGGTGGTAGGACTTGAACTGGAAGCCAGATTTCTTGATCTCTGGCTCCAACTCCTGGCCCCAACAGTATCTGTGAGAATCAGAGTAAGGCAGGACCAGACAAGTCAGAGGAGGACGAAGAACTCAATCGGAATCTCCATTCTGCTCTAAGTTGCCGGATGACCAGCGGCAGGAACACCTGCTTGTCGCAACTTTGCCAACGGACCCTGCAGGGTCTAATGCCCTTCCAGCGCCCACCCTCCACTTCCGGGTTGAGACCCTCCCCCTCCCCCGGCACTCTGCCTCGGCCACTTTACAGACGGCCGGAGAACCGCCGGCGGCCCGCCCGGTGGGGTCCAGCCCCGGAAGCCGCCAGTTCCACGCACAACCCGGGCGCTGACCGCACGCACGAGCGCCTCTCCGCACAGGCACAAGCCCACCGCCTCCCGTGCGCACCCGTCCTGTGCATTCAGTCAGCAGCACCCACTCCCTCGCTCACAAACTCCCACACTCCCCCGGCCCGCGCCCAGCTCGCTCCCATGCCGGCCGCCATCAGCGCAGCGGCCGCCCAAGCCTCACCGCCAGCGTCTGAGCCCCCTGGTCGGCTGCGGGCGAAGGTGGGGCACCCGCGGCAGGCCGCGCCTGTCACTCTTCGGCCCCGCCCCCTGGGCTGAGCCCCACCCCCTACCTCTGCTCGGCCCCGCCCCCGGGCCGGCCGGAGGATGTGAGCTCACTCCCGCCTCCCTACTCCCGACGCCGCCAGGAAGCGGCCGCCCGAGGTCGCCGCCCGCTCGCTAGCAACGGACAGGCCAGAGAGTCGCCAGCGCGCCAGGAGCCCGGGCAGAATCCTCTGCCCCTACCCTTCCCGCGCCACACGCAGTAGCTGCTTTCCAAACGGGTACAGAGCGAAGGCGGGCGGCAGGGCTGGCGCTGCTCCCGCTCGCAAAAGCTCGGCGCCGCCCGGCCTCTCGGGTCGCGGGGAGAGCGCCGGCGCGGACGCCCCGCCCACCGCTCTTCCGGCCAGGCCACGTGACCGCGCGCGCACGTGTTTCGGCCTCTAGGGGCCGCGGGGCCGGAAGCCGGTCCTGGCCGGCGCCGGGCCTCTGTCCACCAAGAGCGGGCCCGGGCTAGCCGGCTAAGCGGCGGGTCTGGGAACGGCGCAGAGGCGGCGCCCGCCGGAAGGCGGGCAGCGGCCTGGCCATGAACCCCAGGGGCCTGTTCCAGGACTTCAACCCGAGTAAGTTCCTCATCTATGCTTGCCTGCTGCTCTTCTCAGTGCTGCTGCCCCTCCGACTGGACGGCGACATCCAATGGAGCTACTGGGCCGTGTTCGCCCCCATCTGGTTGTGGAAGCTTCTGGTCCTCGCGGGCGCCTCTGTCGGCGCGGGCGTTTGGGCGCGAAACCCGCGCTACCGCACGGAGGGAGAGGCCTGTGTGGAGTTCAAAGCCATGCTGATCGCCGTGGGCATCCACCTGCTGCTGCTTATGTTCGAGGTCCTGGTCTGCGACCGGGTGGAGCGGGGAACCCACTTCTGGCTGCTGGTCTTCATGCCGCTCTTCTTTGTGTCCCCCGTGTCCGTGGCCGCCTGCGTTTGGGGCTTCCGACACGACCGGTCCCTGGAGCTGGAGATCCTGTGCTCCGTCAACATCCTGCAGTTCATCTTCATCGCCCTGAGGCTGGACCGGATCATCCACTGGCCGTGGCTGGTGGTGTTTGTGCCACTGTGGATCCTCATGTCATTCCTTTGCCTGGTGGTCCTCTATTACATCGTCTGGTCCCTGCTGTTCCTGCGCTCCCTGGATGTGGTTGCTGAGCAGCGAAGAACCCACGTGACCATGGCCATCTGCTGGATAACGATCGTGGTGCCCCTGCTCATTTTCGAGGTTCTGCTGGTGCACAGGCTGGATGGACACAACATGTTCTCCTACATCTCCATATTCGTCCCCCTTTGGCTCTCATTAATCACATTAATGGCCACAACGTTTAGGCGAAAAGGGGGCAACCATTGGTGGTTTGGTATTCGCAGAGACTTCTGTCAGTTTCTGCTTGAAATTTTCCCATGTTTAAGAGAATATGGGAACATTTCCTATGATCTACATCATGAAGATAGTGAAGATGCTGAAGAAACATCGGCTCCAGAAGCTCCTAAGATCGCTCCAATGTTTGGAAAGAAAGCCAGGGTGGTGATAACACAGAGCCCTGGGAAATATGTCCCCCCACCCCCCAAGTTAAATATTGACATGCCTGATTAAACCTCTCTTCTGGGGAGTGCCCACAAGTGGAAGAGAAGTCATATACACACAAAATCCACCTTACTTTGGCCTCTTTGCCCATCCATGCCAAATCTGGAACTGAAAACAGGCTTTAGAACATCATTTCATGCTTTGAAATTGCTGCCTATCAGTGACTCATCAGTATTCACCAGAGATGCACGAGGTTCTTTTACTGTGTAGGTGTGTGTGTGCGCTCACGTGCAGTGTTCCTCCATGAGTGAGGAACTTGTTTTCTAGGCTCATGATTGTAGAGCTAGCTGGGAGCAGTAAATTGAGTTGTTCTGGTAGGTCCTCAAATGGAATAACTACCTGGGGTTTTTTAAAGTGGTACTATACCTATCGAAAGTGTTTAGAAAAGTATTTTTATACACTGCTAATGTAAAATTGTATTTCAGATTGTGCCTGCTGTGACATAATAGCAAATGTAAAGAATTCTCTTTCCCACAACTTGCATATAAACCTCATAGTTGTTATTTTCAGTGTTTCCACTGTTAAAATGGTTTTTCTTTGGGCTTTACTGATACTGGTCTTTAATAGCCTAATAGGTGAATTTTTCTAATGCAGTGAGTCCACCCATATTTATATGACTGTTTTAGCAATGTAATATGTATTATGTTGAATTCTAGTTCTGTGCAGTGTATTATGTTAAAGTATTTTTTTTTTAAGTTTGTGAAGATATATATGTATACTGCAGATGTTGTTAAAAATTGCTTAAAACATGAATATGTACCTAGTGTGGGGTCTTATCAGTTCTAGGCATGAATACAGGGATTGAAGATCCTGAGGATCTTACTAGTCAGGTGTTAGATGATTCTTACAGTTGGGAGGTCTCTCTTGGAAGGAACCACTGTCCTTTGGGAACAGGTGACATGCCCCAGTGTGATATCAGACCCTAAAGTGACACTATTATTTAGCACCTTGAATTCTTCCACACAGGCAAGAACATCTCTTCAGGAACAATCAGAAGAAGCAGATGGTTTGTCCATTTCTTAGAATCTTAGTTGGCCGTGATACAGTGGTGTTTGTACTTGTCATTGGAAAGCCAGAGAAATTGACCTTAACCTGAAGTGGCCAACAGATTCAAGTATTATTTTAAGCCCCAACCTTCTTGATCAGGCAGTGACAGGGAAATCATAGCTCAGGTTATTTTTAAAATAAGTAGTTTTTCTAGGTACTGGTGGTACCAGGGAATCAGAAGGGTGAAAAGCATATCCTAGGAAAGTAATGTTCTTCTGACTAAGAACAAATAAATACTTTCAAAAGGAGGTTACCCTTTTAAAAAAAAAAAGGTTAAAAGTAAAAGGAGTATTGATATTACCGGGCTCCATATGAACTTTAAAGTAAACAGTCTATCTGGTGAGAGGACAAGCTAGCAGCAAAAGCCAGCCCTTTGGAATCCGGGTCCCTGGAAGCCTAAGGGCGCTGTAGCTCAGTTTAGTCACCTAGAGCTGAACTGAGGTCAGCCACACGCAGTTGGCTCCTGCCAGCTATCAGGATGTGGGAGGTGGGCTGAGCAACAGTGGGTGTAATGTTTCCTAAGGGAGGATTCATTCATTTGCTTTCTCAACAAATATATATTGAGGACCTACTCTGAGCCAGACATGTATGTGCAGATCCATTGGAGAACAGTTCAAAGGTGGCCCCAGCCTGCTTATCGCAGTAGCCTGCCTACGGGAGAAGCCAGGCCAACACACATGGGAGGATGCCACTGGCTCAGGATGAACTTCACCTGGAACCTCAGGCCCATGTTTCTTTCTGGAGCCCTGCCTTGAACGCCCTTCCACTCCCAAATAATACCTCAAATGGCTTAGCTTACACTATGGGAAGACCTGGGAGGAAAGGAGGAGGTTACCTGAGGAATCAAAGGGCAGGTTTAACGGCAGCATTGGGATAACCCGTCCCTCCTGGTTACAGTTTGAGGCTAGGGACTTGTTGACACCTGAAACAATTCCTCCTAACCTGGGGGGTCACCCCCAACACTTACCCTACCCATCTCCTCACTACCCCAGGGTGGCCTGGAGTTGGAAACCAGTGCCTAGATGTGATGATACGCTTGCTCACCCAGTGGGTCTTCCCCTGTCAAGCCACTTTCCTGCCTCAAGAACATATTAAGTAAAAACAGTGGGAATGACAGTTGTAGAAAAGTTGTTTCATCTGTAAAAGTTAATACAGTCTCAGCTCTGCCTGGGGATTTACCTAATTGACAGTGCAACTCTGACTATCCACAGTATGTAGCATGTGTTAAATTCTGTAACTAGTTTGTTCTGTAAGATGCTTGGTCAGTTTTTACTGTGAAACATCCTCTAAAATCTCAGCACCCTACCAATTACAAATTTTCACCCTGGGGTCTGTGGCACATATACTCCAGGCTGTGGGTATGGCCCAGGTCTGTCCCACGAAGCATCCTGGATCCCTGATTCTATTCCAGGTCCTGCAGCAGGACTAGCAGTCCCTGGGAGATGTCCTTTCATGGCAGAAGCACAAGAGGCCAAGCAAATCCCACAAGCAGACCCGTAATCCCTACTCACACATGGTGTATGACATACTGTTCTGTTGGTCCAAGCACAAGGCCAAGCCCAACCTCAGGGTGGCCAGTTCAAGCCGAAGGAATGATGACACAGTCTGTACCGATGTTGTGAGATAGTTTTGAAGGCTGGAATCACAAAATTTGTGGTAGAGTTATTTACCCCCTGCTGCTGCTGCTAAGTCGCT
Source organism: Okapia johnstoni (assembly GCA_024291935.2). Lineage (NCBI taxonomy): Eukaryota > Metazoa > Chordata > Mammalia > Artiodactyla > Giraffidae > Okapia > Okapia johnstoni. The sequence goes on along the minus strand of CM044319.1, from coordinate 46,484,631 downwards.
TTAGTCGTGTCCGACTCTGTGCGACCCCATAGATGGCAGCCCACCAGGCTCCCCCGTCCCTGGGATTCTCCAGGCAAGAACACTGGAGTGGGTTGCCATTTCCTTCCCCAATGCATGAAAGGGAAAAGTGAAAGTGAAGTCGCTCAGTCGTGTCCGACTCTTAGCGACCCCATGGACTGTAGCCTACCAGGCTCCTCCGTCCATGGGATTTTCCAGGCAAGAGTACTGGAGTGGGGTGCCATTGCCTTCTCCATTAATGTTTTACAAACATTCTGCCATGTTTTAAAGTTACTATTGTAATAATAGAAGGCAATCTTGGGAGGGAGGAGGGGATTTGAGGTGAGATGAGAAGACCCTGCATTAAGACTCTAGTGTGGAGGGTTCTGGGGGCTCCACACACAATGGGTTTATAACAGTGCTGGACTCGAGGGTTTCCCTGGGGACCCTGCAGGGTGTTCTGGAAAGGTCCAGCCTGAGCACAGGGGGACCAGCCAGGTAGGAGGTGCTGGGAAACAAGGAAGAAGCGGAGTCTAGATGGGCCTCAGCAGCAGGTGAGGGTCAGAGTGGATCCTCCTGTCCAGGCCTCTGACCGGTGGAGGAAGCCATCAGGAGCATCCAGGAAGCTCACATGTTGGCAGGAAGACTGGGACCAAACTCAGCAGGCATGTGCGGATCAAGGGAAGTTGTGCTGCCAGAAACCCCAGCAAGTTTGTACTTCAGGGACCACCTGGTGAGGATGCTGCAGCTGGTGACCCCACCATCTGTCACAAGACGCTACCACCAGAATGACAAATGCCACCAGTGTGGCCCCTGCTGCTATGAGTAACTCCTCAACCGTCTGCCAAAAGCTCAAGACTCAAGTACCCGGAGGGCAGGTGTGATGGGCAATCCTCAGGTATGCATTTGCCCTTCAGACTCTAGAACTGAGAGGGGAGGTGACCTGGTTCCTGTGGAGCTGGGAGGAGGAGGCTGGCCGGGCTCAGCCAAAACATGCTCAGTAGAGGATCTGCCCAAAAGAGAAGGGTGTTCAGACACTGGGTGACCAAAGCTAATGACCAAATCAGTCATGTGTCCTTCTTATGAGCTTATGCTTCAAAATCATGGCTCCCGTCTGGCAGGACACAAGTGGCCTCGAGACCAAGCAGGGATCACCCCTCCCCGAGGGAGAAGGGAGACAATGCAGAGCTGCCGCATTGATTGCTTCATCCACCTCTTAATCCACAGCGTTTAGAGACGTCTCTTCCTCTCCTGTCATGTTCTCTGTATATTCTAGAATGTGTGGATTAAAGTGACCACCAGAGCAGACCTCCAAATGTGGTCCAAAGATCCCAGGGGCCTGCAAGCATCTCCCCTCCCCACGACACCTCTGGGGGATGCAGATTCTCTTCATCCTTCAGCCGAGAGGACACACCACAGCAGGTGAGATGCGGACACAGACCTGAGATGCAGCGCCTTCTACTAAGCCAGATGCTAAAGGTTTGCAAAAATGCAAAAACAATGCCACTCCTCTACTCACCAGATTTCTTGTTATTTTTCATTAAAAAAAAAAAAGTTAACATGTAACAGACTTTTTGTTTTTAAAAGAAATAATATTTTTTAAAGTCATCGTTTCTCCTGTCTATAGTAGTAAACATTACTACTACTCACATAAAAGCACCTTGGGGTCCTCAACAATGTTTAAGAGTGTTGAAGGGGTCCCATGACCAAAAACTTTTGAGAACTGCTGCCCTGTATTCCTGTGGGCAGAAGAGAGAGGAAGGAAAATGAAAACTGGGTGAGATGCATTAAAATCCATGTCCATGGCAGGGAAGGGACAATAAAAGGCACTGGTCTGCCCCACAGCTTACAGGATGCTCCCTCCTCTGCTACCCTCCATGGCCCCACTGGCCTCCGCCAGCACCTTAGGTGGCTGGGTTATGTAACCCAGTGGGGTAACTCATACCTTCGTTCTGGGGGGCCTGAGCCCTTTGCTAGTCTTGCTGGGTTTTCCTTTATTAATAATTTCACCTAAAACTACGAGGGTCCTGAGGGAATGCCTGGATCCTGGCCATAATCCTCTTCCCTTTTTGTGGCAGCCACACTTATCCCCAGAGTCCCCCCGATATCGGCACTGGAAGGGTGGCTGTGTTGGCTGGAGGAGGGTGACCCTGACCGCCAAGAGGAAGTAGGGATGGACAGTCATGATGTCCTGTTGGCTAAATGGTTCACTGAAGGGCCTGGGAGGGGAAGTGGGTTTCAACACCTCCCTCTACCGTGGAGGCTGCGGGCTCCCCAGGTCCCCCACTCCACCCACTGATGCCCTTCCCCTGTGTGTGTCATCTGCCACCACCCTGTGTGCAGAGTGTGGGTCCACTTGGTCCATCCCATCTCTTGTCCCCTGCCAACCCCTTCTGCTCCCAGTAGCCTGGCCACAGGGGCTGTCCCTCCTGGGCAAGGGCCTCCCACCCCAAGTGCCTCCTGCCCTCCATCCTTTGCTCCACCGCACAACTCTCTCAACATCTTGACCTGAGCAACTCTCTGGAGTGGAAATATGACCAGTCAGATGTGGCTGAAGTCCCACCCCTTATGGCCCACCCACCCCACTTCCCACTACCCAGCTGGTTTAATGACAGGACTCAGTCTGGGTGTGTGTTGGGGTGAGGGGGTGCTGGTGGTTAAATATTCTGAGCATCATTTATGGCCCCTTGTCTACTCAAGGCCTGACTTGCCCTTCTCCTTGGTCCCTGCCTGGCTCTTGTCCCCTTGGACAGGACACCTGGGCCTGGTCTCCCAGCTGACCCTGGGAACCAGGCTGATCTCGGCCCCAGGCCAGGGGTGCATGCTATAACCACAGGACTGTGAAGCATCAAACACACCCCTAAGAGCTGGGAGACCAGGGCCACAGCCACCTAGACCCAAGTCCTAGCCGAGGGAGACCAATGGGGCCAGAACACCCAGGCAGGGCAGTCTCTGAATGGCCACCTTCTTCCCCAGAGGCTTTGGGCAGAAGTCACACGTTGTGGGTGGGGCCCTACCTGGGACATCCCCAAGACCCTGCCACCCATAGACCTGCTTAAGGACCCGTGGCAGATGAGAACAGGCCCTGCAGGCCTTCCAGCACTGCACTAGTATCTGGACCAGCCCTGGGGGTCTGTGGGAGGGGAAGACCCAGAAAGGAAGAAGGCACAGGGCCCCCCTCATGAGGACAGCGGCCCCTGCACACAAGGTCAGGTAACAGCCATGTGCCCAATATACAGTCTAAGCTCAGGCTACCATGAAAGAAGACTATAAACTGGGAGACTTACACAACACTAATCTATTTTCTCACAATTCTAGAGGCTGGACATCTGAGATCAGGTCCTGCACTGTCAGATTCTGGTGAGGGCTCCTCTGGCTGACAGATGGCCCCCTTCCCATAGTGACCTCACTATGACCATGTGGATGAGAGAGGAAACAAGATCTCTGGTGTTTCTTCTTACAAGGGCACTAATACCATCACGTGGCCCTACCCTCATGACCTCATCTAAACTGAATCATCTCCAAAAGGCCCCATTTCTGAATGTAATCACACTGGAAGGTAGGGCTTCAATTTATGAATTTGGGCTGGTGTGGGGGGAGGGTGGGGCCAGGGGGCACAGTTCAGTCCCAGGCACCCACTAAACACGACAGGCCCAAAGGCAGGTGGTCTGAGCACCTTCCTGAGTACCTTCTGTCTACCAAGTACAGTGATATGAGATCACAGAAAACATACACTCTGGTCTCTGTCCCCAGTCCCTGATACAGGGCTCCCAACCCTTGTAAATTCCTAAGCAGTAAAAGTACTAAGAGCATCTTTTGCTCTAGCGTCTTTTGTACTCTGGTTAGCTCCTGGGTGGAGCTGGTCACCAGAAAGACAAAACCACGTTACATGCTTGGAATTTTCAGGCCCACCCCTGTGCACTGGAGAGAGGAGAGGGGCTGGGGATGGAGTCAATGAGGATCACACCCACATGAGGGAGCCTCCATCAAACCCCACTGGTACGTGGTTGGAGAGCTCCCAGATAGAGGAACCAGGTGGGTGATGCTCCCAAATTCCTCAGGAACAGAAGTGCCTTCACCAGGGACCCTCACAGACCTGGACCCTGCTCCCAAGTAAGGCCACAATTGCAGGTACCAGGGGTTAGGACCTGACCAGATCTTTCAGGAGGGCACGATTCCACCAACAGAAAGGTCACAGTGAGCAGTCCCGCCTCCAGGAACCCATGAGTCTAAGCTGTAAGAGGCAGGATTTCTGTCAGTTTGGAGAGACTTTCTCAACTACAAGATCCACCTTCTCCCTCACCTGTCAGGGAGACTCCCTCTCTTTCTGGCCTGGGGGTGAGAGCCAGGTGAGGGGCAGGGCTGCTCTGCTCACCCCACAGTGACAGGGCCCCGCCCTCCCTGTAAATCCAAGCAGTATCTGCTCACAGCCCCAGAGGAGGGGGAGGAATTTCCAGATGGCTCCAAACAACAAGGGTCCCCTTCACAGAGAGGCCAAGCTTTACCTGAGGGCCCTGCAGGTGAGACTTGAGGAACATGGCTGTGACGGGAACTTCAGGCCCCGGGGCTGTCCTCCAGAGGAACTATTTTGGGTCAGCAGATCCTGCTTCAAATCCCACCCAGGTTAAGTTCAGCCTGGTTACCAGGCTGGAGCAGTGGAAAGTCAGGGCTCACAGGGGGACCAGGGAAGGTGGGCAGGTGACATGTTGGCTTGTCTGCAGCTCAGGGAGGTCCCAGAGGGAGCAGTGCAGCCCCCACACCACTGCTCCTCTCAGAGGGCCAGGAGGGTAGACCAAAGCACCTCATCCTTTGCTAAAGCTGGCAGCTTCTAGAATCTGGCCGTGCCCTTGAGGCCCTGAAACCTAGAGGCCTCACACCAGGACACTCTCTGTTTTGGGTCTTGTTGGTCTGCAAGAATTTCCCTGGTAAAGAATCTGCCTGCCAAGTAGGAGACACAGGTTCAATCCCTGGGGTGGTAAGACCCCCTGGAGAAGTGGCAGCTCACTCCAGTAAGCTTGCCTGGAAGATCCTGATGCTGGGAAAGACTGAGGGCAAAAGGAGAAGGGGGTGGCAGAGGATACTATGGTTAGATAACATCACTGACTCAGTGGACTTGAATTTAAGCAAACTTCAGGAGACAGTGGAGGACAGAGGAGCCTGGTGTGCCACAGTCCACAGGGTTGCAAAGAGTCAGACACAATTTAGCAACTGAACAACAACAAACTAACTGGTCTGCAGCTAATGGTAAAAGTCAGCACCACCTCCTCCAGGAAGCTCTCCTTGATGCCCCTGCCCACTTGGGATGGATGAATATCTCCGGCTTCCCCATTTCATAGCACTCATCTTGCTGTATTAACAAGATCTGTTTCTACACCTGATCCCTTTGGGGTGGGGGCGGGGCCTCCTTGAGGGCTGGCCAGTTGTCCCAGATCGCTGATGGGCCTGGCACACTGCCAGTTGAAGGATAAGCGGATGAGTGAACCAGAGCACTGGTGCCAGCTCCTGAGCTGTCACCTCCTGGACTGTCTAGAGGGGATGAGAAGTGAGAAGCAGAATCAGATAAGAGAGGTGGGGAGGGGGTGATCAAGGGTAGTGAGAAGCAGAGAAGTTGCTCGGCAACTGAAGTGGGCAGAGCAAAGGTCCCAAGACCTCAGGAAGAGATGGATCAAGGCTGGCTGGAGCCATGACACATCCGTGCAAGGCACAGCCCGGGAGCCTCACCGTGTGTTTAACCATGGAGTCACAGGGCAGCACTGACCTCATGCAGACGTGGTTCTAGATCTTCGGGCCTCATCATCTCAACTCCCAAGAGACCTATCAGAGTCTGAAAGTCTTATCCAGGCTCCGGCAGTGGAGCTAAGCCCAGGGCCCTCTTGGCATGACCTGGACCTTCCATCTCCCTGGGTGGAGCAGCCTCTGCTGGAGGGATACAGGGCCTCTCAGCCAAAGGGAGATGTTGGAGGGGCAGGGTAGGGGGAGTGTGTGTGGGGCTGTGGTCTGACCGTAGTGTCAGCCTGCAGGAGGCCAGTGAGCTGGACCAGACACAGCAGCCACTCCCCCAGGGGGCCCATTCACTTGTTGGCCATGGCCAAGCCATGCTGCTCCCCACCACCTAGAGCAACCCCAGTGGCACTCTCACAGGTACAGAGAGCTTCCCACCCAGCAGCACCAGCAGTGAGGCCAGGACCACAGAGCCTCAGTGCAGGGGTGGTGCATGGATCCAGACCAGCCCCGGCGTCCTCCCAACCCTCATGGGGACCCACTGCACCTCTCTGGCTCAGGGACCATCCTGCTGTTTTGATGTGCCAGACAGGCTCAGGTCAAAGGCCCACACAGTCTGGGAGATGAACAGGCCATACCACTGGGCAGACAAGCCCTGACGGGAAGTCCTGCAGAAACAGCAAGCAGCTCTGGCTGCTGCTGGGACTCAGGGCTGGATGGGTATCCCATCACTCAGGCATCGGCTGCCCTGCCCTTCTCTCCAGCTGGGGAGCAGGTGAGCCCCTCCTGGGAGGTTTTCCTACAGACCTGAGAAACAAGATCATCCACAGGGCCTCTCGAACTGTGTCTGGATCTCTGTAATGAACTGACAAGCTTGCAGGAAGTGCAAGATGGCACGAAGCCCCATCTCACCCCTCAGTTCTGAGCCTGCAGGACCCCCCAGCCTCCTTGGGACAGCTCCCTATCTGAAAGACCCCCCACATTTATTTACCGTCATGACTTGTGCAATTCCTGGCTCCCCTGAAGGTGCCCTGGGAGGGCAGAAACAGAGCTGCTTTTGGAAAGATTGGCTACTTGGTGAAAATTCCTCTCTTTTTCTCAGTAAGCCTAGGAAGGACTCGAAGTTTCTGCTGGCATGGTTTCTGCCTCCTCTTTCTAAATGTGACTTTTCTGACTGCAGCAGAGGTTTCTCAGTTTGGACATTTTTACTATGATTTTGATGTGATCCGTTACTCTATCTTTTTCAGGTAATTTAGTGTGCCTTCCATTTCCTGTTTCTTTTCTCATTTTTAAAAAATGAGTTATTTGTTTTTTTTTAAATTATTTTTGGCCACACTGGGTCTTCATCGCTATGCGTGGGCTTTCACTAGTTGTGGCGAGTGGGGGCTACTCTCTAGTTGTGGTGCATGGGCTCAAATGTCCCATGCTGTGTGGAGTCTTCCCAGACCAGGGATCAAACCAGTGTAGTGTGCATTGGCAGGCGGCTTCTTTACCACTGGACCACCAGGACCACCAGGGAAGTCTTCCTGTTTTTCTTTTTCACAACAGTTTTCCAATAAAGGTTGAACTTGAACAAGGGCTCCTCTTCTGGGAGGTCTCTGCCCTAACATCCCACTCCAAGCTGCCCCCTCCTCGCCATTCTTCCCTCAAGATGGGACTGTCCTTCAAAGCATCTTTCAGTGTTGTCTACAATTGATCTTTCTTTGATGGATTTCTGAAGGTTGCTTTGGTCACAGTTACTTGAAATAGGATGTGATTCTGTCCATTTTCTCAATCTTTCTGGCGAGCCTCAGCTTGACATATCTGAGTACATAGATTTCTCATCTTTCATGTCTTTTTGAGAAGTCTCTGTTGAGCTCAAGAAAAGATTGGGATTTTCAAGCTTTTTGTTATACGTCTCCAGTGTTTGTGTTGCCTTCAAGCAAGAACAATACGAAGTGTCTTATCTAAAGTGACTAAGTCCTGGGGTAGGACTGACTTCTCAGCCCATTGATTCAGCAGCTTGATGACTTCATCAAGGCTCTGTCTGTCTGCTGCTGCCTCTGTGGTAGCTTCATCCTCAGCCTCATCCCCAGAGGCCATCACTGTTTCAGACACCGGGTCAGAAAAACAGCATCTCCTCGCCAGCTCTCAGCTGGGAACAAGGGAACCCTTCTGAGGAGCCGTCCAGCAGACTTTGCCCATCTCATTGGCCTGAACTGGGTGAATGGTGAACTACACTGATGGCTTTTCATTCTGGGATAAATCCTACTTAGTCATTATGTCATATTCTTTTAAATGTATTTAAATGTATTATTGGATTCAATTTGCCCAAGTTTTGCTGGGAATTTTTGTACCGATGCTTGTAAAAGATGTTGATTTGTAGTTTCCTTTTTGTTGTTAAGTCTTTGTCTAGTTTTAATAACAGGGAAATGCTAGTCTTATAGAATAATTTGGGGGAATTCCCTCTCCTATTTGTTGCAAGAAGCTACAATAGAATGAGAGTTACGTCTTCCTTAAATGTTAGTTAACAGTGAGACCATCTGGGCCTGATTTTCTTTGTGGGAAGATATTTAACTACAGCTGCAGTTTCTTTTGTTTGTCCATTTACATGTTGTCTACAGCTCTTTTGTCCTATACTGACAGTAGTTGCAAGAGGCAATATGGGTGGCAAAGCTTAAAATATATATATCTGGCTCTTTTCAGAAAAAGTCTGCTGATTCCTGTGCTTAAGACAATGAAGCCTGAGCTTAAGAGCTGACTGACGAAGCTACATGTGAATTTTAGATATTTTGCTAACTGAAATCTCAGAGAATGTGACACAGCACTAATGGGTCTTAGTTTTCTTATTTGTAAATTAGAAATACCAGCAGTCAACTTCTACAAGGCTTATTTCATCTACTACTATTGATGTTGAAGCTGAAACTCCAATACTTTGGCCACCTCATGTGAAGAGTTGACTCACTGGAAAAGACCCTAATGCTGGGAAGGATTGGGGGCAGGAGGAGAAGGGGACGACAGAGGATGAGATGGTTGGATGGCACCACTGACTCGATGGACATGGATGTGGGTAGACTCCGGGAGTTGGTGATGGACAGGGAGGCCTGGCGTGCTGCGATTCATGGGGTGGCAAAGAGTCGGACACGACTGAGCGACTGAACTGAACTATTATTGTATGTTACCATAGATTCTTATTTTCTCAGGGTTTTTTTTTTTCCTGAAATTTCTTTTATAACTATATGACAACTCAGGTTATCCACTTCTTGAATGAGTTTGGTAGTTTGTGTCTTTGAAAGAATTTGTCCATTTCTTCTAAATCATCAACTTTATTGGGATAAAGTTGCTCATAACATTCCCTTATTATTTAAAATTATTTTTTTAATCTTTTCTATTGAATGAAAGATTCTTTTAAAATTCTATAGTGCTTTACAGTTTTCAAATTTTCATACACATGATTTCATATAATCTCCCTTACCACCCTATAGGGTCTACTGATTCTGTTGTAATGTCATTTTATTACCCAGAAACTGGGTTGGCCTCTTGGTGGGTGTCAAGCCAATAGACATGACCAAACCAAGGCTCAGGAGAAGATCAAGTTTATTACTTGCAGCAAGTAAGAACACCAGGGATCTTTCCCAAAGCAGTGTCTCCCCAAATAGCAAAACTGAGGAATTTGTAAGCTAAGGGTCTAGGCATATTCATGAGGGGGACTGAGCAGAAGAGAATTCAGCACAGAACTGGGACCAAGATCGACAAAGTCCAAGCTTCAGTAGATTTAAATTAGGAGCATCAACATCATCATTCCACCCTTCACCTGGGTGGGGCCTTAGTTCTTATAGAACTCAGAGACATAATGTTATGTGTATCCCTTGACAGGGAACCAGGACCCTGCTCTCCAAGGCTGCACTGTTGTTTCTTGGCTGCTCCTCCCTTGTCTCACCTTCCTCTCCCTTCCTTGATTACCAACTGTTTGAACCTGCCCTTTGGAACTCAACCTTTGCTGGTGGCTCAGAGGGTAAAGAGTCTGCGTGCAATGCAGGAGACCCAGGTTTGATCCCTGTGTTGGGAAGATCCCCTGGAGAAGGAAATGGCAACCCATTCCAGTATTCTTGCCTGGAAAATCCCATGGACAGAAGAGCCTGGCAGGCTACAGTCCATGCAGTCGCAAACACTGAGTGACTTCACTCTGGAACTCAGGGAAGGTCATGGAGGCTAAAACCTATTCCCTATAAACAAGAAGGACTTCCCTGGTGGCTCAGATGATAAAGAATCTGCCTGCAGTACGGGAGACCTGGGTTCGATCCCTGGGTTGGGAAGATTCCCTTGGAGGATGGCATGGCAACCCACTCCAGTATTTCTGCCTGGAGAACCCCCAAGGACAGAGAAGCCTGGCGGGCTATAGTCCACGGGGTTGCAAAGAGTCAGACACAACTGAGCAACTAAGCATCAACAAGAAACAGGAGACACAGAAAGGGTTTGTACCGGAGCCCCACAGGGTCCTGCTGTTTCAACCTCTCTACTTGTAATTTTTGATTTCTCCCTTTTCCTCTTTGTTTTACTCATTAGAGATTTATGAATTTTATTGGTCTTCTCAAGGAACCACATTTTGGTTACTTGTATTTCCTCTCTTGTTATATTTTTTGGTTCTCATTTTCATGATTACTGCTTTTTATTATGCTCTTTCTTCTGCTTCCTTTGGACTCAATTACTTTCTCTTACTCTTTTTAAGGTATAATCTGGGGTCATCGATTTGAAGCATTAAGTGGAATAGATTTTCTGTTACTAATTTAGCTGTAACCAGCAGGCTTTGAGGTTTTGTTTTTATTTTCATTCAATTAAAAACACTTAATTTCCCTTTTGATTTCTTCTTTTCACCACTATGTCATTTAGAAGTGGGCTATTTAGTTCCTAAATACCTGAGGATGTTCTAGATACCTTTCTGCCATTGGTTTCTACTTTGATCCCATTATGTGTGTGTGCTCAGTTGCTTAGTTACATTATGTGTGTGTGCTTTGCAGTTCTATGGACTGTAGCCTGCCAGGCTCCTCTGTCCATGGTTTTTCCAGGCAAGAATACTGAAGTGGGTTGCCATTTCTTCTACAGGGGATCTTCCTGACCCAAGGATCAAACCCACATCTCCTACATTGGCAGGTGGATTCTTTACCATTGAGCCACCCTGGAAGCCTCTTAATCCCATTATAGTCAGACAATATACTTTGTATGATTTGAATCTTTTAAAATTCATTTATATTTGAGGTTGGGGGCAGGGGCTAGGGTTTTATGTGTCTACTCCTACTGATGAACTTAAAACATAAGAGCAGGAATAAAAGTATGAAAAGGGAAAAGTGGTGTCACGCAAAGGCCAGTTATCTGAATCACCCAGGGCTTTCCGAAGGGTAACTCCATGGGTGGGGTGGCCTGGTTCTTTATCTGTGTAGCTGGCAATGTGTCTTTGAAATGGATGCCTTGGCAGTGAAAAACTTCATATCAGACACTCAAAATTTTAAAAAGTGAATTGTAAGGCACTTACATTAGAGAAGTATTAAAATCTCTGGATTTAATTGAGGATTTATATATTTCTCTTTGCACTTCTATTAGTTTTGCTTCACGTAGTCTGAGGCTCTGTTGTTTAGTGCATAGTCATTTAAGATTCTTATGTTTCCTTGGTGAAGTTTTACTCTTTTATCATTATGTATTATCTGTCTTTATTCCTGGTAGTGTTCCTTATTTTAGTGCTTCTTGTTTTACCAAACTCACATAGTGTAAAATAAACCATTTTAAAGTGTACAATTCATCAGAATTAAGTACATGCACAATGCAGTGCAGTTGTCACCTCTATCTAGTGCCAGCATTTTCAGGGTCCCCAAAGTAAAACCGAGTAGGACCCTGTGGGGCTCCCGAGTATGGAAGCCTTTCTGTGTACCCCCGTTTCTTGCTTCCAGCCTCCACTGAGGAACTCCCTGAGTTCCAAAGGGCAGGTCCAAACAGTTGTAATCAGGGAAGGGAGGGGATGCAGCGATAAGGGCGGAGTGACCAAGAGACAACAGGGCAGACCTGGGACAGGATCCTGCTTTCACCTGAAGAGATACATGTAATATCTCAGCTCTTCTGCAGAACTAAAACCCCCAACAGATGGAAGATGCTAACTACCTAATGAAGCATTCTTCATTCCAGAGAGAAGCCACAGTTTGATAACCTCAAGAATCACAGAAGCTCATCAGGAGACCACATGAGACCAGATTAAAGGAGAGCAGGCCCTGTGCACACCCTGATCCTTATCAGCAACCCTGCCCTTGAACTACTGCTATAAAACTCCTCACCAAATCCCCTCAGGTTGGGACACACAGTTTTGAGGGCATGAGTCTGCCGTGACTCCCTTTGCCTGGCAAAGCAATAAAGATACTTTTTTTTTCTACTTCACTCCAAACTCTGTCTTCGAGATTCAGTTTGGCACAGAGGCCAAGCTTTTGGTATCAAAAGGAGACACTACATGTATTAAGCACATTTCTCTCAACATCCCACTCCTGGCAACCACTGATCTGCTTTGTATCTGTATGGATTTACCTGCACTGTACCTTTCATATTGGTGGGATCATACAGCATATGACTTGTTGTGCCTGGTTTCTTTCACATAGCATGATGTTTTCAAGGTTTATCCATGTTGCAGCACACAATTAATTCCTTTCTATGGGTAAATGCTCTTCTGTCGTAGAGACAGACCACATTTTGTTTATCCATTCATCCACTGATGGACAACTGAGCGGCTTCCACCATTTGGCAGTAACTTTGCCGCTACAATAAAGCCAAGTGGTGCCTCCCCAGCCCAGACTGTTTTTTCCTCTGGCCCCCGAGGATCCTCAGCTGCTTTACAGACTGTCCTCTGCCACCATGATCACGTCTGCTCTCTTCACAAGGCACCAGGCTTCCAAGGGGTCAGACCCCACCTATCCTCCCCACACACGTAATCACGCACAGGCAGGCATGCACACACCTGCACAAGCCAGGGAAAGACTCATTCCCCCCAGGGGAGTGGATGGTGCTTGTCACACCAAGCCCACATCCCCTAAGAAATAACTGATGAATGAGGATGCTTGTTAAGCCAAGGAAATCTCTTTTGTTTGCCATCTAAGCAACATGAGAACAGGATGAAAACTATACACATTTCTTCTAGCAGCTATCTTGACTCCTTAGGACTTAAATTCCATGGTCTTTCAGAGCCATGTCAGTTCCCACACCCTCACTTCAGGCTCACCCAAATCCCCACCAAGTAGCAGTGAAATTCTCATACTCTTTGGTGTCATTAACCTTGATCTTCTCAAGGTGCCTGGTTTTACCACCATCAGTGCAAATATCAACATGGTAAAGAAAATGTATTTCAACATTATTATACAAATAGCTTTGACTTCCCAAACCCTAGGTTCCCTGAACTCAACTTTGAAAACCTCTAGATTGAATTATTTTCTCAGTATCTTCCTGTCTCGTGAGCCCCCATGGGCTGGGCCCCCCAAAATTTCAGTGAGTGAGTGCTGGCTCAGAGGCTGGCATCTCCATGATGCAAGTTTCAGGGATTAGCACATGAATAAAGGATCTGGGATTTGGAAGTTGACGTCAAGAACTCAGGACCCTAAGGCCAGACAAAGACACTACAAGTAAAGGAAATTACAGACAAATATCTTTTATGGATATTGATATAAAAATCCCACTAAAAATACCAGCAAACTGAATTCAGCAGCATGTTGAAAGGATTATACATCATGACCAAGTGGGATTTAGGCGTAGATGCAACGTTCAACATATGAAAACCAGTGAATGTAAGACACCACATTAACAAAATGAAAGAAAGTAAAAACATGTGGTCATCTCAATCAACGCAGAAAAAGCATTTGACAAAACTCAATATACTCTTTCATGATAAAAACATTCAGCAAAGTAGGAATGGAAGGAAACTGCTTCAACGTGATAAAGGCCGTATACGTAAAGCCCACAGCTGACATGATGCTCAATGAAAAACCGAAGGCTTTTTGTCTTGTCACCTAAGGCTGCTCTAACAAACGATCATAACCTGGGCAGCTTAAACTGCAAGCATTTCTTTCCTGCAGTTCTGGAGGCTGGGAGCAGTGTTCCAGCCCAGCTGAATGCTAGGCAAGGGCCCCCTTCCTCAGCGCATGTGTACAGAGATAGGTGTCTGTGTTTCTTCCTCTCTCTATAACTGCATCTGTCGCATCACAGGGGCTCCACTCTCATGACTTCATCTAAACCTAATCAGATCAGGAGAAAACAAAGATGCCCTTTTTGGGGGGCCACTTCCACTGAATACTGGAAGTTCTAGCCAAAGAAATTAGCCAAGAAAAAAAAAAAAAAAAAGACATCCAAAATCAAAGGGAAGAAGTAAAATTATCTCTGGATATTCGCAGCAAAAGAATGAAGTTGGATCCTTACCGTACACAACACGTAACAATTAACTCAAAATGAATCAAGACATAAAAGAGCTAAAAACTACGAAACTCTTAGGAGAAAATACAGGGGGAAATCTTCGTGACACTGGATTTAACAATGATTTCTTGGATGTGACACTCAAAAAGCACTGGCAACACAAGAAAAAAATAAATCAGGCCACTAAAATTTAAAAATCTGTACATAGCAGGACATTCTCAACACAGCAAAAATGCATTCCACAGAATGACAGAAAATATTTGTAGCCATGTATATGGTAAGAGATTAAAATCCAGGATATATAAGGAACTCCTAAAATTCAACAAAAACAATTCAATTTAATAATGGACAAAGAATCTGAATAGGGATTTCTCCAAAGAATACACACAAATACTCAACAAACATATGAAAAGATACTCAGCATCACTAATAAACAGGGAAATAAAAATTAGAATTATAATCAGATATCACTTTTGTGTCTGACTCTTTGCAACCCTATGGACTGTAGCCCACCAGGCTCCTATGCCCATGGGATTCTCCAGATGAGAACACTGGAGTGGGTTGCCATTTCCTTCTCCATTATACCCATTAGGACAGGTATTATAAAAAAAACTAACAAACTAAAACAGAGAACAGTATTGGTAAGGATGTGGAGAAACTGGAACACCTGTGCATTGCTGATGGGAACGTAAAATGACGCAGCTGCTGTGGAAATGAGTTTAGCAGTTCCTCAAAAAGAATGACATTATGGTTCTGCAATTCTACTTCTGGGTTTATTGGCCAGAGATTTGAAAGCATGGACTTGAACAGACACTCATACATGCGTGTTCACAGCAGTGTTATTCACAATAGCAAAAGGTGTAGGAGAGCAGGATTTTCCACCCCAAAATACGTCTTTTGAGCATATTAGTTATTTGGTTATTTTATAAGAAACAGCAGACATTTGGGAAACTCTGAAAACGCAAGTAGGAGTCACCTTCTGGTAAGGAATATGGACATTTCTAAGGGAAATCTCCATTTGTAAGGGCATCTTCCTCCCTGTACCAGGAACAGGGGGATGACCAAATCTCTAGAAACTTCTACCATCAGGGAGGCAGGACTTCAACTGAAAACAGATGCAGGAGGGCAGCTGGTGGGGATGCTGCACAGGCCAGGCATCCTCAGTGGCAGGTGAGGGCACGGACGCTCTGGTGTGCCTTTGGAAGGGGTGGATGGGATGAGTTATGGGTCCCCCGTCGTTCTGAAAGCACGAGTCCATGCAGCCCTCCTGTTCACGGCCAGTGAGCCTTTGCTGGCCACACCCAGCCTGAGCTGTTGTGAAATTCTTTCTGGTGCAAGAACATCTGTGGGCATGTCCAGTCCTCGCAGAGAGCTCAATCTGTCCAAATCCACACTCCGTCTGTGTCTCCTGGGGCATATGGCGTCAATGGCTCCATCAAACATGGTGGGAGATGGGCTGGGGGCTTCCTGTAGCTTCTTTCCAATGTTGGTCCATCTGGGCCTCTGGCCTGACTGCCCGTGGATGCTGCTGACCCACAGGCTGGGTTGTCTCTCAGAAGGGTGACCACAGAGCAGTTTCTCTCTGCGTCACCACCAGACAGGCCTCTCCTTGCCTCTCCCTGCCCCTCGGCCACCTCGGCTTGGACACTGCCTGCCTCTAGGGCCTCCCAGGCCCTGCTCTGCGCCCTCAACTGCAGCCCAAGCCTGGGACAGCAGCCTGCCTGCAAGTCTCCTCTGGGTCTGTGGCCAAATGGGAGGAGAGAAAAATGCATCTCATGAACCTTCCCTGGTCCCCACCCTCGGCGGGGCAGGATAGAGGGACAGCTTGACATCCCGCTCGGCACCCCTGGGTCCAAGGTGGAGAGGGCAAAAGCCCTCCGAGGCCCCTGCTGCCGTACCTTGGTGATGAGCAGGACACATGCCAGAACAACCTAGCAGCCCTGTGGTAGAAACCACAGTGGTCCCCACACCCAGCTTTCCCACTCAGCTCTTAAAGGCTTCCTCCTCCCACTGGATGTCCCAGACTTAGGGCTCGGGGTCTGATGCCTGGAGCCTGCTGTTTGCTGTGTGTTCTGCAGCAATGGTGTCTGCTGGTCACCACTAGTAGGTTTGAAAGGGCTTCCCTGTGTCAGTGGGTGGCGGGAGGTTTGGTGTTACTGGTGGGGACGTGACACCCTTGCACAGATAGCCTGACACGGAGATGTTCAGTCACTGGGTGCTGTCTGTCCACCCAAGCATGTTGGGCTCAGAAAAGCAAAGCCCTGCCTGTCTGCCTTTTGGGTTAGGCAGAATGGGCTTCACTCTTGGGCTGGGGGGAGAGGGGGGACCTGGGACCCTGGCAGGTAAACCAGGGCTGCTGAGACAGCAGACCATCCAGGTCTCTGGGGACCTGGCTTCACCACCCGACCCTGGAACCTGGGGGCGGATGTGCCCTCCTGGATAGAGTCCTGGGAGGTCCAGTCTCCCCCAGCTGCCCACTTCTTTCTGTCTTTGGTTTGTGGGAAGGCCTGCAGCTTCGGGCATGTGGGGCAACCCAACTGGCTGGATTTGAATCAGTTCTCAATTCAAAGGTGTCCTCCCTGGGCCTGGTGTGGCCCGCAGGGCAGGGGAGGGGGTGCACGGGCAGTGGCACCGGGATGGCTGCCACTAGGTCCGACAGGTAGTGAGCAGCTTCTTCCCGCACCATGCTGCTCTTCCCAGGATTCGCTGGGGATGGCCAGTGGAGTTTCTTTCTTTCTTTTTTTTTTTTACAGTGGGGTTTCTTAACTTTCAAAATGCCTCGACATCCAGATTTACACCACTCACACAAAAATGAACACTGCACACTGTGGTGCTGCTCCTGCTTGACTCTTGCCAACAGCTCTGCTGAGAAGAGAAGAGCTCAGTAGGCGTGCATCACATGTCCAAGAAACTAGAACAGCTCACAAAACTAAGTGTTTCACGAAAGCTTTATTGGTGGTCATGTCTACAGCGGTCATCTCATTGTACAAACAACTCACAGG
This sequence comes from Okapia johnstoni, assembly GCA_024291935.2. NCBI lineage: Eukaryota > Metazoa > Chordata > Mammalia > Artiodactyla > Giraffidae > Okapia > Okapia johnstoni. The sequence goes on along the minus strand of CM044319.1, from coordinate 46,467,499 downwards.
TGAGTGCAGTGCTTCTAGTACAAGTCATATAAAACTGTGGGACACATTGCAGAAATAGTGCACTTGATAAAAAAATAAATTACACTTTAAAAGCTACTTCAAAGCTTTATACATACAAAAAGTAAACACAAAATAGTTAGTGAGGTCCTTGTAACCGTCTATCATATCCAGACAGGAAGATTAAAGAGCAGAGGTCTGCGCCCAAACGCTTCTCTGATGAATAAAAACCCTGGAAAAGGACTGAATCATTGTCTCCATCAGTGTGATAAAGTGACTCGCGGATCCCACCTCTCAGAGCTGAAGACAATCACAGCTCTGCCAGCATGTGAATTCAGCAGAGTTCAGGGCAAATTTCAGTGAACCAAACAAACTTCCTCATCCTGCAGGCTAACAGACAGGAAAAGCTCCCAACGTTCTTCCGAACATTCAGGATCCATAGGTTTACATTTGTGAGAGGAGTAAGAACAAACAATATGGAATGTGTATTATGCATTAGAAGATTTCAGGTTTCTAAGCAACCAAAACGCTGAGGGCACAATGGATCAGAACTGGGAGTCCTCCCGGCCTCTTGGGGATGAGAGCCCAGGACTGTCTTGTCCACGTGAGAGTAAGGATGCCAATGGAGAAATGCCAGGGCCTCCAGGGACAGAGCACCTGCAGAGCTTGTCTGAACACCTGCTGGCTCCCGGGAGCCATCTGCCGGAAACTGCCAGGAAGATGTCCCTGCCTGCAGCAAGCCAGGCACTCACCTCCATCTACACCGCGCACACTCGGGCGGCAGGGGGCAGCCGAGTCTTCACCACCTCAGCTCCTCACTTTCTGCCTGCTCTCCCTGCCCTCAATGAGAAGCTGAGAATTTGGCTTCTCAAGAGCCTGACTTACAGAAAAACAAGAGAACTTCCCTCTGTGCAAATGACTGCCAAATAATCTGCTCTGAGGAGGTTTCTGCAGTGATTTGTCTAAGTCTGCAAGGGCTTGTCCAAGAGGAGACAGAGGCAGTGCTGGCCAGAAATGAGATGCTGAGGAACAAGCAGTCAGGGAGCAGGGGGCACCCAGGGGCTTTCACCCTCCAGTGTCCACAGAACATCTGTGACCGCACAAGTAGATACAGGTAAAGACAAAAACTTAGGAGACTATAAGACATGTTTAATAAAAAATTTCTCAAAACAACATCAACATTTTAGGAAAGCACCTAAGGGTATTTCTAAATTTATCAAGATCAAAGAAATCTAATCATTCCTTTGTTCAGCAGGGTTTCCACAAGGGCAGGAATGCAAGAACAATGAGCCCTTCCTGTGCACACAGATGCTATGACCTTTGTATGGTCCTGAGAAACAGGATTTCATGTGCTACTTCACAAGTTTTCAAGAAAAGTCTAGGGGAGAAGACTGAAACCTACCAACCTGACTTTAAATCCCACCCGCACACCCAGGCCAGCTCTCCATTCCCCCACCTCTCTGAGGGCTAGGACGGGAGGTGATCTGCACCTTAGCTCTTAACACTGACAACCACAGGTGGCAGAAGATGAGGGGCTCAGCACTAACTGAACTCTGCAAATCACCAGAAATTGCAGATCCTCATAGACCAACCAGGCAATGGCAAGAGGACAAAAGTAGCTCCCACCCACCCTCCCTAAGCCCCCTAAACCTGCTCACAGCCACAAGCACCATCATCCTAGCTCCTAGGGAGTCACCAGAGTGAAAACTGGAAAGAAAGTGACATAGAACTGAGCCTCTGGCTCAAGCAGGCTTCTGTTACTTCCGCCAGACAGGTCATCAGCTCAGCTATAAAGCTCCGAATACCCTCCAATGCAGGGGTGCTAACAGTGCTCCCACACACTGTCATTCTTGCTCTTTTCAGACACGTGACAGGATTAGACATGGCCAGTACTCTCTTCAGCTACACAGTACTAATGCAGAGGAGACTCTAGATATAGCAAAGCTTCCCACCCCACCAGTCAGTAGCACATCACCTCAGAGCTGCACTCAGCTCTGAAGGGCTGGTTCCAATGCACAGGAGGATGCTAAGATCTTCCATCATAAGGAACTGTGCCTGAGGGCCAGCAGTCAGCAGGGCCACCTCAGCAGGACCCCCACTGCCCCCCTGCCCACTTCAATGTAACCACCTGCCCACTGGTCCATCCAGAGTCCCCACACACTTGGCTCTCTGCCAGCATCCTCACTGACTCACACCTGCTGCTCCTCCCCCTTCCCCCCCTGCCCCAGGCTCAGGTGAGCAGAGCAGGGTGAGCCTTACAGTTGCCTGGGGACGGCAGACAGGAAAGGAGATGTATACTTGACAGGCATCTTTTCTGTCAGGGCTAATTCATTAAAATATCAATTTCCATATTTGCCACTCTTTGTTAGGACCTGAAACAAAATTTCCTTTTAGATTGAGATTCAAATGCATTTTAAGAAAGTCTCCTTAGTGTTCTGACTGGCAAGAATACAGGTACCAGAAGACACAAAGGTAATGGAATATTTTCAACAACCTAGTTCCAAAATCTAGAAAACATCTCTGTTACCAGAAACACAACCTTAACGTTCTACCTGCAGGGTCATCAGTGTGCTGAAAACACAATATCCAGTCCAGCATGTCCTGGGTCAAGTCCACAATCTCAGCCTAAGGGCTACAGGAGGTAGCCAACAAGAAGGGCCAACTCCCTTTCCTTCAGCAAAACTGTTTGGTGTGAAGTAGTTTCCAACCTCTACAGGTCCCGGAAACAGCACAGAAAGAAAACCCTCTCCAGTCAGACACAACCGTGTGACTGCCTGAGCTGACATGTTACAGGGAACCCAGGACTAGACCATGGAGTTTTAAAGATCTTAAAACTGCATGTTTTTTTTATGGAGAACAGCAGACATTAACACTCAATTAAGTTCTGGTTTCTGCCAGGCAGGAAACCAAAACCAGATTCCAGGAGGTATACTTTAACATCAGCCCTTGATAACAGGGATTAACGACAACTTCGCAACACAGTTTCCAGATTGCTCTCATTCCCCACTGCAACTGAAGTTTACTTTACACATTCCAAAGTTTTAAAGCTAAGAGTATTTTACTGAGTGTTGAAATTCTTTTCTCTATTTTCTATAATGAGCATATACCACCTTAACATCCAGAACTTTCTGTATAGATGGAAAGTAATGAGGAAATTTGAAAGAACCCCTTTAAAGTAACACAAAACCCTAACATTCTCTCAATAACTGCATTTAGTTTCAGATGTGAATACCCCTAACCTGATTCCCTATTTCTATCCTGGTATTTTTCCCTTCAGTTTACAAAATCTAAGTTTATTCAGCTTACATTAAAAAGAAATGGAGCCCTCATCCAAAGAGGTGCCCAGAAACTACTGTGCTCTCCTTCAGTCCCTGAGTCAACATGGCCTTCAGCCCCATGCGGCCCAGGAGGAAGTGTGGGTGCCTGGAGGAAATACCTCAGGGTCTCTGTAACCCTCCACACCTCTTCCAGACCAAAAAGTGACAGGTGTGTGAGGGCCATGTAGACATGCTTCCTGAAGGGAGGCTGGGCTGAAAACACATGCCAGGCAACTGACTTTTCTGTAGTTCTTCTCAAGGTCTATCCTACCTTGATGTAAACTTGAAGTGTTAAGACAGCCAGTCCAGCAAAAAAGTCAAAAGTATGGGAAGCATCTGAAAATCCTCTGTATTCTAAAAACTTCTCTTTAGTAATCATTAATCTATCTAAATCCCCGATTTCCAGGCAATGCACAGAAAGGTACAATTTCTCTAGCAGGCATTCAAGGACACTCACCCTGACACCAGCGAGAGAAGTAGCCTTTGCCAGGCTGATGATGCCCACCAGGGACAGCCCACCCAAGGGGCGCTGCAAATGGTCACAGCCACTAGGTGGAGCCAAGAGCTCGGAGGAGACCACGGGCAAGGCACTCCCACTGTGGGGCAGGCACAACCTCAGCAGAGTCAGGCAAAGAAAGAGACTGCGTTGCGTCATTGGGCGAAAGAGTAGTGTAATTAGCCCTTCCAGGTGGACGGAAATGTAGCTGCTTTTTCACGGAACTGAAGTCTAAACCAGGTGAGCTTTTTACCCACAAGTGCAGAACTGGCTCCAGCAGAAGTGGACTCTGGGATGGACGGCTGGGGGCCCGGCCTTGGGTCACAGGCACAGAGCGACCGTCTCTCAGAGCTCAGTCGTCAGCAAACACTTCTGCTTCAAGGTGGCTTCTCCAGCTGAGGCTGGAGCAGAGCTAACAGGAAGAAAGAATGTGTTATTCAGTTTCTGGAAAATGAAAAGACAGCCCTCCCACAAGAGAGCAACATGCATCTCCCCATCAGTGCCCCATAGAGCACGTGGAGAGCAAGGGGGACTGCCTTGTAAACCTAATTCAGCAATTTCACACAAGGTCATTTTCTACATAACCAATGCTTTTTTCATCTTGAAATGGACTCTAAAAGACACTGATTTCCCCTACTTCGCTGAATAAAATACACTGAACAGACACCTAGTTTCTTGCTGAGTCAGTGCTGTTATTAGAACAAGGATGACATGGACAATGTGGTGAGCAGGATGGCCACATGCTCAGGAAGCAGCAGGGTAGGGGGTCCTGTGCTCATAGCCTGGTGCAAGCAGCAGGGTCTGAGCTCCAGGACCACCTCCTCTGCTTGTTAGAGCTAAAGGAAGAGTACAAGCACTTGGTCTTTGGGACTTCCCTGGGGGTCCAGTGATTAAAACTCTGCACTTCCAATGCAGGGGGTGCGGGTTTGACTCCTGGCTGGGGAACTAAGATTCCTCCTGCTATGTGGTACAGCCAATAAATAAATATTTTTTTAAAAGTGCGTGGCCTCTGCCTGAGGTGAAGAGCACGGATGGAGGTGCAGAGACGTAACAGCACCTACTTCGGTTTCACAAAAACTGAAAACAATATCAAAGTACCAAGGACAGAGATTAATGTCAGAAGCACTAGCAAGACATAAATGAAAAAGCAGTCAGCAGTCACTTGAACTCCCTTCTCCATTTCTACCCAACAGAGACAACACTGCCACCTGGTTTCTCCTGGTGTTTCCCTTCATGTTTTGGATCTCGGGTTCTCAAAGTGTGGTCCCTGGAACTTGTCATAAATGCAAGTTCTCAGGCCCCGCTTCAGGCTCCCTAAACCAGAGACTCAGGGCAGCCCAGTGCCTGTGCTCTAAGCTGCCCTCTGGCGCTGCGACCTACAGCGTCCTGACTGCCCTAAGGCATGTGGTTCCACAATGACACCTTGCCCCATGGTCCTCCCTTCCTATCTTCTCAACATAGTTTTGGAACAATTGTGATCATGTTAACATTCAATGCTTGCTATAATTACATAAATATTTTCACAACTCAGTCTAAGTGTATTATATTTCCTCCCTTACATAATCTGTTTTCCCTGGACTGAGTAACTGCCTTGTTTTTCACTGTAACTGCATGCTCAGTGTCCAATACTTAGTTTCTAACAATTTATCCTTAACCTTGCAAACACACCATGGTTCTGTTCTCATTTAATTTTTCTTTAATTTGGGGTGGGTAATTCTGTGCTTTGTCATTTTCCCTTGGCAATATCCTTCCTGGAATGCTACATTCTCTTCAAATCCGCACAGGATCCCTTCTAGGCCTGCTTCACTTTCCTCCTGGTAAATTCCTGCACCTGTTTCCTGGGTCCCATGGTTTCTTTCTGGGATAGTCATCCTGGCTTTTTTTTAAAAACCTTCTATTTATTTTCAAATTTTAAACTTTTTATTTTGTATTGGGGTATAGCCAATCATAATCACCCTATTTTGATGGAACACATCCTCCAGTTAAGTAGCTTCCTGACGAAAGTCACCTTAGAAGTATGTATTTTAGAGGAATTCTATGTTTTAAAATTTCTCTTTTTTTTTCGCTATGTCATGTGGCATGTGGGAGAGCTTAGTTCCCTGACCAGGGACTGAACTCAGGCCCTGGCAGTGAAAGCACTGAGTCCTAACCACTGAACCACCAGGGAACTCCTGAAAATGTCATTTTAATATCACGCTGCATTGATAGTTTGGGTATAAAATACGAGATAGAAATGATTCTTCTCCAGATTCTGCAGGCACTGCTCTATTTATTATTTCCTAGCTTCAGTAAAGTCTGCTGTCATCTGATTACCAGTCCTTTGTAAGTACTCTTCTCCCGCCCTCTCTGAAGACCTACATCCTCTGTTAAATTTGATATTCTGAAATCTCATGATGTTCCGTGGTGTCATCTATTTTTACTGTGTTACTGGGTACCCACTGAGCTCCTTTAATCTAAAACTCAAGTACTTACGTTCTGGAAAAATCTTGATTCCTTTTTTTTATATTGTTGTCACTTTTATTTACTCTTTCTTCTGGCTCTTCAGTGATTCACATACTGGACTTCCCAGACCAATCCTCGAATTTTCTCTTCTCTCTCAATTTCCAGCTTTTTATTCTACTTATTTGGAGATTTCCTGAATCTTATCTTCCATGCATTCTTTGGATCTTATTTTTAACTCAGTTAATACTTTCTGGGAATACTTTCTTCTTTTCTGTTCCTCTTTTTAATCTCCTGCTATTGTTGAGTGAATACAGTATCCTCTTTCTCACACTATCATTTTACAAAATTTTTGATGCTCACGTTCCTTTATTTCCTCCTTGTTGCCTTTTCAAGCTGAACTGCTTGGGTCTTCCCTCACATACCGATAATCTTTGGCTCTCTTCATATTTAAGAGGGAAGCAGTCTTTCACACTTGAGCATGAAGCACTGGAATGCTGTCTGGAAGCTGTGTATGTGTGGGCAAAACCCATTAACTACAGGCTTCCAAGACGAGTTATTAGGCAGGTTTCCTGGGACCTACAAATATCAGTCTGTCTGGGTCAGTCGGGTTCTCTAGAGTATAAGCCTCTGAAGTAAGTTCTCATCTGAGACTTTTACACATGACCCACAGCATTCTGGAAGTTGGAAACTGAATGACAACTGGGGGTCTCACCCCTTGGCATGCAGGCACCGAGTTAGCCTCTGTATTCAGCTCTTCGGGGCCTTCCTCCCAACAGGGTCCCCAAATCCAGGGCCTCGCCTGCTCAAGCTCCTCCAGAGGGAAGCCTCCAGAATCAGGGCAGTGTCGGCAGCGTGGGGAGGGGGAGTTCTAAATGGGTCTAGATGCTTTCAACCAAGTCTCAGGTTCTCAGCTCCACTTGGACCATCTTCATGATATTTGGTCCCTCTACCTCCTGAGACTTTCTTCAGAGCTACAGTGAGAACGTGCTTCTTACTTTTCCAGTTTCCATTCCCTCCCCATTTCAGTCTTAGATCTGTTTTCTCCTCTCTGTCAAGCTATTTACCACTCATGTCATTTTGCTGCTCCCCAAACTTATTTGTTCTCTCAACTGCCGTTGTCTCCTCTCCTGTGTTAAGCCTTTAAAGTAAGATTTACACAGTGCACACCCCCACTAAATCTGAATCCTCAGAGATGCAACGCCAGCACCATTCTTTTAAACACGTTACTGATTCTAACATTCACATGCTGAAGTGCACAAAGCAGCAGGAGTTTGTAGGTTGAGGAACCCTCACACACTAGCCACACCTGTTATCATCAGCACACAGATCAGGAAACAGAATGTCACTAGGGCTCTGAAACTAGCTACCTCGAGAGGAATCATTGCTCGGTTCCTCGAGAGCTGGGCCTCTTTCTGAACTTTACTTTGCTCACCATTATTGTGGTACAGACACTATAAGACGACCCCCAGTGACCCAAACTTCCTGGCACTCTTACGTGACTTCCTCCTCTGAGCATTGCAGGCCCCGTGATTTGCTTTAACCAACAGACTGGAGCTAAAGTAACCTGTTCTCACCTCTGGGATTACAGTACAGATGGGGACTTCCGAGTGGCGGGCAAGTGTCCCAATGCCTTCCTGGTTTGCCAGCTCTGCGGAAATAAAGGCTCCACGGCAAGTCCTGAGGGCAGCCTTTGGCTTCAAGTCAGCTAAAAATGGAGGCCCTTGGCCTGCAGCCCCTCAGGAACTGAATCCTGTCAGCAGAGCCTCCTCCACCTGATCCTTCAGCTGAGAGCCCAGCTCTGGTCAACTCCCCGAATGGCAACTGGGAGAGTCTCTACAGCAGAGGACACAGCTAAATTGTATCCAGACTCCTGACCCACAGGGATGAGGTTACAGAAACCTGTGCTGTTTTAAACTGTTAAATGTGTGGTAATCTGTTACACAGCAATAGACACTTAACATAACTCAGTATAAGCAACTCATCAGTGTTTCTCTGCCACAGTTAGTTCGTTAGTTTTCACTGCTCTAGTCTAGTATTTATCTAGTTGACTGCTAATGTTTTTTTTTTTAAGTTTTCAATTTTGACTATGATGAATACAGTTGCTATAAACATTTTTGTACATATCTTTAATGGATGTATATTTGTATTTCTATTGAGTATGCATGTAAGAGTATTTTCAGCTTTTGTAGATATTGCCGAATCTATGTGCAACACAGTTATTTAAATTTACAGAGTTTCTGTTGTCCTATGACTTCATCTCTACTTGGTACTACATGTCTCTTTCACTTGAGCCATTTTAGGTGTATGGAGTGGTATCACAGTGGCTTGAATTTGTATTTCTCAATGACTTGTCAAGATGTACATCATCTAATGGTTTATTGGCCATCTGGATATCCTTCTTGTGAACTGCTTTTCAACTCTTTTGCCAATTTTTCTATTGAGCTGCATTTTTCTTGTTGATTCACAACAGCTCTTTATATATTCTGGATTAGTCCTTTGTGAGAGATACAGTCAGAGAGAGGGAAGTGGCAGCTGTCTTCTCTACTGTGTGGCTTCTTTTTTGAGTGCTTTAAATTGTATCTGTTGATAAATAGAAGCTTTTTGATACAATCCAAGTTGTCAATTTTTTCCTGAATGAGTACAGCATTTTATGACTTGTTTAAAAAATCTTTGCTTATTTCAAGGCCACAAGATTGTATACTTATATTTTTTGCTAAAACATTTATGGACATTTCAGATTTTCAGTGCACTTATAGTAGATTTTGGTGCACAGTATGAGGCTGGGTCAAGATTAAATTTTTCCCACAAGGATATTTAACTTGTCAGGCTGACTGACCGAGAGACCACTCTTTCCCTTCAGCACTGCACCATCATTTTTCACAAATCAGGGAACTGTATTTGCGTGGGTTTGCTTCTGGACTCTAGTGTTTCACTGATTTATTGTCATGTTTTCCTTATTAAGATCCTGACATATTATACTAGCTTCAGGTGTACTATCTGTTATTTTTAATCTAATATGATTATTTGCTTTGGGAAGGAATGGAGACAAGGCCCTGATGTCATCTGTGACTCAACATTTGGAAGTCTATAAGAACTCGCATTTTACTGTGTAAACTCAATTACAGAGAATTATTACCTGGCTCTCTGAAGATAATCTCTACTTTAACAGTGGGTACTACTAGTCATACAAATGTTTAGGGAAACAGGCCCCACATCCATCCTGTTCACAGCTCTCTTCAATGCCAGATAGAAGTAATGCCTGGTACCTAATATTTAATCAGTGTTTGTTGAATAAACAATTATATTAAAGACTATAGAAGTAAGACAATAATTTTAAAATGAATTATGAATTTCTCTCAAATTAACTATCTCTAGTAACTTTTCCTTTATACTTACGAATTTTTTTTCTCTAAAGCATCTACTACAACTGATCTGCATTCTCAACACGAGAAAGATGTGAGAAACAGCAAATACACCCATTAAAAAGTCAGAGGTAAGAAATGAAGGCAAAATCTTTTGCAAAACAGGCACAGTCTTGGTCCTAACAAAAGTTGAGGAATTACATGCTGAACAAAAGCTCTTCTGAGTTCAGTTTCTGTTTGTGGCAAGCAATATACTAAAATGAGCTTGCAACAAGCAGGCTTCAGTGAAAGCAACACCAGAGCCCTCACCTTGGGAATCCCCTGCCCTACCCTTATCTGCACCTCTTCCTCTGTATTGATGGACAACATAACAGTCAAGCATGATAGGAAAAGACATAAATCAATTTTAAAACAAATATAAAATTTTAAAGATATACCTATTAACATCTTTATCTAACAAAGACTTTCAGTTAAAAAAAAATAAGGTCTACTTCATAATTTTGTAGAAAATTGCTACTGACAAGAAAAAAGAAAAAACATTACTCTAAATAATTAACAGAGGAAGAGATTTATTCAGTTTCAGTTAAGTTTGGTTAAAGAAGAATGGACATTATTGCTTTAAATACAATTAATTTTATTACTTCTTTCCTCCTAATACATGTCTAAGAAGTGCAACTGAGAAATAATTCCTCACCTGGTCACGGCGTCCACCAAGAATGGCGCTGGGGGAGAGATGAGCTCTCTGCTACCCAGCCCTTCCTTCCCCGTCAGGGAAAACCCATTTCCTGCAAGCCCATTAGGAAGGACAGTGCTCTGCTGAGAAAGACACACAACACATCTGAGAGGAGGTGATCACACCTCCCTGACAACCAGCACTTCAGCTCCAAGCCATCTTCTCCAACAATTATGATAAAGGGGAGGATGTTTATGATCACAGTTGCTTTGGTTTTTTTTTTTGTTTGTTTGCTTTTACCATCCTTCACATCAGATTTTTATTTTTATTTTTGTTAGCACCCTTACACATTTACAAACAGAAAAGTTAAATCACTAGTTTGAAGCCAATGACTTAATTATTTAATTAAAAGAGCTTTGATGATGACCCCAGGTTTTCAAGGAAAAATAAGAACCTGGTACTCTTTCAGGCCTCATTCTGGAAGGGAAACAGAAAGAAAAATTCTAAATATCATTAACTTACTGGCACAATCCAACGGGGTGTGATCACTGATGTTGAAGACACCTGAAAAAATGTATATGTACATGTATTTATTTTTAGGGAAGATTAACTTTTTATAATTATACTCTTAATGCTTTCTTCTGCTATGAAATGCATGGGTGGGGGGTGGGATCTGAATGCTACTACTACTTTCAAGTCATTCACTAGGGATTTCCCCAATCCCTAGCATTCAATTTAACATTTATTTTCTAAAATTCCATTTCAGTTCATTACAAATAATCACAGCCTTCTTGAACAGGGGACTGTGACTAATTCAAATGGAATAGCAAAAAAGAAAATACACAGAAAAAAAATCTGTCTCTATACAGTTCATTTTCTAATTATGCATGCAGCAAACAGAATAAAAACACCCACACTGCTACTGACTCATAGGGCCTTTGTTATAGTCTTTTTAATGTTTGATTTTCTAGATCTCACTTTTATGTGCAGAACAGTCATCTAATGAGCTCCCAACTCTCCCTGTTTTATGGAAACTTAGACCAGCCCTTGCACTGGTGACATTCTGATAAGAAAAAATTAATATAAGCCCAGGTCTTAGAAATTTAGGTAACTACCAAAAGAATAAAAAATACAAAATAAAGGGACTTCCCTGGTGGTCCAGTGGCTAAGACTCCACGCTTCCAAATGAAAGGGGGCCCAGGTTCTATCCCTGGTCAGGAAACTAGATCCCGCATGCCACAACTAAGACAAGGCACAGCCAAATTAATGAAAAATAAATATTTTTAAAATATATAAAATATGATTTCCCCATCAATATTAAAAAATGAACTTTTAACCATAGAAAATAAAACAGAAAAGAAGTACAGTAAAAGTAAACAAAAAATGGTTTGGCAGAAAGAAGTCCTATAATAACAATAATTACAGTAAATATAAGTGGATTTAAACTCAATCAAAGCATAGAGACTTTCAAATAAGATCTAAATAAAAAACAAGATCCAACAAAATGCTGTTCACAAAAGGTCCACTTAAAACAAACAGATCCAAAATGACTGAAAATAAATTAATAGAAAATTCTATTTAAGGCAATTCAAACTTAGAGCTACGTTGTTAAATTTTTATCAATGAAAAGGGAAATAAAGAGAGGGAAAAAGGAGCAAAGAAGGACACTTTAAAGTGTTAAAAGGAGTTCAAGAAAGTATAATTACAATCAACAAACATGCATCTATCTTCAAAATATACACAAAATTGAAAGATCCAACAATAGGTTAAGAAATAGATTAACCAATAATTGCAGACAGAGGTACTAAACACACCCCAGAAACTGTCAGAATATTCGAGAGAATGAGCAGAATGACTACTGAAAAGAACTCAGCAAGTTTCCTAAACACAAAATCAACTTACAACTTCAACAGTAAAAAAATTAAATACCATTCACAACATCAACAGAACTATCAAGCATTTAGGATTTAACCTAACAAAGAACAAAGAAGACTTGCAGAGGATATTACAGACTATTCTCTGTTAAGTCCTAAATATTTTAATGGGTAAAAAATCTTAGTAGCAAAAAAACCATAAAAGGTCTGGAAATAACAAAAATAGGAAAACATAAAATTTATATTGGGGAGACTATAACTACATAACTTTTAGGAGAAACAGGATACCTTGGATGAGAAAAACATATTACACTCTTGGCCAAGAAGATATTCACAAATATATCAGTTCTTTCCTCAAATTAATTTATGGATTTAATACAATCACAATGAAAACTTCAAAGGCTTTCAAGGGAGTGAAACTTGACAAAGTTATTCTAAAAACCATCTGAAAGAACTAACAATCAAAAACAGCAAAATATCAGCATAATGATGCTGGACTGGCCTCATCACATATCAAAATCACTTAAAAAGCTCAATTTATTAGAAGAGTATTACAGTTCTAATAACTAAAAATTAGTAAGCATAGTAGGATAGCTTATATGCAGAATCTAAAATGCATAATAGTCTACATTTTTATTTAAAACAAAGAAAATATTCTAAATTTGCAGGGAAGTAAAAATATACTAGTGATAGAAAATGCTTTTAATGAAATTCATTTTCATCACTGTATCACCCACCCACCTGTGAGAAAGCATAGACACACAATAAGTGTTCTGAGCTGGGCCCCAAGGATTCCTTCTCCAGCTTCAGGCTATTTTTCATTAGTCTTAGAAGTTACCTCTTTTATCTGATTAAGGGATTATTGTGGCCCAATACTGCCAACATCGCTTGTATTTTCTGTTTGTGCATCTGGTAAAGTCTCTGTGTTTACTGATATCAGCTGGTGGTTCCTGGCCCACATCCAAACCCCTGGGAACGGTCAGAAATGTAGCTTCTCAGGCTCCACCCCACACACACCACGTCAGAAACTCCGAGGGTGGAGACCAGTGGTCTGTGCTTTCTTACACTCTCCAGTGATGCAGACACACACCCTAGTACCACCTGTACTTCCAAGCCTTCAGGTGATGTCACAGCAGTCCCAGTACACGAGTCATTAGGCACTAAATGAGGCTTCTGTGTACCTTCCATCCCAACTAGTCTCCATGTCTCTGGAGGGAAGGGACTGTTTCTTATTTGTATCATGCTCACAGTTGGACATGACTTAGCATGCACACACAGTACTTAACACAGTATCTCCCAAACTCAAATAAAGATCAATGTATTTAATGTCAACCATTCTTATGATTCCATCTTTCTGTAAATGTTTTATTTTTAAATTAAAATTCCTTATTGTCTGAACTCTTTAGAAGCTGGTTTACCCCCACATGTTCCTCTCATGCTGTTTAATAGGATGATGTTACAAAAACAGCTTCCCTGGTAGCTCAGTTGGTAAAGAACCCTCCTGTAATGCAGGAGACCCCAGTTCGATTCCTGGGTTGGCAGGATCCCCTGGAGGCTACCCACTTCAGTATTCTTGGGCTTCCCTAGTGGCTCAGATGGTAAAGAATCTGCCTACAATGTGGGAGACCTGGGTTCAATCCCTGGGTTGGGAAGATCCCCTGGAGAAGAGAATGGCTAACCATTCCAGTATTCTTGCCTGGAGAATTCCATGGATAGAAGAGCCTGGTAGGTTACAGTCCATGGGGTTGCAAAGAGTCAGACACAACTGAATGACTTTCACTTTAGTTACAAATAGGCTCACAGTTAACATGGGGTTATATAATGACACACAGATTCAAGTTGGCAGAACTTTAGTGTAGAAAAGCAATGCTATGTGATTACTGAAATATAAACTCATGAAATGAAAAGTCTTACTAAATTATAGACAAGGTAAAAATTGGAATCTAGCAGGGACAATTTCAAACAGAAATACCTTTCCATCTTCCTGTTTTAAAGCATCTTTACCTGAGGTGTGGTTGTGTGTTCAAGGAGATTCTCAGTTAGAGACAACAGCAAGGCATCCAGTTCATCTGTAGCATCCTGTGGAAGACAAGATACACAGATGTTAACTGACCCATTAGTCACTAAACAGTTTTTTCCATACCTTTGCAGTGTATAATTTGGACCCAGGCCTGGTTCATGTTAATCTTCAAACAAATGGGGACATTCAGGAGCCATAGTTATCAGTGATTTCACTTGTGTTGGAGGGAAACTAGCCTACAGTCAGAACTTTAAAACACTCAAGGGTTTTGTGAATTTTCATACAGTTATTTCTTCTGGTAAGACAAGACTTGGGTAGGGTTTAGGATTGTCCTGGCTTTCAGCTCTTGAACTAGAGAATAGAGGTAAAAGGTTCAGCCAGCAAGGAGCCAGCAAGTAAGGAGAGGCCTGAACTCCCAGTGCTTCTTTATTCACACGTGTGGGTGCTCTAATGTTCACAAAGGAGTATAATGTAAATTTCCCTCATAAACATTATTTAATACTTTTGTCTAGTCAATATTTGAAGCACCTTATAGAAACAGAGTTCTGTACAGCACTGTGTGTATATGTGTTGGGGGGATGCACAGGAAGAATGTTAAAAGGATAAAAGATGAAACTCCAGTCTGGAAGTAAGAACAGTAAGTACCCAGGGTGTACCCTTTATTTATACATTTCTGTCTATCTGTCCTCAGGACATGGTACATCTCCAGTTCAGTATTAACTGAGTTTTAATCCCACATATGAAATAACTGTCCTCTCCCTTCTCGTATCTCCTTCCTATACCACTCCTTCTTACTCTGTGACCTGCTGAGCCTCGAAAGAGCCTGTGCATATCTCTATCACAATGTATTAAAAGTCTCTCTCCAACTGTACCATAAAGCAGTTTGAAAGAAGAGGCCATGTCTCAGTCATTTTTTAATTTTCAAAGCCTAGCAAACTATCTTGGTACACAATATGCAATAAATTTGGGGGATAAATGTCCTTCTCTGTTCCAAAACACATCTGAAGTTCCACCTAATGATTTTCAATGATCAAACATGTCAATATATCATTTTAGGATTTTAATTAGCAGAAAGGAATCTCCGGGTTGAAAATATTTTAGGTTCATTTTTTAAAACCCCAAAGCTTTTCTGACTAGTGGGAATACAGGTAATTGCTAATTTTTTTCTTTTTATAAAATATTTGGTAAATTTCTATGATAAACATGCTTATGCAATACAAGAACAAATGGTAACTGGTCATTTACAAAAATAGTTTGTTGCTTAAATTGCAAATTAAATCATTCCCAGGGCAATGAACTGGGTTTCTATGATTTCTGAACTGGTATGGGTGTGTGGGGCTTCCCAGGTGACTCAGTGGTAAAGAATCCGCCTGCAATGCAGGAGACACAAGTTCGATCCTTGGGTCAGAAAGATCCCCTAGAGAAGGAAATGGGAAAGCACTCTAGTTTTCTTGCCTAAAAAGTCCGATGGACAGAGGAGCCTGGTGGGCAACAGTTCATGGGGTTGCAAAAAGACTCAGACACAAGTTAGCAACTAAACAACAATGGGTGTGTGACAAGTAAATACAAGAAAGGTAGGACTTGAGATAAGCTGGTTATAATACAACACAATTTCAGAATGTTACTTTTGATCAATCAATACTTATTTACTGCCTACTATGTGCAATGTACTGTTTCAGACACTAGGGAAGTAGAGTCAGCATACAAAAACCAAAAATAAGAGATCATCTAAAAAAATAAAATAACAACAAATAACTCAAAAATGGAGAAGAAACCCTGAGCTACTCTTGGGAAGGATTTGACAATAGGATTCTCCCTAGAGAAGTGAGGTTCAGTGCTTTTTTCACAGCTTAAGTTCTGGTGTCCATCAGAACTCACCAGATGTCCTTGTATAACCAAGATTCAACTCAGTAGAATGTGAGGAGAAACCTTAAAAAGTGGCAGTAATTCTTACTTTTAGAGCAGACCCACTTTCTGCAGGTGTGGTTCGCATCAGAGCCAGAGAGTCTCCACGGATGGGCACAGTCTTCTCATTTACTTCACCACTAGGAAGAGAAAGGTATGTTCACATCATGGAGGACTGACAGAGGTGACACAGGGGTCACAAGCAGCCTCCTCAGGAAGAAGAAAAACGAACTTTTAAATAAGAAATTAGTCCTTCTTTCCAACACATGAATACAAACTATCAAAAAGAGATATCAAGAAAACAATCCCATTTAAAATTGCATTAAAAAGAATAAAATATCTAGGAATAAACCTAATCAAGGGGGTAAAAGACTTTTATTTTGAAAACTATATTCTGAAAACTGATGAAAGAATCTGAAGATGATGCAAAGAAATGGAAAGATATCCCATGTTCATGTGTTAGAAGAATTAATATTGCCAAATGTCCACACTATCCAAAGCTATCTACAGATTTAGTGCAATCTCTATCAAAATGCCTACCAGACCTTTTCACAGAACTAGGACAAATAATCCTAAAATTTAGAAGGAAACATTGTTGTTGTTGTTCAGTTGCTCAGTCAAATCTGACTCTTTGTGACCCTATTGACTGCAGCATGCCAGGCTTCCCTGTCCTTCACCATCTCCCTGAGTTTGCTGAAACTAATGTCCATCAAGTCAGTGATGCCATCCAACCATCTCGTCCTCTGTCATCCCCTTCTCCTCCTGCCTTCAATCTTTCTCAGCATCAGGGTCTTTTCCAATGAGTCAGTTCTTATCATCAGGTGACCAAAGTATTGGCACTTCATCATCAGTCCTTCCAGTGAATATTCAGGACTGATCTCCTTTAGGATAGACTGGTTGGATCTCCTTCCAGTCCAAGGGACTCTCAAGAGTCTTCACCAACACCACAGTTCAAAAGCATCAATTCTTCAGGGCTCAGCTTTCTTTATGGTCCAACTCTCACATCCACACACAACTACTGGAAAAAACCATAGCTTTGAGTATACGGAACGTTGTCAGTCAAGTAATGTATCTGCTTTTTAATATGTTGTCTAGGTTGGTCATAGCTTTTCTTCCAGGGAGCAAGTGTCTTTCAATTTCATGGATGCAGTTACCATCTCCAGTGATTTTGGAGACCAAGAAAATAAAGCCTCTCACTGTTTCCACTGTTTTCCCCCATCTACTTGCCATGAAGTGATGGGACTGGATGCTGTGATTTTAGCTTTCTGAATGTTGAGTTTTAAGCCAGCTTCTTCACTCTCCTCTTTCACTTTCATCAAGACGCTCTTTTAGTTCCTTTTCGTTTTCTGTCATTAAAAAAGGTGGTGTCATCTGCATATCTGAAGTTATTGGTATTTCTCCCAGGAATCCAGATTCCAGTTTCTGCTTCATTCAGCCTGGCATTAGGCATGATGTACTCTGCATATAAGTTAAGTAAGCAGGGTGACAATAAACAGCCTTGATGTAGTCCTTTACCAATTTGAAATCAGTCTTGTTTAATGACTGGTTCTGTTGCTTCTTGACCTGCATACAGGTTTCTCAGGAGGTAGGTAAGGTGGTCTGGTATTACCATCTCTTTAAGAATTTTCCAGTTTGTTGTGATCCACACAGTCAAAGGCTTTAGCATAGTCAATGAAGCAGAAGTAGATGTTTTTCTGGAATTCTCTTGAGTTTTCTATGATCCAATGGATATTGGCATTGGATCTGGTTCCTCTGCCTTCTCTAAATTTAGCTTGAACATCTGGAAATTCTTGGTTCAGGACTGTTGAAGTCTAGCTTGGAGAATTTTGAGCATTACTTTGCTAGCATGTGAAATTAGTGCAACTGTGTGATAGTTTGAACATTCTTTGGCATTGCCTTTGGGATTGGAATGAAACCTGACCTTTTCCAGTCCTGTGGCCACTGCTGAGTTTTCCAAATCTGCTGGCATATTGAGTGCAGAACTTTCACAGCATCATCTTTTAGGATTTGAAATAGATCAGCTGGAATTCCATCACCTCCACTAGCTTGGTTCGTAGTGATGCTTCCTAAGGTCCACTTGACTTTGCACTCCAGGATGTCTGGCTCTAGGTGAGTGATCATATCATTGTGTTTATCTGGGTCATTAAGATCTTTTTTGTACAGTTCTTCTGTATATTCTTGTCACTTCTTAATATCTTCTGCTTCTGTTATGCCCATACCGTTGCTGTCCTTTATTGTGCCCATCTTTGCATAAAGTGTTCCCTTGGTATCTTTAATTTTCTTGAAGAGATCTCTATTCTTTTCCATTCTATTGTTTCCCTCTATTTCTTTGCATTGATCACGGATGAAAGCTTTCTTATCTCTCCTTGCTATTCTTTGGAACTCTGCATTCAGATGGGTTTATCTTTCCTTTTCTCCTTTGCCTTTTGCTTCTCTTCTTTTCTCAGCTATTTGTAAGGCCTCTTCAGACAACCATTTTGCCTTTTTGCATTTCTTCTTCTCGAGGATAGTTTTTTTTTTTTTTTTTTTTTATTTTAGTTGGGGGCTAATAACTTTATAATATTGTAGTAGTTTTTGCCATACATCGAGGATAGTTTTGATCACCGCCTCCTGTACAATGTTACGGACCTCCGTCCATAGTTCTTCAGGCACTCTGTCCGTCAGATCTAATCCCTTGAATCTATCTGTCACTTCCACTGTATCATCATAAGGGATCTGATTTAGGTCATACCTGAATGGTTTAGTGGTTTTCCCTCCTTTCTTCAATTTAAGTCTGAATTTTGCAATAAGGAGTTCATGATCTGAGCCACAGTCAGCTCCTGGTCTTGTTTCTGCTGACTGTATAGAGCTTCTCCATCTTTGGCTGCAAAGAATGTAGTCAATCTGATTTCAGTCTTGACCATTTGGTGATGTCCATGTGTACAGGCATCTCTTGTGTTATTGGAAGGGGGTGTTTGCTACGACCAGTGTGTTCACTTTGCAAAACTGTTTGTCTTTGCCCTGCTTCATTTTGTACTCCACGTCCAAACTTGCCTGTTACTCCAGGTATTTCCTGACTTCCTACTTTTGCGTTCCATTCCCCTATGATGAAAAAGACATCTTTTTTTGGTGTTAGTTCTAGAAGCTCTTGTAGGTCTTCACAGAACTGTTCAACTTCAGCTTCTTTGGCATTAGTGGCTGGGGCATAAAATTTATATGGATATTTATATGAAGGACCCCAAATCACCAAAGTAATCTTGAGAAAAAAAGAATACAGCTAGAGGAATCATACTCCCTGACTTCAAGCTATGCCATAAAGCTACAGTAATCAAAATAGTATAGTATTGGCATAAAAACAGACACATAGATCAATGAAACAGAATAGAGCCCAGAAAAAAAGCCATGCACTTTTGGTCAATTAAGCCAAAACAAAGGAAGCAAGAACATACAGTAGGGAAGAGACACTCTCTTCAATAACAGCTGGAAACCTGGACAGCTGCATGTAAAAATGAAATTAGAGCATCTCATACCATATACAAAAATAAACTCAAAATAGATTAAAAAAATAAAGGTAAGACCAGAAACCATAAAACTAGTAAAAAACACAGGCAGAACACTCTTTGACATAAAATGTAGCAATATTTTTTTTTTGGATTTGTCTCAAAGCAAAGGAAACAAAAGCAAAAATATAAACAATGAGATCTAATTAAACTTAAAAGCTTTTGTAGTGCAAAGGACACCACTGACAAAATGAAGATAACAGAATGAAAAAAATATCTACAAATGTACGACCAATATGGGGTTAATACTCAAAATACATAAATGGCTCAAACATCTCAATATTTAATTAAAATAAATAAACCAATTAAAAGTGGCCAAAAGGGGAGGGGGAGGGGAAAGTGGGGAAAAGATGTGACAGACATTCTTCTGAAGAAGATATGTACAAATAGACAACAGGTACATGAAAAGATTCTCAACATCACTGATCATCAGGGAAATCAAAGCAAAATCACAATGAGACATCACTGTACACCTGTCAGCATGGCTATCGTCAAAAAGAACATAAATAACCAATGCTGGCAAGGATGTGGGAATTCCCTGCTGGTGAGAGTGGAAGCTGGTGCAGCCACTATGGAAAACAGTATGGCAGCTCCTCAAAAACACCAAAATGGAACTACTATATGATCCAGCAATTCTGAGTGTATATCTGAAGGAAAAAAACACTAATTTAACAAGATATGTGCCCTCCCCCCAGTGTTTATAGCAAGGTTATTTATAATAACTAAGATACAGAAGTGACCTAAGTGTTCATCAAGATGAATGGATAAAGAAAATGTGGTGTATATATATGTAATGGAATATTACTCAGCCATAAAAAGAATGAAAATTTGCAACAACATGGATGCACCTAGAGGGTATTATGTTTAGTGAAATAAGTCAGACAGAGAAAGACAAATACTGTATTTTATGACTTACATGTGAAATCTAAAAAATAAACAAACAAATGAATATACAAGTGAAGTAACTCAGAAACAAATTTGCAGATATACAGAACTAGGGGCTACCAATGAGATGAGGGAAGTGAGGAGGGGGTGGATAGTGGTAGGAAATCAATAAGCAGAAACTACTATGTATAAAAGATGCTTTACTCCTTGGAAGGAAAGTTATGACCAACCTAGACAGCACATTAAAAAGCAGAGACATTACTTTGCCAACAAAGGTCCGTCTAGTCAAGGCTATTGTTTTTCCAGTAGTCATGTTATGGATGTGAAAGTTGGACTGTAAAGAAAGCTGCATGCCAAAGAATTGATGCTTTTGAACTGTGGTGTTGGAGAAGACTCTTCAGGGTCCCTTGGACTGCAAGCAGATCCAACCAGTCCATCCTAAACAAGATCAGTCCTGGGTGTTCACTGGAAGGACTGATGTTGAAGCTGAAACTCCAATACTTTGGCCATCTGATGGGAAGAGCTGACTCATTGAAAAGACCCTGATGCTGGGAAAGATTGAGGGCAGGAGAAGAGGGGGACGACAGAGGATGAGATGGTTGGATGGCATCACCGACTCAATGGACATGAGTTTGGGTAAACTCTGGGAGTTGGCGATAGACAGGGAGGCCTGGTGTGCTGCAGTCCATGGGGTCACAGAGTCGGACACAACTGAGCAACTGAACTGAGTTATGTATAAAATACATAAGCTACAAGAATATAAATATAACCAATAATTTATAATGTAAAAATAGAATATAATCCATAAAAATATTTAATCATTAAATTTGTACACCTAAAACAACTATAATATTGTAAATCAATGAATAAGAATCCTGAGGCCAAACCAAAAAAAAAAAAAGGGAGAGAGATTAGTCTTATGTAGTTTACACTGCTACAAAACACAGAAAGCAGATGAAAAAAAATCCTTACAACATATGTGTATATGGAAGAACATGTACAATGTTAATTTTAACAAGTATTTGTCCTTTAATAAAATGAATATACTGTGGCGGGTAAAATGAAGAAACCATGGGCTTTTCTGGCAGTCCAGTGATTAGGAATCTGCCTCGAAATGTAGGGAACACCAGTTTGATCCCTGATCCAGGAAGATCCCACATGCCACAGAGCAACAAAGCCCATGTGCCACAACCATTGAGCCTATGTTCTTAGAGCCTGAGGGTCACAACTACTGAGCCCATGTGCAACAACTACTGAGCCCCTGATCTACAACAAGAAAAGCCACTGCAGTGAGAAGTCTGTGCACCACAACTAGAGAGTAGCCCCCACTCACTGCAACTAGAGAGAGCTCATGGGCAGCAATGAAGAGCCCCAACACAGCCAAAAACAAATAAATAAATAAATCTTCCAATGTTGGTGGGAATGTAAACTGATACAGCCACTACAGAAGACAGTATGGAGATTCCTTAAAAAACTAGGAATAAAACTACCATATGACCCAGCAATACCACTTCTAGGCATATACCTGAGGAAACCAAAATTGAAAAAGACACGTATACCCCCAATGTTCACTGCAGCACTATTTACAATAGCGAGGACGTGGAAGCAACCCAGATGTCCATTGATAGATGAATGGATAAAGAAGCTGTGGTATGTAGATACAATGGAATAGTACTCGGCCATAAAAAGCAACGCATTTGAGTCCATTCTAATCAGGTGGATGAACCGAGAGCCTATTACACAGAGTGAAGTAAGTCAGAAAGAGAAAAACAAATATCATATATTAATGCATTAATTAATTAATATCAAATCTAGAAAGATGGTACCGGTGAACCTATTGGCAGGGCAACAATGGAGATGCAGACATGGATAACAGACTTATGGACATGGGTGGCAGGGAGGAAGGAGAGGGTGAGACAAATAGAGACAGTAGCGTGGAACCATATACACTATCAATGGAAATTTGCTGTATGACTCAGGGAACTTAAACCAGGGCTCTGTAACAACCTAGAGGGGTGGGGGAAGGTGGGAGGGAGGGTCAAGAGGGAGGAGACATATGTACATCTATGGCTAATTTATGTTGATGTATGGCAGAAACCAAAGCAATATGATAAAGCAATTATCCTTCAATAAAAAATAAATAAATTTTTAAAAAAGAATATGAAGAAACCATGGATAATTTTTAAAATTCAGATATAGCAAAACAAAAACCACTGAATTGTACACTGTAAATGGGTGAACTGCATTGCATAGTATTTGAATTGTATCTTAATAAAGCTGTTACTACAAAAACAAATGATCTGAACAGAAATTTCTCCAAAGCAGAAAAGATGTTCAATATCATTACTTTTTTTTTTAATTGGAAGATAATTGCTTTACGATGTTGTGTTGGTTTCTGCCATACAATAACATTATTACTCTTAAGGTAAATGAAAATTAAAACCAAAAAGGGTTTTGTGGTTCATACTCATTGGGATGGGTATAATTCTTAAAATGGAGAATAATAAACATTGGCAAGGATATGGAGAAACAGAAATGATCATACATTGCGGGTGGGACTGGAAAATGCCACAGCTGCCTTGGAAGATAGTTTGGCAGGTCCTCAGTAAGCTAAAAATAGTTACCACATGACTGAGCAACAACCCTCTGTGCACATATTAAAGAGAACTGAAAGCAAGTCTACAATTTTTTTGTATGTAAATGTTTAAGAATGACCTTATTCAAAATAGCCACAAAGCAGAAATAACAAGGGCTTCCCAGGTGGCTCAGTGGTAAAGAATTCACCTGCCAGTGCAGGAGAGGCAGGTTCCATCCCTGGGTTGGGAAGATCCCCTGGAGAAGGAAATGGCAACCCACTCCAGTACTCTTGCCTGGGAAATCCCATGCACAGAGGAGCCTGGCAAGGTACAGTCCATGAGGTTGCAAAAAGAGTTGGACATGACTTAGTGATTAAACAACAAACAATGGAAATATCCATCAACACATGGATAAACAAAATATGGCATATCTACACAATGGACTATTATTCAGCTATAAAGTACCAAAACATGTTACATGGGTACACCTTGAAAACATTACGCTAAATGATAAAGTCAGACACATATTTGTACAATATGCAATTGTACATATTTGTACAATTCCAGTTATATGAACCATCCAAAGTAGGAAAATCCAGTACAGGCAGAAAGCAGATGGGTGGTTGCCAGGTACTGGACGAGGAAGTGGAGAGACTCATATGGGGAGAATGCTTCTTTTAGGTGTGATGACAGTATTATGGAATTAATAGTGGTAAGGGTTGCACAACTCTGTCAAAGTACTAAAAAGCACTAAATCACACACCTATAAAGTGTAAATGCACGGGAACTAGAACTTTATAAAAAAGATAAAAGAAAAATGATTTAAATCTACTATAGCAAAATAGGAAAATGTGACAAAGCTTGACATTTGGTGCACAGATAATGTATTATGCAATCTCTATAGCCTTCTGTATGCCTGAAATATTCCCTTTTAGAAAGGGGGTAGAGCAATTTTTTAAAAGTCTAGTATGGCAAAGGGAAGAAAAATCAGAGTAACTGGAAAGGAAAAGACCCAGAAACAGACCCAAGTTTATATAAAAGTATATAAGAACATGAGTATTCTTTAAAGCAGGGGTCCCCAACCTCTGGGATCTAATGCCTGATGATCTGAGGCAGAACTGATGCAATAGAAATAAAGTGAACAATAAATGTAATATGCTTGAATCATCCCCAAACCATCCCCCCTACCCCTGGCCTGTGGAAAAATTGTCTTCCATGGAATTGGTCCCTGGAGCCAAAAAGGTTGGGGATTTCTGCTTTAAAGGATCCAGCTCAAATGCTGGAAGGAAAATAGATGATCCAAACACCAACAGCCACGAAGAAAAATAAATCTGGAAGTTGGATATTCTAACATCTTTCTAGCTTCAGTAAAATTTCTGATAAACAACTGGGTAGTTACATCTTCATTATTCCCCTCTTCGCAAAAAAAGTTTACGATGAGGTTACTCTAAAAGGCTTCAATAATAACAGTAGTATTAAAAATGTTGTGGGCAAGGGACTTTCCTGGTGGTCCAGTGGTAAAGAGTCCACCTTGCAAGGAAGGAGACTCAGGTTTGATCACTGGTTAGGGAACCAAGATCCCACATGCCACAAGGCAACTGAACCCATGTGCTGCAACTACTGAAGCCCACAGATCGCAACTAGTGAGTCCATGTGCTGCACTGAAAGATCTCACCTAACAAGAAAAAGATCCCGCCTAACAAGACAAAGATCCCTCATGTTGCAACTAAGACCTGATGCAGCAAAATAAATAAATAATTTTTAAATGATGTGGGAAAATTGATTTATTAGAATTAATTAAAAGGTTAAGCTGGGATTCCAGTTGTACCCTAATCACCAATGAGTAAGTTTGCTGAGTACTAACTGTAAAGTCCTCTATACAAAGCATGCACTTAAGTGTTATGTTGATGACTGCACCTGGAACTGAACAGCATTAATCAGAATATTCACTCAACAACATTTAGCACCAACTAAGCACAGAACACTGGATACACAGAGATGAACGAAACAAACTGGCATAGAGCAGGGGGCCAAAATCTAGTAAGATAAATAAATGGTGTAATAGTCAACAAGAAAAGACAGGCACAAAGAATTTGGAGGGAACAGTAAAGACACCTGCATGCGTCATGTGCGAGCCTGTAGAAACAAAGTTTATACAAACAACCCACTGTGCTGACAAGATAGCACCAAGACAACTGCCACACCTCAGAGATATTGCACATTCTCCTCACCAGGTACCTTACAGCATTAAAAATATCTTCAAAGGTTTCAATCAGCTGAAGAAGAATGAGAATGAAAGACTAATTAGGAGTATCTTCAAATGATCTAAAAGCAGGGCTTAAGAAGCTATGTATTAATGGATAGAAGAGTGTGTCAAACTATCTTTCAAATAGATATTCTGAAACCATGTAGTCACAGACTTGAAAAGAGGAAAAAAAGCACCCCTCAAAGAAAGGTAAGAGGAAAAGAGCATCAGTTTACTTCCATCTCCCCAGCATTGTACCTGTCTGTGGGAGCATCCTGAACACTGGCATTTTTATGACTTAATAAGCGATCTTCTCTTGTAACCTGAGAAAAGGAAATCACAAAAATTAAATCTCTATCGATGATACTAAAGTAAGAAGAAATTTATATTCCTTTGCAGTAAAAATAGAAATACAAGTTTGCTTCTGTTCTAGAAAGAGGTCGTCACAGCTCATCCATGGAAATATCAGTTAGGAAATATCAGTTAACTGTACCCAGTGCAGTCCCATTCACACCTGAACTCAAACACCAAGTGCCCATTTTAACATAAAGGTGTGCAAATCCATATGCTTTACTAGACAGCTCTCCATGATTTAAGACACCACTGTATGTTGGTCAATATACACAGAATCCAAAAAGATTCAATGCCAGAATTTTTCAAATTTATCTAAAGAAGAAATAGATGTTAAGCTGTGTATTTGCCTTTTTATTTTTCCCTGAATATTTCAGAAGAGAATTCTAAAAAATCTTTCTGAAGAAATCAGTTTTTCCCTTAATTTTATTGAGGTATCATTTAGATACAGCAAAATGCCACACATTTTAAATGTATGATGATGAATTCTGAAAAATATACAGGAGTACCTAATCAACACTACAATCAACATACATAACATGTCCACTGCCCCTAAATGTTCCCTTGAGGTGTCCAATGCAATCCCATCAAAAACCCATACATGTAGCCAGCCATGATCTGCACTTTTTTTTTGGCCTGCAGGTTTTTGTTGCTGCAGGCAGGTTTTCTCAGGTTGCAGTGACCGTGGGCTACTCTTCGTTGCAGTGCATGGACTTCTCGTTGTGGTGGCTTCTCTTGTGGAGCACAGGCTCTAGGTATGTGGGCTTCAGTAGCTGCAGCACTAAAGTTTCATATAAATGGATTTATAACACCTGTTTTCTGTGCTTCCCTCTTTAGAGAGACATGACATTTTTGAAGTTCACCCATGGTGCTGCATGCATCAACACATTCCTTTTTATGTGCTAAGTAGCTTTCCACTTTACAGATATAGCCCGATTTGTTTATCTGTTTCCTTGCTGATGGACATTTGGATCGCTTCTAGTTTTTACCTATTATAAACAAAGCTGCCAGGAGCATTCATGTACCAATATCTGTAGGAACTTATGTTTTCAGTTCTCTTGGATAAATATCTAGGAGTGGGACTGCTGGGTCATTCAAGAAGTGTATGTTTAATACATTATCAAACTCTTTTCTAAAGTACCTGTAATATTTTATGTTCTTACCAGCCATGTGCATTGCAGGCAGTCCATTATTACCCACATGGGGATGGTCAGTTGTTAACTTTAGCTATGAAGTATGAGGTTAGCTGTAGATTATTTGTATAGACACCCTTTATCAAGCTGAAGTTCCACTCTATTCCTATTCTGTTGTGAACATTTATCATGATCAAGTCTTAAATTCTGTGGAATGTCCTTTCCATATAAATGGAGACAATTTTCCTTAATTTTTAATATGTTGAACTATACTAGTTTTTGAATGATAAACCACCTTTTTCCCCAAGATAAACTCTTGGCCATGGTTACTACCCTGTTTATAAACTGTTGAATAAGATCTGCTTCTATTTTGTTTAGGACTTTCAGTCTGTAGCAGCTTTTTCTGTACAATCTCTCTCTGGTTTTGGTATCGGGGCAAAACCAGCCTTGTAAGTGAGCTGGGACATGCTCCCTGCTCTTGTATTGCCTGCAAGAGCTTATGCAGAATGTTATTATTTTTTCCTTAGATGTTCAGTAGATCTTAACAGTGAAGGCATCTGGTCCTGAGTTTTTCCTTGTACGATGATTTTAAACTATAAAACAAAATCTCTTTCATTTAGAGCTACTGAAGTTATTTCTCTCTCTTGTTTGAGTCAAGATAGATTCAGAAATACAACTGAAACATCCAGTAACGACAGCTGCCACCACCTCTGCTTCTACAAGAGGCAGTGTCAGCACTGGGATCAACATTTGCTAAATACTATGTGCCCGCCAGGAGTCACTCCATGGCCTTCATATTATTTTATTTTATTCTTACAACCCACCATAGGGTATGTGTTACCATTACTCTCTTTTAGACATAATTTAACTGAGGCTCAGAGAAATAAACTAATTTGCCAAGTCACAAAGCTAGTAGGTGGTAGATAAGAAACAGGATTCAAACTCCAGCTGTCTAATTCCAGAGCCTGTACTGACATATTTCATAATTATTTTTATATGTAAACATTATGTTTTATGTTTACATTTGGGTGAGAAGGTACAGAAAGCACACGAACAACATTCCTCAAGTTCTTCCAGTTCTCTTCAAGGCCTGTGCCTGGGACAGGATGGGTAAAGAGCCTCTTCTCAACAACAAGGTACTAGGAAATCCTCATTGACAACGGATGCAATAACACAGGCTTCTGCCCTATTTCAGCACAGAGGGTAAATCTGACAGGTGGGAGGGCCAAGGAAAAGCTGATTTTTGAGAGCATGGATGCCATTAACTTCTTGGGGGCTGGTCTCTACACACTGCGCCCTTCACAAGATGTCACAACCAACTCTTCGTCTTGCAACCATCACTCAGTTGCTAATAACATGACTAATAACTTTGCTGAATCAGCTGTTCAGCTAATAATTTTGCTGAATTGGGATAGATGGGTGGGAGGAAAAGTGAATTGATAAAGACCTAAAATCACTCTAGGGTTTCCAGCTATAAAAATGACAAAAGATTAGGGACTCACTTCTATAGGAATTTGACTTTTAAAAAACTTTATTCTTTTTACTTCATGACTGCCCCATCTTAATCTACTCTGACTAGAATTTATTTATTTATTTATTTATTTATTTTTTGCAATGAACATGGGGACATTGATTTATTTTATGAGTAATGCTGTCAGTTTCTTTTTTTTTTTTTATATTTCTTTTAAAAAAAATTTTTTTTT
Organism: Okapia johnstoni; assembly: GCA_024291935.2. NCBI lineage: Eukaryota > Metazoa > Chordata > Mammalia > Artiodactyla > Giraffidae > Okapia > Okapia johnstoni. Next base: position 46,438,981 of record CM044319.1, on the reverse strand, counting down.
ATTACTATTTTTTTTATTTATTTTAGTTGGGGGCTAATTACTTTACAATATTGTAGTAGTTTTTGCCATACATTGACATGAATCAGCCATGGGTTCACATGTGCTCCCCCTCCTGAACCCTCCTCCCACCTCCCTCCCCTTCCCATCCCTCTGGGTCATCCCAACGCTCCATCCCTGAGCATCCGTCCCATGCATAGAACATGGAATGGTGTTCCACTTCACATATGACAATATACATGTTTCAATGTTATTGTCCCAGAACGTCCCACCCTCACCTTCTCCCTCAGAGTCCACAGGACTGTTCTATGCATCTGTGTCTCTTATTCTGTCTCACATATAGGGTTACCATTACCATCTTTCAAATTCCATATACATGCATTAGTATACCGTATTGGTGCTTTTCTTTCTGGCTCACTTCACTCTGTATAATGGGCTCCAGTTTCATCCATCTCAATAGAACTGATTCGAATGTATTTTTTTTAATGGCTGAGTAATATTCCATTGTGTATATGTACCACAGCTTCCTTATCCATTCGTCTGCCGATGGACATCTAGGTTGCTTCCATGTCCTGGCTATTGTAAACAGTGCTGCGATGAACATTGGGGTACACGCATCTCTTTCAATTCTGGTTTCCTCGGTGTGTATGCCTAGAAGTGGGATTGCTGTGACTAGAATTTAGAGATGGAAAGGCATTTGCCACCTTGAGCATATTTCCTGGTTTTACCCTCTCTTTCTCATCACCAGCCTGCTCACTCATGTCCACCATCTGTGTGTGTTCTTTGTTCCACAGGGTCTCCTTCCACTTCAGTGGGACCCTAGTGAAGACAGCTTACCTTCTGCACTGCTTCTACTTGAGCCTTCAAAATATTACTCTTCAAGTCAGGAGGAATTCTCCTGGTATTCAGTGCTGGGCTGTCGATGGCATTATTCAGATATTTCTCGGTTAACTTTACCACTTCCTCCTGGATATTAAAAACACACTGTAAGCAATTCTGAGAGGATTCAACTAAATGGAAACAGAAAAGGACTGATGAAAGTTCCTATTCAGACAACTAGGGAGTCATGTGTTTCAGGTAGCCATCTTATTCCAGGAGGCTGCTGCTGCTGCTGCTAAGTCACTTCAGTTGTGTCCGACTCTGTGCCACCCCATAGACAGCAGCCCACCAGGCTCCCCCGTCCCTGGTATTCTCCAGGCAAGAACACTGGAGTGGGTTGCCATTTCCTTCTCCAATGCATGAAAGTGAAAAGTGAAAGTGAAGTCGCTCAGTTGTGTCCGACTCTTAGCAACCCCATGGACTGCAGCCTACCAGGCTCCTCCATCCATGGGATTTTCCAGGCAAGAGTACTGAAGTGGGATGCCATTGCTTCTCCTATTCCAGGAGGAGTCAGCTCTTACTTGAGGTTTTGAACTAAGATCAGTAATCACAAATAAGGTAGAGACCCCTGAAAATCATCCAGCCCAATTTCCTATCTTTAAGCCAACTGAAAAACTAACGATACCACCCTGGAAAAATGCCTGAATTAAACCACACATGAAGAGTGTGTGCCATGTGCTATAATTAATTTCAACTGGATTTTAAGTTGGGCCCTACACAGGCTGATCCCTAGAGCTGTTACTGGGTAGATGACTGTGCTTGAGACTTAAGTTATTTGGTCACAGAGAGGCCACTCTCAGGTAAAAACTTACCAAAATGATAAAATAAAGCACAAGTCCACTGAATGAAGATCATAATTAAAACAACATACATTAACTATTATGAAAAGAAATGGGAGAAAAATTAATAATAATTTTAATTATCTACACTACAGCTGATATTTTACCTAATTTAAAATAAATGACAATCAATAATAACAATCACTATCACCATCATCCTTACTATGTGCTGTGCTAAGTCGCTACAGTCATGTCCAACTCCTTGCCATCCTGTGGACCAGAGCCTGCCAGGCTCTTCTGTCCATGGGATTTCCCAGGTAAGAATACTGGAGTGGGTTGTCATTTCCTTCTGCAAGGGATCTTCCCGACCCAGGGATTGAACCTGTGCCTCCTGAATCTCCTGCACTGGCAGGCAGGTTCTTTACCACTAGTGACACCTGAGAAGCCCTGTCCTTACTATGGTTACCATTTAACACTGGTCTAAATAACAAACTCACTCTAAACATTTTCTTAGCCTCAGATACAGCTTTTGTTCAGTAAAACAGGCCATCTGCCAATGTACAGGATTACATAATGCACCGCTCATTCAGATTTGAAAATTTTTAACTATGTGCTTATTCTAATCTGGTTTTTCTTAGTGTGGTCTCCACATACCTGCCTCTGGGTGGGATCCCAAAATCTGAATGTTTAACAAGCTTTCCCATGTGACTCTGATATATATAAAAGTTTGACAATCACTGCTGCTGCTGCTACTGCTAAGTTGCTTCAGTTGTGTCTGACTCTGTGCGACCCCATAGATGGCAATGCACAGGCTCTGCCATCCCTGGGATTCTCCAGGCAAGAATACTGCAGTGGGTTGCCATTTCCTTCTCCAGTGCATGAAAGGGAAAAGTGAAAGTGAAGTTGCTCAGTCGTGTCCGACTCTTAGCGACCCCATGGACTGCAGCCTACCAGGCTCCTCCGTCCATGGGATTTTCCAGGCAAGAGTACTGGAGTGGGGTGCCATCGCCTTCTCCATACTAAACTGTATCTTCCAAATCTACAGAATGGTTCCCAGTAATTGAAAGACGACCCTATATACTTTTTCAGTCATGACTAGTTCACATGATATGACCCAGCAACGCAACTTCTGGGTACACATCCAAAGGAAATAAATTCATGATCCCAAATAGGTATCTGCACCCCCACATTCACTGCAGCATTATGCACAGCAGCCAAGACATGGAAATAACCTAAATGTCCATCAACAGATGAAAGGATACAGAAGATGTAAAATGCACAGACACACACACATAAATATACATACACAATGAAATATTGTTCCACCTTTAAAAAGAAGGAAATCCTGCCATTTTCAACAACATAAATGAAGCTCGAAGGAATATGCTAAGTGAACTAAGCCAGATAGAGAATAATAAATACTTCATGGTACTACTTAAATGTGGACTCTTAAAAAAAATCCAACTCAGAGAGTAGAATGGTTGCCAGAGACTAGGGGTGGAGAAATAGGGGGAGGTTGGTAAAAGTTATCAGACACCAAGGATCCAATGTACAGGATGGTGACTAAAGTTAATTACACTGTTTTTTATACTTGAAATGTGCTGAGAGTAGATCTCAAGTGTTTTCACCAAAAAACAAACAAAAAGGAAACTAAAGTGAGGTGAGGATGTGTTAACTATCAATCTGACTGTAGGAATCATTTCACAATGTATACTTCTATCAATTTATCAAACTGCACATTTTAAATGTATTTAAATTTTGTCAGTTATACCTCAATAAGGGGCCTGGAATGTTAGGTCCATACATTAAAGTTAATTGGAAGTGGTCAAACAGGAGATGGCAAGAGTGAACATTGACATTTTAGGAATCAGTGAACTAAAATGTACCGAAATGGGTGAATTTAATTCAGATGATCATTATATCTACTACTGTGGGCAAGAATACCTTAGAAGAAATGGAGTAGCCCTTATAGTCAACAAGAGTCTGAAATGCAGTACTTGGGTGCAATTTCAAAAATGACAGAATGATCTCCATTCGTTTCCAAGGCAAATCATTCAGTATCACAGTAATCCAAGTCTATGCCCCAACCACTAATGCCAAAGAAGCTGAAGTTGACAGGTTCTATGTATACCTAGAAGACCTTCTAGAACTAACATCAAAAAAAGATGTCTTTTTCATCATAGGGGAATGAAATGCAAAAGTAGGAAGTCAAGAGATACCTGGAGTAACAGGCAAGTTTGGCCGTGGAGTACAAAATGAAGCAGGCAATGGCTAACAGAGTTTTGCCAAGAGAACACACTGGTCACAGCAAATTCCCTCTTGCAACAACAGAAAAGATGATTCTACAAATGGGTATCACCAGATAGTCAATACTGAAATCAGATTGATTATATTCTTTGCAGCCATAGATGGAGAAACTCTACAGTCAGCACAAAATAAGACTGGGAGCTGACTGTGGCTCAGATCATGAGCTCCTTATTGCAAAATTAAGACCTAAATTGAAGAAAGTAGAGAAAACCTCTACACCTAAATCAAATCCCTTATGATGATATAGTGGAAGTGACAAATAGATTTAAGGGATTGGATCTGACAGAGTGCCTGAAGAACTATGGATGGAGGTTCGTAACATTGTACAGGAGGCAGTGATCAAAACCATCCTCAAGAAAAAGAAATGCAAAAAGGCAAAATGGTTGTCTGACGAGGTCTTACAAATAGCTGAGAAAAGAAGAGAAGCTAAAGGCAAAGGAGAAAAGGAAAGATACACCCATGTGAATGCAGAGTTCCAAGGAATAGCAAGGAGAGATAAGAAAGCCTTCCTCAGTGATCAATGGAAAGAAATACAGGAAAACAATACAATGGGAAAGACTAGAGATGTCTTCAAGAAAATTAGAGATACCAAGGGAACATTTCATGCAAAGATGAGCACAATAAAGGACAGAAACGCTATGGACATAACAGAAACAGAAGATATTAAGAAGAGGTGACAAGAATACGCAGAACTATACAAAAAAGATCTTAATGACCCAGATAACCACAATGGTGTGATCACTCACCTAGAGTCAGACATCCTGGAGTGCAAAGTCAAGTGGACCTTAGGAAGCATCACTAAAAACGAAGCTAGTGGAAGTGATGGAATTCCAGTTGAGCTATTTCAAATCCTGAAAGATGATGCTGTGAAAGTGCTGCACTCAACATGCCAGCAAATTTGAAAAACTCAGCAGTGGTTACAGGGCTGGAAAAGTTTAGGTTTCATTCCAATCCCAAAGAAAGGCAATGCCAAAGAATGTTCAAACTATTGCACAATTGCACTCATCTCACATGCTAGCAAAGTGATGCTCAAAATTTTCCGAGTTAAGCTTCAATAGTACGTGAAGCAAGAATTTTCAGATTTCAAGCTGGATTTAGAAAGGGAAGAGGAACCAGAGATCAAATTGCCAACATCCACTGGATCACAGAAATACCAAGAGAATTCCAGAAAAAAATCTGGAACATGAAACATTCTGCTTCACTGACTATGCTAAAACCTTTGACTGTGTAGGTCACAACAAACAGTGGAAAATTCTTAAAGAGATGGGAATACAAGACCACTTAACCTGCCTCCTGAGAAATTTGTATGCAGGTCAAGAAGCAACAGTTAGAACCAGACATGAAACAATGGACTGGTTCCAAATTGGGAAACAAGTCAAGAAGGCTGTATATTGTCACCCTGCTTATTTAACTTAGATGCAGAGTACCTCCTGCAAAATGCCAGGCTGTATGACTCACAAGCTGGAATCAACACTGCTGGGAGAAATATCAATAACCTCAGACATGCAGATGACACCACCCTTATGGCAGACAGCAAAGAGGAACTAAAAGGGTCTCTTGATGCAAGTGAAAGAGGAGAGTGAAAAAGCTGGCTTAAAACTCAACATTCAGAAAACTAAGATCATGGCATCAGGTCCCATCACTTCATGGCAAATAGATGGTGAAACAATGGAAACAGCGAGAGACTTTATTTTCTTACGCTCCAAAATCATTGCAGATGGTGACTGCAGTCATGAAACTAAAAGACGCTTGTTCCTTGGAAGAAAAGCTATGACCAACATAGAGAGCATATTAAAAAACAGAGACATTACTTTACCGACAAAGTTCCGTATACTCAAAGCTATGGTTTTTCCAGTAGTCATGGATGGATGTGAGAGTTGGACCATAAAGAAAGCTGAGCACCAAAGAATTGATGCTTTTGGACTGTGGTTTTGGAGAAGACTCTTGAGAGTCCCAGACTGGAAGGAGATTCAACCAGTCAGTCTTAAAGGAAATCAGTCCTGAATATTCATTGGAAGGACTGATGCTGAAGCTGAAGCTCCAATACTTTGGTCACCTAATGAGAAGAACTGACTAATTGGAAAAGACCCTGACACTGAGAAAGACTGAAGGCAGGAGGAGAAGGGGACGAGGAGGATGAGACGGTTGGATGGCATCACCAACACAATGGACAGGAGTTTGAGCAAGCTCTGGGAGTTGGTGATGGACAGGGAAGACAGGCATGCTGCAGTCCCTGGGGTTGCAAACAGCTGGACACAACTGAGCAACTGAACTGACTGATGAAGGCAGGAAAAAGAGCACAGCAAGGCTAGTTCAGTCATTCAATTGTGTCTGACTCTTTGCAACCCTATGGACTGTAGATTGCCGGGATCCTCTGTCCAAGAGGATTCCTCCCTTCCTCCTCCAAGGGATCTTCCCATCCCAGATATCAAACCCAGGTCTCCCACATTCTAGGCGGATTCTTTACTGTCTGAGCCACCAGGGAAGCCCACAGAGGGCAAAAGATGACATGGCTGGATGGCATCACCAACTCAATGGACATGACTTTGAGCAAGCTCTGGGAGATGGTGAAGGACAGGAAAGCATGGCATGCTGTAGTCCATGGGGTCGCAGAGTTGGATATGACTGAGCGACTGAACAACAAGAATGGCTAGTTCAAATACATTGACATTTTCTTTTCAGACTGAATTACATTGCAGACTTTGTATTATTTGCTCAACATTTATATCTGCATGTCACAGCATCTCAAAGCAACCTGCCACAGACCTAGGCAGATATTTCTCTTCCTGCCTATATTAAAAATCAAGAATTCAACACACACATCACAAAAGTACCAGTGATTGTTACCATCTTTCTGGAAGGCAATTTTGCAAAACTACCAAAGGCTTTAAAATTATTTCTGGAATTTGACTTAATACTTCGGCCATGCCAAGTGGCTTCTGCAGGATCTTAGCTCCCAGATCAGGGATTGAACGTGAGCCCTCAGCAGTGAAAGAGCTGAGTACTAACCACTGGACCACGATGGAATTCCCGAACCTAACACTTCTACTTCCTAGGAAAATAATCAAAGATAATGCAGGATATTTATTTATAAGACTGTTTGTCGCAACACTGATTATGACAGTGAAAATTAGCAAAATGTCTAATAGGAAACTGTGTAAACACAATGTTGACCTATGCATGTCATTTAACTATTATCTGTAATGGGTTATTGAAATAAAGAGATTACAATTGATTAGCTATAGAACAATATTATTGCATTTTTAATTTAAAAAATATTTATCACATATCAATGGTTGGAAGTACGTATCTTTAAAATGTTAACTGTAGTTATCTCTTAGGACTGGGATAATGGAAGTTTTATAATTTCTTGCTTTTTAAAATCTACATTTTGTGGGGAATTCCCTGGAAGTCCAGTGGTTAGCACTCAGCAGTTTCAGTCAGGGCTCAGATTCAATCTCTGACTGGGGAACTAAGATCCTGCAAGCTGCACAGCATGACCAAAAAAACCCCCAGAAATAAACATAAATAAAATCTGTATTTTGTACAATTACCTTCCATGTATATAAAAGAAAAAGATCACTGAAATACAAGTTCAGTGTAATAGCTATAAAATATTTTCATATAGTTTTATTATAGGATGCAAATCCAACAATATCCAGTTGCTATGCTGTTGAAATGTCTGCCTTGGATGGCCAAAATGTGCAAACAGAAGATCAAAATAATTAAAAAGACACCCCGATTCCTAAACACCCCAAGTTAGACCTGTTCTAACAAGACTAGATGTTCAAACTCTCCTGCAGAGCAGTCCTCACTGTCAGAATCAGCTTAGTTAGGAGCTAATGTCAGGTTAAAGTGGATCGAAAGTCTACTTCAGTTTGTTAACGAGCCAGGGCTCGTGTGCCTGCAGCGCAGAAAGCCAAAATAACAGCAGGAGTTTGCAGAAAACTAGGGGTTTATTTGCAAGGCACCAAGAAAGGAGAACAGGCAGCTCATGTACAAGAGACCAGAACTCCCTGATGGCTTTCTGGCAAAGGTCTTTAAAGATGGTGTGAGGGGACAGGGTCCAGGATGTGTGATCAGCCTGTGGACCTTCTTCTGATTGGTTGTGCTTAGTTGCTCAGTCATGTCCAACTGTTTGCGACCCTATGGACGGTAGCCCACCAGTCTCCTCTGTCTGTGGGATTCTCCAGGCAAGAATACTGGCCTGGGTTGCCATGCTCTCCTCCAGGGGATTTTCCCAAGTCAGGGGTCAAACCCAGGTGTCCCTACATTGCAGGCGGATTCTTTACCATCTGAGCCACTGGGGAAGCCCTCTGATTGGCTGGTGATGTCTTGAGAACCTCAACTTTCTGGCTCCAACCAGTCTGGGGACTACCTGCCTATGGTCACCATGTAGTCATCATCCCCCACCTGGGTGGGGGTGGTCTTAGTTTTTTCAGAACAACTCAAAGACAGGCACAGACATTTATCCACATCCCTTCAGAAGGAACCAGGAGTCCTGTGACCCTCTTGTCCTAAACATTAACTGCTAGACTCTGCTCTTTGGAACTTGGGGAAGGCCCAGGAGATTACCACCTTTTTCCTACAAACAGGAAACAGGGATGTGGAGAGGCTTTTTGTATCTGGGATGGCCCCACAGGGTCCTGTTTGGGGTCCGATTCTCCCTTTTCTTTGATGCTCCTCAATTTTGAGAGGAAAAGGGGTAAGATAAGGAAGGGAATCAATTTTTAGATAGATTAATTACAAACTCAGCAGGGGAAGTCAGTTTTAGGGGGACTTGGTTTCAAGTTCTGAACCAGAATGCCATTAGATCCAGATTCAAAACCACTCTTGAAACAATCTCGGCTAGAAAACATAGGTAGGCAATTTATACAGTCAAACACATAAGGCAAAGAACTGGTGTAAGTAGTAAAACTCAAAAGAAAAACGGCACTTTTTTTTTTAAACAGAGAGATCTTATTTCTGAGAGCTCCTTCTTTAAATGCCTCAGAAAAACTGAAATTACTTAATTTTAAAAAACTATATAAGCCTTTTAAGTAAAGTGAAGTTCTTTTTAGCTCTAACTTTGGGAAGATGCAAAGAGTTATTTTAAGGTTGGTATGGTTTACTCCTTTTGAGAATTTAATAAAATTTGGACCCACTTTCCTGAAAAATATGTAACTGAATTAAAGCAAGAATAGGAGCTTCCTTGGTGGTCCAGTGATTAAGAATCCACCTTGTCCAATCCAGAAGATGTGGGTTCGATACCTCGTCAGGGAACTAGATTCCACACGCCACAGAGCAACTAAGCCCATACACTGCAACTACTGAACACAAGCACTTCAGAGCTCGTGCTCTGAAACCAGAAAGAAGCCCCTCACTCACTGCAACTAAGATCCAGTGCAGCCAAAATAAAATAAAAAATAAAAAAGAATATGTGTTCAATTTCATAGGGTTTAAGACACCTCTTATAATTATTCGTGGGTAGATCCATGATCTGCTTTCAATCTGTAAAGAATCCTGCTTAAGAAGAATAAATACAATTTACCTTTAATTTTTACTAAATATACACAAAGGTTTTAACCACTTTATAAACTGTTTCTTCCCCTCAAACTGCTGAATGTATTTACATGAATCCAGAAGAGTCCCTGAGATCATGACAAAGGGGATGTGAATTTTTAGGGCTGGCCTACTGTATAAACTAATAAATTCTAAGATACCAGCAGTTAAATAGCCTGGTTTCTAGACTTAAAAATTATCTTTTAAAACACCTGCACCAATAATATTAGTATAATATTAGTAACTATTGTTTCAGGCTTCCCAGGTGGCACTAGTGGTAAAGAACCTGCCTGCCAATGCAGGGGACACAAGAGACGTGGGTTCGATCCCTGGGTCAATAAGATCCCCTGGAGAAGGGCATGGCAACCCACTCCAGTATTCTCGTCTGGAGAATGCCATGGACAGAGAAGCCTGGTGGGCTACAGTTCATAGGGTCGCAAACAGTCGGACATAACTAAAGTGACTTAGCAAGCAACTATTGCTCCAGCTGAAAAAGTCATGGCAGTGAGGGTAGCAGAATGTGCCATCCCCAAATATGCCACCTTGTGGCATGTTATTTTGAGCTGAAGGCAACTGAGAAGCAGCAGATATAAGAAAAGCTTTGTACTTCTCCTATCTATCTAAGAGCAGGACAGAAATTTACAAAGGAGTCCCTCCTTCCTTTCTAATAGGAAAGACCAACATTCATCCCTGCAAACAACTCAAACTCTTATCATTGAATAGCAAGGACTCAAAGCTGCGTAAGAAGCCTTACTTCTGTTTACCCTGCTTTTCCTTGAACCCTCCCCTACACTTTTCTTTCGTTTGACTTTAGTTGAAGATAGTATTTAACTGGAATTCTAAGCCTGAGAGTTACTCATTCTCCCCTGGTATCTCCCATCTGTACATGAGGTATACATAACAGTAAACTTCTGTTTTTCTCTTGTTAATCTGTCTTTTGTTACAGAAGTCTCAGCCAACAACTCAGAGGAGTAGAGAGAAAAATTATTTTTTTTCCCCTACAGCAATTACTGTTAGAGAGTATTAGCCTTTGTGTTTGTAAAAGTACCATTTCTACTTACCTTACATAATATGCAATAGCTCACTGATCCCTGGAGAAGTGTGGCCTTTGTATGGCTAACATCTGAAGACTGACTCAATTCCCCAAAGGGAGGTCAGACCAACTGCCACACTTTTGTGTCCAAATTGAGGGTAGAGGGAAAGAAAGTTAACTACTTATAGAACCAAACTGAAACGTTTGGAGTCACTTATGTCAGGGACAAAATGACGACAGCCAATGTAGGCACACAGAGGACACTTAACCTAATCTCATGGGGATGTACAACTCTTCCCAAAGGTTGGCACAGAACACCAGCCAAGCCCCCATGCAAGTCTGTTCATGGCAGCTCTATACTTCTGTGCTCCCCTAACTCAGCTAATCTGATCCAAATAAGAAAGAAGACCACCAGGCAACTAATCAGCTGACAACAACAAATAACTCCTGTATTTATTCCATAAAAACTGCTTAAATTTGTCAGCAACTCAGAACTTAACTACATTCACAGTCTTGAGTTCTAAGGTTTGTGGGTCAAAATCCAGGTAATAAATTCATCTTTCTCCTTTGTTTTCTTCAGAGTGCAGATTTTGATTTTTGATATACTTTTTGGTTATACCTTCTTAAGGTTTGGGTACCAAAAAAATCAAAAGATTGAAAGTGACAAAGATTATTTCAAGTCATGTGTGGCAGCAACCTGCTGTAGGATTACATTCCCAACAACAAGAGAAAGACAACCTACAGGCCACACCTGGCCCGCCATCTGTTTTAGTAAGTAAACTCTACTGGAACATGGCCATGCCCAGGCCCACACGGCTGTGGCTATGGTCACGCCACGGTGGCACAATTGAGTACAATGACAGAGATGGTTACTAAGACTTAAATATTTACTGACCTTTAATGAAAGAGGCTGCCAACTTGTGGTCAAGAGAACATGGTCATCACACCTTTCTTTTAAACCTTTACGCTAAAAAGACTAGCTGCTTAAGGTCATGCCTTAATCATGTCCTCATTCTCACTAACAAATGCAGCTTAGACTTTGTTACTTTAAGCATTTTAAAAAATTTTCTGATCAAGGACCAAGAAAAAAATTATTCTTCAAATTTGAAGATAAAGAAAATTCTGGAATTGTCTCAAGTAATTAAGAGGAAGAAGGTAACTGAAAAGTCTTCAAGTCTTGTCACAGCATAAGCCCTAAAGGACTCCAAAGACAGATCAGGCAGACACTGTGAACACATCCCCCATACCAGGAGGCACCCAGAAAGGGGAAGAATCCCAACAATGAACCCGAGATTCAGGGTGTCCCAAGGTGGAAAGAATGCTCCAACCTCCAAGTACATCCAACCTCCAAAATATCCAAAGGCTGACTTTAGTCTTAGCCTGAGGAACTTCCCACATTAGGGAATCTGCTACTTTCTTAGCTATCTGTTCAATTCCCAGGTGTGTTAGGATGTGTTTTCTTACACTGAGGTGAAACCTGCCTAATTTTGTCACTCACTGACCTTAGCTCTCCTCCAAGACTGTTAAAAAACCAGTTATCAATACTTTACTTCCTGTCATATCATAGCTCCTCAGATAACTGAAGTATTCTTTCCTGAGATTGCTGAGCCTCATTACAACTGTGCTTCAAGATTCTTCACTGTACTCCTTCTCTTCTCAAACCGCTTTAGTTTTCCAAAATCATGTTTATTGCTCTTATTTTTTAATGCTATGGCTGGAGCTCCCCTTTTAAGCCCTTTCAGTTAATACAATGGAGATGTTTCGGCAATTACACTTCATACTGTTTACAAAATTTTCAAACTTTTTTTTACACATGCCTGTTACATTCTACCTCCTGACCCTAACCCCTACATTTGTGCCAGACTTGTCATGATATATAGTCTTAAATCCAATCCATCATTCCAACCTTTCAAAGTATTCATAGATCCTGATTTTGCCTTTCACACTGTACTTTCCAGTCATTACCATCTGAAAATTCCATTAGCCTAAGAGCTTCTCAGTTACCCAATTTTTAGAGCTAAACATCCAACATCTGACACTTTGCTTTAGAATATATTTTATTTACAATAGGCTTTTCATCCTAAAATTACTATACTTAGTAACACTGGTATTAAGATTAATTTCCATTCCTTAAGCAAACATTAACAGTTAGTGGCAGTGGTAGAGAAATCAGAGTGGATTAAAAGTGCGTCATATAAATAAAACATGAATCAAGGGAACTTCCATGGTGGTCCAGTGGCTAAGACTCCTTACTCCCAATACAGAGGGCCCTGGTTCAATCCCTGATCAGGGAAAAAGATCCCACAAGCTGTTACTAAAAGATTCCATGTGCTGCAACTAAGATCAGGCACCATCAAACAGATACAAGAAAACACACGAATCAACTTGAGAACTAAAATGTTGCTGCTGTATGAGTAAACAAAGGATGCTGCAGCCATCAAGCCAATACATTTCAGCCACTGGACAGTGAGCCCTGAGGGAACTCAGGATGGAGACAAACAACAAGCCCACTGTGAAGCCCACGTAGTAGTCAGCCTCTGCAGCCACCCTGATGGTGCTTCTGAGGAAACTCACGATGCTGGCCCCAGACAGCTGAATTGAGCATCACAGGAATGACTGCAGTGAGCCCAGACTCTCACATCTTCCCATACACAGTAAACCAGGGCTTCCCTGGCCTGCAATGCAGGAGACAAGGGTTTGATCCCTGGGTTGGGAAGATTCCCCTGGAGAAGAGGATGGTAACCCACTCCAATATTCTTGCCTGGAGAATTCCATGGACAGAGGAGCCTGGCAGGCTACAGTCTATGGGGTCAACGGACTGGTTCAAAATTGGGAAAGGAGTACGTCAAGGCTGTGTATTGTCATCCTGCTTATTTAACTTATATACAGAGTACATCATGCGAAATGCTGGGCTGTATGACTCACAAGCTGGAATCAAGATTGCCAGGATCATATCAACAACCTCAGATATGCAGATGGTACTACTCTAATAGCAGAAAGCAAAGAGGAACTAAAGAACCTCTTGATGAGGGTGAAAGACAAGAGTGAAAAACCTGGCTTAAAACTCAATGTTGAAAAAACGAAGATCATGGCATCCAGTCCTGTCACTTCATGCCAAATAGATGGGGAAAAGTGTAAACAGTGACAGATTTTATTTTCTTGGGCTCCAAAATCACTATGGATGTTAACTGCAGCCACAAAATTAAAATACGCTTGCTCCCTGAAAGGCTATGACAAGCCTAGACAGCATATTAAAAAGCAGAGACATCACTTTGCCAACAAAGGTGTGTACAGTCAAAGCTATGGTTTTTACAGTAGTCACATATGGATGGAAGAGTTGGACCCTAAAGAAGGCTGAGTGCTGAAGAATTGATGCTTTCAAATTGGGTGATGGAGAAGACTCTTGAGAGTTCCTTGGACTGCAAGGAGATCAAACCAGTTAATCCTAAAGGAAATCAACCCTGAATACTATTGGAAGGACTGGTGATGAAGATGAAGCTCCAATACTTGTGGCCACTTGATGTGAAGAGCTGAGTCACTAAAGAAGATCCTGAGGGCAAGAGGAGAAGGGGGAAACAGAGGATGAGATGGTTGGATGGTATCACCAACTCAATGGACATGAGTTTGAGTAAACTCCAGGAGACACTGAAGAACAGGGAAGACTGGTGTACTGAAATTCATGGGGTGACAAAGAGTTACACATGACTTAAGAGACTGAACATCAATACACAGAAAAGTACTAAATTCCTTAATGTGAGATAGCTGGTTTTCTTTTATTAACAGTAATCTTTTGATGTTCATGACCAGGTCTTTGTTGCAAAAACTCCTATGAATCAGGGCTCACCCTCCCCTCTTTGAAGCAGTCTCTCAGGGTTATTTGAGATACTGTCTCCCAAGCCTGAAGTCCTAAGAAAGTCTGTCAAATAACATCTAAATCTCAACTTTTAGGTTGTGCTTTTTTTTTTTTTCAGTTGACAAACTTGTACACAGCACTAGTTGAAGAGCTGAGGTAGGGTAGTCTGACATCTCTTATTTGTCAGTACAGCACTGAATTCTTATTATTTCTGCCTGGCATAGAGTAAGCCCTCGTCAAATATTAGCTATTATCTTCCTAGCTATGTGAGCCCCAAACACTTCTTCATGGCACACCATCCTTCACCTAAGCTTCTCTCATATTCCCTTTCCTGTCTTGAACCCACACCCGTACTTATTTTTCCAAGGTTTCATAACTAATCTAATAGATCCTTTGGTCCAGAGGTTCAGCTAAGTTACAGCAAAATGTGCAGTGAATGTTGCCAAAAAACAAGCAGCCGCTCAATGAATTTCCTGTGCAACAGTTACCCTTCAACTCCCTGTCAGGATTCACTGGGCCTCGATCTTCAGGATCACTCCAGGCCTCCACTAAATTTTTTGTCAAACTGTCAACCACCTAAGCTTTCATTGAAAGCTTTCAGTCAACCCTCTGACTTTGACCCTGCATTCCCCTACCTTACAAAGACAGTAGAAAAACTGACAATGTGAAGGAAAGAGACCAGATAATTGAGAATAATTGCTGCTGCTGCTGCTGCTAAGTCGCTTCAGTCGTGTCCGACTCTGTGCGACCCCACAGACGGCAGCCCACCAGGCTCCACCGTCCCTAGGATTCTCCAGGCAAGAATACTGGAGCGGGTTGCCATTTCCTTCTTCAGTGCATGAAAGAGAAAAGTGAAAGTGAAGTCACTCAGTCGTGTCCGACTCTTCACGAACCCATGGACTGTAGCCTACCAGGCTCCTCCGTTCATGGGATTTTCCAGGCAAGAGTACTGGAATGGGGTGCCATTGCCTTCTCCGAATTACTGAGGGGTCAAAAATGGAAAGGCTTTCTGAAATTGAATCAGCTTCTAAATGACATTTCAATGAAAAATGTAATAGGATGAAAAAAAAAAAAAAGACATATTCTTAAGGACAGTTATAACAGTGACTGTGAAGGAAAGAAGAAAGTCTCTGTGCTCCATACTGGTCTCTGAAGTCCAGCTAGTTATCCAAGGATGAAAGAGAATTGCAAATCAGATGTTCCTTTTTCCTCTTTAAAATCAAGCCAAAACAAAATTCATTTAGCAGGGCTTTGTTATCTATTGCCTAGATATAGGGAAAAAATAAAAGGCTGTCTCCAGATTATTACCTCAAATTCACTCTTCCATTATTGGGGACAATTATTTTTATCCTATTCCCACTTTAGTTACTGCTATAAGTTATTTAATATAGAAATAATAAAAAAAAGTTTAATTACAGTCAAATAGCTAATTGAGGTTTAATTGGTTTAACTGGTATGTCACCCCACCACATGCCTAAAGACTCCAAGAGGACAGGATGGTGAGGGGTATGAGGAATGATGCTTTAGCATCTCATCCTCGGTTATTACAGAGCAGTTCCCTTCCAAACAAATCCATTTACAATTTAAAAGGCTTTCAGTTAATTTTTTCAACTAAATCAAGACTCACTGAACAGAATTAGAGAAGGGATGGGCTGAGTCTAAAGAAAAAACATGAGATGACCTTATAATTCTTAACGCTGCTGTCCAAGTTTCCCCCTAAATATCCACAAATTTCACATTTTTAAATTATATAACAAGTTTTAAGAGTTCAGCACAGATAGATTTCCCAGTGAAAGAAAAGAAAAAGTATTAGCTTTGGATGGAAAAGATTTCTGGGAAGTCTGGGGCTGTATGACAGGCATGCGAAGGAGAACTGAATACCTGGTTATTAATGTTAATATCCACGTTGGGGTGAGGAGCTGGCACAGGACTGTTTTCCATTTCAAGGTGTTTGAGCTTCTCTGAGGCATCTATGAATGCTGAAAAAAAAAAAAAATGGAAAATAGCCACTTAGTCTGCCATGCTGTCACAGCATGTAAGTGTACAGACTCAGGCTTTCTTCACTGCCTCCCCTCAATACCAGTTACCATCAATAAAAGGTAATAATCCAGATCACCTTGGACCAGACATTCTTTCTATAACCAGGAAACTCACCATTAATTTGAGTAAGAGTTAACCTCAACAGGAACATTTCCTGTATCTGCTCTGCTCCTAAAATTCCACTGGATGTAGACTCTCCATGGCATGAGGGGTTAAGAAAGCTCACTAGCTAAGAGAGTCAAAGAAAAGGCACAGAGCACCTGTGACACCACCCTTCCTTCCTAAGTACAACCCAAGCTCCTCCTACACACCTTAGCACCTAGCCGTTTTTTCTCCTTGTTTCCTGATTATACAGGGCCTAAAACTAAACTGATGAAGAACACACATTTATTAACTCACTGATTCAACCTATTACATACTGGTGACATCAGTCAGGTGTGATGCAGGACAAGCATCTTATCTTCACTACCTGCAACCAGGCTGCACAATACAAGTAAAATCCTCCAACCACTGAAAAGATGATACATTAAATACAATGAATTCTACTTCAACTAACAACTGTTAGTTGTTCTTACTGTGCAGGAATCAATTTGGTAGGAATTTGAATTTATACACTGTCCACATAACTGAAAAAGCTACTGAATGCCTAATAATTTCTAAGCAATCAAGTAGAAGAAAGAAGGGAAAACTATGAAGTCATTTCCTCTCAGTCAAAGAGATCTTCTAAAGTGTTCATCAATTAACTCTAAATCTGTTCTTGGCTACACATTAGAATCAGATTGGGAACTTTAAAGAAATACTGATTCCTAGAGCTGATCCTAGAATAACAATATCAGATTTCTGAAGGTAGTTTTTTGGCACTAGTAGGTTTTTTTTTTTAATTAATTAATTTATTTTAATTGAAGGCTAATTATTTTACAATACTGTAGTGTTTTTTGCCATACATTGACATGAATCAGCCATGGGTGTACATGTGTCCCCCACCCTGAATCCCCCTCCTACTTCCCTCCCCATCCCATCTCTCAGGGTTGTCCCAGTGTACCAGCTTTGAGTGGCACTTGTAATTTTTAAAACCCTCTAGGTGATTTTAATGTTCAATTAAAACTGAGAATCACTAATTCAACATTAATCTCAAAATCTTCCACATTCATTTTCTTACTTAATTGCCACCTCTTGTTTTTCTTATCCTTCAAATGATCTGACACTAAATTTTAACATGATGATGCTGGGACCACAACACTTTAGCTTATGCTGTTAAATTAATACTGCTGGCTTGTGGTGGTGAGGGGGAACTGATTAAAATAAAGTTTATTCTGCTATTTCTGTTTGGCTGAGAAATATCCTGAGACTGTAGGATAAATGCTTTTCTTTTTAAGTTACTATTTATTAACTTTTTACCTAAGTCAATCAGGGTTTCGACATCATAACCAAAAGAAAATATAGAATAAATTGGACACCAAGATTCATATCTTGGTATAAGGCCTTAATTCTTAATATCAAAATGCTATAGTTTCATTGACTGACACTGAACAAATGATTTGAGTCTCAACTGGATAAGTCTTACCAATGAAACCCCTACATGATTCAAGAATTTATTGTCATAACTTCGAACAGTATTAAAGCTCTGCTTGAATAGTTTCTGTAATGGGGGGGCCCACTCACTGTAAGATATCTATTTCTGATATATGGCAAGAACAGTTTAAAAGATTATTCCCTCAACTCATTTCAATTCGGCTTTGCTACATTTTCAAACTGCTGATCCAAGATTCACTAAGAAGGTGACATAAATTCCCTGATAGAAAAGGCTTCTGAATATTTGAAATTGTTATGTCTCATTTGGTCTTGTCATTTCTAAGCATCCTTAGTTTGTTCTACCAAATTCCTCAAAACCAATATAATCTCCTAGAAAGTTTGTATAAACGTTTGTTCATACACTATTGCAGTGCTGAAGGAATTTTAAACACTTTTCAAATCCAGACAACTGTTGTTGTTTTTCAGTTGCTCAGTCATGTCCAACTCTTTGCAACCCCATGGCCTGCAGCACACCAGGCTTCCCTGTCCTTCACCATCTTTCGGAGCCTGCTCAAACTCATGTTCATTGAGTAAGTGTTGCCATCGAACCATCTCATCCTTTATTGTCCCCTTCTCCTCCTGCCTTCAATCTTTCCCAGCATCAAGAGTCTTTTCTAAGGAGCTGACTCTTTGCATCAGGTGGCCAAAGTGTTGGAGCTTCAGCTTCAGCATCAGTCCTTCCAATGAATAGTCAGGATTGATTTCCTTGAGGATTGACCGATTTGATCTCCGGTTCCAAATAGGAAAAGGAGTACGTCAAGGCTGTATATTGTCACCCTGCTTATTTAACTTATATGCAGAGTACATCATGAGAAATGCTGGGCTGGAAGAAACACAAGCTGGAATCAAGATTGCTGGGAGAAATAGCAATAACCTCAGATATGCGGATGACACCACCCTTATGGCAGAAAGTGAAGAAGAACTAAAGAGCCTCTTGATGAAAGTGAAAGAGGAGAGTGAAAAAGTTGGCTTAAAGCTCAACGTTCAGAAAACTAAGATCATGGCATCTGGTCCCATCACTTCATGGGAAATAGATGGGGAAACAGTGGAAACAGTGTCAGACTTTATTTTTTGGGGCTCCAGAATCACTGCTGATGGTGACTGCAGCCATGAAATTAAAAGACACTTACTCCTTGGAAGGAAGGTTATGGCCAACCTAGATAGCATATTGAAAAGCAGAGACATTACTTTGCCAACAAAAGTCCGCCTAGTCAAGGCTATGGTTTCTCCAGTGGTCATGTATGGATGTGAGAGTTGGACGATGAAGAAGGCTGAGCGCTGAAGAATTGATGCTTTTGAACTGTGGTGTTGGAGAAGACTCTTGAGAGCCCCTTGGACTGCAAGGAGATCCAATCAATCCATCCTAAAAGAGATCAATCCTGGGTGTTCACTGGAAGGTCTGATGTTGAAGCTGAAACTCCAATACTTTGGCCACCTCATGCGAAGGGTTGACTCATTGGAAAAGACCCTGATGCTGGGTAGGATTGGGGGCGGGAGGAGAAGGGGACGACAGAGGATGAGATGGTTGGATGGCATCATCGACTCGATGGACATGGGTTTGGGTAGACTCCAGGAGTTGATGATGGACAGAGAGGCCTGGCGTGCTGCAATTCATGGGGTCGCAAAGAGTCGGACACGACTGAGCGACTGAACTGAACTGAACTGACAGTCCTAGGGACTCTCAAGAGTCTTCTCCAACACTACAGCTCAAAAGCATCAATTTTCTGGTATTCAGTCTTCTTTATGGTCCATCTCTTACATCTATACATGACTACTGGAAAATTCATAGCTTTGACTAGACAGACCTTTGTCGGCAATGTAATGTCTCAGTTTTTTAATATGCTATCTCAGTTTGTCATAGCTTTTCTTCCAAATTAATTAAATTAAAATTTTAATTTAAGCATCTTTTAATACATACAATGGACAGACATAAAATGAAAATAGAATCAATGTTGCCATTCTATAAAAGAGACTTTTAATTTTAATCCTGAAAATACTTCACATTAAGCTAGTCTTGCTTCTGGCTGAATCTAAACACTGATGGCCTCTATCTATTACATATCACATCTTTCTAGTGACAAAGAGTGACTATTTCTAACAAGAGACAGAGTCCACAGCAAGGCTGTGAAAACCGGAAAATAGCCAAAAGCAATTGCTGCAAAAAAAGTACATAAGGAATACTGGCATTCCTTGGAGATACTGTGGGTTCAGCTCTGATCACTACAGTGAAGTGAGTCATGTGAATTGTCTGGTTTCCCAGTGCATGTAAGTTACGTTTGTACTATATTGTAGTCTACCTATTAAACATGCAATAGCATTATGTTTAAAAAAATAATGTGCATACTTCAGTTAAAAAATACTTTATTGCTAAAATATGCTACCCATTACCTGACAATGTAGGATTGCCACAAACTGTCATTTTGCAAAAAAGCACAATATTTGCAAAGTATAATAAAACAAGGTGCTCTGAGTAACAGAGATGTTTTCTTAACCCGATAACTATTACCTTTAAAAAATCAAATTAGAAAAAAAAAATCAAATTAGAACATCATTCTGAAATTATGAATAAATCAAAGCTAATTTATGTTTCCCGGACCTCAGGCTCAGAATAACAATTTAAATATGGTAGATGTCAATAAAAACATAACATATAACATGCCAGAACATTTGTTTAACAGTGCATTTGTAGTGGTTACTTCAGGAATAAAAGAACAGATTTTTAAAACCAACTGAAAGTGAAAGTGAAGTCGCTCAGATGAGTCTGACTCTTTGCAACCCCGTCTACTTCAGCCCACCAGGCTCCTCCATCCATGGGATTCTCCAGGCAAGAATACTGGAGTGGGTTGCCATTTCCTTCTCCAGGGGATCTTCCTGACCCAGGGATAGAACCCAGGTCTCCCGCATTGCAGGCAGATGCTTTAACCTCTGAGCCACCAGGGAAGCCCTGTATCAGCAGTAATTCAGCATGTTCTATGAACCAGAAGCACTGTGAAATTTTGTATCACATCTTTCTAAATTACTAAATCCTATTGCTGTATTCTACACTCTTCAGAGAGAACAGCATACTCATTGGCAATTTCCTATAAGTTGTTTAAAGATGCTGCCTAATTTTAGAAAAAGAAATCAAAATTGCCAAGAGCCATGTAAACATAAGTTGCTTTTAAATGATCACACCTACACTGAAATTCAACAGAAAGCTCTTGTTTAAAGACAGTTATGTTTTAATATCAAACCAAACTCACAAATAGATATAAATATGTGCAATTTATTATTTCCTTTTAACCTTTTAAAAAGTTAAGAAGAGCAGCATTCTTTCTTGATTATTTGTTTTTGCGGGTCTGGGAAACAACAGCTCTCATTAATAACAAAATATTTCCTATGCGCTAATGGAATGTCCAAACATTTGTTCAGTCTTGTGCCCTAGATAATCTCTAAGGAAGCATTTTTCTCTTAATTTTCACTCAAGAAACAAAAAGCAAATTTGAAAATTCAAAAATGTTTAATGACTTATAAACGACACAAATGTTTAATGGTATCAATTGTGTGATCTTAAACATTTCAGTGGACCCTTAAGCCAAAAAGGCGAGAAGGCATAACTATTCTACATTAAAATTTCAAATTCAACTACTGCTGCATAAAATACTCTTGAAGTGACTGACAAACAGCTCATTTCAAAAGACGTAGACTAATGTCACTGATATCACACAGAACATTTACTTACTTCTGCACTCACCTTCAGGTCCCTCTAACCCAGCCCGCCTGGTGACTGTGCTCATTTCACCTGGGGCTTGGGATGTGTCCATGGTGTCAGGTGCCCCAGCTACCTCATCAATGGTTGTTTCCAGTAAGTCTGGACTATCTAGCAAACCAATCTTCAGAGGCAAGCTGTAAAGGTAATAGAAAACATACTTAGACCAAGACATTTATCATGAAAAGAATTTAAAACACTAATAAAAATTTGTTGGAAAAAAATTCATTTAAGGAAAAAAAATTCATATTAAGAGTTCATATGCCAAGTGGTTTATTCATCTGTCAAAACCTTTGGGCAGATTCTCTTCCATCCAAGATGGAGAAGAAGGGGCTGAATTTAGCTTCCCAACTGAAATAACCTAAGGGGAAAATAAACAATTCTCAAGATATTAGACATCAGACAACAAAAAGGCAGAAATTCTGAGATTCAGAAAACAATGAGGAGTCCTCGTTTTAAGAGAATCTCCATGTTGTAATACAGAGACTGCAGTGAGGTGGGGCACAGAGACATCCTGTGGCTGACAGTCCAGGGAGACCAGGACAGCTGAAGTTCACAGGACAAGGTACCCAGCAGGAGAGAATCCTGGAGGTCTGCAGAAGGCTCCCCTCAAGATGCAGTAGGGTTCTGATCAGGGAACATGTGGACTGAAACTCCTGAGACTGGGAAAAGAACCATCCAAAAGGATTTCCTCCTTCTATGTGGCTTCAGAAAAAATTAGTGGCACTCATGCTGGGCCACAGTGTCCTTCTTCACAGACTAAAAACACATAACAAGGGTACTAAGTATGAAAAAGATTCTGCCTCAGGAGTTGAAAATAATTTATCCAGACAGCCTTGTGACAAATCCACTTAACACATCATAAAAGAAAGAGCTGAAAGGATCAAAGTGTTTCCAAGTAATTTAACTGCATTCTAAAACAAATCTCAAGTCTGAAAGGAATACAAAATGATCTGGCATCCAACAACATAAATTTCAAAATGTCTGGTATCTAGTCAAAGATTATTAGGAATGCTAAGAAGGCAGAAAAAGACATCCACACTAAAGAGAAAAATCAATCAACCGAAGTCAACATGTTAGGATTAGCAGAGAAAGACACTAAAAACAGTTATTATAGCTGTATTTCATATGTTCAAAAAGCTAAGAAGAAATTAGAACATACAAAAAAGACTCAAACCAAACTTCTAGAGATGAAAATCACAATATCTAAGATGGAAAATATACTGTGTGAGGTGGACAGCAGATTAGATTTTTTAAAAAATACTGAATTTAAAGGCACAGCAATAGAAGCTATCCCAACTAAAACACACAGGGAAAAAGGATTTCCCCCCAAATGAAAAGAATGTCAGTTCTTCTTTGTGGGACAACTTCAAGCAACCAACTGTATATTTACACAGACTATATGGAGTCCTGGGGTGGTGGGGGGAGGGGTGAAAAGGGGAGGGGAGAAAAAGTATTTGAAGAAAAAAATGACTGATGTTTACAAATCTGATGAAAACTATAAACCCACAGATTCAAGAATTTCAGGAAACTCTAAACACAAAAAACATGAAGAAAACTACACCAAAGCACATTGTAACCATATTGCTTAAAACCAATGATGAAAAGAAATATTTTAAAGCAGCCAAAACATTGTACATTCAAAAGAATAAGATAAGGAGGACAGCAGATTTCTTATCAGAAATAGTGCAAACTAGAGGACAGTGGAGGAGTATCTCAAAGACATGTAAAGAATAAAAGCCTACCAATCCAAATTTTATATCCAGCCAAAAAGCTTTCAAAAACAAAGGAACACCTTTATATACACCAAAGAAAAGTGAAAACAAACATACACTCAGTGATGTGTACCCAAATGTTCATGGCATCACTATTCGTAACAGCCAAAAAAGTGGAAATGCCCATTAACTGAGGAATGGATAAATAAAATGTGATCTGTCCATAGAATGGCATAATAATCAGCAAGAAAAGGAGTCAAGTACTGAAACATGCTATGACCCTTGAAAATACAATGTTAAGGGAAAAAAGTCAGACACAAAATACCACATATCATATGAGGCCATTTATATGAAATGTCCAGAATAAACAAGTTCACAGATACAGAAAGTAGATCAGTGGTTGTCAGAAGCTAGAGAGGAATGGAGATTAACTGCTGTGGTTTAAGGTCTGAAATTAGGATTCCGTAACAAGGCTGTCTTGACATCCCTGAGCCTCATGGGCCCCCAAGGCCCAACCATGAGCTTCCCAACTCTCATCAGATATGCCCTTACAGTGAAAAAGGTTCCAAACAACTGTACGAGCTGCATCCTACCAGATTCTTAATCAAGTAAATTTCATTTTTCTGCCAGCCTGTGAAATTCTTCAGACAAGCCAATCATATCCCCTGGTGGGAACCAAGGGTCAACTCATTCTTACGTTCCTATAAAGCCTGCCTCCCAAAAAAGCCCATGTTTGTTCACTTTGCTCCCAAGAGAGACATGATGCATCCCCATTGTTGTGAGGTTTCGTCCTCCTTAGAGCCATGAGTATATATGTTTAATAAACTGCTGTCAGGGCTGGGCATTTTATGTTGGGCCATCTAATAGTATTTAGGGTAGAGGATCCCTCTCTTACCAAAAGGGTGAGTGAGTGTGGAGAAGAACAACTGATAGTGGGTATGGGGTTTCTTTTTTGTTGTTTAGTCACCAAGTTGTGTCCGACTCTTTTGCAACCCCATGGACTGTAGGCTGCCAGGTTCCTCTATCCATGGGATTTCCCAGGCAAGAATACTGAGTGGTTTTTTTGGCTTTTTTAGTGAGGGGCAAAATATTCTAAAGCAAAATTATAATAAATTTGTAATTGTAATAATTACTATTTGTAATTATAATAAAATTATAATTGCAAAATTCTATGAAAGTGCTAAAAACACTGAATTGTTGGCTGTTAATGGGTACACAATGTGAATTATATCTTAAAAAAGAAGAAAGACAACAGGAATTCATGACCAGAAGATCAGCACTAAAAAAATACTAAAAGAAGACATACAGGCGGAAGTAAAATGAACAATGTATTATAGGGTCTAAAACATACGTAGAAGAAAAATGTTTGACAAATGACAGTAAAAAAGCTGGGAGAGGAGAAACAGAAGCACGCTACTGTAAAGTTGTTATACTACACATGAAACAGTACAACATTCCTTGAAAGTTGACTGATAAATGCTAAAGTAACCATTAAAGTTAAAAAAACAAACTCAAAGAGTTATAGCAAAGGAATAAGAAAAGGACATAAATGAAATTTTTAAAAAATTAATGAAAAAAGAAGGAAAGACGATGGAAACAAGAAACATATGGGACAAACAGAAAACAAACAGCAGGATGACAGACTCAATCATATCAATAATCATATTAAAAGGAAACAATATAAACATACCATTAAAAAAAATCAATCTTTGCAGAGACTGTCAAAAATTACCAATGTCGGGGCTTCCCTAGTGTTCCAGTGGCTAAGACTCTGAGTTCCCAAGGCAAGGTAGCTGGGCTCAACCCCTGATCAGGGACCTAAGATTCCACATGCCCATTAAAGAGCCAACATGCCTCAACCAAGACCCAGGATAGTCAATAATTCGATACTTTAAAAAAAACTGCCAATGTCAACTCTATTTCAAGTCATCACGGCGGAGGACTGGGTAAAGTTTTCAATTAACAATAACTGTGCCTCAGATCGGAGAAGGCAATGGTACCCCACTCCAGTACTCTTGCCTGGAAAATCCCATGGACGGAGGAGCCTGGTAGGCTGCAGTCCATGAGTTCACTACGAGTCAGACACAACTGAGTGACTTCACTTTCACTTTTCACTTTCATGCATTGGAGAAGGAAATGGCAACTCACTCCAGTGTTGTTGCCTGGAGAATCCCAGGGACAGGGGAGCCTGGTGGGCTGCTGTCTATGGGGTGGCACATAGTCGGACACGACTGAGGTGACTTAGCAGCAGCAGCAGTGCCTCAGATAAACCTCACTGACTATACTGTCACTGTGCAAAGATGAAAATACAATTTTCAAATGTAGAGACTATCAGTTAAAATTTAAAAAGCAAAACCCAGTTATGTGGTGCCTACATGAAAGAATTTAACTATGAAGAAACAAATTAACAAAGATAAAAAATAAAAGGACAGAAAAAGATATACTATGCTAACACTAGTCAAAAGAAAGCTACAGTGAACATATTGATATCAAAGTAGAGTTAAAAGCAAATAGTACTTAAAATGAAGATGATCATTTCATAAGGATAAAGGGTCATTTAATCGAGAGAACATAAAAATCCTAAATATTTATTAACTTAATGGTGGCATTTTAAAATGCATGAAGCCAAAACTGAAAGAACTGCAAAGAGTAACAAATCAATTATGGTTGGAGATTTCAACACCCTTCTTTCAGTAAGTGATAGAACAGAAAATCAGCAAGGATATAGTGGACGTGAACATCACTAACCACCAACTTTACTTGATTGACATTTAGAAAATACTCTACCCAAAACATCAAAACACATGTTCTTCTCAAGGGCATACAGAATCATCACTAAGATAGGTCATATTCTGGGCCATAAAACAAGAGTTCCGTTCCATTCAGTTCAGCTGCTCAGTCGTGTCTGACTCTCTGCGACTCCATGAATCACAGCACACCAGGCCTCCCTGTCCATCACCAACTCCCAGAGTTTACCCAAACTCATATCCATTGAGTCAGTGATGACATCCAGCCATCTCATCCTCTGTTGTCCCCTTCTCCTCCTGCCCCCAATCCTTCCCAGCATCAGGGTATTTTCCAATGAGTCAACTCTTAATTCAAAAGGACTCAAATCATACAAAGTATGTATGTTGTTTGACTAGAACATAAATAAATTATAAATCAAAACAGAAAGTTCCTTGGAAAATCGTCAAATATATAACGAATATATATAATGTACTTCTAAATAACCACTGGATCAAAAAAGATATGAAAAGGAAAATTAGAAAAGAATTTTAAACTAATGAAAGCAAACGCACAACACATCTATATTTGTAGGATTCCACTAAAATAATAATTAGAGGAATACTTATAATATTAAACATCTACATTAGAACAAAGTTTTCAAATCAATGACCTCAGTTTATACCCTGATAAATTAGAAAAAGAGCATATTAAATGCAAAGGAAGAGGAAGGCAGGAAATAATAAGGATAAAAGGAAAAATAATAGAGAAAATTAATTAAACTGAGAACTAGTTCTTTGAGTTCAATGTATTTAATAATTTGTAGTTAGACTGATAAAAAGAAATATAAGAATATGTATATACAATATCAGGAATGGGAAGAGTGACATCACTACAGATACTACAAACATTAACAAGGTATAAGGGAATATTATGAACTGTATGCCAATAAATTTAACAACTTAGATGATATGCAAAAACTCCTCGAAAGCCACAAACCACCACAGCTCACTCCAAGAAAACAGAAAATCTGAATAGATGCAGAAAAGTATAGAAATTAACTGGTAATTAAAAATCTTCTCACAAAGAGAAGCTCAGACCCAGAGAACCTCCTGAAAAATTCTATCAAATATTTAAAAGAAGAAATAATTCTAACCATCAACAAACTATCTTACAAATAGAGGAAAGGCAACATTCTTCAAGTCATTCTATGAGCCCATTATTATCCACTGTCAGGACAGTGGAGCAATACCAAACATACAACAAGAAATCAAGCAAGGAATAAAAAGGACTGTCCACCATGATCAACTGGGACTTTTCACAGGAATGCAAAGTTGGTTTAACATTCCAAAATCAATTAATGTAATATTACATATTAACAGAAACAAACCACAAGAATTGATGCTTTTGAACTGTGGTGTTGGAGAAGACTCTTGAGAGTCCCTTGGACTGTGAGATCCAACCAGTCCATCCTAAACGAGATCAGTCCTGGGTGTTCATTGGAAGGACTGATGTTGAAGCTGAAACTCCAATACTTTGGCCACCTCATTCGAAGAGTTGACTCATTGGAAAAGACCCTAATGCTGGGAAGGATTGGGGGCAGGAGGAGAAGGGGACGACAGAGGATGAGATGGCTGGATGGTATCACCGACTCGATGGACATGAGTTTGGGTAAACTCTGGGAGTTGGTGACGGACAGGGAGGCTTGGCATGCTGCAATTCATGGGGTCGCAAACAGTCAGACACAACTGAACTGAACTGAACTTAACATGATCATCTCAATAGATACAGGAAAAGCATTTGGCAAAATCCAACAACACTAATGGTAAAACTCTCAACAAACTAAGAATAGATAGGAACATCTTCAATCTGATAAAGGAAATATACAAAAAAAAAAAAAAAGTCAACAGCTAACATTACACTGGGGCTTCCCTGGTGGCTCAGATGGTAAAGAATCCACCTGCAATGCAGGAGACCTGGGTTTGATCCCTGGGTTGGGAAGATCCCCTGGACGAGGGCATGACAACCCACCCCAGTATTCTTGTCTAGAGAGTTCCATGGACAGAGAAGCCTGGTGGGCTACAGTCTATGGGGTCAAAACTAAGCACAGCACAGCACAGCACAACATTACATTGAATGATGAATGACCAAATTATTTCTCCTATAAGTCAGAAACAAGACAAAGATTCCACTCTTATCACTTCTATTCAACAATACACAGAAGGTTTTAAAAGGTGCAGTAAGAAAAAAAGGCAGAGTAAATTAAGGGCCCAAACTAGAAAGAAAGAGATACAAAGGAAGAGGTTTTCATGTGCAGATGACAGAATCCTATATGTAGAAAAGTCAATGGAATCCACAAAATGCTCCTGGAAAATAATAAACAAGTTCAGCAAGGAGGCAGGACACAATATCAACATGCAAAATTCAATTATGCCTATATACTAGCAATGAACAATAGAAAACTGAGATTATAATAATTCTGTTCACAATAGCATCAAAAGAATAAAAACAGGAATAAATTTAATAAAGGATATGCAAAGCTTGGGCTTCCCACATGGCGCCTGTGGTAAAGAACCCTCGAGTCAATGCAAGAAACACAAGAGACTTGGGTTCAATCCCTGGGTAGGGAAGATCCCCAGGAGGAGAGCATGGCAACCCACTCCAGTATTCTTGCCGGGAGAACTCCATAGACAGAGGAACCTGGCAGCTATAGTCCATAAGGTTGAAAGAGTTGGACATGACTGAAGTGATTGAGCACGCATGCAGAGCTTATACACTTAAAACTATATAATAAAGGATATCTAAATAAACAGAAAGACACTTTATGTTCATGAATTAAATGAAAAAACGTGAAAATTCAGGAGCTAGAACAGCCAAGTGCATTCTGGAAAAGAAGAAAATTGGAGGATATATACTGCAACTTGCTATAAAACCACAGTAATTAAGACAGTGTGGTACTGGCACAAAAATAGGTATGTAGGGGGTTCCCTGGTGGCTCAGTGGTTAAGAATCCGCCTGCTAATCCAGGAGACATGGGTTTGATCCCTGGTCTGAGAAGATCCCACATGCCACAGAACAACTCAGCCCCTGTGCCACAACTATTGAGCCTGTGTTCTAGAGCCCGGGAACCACAACTACTGGGCCCATGTACTCAACTACTGAAGCCCACGTGCCCTAGAACCCATGCTCCACAACTAGAGAAGCCACCATAATGAGAAATCCAAGCACCATAATAAAGAATAGCCCCTGCTCGCCACAACTAGTGAAAGCCTGCACAGCAATGAAGACCCAGCACAACCAAAAATAAATAAATAAAAAATTTTAAAAACTAGATATGTAAATCAACAGAATGAAATTGAGTTCAGACTTCATTATATTTATGGCTGATTTTTGCCAAGACAAATCAATGGATAAAAGAATAGGCATTCAACAACTGGTGTCAAGACAACTAAAAATACATGCAAAAATATGAATTTAGACCCTTACCTCACACAACACAAAAGTTAAACCAATATGGATAACATACTGAAATGTTAAGAGCTGAAACTATAAATATCTGAAAAAAACATAGGAGGAAAAGATCTTTGTGATTTGGGATTGGCAAATGTTCTTACATATGATACCAAAGGTACCACCCATAAAAAAAAAAAACATGGGAAGTTGGACTTCATCACAATGTAATGCTTGAGCTTCAAAAAAAAAACAAAAACACTCTTGGTTGAAATGAAGAGAGAAGTCACAGATGAAGAGAAAATGTTTGCAAATCATGTATCTCATAAGGAACTGGTATCCAACATATACAAAGAACTCTTAATATCAAAAAGATAAATAACTCATATAAAAATGAGCAAAAGGTTCAAATAGACATTCCTGCAAAGACAATCGATTACCAGCTGACAAGCACATGAAAAGATGCTCAACATCAGTAGCCCTCTGGAAAATGCAAATCAAAACAAGGAAATGCCACTATTCACTCTCTTAAACAGCTATAATCAAAAAGACAGAAAATAACAAATGTTGGCTAGGATGTGAAGACCTGGAACATTCAAGCATTTCCTCTCCGGAAAAACGTTTGTCAATTTCTAGAAAAGTTAAAATATAAATTCACCATACAACAAAGCAATTTTCCTCCTAGGAGTCTTCAAGAGATATGACATTTTATGTCCACACTAAGATATGTACAGGAATGCTTATAACATTATTCACAGCCAGAACATGGAAACAATGTAAATTTCCAACAACTAATGAATGTATAAACAAAACACCATATATCCATAAAATGCATTAATCAGCAACTGAAAGGAGAACACTAGAATACATGGATAAATCTGAAAAACATTATTCTAGGAGAAAACCAGACATAAAACCTTGTATACTGTATAATTTCATTCATACAAAATGTCTAGGAAAGTAAAATTTATAAAGACTGAACTTTTCGAGATCATGAAAATGTTCTAAAACTAGACTGTAGTGATTGTACAATTTTATACATTTCTAAAAGTCATGGACTTGTACATTTACCATAAATGAACTTTTAAATTTTATTTTTTGGCCATGCTGGGTCTTGGTGGTTGCTCTCGAGCTTTCTCTAATCTCAGAAAGTGAGGGTCACTCTCTAGCTGAGGTAAGAGGGCTCCTCATTGCCGTGGCTTATGTTGCGAAGCGCAGGCTCTACCGCGCTCAGGCTTGAATAGTTGCAGTTCACACACTCTAGGGCACAGGTTCAATAGTTGTGGTGCATGGGCTTAGTAGCCTCACAGCATGCGGAACCTTCGAGGACTAGAAATCAAACTTGTGTTCCCTGCATTGGCAGGTAGAACCTTAATCACTGGACCACCAGGGAAATCCCAATAAATGAATTTTATAATGTGTACAAATATTTTTGAATATGTAAAAACCTTAGTCAAATTTAGGATTTCAAAACTAATCTAGGTCAACTTGAAATAACAGTTGCAGGATATAAGATCAATATACAAAAATCAATTATGTATCTGTATCCATGAAATGAACAACAGGAAAATGAAATACGAAAACAATTCCAGGACTTCCCTGGCAGTCCAGCAGTTAAGACTCCACTGCAAGGGGTGCAGGTCTGATCCCTGGTCAGGGAACTAAGATCCTGCATGCTGTGAAGTACAGCCACACAGTTAAAAAAAAAAAATCATCTAGAAACACCAAGTATTCTAACAGTTATGTTTTTTACAATTATATTTATTTGGCTGTGCTGGGTCTTCGCTG
The DNA here is from genome assembly GCA_024291935.2 of Okapia johnstoni. Lineage (NCBI taxonomy): Eukaryota > Metazoa > Chordata > Mammalia > Artiodactyla > Giraffidae > Okapia > Okapia johnstoni. Next base: position 46,407,555 of record CM044319.1, on the reverse strand, counting down.
CTGTGCAGGCTTTTCTCTAATTACGGCGAGTGGGGGCTACCCTCTAGCTGCAGTGCACAGGCTTCTCATTGTAGTGGCTTTTTATTGTGGAGTGTGGGCTCCAGAGTGAGCGGGCTCCAGTAGCTGCGGTTCCTAGGCTCTAGAGCACAGGCTCAACACTTGTGGAACACGGGCTTAGTTGTTCGATGGCACGCGGGATCCTCCCAGACCAGGGATCCAATCCATGTCTTCTGCATTGGAAGGTGGACTCTTTTACCATTGAGCTATCTAACAGTTTTTTAAAGAACAAGATTTTCAATTTATCTGCTGTGGCAAAGTTCAAAGGTCGTTGTAGACATTTTATTTTGTTGACCTAATACTGAGTTAGGCTGAAGGAAAGAAACTGCCACTGCTGAATGCTTTCTAGAGGAATGAAGGCTGTGCTTTAATCACCCTGGGTCTGGGGCACAAATAAGAAAAAAAAAAAAACTTTCAAAAATTGATGAGACATAGTGAGAACAAAGAGAGCTTCTTTGCAAGTCAAGACCTCTGTGTCCCAGTTCTATCTCTGCAACCACGTGGCTGTATAGTTTCAAACAACTTCCTTCATTGTGGTCGTCAGTGTGTTTCTACAGAGCCCAAACGATTTCAGACTCAAATGAGCTACACAGAAAGTGGAGAAGATTGTAGAGTTTTGGTTTTCCCTTGGTAACTTTTTTATGAGATTTTATTTGGAATTCCCAGATAAATTTAATTAGAAGAGTTTCTCAGTTAAAACTCACTTGGAAACCACGGAAGTAAAGGTACTTCAGGCACCATGGGAGTAAAGGTACTTCAGGCACTTTTCATTTTCAACACTTATAAAAGTCTATTAATGTAAAACCATCTATTCAGCTCATTTTCAAGTCTTCTTGTACTGCTCCAATGGTTATACTTTCTAAATGTGAATCAGCGCAACTTGTGAGGATTTTTTCTTTTTAAATAAGGTTAACAACATCAAAAGAAGAGATGATGGTGGTGACGAGGAAGAGATGAAACAAAAAATGACAGAATACAGGAGTTTGTTGAAGCTGACTGATGAGAATGTTGTGGTTCACCATATGTTGCACCTATAAATAATTTTGAAATTTTCATCATAAATTCTTAAAAATATGTATACAAAAATTTTTGGACAAAAGAATGTGAGAATTGGTGGTTCACTTCCTGTGGTCCTAAGATGGACACATGATAGAAATTTTTTATTTTAACTACACCCATATGTCTCAGCCTGTTCAGGCTACTTTAACAGAAATACCATAGACTGAGTAGCTTGTTAACAACAGAATTTTATTTCTCCCAGTTCTAGTGTCTGCCAAGTCTTACCAGCAGACACAGTATTTGGTGAGGGCCCTCTTTTTAGTTCAGAGACTGTCTGTTTGCTGCATCCTCATGTGGCAGAAAGAAATGAGGGAGCACTCTGGGGTCTCTTTTACAAGGGGACTAATCCCATTCACCAAGGCTTAAATCCACCTTCATGAAATCACTTCCCAAAGGTCTTACCTCCAAACACCATCACACCAGGGATCAGATCTCAACATATGAATTTTGGAGGGACACAAATACTCAGTCCACAGTACTCAAAAATAAGATTAAAAGCTCCACGAATCAGAAATGAAATAGATGTTCATATCTAAAAGAATGTTGAATTATCTTGGAATCTGAAGAACAATAGTTTAAAAGTACGCATGTTATGGATTAAACTGTGCCCACCCCAAATTCACATGCAGAAGTCCTCATGCCCATGACCTTGGATTGGGATTTTACTTGGAAATAGGACAGTTGCAGGTATACATTGCTTAGGTCAAGATGGGCCTTAGGAAGCATCACTATGAACAAAGCTAGTGGAGGTGATGGAATTCCAGTTGAGCTATTTCAAATCCTGAAAGATGATGCTGTAAAACTGTTGCACTCAATATGTCAGCAAATTTGGACAACTCAGCAGTGGCCACAGGACTGGAAAAGGTCAGGTTTCATTTTAATCCCAAAGAAAAGCAATGCCAAAGAATATTCAAACTACCACACAATTGCACTCATATCACACGCTAGCAAAGTAATGCTCAAAATTCTCCAAGACAGGCTTCAACAGTACGTGAACCATGAACTTCCAGATGTTCAAGCTGGATTTAGAAAAGGCAGAGGAACCAGAGATCAAATTGCCAACATTCGCTGGATCATCGAAAAAGCAAGGGAGTTCCATAAAAACATCTATTTATGCTTTATTGACTATGCCAAAGCCTTTGACTGTGTAGATCACAACAAACTGTGGAAAATTCTGAAAGAGATGGGAATACCAGACCACCTTATCTGCCTCCTGAGAAATCCATATATAGGTCAAGAAGCAACAGTTAGAACTGGAATATGGAACAACAGACTGGTTCCAAATTAGGAAAGGAGTACCTCAAGGCTCTATGTTGTAACCCTGCTTATTTAACTTATATACAGAGTTCAGTTCACTTCAGTTCAATGGTTCAGTGGTGTCCAACTTTTTGCAACCCCATAGACTGCAGCACGCCAGGCCTCCCTGTCCATCACCAACTTCTGGAGTTAACTCAAACTCATGTCCATTGATTCGGTGATGACATACCACCATCTCATCCTCTGTCTTCCCCTTCTCCTCCTGCCTTCAATCTTTCCCAGCATCAGGGTCTTTTCAAATGAGTCAGCTCTTCATATCAGGTGGCCAAAGTATTGGAGTTTCAGCTTCATGTATACAGAGTACATCATGCGAAATGCCAGGCTGGATGAAGCAAAAGCTAGAGTCAAGACTGTTGAGAAAAATATCAATAACCTCAGATATGTAGATGACACCACCCTTACGGCAAAAAGCGAAGAAGAACTAAAGAGCCTCTTGATGAAAGTCAAAGAAGAGAGTGAAAAAGTTGGCTTAAAACTCAACATTCACAAAACTAAGATCATGTTATCTGGTCACATCACTTCATGGCAAAAAGATGGGAAAAGAATGGAAACAGTCACAGCCTATTTTGGGGGGCTCCAAAATCACTGCAGATGATGACTGCAGCCATGAAATTAAAAGACTCTTGCTCCTTGGAAGAAAAGCTATGATCAACCTAGACAGCATATTAAAAAGCAGAGACATTACTTTGCCAACAAAGGTTCATCTAGTCAAAGCTATGGTTTTTCCAGTAGTCGTGTATGGATGTGAGAGTTGGACTATAAAGAAAGCTGAGCGCCAAAGAATTGATGCTTTTGAACTGTGGTGTTGGAGAAGACTCTTGAGAGTCCCTTCGACTGCAAGGAGATTCATCCAGTCCATCCTAAAGGAAATGAGTCCTAAATATTCATTGGAAGGACTGATGCTGAAGCTGAAATTCTGATCCTTTGGACACCTGATGCGAAGAACTGACTCCCTGGAAAAGACCCTGATGCTGGGAAAGATTGAAGGCAGGAGGAGAAGGGGACGACAGAGGATGAGATGGTTGGATGGCATCACTGACTCAATGGACGTAAGTTTGAGCAAGCTCTGGGAGTTGGTGATGGATAGGGAAGCCTGGTGTGCTGCAGTCCACGGGGTCACAAAGAGTCGGACCTGACTGAGCAACTGAACTGAAGAGATCATACTGGAGGGGAGGGCAGGCACTTAATGCACCATGACTGACATCCTTCAGTTCAGCCCATTTGAAAAGACATCCTTATAAAAGGGCAAGTATGGACACAGATATACACCCAAGAAGGCCACGTGATGATGAAGGCAGAGACTAGATGGTACTTCTGCAATCCACCCTGCCAGCAAACCACCAGCAGCCAGGGAAAAGACTGGAACAGATCTTCTCACCATTCTCAGAAGGAAGCATCTGGCCTACACCTTCATTTCTTGGACTTCTGGCCTCTAGAATCATGAGACAAAATTCTGTGGTCACCCAGCTATAACAGCAGTCCTAGGAAACTTAATACATGTGACATTCCAAAGATTCGAGCAGACCTTACTAAAAAGAGTCTGAGCAGATTGCACTACCCACACCATAAAAGAAAAGACAAGACATCCAGAGGGACATTCTGCAAGGGCAGAGAAGTCACATGAAGTAAATGGAGGTTCTCAAAGAACCTGTGAAAGCAGATGATTTCATTTTACTTTGAGGTGCATCTCTTAGCATGGAGAGGTCTAACTCCACGAGCTGACTGAAGTTTACCTTAATAACCTGGGGAGAAAGGCCAGCAGCTGGACAAGATACATTTACAGTGCTAGGCAGGGCAAGAATGTATAGATTCCCAGAGGCCAAATTTAGAGTAAGCCACACATCAAAATGAGTAACAGAAGTAGATGATAATACATTCTTAAAAATCCACGAATCTACGAGTAACAAATTATTTCCTTTAAAGGTGGGAGGAAAGAGGAAGCCCTCTTTTACAGAGGAATGCCACCTTGTATTTGTAGAAAGAAGGACAGAACTTGAAAATCAACATATTGTAAATACAAAAACAATAATTGATTCAGGTAAAAATTATCAATGGATGCAAAACCACCAGATAAAAGACCTCAGGGAATAGGATATCTACTCTCAATTTTAAAATGACACTCCACAGATTAAAGGGGGAAAAGGTACTTTTACAGAGAAATCTGGTGGATATCGCCTTAACCGAAATATCAGTAATAATGTTTAACCTGAATCTAAGATAGTCTCACAAATCTAAGTTGCAAGGTATTCCACAAAGAAACCAGGATAGACTCTTTAAAAAAACATATATCAATGCCATTTGTTAATTAGCTATAATCCAATACAAAACAAAAAGTTTGAAAAAAAATGTCAATGTCATGAAATGTGAAAGAGGCTGAGGAAGTTTTCATGAGCAATGAAACATGAGAAACTGAAATTCTCACTGGATCCTGAATCAGGCAGAAAAACAGCTATGAAGGGCATTTATCAAAATTTCTGGAAAGATCTTATTATGGACTTTAACAGTTACAACAATGTGAAAATCTTTGGGTGTAGGAACCTCCTTGGTGGTCCAACGCTTAAGAATCCACCTTTCAATGTAGGGAACGTGTGTTTGATTTCTGGTCGGGGAACTTAAGATCGCCACAGCTTTTGAGCCTGCACACTGTAACTAGAGAAAGGCCACGTGCTGCAACAAAGACCTAGCACAGCAGGGAAAAAATAATTTTGTGTAACAAATACATTACATATAAGATTATCCTTGATTTTTGGAGATAAAGGGCTTCCCTTGTGGCTCAGCAGTAAAGGATCCACCTGCCAATGCAGGAGATGTGGGTTTGATCCCTGGGTCAGGGAAGATCCCTTGAAGAAGGAAATGGCAACCCACTCCTGGATTCTTGCCTGGGAAATCCCATGAACGGAGGATTCTGCAGACTATAGTCCATGGGGTCGCAAGAGTTGGACACGACTTAGTGACTAAACCACCACCATGCAAAAAGAAGTATTAATGTATACAGTACTGTAATGTCTGTGTTGTGTTTCTCAATTATTTCAGTTTAGAAAAACTCAGCATCAGCAAATAGGCAAAATATTAACAGGTAGAAAATTTAGGGGGAAGGGCGTATAACTATTCTATTCACTATTCTTTCAACTTTTCTGTGGGCTTCAAGTCTTCCAAAATAAAAACTTAGGAGAAAAGAAAAAATGTATGCTTCCCTTGTGCCATGTGTGTGTCCAGTCTGAAGTATATTCACTGGAACTCTACCTATGGGACAGGTGTCTCAGGGTAAGATGACCCAAGCAGAAGAAGTGTATTCACAGTCAAGAGCCAAAGCCAGCAATACAGGAGAGAGAGTGTGGCAAAAAGTGAAGTATGAAGAAAACTGCCTCTTTGGGGAAGTGATGGATGGGTTGTATGAGGGCGTCTGAGAAAACACTGAAGTGCAGCACACAAAACCAGTGGTTATGTTCATGCCACAACACCTGGCTGGATTACAACAGCATCACCCACATCAGACCCTGCTCCTTTTCTCTTTCTTCTTCCTCAACCCTGAAAGTAAGCACCACCAAGAATAAGTGGGAGAATGTGAAGATTAAAAGAACAAATCACCACTACCCTATGTATGGGCAAAGGAGAAATCTTTAAATTAGGTTTAAGATTAGAACTGAACTTTCTGTAACTTAAAGTATACTTCACTTATTGAAAATAAGATAGTCTTTATACGTACAAATGATGGGCTAGAAAGGGAAGAGAGCAGCTGACCTTGGAAAAACAGGTGAACACAGTAATTAAAATCACACAAATAAAGCAGAGGATTCAGTCCTTTCCAGACACAACAGTGATAAACTCCCAGCAGTGAGCTGATGCTGGAGCCAGGAGGAACTCAGGGAGCTGAGAGGGGAAACAAGCACGAGGGTCAAAAACCCAGCTCCCTGGAGGAAACAAAATCTGTGGCAGCTCCTCTGAGGCGGAGAACAAGGGTAGACTCACCCCAAAGAGTCAGAGGACTGGATCTTCTGGACAGGAACAGAGGTGAAAAAGCTCTAGCCCAGTTTCAAATGAACAGAAAATACCTACCTGCAACAAAAGGAATTAGAAGTATCTGTGCAAATGACAACCAAACCTCTGTATGCTCACTCAGGACTGAAGGCAGTTTCCCTGAAAGATCCTATTGTAAGACTTCTTCAGAGCTGAGGATATAAAAAGTCAGGCTGCGGCAATTTCAGAAGTACCTTAGAGGAGAGGGTGAGCATGGGAAGAACGGGGAGAAGGGAAAAAAAAAACCACAACACTGGAAGAAAACAAGGCAAGTCTATGAGTTCAGAGACAAAAGCCTCCAAAGCAAGTTACGAAATGTGATACTGAGACAGACAAACAGAAGGACCCGAGAAGTAGGAGCAGTTATAGCTGAGGAAGTTGAAAGGATAACATGATCTAAAAGAAGGTTTAAAGTTAAGTATATTAAATGTGCTGAAAGATAGAAAGCAAGGACAGAATCAATAAAACAAGGAAGAAGCTTATTAAACTTTAACAGTAGATTCTGAGAAATAAGAAATTAAATGAGTCATTCAACATTCAATAGACAGGACACAGTAGACTAAAAAGAGTTAAAGAATTATTGAATTAAAACATAAAGATCAAGAAAACAACAAAGAAGGCACTAGATAAAAAGACATGGTAAATATGAGGCAGGAAATAGAGACAAACATAGACTGAAAGTTGCAATATACATTTAATAGACATTTCAGAAGGGAAAAGAGATAACAAAAGAAGGGCAATATTAGAGGAGATATGACTACAAACTTTCCAAAAGACATTCATGGGGATTACACACTGCACACTGGACATGCAAGATTTACTCCTGCTTTCTCATAAAACCACTCGAAAATGACAGTATAAGAACATAAAATCACATTCACTCGTAACAAACCAAAAAAAAGGCGCGGGAGGGGAGAGAAAACAGTTTGAAGGTAGTGGAGCAGATGGACAAGTGTTCATTGATTAGAAACGCTGAAGAAAGGCAAACCCTCTCTAGGAACAGCAAAAGCCTAGAAAAAAGCCAAATCACTCCACAGAACTCAATAAAAGTTGTAAATATTTTCTCCCATACCACAGGATGTTTTTCACTTTCCTGATGACATCCTTTGAGACACAAAAGTTTTCATGTTTGATGAATTTCAAATTATCTATTTTTTGTTTTGTCACATGTGCTTTTGGTATCATATCTAAAACACCATTGCTGAGTCCATGGTCACAAAGATTTGGTCCTATGTTTTCCTCTAAGATTTTTATAGTTCTAGCTATTAACTTTAGGCTTATGATCCATTTGGAGTTCACTGTATGATGTGAGGTAGAGGCCCAATTTCATTCCTTTGTATGTGGATATCCAGTTATCCTAGCACCATAATGAATTTTTAAAAAAACTAGTGTTGACGTAACTGGAAAGCCATCTAGAAATGAATAAAACAGACTCATTATTCACACCTAGTAATGAGGCAATTCTAAGTGGATCTGAGATTCAAATATATATTTTAAGAAAATGAAAGCATAAAAGTGCTAGAAACAAGAATGGCTGAATTCTTCTAAAATGTGGCAGGGGGGAAAACTTTCCTATTAAAATTCAAAAACTACTGAAGAAAAAGAGACCGATTTGTTTATATAAAAATTTAAAACTTATTAAAAGGAAAATAAAGACAAATGACAAATTGAAAATGTACTTGCAACTAATATTACATGAGTTAGTTACTGATATTATGTGTGTGTGTGTGCGAGCGTGCATGTCTGACTCTTTGCAACCCTATGGACTGTAGCCTGCCAGGCTCCTCTGACCATGAAATTTTCCAGGCCAGAATACTGCAGCAGGTTGCCATTTCCCACATAAAGTTAATATCCTTAATATTCATCAAAAACTTGTTAAAAACAGAAAAGAAAAAGGGACACTACAGATAAAAACAGTCAACTCACACAAAAAAATATGCAGAGACCAGTAAACATATAAAAATATGCTCATAAATAAGAGAAATCTAAATTAAAACTACACTGAACATATCCATCATCAATCCTGACTATAGTGTGTAAGTGCCAAAACTTATCAAACACCCCAGTTCAGTTCAGTTGCTCAGTTGTGTCTGACTCTTTGCGACCCCATAGACTGCAGCATGCCAGGCTTCCCTTGTCCATCACCAACTCCTGGAGTTTACCCAAACTCATGTCCATTGAGTCGGTGATGCCATCCAACCATCTCATCCTCTACATAAATGTATTTTACTGTACGTCAGAGTACATCAGTAAAGCTGTAAGAAAAAAATATATACTTCATCTGCAATGAAGGGGAATATGGCATCATCTAGAAAAATGAAAATGTGTTTACCAAGAAAGAATGCCATAATTGGAGAAGGGGAAAAAAGAAATTAATGCAAGTGAATTTTAAGCATCACACTTGAAACTATTTACTCTTAGCCTGGGGAGGAAGAACTGTGAAGAAATACTGAACTGTACTTAGTAGGCTTGCTGTTGATGGAGATATGAATATAGCAACTCTGAAACCATGTAGCACCTACGGAATGACTGGGTGAACACAGAGGTATCCATGCTAAGTAAGGCTTCTCACCAGAAGAGAAGGGAGATGGAAATGAGGAACTTGGGTGGCAGAGAGGAATCCGAGGTACTAGACTGGGATTAACAGTATCTGAATGTATTTGAGATATCAACATTTTGTTGTTTGTTGTTTAGTTGCTAAGTTGTGTCTGACTCTTTGCAGCTCCAGACTGTAGCTTCCCAGGAAAAGATACTGGAGTTGGTTGCCCTTTCCTTCTCCAGAGGATCTTCCTGACCCAGGCATTGAACCCACATCTCTTGCATAGGCAAGCAGATTCTTTACCACTGAGCCACCTGGGAAGCCCTACATATTAGTTTTTTAACTGTCCACTGGTTAGTGACAATTATAGCAGCAACAAACATAAGCAGTACCCAGATCTTGGCTCCTAAACACCATTTTAACTTAAAGGAATCAGGGCTCTTAAAGAAATGGCTGATTTCAGGGCTAAGGCAAGGAAAGTGTAAGATGAATATGGAAACTCTTATGTTGAAAAATAAGAAAGTGGTTAAAAAGTGGTAGGACATGTTAAGAGGTACAGGATGCAGTATACAGGGTCTCATTAGCCAAATGTGGGATGGTTCTTTGGACTTCCTTGGTAGCTCAGTTGGTAAAGAATCTGCCTGCAATGCAGGAGACCCTGATTCAATTTCTGAGTTGGGAAGATCCCCTGAAGAAGGGATAAGCTACCCACTCCAGTATTCATGGGCTTCCCAGGTGACTCGGCTGGTAAAGAATCTGCCTGCAATGCAGGAGACCTGGGTTCAATCCCTGGGTTGAGAAAATCCCTGGGACAGTTCTGACTCTCAAAAGGAGTAACAGTAAGTGGCATATACACACGAGGTGGCACTAGTGGTAAAGAACTCACCTGCCAAGGCAGGAGACAGGAGACAGTTCAGGCCCTGGGTGGGGAAGTGCCCCTGGAGGAGAGCATGGTAAGCCACTCCAGTATTTCTGCCTGGAAAATTCCATGCACAGAGGAGCCTGGTAGGCTACAGTCCACAGGGTCACAAAGAGTCAGACATGACTGAAGCCACTTAGCATGCATTTATAAAATGGATAACTAATGAGAACCTACTACATAGCTCAAGGAACTCTACTCAATGGTCTGTGGTGACCTATATGGGAAGGAAATAAAAAAAAAAGAGGGAATATACATATACACATAGCCGATTTACTCTGCTGTACAGCAGAAACTAACACAACACTGTAAAGCAACTCTACTCCAATAAAAATTAATTAAAAAAAGAAATAACAATGTTCATGGACAAATGAATAAAAGCCAAATAAGAGTATCCTTGAATACGTGTGTAAGTAGAGGATAAGAGTTCCTCCTGCAGAGTACCAGCTAACTGGCTTAAATGATGATGGGTAGCAGGTTGCCGTTCCTAACAGCTGTAATAACTCATTGTCACCATTAGGTGCAAGTTTGTGGGGAAACAGAATATTTATACAAAGTATCTGATATTTTTTCAATTACAAAGAAAAATAACCTTACATAACGTATTTAATAACTTTTCAATTACCAAAAAAAGGTAACTTCCTTAGTGCAAAGACATACTTTAACCAAGTAAAGGAACACTATCAGTAACGGACAGAGTGACGCCAAGTACCATGTGACGTGATGCTCTACAGACACACTGTATCTGGAAAGAATAAGAAGCGTATACAGATACATCACAATTTTTTTGCCAAAAATGCCTAACTTGAATAGTGAGTAAACAATCAGTTAAATCCAAATTACTCATCTCACACGCTAGTAAAGCAACGCTCAAAATTCTCCAAGCCAGGCTTCAGCAATACGTGGACCGTGAACTTCCAGATGTTCAAGCTGGTTTTAGAAAAGGCAGAGGAACCAGAGATCAAATTGCTAACATCTGACGGATCATCGAAAAAGCAAGAGAGTTCCAGAAAAACATCTATTTCTGCTTTATTGACTATGCCAAAGCCTTTGACTCTGTGGATCACAATAAACTGTGGAAAATTCTGAAAGAGATGGGAATACCAGACCACCTGACCTGTCTCTTGAGAAACCTGTATGCAGGTCAGGAAGAAACAGTTAGAACTGGACATGGAACAACAGACTGGTTCCAAATAGGAAAAGGAGTACGTCAAGGCTGTATATTGTCACCCTGCTTATTTAACTTATAAGCAGAGTACACCATGAGAAATGCTGGGCTGGAGGAAGCACAAGCTGGAATCAAGATTGCCAAGAGAAATATCAAAAACCTCAGATATGCAGACAACACCAATCTTATGGTAGAAAGTGAAAAACTAAAGAGCCTCTTGATGAAAGTGAGAGGAGAGAGTGAAAAAGCTGGCTTAAAGCTCAACATTCAGAAAACTAAGATCATGGCATCCGGTCTCATCACTTCATGGCAAATAGATGGGGAAACAGTGGAAACAGTGTCAGACTTTATTTTTCTGGGCTCCAAAATCACTGCAGATGGTGACTGCAGCCATGAAATTAAAAGACGCTTACTCTCTGGAAGGAAAGTTATGACCAACCTAGATAGCATATTTAAAAGCAGAGACATTACTTTGCCAACAAAGGTCCGTCTAGTCAAGGCTATGATTTTTCCAGTAGTCATGTATGAGTGTGAGAGTTGGGACTGTGAAGAAAGCTGAGCGCCGAAGAATTCATGCTTTTGAACTGTGGTGTTGGAGAAGACTCTTGAGAGTCCCTTGGACTGCAAGGAGATCCAACCAGTCCATCCTAAAGGAGATCAGTCCTGGATGTTCATTGGAAGGACTGATGTTGAAGCTGAAACTCCAATACTTTGGCCACCTCATGCGAAGAGTTGACTCATTGGAAAAGACCCTGATGCTGGGAAGGATTGGGGTCAGAAGGGGGCGACAGAGGATGAGATGGCTGGATGGCATCACCAACTCAATGGACATGAGTTCGGGTAAACTCTGGGAGTTGGTGATGGGCAGGGAGGCCTGGCGTGCTGCGATTCATGGGCTCGCAAAGAGTTGGACACGACTGAGTAACTGAACTGAACTGAACTGAACTTAGGGACATTATATGAAACAACAACTTTGTACTACTTAGGAATGCTAATGCTACGAAAGATAAAGAGAGGCCAAGGAACTGCTGCAGATTAAGATGCTCAAGAATCAACAATCCTGAGCTGGACCAAAGAAGTTGCTCTGAAAGACAGCATGAGGACAATGAGGAAACCTGAATGCCGATAGTGTGTATTAGCTAACAATAGGGTATTACACTTGATTCCCTGGATGTATGTGGTAAGCGCCTTGTACATAGACCACAGAAAACAATGTTATCACTCTAAAAAAAATATACCTGCTGAAGAATTTGGGTGGGAAGGCTCAAAATCTATGGACATTAACTCTTAGTTGTTCAGGAAAAAAATCTAGCCTTGCCTTAGATTTCCCTACAACAAAGTCATCTTCTAAAAGAGTGTATCACAAAAATAAGAAAAAAGAAAAAAAGTTAAGAGCATATAAGAACACATTCCTCCCCTACTTAAAATCCATCACAGGCTCCCCAGTGCACATGGAATAAAATCCAAATTCAGTCCAGTTCAGTTGCTCCATCGTGTCCAACTCTTTGCGACCCCATGGACTGCAGCAAGCCAGGCTTCCATGTCCATCACTAACTCCCCGAGTTTACTCAAACTCATGTCCATTGACCGATTATTGTCCCTGACATACAAGGCCCAACCTGCCTGGTCCCCTGCTTAGCACCCTCAGAACATTTATCACACCAGCGTCTTCCTCACTTATGCTCCATCCACTTTCCTTTCTACCCTCAAAAGGCAACTCAAAGGCCCCTGTGCCAGCTGTTACTTCTGCCTTATTCCTCCTCTTCTGGATGGCTGATCCTTACATAACTCACATGTCAAGTGAAGGACCTCCTCGAACGCCTGCCTGACCCTCCCCCTACAGTCATTCACACTGACATTACCTTATTTTCCTCACAGCATCTGCTACTACTGAAGCTCCAGCACCTTCATCTGTTTGTATAATTACTATCAGTCTCCTTCACTAGAATGCAGGTGTCATGAGTAGGAACTGATATCTTTCTTGCTCACTACTGTTTTCTAAAATACAGGCCAGTGACTGTATACAGCAGGTACTCAACAACTAGTCACTGAATAACTGAGTTATTAACTTCTATGTGTACCAAGACACGAACTATAATTTAATGATAATGAAAATCCTCATGAAATCTCAAATGTTCAAATGTTCATTTAGGAGCCATTCAAAACAGAAGGCAACGGCACCCCACTCCAGTACTCTTGCCTGGAAAATCCCATGGACGGAGGAGCTTGGTAGGCTACAGTCCATGGGGTCGCTAAGAGTCGGACACGACTGAGCCACTTCACTTTCACTTTTCCCTTTCATGCACTGGAGAAGGAAATGGCAACCCACTCCAGTATTCTTGCCTGGAGAATCCTAGGGACGGCGGAGCCTGGTGGGCTGCCGTCTATGGGGTCGCACAGAGTCGGATACGACTGAGCGACTGAACTGAACTGAACTGAACTAAGGAGGAAAAAGGAAAGAAAAAACGAGGCCTGTCAACTTTCTATAGTGTAAACACACCATTACCAGGTCAGGAGACATACAAAAACAACACTCCACACATCCCCTCTGACTCCCAATCTATTTCATTTCAAGGTAAAAGAGGGGTTAAGGGGGATACAATGTGTCAACAAGGGGAGAGGGATTAAAAGAAGCACATCCATTGTAAGTGACATCAGCAACATCTTCTTTTTCAACCTTTTCCAAACTTTGTCTCAAAACAGAGCCAAAAAGGTAATAGAATTCATTCCCACCCCCCCTCATCTTCTATTAAAACTGTGGTTGATACATGTATGAGTCACAAAGATTCCAAGCAAACAATCTTTCCTCACTCACCACCACACCCCTGCCTTTTGAGTACAGGCTGTGGTTTATCTCAAGGATGCTTGTGTGGGTTACTGAGATTTTAATAGGTAACTTCAGATAAAACACCTCTCCTGACTGAAGCTTGTCTGCAAAAACCATGTGAGAATTTATCTCATTTTCGGATAACTTGTTACAGGGCTTACCCCTAACCACCCAAACAAGTTCACTGCAGTCTCTCCTCTCAAGGGAAACACGCATGTCAAACAAACAGAATATTCTTACTGCCCTTCATCCAGAAAGATGAATTTAACTGCTCCACTGCAACTCACAAATAGACAGGATTACCATCTACAAATAGAGAAGGTCCAAAAGAGAGAATTTTTTTTAATGTAATTATATAAGAGTAATTCATCCCTGAGCATCCTATCTTCTGTAGATGTAAACTACAAAACTTACTTTTTATTCTCTCTAAAACAGAGAAACAACTAACTGTCCTGGTATAAGAGTTGTTCATATATTGAAGATTTATTTAATGTACATGTCACTGTGCATTATTTTCACTCTATACATTCTACCTCACGTAGGTAGGGACAAACATAGACAATGCACCAGAACATTCAAGCAAAATGTTAGTTCTTTGAAAAAACTTAATACACAGATTTGCCTCTAGGGGAATAAAACAAAAACCCACAAACAAAAAAGGAGACAAAATTTCAGAAGCTACAGGTAAATAAGATTATTATAGCCAATTTTTAAAATGGGCAAGGATGTGAATAGACTCATCTTCAAAGAAATATGCAAACAGCCACTATGTTTACAAAAATTCCAACATCATTAGCCTCCTGAAAATGCAAATCAAAGTCACAAGAAAATACAACACCCTTACAACAACTGGGATGGCTGTAATGAAAATGTCACATAAACTGGTACACCTGCTTTGGAAAACAATTTGGCAGTTCAAGCCATTAAACACAGTTACCATATGACTGGGCAATTTCACTCCTATGTATATGCATGACTGAAAGGAATGAACATACATGTTCATTAAAAAAAGAAAAACCTGTAGATGAAAGTTCCTGGCTGCCAAAAAGCAGAAACCCAATATCCACCAACTGATGGACAAAATGCTGTATAGTATACAAGGGAATCTACTGAACCATTAAAAGGAATCAAATACTGATATAGGCTACCACATGAATGAGTCTTGGAAACACTGTGCTAAGTTAAAGAAGCCAGACACAAGAGGTCACATATTGTACGCGTCTATTTTTATAGGAAATGCCCAGAATGAGCAAATCCAGAGAGACAGAAGTAGATTAGTGCTCGCAGGCCTGGGAGAGAGGAGAGTGGGCAGTAACTGCTAACAGGTGAGGGTTTCCTTGGAGGATGATGAAAATGTTCTGGAATTTGAGAAGTGGTGATGGCTGTAACACGTCTGTGAATACACTTAAGTCTGTAAACACAAGTGAGATGTTACACTTTCACTCTGCGGCTTCTGGCAACGTTGCTGCACACATCCATTCTTCAACATGCACAAAGGAATATACAAGGGCATTATCACATCTGTCCACCTCCTTCCTTTTCATGGACACTTACCTGAATACGCTGAAGCAATCTGTCTTGTTCCCCATGGCATTTTAATGCATTTTTAATCCGTATTTACTTAAAGTAGTACATGCTAGCTAAGAAAACCAATGTCTCCTTCACCCCACTCTCTGAAAATTCACTCTTTATCCAGGTGCATTTTCTGTGCACCTTACAGACAGACACATGGCTTGGTGGTTTTTACAGAAGTGGGTACATACCTCAAGAAGCCACTTCACTGGAGTTTGTTAACTCAACAATGTAGCACTGACACACTCCAATTAGCAGCTTCTGTAGATTTTCCTCCTTTCTTAACAATTACAGTATGGATACAGCATGACTTCATTATCCCAATCTCTCACCAATTGACATTCACTCTTCACAATGCCTCCAGAGTGCACTTTCTAAAGCGCAGGCCTCACAGAGTTTTTCACTGTGATGGAGCGAGTCAGCATAGCAGACACCAGTCTGGGCCCCAAGACTAAGCTGAGTCTGAAGCTCAGCCATACCCTGTACTAGCTACATGGCTTTGGAGAAGTTACACACTCCTATCGTGTCTGATTTCTTCACTGGCCTACATGTGTTACAGATTTGTATTAGAATTCAGTGACTTGCTGGGGTAAATGATAACTGCCATAACTCCAGAATGAGGCCAGGCACAGAGGCACTCAATGTCAGCTTGTCATTGTTACTAAACATCCTCATGAATTCTGTACTAATTCCTCAAACCCCATTCATCACTCCTCGACTGTAACTTGCCCTGAAAGAAAGTGAAAGTCACTCAGTCATGTCCAACACTTTGCAACCCCATGGATTGTAGCCTGCCAGGCTCCGCTGTCTATGGACTTCTCCAGGCAAGATTATTGTAGTGGGTAGCCATTCTCTTCTCCAGGTGATCTTCCCCAACTCAGGGATGGAACTCAGGTCTCCCACATTGCAAGTGGATTCTTTACTGTCTGAACCACCAGGGAAGCCCATAACTTGCCTATGCTACTTTAAAATTTTCTTTTGCTACCGTCCTCTGGTCCATAATGACTTATCCATCCAGTGTTCCTGCTTCTATGTGTCCCTCAAAATCTGACGTAAATGTTAGGAAGCCTTCTTTAGCTTCAACCTCATCTACCTTCTATGACCTCACTTACTTAATGACTTTGTACTTGTATCTGTTATTTGTAAATCTGCTCTTCTCCACAACTAGAGTGTAAACATCTTGAAGCCAGGGACAACATTTTGACTATCCCTTCATCATCAAGTGTGACAAACCATCAACTACCATTTATGGAGTGCTGAGCCCAGGAATGCTCCAGGGATGGGGGAGTACACAAAACATTCTCCCTTGATAGAGCTGACATTCTATTAAAGGATGTAAAGATGACAAATAAGAAAACATACCCAAAAAATAAATAAAGAAAAGGAAACATATATGTAAGATGAAACGAAGAGAAAAAAAATGAGCAAGGTAACGGGGACACAAAATGCCAAGAAGGTTGCGGGCCCATTATTATTTTACAGAGGTCAGCAATGTTCTCTGGTAAGAAACCTGAAGGTGTCAGAATGAACCACAGGAGACTCAAGGAAGGAATATCTAGGCAGAGGTAAAGTGCAGAAATCCAGAGATGGAACACGCGGAGTACGTCTGACCAAGTCTTTGGAGGAAGGTGAGCAAAGTCAAGAAGTAGGAAAAATTACTTTTTTGTCAACATGTAGATTTTGGGTTTTAGTCTGAGATGAGGACCTTGGAAGGTCTGAGCAGAAGCAGAATGTGATACAGTCTAAACTACAATCACTGGGGAGTATGAGACAGGAAGGCACCAAGGGCAACTGGAGACCAGGTTAAGACAAATTATATGGAAACAGGGCAGGAGCAGTAAACAGTGACAAGCAAACTCTGGATATAAAGTCAGGACTGGCAGAATTTACTGACTGATGAGAAACAGGAGGAGCCAAGACGATGACAAGGTGCTGAGATCTAAGCCAGCGCTTCTCATGCCTCTGTGTGAGTAGCATCTCCAGGAGAGCACGTGAAACAGCACTGGGCCTCACTGGGGCCAGTCCATCTGGGCACAGGAGGGCAGACCAAGCACAGATGCTCCGACAGAGAGACATTAATCCACCATCAGACTGCAAGATGTACAGGAGATCACTTCTGATGGCTCATCTTCTCAATGAACAGGAAGCAACGTCATGACCTGAGACTGAGTGAATGAGGAGATAGTGGAGGTTTGCAAGAGGAGACATTACTGCTGCCAAGTGAGGAAATCGACAGATTTAGGAAATGTGACAGGATTTCAGCAGCACTGAAGGCCTGAAACTTGAGCTCAATAGCCAACATTTAAAGTGAGACCATTTAATGATATGGCATTTCACATTTCCCATCCAAATGCACAGAGGACACAGTTGGATTTACCCAGAATTAGACCCAGAATTTAGCTAGACGTGTACAATTAGGGGGGGCTTCCCTGGTGGCTCAGTGGTAAAGAATCTACCTGCCAATGCAGGAGTTGCGGGTTTGATCCCTGGATTGGGAAGATCTCCTGGAGAAGGAAATGGCAACCCACTCCAGTAGTCTTGCCTGGGAAATCCCATAGACAGAGGAGTCTGGCAGGCTATACAGTCCATGGGGTTGCAAAGAGTTGGGCACAACTAAGCAACTAAACAGCACAAGTACATTAGGGGAAGGGTCATGCAAAGTGACTGTGTGTGAGGAAGACGGAAAGGAGGAGGTGTTCTGGTAGATATTCAGCAAATGCTGAGGTGAATCAGAAAAGGAGACAGCGATATGAGATTCCCCAAATCTTTCACTTAAAACCCTGCAGTGATGGCCCCAGGTCTCTTCACCAAATCCAGCTGCCAGTCCATGTCTTTCCAACCCATTCAAGCACTGGTTGCTGCTACTGCTCCAACATACCTGGCGTTTCAGCCACAG
This sequence comes from Okapia johnstoni, assembly GCA_024291935.2. NCBI lineage: Eukaryota > Metazoa > Chordata > Mammalia > Artiodactyla > Giraffidae > Okapia > Okapia johnstoni. Next base: position 46,389,184 of record CM044319.1, on the reverse strand, counting down.
AGTCAATCTGCAAACCCTCTGGTACCAAGTCTTCCCAGGTCTTTCTAAAGGCTTCCCGGGACTCTGCTGGAAGAAGTTGGTCCCCAACCAGAAAGAATTAACACAAGTTGTTAAAAATGGGTCTTATCTCCAAACTAGCAGAAGTGAAGTGAAAGTCGCTCAGTGGTGTCCGACTTTGCGACCCCATGGACTATACAGTCCATGGAATTCTCCAGGCCAGAATACTGTAGTGGGTAGCCTTTCCCTTCTCCAGGGGATCTTTCCAACCCAGGGATCAAACCCAGGTTTCCCACATTGCAGGCAGATTCTTTACTAGCTGAGCCACAACAAGGGAAGCCCAAACTAGCAAGCCTGCAATTAAATAATCACTGAAGTTAGTGGCTGGGCTGCACATGTAACTTTGCTGTAGGAAATTCTTCTGTGTAATAATATAGATTCTGATGGTTTTACATGCTGGGTGTGTCCACAGTTCTCTGGATGCCCCTCTAACTAGCTCTGCAAGAAAAACCAAGGTAGCAGCTGTCTTCCTATATCATCTCACCTTTCATTCTTTTCTTTTGTTCCATCCCTAATCATTTAAATAGTTTCCATTATATATTAACAATAATCAGTTGTGTCTGTAGATCAAGCCTTTATGAAGAAACCTGCAACTTCTTACAAATCCTAATCATACTCCGGTATATATTTCATTTGTTTTTAACATATTAAAATTAGTTAAAGACAAACAAGAATTCCTCTGACAAGAAATGAGGTCTGCAGCTGCTGAACCTGTTTTCAGAAGGAGGAGGTATAGGTTTATTACACCACCAAGGGAGGCTCCAGTCATACTCCTCAGAGAATGTTGTTCACTGAGTCAGGTATCTCTTCCCATGCCAATGTAAACAAACTGCTGGCCAGCTGTCAGGAACAAAACGGAAAAAGTTCACTCAAGCACCATCGCCCAGAATTAAGGCCATGGCTTGCTGTTAGGAGAACAGAGGCTTATGTAATCTTCTAAAAACAAAGTCTGTGAGAACAATTTCTTCAGGAAAAAGAGGAACACTTGTTTTTCCACTTCGGCATAAGTAATAAAATGTATCATTAAACTTTTTTTCCTTTCCGCAATTTCTTTCCAAATTTTCTCTTCTCTAACTTCACTCATTCTCTGAGGCTCATATGATCCTCCCACCAGTGCAAAGAGCTCAAAGGATCTAGTGTGTTACAATATTAGCAGGGGTCAAGAATTAAAGAAAGAAGTGAAGTCATATAACACATTTTCCACATGCCTATGCCCTAGTATCTTTACCATCGAGGTAAATGTCAGCTGAGCAAGACAGAATTCTCACAACAATTTCATGTGACTAAAGTAAAAGTTAATTTATATGAAGAGAGGAGAAAGATTTATGTTCTTGAAAAGGAGAAGCTGAGGAAGAACACCATATCTAAATTCTCATGATTCGTAACATCTAGAAAAGGTCTGACAAATCACATTTTATGCATGAGACAGAGGCGTGTGGAGAGAGGGACTTCCCCACCACAGACGTATCTTCACATTCTGTCCCTTAATAAAAGCATCTCACATGCAAGCATTGACAGCAATTCTGGAAGCAAGGTATAACTGATAATGTGGTATGATGTATATTAAAATTAAGAAGTATGTGGGGGTAAAGAGATTAAATGTCACTGGCACAAGATGATTTTATTTCTGCAAATCCATATAAGTACTATATACCACGGATATAAAATAAATTAATGCAATGTGATATTTTCAAACTCAATATTCAGAGCTCAGCACACAAACCATAATGGTCTTTCAAAGCAGTTAATGATGATTTACAAATGAAGAGTCTGCTCCAACCAAGACAGAGCACTGTGGTTCAAGTGCTGACCACTCCACCATCAGAGCACACGGCCTTATTAACGCAGGACAACCATCTTCCCACTTCTCTCAATTTACGTCTGTGAATACGTACAGAAAGGGGATCAAAGCAGAGGGGATCACAGTGTCTTCTTATGCCTATAAAGCCAGTCATTTTCACAATACTCTTCTTCCTCCTCAAACCCCAAACACTAGAGCCCTCCACTCCTTAACCTTTCATCTATTTTCCTGTTTGGCAAGACAGGAAGATGAAACACGGGATATCAAGACACATGAAAGTTATAAAGCAAGGTTACTAAACAAAATTATTTTTTAGCAAATCAACAAACAAATATGCAAAAATCTAGTAAATAAGAGAAACTCCCATAATTAAGACTCAGCTAATGGTTTTACCCCATGAAATAAGCTACCTCCCTGTCCTCCATTCAGGAGAAACATAAGCTGTATTACCCTGACATGTTTACATGGCACTTTCTACATCCTGAACAATTTTAACAATAAAGAATGATAAAACTGTCATAAATACCAACAGCTTCCGGGTCAACACTTTAAATAAAAGAGCCCCCACTTAAAAATGATCTAAATTATACTGATATTACAATATTTGTACATGGGTTGCTTTTTAAAATAGAGACATATATATAATAGGATAAAGTTTTTCTCTGTAAAATTACAGACACATATATAATAGGATAAAGTTCATTTTTCTCTGTAAATTCACCTAAAGGTGTATCTGTGATTATCCTATCAAGATCAGAAATGTTAGATTATACTCAGAGATAGGTAAATGCCTCAGAAGTGCTTTTACCATTGAAAGAAATAATGATCTCAAGAAGCACATGTATTTTCATGCATCAAAGTGTGAAGGTTGCTTTGCTACTTTTGCTGTTTCTATAAAAATGCAGCTGACACATAGCCAACTTAATTCAAGATGTTAAAATCAGTTAAGCAAAATTAGCCAAAGCAGTGAAGTTGAATCACATGATCTTGGTGCTCTCGGCTGATGGATCCCTCTGTTCAAAAGGAGAGTAAACAGCCAAGTAAGGTGCTTCTGGAGTGTATTAGGTCCCCAATCAATGACGTAGGATCACTGACCTTTTAGACAGAATAAAATGCAGAGCATAAGAAGGTTGGTGACAATTTATTTAATTTAGGTTGAGCTGCTGATAAACTCTTCATACCTCTGGAAACAATCTGTATATCCACCTTGAAAATACCAGCAGCAAATATTCCCAACATTTGCACTCTGAGATCCTGGAGGATAGGAACTTGTATGAAGTAGAAAGGTTTGATTCTACGACCATCTGGCCTCAGCCCTTCACTCCCCTACCCTTTTGCTACCTTCTTGCCCGTCACCTCTCCAACCCAGTCTCTATCATCAGGAATTTACAATTATGATCCTCCGACTGGTACAAAGAGCTATTTTACAAGAATGTTTTCAAACAAAGGAAAACCATATGATTCTTCCATTACTTAAATGTAACAGTATTAACTTAAATTCTAAGTACAGAAATGATCACTTTTACTATAAACAGAAGAGCTTATTCTTAAATTACAATGCTTCTGTACTTCCTAAAGTTAAGATTCTGGGTAAGACAAATATGAGGCATTGTATCAGGAGTTCAGACTTTAAGATTAATTTTAAAGTGAGAGAAGTTAAACCTTAGGACTTTCTAAGAGACCAGAAACCTGTGTTGATATCATGCCTCTTTCTGGTTTCTATTATAAAAATAGTAAGGTTTTAATCATATTCATACCCATTAAATCTTTTCTTAAATGGAACAAATCAGAGTTTCTGTGCTTAAAATGTTATGATTCAAATTCCCTTAAAAAAAGAATCACCATTGACAATAAGAATCTGAGCTATGTAAAGTCTAGCAGAATCATGAGGGGTACACATTAGTGACCATGTTTAAGCATGCTATGATGATAGCCTTCCAGGGTTTTCAGCTGGGCTATTTAAGATATGTATCTGCTCATATGTAGATACATTAAAGAATACTTACATATGACTTAATAAATTCAGATTGAAACCTGCCTATAAATTAAATTCCCTAAATATTACTTACTTCTGCTTATTTATGTCTTCTACTGACAAGTTGTATTATATTTGCAACCAAGAACCCACTAATATAAGGCCCTCTGAAACTTCACTTCTGTCTAGCAGAGACTGACCTCTGAGGTGAGCAGAATGGTACACAAGTCACATTATTTTTAATTAATCTTCATTATCTTGATGTATTATGAATTCTCAGACTATAAAATGACTCTCTCTATACATATAGTTTAAACGTTTAAAAATTTTGTTAAAACTTTTTAAACTCTAAAAAGACAAAAGAAATTCTTCCCTTTACATCATTTCCCATTACATCAGACATGTATTTCTTCCATTTAATTTGCCTCTATGAGTTAAACCAAAGAGCACAGACAATTACATTCTGAAATTCATAAAGGACCAAAAATAATAACATATGCAAAAAGTGATTAAAAGTGATATGCATTAAGTATTAAAAGTGATATAGTTTTGGCTTCAGAATTTTATTTTAGAGGTTGTGCAAAGCCAGATTATGACCCTGTTTGCAAACTGGGGAAATTTATCAGATGCATGAGATAAAAGAGAAAAGTGAAAAGGCAAAAGTAAATACATGTTCCATTCATAAAACCATTCACTAGTAATATAACCATTCAGCTCACCATTGATTAATCAGTTAATTATTCAAAAGTAACCATTCAGACTCCTCTCTTTACATGAGGCACATTATAGTGATTTCTAGACCTTCTGCTAATGTAAAATACTTGTGTTTATTAAAAAGTAAGTTTTAAATTTAATATTACAGTAATTAAATTATAGAACCTCAGGCACTCAACTGAAATTAAGACTTCAGTCACTTCAGAAGTATTCAAAATAGTGTGTAAGAGCGGTCTATAAAAGTATCACCACAGGCTGATCCACCTGGCCTGGACATGCTCCCTTCTGTGTGTATTTTCACTGGGACTGATTCTTCTCACCTCCATCTATTGGTACTGCATGGAGGCTGGGGTGATAATGGGCAGCTTATTCATAAACACAAATCTTCTCCTGAAACATCTTCTAAGTGATGTGTTAACACGTTAAAATCACGAAAAATCCTTCTAAAATACCCCTTGCAACACAAAAATACTTGTCACTATCACTGATGGCATAGAACTTCTTCAGATCCTTTTCCCTTTCACAGAAGATTTCAATTACAAACAACACTGCTCAATGAGTGATTCAGTGTAAAATATCTTCTCCCAAATTTTCCTAATGTGATTGATTCTCTATAAACTCTAGAAATGTATACCGTCAACTTGCACAACAGAGTCCCAGTGCCCAAGAGGCTCAACACTCATATGTCAGTCATGGCTGCAGGGCCAGGAAAATGAGCGTTCTGCTGGGCTCCTGCATTCTTCACATTGTGCTCATGGACAAAGGCAGGGTAGTTTCTAGGTGCAGGATGGGGTGGGGACAAGGCCCTTATGTCCCACTGGTTTCCACCACGTTGAGAGCGATCACCGGCAGCCGAGAGCCTGGATGGTTGGGGTGGGAGGGGAGCACAGTTAGTCAACAGGAGAAGATGAAGGTGTAAGAGGTAATAAAGAAGGCCATGTGACCAGCATGCACCACTGCTACAAGCAGTTACCAGCATCTACTCCATGCAATGAGAACATCCAAGAACAACAAATGGGGAAATCCACAAAGTTACGTGTAGTGGAAAATGGCAATATGGAAATATGTACAAGTAATGAGAGTCAGGTGAATTAAATAAAGAAGGAATTTCACAGAGAACAAGACACTCTGTATCTGTCCCCGCTATTGCTATCAAAATCAAAGGCAGAAAAGTTGCCTGAGGTACTAATGAAAAGAAAAAATGCTTATAATCTACTTCATTCAAGTATCTGAAAGGACAATTTTACAGAAGGACAAAGCCACACAGAGCAAAGGGCAATTGTGAAAAGTTATTTCACAAATCAAGTGGCATAAAACTGAAGTCCAGGAAACAAAATTCAGAAAGAACATTAAAAAAAAAATTTGCCCTCACAGAGGCTATGTAATTGGACATCAATGTTTCCAATTAACAGTGGAGAAATACTGTTCCTCTACAGTGAATGAAATTCAACAGGTACAGATAATGTGATGAGAAAAAGCCCCTCCAAGAAAGTGTTAGTGGCTTTTATCACAAGTGCTATAAACAAACATATGAAAGTAAGAGAGTGAAACATGCAAAGAAGCAGTTTCTGATCAGAAATAATCAGAGTCCTCCAGTAGAAAGAACACATTTGCCAGAGTTTTGTGCATGACCAAAAGGGCAGCACACATGTAAGGTAACTAACCACAAAGGGAAAAAATCACCCCAATTATAAAAATGTCTAAGGATAGACATTCTATTCAACCAAGGCATGCATCTTCACCTTTCTTCCTTAAGGAAACTGAAAATAAATTAGCTAAAAGGATTTTCAGAACAAATTTGGAAGCCTTTTTTTTTTTAAACAATAAAATTATCTTTCCTTCAACTGCAATACAAGCTGTTCATCAGATCTAACCCAGAAAACTCACAGCCCTCAATATAGGGTCTCTAAAAATTTAGAAAATTAGGTTTATGTTCTCCCCTACATATGCAAGATTTTCCACACAGTATTCAGTTTTGTTTATAAACAGTTAATGGATTTTAAATATATAAATTCTCAAAAGACAGTTTAAATATTGGGGAATTCTATACTGACATACCAAATCACTCACTCAAATAATGGTGTCATTTAGAAGATATCAGCAATAAAAAGCTACAGAACAGAACAAGAAGTACATTTAGATTAAACTGGTTAAAAGTTATCTGCCAGAAATAGAATAGTCCATTATTCTAACCAACCGTCCAAACCCAGGGAGCATTTCCAAATTTTATTAACATCACTTTCTAAAGGAGGACTGTTTTATATTCATGTGAAAGTATTAGAATCAAAGCTTGCAGAAACAGAAATTGAAATGTAGATTCATCTTAAGTTAAGGCTAGGGAACCCATGAGCTCCAAGACAGGCCAGCTCTATGCTTAGTCCCAGGTCTTGCTGACACACACTGAGGCGTGGTGGGCCTGAGGGCCACTGGCCACTGTGCTCCATTTCCACAACAGTGGTCACAATACAGTTATATAAAGAAGGATATACAGCTCCAAATTTCTCCTTTTTCTTGAAATTCAATACTCATAGACTCAGTATTCTCTTTTTAAATGCTGCATCAAAGGAACTGAGTAATGCCTAACAAATCATATTAAATAGATTTAAATATGTACCAATTAAAACTGAGAAGCTAAAGATTTAAACATTATACAGATACAAACAAATCAGATTCTCATTCTGTATTAACATAAAATGTAAGCATGTATAAATGAGCTCTTTTCTAGTTGAAATCTCAGTATTATGTTTCTTTGCCAAAGACTTGACGGTAACAAGGAGACAAAACATAGCCTCTTACTGGAGCTGAGTTTTCAGTAAGAAACTAAAGAAACTGTTTGTAACGGCTTAAAAAAAATGAAGACTAAAATTTGACATGTAGAAGCCTGTTTATCCTTTAAGTGTGTGCCCACATGCACACACACACACAAAGTACCCCTACCACATTCTCAAGTAGAAAGGGGGGGAAAAGGGTAATGGGAAAAAATGAGGGCAAAGCCCCTTGATCTTAGAAACTTATCAAGTTTTTTGGAACTGAAGCAACAATATGCCCAATCATCAAGAGCAAAGCACTTTGCTGTTAGTTAAGCCAAAATAACAGTGAAAAACAATTACATAGCAAAGACTGAAAATAATCACCAACCACTGTTGACCCACCACCATGAAGGAAGAAGCTGGTTGCACAGAAAGCTGACCCAAACCTTGAGATCACCAACAGAAACTCATTAGATTTCAGGTACTAAACAAACTGAGAGCAAGAGAAAAAGAGAAAAATTCTATCAATTACCAAAGTTCATTATAAACAGACAAAACTTGAACAGATGATGCCCAACATGACCACTCAATCAAAAAATCCCCAAGGAGCCCCCCAGGCCACATACATTCATTCGGGAAGGGATGAAACCCATGGATTAACCCCATAAGCCACAAAGTATCCATATTTGTGCACTCACTATTAGTCTAAAAAAAAAAAAGACCCTGGGACTCTAAACAAATGAAGTATCTTCCCATCATCGGGTTATTTCTCCACCCCTCCTCCATGGAATATTTCATGCTTTGTTTTACTGGACTATAATTACAGTTCTGTTTTGGCTTATATCCAGTCTTTAATAAAGAAAACACATCCAAAGCAATAGCATCATGTTGTGTAGAATAACATGGAATGAAAACATGATCTTTATGGATCTGGGAAAACATCCTCTCGAGTAGCACTAAAGTCTTTTTCAACAGAAAACTACTGCCACTCCCAGCTTACACTAACCAGTCAGGAGAGCCGTCTCACAGGCTTCACTGACACTGTCACCCCACTTCATCTGCATCCCTTACTCATCCCAATATGACAGCTCAACAACATGCTTTTTCTGTCAGCTTACAAATATGAATAATTTGCTTTCAATCATATTTCAAGTAGTCTAAGATTATGGCTGGGGATTCAGAACACCCTTAGGCAAGCAACGCTTTATTTTGGTTTAATGAATAAACAAACCATTTCTTGTCGTGCTGGTCTGTTCCGGGACTCCTTGGAAGATTCTCGACCTCCACTACCACAGGACCAGAGGGGACAGAAGGAATCACAGGCACAGTGGACCTCACACCCCAAGCCTTTGGACACAAATCATAAAAGATCTCTTCACCAGTAAGTAGAACATTAACATGGAATACTAGCTACACAGTGAACAGATATGATAGTAATAAACAGAGCAATAAACAAATGCTTGAAAGTTATATACCACCTTTGGGACAGATAATAATCTAACTGAATATTGGTATTTTTTTCATTCTACAGGATTTACAGGGTCAGAAACTGTTTTATTATAACATTAAAACCTTTTCTATTATAACATCTTAAGAGAAAAAAGTAACAGGTCTCATATTGTTGAGCCATTTTACAGATAAGAAGAAGAAAATGCACAAAACTTTCCCAAGGTTATACCAATATGAAAACTGAGTTAATAATACTACTGTTTATCATACTGATAATTAACTACAGTGTTCTAGTGCTTTAGAAGCTTAATACTCTCTTACCTGTTGGGAACCATTACTCTGAGCTGAAACATTGTTGTGAACACTGTAATGGGAAAAAAAAAGAAAAAAATTACCAAGAGCACCTAAAACTAAGAATGGACAATGTCCAGAAAACATCTGCTTTTACTGGCAAACACCTTTCTGCTCATTTGATATTTCCATATACCCAAATATTCTACTTGTGCTTTAGATTATATACTTCACTACTAATCTTGTTTATTCATTGGAATTTTATGAATTCGGCATTTTATAACTCAATAGGCCTTACTATAAATTTAGAAGCTTCTCTATATACCCTCCTCCTCCAAATGATTTATAAGTATGCCTTTAAAGCTTTAGTGTAGGCTGTGCTCATTCCCTTCCCACTTCCCCCAAAGAAGCACTTAAAAAACTCAGCATATAATACAACATAATAAACAGAAACAAACCTCAAAGCTGGCTAAAAAAAGAACAACTATTCAACAACAATTCACAGATGAGATACTGACAGAACAGAGTAAGGTAAATAAGAGTTTACTGACTTCAGACCTTCTGACATGAGCATAACCAATATCCTGAGAAAAGGAATTCAGCTAAGGTAACTGAAAATATATTCAGTGTCATTAAAAAAAAAAAAAAAAACTTCTCTGAAAGTGAGAAAAATAATCTATAGATTTAACGAGAACATTGTATTCCAAGGAGATGAAATGCAGAATTAAAAACATTCAGTTCCTTATTGTTATATTACTGACCTTCAAGGACAAGGAAACAACACTTCAGAGAAGAGTTTAAGGAGATATAAAAGCACATCACTGCCAGTATCAGGCTAGCACAGAGTTCACGGCAACCCTCAAAGGATACCATACCCAGCCAGGATGTCATGCCAGCAACAGGAAATGGGCAAAGCTTCACAAACACAAAACAAACTCTGAATACAGGATTCAGGAGCCTTCTCAGAGAGGGAGAACAAAACAGAAGTAAATGATGATGAAAGACAATAAATTAAGAAAGAACTCAAGATGAAAAGGCCTTGCTAAAAGGCTGGGGGAGGAGGAGTAACCATTTTATATCTCGTATTTTACTAACCACAGCTCTATTACAAGTCAAGTCACCAGAACAAGCACCTCCACTGCCTGGGTTCAAATCCAAACAGCACCACTAGCTTTGCTCTCTGAACTGCAGTTTCCTTATTTGCACGGGGCTCTTAGCAAAGCACAAAGAACAGTGACAAATACAGCTAAACAAACAAACAAACAAAATCTTTAAAAAAATATATATGTTTAGTGTAGAATCTGTTGCCAAGGCCAGTGGGGAAGAAAACACCTGTCAGGCAGAATTTCTTTTACTAATCTTGCTGTAATTCCCCAAATACACGGTATTACATTAAGGAACTCTTCATCTCCATGTTTATGAAAAACCAATCAATCTGTATGGTTCAGAAATGACACATTACTCTGTGGCCCTTTGGTTACACTCTGAAACTTTTCCTTGAACTGGGAATAACTCCAGTAGGTGATAGGTAAAAGATGAAGGAATAACATGAGAGAAAAAAAGCGCTTCTAATAAGCGATACAGGACTCTAACTCCGTTTTGGAACAATCTGGAAGACAGGAAGCACTGTTTTCTCATCCCTGCACCTATTCTTTCACCTCCACTAGTATGAAAGTAACAGATGACTTTTCGTTACTGACCCAATGCAGCTCCCTTTTTAAAAAAATGTTTTGCTCTAATGCCTTCTCTATGCATCACTTCTTCCACCACTTCTTGTTTTCCTCTTTTCTGTCTTCAAGACTGTTCACTAAGTCTGTGCAAGAAGTACTAATAAATGAAATGTGAACTGTCCTTTAAAATGTCACCTCTTCCTAAGATAGTTTATATTAGTCAAGACTCGTGAGGGAGTAGTTAGAAACTAACCTCAGCCAATTTAAAAACCTGTTATTCAAACAAGCACAGTTTTTTAGGTCAAACAGTTGTGCTTTTTCAAACAGTACTGTTTTCCATGGTTCACTGGAGCAAAGCTGCTCATGCAAACAGAAATCCAAGGGCAGGAATGAAAGGGCATTCCTGCCAGTCCCAGCTCAGGTTCTCTCAAGCAGTTAGAAGCAGGGCTCAATAACTTTCATAACTCTACATTTCATTCCTAAAAATTAATTCTAATTAAAAAGTAATAAAGTATCTGCTTAAATACCCCATTTTTGTTCTGATTTCCAAAGTCAAAAGCATCACTCAGGAAGACACATAAAATTTAACTAAGGTTAAACTAATCTCAATTCTAGAAAAGAGACTATATAGTCATATTCACTTTTTGGTCAGAAACCTGTATTTCAGAAAAATTAAAAGGAGAACAAACACCTGCAAATAAAATAAGTTAATTTTTCAACTACCTATCACTGCTTGAATGCTTTCTTTTACATTTCTGCAAGAACCTCTTCACTTTAAGCTCTAATATTCTGCCCCAGCCTGTTTTTCAGGGAAGCAAGACATGATTAATTAAACAAACAAACAAAAGACAAATAAAATACTTTACATGGAACACCTCTTAACATTTCTCCACCATTCTTCTTAAAAGCATAGCTTAAAAATAAACCCAAGAAAAACTAAAGTGCATAGCTCAGAAAAGGCAGAAAATATTTTTACCTAACTAAAAATTCACAGACCTTCTCTGGTGGCTCAGATGGTAAAGAATCTGCTTGCAATGCAGGTGACTTGAGTTCAATCCCTGGGTTGGGAAGATCCCCTGGAGAAGGAAATGGCAACCCACTCCAGTACTCTTGCCTGGAAAATCCCATGGACAGAGGAGCCTGGCGAGATATATAGTCCATGGGATTGCAAAGAGCCAGACACGACTGAGCAACTAACACTTTCACTTTCAGAAATTTACAGTGGACAAAATCCCTCACCTTTCTCCCTACTCTACCAATTCATTTATTGTTAACAGCTTACTGACAGCTAAAGGAACTTTAGAGGAATCCTTACTCAAAAAGCAGAGTGATTCTGTGATGAGTCACTAATCATAGCCTGGCTTTACCAGCTTTCTAAATGAAAATAAAACTGAATACGACATTGCAAGGTGAGACCAACCCTACTCAGCACCCAAAACAACTCCTTCTGAAGGAGCTCTAGTTATACATCTGCCACATAGGAGATTTTACAAGTTTTTTTTTTTTTTTTAAAAAGAGAACAATACTAGATTTGTATGTCTTGAATCTGATAGTTTACCAGGCATTCCTGGAGGCACTGCTTCACACCAATGGCTGAGAAGCATTACATGAAACTGCTGCTGCTGCTGCTAAGTCGCTTCAGTCGTGTCCGACTCTGTGCGACCTCATAGACGGCAGCCCACCAGGCTCCGCCGTCCCTGGGATTCTCCAGGCAAGAATACTGGAGTGGGTTGCCATTTCCTTCTCCAGTGCATGAAAGGGAAAAGGGAAAAGTGAAAGTGAAGTCGCTCAGTTGTGTCCGACTCCTAGTGACCCCATGGACTGTAGCCTACCAGGCTCCTCCGTCCATGGGATTTTCCAGCCAAGAATACATGAAACTACACTACTACTATTAACTGAGTAGTTAGAAGCAGGACTTCAAGAATCATGGTTCGAAGTCGGGGCAGATCCTCTTCCCAGCAAAACAAACATTTGGCTGGTGAAAACTATTTTTTTAAAAAAATCATTAAAAGGAATACGTCAAGTGGAGACATTTATTCAAGACAATCTACTCAGCCTGAGAGATGAGTCTGGCATCTGAAACCCAGTTTTCTCTCCTCCTGGTTCTCCTGTGTTCAGTGTTGTGGGAGCCTCACTCCAGGTGGGTGAGGCCAAGAAGACAATTCACTCCCTGCATCCAGAATGTATATCAGCTATTTTAAATATACTTGAGAATTAAAGAAACCACATGTGAAGAAATAAAAGTATGACAACACTGCGTTCACAAACAAAGAGTATTTTAAACAGAGAAATTATTTTTAAAAAAAGAAATTTTGGAGTTGAAATGTACCATAACTAGAACAAAAAGTTCACTAGAGGAATACACAGCAGATTTTAACAGACAAAAGAACCAGTGGCTTGAAGGTAGGTCAAATGAGATGATCTAGTCTGAGGGAGAGAAAGAAAAAGAATGAGGGAACATGAACAGACTTGGAGGTCTGCAGGTCCCATAAGGAGAGCAACATGCGTGTAATGAGTCCTGGAAGGAGAGGAGAAAGGAGCAGGGGAAAAATGTAAGCAATAATGAGTGGAAACTTTACAAATTTGATAAAAACAGTTAAGCCATGGAAAAGCAACCAGAAGGGAACTGGATTGACCACACTTATACCAGACTAAGTAGACTTTAATGCAAAACAGTTCCTAGAAAAAGAGAGGAACATTTTGTAATAAAAAAATAAAATAATCATAAACAATATATGCACCTCACAGGAAGTTCCAAATACATGAAGCACAAAGAAAGAACCAGACAACTAACTGGAGACTTTAACAGTCCACATTTAATAAAGGACAGGACTAGCCCAAGATCAATGATGAAACAGAAGTGAACAACAGTAAAAACCAAGCAGACCTAACAGATATCTACAGGACATGACACTCAACAGCAGAATAAACAGTATTCTCAAGTACACATACATGGACCATTTTCCAAGATAAACTACAAGCTGGGCCATAAAACAGGCCTTGGCAACTGTAAAGGGATCAAAATCATGTGAAGTACATTCTATAACCACCATGGGATAAAATAAAGAGAGAGAGGAAAATTTAACATACAAATGCGTATGTTAAGCAAGATACTCCCAAGCAGTCAATAGGTCAAAGAAGCTATCACAAGAGAAATTAGAAAATAATTTGAAGCAATAAAAATGAAAATACAACAGACAAAAAACTTATGAAATATGATTAAAGCAGTGCTTGGAGAGAAATTCATAGCTATAAATGTTATATTAAAACAATAAAGATCTCAAATCCCAATAAACCGATATTCCACCTAAAGACACCAGAAAAAGAAAACTAAATCAAAAGCAAGCAGAAGGAATGAAATAATATACCAGAGAGAAAGTTAATGAAATGGGATATAGAGCAAAACCAAAAGCTGGCTGAAACCAAATGAAACCAAAAGCTGGTTCTTCAAACAGGCCAACAAAACTGACAAACCTTTAACTAGAGTGACCAAGGGAAAAAGAAACTCAAAGAAATAAAATCAGAAATTAATGAGGGGTGTGTGTGCTCAGTCATTCAATCATGTCCAGCTCTTTTTGACACCATGGACTGTAGCTCGCCAGGCTCTTCCGTCCATGGGATTTTTCAGGCAAGAATCCTGGAGTAGGTTGCCATTTCCTCCTCCAGAGATCTTTCCCACCCAGGGATTAAACCCGTGTCTCTTGCATCTCCTGCGTTAGCAGGCAGGTTCTTTAGCACTGTGCCACCTGGGAAGTCCTGAATGAGGGGGCATCACCTCAAAGCTTACAAAAATAAAACGGAAAAGAGAAAAATATGAACAATTGTATGCCATAAATTAGGTAATTTAGGTAAAATGGAAAAATTCTGGAAAGACACAAACTCCTAAACTGATTCAAGATAAAAATTAAATATGAATACATCTACAACAAGAAACTGAACTGAAAATTTAAAAATCTGACATAAATAAAGTCCAGGCCAGATGGTTTTAATGGTGAATTCTACCATATATTTAAAGAATTCTTTACAAATTCTTCCCCAAAATTAGAAGGAAATATTCCCTAACTCATTCTATGAAGCCAGAACCACCCTGATACCAAAACCAGATAAAGACAGTACAAGAAAACTACAGACCAGTGTCTTTGATGATACAGACACACAAATCCACAACAAAACTAGTGAACCAAATCCAGCAACATATAACATAAAGAAAGATTATACACCATGACCAAGTGGGATTTACCCCAGGAATAAAATGAACTGCTTATTTACAAATCAACCTTTGTTCTTTAAGCTCCCTGAGAGCAAGGGTGACAGTTATTCATCTGCATCTCCTCAGTCACACACCAGTAACAAATGTATGTCATTCTCACTATGAATAGCACAGCTACCCAACCCCACTCTTTTTCTTTAAATTGCTTTATTTTTGTTGTGCCAACTTTCTCTGGCACTATGTTTTTATTGGTTCCCTGCCATGTCCACCACGCTCAGGGACAAGGGAACACTCACAAATACTTGTTGGATTAATGACAGCAACTACATAAATGTTAAAACACTCTAGTACCAACCCCTAAAGGAGCAAGACATTACCCACCTGAGTTCTTCAGGTTTTCCTGTACTTGCTGACAGGAAAGAGAAAGCATCCCATTAGTTTCCCTCCAACATGATAAACTGCTTTACCATTTACTTTTGTTTTAACTTTTTGTCCCACAGCACAGCATGCAGGATCTTGGTTCTGCAACCAGTGAGTGAATCCATGCCCCCTGCACTGGAAGCATGGAGTCTTAACTGCCGGACCATCAAGGGAAGTGTCTACAAAAGTAAACCTTGACTAACTGCTTTGTAAGCTACTTTCCACTATATTTAAAAATCTTCATTTCACAAAAGTGTTCTAGGGTTCATGCCATTAAAGTGAGTAATGACAATTATTTCCAATTTTTAAATAAGGCAATAAAATAAGTATACATTTAAAAAAAAAAAGAATCATCTGCAAGCCTCTAGAATAAGCTGACAGTGAAAAATCATCAGTGGAGTCTATGAGGTTAATTAAGGATATTAAACTGAAATGGTTTAATTTATAGCTACATATTACTTAATTTATAGGTATATCAAAACATATGACTATAAGTCAGTTTTCTGAAAAAAACTGATACTGCCAACATCAGGTCATGGCAATTATTTATAACTCTGACAATGGACATCCTTAAAATGCAATCTGGGGACTTCCCTGGTGGTCCAGTGGCTGGGACTCTGTGTTCCCAATGCAGGGGGCCTGAGTTTGAGCCCTAGTCAGGGAACTAGATCTCACATGCTGCAACTAAGAATTCATATGCCACAACTGAAAATCACACATGCCACAACAGGAATTGAGGACCCACGTGCCACAACTAAGATCCAGCACTGCCAAATAAATAATTTTAAAAAATTCAACTCTGATTTGAAAACAATCACAAGTTTTAGCTTACTGGTCAAAGTAAACCGTTCTTTGTATTATATAATTAAAGTAACAAACAACAAGGAACATTTATGAATAAGGAAATGTCTATGTACGATGTACACTGATGATTAAATATAAAAATTACACTTAACAGAATCTTTAGTATTATAACACAATACAAAATAATCTTTACTTAAAATTTATTCATCATACACCAATGCTTTAAAAAATACTTAGGGAGATCTGAAAGTCAAAAAGGGAGGGAAGATGTTGCTCTACAGAAGAACTAAAAGAGTAAGAACAAAAACTGAACACAAACTTAGCACAGTGTCTGAACTGTGATTAGCTTCAAGCTTAATCTCAGCAACAGTATAGGTGGTTTTTCCCCTTGTATTTTTTAAAACTGATTATGCCAGAAGCAAATGCAATTATTTAAATAAGAGTACTTCAGTACTCCTGATGTAACAGAGGTAAGAAGACTGAGACATCTTTCCCTCCAGTCAACAACACATCACAAGATAAACTGTCAGGAAGAACAGTCCTTGGAAATAGGGCTGCATTTCACCTTTCACTTGCAGAGTTCGTCGAGAATACCGTTTGCTGGGCCTTCGTTCAAAGGATGTTGATCTTCTTGCTTTATTGGTCTTAGTGGTCTGATACTCAGTTTTCCCACTAAAATAAATGAGACATTTAACAGGAACAAGAGAATTTCAGGCTTACAGTAACCAGATACACAAAAATGACAGAAAGTCTATCCTGAGGTTTTCCTTAAAAGAATCCTCCTGAACTTTATCAAAATAGTCTTGATGACTCTGTTTATCACATCATTCTTTTCACTCTTCAGGCTTGTGTGAAAGATGCAATACAAGTTACGTTGCTTTTTCCTAATTATGCACATCACCTAAGAACATATTAAGTAAGTTTGAAATATCTGTGTTTTTATGGAACTCCTCTCTTTCCCACCCACACTCCTCAATGCAAGATGTACAATTAACTCAAGATTTTCCATTACTTTTCTAATTGTGATATTTTCAGAAATATTAAAACTATTTTAATATTTAATACTTATCTTCACTGCCTTTTAAATTCTGCCAAGAAAATGCCCCCGCTTTTAATGTAAGTAAAATAGAAGCTCTCTTACATGAATACCACACACAGTCAACTTGCCACATTACTGATATTATCCATTCCTTCTTTAAATCACACTGAAACATGCTGAAAACTCACCATCAATAAGCTACTCTGAGTAAACCAAAATATTTCTAGCTTATGACTAACAAACATGGAGTATGCAAGAACAATGGAACGTCAGGTTTATAAGGACTAGAAATATTATCCAGATTAATAGCCCACTAGTACACCATACCCACTTTCTACATGGTATCCAGCTGCTGAATAGACTCCTTAAAACTCCTGCCACATGGATTTAAACTAGGGGTTAATTAATACACAAAGCAAACATTAGTGTTCTCAACAGATGAAAGGATAAAGACTATTACTCAGCCATAAAGAAGAATGAAAAATGCCATTTGTAGCTACATGGGTGGACCTGAAGGGTATTATGCTACATGAAATAAGTCAGAAAGAGAACACCACTGTATGACAGCACTTATACGTGGAATCTACAAAATAAACTAGTGAACAGAACAGACTCGCAGACATAGAGAACAAACTAGTGGTTACTAGTGGGGAGAGGGAAGGCAGGAGGGGCAAAAGACAGGTAGAGGATTAAGAGGTACAAACTACTATGTATAAAATAAACAAGCTACAAGGATATAGCATACAACACAGGGAATATGGTCAATATTTTATATAACTAAACTTTTTTAACAGGAAAAATTCTGTTAAATTACTCCTTTTAAAAAAAAGAAAACATCAAGAGAGTTATGAAATCCATTACACCATTACAGTATTCTCTTATCTTTTCAGGAAATTACAACCAATAACAATATATACCATTTTTTCTTTTATTTTGGCCAATGAAAAACACTGGTAAACTGATTCATCTTTCTATGCCCTAGTTTCCACATCTGCAAATGAGGAACTGGGCTACATTTTCTGGCCTCTATGAAATTATGAAAGATACAGAAAGCAGCCACAAACATTCACCTGTATCTAAACCGTGATCCTAATCGAATAAATCCTGATCGATGAGAACTCTTTTGGACAGGGCCTCGCAGGCGGAAGAAGGCATGATGCTCCACAGCACATTTCCATAAATGTTTGCATGCTTTGGGATGATCCAGTCTAAAGACAAACGTATGCTCCTGCTCCTTGCCCTGATAAAGAAACCGATGTTAACAGAGGTAATTATTAACTCAGATACTCTTGTCACCTGTTATTTAGCTACAAATACAACCACAGCAATATCAAGAATCAAATACTAATAACGCATCTGGTTTGCTCCCTGAAACTCTGACACTCTCTAGAGCTACCTACAGAGAAAGGCAGAGTTTAAATCAAGCTGTCCATTTTCTCAGCCAATATAAAGATAGAGATATTAAATGAACCTTTCTCTGCCATACTTCAGGATAAACAAATGTATGATTATAATTAAAAGGTTCACATAAGATATGGCAATATACATAATAGCCTTAAAAGTAGCCACATTCCTGGTCCTAGTAACCATACTCACAGGAATCAAATTATACTAGTTAATATTCATAGTTACTTTTCTAAGAATTTCACATGAATTGTCTCAATGAGTAGATACTATCATTAGCTCCATTTTACAGATAAGGAAACTAAGAATCAAGAAATTAAGCCCAACGTCACAAAGTTAGTAAGAAAAGAAACTAGCCTTTGAACCTAACCATTGAGACACCAGCACCTACATTTGTTACAACTAAGCTATACTGTGTCTCCAGGGGAAAAGACTCTCAAAACCAAAATTTTACACCCCAAGATTTTCTTCAATCTCATTTATAAACGTAAAAACTGGCATAAAACCCTAAATGCTGAAAACATAAGAAATATAATCAAGTAAATAGTAACATTATTTAAAAAGTAAACAGATAGATAAATGGATAAAAGATAAATGAACTAATGCACTACTGGTGATTCATGTTGCAGAATATGATACACAGGTTAAAGTGAATGAACTAGAGCTACATGGCTACAGATGCTTAGGTAAAATAAGCAAGCTGCAAAAAAAAAAAAAAATCCCCACCTTAATGTATATATGTAATATACATATATATGCAGATTTCTAAAATATTTCACCAAGTGTCATGATGTGGTTATATTTACAAAAGGTTAGAAAATATGAGACTGATACCCTGAAAGAATGAGGAAGAAAGGGACAAGCTTTGGCTTAGACCTTAGATGTATCAAATATACTTTTATTAATTTATCTAGTTCTAAAAAGGATCTGAAGCAGCAATGCCAAAAATGTTAAATCAAAGTGAGTAAAATGGTTAACAGTTTCAGTTATACTTTTTAGTATATTTTTGAATATTTTGTCATTTCAAAATACTTCATAAACTTTATGCATAGTTTCTTAATAACCTTGATACAGGCAGAGATCCTCATACTTGAAGACATAAAACATACACTGGTCACAAAGGAAAAAATGTATAAACTATATTCCACTAAAATTACAATCTTTTTTATCCAAAGGATACTAATAAAGGAGTCAAAAGTCAAACCAGGGTGAAGATAGTTACAATATATATATCCGACAAAGAAGTGACCCCCAGATATAAAAAGAACTTCCTTAGTGAGAAGAAAAACACATGACCCAACAGAAAAATGAATGAAAAACTTAAAACAGGCATTTCATAAAAAAGAATATCCAAACATCCAACAAATATAAGTAACTGCTATACTGAAACTGTCAAGTAAAACCCTAAAATGATTCTTCTACCAGAATGGATGAAGTGAGAAAGAGAACACTGAACACAAGCAAAAGAAGAACAGATTAAACTCTCACACATTCCAGGTGGGAGAGCAGTTCACTTGTGTAGACACTGGCAAACAGTCCAGCTGTTTCCATAAAAGGCAAACACACACACATCCCAGGGCTCAGGGTAGCACTCTTCTCACCAGCCAAAAATGAAAAAAAAAAAAAACCCTCAAATGTCCATTAGCAGCAGGATGGATAAATATTGGTCTACTCATATAACTATACACTATACAACAGTAGGAATGAGCCAACTACAGCCACCTCCTACAGCAGGGCTGAAGGCTCACAATCACAGCCCTGAAATACAGTAGAACTCAGAGAACAGTCGGTCAGGTGTCATTTATACCAAGTTCAAAAGTCAGGTGAGTAGTTATCCTTGGTCAACTGGACCTGGAGGGGCACACAAGGGAAATTCTTTAATTCTGCTGGAATTCTATTTTCTCACCCTGGTACTGGTCATAAAAGTGTACATAAAAACTCAACAAGCTGTACATTCATTCTTACACTTTTCTGAATGGATATTATATTTCAATGAAATGTACCAACAAAAACTACACAAAGGAAAAAAAAAAAAAAACATGAGAAAATGTCTTTCTCAAGACAGGGAAAAGCCTTCTGTGACATAAAACCCAGGATCCACAAAAGATGAATATATTCGCCTACTTAACAAGTCTTAAAGTGCATGACAAACCCCACAATAAGCACTGTTAAAAGACAAACAACTATTAGATAAACTATTTATAATGTCAGTGACAAAGGGCAAAACCTGTAAGAAAAAAGCCAATAACCCAGAAGAAAAATGGGCAAAGGAATAGACAGTTTGAAGAAAAGGAAATCAAGTAATTCAAATGTATGACAAGATGTTCAGTATCACTCATTAAGCCAGAAATAAAATTTAAACCTACAATGAAATTCCATTTTTTTTTAATCTTTCAGATACAAATGTGATTAATTCCCTCCTGGAGATAACCCTGAACACTGAGAACTATGCAAGTTGGTAGGATCGCTCTACATCCAGGACAAACACACATAACCATTCAATCCCACAAATCCCCCTCAAGGAAATTATTCTATACATACTTGCCAATGTATAAATTATATGTAGTTAATAAAATAAAATAGTGAATAAATGTCAATTAATGGATAACTGGTTAAATAGAGTACACCGTACACTAGAACACTATGCATTTTAGTTTGCTTTTATAAGAATGGAGAACAACTTTACATATTGATATAGAAAACATTCCAAGTTAGAACATAGAGTTTAAAAAGGATAAGTAGGAGAACAGTGCATAAGCATGGCAACCTCTGCACAGAAATGATATACACATTTGCTTGTACATATGTATAAAACACCTTTAAAAAGATATCCAAGAATACTGTATTAGATTAAATCTGAAATTCCATCAATTCTAAGATGTACAATTATTTTATGGCCCAATAAGAACAAGTATCACCAATTAAACTATGACCATATTTTTTATCATATAGAACTGTATCTTATTTTTCTTGAGTGATTCCTTTAGATTTAGATACAAATATCATTTAATCACATCTGTGCTTAAATAAAAAGGAAAATATTTGTAAAATAGATTGTCTTTAGATGTGAAACCTAACTCTTCTGAAGCATTTTCAACTCATTTGTCAATAGTATAATGATCGTCTGTGCCATCAAGACATTTCTTTTTTAAATGCTCGATTATTGTCTCTGATATTCCTCCAAGCTGTGTGACAGGGTAATCCTTTGCATGTATCTCAGTAATACACGGAGAAGGCAATGGCACCCCACTCCAGTACTCTTGCCTGGAAAATCTCATGGACGGAGGAGCCTGGGAGGCTACAGTCCATGGGGTCGCTAAGAGTCGGACACGACTGAGCGACTTCACTTTCACTTTTCCCTTTCATGCACTGGAGAAGGAAATGGCAACCCACTCCAGTGTTCTTGCCTGGAGAATCCCAGGGACGGCGGAGCCTGGTGGGCTGCCGTCTATGGGGTCGCACAGAGTCGGACACGACTTAAGCGATTTAGCAGCAGCAGCAGCAGCAGTAATACAACTGAAAACTTTCCAAAAACTTGGAATTGTTTTATCTAATTTTCAGGATCTCCTTTTTTCAGGTTCTGCTAAGTAGCCCTACTCACACTTTACTGTGCATACAAATCTTTTTAACATTTGACCTGTTTGCTTTTATTTATACCTGTCTATATATTTCCAACGTATTACTTGGCATGCAATAAAATTATTTTTATTTACTCACAATTCTGTGGCTTTTGAAAATGCACAGAATCATGCAACCACCACCAAAATCAAGATACAGAATAGTTCTCTCAAGCCCCAAACTCCTTGTGCTGTTTCTTTGCAGTCAAGCCTCCTCACACACCCAGTCCCAAAGGATCAGTGAGTGATTCTCTACTCCTGTAAGGGCTGCCTTTCCTAGACTGCCACAGAATGGAATCATATAGTCATAATCTTTTAATCAGGCTTCTTACCCTTTACATAATTCATTTGAGATTCATTCATGTTGTTATGAGTTTATCAATTAGGAACCAGATTTAACTGAAAAACAGATAATCCTTAGTATAGAAGGCTTTATTAAAAAATATTATTAGGTACACCTTTTTGATTAATTGGAGAAGGCAATGGCACCCCACTCCGGTACTCTTGCCTGGAAAATCCCATAGATGGAGGAGCCTGGTAGGCTGCAGTCCATGGGGTCGCTAAGAGTCAGACACGACTGAGAGACTTCACTTTCACTTTTCACTTTCATGGACTGAAGAAGGAAATAGCAACCCACTCGTGTTCTCGCCTGGAGAATCCCAGGGACGGTGGAGCCTGGTGGGCTGCCACCTATGGGGTCGCACAGAGTTGGACACGACTGAGGTGACTTAGCAGTAGCAGTTTGATTAATATTTTTGATCAGGAACTAAAGGCACAAAGCCATTTAGATATAATTTTTTATACACTTGAGATACACACTCATCAACAAAGGAACAAGAATCCTCTTTTATTTAATCTTTAATCTTAAAAACAGAAAACTGTAGTTTGAAGATGGTGTGACATAAAGCAAAGAATTACATTATTAATATACTAAGTTTCTGTTCTATGACTATAGAACAGTGTGTTTCCCCTTTTAGAGAATTAAGTTACCATATAACAGTCACTGTTAAATATGTAATACAATATAATTCCTACCTGATCATCATCTTCTACAACCACCAACGTTAGTTTATTCTTCTTAAAATCCAATCTGGTTATCTTGGGCCTATAACAATATGAGAATAACAGCCAGATTTCAAATAAATGTCCTCGAAGTTTAAAAAACTTGCTGTTACTTCAATGCATTGATCATCTTACTTCTGAACTGAAAGCTGGTAAGAGGGTAAACATAACCTGTACTGCTCAGCAAAAACATCTCCAATCTAAAAAATAGTTAAGATAACAGAAAAAAATTTCAAAAGCAATACCTTTGGCAAAACTTATGCTGCACATATATAAGACATTAAAAAGGTTAAGGAAAAACTAAAATGAACATATACATATATATATATACATATATATATATCATATATATTCACAGGTTCCTATGGTAGAAGAAATTCTCCAAGCCTAATAATGTTACAGCAGCAGCACAGGAACTGGACACAGGAAAAAAGATAAAAGCTTTCTAAAAGGCATTAAAAAAACCCAGATTACTGATTTTCAACTCTTTTCTATAGCCACTTTACGGTCAAAGACATCTTTAATTTAAAAAATAAAAAAAAACGTAAACCTCACTTTATGGCCTACTTTCCAACTCCATCTCCCACCTGTACCACAATTCTAAGCAACCCACCAAACTTATCTCTGTGCTTCTATGAACTGTGAGTGTGAAAACAACATGACTCTCACTAATTTTTAAATATACCTACATAAAACAGAATTGCACAATAGATCTTGTTTACAAGAGCTGTATTAAAACAAGGAGTAAAGGAATGTAATAGGAGAATCTGGCACTCAGGTGTAACAAATTCTTACACAATGCCAAGTAGGTGGCAGGTGCTCTCCTAAGTGTTTCATGTGGTGTATTAGTTCAGTCGATTTTTATGAGGTAGTACACAAGATGCTCTCTTTATCTCTCAACCTGGAGCTCCTCTGGCCATAAGGATGTTCCATCTGCCCCAGGGCAGGCTGGAAAGGTCAGAGAGTCAACACATAAAGAACTAGGGAAATACACAGCCCATCAAGGGACAGTTATAAATAGGTGTTACATTCGAATCTCCCAGGGACTCTCTAGGAGATGCAAAAATAAATGAAATAATATCTTCAACTTTTTGAGGGAAAATAATTTTCAATCCAAAAGTCCATTCTAAGCCCAATTATCAAGAAAGCGTTAAGAGAAGACTAAATAATTTTAAGGTATCCAAGGATTTAAATAATTTACCTCTAATAGTCTTTTCTTAAGCATCACCTGAGGGTAGACATCAGAAAAACAAAAGCAAAGAAAGGAAAATGTGGAAGACAACATAGATTCATAACTGAGAAAACAGGAAAAAGAAGTGTCAAGACAGAAAGCAGCCTGGAAGAGTCAACAGTTACAACTGGAAAAGAGCAATCTCAGGAAACCCTGGAGAATTTGAAATAACTTAAGATGCTGGGAAAGACTGAAGGCGGGAGGAGAAGGGGGCGACAAAGGATAAGATGGTTGGATGGCATCACAGACTCAATGGACATGAGTATGAGTAAACTACGGGAGTTGGTGATGGACACGGAGGCCTGGAGTGCTGCAGTCCATGGGGTCGCAAAGAGTCAGACATGACTGAGCGACTGAACAGAACTGAAGAAGACAAAGGCAGGTCACTTAAAGGGATGTGTGGGATGAGTAACAGCTAAGGCTCTAGGATAACAAAGGAAACATAATCCCAGTTGAGTTCAAGGATTTCAGAGCTGATCAAGAAAAAGACAGGAGCAAAGACAACAGTATCACACGATGAGCTCTACTGAGAAGTATCCCTTCACACCACAGATCTTCCCAAGAAAGCAGTCCAGGCCCCCATGCAGGACAGAAGAGGAAGGAGGAAGGGGGCCAGGGATGGGGCTTCTGTGTCTACCAGGAGAGGCCTCTGAGCCACAGAGCTCCAAAGGGCAGTAGAGGTGTGGGGGCTCTTACAGCTACAGGATTTGCTTATCTACAGCTGGCTAACAGATGTGAAGTGCAGTTTGCAATAAGACATGCAAAACACGCAGGCTCTGAAAGGCTAAAACTATTACTTGCTGGCCTATATTTAAAGCAACTGGGTGTTTAAGAATTTGAGTTTGGCACTGGCAGACTTCAAGTGAAGGGTCCTGACGTGCTATGAAGGAGGAAACAACAGAGGTACAGACAAACCAGTATATTATACAACAGCCCTCTTCAGCCCCTGCATATAACCCCAGTGTACTACTAAGCTTTACACCAGTTCCAACAGAGACATTAAAATATGAACACTATTTCCCGATTTTCAGCTTTTAAAAACAACCAAACAAAACCTGAAGAACTTGATTATGGTTATGAAATCCAAGTAATACCTACCCTTGATGTAAAAGTAACATGCAAATATAATTGAAACATATGGATGACAGCAGTTGGGACTCAGAAAGAGAAGCACAGCTCCAAAGGAGGATAAAAGTATTAGTATCTCCTTCCTATACAGTAAGGGGCGGGATTTCCTGGTAGCTCAATTGGTGAAGAATCCGCCTGCAATGCAGGAGACCCAGGTTCGATTCCTGGGTCGGGAAGCTCTCCTGGAGAAAGGATAGGCTACCCACTCCAGTATTCTTGGGCTTCCCTGGTGGCTCAGGCAGTAAAGAATCCATGGGAGAGCCGGGTTCAATCCCTGGATTGGGAAGATCCCCTGGAGGAGGGCATGGCAACCCACTCCAGTATTCTTGCCTTGACAGAGGAGCCTGGCGGACTACAGTCCATGGGGCTACATCTCCGTGGACAGAGGAGCCTGGCAGGCTACAGTCCATGGGGTCGCAAAGAGTCAGACATGACTAAGTGACTAAGCACAGCACAGCATACAGGGAGGAGCAGGGAGTAAAAGGACTGTGGAACAAGAAACACTAAAAAACAGCCACATAACCACATGACACAGGGAGTGTCCATGTGAACAGTTAATACACAGAACTAGATAATATTTATGTTAAGGTATGTATTTTGGCATATGTTGAAACTAAGAGGAAATGCAATTAAGAGTTTTAAAAACTGGCTTGGGGAAGCAGGACTACAGATGAATAGGAGGATAACAGGAGAGAGTTGCAATTCACTTACAAGCTTGTCAGAACTGCATCCAAATTCTATTTTATGTTCTAACTTCATATAAGTGTTTTTATTCATTAAAAAAACAAAACAGTAATTATCTTTGACATTAACTCTGCTTACCAAAAAAATAAGCCAATTTTGGTCTCTCCTTCAAAAACAAGGACTCCTGTTGGGGTCAGTCCCAAGCTGTAGTCGTTCCCATCTCTGGCCTAATTTCAGGGGAGCAATATGTGTTAGCTTTATCTGCATAAAATAGGGTTCACATTTTCATAGGACTGTTTTTCTTTTCATACTGAATTATATTAATTACATACAGGCTAATATTAAAGTGAAAGGTGCTTTCAACAATTAAAACATCCAAAATAACATTCTCAGGAAACCTCATGCATATTTAGTTCATTGAGACACTATAGGTTTAAGGTATGTGTTCACTGGAAGACATACAGGTAGTGACACCACCACACCAAAGAAAGCTTTCCGGAGTCTTCCCAAATTCTAGTCACTATTTAAATCACAGATTTTGAAAAAGACTGCATTTCTGGGAAAATTGAGCTTTTAAAACTAAAAATAACAAATCACTCCATAAATTATACTAGACTAGAGCTTATCAATGCAGAAGAGCATGGCAGCCCACTTCAGTCTTCTTGCCTGGAGAATCTTATGGACAGAGAATCCCTCAGGCTAAAAGTCAATAGGGTCACAAAGAGTCAGACATGACTGAATCGACTTAGTATGCATGCAGGCACAGCTTATCAAAGTCCCCTCAAGCTACAAATTTTCAACTTTACCTTCTAAATTATTTTCATTTTTACAGAGCCTACTCAAGCTTACATGATAAAAGATGATATGAATATGAAGTGAAAGAATAAAAAGTGATTCAAAAACTAAAAAAAGAGAAAACAACAGTGACAACTTAAAACCACAGACACACCTCTTTGGAAATTTTGGCTGTCTTCTTTCTTATAACAAGTTTTTGTGTGAGACTCTCATCATTCAGTATTTACTCTCAATCTTCACACCCACACATCCAAAGTACCCAGTATAGCCCCTGAAAATTACACACTCTCCTTCATACTAAGAGATTCCATAGTTACCTTGAGTCTTGAAGGAATAACTTTCTTAAAAGGCATCACAACACAGTGCTTACCTTGACTACATGCATATCAACCCCATACATTTCTAACCACTTGGCTTTATTCAGATAATTGGTTTCAGCTTGTGCTGGTGTCTGACCTCTGAAATTTAAAAAATAATAAATTTTAAGATGATTATAAATATACAGTGAATTCTATGCTAAGTAAGAGAAACAGAAGAAAACAAACGTGAAATTACTGTTGCGGAGATGTTAAAGTACCTGTATTCTTTCCATTTCTCAAATATAGCGAGCTCCATCTCTTCTGTCTGAATAGGCACAAACCTGAACTCAGACACAAGTTCAGGACTGTGCTCGGCAAGGTCGTAGTCACCAAGTTCAGCTACAAATGTTAAGTTTCACAAGGTTATGTTTTGTCAATGTTTACTTCCTGCTGAATCCTTCTTCAAAACCTACTTATTAATAGAAGATTAGACTTTCTTAAACTACAAGGCATTCATAACACCCAGACTATTACCAAAAATAAATCCAGCTTAGACTTGTGACTTATCTGTCTGTATGCACAAGTCATATAATTGTGGCTAGTAGTATATTTTCAATTAAATGTCTTACTCCTAATTGAGTCATACTATACAATGCTTAGCTTTTGAAAATCTCTTTTAGCCTTCCACAGAGAAAGAGCTTTTGACTGTATATTGAATAACCAAAAATAATTCAGCAATCCTTTAAAAAAAACAATTAGCTAGCATCTGCTAAGAAGCTATTATGCATACAACATGACATCAAACATCACTTTAAGATATAATCATTGTCCCCCTGGAATTTTAAATTATTAATCCCAAAGAAATAAAAGATAAAAGTTACTGGATAGTGCACACACATTTATGTGCCCATCTGCGGTTACCTCTGAACTGGGTTTGGGGATGGAGGGAAAATGATGATTCTCATTTTCTGTTCTTTAGTCTTCCTTTAAAAAATATTTTACTTAAATTAAAACACTTCCATTTTGATAAAAAATTTGGCCATGGAGAGAAAAGGTACATGAGTCC
Source organism: Okapia johnstoni (assembly GCA_024291935.2). NCBI lineage: Eukaryota > Metazoa > Chordata > Mammalia > Artiodactyla > Giraffidae > Okapia > Okapia johnstoni. The sequence continues at coordinate 46,360,718 of CM044319.1, read as the reverse complement.
TACTTTGAGATAATCATAAAAATGGTAATAATTTACTGTTTACTAAGCATCTACTTTACACAACAGTCTTATTTCAGACATACTGTCATTTAACTTCACAACAACCTTGGAATATATTCTCACTCCCACTTCACTGCTGAAGAAACTGCTCTTCTGTCTGTAACATTAAGTTTGTTTTTTCTTTTTTTCTTTTTAACTTTTTATTTTATATTGGAGTATAGCCAATTAACAATGTTGTGCTAGTTTCTGGTAGACAGCAGAGTGACTCAGCCATACATACACATGTATCCATTCTCCCCCAAACTCCCCTCCTCTCCCGGCTGTCACATAACACTGAGCAGAGTTCCCTGTGCTATTCAGTAGATCCTTGTTGGTTTTTCATTTTAAATACAGCAGTGTGTACATATGGATCCCAAACTCCCTAACTATCCTTTCCTCCCATTCTTCCCCCCTTGGCAACCATAAGTAGAACACAAGTTCTTTTAAAGCCCCAAACTAAATCTGCTACATAATGTTGTTCAGGATATATACTAAAATGGTGAAGAAAAACTAAACTTGAGTGTGTGATAAAACTGATAAAGATTGTTCTGATAAAACAGAAAATCATATATGAGGGCTTCTATGGTGGGCCTTAAAGACTCCACACTTCCACTGCAGGGGGCATAGGTTGGATCCTTGGTTAGGGAAGTTCCACATGCCACAAGGTGTGGGCAAAAAAAAAAAAAGTCATAAACAAGAAGCAAGGAACTAATTTTATGAAGAGGAAGTAATACTTCAGTTAATTTACTCTTAAGGACCTTAATAATCAGTAGGATTTGGTAAACTACTAGACACAGGACAATGAGACGCGTAAGACACAGGATGAATTTTGAGGAATCGGAAAAACAATAATACTAAGCCCACTCGGCAGCCATAGTGTCAGATGAGTACGAGCAGCTCTCCTCTGAGGCCCTGAAGGCTGCCCATATTTGTGCCAATAAGTACATGGTGAAAAGCTGTGGCAAAGATGGTTTTCACATCTGAGTGGGGCTCCATCCCTTGCACCATGCTGTCCTGCACTGGAGCTGATAAGCTCCAGACAGGTATGCAGGGTACCTTCGGAAAGCCCAGGGCACAGAGGCTAGGGTCCACATTGGCCAAGTCATAATGTCAAGCTGCAGAACAAGGAGCTTGTGATTGAGGCCCTACTGAGAGGCAAGTTCAAGTTTCCAGGCTTCTAAAAGATCCACATCTCCAAGAAGGGGGGGATTTACTAAGTTTAATATGGATGAATTCAAAAACACAGCTCATCCCAGATGGCTGTGGGGTCAAATACATCCCTAATTGTGGCCCCTGGACGAATGGTGGGCCCTGCACTCATGAGAGCCCTGGTGCTGTCCCCTCCTTACTCGTGCCCACCAGTAAATCCTACTTTCCTGTCCCCCCCACCCCCCAAAAAATGGTAACCATGGGAAAAAGAGAAAGTAAGAAAAAGATTTTATTTAGGGAAAAAATATAAGTAGGGTTAAGAGATAATATAACAGAGCTATATGCATGAATCAGACAGTAAATATTTAGTAAGCATTACTTTAAATAAGTGTTTTGTTAAACACACAAAAATGCCCAAAGATCATTTTCAAGAAGTATAAACTTTGGCTGTCATGAAACTTACAAAATGAGACACAGAATGTACGAAGCAGTAAGTGGTGGAACACAGATATTGAAAATGACAGCTTTTCTATAGATCTGAGAGTTTCAGAATTCTCACACAGCAATTAGTAGAACACTAAAAATGTGCTTTCAAGAAAAGATGCATGCAATTATGCACTGTGATCATTACAGTTCTAAAGGTACAGCACTTCCAAACTAGTATCCATCCAACATTTCAGCAGATGAGAAAACAAGTTTTAATCTGTAGACAGACTACAATTTACATTAGCAGCAAATTTCTGAAGTACAGAAATTTCCTTCAGTCACCAATTACTCTATCAACAGAAAAATATGCTTTCCAAAATGGAAGTACAAAATCAGCAGATTAGGTTTATCATAAAACATTAAAATTTAGTCTATTAGCCATACAATGGAAAATAAATACTACTGATTTAAAGGGGCTGGGGATAATACAGAATCACCCAAAAAAGCATAAAATTACTAATGTCTTAATTATTAAATGTTTTTATTCTAGTATATACAGATACTCCAGACAAAATGTTTCTTTCCATTTTATGAACAAAGGCAAATTATTATTTTCCTAAAATGTCAATTTTTTCAGAAGAAAATGCCTAAGTTTAACAAATATTTGATCAGTGTAACAAGGTACAAAAGGGTAAGTTTTTCACTAATCTCATTGACTGGAAAACACTTTTTAAAAAATTCTTAAAACAACCATCAGGAACTTTTAAATACATGCTAAGTATTTCTTTTCATGGACTTATTTTTAAGAATAAGACAAAAGAAAGCAAGCCAGGTGGCTACAGCAACAATTTACTCATACATCCCTGCATTCTTTATAAAAAGAAAAAACTTGCTGAGGGTCCAACCATATCATGTATTGAATTATCAAGCAGACTGCAAATTCTGCTTGAAAATACTACTAGACAGAAAGGTAGCAAATAAAGTTAAAGGGAAGGAAAAGAAGGCAATGCTCTGAAACAAGGGAGTCAGAGCCGGATACTGATGCAAGATTACACAAACACAGGTATTTCTCTTCTGGCATGTCACTATGAATCTTCTGAGAGGCTTCAAACACACACAAAGAAGAATTATGCTTCACTCTTAACAGCGGACATAAAAACTGCTTACCTTGCAAGTTATAAGCTGCCAACTGAACCGCTGTATCAAAGGGACACTCTAATCTGAGACCAAAACATAAATGTGTTAAATAAGCCAATGTCACAACCTCTGTTTTATGATAAATGGAAATAAGACATACTTTATGTTGACTGCTTCTTTTTCATATTTAACTCTGAACTTATTTTTTCAACTACTCAAGAAAACATGGTTTACATTAAACTAATACTCACTTTCCACTGAGAATATCTTGTTTTAACTGAAGAACAAATAAATACCTATGAAAAATAAAAGGCACAAATTTAACAGAACAATCTACCGTGAAAAATAATCCTGCCCTTCTAATTTGAGAAGAAACATTCTTAATTACAAAACTTTACCCACAATAAAGTCTATAAAGGAAAAAGAATATGAAACAAGGAGCATCCAGCATCAGAAGGATGCACTGGAGTTCAGGACACTGTCTCAAAAGACAAGATTTAAAGCAAATTCCTGAGAATGAGCTCTGTAATCGGACAACACAGCCACCTCGTATATGAAGGATACAGCTACATATACACAGATGACAGCTACACTCTTATCCATCAGGAGAATATTCAAGACGAAACCCTTCTAAAGGGATTCAGCAATTCAATTTTTTACTTAATAAAAGTAGTACATGTGCATGAGTCATAGATATGCAATACAGACTCAATGGATAAATACTAAGGCGGCAAGACAAAATGAAAATAAGTTTCTGTAACTTATTTAAAGTTATTTAAGACCATTCAAGAGAAATCAGGATTCAATATTTTCATTACTCAATAGTATGTCAATAAAGAAAGTCAGGAGCCAACCTGAAATAACTCTCAGTGGCGAAAACTAGATAATTTTGAACATTAATAAACATAAAAAGGTAATATATTAAAATAGGACAGCACTGTTTAAAATTCATGAGTTGATAGTGATACTTGAAAACTTTCTAGTTACTTCTGCAGGATATTAGAGAACCAACTGCTTATTTTGAAAATTGGTAAATAAAGGAAAACATCCTACACTTAAAAAAACACTGTCTCAAAATGAAATTCCCTTGTCAGGTATCCTGTTACCAGGACTAAGTATCCATTTCATAAGCTGTCTGTAAAACTTACGGAATTATTGAGGTAATCTTCCAACATCTTTAGCTAGTCTAACTGAAACCTGACTCTTGTATATAACTCTAGATAGTGGTCTTACCGGGTCAGCTCTTCACGAAGGTTATTTGGTTCTGAGGAATAAAACTTAACTCGAAGATGCAGACAATAGGGTGAACCAACTGCAATTAAAAGAAAAGGGGGGGGGGGTAATTTTTTCAATACAGCTATTTAAATAGTAAGGATTTTCAGTCAGTAAATTTGTCAAAAATCTACTTAAGTGGACAGAAGAGAATAGATTATTGCAGCAATAATTCAGGTTACACTGTAGGCTTAAGCCTAACACAATCAGTAGACTTTTTAAATGTCCCAACCACCATGCAGCACTATCACATCATCTGTCCTCCCAAGAACAGACAGCTCCAGATGAATTCCAAAAGTTTAGGGCCAAATATGTCAAATAAAAATAGTCTTGACTGTGTACGCCAACAGCCCGACACAGCTGCTGAGCTGTATTTCTTGAGAGCAAAGAGAACACCTGTTGTTAACTGTACATGGCAAATTCACTCACATCCTTTCCAATTCACTTCACCACTTCACTAACCTCTATATAATCAGAGATCCCATTATTTTGCAAAAAGATTTGAGGTGCCCTAAAATCTTGTACTACAAAAAACATGATGGACTATGGACTGGACACAGGTATTTTTCCCTACCACTAGGAATAATACTGACATTTTATGTGAATAACTTCTTTTCATTAGTCTTAACAACAACAACAAAAAGTTACAGCCTTAAAGTCTCAAAATACTTTCTAAAGCAGGGAAGATATCAAACAGAAAAATTCCAATGTAAGTAACTATTAAACAGAAGTTAAGCATCTCATGGGAACTCAATCTCATTTCCAAACTGCAAGCCTGTGTCCTAGAAACAAAACAAACAAACAAACAAACAACATGAATCTAGATTACCATCAACCTCATATAATTTAAGAGATGGGTCAATATATCAGATTGAAATTATTTTTAAAAAATGGAGATGCTAAGAAACTCATCAGAAACATGATTTATGTCCCAACTATGACAAACCAGTTTCTAATATGCAATTATATATAATTCAATTTCCAATTTTTTTCAAAATTTTTTCAACACTTACTTTTTACTTGCTTTTTGATGCTTTTTGTACCATCCAACCAATGCTGAGAACAAAAACAAAAAGTTAGCTGTTAAGCAGAGAGAGAATTTAACATTTTAATTACTAAAAGTTAATTTTCATCACGCTTTTGCTGAAGGAAATATTTCACAAGAGAAAAACAGAAATGAGACTAAAAATTGGGGTGCAGATGAATGCTGATCTACCCAGAACACAGAAACATAGGACACATATGAAAAAAAGAAAGACGTACAGCCAGATACATGACTTCTTAAACACATTTCATCTGCTCTTAGTAATAAAGATGGTATTTTAAATTTTGCCCTTAGTTTTTCTCACTGTTCCCAAAAAAGAGGACTCTTCCAAAACTGGTAAAATTAGAAGTATGCATCATCATATTCTAATTCTTTAATAAAACTATGAGATTTATTAACAGATCATAATCCCAAGTTAGGTGAAATAACAATTTCACTTATTGGAAATATATACTACTAAAGTAGTAGTCTTTGAAAGAGCTTACACTATAAAATTAGATCTTTCTCACAACCAAGACCCTATTAAATAACCAGTCTTTGCTCTTTTGCTTTACCAAAAAAAAAAAAAAAGTAACAGTCTTGATTTCCATAACCTTTTCACTCTGAAATGCACAAAACACAAACAGATCAGAAGCAATTCCAGAGGCTTGCACTGATAAACCATTCCTAGCCCACTTCCTACAATTAATGCCTTTATACTAAGTCCTAACAGGGACAGGATACACTCATTCCACTAAGATACACATGACTGTTCTCTTCAGCATGCTTACAGTCCCAAGCACCCTAAACCAAAGGAGTACTCTTGCGCTACAGTTCACAGAGCTAAGGAATCCAGTCTCAGAACTCCAGACAGGCCAAGCATGGGCAAACAAGACTTCTCTGTTAACAGACTTGTAACTATTTGCTTCTCTTGCCAATTATTTGCCTAGCCTCTTCTCCCCTTTCTCTGCCAAGATCCAAAAGTGAAATTCACAGAACCACTAGTGTGTCAGCAAAGTACCTCTGCACTTCGATACAAGATGGTCAGTAAACATTTCGAAAGGCAGTTAAATAAGGTGCAATACCTTCTTTGGATTCAAGTGTGTAAGCTACTTAGTCAATCATCTCTCATCTTTCAATAAATTCAGTTGGACATCCACTTTTAGGAATATTTTAATCTAGCAAATGTTCAGTTTTATACATCCTTCCATTATCATGCTTGGCCAGCAGTAGGCAGAATACAATTCAATCTATCAGCTGAGAAGAGTTCAACCAGGACAGTGAAAAGTTCACCCATCATGGCTAAGAACAGGAACCTAATATTCAAATACTCTAGACTTAAACTGTGCAAAATACCTACTACAGCCTAATGGCAATCACATACTGGGTATGAGACAAATTTTACTTATATGCCCTATATTGTTTTCTCCCCACAACCAGGAATCTGGGAGTTGCCTATCTTCAGGTTCCATCTATTATACTGCAATGAATTTGTAAGTGAATGCCTGGTCAATTGGGCATGTCGTGCAGCCACAGTGACAGAGATCATACATATAATGAGCATAAATGAGCACACACCTTCTGGGAGGCAATCTGATTATGCCTTAAAAATAACTATGTGGCTGGATGGACCTAGACTGTTATACAGAGTGAAGTTAAGTCAGAGACAGAGAAAGAGAAATATCATATGACATCCCTCATATGTGGAACCTAAACAGAAAAGATACAAATGAACTTACTTACAAAACACAGACTTAGAGAACTCACTTGTGATGGGGGGGAGGGGGCAAGGATGGGGAGAAGGGATAGTCAGGGAGTCTGGGATAGACATGTACACACAGCTATATTCAAAATGGATAACCAACAGGGACCTACTGTACAGCACATGGAACTCTGCTCCATGTTATGTAGCAGCCTGGATGGTAGAGGAGTTTGGGGGAGAATGGATACATGTATTATGTATGGCTGAGTGCCTTCTCTGTTCACCTGAAAATATTACAACATTGTTACTGGCTCTACCCCAGTGCAAATTAAAAAGTTAAAAAAAAAAAAGAACTGTGCTTTTGACTCAGCAATTCTGTATCTAATAATTTTCATGGGGGGTTTAACTCACAAGGAATTATAATCAAAGAAAAGTAGGACAATCTGTATATCCAACAATAGTGTGAACTGATGAAATCAAGTATTTCAACATGACAGAACTATGCAGCAATGAAAAAGAATGAAAGCAAAATAGTTAATAATCTGCAAAATTAAATAATTTTAGTTTTTATTAATTATTTTACTTTCATTCAAATAACAACACATTATAAATTGTTTTGTCAAAATGTACAAATTCGTACAGGTGATCCTTAAACAACAAGGAGCTGACTTCCGTGGGTCCACTCAGATGTGGACTTTTTTCATTAGATATGCATCACAGTACCATACAATCCTCAGTGGGTTGAACTCACAGATCCAGAACCCTGGACACAGAGAAGACTATGAAAGTTACACGCTGATTTTCAACTGCATCCCGAACCCTAACATTAGTCATGGGTCCACTGTGTATGGGCTTCCTAGGTGGCTTAGTGGTAAAGAACCCGTTTGATCCCTGGCTCAGGAAGATCCCCTGGAGGGGAAACGGCAACCCACACCAGTATTCTTGCTTGTAAAATCCAATGGACAGAGGAGCCTGGCGGGCTACAGTCCATGGGGTCACAAAGAGTTGCACACAACTGAGCACCAGAGCCAACACTGTATATATAAACACGACTTTTCTTTCAGACTGAAGGAACCTATGAGATGTTACATCTAGATGGTTGAGATTGTTGATTATAATTTTTCTTTGTATTTTCTTATATTTTCAACTTATTTTACAACAAGCACATTTTTACTCAATTAGGTCCCCCTTATTTTAATATTGTATATAAATATTTATAAGGTTAATTTTTTGGTAATATTAAAACGTGTACAGTCAACAGTCCCTCCAACCCCTGCAAGACCAATCTCTATCACCAAATGCACTCCCCACCTCCCAAGATTACTGGTTTCTGATTCCCTTGAGTTTCTTCAAAGAAAAAAAAAAAAACCTGTGTGTTAGTAAAGAGTAAAGACATTAACAATGGACTGAAAATCAACAGGCTAAATACAAATTTTGAGAGAATAAATTTTAAGGGATATTGAGAAGGAAACATTAACATAAGCTAAACCAATACAATTTCAGAACAACCTAGTCTTTCTTGAAGGGTGGTAACAAATTTTCTCCAGTTTAAGAACATTTATGGCTAGTCTCAAAAGCAAACCTGTAATCTCTAATTTGTGCCCTGAAAGTCTCAGAAGCACATTACACATACAATTCTCCTGGTGAGAAGAAGGATCAGAGTTTTCTTCCAAGTAAGCATTTTAGTCTTTCTATGTGCATCTAACAGCTTCTACACTCTGCACTCCCTTAAGACAACCCAAAACTCAGAAAAAGCATCAAGCACATTCTAAAGCGAAATTCAGGAACTGGGGGAGTTCCTGGTGATGCTCTGGGGAAGGTCTGAGTTCATGTTTGCATATTCGCAAGTCTGTTTTCTTTCATCTCCTCCACATTCCAAGCCCTGGGACTGGAAAATTCAGAGCTCAGAGACAGGCACTGATAGTATTTTCCTTGAATCAGGGTCTTTAGGGGTTGAGTTTAAATTACAGCAGAAGATAAAGGTGAGAACATGCAGATATACACTTTTGGATGCAGAGTGAAGCTAATATGGCTCTTCTTCCTCATATACATTAAAAACAAAATAAATCTCCTAATTTCCTGAAGTGTGGGTAGGTAAACTTAGAATTCAAAGAATATGGGAAGCTACATTTATTTCCATCCTATTGAGCTAGGAACAAAAGAACAATTATTTACTTGTGTATCTTAAAAAATAAATAATATGTAATCACAAACATAACAGCCATAGCTAAACCAGAGTCACCTAGGAAGCTTCCAAAACACTACCATACATACACCCTCACCCCAGGCCCTACAGCTCTTCAAATGAATGATTCCTGACTTCTAACGGCTACACAGCCAGCAGTAGATGCACCACTACTTCTGCTCAAAGGGCAAAGAGCTGGTGGTAGAGAAATGTAAACCATCTTTCCAAACAACTGCCTCTGCAAAAAATATTTCTCCTGGCTCACGGTCTACATTAAATTATTACTTTAAAGCAAATTTTAACACTTTAACCAATTTAACAAATGTTAAAAATCAATGCTATGAAAACAGAAGATCAATCTAACTGAAAACACTTCAATTTACTTTAGATTCCATCATAAATTCTACCTGGGTGATTACTCTTTTGGTGTTAAAAGTCTGTGCTGGGCTTCCTTGATAGCTCAGTCATAAAGAATCCGCCTGCCAATGCAAAAGACACAGGTTTGATCCCTGATCTGGGAAGATCCCACATGCCACATAGCAACTAAGCCTGTATGCCACAACTATTGAACATGTAGTCTAGAGCCTGGTTACTGCAACTATTGAGCCCTCGTGCTGCAACTGCTGAAGCCCACATGCCCGACAACCTGTGCTCCACAACAAGAGAAGCCACCGCAATGAGAAGCCTGTGAAACAAAGAGTAGCTGGGCTCACAGCAACTAGAGAAAAGCCAACACAGCAAGGAAGACCCAGCACAGCCAAAAATAAATAAATAAAATTATTTTTTACAAGTTCTGTATTATAATAAATTCCAAATGAAGACTCAGATGAGCCATTAAAATATATTTTCCACAATACATTTCTGTGCATCATTAGTATACCTTCTCAGGATTCTTAAAAGTCAAATTTATAATGGAAATGTAGATGAGTTAAGCAGATTATACATTCACTCTATGGAAATAAGAGCACATAATCTATTTGGGAAATTTACTTATTTTAACAAAAACAGTTCCCCCTTGTTTTTAGCAAATATATGTGCCTATGTGTGTGTGTTTCTTACAATACAGAATATATATTACACTTAACATATAGGTTATTTTCTATGTATTTTTTTACTCCCCACTACTTTATTGAATTTTATTGTTTAAGTTCTCAGTCACAATCCAATCCAATCAGCTACCAACAGTGATCATTTCACCTCCTCCTTTCCAAAGTTTATGTTTACAACTGCATTTGCTGTTACTTCTATTAAAATAATTTAATAGCAGTGGTAATACGGGGTATCTTTGTCACCTGCCTGTCTTTAATAGGGGCTTTCACAGTGGCTCAGTGGGGAAAGAATCCACTTGCAATGCAGGAGACACAGGTTCGATTCCTGGGTTGGGAAGATCCCCTGGAGAAGGAAATGGCAGTTTGCTCCAGTATTCTTGCCTGGAAATCGCATGGACGGAGGAGCCTGGTGGGTTACAGTCCATGGAGTTGCAAGAGTTGGACACGACTAAGCATGCATGTCTTTAGTAGGAATGAGTCTATTGTTTCTCTATTAATCTAAAGTTGTTTGTTGTATTTACATCATCAAAACTCTGTACATAAAGAGAGTAGAGCCCTAGAGCAACCACCAGGTCTGTTCTTACAGGTGGACTACCTATCTGTCCAACATCTACCACCATCCCTAGAGATGGGCACACCTTCCAAAGCTAGGCTGGGCCTACAACACAGAGAGAAGGAAGGTCAATTCCACATAGGTCAAAGTCCATGAGGTTTATTCAAGGCACTCTGGTGTCAAGAAGAAGGGGCTTCACAGGCCACCAAAACCATCTGATAAGAATTCAAGAGAAGAGTATCATCTGCCCGACCTCAGAGACCTCAGATAAGCAAGCGTCTGCAGGCCAGACAGAGCTTACCACACAACGTCTGCAGTGCTCAGAAGAGCTGCATTCTAACCCGAACAAGAACTGCCTCTTCCCTTAGCTCAGTGATCTGAGATCCACCATGGAGGGATCTACTCCACAGCCTCCAGGGGTGCACTTGTGGAACACCTCCCCTCCCTAATGTTCCCCCAGTCAAGTGTTCTCCAGCTCTCAATTTTGGATCAAACACCTCCATTTCCATTTGTACTGAGTGTTGTGTAAACTAAATGCCTTAAACTTCAATTCATGAGTTACTTATCTTTCTTTTGTGGTTGATATTTGAGTGTCCATCTTTTTTAAATGCAGTATGGTAGAGGGAGATGAGCATAAATGAAGTGTCAGGTGCCTGTTCAGAAGCAGTACACATCACACAAACTCACATTCTATGACCAAAAGCAAGTACAATGGCCAAAACCTAGCATCAACTGAACAATAAAGTAGCAACGTCTTAGAGCAAACACAGGAACCAACCCCATAATATACAATGCATGATGAATTATATCAACTAATACTGAATCATCTTTGCATTTCTGAAAATACACTCCACCTGATCATTATGTATTGTTCATACTTTTGATAGTGTATTTTATTTTATTCAATAGTATATACTTTCAATAGTATAAATACATGATACACACTAGTAATACATATAATGTATATTAAATATAAATACATTAGAAAATGTTATATTGAATATAATAATACATATAAATAATACATAATAATAAACATAGTATGCTATTTTACTTAGGATTTTTACACAGAGACCAAGCGAAGTTATATATATATAAACAAACCAATACTTAAATTGATTTAAGAAAAAGGCAAAAAATAACTACTGATGTGGTGTTTTCCTTTTTCTCCAAGTATTAGGAGAAATACTACCTATGTTTCCCTTTCCTGAACATAAATGTTTACAATCTACGTAATTCATTCTTCTTGAAAAATTTGATTGGGCCAGTTAAAATTCTAAGCTCCAAATATGAAGTTTGAAAAACTTCATCAACCAGAGGTCACAAACATATAGACAGAACAGAGTATTAAATCTTTACTGAGACATGTTTTGTTTGGTTTACACTATATTTTTCACATTCTTTTACTGAAATGTTCACAGGAAGCTGCAATTATAATAACAAGAGGTCCTGCTATCGCCTCTCTCTCCCCCAACACTTCCACCTTACATAACTACAGTATAAAACTAAAATCAGACACTGCACAGTGTGCATATACAGTTCTATGTCACTTTATCACACATCTCAATTCCTGACCTGATACCACAATCAAGATAAAGATATATTCCATTATCACCAATAGCTCCCTCATACTTCTACTCTATAGACACATCCACTCCTACCTCCAACATCCCTAAACCTCAGCAACCATTAACCTGATCTCTCATTTTTGGAGACTGTTACATACACGGAAGTATATGGTATGTGACCTTTGGAGATTGACTGTTTTTACTCCACATAATGCCTTTGAAATCCATCCAAGTTGTGTGTGTCAACAGATTTTTGTTTTCTACTGCTGAGTAGTATTCCAAGGTAAGAATGTGTCAGTTTCTTTAATCATTAGCTTACTGTAGGACACTGGCTTTTTCAAGTTTTTTGCTATTACTAATAAAGCTGTCATGAACAATCATGCACAGGTTTTTGTGAAGAAATAAGTCTTCATTTCTCTGAAATAAATGACCACACATACAATTGCTGAGTCATATGTAAGTGTAAGTTTATCTTTTTAAGAAGTTGTTAGACTATTTTTCATACTGGCTGTACCACTCCCAAAACCAATGTTTGAGAGATCCAGTTTCTCCACATCTTCATAAGCATTTAGAGTTATCATAATTTTTTATTTTAGCTGTACTCACAGATGTATAGTGATGATGTCTCACCGAGGTTGTTTGTACATTTCCCTGATGTCAAGGGCTGCTGAACATTTTTGTGTGTTTATTTGCCAACTGTATACATCCTCTTTGGGGAAAAGCAAAATGTTTTAATTTTGATAAAATCCATTTTATTGATTAAAAATGATCATGTTTTTGGTATCATACCTAATAACTCTTCTCCAAGCCCCAGGTCTCAAAGATGTTCTCATACATTTCTAAGTTTATAGCTTTACATCTTATACTAACGTACACTATTTTTGAGTTAATTTCCGTACAGGTATATGGTTTAGGTCAGGTTTCATGTTTTTGCTTGATATCCAACTGCTCCAGCACAATTATTAGGACTACCCTTCTTTGACTAAATTACACCGGATATCTTGTCAAAAATCAGTTGGCTGGCCATACTCATGCAGAGCTCCCTATTTTGTTTCATTGATTTATGTGTCTGTGGTTCTGCCAATACCACGCAGTCCTATTTACAGTAGTTATACGTCTTGAAGCTAAATACAGGAATTCCTCCCACTATTTTTCTTTTTCAAAATTGTTTTTTAGGTATTCTAGATCCTGTGCCTTTTCATGTAAGTTTTCAAATAATTTTGTCTGTATCTACAAAGGATTTTCTGAAATTTTAACACAAATGGCATTCAACTTGAATATCAACTAGGAAAGAACTGATTACTTTGCCAAGTCTTCTAAGCCATGCACACAGTATGCCTCTCCATTTATTCAGCCTTTTTCTGATTTCTTCCATAAGTCATTGTTTTTTAAAATTTAACCAGTATTTTTTAAAAATGAAAGATTTACTCTAAAAATATGGATCTCTAACTTCTCTTAAAATATTAATACCTGAAGATCCAGCAAAGTTATTTGGCAACAAATGACTAGCGATAAGTGGTATCTGCCCCTCCAATTCCTTTTTTGAGGGAAAGTGATATGCTCCCTACTTCAACACAATTCCTCTACAAATCAACAGACAGCTACATGTCAGCTACAATTTATCAACATGTTGGTCTTTTTCTGAATCTGAATCTATCAAAAAATGGAAAAAGAAAACGTATCAATAAAAAGGAAAATGCATTTGAGTCAGTTCTTATGAGGTGAAATAGAATTGCCAACATCCGTTGGATCACTGAACAAGCAAGAGAGTTCCAGAAAAACATCTACTTCTGCTTTACTGGCGACGCCAAAGGCTTTGACTATGAGGATCACAACAAACTGTGGAAAATTCTTCAAGAGATGGGAACACCAGACCATCTTAACTGCCTCCTGAGAAATCTGTATGCAGGTCAAGAAGCAACAGTTAGAACTGGACACGGAACAACAGTTCAGTCCCTCAGTCATGTCCGACTCTTTGCAAACCCATGGACTGCAGCACGCCAGGCCTCCCTGTCCATCACCAACTCCCAGAGTTTACTCAAACTCATGTCTATTGAATTGGTGATGCCATTCAACCATCTCATCCTATGTCATCTCCTCCTCCCACCTTCAATCTTTCCCAGCATCAGGGTCTTTTCCAATGAGTCAGTTCTTTCCATCAGGTGACTAAAGGATTGGAGTTTCAGCCTAAGCATCAGTCCTTCTAATGAATATTCAAGACTGATTTTCCTTAGGATAGATTGGTTTGATCTCCCTGCAGTCCAAGGGACTCTCAAAGTCTTCTCCAACACCACAACTCAAACGTACCAATTCTTCACTCAGCTTTCGTTATAGTCCAACTCTAACATCCATACATGACTACTGGAAAAACCATAGCTTTGACTAGACAGACCTTCGCTGGCAAAGTAATGTTATTGCTTTTTAATATGGTGTCTAGGTGTGTCATAGCTTTTCTTCCTAGGAGCATCTTTTAATTTCATGGCTGCAGTCACCATCTGCAGTGATTTTGGAGTCCAAGAAAATAAAGTTTACCACTGTTTCTCCGTCTATTTGCCATGAAGTGATGGGACCAGATGCCATGATCTTAGTTTTGTAAATGTTGAATTTTAAGCCAACTTTTTCACTCCCCTCTTTTACTTTCATCAAGAAGCTCTTTAGTTCTTTTTCGCTCTCTGCCATAAGGGTGGTGTTATCTGCATATCTGAGGCTATTGATATTTCTCCCTATGATCTTGATTCTAGCTTGTGCTTCATCCAGACCAGCATTTCATATGATGTATTCTGCATATAAGTTAAATAAGCAGGGTGACAATATACAGCCTTGAAGTACTCCTTTTCCTATAAAGAACCAGTCGGTTGTTCCATGTCCAGTTCTAACTGTTGCTTCCTGACCTCCATACAGATTTCTCACCAGGCAGGTCAGGTGGCCTGGTATTCCCATCTCTTTAAGAATTTTCCAGAGTTTGTTTGTGGTCCACACAGTCAAAGGCTTTGGCATAGTCAATAAAGCAGAAGTAGATGTTTTTCTAAACTCTCTTGCTTTTTCTGATGATCCAACAGATATTGGCAATTTGATCTCTGGTTGACCTCTGCCTTTTCTTAATTCAGCTTGAACATCTGGAAGTTCACAGTTCACGTACTGTTGAAGCCTGGCTTGGAGAATTTTGAGCATTACTTTACCAGCATGTGAGATGAGTGCATGTGGGGTAGTTTGGGCATTCTGTGGCATTGCTCTCTTTGGGATTGGAATGAAAACTGACCTTTTCCAGTTCTGTGGCCACTGCTGAGTTTTTCAAATTTGCTGCCATATTGAGTGCAGCACTTTCACAGCATTATCTTTTAGGATCTGAATAGCTCAACTGGAATTCCATCACCTCCACTAGCTTTGTTCACAGTGATGCTTCCTAAGACCCACTTGACTTCACATTCCAGGATGTCTGGCTCTAGGTTGGTGATCACACCATCGTGATCAGTTAGAACTGGAAATGGAACAACAAACTGGTTCCAAATAGGGAAAGGAGTATGTCAAGGCTGTACATTGTCACCTTGCTTATTTAATGTATATGTAGAGTATATCATGCGAAATGCTGGGCTGGATGAAGCACAAGCTGGAATCAAGATTGCTGTGAGAAATATCAATAACCACAGATATACAGATAACACCAACCTTATGGAAGAAAGCAAAGAAGAACTACAGAACCTCTTGATGAAAGTCAAAGAAGACAGTGAAAAAGTTGGCTTAAAATTCAACATTCACAAAACTAAGATCATGGCATCTGGTCCCATCACTTCATGGCAAATAGATGGGGAAACAATGGAAACAGTGACAGACTTTATTTTGGGGGGCTTCAAAATCACTGCAGATGGTGACTGCAGCCATGAAATTAAAAGACGCTTGCTCCTTGGAAGAAAAGCTATGACCAACCTAGACAGCATATTAAAAAGCAGAGACATTACTTTGCCAACAAAGGTCTGTCTAGTCAAAGCTATGGTTTTTCCAGTAGTTGTGTATGGATGTGAAGGTTGGACCACAGAGAAAGCTGAGCACCAAAGTATCGATGCCTTTGAACTGTGGTATTAGAGAAGACTCTTGAGAGCCCCTTGGACTGCAAGAAGATCAAACCAGTCAATCATAAAGGAAATCAGTCCTAAATATTCACTGGAAGGACGGATGCTGAAGCTGAAATTCCAATCCTTTAGCCACCTGATGGAAGAATTGACTCACTGGAAAAGATCCTGATGCTGGGAAAGACTGAAGGCGGAAGAAGGCAACAACAGAGGATGAGATGGTTGGATGGCATCACCGATTTGATGGACATGAGTTTGAGCAAGCTCCAGGAGTTGGTGATGGACAGGGAGGCCTGGCATGCTGCAGTCAACTGGGTCACAAAGTGTCAGACACGACTTGAGCAACTGAACTAAACTGAACTGAGTGTGGTGAATGAACCTAGAGCCTATTATACAGAGTGAAGTAAGTCAGAAGGGAAAGATAAATATCGTATACTAATACATATATATGGGATCTAGAAAGATGGTACCAATCAATTTATTTGCAAGGCAGCAATGGAGAAACAGACATAGAGAACAGACTCATGGACATGAGGAGAAGGGAGGAGAAGGTGAGATGTATGGAGAGAGAAACATGGAAACTTACATTAATATATGTAAAACAGCCAATGGGAATTTGGTTGATGTCTCGCGAAACTCAAACAGGGGCTGAGTATCAACCTAGAGGGGTGGGATGGGGAGGGCAATGGGAGGGAGGTTCAAGAGTGAGGGGACAAACGTACACCTGTGGCTGATTCATGTTGATGTTTGACAGAAACAACAAAAATTCTGTAAAACAATTATCCCTCAATTAAAAAATACATAAGTTAAAAAAATTTTTTTTAATTAAAAAAAAGAAAACATCAAGCATGTAGCACAATTCAAAAAAAGAGAAAATCTATACTTCTTAGGAGTAAATAAAACTCCCATTCTTTTTTTTTTTTTTAATAAATTTATTTATTTTAGTTGGGGGCTAATTACTTCACAATACTGTAGTAGTTTTTGCCATACATTGACATGAATCAGCCATGGGTTTACATGTGTTCCCCATCCTGAACCCTCCTCCCACCTCCCTCCCCATCCCATCCCTCTGGGTCATCCCAATGCCCCAGCCCTGAGCATTTGTCTCATGCATAGAACATGGAACTATGGAGAACAGTGTGGAGACTCCTTAAAAAACTGGGAATAGAACTGCCATATGACCCAGCAATCCCACTGCTGGGCATACACACCAAGGAAACCAGAATTGAAAGAGACGCGTGTACCCCAATGTTTATCGCAGCACTGTTTACAATAGCCAGGACATGGAAGCAACCTAGATGTCCATCAGCAGACGAATGGATAAGGAAGCTGTGGTACACATACACAATGGAATATTACTCAGCCATTTAAAAAAATACATTTGAATCGGTTCTATTGAGATGGATGAAACTGAAGCCCATTATACAGAGTGAAGTAAGCCAGAAAGAAAAACACCAATACAGTATACTAATGCATATATATGGAATTTGAAAGATGGTAACGGTAACCCTATATGCGAGACAGAATAAGAGACAGAGATGCATAGAACAGTCCTGTGGACTCTGAGGAAGAAGGTGAGGGTGGGATGTTCTGGGACAATAGCATTGAAACATGTATATTATCATATGTGAAGCCGAACGCCATTCCATGTTCTATGCATGAGACAAATGCTCCCGTTCTTTAATATGCATGACATCTTCCTTCTCTTTTGTTCTGATTCCTGTAGACATTTCAAGACTGAGTATTATTCGTTTAAAATAAATCATACATGTTCTCTGGCAAATTGTTACCACTAATTCAATTAATTAACAATTAATTGTTACAGTTATTTTTCCCAAATTTGGCAAATTTTTACTGTACTGACCTAAAACCACTTAGTATCAAAAGAGTAATTCTTTCTTGCCTAGCTTAAAGAGAAGACAATGACAACCCACTCCAGTACTCTTGCCTGGAAAATCCCATGGACAGAGGAGCCTGGTAGGCTGCAGTCCATGAGGTTGCTGAGAGTCGGACATGACTGAGCAACTTCACTTTCACACATTGGAGAATGAAATGGCAACCCACCCCAGTGTTCTTGCCTGGAAAATTCCAGGGACGGGGGAGCCTGGTGGGCTGCCATCTATGGGGTCGCACAGAGTTGGACACGACTAACGTGACTTAGCAGCAGCAGCAGCAACTGAATTTCAAGTGGATAAAAAATCTGAACAGACATTTATCCAAAGAAGATATACAAATGATCAATAAGCACATGAACACATGCTCACATATCTTTTCTATCAGAGAAGTGCAAATCAGTACTACAATGAGACCACTTCATACCAACTAGTATGATTAGAATCAAAAAGAAGGGGAGGGACTTGACTGGTGATTCATTGGTTAAGAGTCTGCCTTGCAATGCAGGGGATGCAGGTTCAGTCTCTGGTCAAGGAACTAGGATCTCACAAGTTATGGAGCAGCTCTGAAGCCCACATGCCACAAGTAGAGAGTCCATGCATCACATGACGCAACTAAGACCCAACACTGCCAAATAAATACATCTTTTGAAAAAAGAAAAAAAAGGGAACTTTAAAAAAAAGAAGGGAGAATGTCATGTTGGTGAGGACATGTAGAACCTTATACACTGCTGATAGGAATGCAGAATGGTACAGTCACTATGGAAAACAATTTAGCCGTTCCTCAAAACTTATACATAAAGTTACCTTATAATCCAGTAGTTCCAATCCTAGATGCATATCCAAAAGAATTTAAGAGTTGAGTGCAAAAACTTGTGTGTAAATGTTCACAGCAGTGTTATTTATAAAAGCCAAACATGAATAAACCTAAACGTGTATCAGTGAATGAATAAAAATGTGATATATCCATACAGTGGAGTATTACTCAGCTGTTAAGAATCAAGTACTGATAAATGCTACAATATGGATGAACCTTGAAAACATTATGCCAAGTGCATTTTCAGACTCAAAAGGCCACAAATTACATGATTCCATTTCTACGAAAGTCTCAAAATGGGCAAATTCACACAAACAGAAAGATTAGCATTTGCCAGGAGCTGTGGGGAGGAGGAATGGGGAGCAAGTGGTAAACAGTGAACCTCTGGCTATAAATGACACTCTAAGGCATAATTTGGATGGGGTCTTAAGATTAGATAATGGTAATGTCACAATAACTTCCTGGCTTTGATAACTATATTGAGTTGTGCAAGAGAACATGCTTATCTATAGGCAATTCAAGGGAAATGGGACATCATACTTGCAACTCTCTCTCAAATGATTCCAGAAAAATACTTACTTATATGGTTCTTGCAACTTTTCTGTAAATGCACTATTGTTTCAACTAAAATGAGTTAGTGCAACCAAAAATAAGTAACTTAAAAAACAGCAAACTCAGATTATCTGATTACATAGGAAGAAAAGTGAACTATGACCTCATCAATTTACTTTGACTGTCTCCTTGATGAATGTATAATTCTAATCATACATATCTTGGACTGATCTAAAATGATCAATACACTAAATTTTAACACACTAATTTTACAAATATGGACATGCCACATATCCAAGGTTAAACTGTAGCATGTAATTCCTTGGCTCTTTTTCACCCTGTCTCACTCCCTTTAGATTTCATAGTTATGTCCACAAAGTAAGTATGATAAATAGTTATGGAAACCATGGATTAACTTAGTTTACACAGATGATCCTCACCAAAAAAGCAAGATGATCTACCAAGTTCATTATCTTCACTGACAAACTGAATTGTTTGTCAAGGATCAATTTTGTTTACTTTTGGGGTTAAATCTGGCCACACTATAAACAACTGACAGTCATCTATCTCTATGTTTACTTATGTCCTAAGAAAGAGGAGTGTGAAAAAGTTGGCTTAAAGCTCAACGTTCAGAAAACTAAAATCATGGCATCCGGTCCCATCACTTCATGGGAAACAGACAGGGAAACAGTGGAAACAGTGTCAGACTTTATTTTTTTGGGCTCCAAAAGCACTGCAGACGGTGCTTGCAGCCATGAAATTAAAAGACGCTTGCTCCTTGGAAGGAAAGTTATGACCAACCTAGACAGCATATTAAAAAGCAGAGACATTACTATGCCAACAAAGGTCTGTCTAGTCAAAGCTATGGTTTTTCCAGTAGTCATGTATGGTTTTGAGAGTTGGACTGTGAAGAAAGCTGGGCACCGAAGAATTGATGCTTTTGAACTGTGGTGTTGGAGAAGATTTTTGAGAGTCCCTTGGACTGCAAGGAGATCCAACCAGTCCATCCTAAAGGAGACTGGCCCTGGGTGTTCATTGGAAGGACTCATGTTGAAGCTAAAACTCCAATACTTTGGCCACGTCATGCGAAGAGTTGACTCATTGGAAAAGACCCTGATGCTGGGAAGGATTGGGGGCAGGAGGAGAAGGGGATGACAGAGGATGAGATGGCTGGATGGCATCACCGACTCGATGGATATGAGTTTGGGTAAACTCTGGGAGTTGGTGATGGACAGGGAAGCCTGGCATGCTGCGATTCATGGGGTCGCAAAGAGTCAGACACGACTGAGCGACTGAACTGAACTGAAGACCGTTATGGAATCAAGTGAGTCAACACTTTAAGAATATTTAAAGTGTTGTTTAGAGTTGATTTTTAATAGCTTTCATTTCCTAATCATTGTTCTTACAGTTTAATTCACAGAGTATTTGAGTGATGGCCAGAGTAGAGACTGGAAAACGTAAGCCTATTTAAATTTAACCTTAATGCCTAGATTTCTGTGCACTGGGAGGCATAAACTAAAACTAAAGAGTAGGGATTACAAGTTCTAATGCTGGCTTTACCAGACACTTGTTATAACCATGTGAATCAAATGAGGGGAAAAAATACAGGATCTAGTAATTCAGTAAGTGCAGATATTAGCAAAGAGCAAATAATGCAATTCAGTAACAGCTGCATGTCTGTTTCTTCCCATAATTACTTAAATATGTTAAGAAACGGAAAGAAAGTACCTAAAACCTAATATTGACTCCTCAAAAAAACAGGAAGCTGTACAAACTGTCTACCCCAAAAATCATTTGTTGTTTCATCTGAATGTAAGACTTAAACTCTCTAGAGATGCGAGTTTAATAATATTAAACTCAACAGTCAACCAAGCCTGTATCAAACTAAGTAGCAGACCAGAATTAAATTCAATAAACAGTCTAGTTTATTACTTAATACATACTGGATAACAGAGGTAATTAGGATTTATTTCCTACCCTTAGTGGATTTCGTCTAACAGAAAAGAAATAAGATTAACAAGAAGAAATAAGAGAAATGCCTCTTATACAACATCCATCCAGATATCAGAACTCAAACTAGAGAAAATAGCTTTTCAAATTTTTCATGTTTATTTGTGAACATAAACCCAGAATTTCTTAAAAATAGAAAAATTCAGTTATTTTATGTGCTTCCCTGGTGGCTCAAGTGGTAGAGTCCGCCTGCAACGCAGGAGACCCAGGTTTGATCCCTAGGTTGGGAAGATCCCCTGGAGAAGGGAATGGCTACCCACTCTGATATTCTTACCTGGAGAATTCTATGGAGAGAGGAGCCTAGTGGGCTTTATTGTAAGTTATTTTATATATCCTTTTAATTTTTACATCATTCATGTCAATTAGTACACTTAAAAATCACCATTTTTAATGAGCTGCAGATATTCCATTGTAAAGATGTAGCAAAATTTACCTAACCAATTCCCTGTAAATAAATGTTCATGCTTTTTTTAAATTGAGGTACAGGGGAAATCAGAGAAAACAAGTGAAGCTGACATTATTAACAGCTGTAAATTTACTGAAGATGCTCTATAAAACCAGTCTAGGAGTTCATCTCCAAGAAACGTGGGTTTTGTAAAGTATCTCATAGAGGTACCAATCATACCATATCACCCCATCACACACAGACACACACACAAACTCACTCGAAAAAAACTTGAAATTCTTATAGAATATATATTGTTCCTATGGTTGTAAACACTGCAGTTATTGTGTCACTAAACACAAAAACACCATCAGAGACGCCCAGAAAATAAGGCTCAATGTCCTGATATCCCTCTTCTGCACCCCCCACCCCTATGAATGCCCTACTGTAGACCCTAGTTATCACTTTTATCACCAAAATGTTTGCACTGACTCTGACTTCCATCTCTGTCCACTCCAAACAACCCTACACAATATTCCTATGTAAAACTTCCTAAAGCAAAATATAACCTCCCTGACTGAAAAGTTCCTAATCCCAACTATTAGAGAATACTGCCAATTTATTATTAACACTTCTGCGCTCAGTGTGGCTGATGTGGCCACTGATCAATCTTCCAATCTTAATCACTACTCTTTTTCAAATACTGGACAAATTCTCTGAAAAGCCCCCAACTTCCTATCCTATTATATACACTGTTCTCTCACCTGAAATGCACGAAAAAAGAGCATCTATTTACAGACAGAGAATTACAGAGCTGGAAGGGATATTAGGAATATTTTAGTTCAATATTCAATTTAATTGCAAACTAGGAACTTCTATTATTCACCCAAGAGCCCAAAAAACTCCCATTCCAGCACCCTTCCCTCACACAGCAGTCACTCTACTCTGCTCAAGACGAATCCAGTGGTTGAGATTTCCAAGCCTCATCTGCAGAGATCATGTTCTGGGAGTATGGCTTAGGGTTAGACCTTTTTAAAAAAAAAAAATAAGCACTTCAGGTTATTTCGAGAAAATTACAGGAAAAAAGAAGATATTTAAGTATATGTAACCTTCTAGCACTGAGAACATCATCTGACATTTTCCATTTTGGTCCCTATTTTAGAGCCTCCAAAAACCAGACACTCACCGCTACTTGTGCTGAATCCATAAATCTCAATCCAAAATAGTCGCTTTCAATAAGGTCCAAGTGGTACATAATCTGATCAAATAGCTCTTGTCCTTTGGCTTTTTTCTGAAACAGTCAAGAAAATAAATCAGTGAGTGGCTTATAAGATCAACAAGCCTGAATTGAAGATAGCTTTAATTACACAAGAGCTCTTAAAAGAAATATTAATTGCAACACAAAAAGCATAACCATGTAGCAGGTAATGGGGAAGACACTACGGTTTTCCAATAAGCCGTTTGAGGCCAGAAAAGAGTCTGTGATCTATTATTTGCTTTCCTGGACAGTGCTACTGCCTATCAACCAACAAGTATTACTTTCTACCTAACACTTCATGTAAGGAGAAACTCTCGTTTTATCTTTTCAATTTTTAGGGTCCCTATTTTAAAGGAGCTTTATAATGTAGCTGGAAAGAGAAAACAAGAAAACTTAGAACACTTAAGCACCAACCATGTGAAACTAACTGTATCTGCCAAAGAGAAGAGTTACTGAAACTAGAATCGTCAGTGAAGACATGAAGATCAGCCTTAAACCGGACTTGAATGTAGGGTGGGAAATAACCAAAGCAGAAATGGGAGGTGGGAGGGAATACGGACAGCAGTAAACTACTGAGATCAACAAGACGACACCAAACTGGAGGGAGTCAAGGTGATAAAGAAACCTGTATGGAAAAAGCAGGTTGTCAAGTATGATCTCAGGACTTCTGAGGGATCCCCACACAGAAGATCCACATGGTCCCAGGATTCTCCTCATGTACCCTCAATCAGAACATATTGTAACAGAGTGTATTATAGTAGCAGATAAAGAGACTCTTAAGTATAGTCTATTAAATCAGGCATTAAAGAAATTTGCAAAAACTCTTCTCACTAAATTCCTACGTTCAGTAAGACTTCATAAAAATGTTACTTCTGTTAACATACAAAAGGTATATATTGGTATCTTTAAATTAATCAGTAAAGTTTTTTATTTTTGGCTGTACCATGTGGCACGTGGAATCATAGTTCCCTGACCAGGGATGGAACCTGTGCCCCCTACACTGGAAGCGTGGAGTCTTAACCACTGGACCACCAGATCAGTCCACAATTTTTCAGCTGTAATTTCTAATATGGTAACTATCCACAAATATAACCTACATATCCTCAATTTTTATATATGTCCTATCCATGTCCCTCTCTTATATAGCTTTAAATTATTTGACTATTTCCTATAAAAAAAAAATGTAGTTGGCTTTTTTACTGAATCATCAGTTTCTGCTTTTTAATTGATGACTTGATGACTTATAATTTGTCCACCGCTTTTCCTGTACTTTCTATTGCGACATCTCCTTCCTCTTTGATAAACTGCCATCCCTTCATCAAGACAGAACACCATGCTCTGACCTCGACTCCACCCAACCCTCATCTGGTTTCATGGATATAACTCCTCTATTTCTTTTCTTTGGTTGTGGCTAATTTTTTTTAACAACAATCTATACTTTGGTATTCACTCACTCTTTACATGTCTTACACATGTACATTACACATACCTAGCAGCACATGCTAGATTTTGCTACTCATTTGAGTTTTTCCTCACGAAATGTTCCCCATGTGGTACTTTATATTAATATGTAACTTTCTATGTTTGAGAATATTTTAATCATGTTTTTATACCTGAATGACAACTGGCTGGATATAAAATTCTAGGTTCAAAGCTATTTTCTGTAAATATTCTATTAGTCAAAATATATTACTCTATTGTCTTCCCACTGTCTATGTTGCTGTTGAAAAGTGTGATGTCAATTCAATCTTGCTTTTGTTACTGTTTTTTCCTCACCAGCCAGCATGTGCAGGATCTTCCCCTACCAGGGATCAGGCCTGTGCCCCCTGTTGCAGAAATGGGAGTTTCAACCAACGGGCCATCAGGGACCCCACGTTTAAGTTTCTGAGGAACCGCCAAACAGTTTTCTATAGCAGTTGCACCATTTTACATTTCTACCAGCAATGCACAGGGTTCTAATTTCTCCACATCCTCACCAACACTTGTTATTTTATTTATTTTTTTAAATTTATTTTAATTGGAGGCTAATTACTATACAACATTGTGGTGGTTTTTGCCATACATTCACATGAAATCGGCCATAGGTGTACCTGTGTTCCCCATCCTGAACCCCCCTCCCACTTCCCTCCCCATCCCATCCCTCAGGGTCATCCCAGTGCACCCAGCCCTGAGCACCCTGTCTCATGCATCAAACCTGGACTGGCGATCTATTTCACATATGATAATATACATGTTTCAATGCTGTTCTCTTAAATCCTCCCATCCTTGCCTTCTCCCACAGAGTCCAAAAGTCTGTTCTTTAAATCTGTGTCTCTTTCGCTGTCTCATATATAGGGTCATCATTACCATCTTTCTAAATTCCATATATATGCGTTAATATACTGTATTGGTGTTTTTCTTTCTGACTTACTTTGCTCTGTATAATAAGCTCCAGTTTCATCCACCTCATTAGAACTGATTCAAATGCAGTATTTTTAATAGCTGAGTAATATTCCATTGTGTATATGTACCACACCTTTCTTATCCATTCATCTGCCAATGGACATCTAGACTGCTTCCACATCCTGGCTATTGTAAACAGTGCTGCGATGAACATTGGGGTGCACGTGTCTCTTTCAATTCTGGTTTCCTTGGTGTGTATGCCCAGCAGTGGGATTGCTGCCAGTTCTATTTCGTTTCTTAAGGAATCTCCACACTGTTCTCCATAGTGGCTGTACTAGTCTGCATTCCCATCAACAGTGTAATAGGGTTCCTTTTTATGTGCACCCTCTCCAGTATTTATTGTTGGTAGACTTTTTGATAGCAGCCATTCTGAACAGTGTGAGATGGTACCTCATTGTGGTTTTGATTTGCATTTCTCTGATAATGACTGATGTTGAGCATCTTTTCATGTGTTTTGTTACCATCTGTATGTCTTTGGGAAAATGTCTGTTTAGTTCTTTGGGCCATTTTTTGATTGGGTCGCTTATTTTTCTGGAATTGAGCTGCAGGAGTTGCTTGTATATTTTTGAGATTAATTCTTAGTCAGCTGCTTCATTTGCTAGTATTTTCTCCCATTCTGAAGGCTGTCTTTTCACCTTGCTTATAGTTTCCTTCTTTGTGGAAAAGCTTTGAAGTTTAATTAGGTCCCATTTGTTTATTTTTGCTTTTATTTCCATTACTCTGGGAGGTGGGTCATAGAGGATCCTGCTATGATTTATGTCAGAGAGTGTTTTGTCTATGTTTTTCTCTAGGTGTTTTATAGTTTCTGATCTTACATTTAGATCTTTAATCCATTTTGAGTTTATTTTTGTGTATGGTGTTAGAAAGTGTTCTAGTTTCATTCTTTTACAAGTGGTTGACCAGTTTTCCCAGCACCGCTTGTTAAAGAGATTATCTTTTCTCCATTGTATATTCTTGCCTCCTTTGTCAAAGATAAGGTGTTCATAGGTGTGTGGATTTATCTCTGGGCTTTCTATTTTGTTCCATTGATCTATATTTCTGTCTTTGTGCCAGTACCATACTGTCTTGATGACTGTGGCTTTGTAGTATAGCCTGAAGTCAGGCTGGTTGATTCCTCCAGTTCCATTCTTCTTTCTCAAGATTGCTTTGGCTATTCGAGGTTTTTTGTATTTCCATACAAATTGTGAAATTATTTGTTCTAGTTCTCTGAAAAATACCATTGGTAGCTTGATAGGGATTGCACTGAATCTATAGATTGCTTTGGGTAGTATACTCATTTTCACTATATTGATTCTTCCAACCCATGAACATGGTGTATTTCTCCATCTATTTGTGTCACGTTTGCTTTCTTTCATCAGTGTTTTATAGTTTTTCTATATATAGGTTTTTTGTTTCTTTAGGTAGCTTTATTCCTAAGTATTTTATTCTTTTTGTTGCAATGGTGAATGGAATTGTTTCCTTAATTTCTCTGTTTTCTCATTGTTAGTATATAGGAATGCAAGGGATTTCTGTGTGTTAATTTTATATCCTGTAACTTTACTATATTCATTGATTAGCTCTAGTAATTTTCTGGTGGAGTCTTTAGGGTTTTCTATGTAGAGGATCATGTCATCTGCAAACAGCGAGAGATTTACTTCTTTTCCAGTTTGGATTCATTTATTTTTCTTCTCTGATTGCTGTGGCTAAAACTTCCAAAACTATGTTGAATAGTAGTGGTGAGAGTGGGCATCCTTGTCTTGTTCCTGACTTTAGGGGAAATGCTTTCAATTTTTCACCATTAGAGGATAATGTTTGCTGTGGGTTTACCCTATACGGCTTTTATTATGTTGAGGCATGTTCCTTCTATGCCTGCTTTCTGGAGGGTTTTTTTTTTATCATAAGTGGATGTTGAATTTTGTCAAAGGCTTTCTCTCCATCTATTGACCTAATCATACGGTTTTTATCTTTCAATTTGTTAATGTAACACTTGTTATTTTCTGGACTTTCTTTTGCTGTGTGGGTAATAGCCAACACAATGGGTGTAAAAGGGTATCTCATGTTTTTTTTGTGGGGGCGGGGGGACTGTGCTGGGTCTTGTTCCTGTGCTCAGACTTTCTCTAGTTGCAGCAAGTGGGGGTTACTCTCTAGTTGTGCTGTGTAGGCTTCTCACTGCAGTGACTTCTCTTGTTGTGGAGCACGAGCTCTAGGGTGCAAACATGGGCACAGGGAATTGGCTCAGTATTTGCAGTGCAGAGGCTTAACTGTCCCATGGCGTGTGGGATCTTTCTGGACCAGGATCGAACCTGTGTCCCCTGTGTTGGCAGCTGGATTCTTAACCACTAGACCGCCAGGGAAGTCTCTCTCTGTTGTGATTTTGATGTACATTTCCCTAATGCCTAGTCATGTTAAGCATGCTTCATGTGCTTACTGGACATCTGCATATCTTCTTTGGAGAAATATTTATTCCAGTCTTTTTTCCATTTTTGATTTGACTTGCTTTTTTGTTGCTGAGTTGTAGCACTTCTTTATGTATTCTCTATATTAATCTCTTATCAGATACACAATATGCAAATATTTTCTCCCATTCTGAGTTGTCTTTTTACTCACTTGATAGTGAGTGTCCTTTAAAGTAAACAAGCTTTTATTTTGATGTTGTTGTTCATTCACTAAATCATGTCCCACTCTTTGCAACTTCATGAACTGCAGCATGCTAGGCTTCCCTGTCCTTCATCATCTCCCAGAGTTTGCTCAAAATCATGTCTATTGAGTCAGTGATGCCTTCTAACCATCACATCCTCTGCTGCCCCCTTCTCCTCCTGCCCTCAATCTTTCCCAGCATCAGGGTCTTTTCCAATGAGTCAGCTCTTTGAATCAGATGGCCAAACTACTGGAGTTTCAGCTTCAGCATCAGTCCTTCCAATGAATATTCAGGACTGATTTCCTTTAGGATTGATTGGTTTGATCTCCTTGCTGTCCAAGAGACTCTCAAGAGTCTTATCCAGCACCACAGTTCAAAACCATCAATTTTTCAGTACTCAGCCTTCTTAATGGTCCAACCGTCAGTCACATTTGTGCGTGACTACTGGAAAAACTATAGCTCTGACTTATCACTTCGTGGGCAAAATGACGTTTCTGCTTTTTAATGCACTGTCTAGGTTTGTCACAGCTTTCCTTCCAAGGAGCAAGCGTCTTTTAATTTCATGGCTGCAGTCACTGTCCATAGTAATTCTTGAGCCCAAGAAAATAAAGTCTGGCACTGTTTTCACTTTTTCCCCTTCTATTTGCCATGAAGTGATGGGACCAGATGCCATGACCTTCATTTTTTGAATGTGGAGTTTTAAGCCTGCTTTTTCACTCTCCTCTTTTACCTTCATCAAGAGGCTCTTTAGTTCCTCTTCACTTTCTGCCATTAAAGTGGTATCATCTGCATATCTTCAGTTCAGTTCAGTTGCTCAGTCATGTCTGACTCTTTGCAACCCCATGGACTGCAGCACGCCAGGCCTCCCTGTCCATCACCAACTCCCGGAGCCTACCCAAACTCATGTCCATTGAGTCAGTGATGCCATCCAACCATCTCATCCTCTGTCATCCCCTTCTCCCGCCTTCAATCTTTCCCAGCATCAGGGTCTTTTTTCTAGTGAGTCAGCTCTTCGCATCAGGTAGCAAAAGGATTGGAGTTTCAGCTTTAGCATCAGTCCTTCCAATGAATATTCAGGGCTGATTTTCTTTAGGATAGACTGATTGGATCTCCTTGCAGTCCAAGGGACTCTCAAGAGTCTTCTCCAATACCACAGTTTAAAAGCATCAATTCTTCGGTGCTCAGCTTTCTTTATAGTCCAACTCTCACATCCATACATGACTACTGGAAAAACCATAGCTTTAACTAGATGGACCTTTGCTAGCAAAGTAATAGCTCTGCTTTTTAATATGCTGTCTAGGTTGGTCACAGCTTTTCTTCCAAGGAGCAAGCGTCTTTTAATTTCATGGCTGCAGTCACCATCTGCAGTGATCTTGGAGCCCCCCAAAATAAAGTCTGTCACTGTTTCCATTGTTTCCCCATCTATTTGCCATGAAGTGATGGGACCAGATGCCATGATCTTAGTTTTCTGAATGCTGAATTTTAAGCCAAGTTTTTCACTCTCCTCTTCCACTTTCATCAAGAAGCTCTTTAGTTCTTCTTCGCTTTCTGCCATAGGAGTGATGTCATCTGCATATCTTAGGTTGTTGTTATTTCTCCCAGCAATCTTGATTCCAGCTAGTGAGTCAACCAGCCCAGCATTTCTCATGATGTACTTTGTATATAAGTTAAATAAGGAGGGTGACAACATACAGCCTTGACGTACTCCTTTCCCAGTTTTGAACCAGTCTGCTGTTCTACACCCTGTTCTAACTGCTGCTTCTTGTCTTGTATACTGGTTTCTCAGGATGAAGTCTAACTTATTTATATTCTCTTCTGCTGCCTGTATTTTATCGTCATTTCAAAAAAATCACTGTCAGATCTAGTGTCATGGAGATTTTCCCCTATGTTTCCTTCTGAGAGTTTTACAGTTCTAGCTCTCACACATGAAAGTCATTCTGGGTCTACACCCATTCTGATTTGTGTGGATTTCTTCCTCACAACCAACTCCGTTTTCTAAGAAGACTGAATGGGTGTCAGACACACTCAACTCTGACACTCTTACTGGAGACAGCATCAGACTCCATGAGTTAATAAGCTCAGTCCCACAAGACTGCCCCCACTTCAGATGCCAGTCAGTCCAGTCTATTACTGGTGCTTCTGAACAAAACTGGCTATTAAATGGGTTCTCGTGACCCCTTCCTTGGCTTCAATTAATTTGCTATAATAGTTCACAGAGTTCAGGAATCAGTTTACTCATTCGATTTAACAGTTTATTACAAAGGATATCAGCAGAGACAAATTAACAGCCAGATGAGAGGATACACAGGTCAAGGTACCAAACACAAGAGCTCCTGTCCCAGTGGAGTTTGAAACCAAGCATGTGGAAGCGTTCTGGTTCACCAACCCAGAATATCTTCAAACTTGTCCTTTGGGGTTTTTATGGAGGCCTCATTAATTAGGCATGATGGATTAAATCATTGGTCACTGGTGACTAAACTCAATTTCTGGCCCCTCTTCCCTCCCAACTGGTCTGGGGGTGGCGGTGGGTGCCAAAGTTCCAACCTTCTAATCACTTGGTTAGTTCCCCTAGCAACCAGTCACCATCAGCTGGTTACTGAAGGGCTTTCCAAGTCACAACATTAACATATCAGAAACACTTTTGGGACACTTATCACTTGGAAAATTCCAAGAGTTTTAGGAGTTCTGTGCCAGAAACAGGACGAAGATTAAATGTATGTTTATTGTAAATCACAATACTATAGTTGTCTTTGATCCATTCTGAGTTAATGTTTTGGGCTTCCCTAATGGCTCAGCAGTAAAGAACCCACCTCCCAATGCAGGAGACATAGGTTCGGTCCCTGGGACAGGAAGATCCCCTCGAGAAGGAAATGGCAACCCACTCCAGTATTCTTGCCTGGGAAATCCCAAGGACAGAGGAGCCTGGCAGGCGACAGTCCATGGGGTTGCAAGAGTCGGACACAACTTAGGGACTAAACAACAACAACGTAAGAATCCAACTTAAGTCTTTTGCATGTGGTTATTCAATTTTCCCAGCACTACTTGCTGAAAAGACTCTTGCCCACTGAATGGTGTTAGCATCTTTGTGGAAAATCATTTGGCCATATATTTGAAGGTTTATTTCTAGACCCTATAATTTGCTCCACTGATCTGTATGTCTGTTCCTATCCCAGAACCACAATGCTTTGATTACTATAGCTTGATATTAAGTTTTCAAATTAAGACATGCAAGGGCAATCTTTCCCTTCTTTTTCAAGACTGTTCTAGATATTTGGAATCCTATGCAATTCCATATAAATTTAGAATAGTCCGTTCTATGTGTGCAAAAAATGTTCTTGGAATTTTGATAGGGATTGTACTGAATCTACAGATCACTTTGGGCAGCACTGTCCTCTTAATAACATTAAATCTTTCAATCCACAAACATGGGCTATCTTTCCATGTATTTAGATATTCTCTTCATTTCTCTCAGTAATGTTTTGTACTTTTCAATGTACATGTTTTTTGCCTCCTTGGTTAAGTTTATTCCTAAGTATTTTATTCTCCTTGATGCTACAGTAAAGGAATTATTGTCTTAATTTTATTTTTGGATTGCTCATTACTACTGTATAGAAAGGCACTTGACTTTTGTTGGTTGATTTTGTACCCTGCAACATTGTTGAATTCTTTTATTAACTCTAATGGTTTTACTGTGAAATCTTTAAGGTTTTCCATTTGTAAGATCATGTCACCTCAAACAGAGGTAATTTTACTTCTTCCCTTAGAATTCAGATGCCTATCATTTCTTTTTTCTGCCTAGCTGCTTTGGCTAGAACTTCCAATACTGTGCTGAATTAAAGTGCTAAAAGCAGGCATCCTATCCTTGTCTTGTTCCTAGTCTTAGGGAAAAAGAAATTTCTTTTATCTTCAATTTCTTAACTTATCTCTTAAGCTTCTTATTTTGCTTATTTTCTTTCCTCTTATGAGAAGAGTTTCTAAATATGATCTTCCAACTCAGTAATTTGTCCTTTATCTTAGATTTGTCTCCTTCTTTTGGCTATAGTCATCAGGATTAATAAACTTCTCTGGATTATGTATAACAAGAGAAAGGGCTCAACCCTAGTCTGTCAGCTCCATTTAGCTATGAGAAATCAGCAGAGGTGTAGATGAGTCCTAGAGGAAAGTTCCAAGAATCAGAAAACCAGAGTCAATCACTTCCCATTCAACAAACACCCTTTCAGATCACTGATTCACACCCATTCTAAAGGAAAAGGTAATTTAACACTGAAAAGGATATATTCTTTTCATTACAATATATCACTCCCTAAGAGTTTGATGGAAGAGGGATAGGGAATTTAGGTTAAGAAATTTTACAGGTGAAGACTTACAAAGGTAGAGAACTTTGGGGAGTGCTATCATGATTTATTCTTGAGGACACAGTCAGGGGACAGATATAATATTAAGATAACAATGGAGGTGAAGATTAAGACATGAATTCAAATATTTGAAAATATTTGTTCTACTAACATGGTGGAAAGGAGAAATATGGACAAAGTAAGGGAAGAGACAACAGTTACTGGAAATGACAGAGAAAGCTTCTGATTTTAAATCATACTTATAATCACTAAGTCCCAGAGCAGTGCTAACAAACTTAAATAGAAAATACCAATTATGCAAAAAAAATCTGCAAATGGCAATGTTCCTAAAAGGAATACAAAGTATTTCTAAGTTAAAGCAGGAAGTCGCAGAAACATCCTGCTGCATTTACTTATCTGGTACCAAACTTACATACTTTCATTATCTTCATTTTAAGATGCATTCTAGAACCAATTTCATATTCCATCAATATTCTTTATTTGCGTCAAAGACCAAAGGGGAGCCAGGCTCCCTTATTTGGCTCTCTTCTTATTCTGCCAAAGCATCACCTGCCAGTCTCATGAAACATGGCGGTTGTGTTTTGAGAAGAGAGAGAATGGGCTTCTGCCAGCTGGGTAGCTGCCTTCTCAGAATAAAAATCTTTTGAAGGGTATGTATTAACTCCTTAACAAAGGCTAATTATAGGCCAACCAATAGTGAATACAAGGCATCTGTAGGTTCCTGATATTAATAACACTTAATCTAACAGAAATCTGTCATCTCAAAATGAAAACCTCCCAAACATCTTAATCTGAAATTCAGGGATAGCATGAATATTTTTAAAACTTTCATCTTCAGTCTAGTCAGCATGAAAAAGAACTATACTGGTGAGACTTCCCTGGTAGTCCAGTGGTTAAGAATACACACTATGGGAGAGTGGCACTGAAGCATGTAAATTATCATATGTGAAACAATTCGCCAGTCCAGGTTCGATGCATGATACAGGGTGCTTGGGGCTGGTGCACCGGGATGACCCAGAGGGATGGGATGGAGAGGGAGGCAGGAGGGGGGTTCTGGAAGGGGAACACATGTACACCCATGGTGGATTCATGTCAATGTATGGCAAAACAAATACAATATTGTAAAGTTAAAAAATAGATAAATAAACTAATTAAAAAAAAAAAAAAAAGAATACACTCTGCAAATCAGGGGACAAGGACTCAATTCCTGCTACGGATACTAAGATCCCACATGCCGCAGAGCATAAGTCCATGCACCACAACTAATAAGCCTGCTTGCCACAACTAGAGAGTCTGTGCGCCACAACAAAAGATTCCACATGCCACAACTAAGACCCAAAGGAGTCAAATAAATAAGTAACTTATTAAAAAAAGAACCATACAGTTTCATGAAAGTAAGTCTCAGACAAGAAGTAAATAGGCCAACTGCAGTATGCTGATCTCAGATTTCTGATTGTCAGTTCAGTTCAGTCACTCAGTCGTGTCCCGACTCTTTGCGACCCCATGACTGCAGCACACCAGGCCTCCCTGTCCTTCACCAATGCCTGGAGCATACTCAAACTCATGTCCATTGAGTCAGTGATGCCATCCAAACATCTCATTCTATGTCATCCCCTTCTCCTCCCCACTTCAATCTTTCTCAGGATCAGGGTCTTTTCAAATGAGTCAGCTCTTCCCATCAGGTGGCCAAAGGATTGGAGTTTCAGCTTCAGAATCAGTCCTTCCAATGAATATTCAAGACTGATTTCCTTTAGGATAGACTGATTGGATCTCCCTGCAGTCCAAGGGACTCTCAAGAGTCTTCAACACCACAGTTCAAAAGCATTAATTCTTCGGCGCTCAGCTTTCTTTATAGTCCAACTCTCTCATCCATATATGACTACTGGAAAAACCACAGCCTTGACTAGACAGATCTTTGCTGGCAAAGTAATGTCTCTGCTTTTTAATATGCTGTCTAGGTTGGTCATAGCTTTCCTTCCAAGGAGCAAGCGTCTTTTAATTTCATGGCTGCAGTCACCATCTGCAGTGATTTTGGAGCCCAGAAAAATAAAGTCTCACACTGTTTCCATTGCTTGCCCAACTATTTCCCATAAAGTGATGGGACTGGATGCCATTATCTTAGTTTTCTGAATGTTGAGTTTTAAGCTAACATTTTCACTTTCCTCTTTCACTTTCATCAAGAGGCTCTTTAGTTCTTCTTCGCTTTCTGCCATAAAGGTGGTGTCATCTGCATATATGATATTTCTCCTGGCAATCTTGATCCCAGCTTGTGTTTTACCAAGCCCAGCATTTCACATGATGTACTCTGCATATAAGTTAAATAAGCAGGGTGACAATATATAGCTTTGACGTACTCCATTTCCGATTTGGAAGCAGTCTGTTGTTCCATGTCCAGTTCTAACTGTTGCTTCCTGACCTCCATACTGGTTTCTCAGGAGGCAGGTCAGGTGGTCTAGTATTCCCATCTCTTTAATTCTCCACAGTTTGTTGTGATCCATACAGTCAAAGGCTTTGGCGTAGTCAATAAAGCAGAAGTAGATGTTTTTCTAGATCTCTCTTGCTTTTTCGATGATCCAACTGATTTTGGCAATTTGATCTCTGGTTCCTCTGCCTTTTCTAAATCCAGCTTGAACATCTGGAAGTTCTCGGTTCACATCCTGTTGAAGCCTGGTGTTTGCCTCTAGATGAGAGATCACACCATCGTGGTTATCTGGGTCATGAAGAACTTTTTTGTGTAGTTCTTCTGTGTATTCTTGCCACCTCTTCTTAATATCTTCTGCTTCTGTTAGGTCCATACTGTTTGTGTCCTTTATTGTGCCCTCGGTATCTCTAATTTTCTTGAAGAGATCACTAGTTGGTCCCATTCTATCGTTTGCCTCTATTTCTTTGCATTGATCACTGAGGAAGGCTTTCTTATCTCTCCTTGATATTCTTTGGAACTCTGCATGCATATGGTTATATCTTTTCTTTTCTCCTTTGCCTCTCACTTCTCTTCTTTTCACAACTATTTGTAAGGCCTACTCAGATAACCATTTTGCCTTTTTGCATTTCTTCTTCTTGGGGATGGCCTTGATCACTGCCTCCTGTACAATGTCATAAACCTCCGTCCATAGTTCATCAGGCACTCTGTCAGATCGAATCCCTTGAATCTATTTGCCACTTCCACTGTGTAATCATAAAAGAGATTTAATTTAGGTCATACCTGAATGGTCTGGTGGTTTTCCCTACTTTCTTCAATTTAAGTCCGAATTTGGCAATAAGGAGTTCATGATCTGAGCCACAGTCAGCTCCTAGTCTTGTTTCTGCTGACTGTATAGAGCTTCTCCATCTTTGGTTGTAAAGAATATAATCAGTCTGATTTCAGTGTTGACCATCTGGTGATGTCCACGTGTAGAGTTTTGTCTTGTGTTTTTGGAAGAGGGTGTTTGCTATGACAGGTGCGTTCTCTTGGCAAAACTCTGTTAGCCCTTGACGTGCTTCATTTTGTATTCCAAGGCCAAATTTGCCTGTTACTCCAGGTATCCAGTCCCCTATAATGAAAAGGACATCTTTTTTGGGTACTAGTTCTAGAAGTTGTAGTTCTGATTCTAACCCAGAAATAAAATGTATCACTGATGAGCTAGAAATGTGGTCTTCTTTTTTTTTTTTTGTGGTCTTCTTTTAAATATTATTCCAGTTTATTAAATAATGATACAAGGTTTATGCCACATATTCCAATTATGTTTAAATGAAGATCTCGAAATATCAGTTCAGTTCAGTTCAGTTCAGTCGCTCAGTCGTGTCCGACTCTTTGCGACCCCATGAATCGCAGCACGTCAGGCTTCCCTGTCCATCACCAACTCCCGGAGTCTACCCAAACCCATGTCGAGTCGGTAATGCCATCCAACCATCTCATCCTCTGTTGTCCCCTTCTCCTCCTGCCCCCAATCCTTCCCAGCATCAGGGTCTTTTCCAATGAGTCAACTCTTCGCATGAGGTGGCCAAAGTACTGGCGTTTCAGCTTCAACATCAGTCCTTCCAATGAACACCCAGGACTGATCTCCTTTAGGATGGACTGGTTGGATCTCCTTGCAGTCCAAGGGACTCTCAAGAGTCTTCTCCAACACCACAGTTCAAAAGCATCAATTCTGCGGCACTCAGCTTTCTTCACCGCCCAACTCTCACATCCATACATGACTACTGGAAAAACCACAGCCTTGACTAGATGGACCTTTGCTGGCAATGTAATGTCTCTGCTTTTTAATATGCTATCTAGGTTGGTCATAACCTTCCTTCCAAGGAGTAAGCGTCTTTCAATTTCATGGCTGCAATCACCATCAGCAGTGATTTTGGAGCCAAAAAAAATAAAGTCTGACACTGTTTCCACTGTTTCCCCATCTATTTTCCATGAAGTGATGGGACCAGATGCCATGATCTTAGTTTTCTGAACGTTGAGCTTTAAGCCAACTTCTTCACTCTCCTCTTTCCCTTTCATCAAGAGGCTCTTTAGTTCTTCTTCACTTTCTGCCATAAGGGTGGTGTCATCTGCATATCTGAGGTTACTGATATTTCTCCCAGCAATCTTGATTCCAGCTTGTGTTTCTTCCAGCCCAGCATTTCTCATGATGTACTCTGCATATAAGTTAAATAAGCAGGGTGACAATATACAGCCTTGACGTACTCCTTTTCCTATTTGGAACCAGTCTGTTGTTCCATGTCCAGTTCTAACTGTTGCTTCCTGACCTGCATACAGGTTTCTCAAGAGACAGGTCAGATGGTCTGGTTTTCCTATCTCTTTCATAATTTTCCACCATTTATTGTGATCCACACAGTCAAAGGCTTTGGCATAGTCAATAAAGGCTTATGAAAACTTTTATAGTCTTTATATAACATACACTATTTCCAACACATGAACAAATACAGAGAACAGAAACTTTTTTATATCTCAATCAGGCAATACTTAGCATCAATGATTAAACAAATCCACAAGCAAACAAAAAAATCCACTCTCTTCATTTTGATTATAAAAGGTAAAAATCCCTTTGCCACATTTACCCAAGGGAATGAGAGGAGGTGGGGACTTATAGTCACAGCCCTGGAAACAAGGGGACCGAGCTCCCAGTTCTTCAAGTTCTTTCTTAGGTTAGAAACTTCAACAATTGTATTACTTTTTCAGGAAGCCGCAAAAAAAAAAAAAAAAAAAAATCAAAACAAGACTGTTTCATAAGGTATTTAATAAATCTGCACTAAAGAAATACTATATTTTTATCTTAAAAATGTGCTTTTACAGTGAGGCTTGGCTGTCTTTTCATTCTGGTATGAACATGGACAGAGGAACCTGGTGGGCTACAATCCCTGGGGTCACAAAGAGTCAGACACAACTGAGCAAACACACACACACATGAACATATACATATCTGAACAAACTGATATAATGAATACTGCAAGGTATTCAATCTTTACATGGTCTTCAAAATTAACTTGCTTCTACTGTCCTAGGGAGTATATGTACACTTAAAGTGTTTTCTACATTAAAAGAAAAAAAAGAGTGGCTCATAAAAAAAAATCTCATAAAATAGTCATCCTTTAAACTCAAGGAACACAAGTGAAAGCTTTTCTATGGAAAACCCTTACCACCTTAGTGGAACTATTCTGGTAGGAAGAAAAAAAAATTCCTCTGTAAAGATATGATTCATTACAAGGGATGAGGCCTGAAAGGGCTCAGCTCTTCAGCACCACATTTGGAGCTGGTCAGGGAGAACTGGATTTCAACCTGAGTCTTAAAGCAATCAACACTCACCTGCTCCTCTGACCTTTTGTGCCTTAAATCTTATTTTGGAACTAAAATTCTGCTTCACAAAAATCTTGTTTTCAAAGTCAGCATTAACAAAGAAGACACGGTGAAGGTGATTGGAAGGAAAACTGTCCTATCCCCAAGAAAAACATGTGTGGCTTCTATGTCACTTCAAGGGAGGAAGCAGCCCAGGGGCTGGACCAACTGGGAACCTGCATTTACTGCAGAAGTGTCTGTCCGAGAGCCCCATTGAGTATGTATTTAAGTTACTCTCAAAGGTTAGAACCGAAGGTACTCAAGTAAATATTAAATATTTCCTTTCCTGGGGATGTCTTCTTGAAGTGTAAAGGTCGTGGGGCATTCAAAGTCACTATTTTGAAAACAGTAAGATGAACATGGCAAAGAAGAATGATACCCTGTTTTCAGAAAAACAAGAAGGAAGATAATACATACCTCTTTTCAAACTCTAGGTACACGAAAAATCACTTTTCAAATTTCAAGCAATCATTTTCCATCCAAATCGATTAGGAAGTCCAAGACAAGAAATAAGTTAATAAACAGGACCAGAACTAAAGTGAAACCTGGGAAATCTGGAAAAATCAACTCTTTGATTCACTTGCAACCTTTTTCTAAGGAAAACATAATAAAACCTTAACCACTTTCTTTCATATGGCTTTTATCAAAGAACCTCTCTCAGAAGAAGCTCATGATAAAATAATTCTCTTCAATACACCAGACCATTTATTTTTGGATTATGGCTGTATGAGAACATGATGTAAACACACTTATCCTACAATCAAGAGTAGCAACTACTATTTTCTTCACTTGATTCTCAATATCAGTAGCAGTTATCATCCTCATCTTACAGAATGGGAAATAGAAACTTGCTCAAATCTAAAATTAAGAAGGACCCAACTCGCTTAAAAACATCTCCCACCAACACAGTCTTTGCCACCTTCCAAGCTAACACATTATACCATCCTGAGTTTAGAAATTAATACTTTGCAACAATTCCTCACAAACCTCAAGTGGTAAAGGTTTAAAACTCACTTACTATAAGTGAAAGACCCTGCCAAAACAAGAAACTGCAAAGCACTGCAATGTTCCAGCAATCTATATCCTGCATTGTTTATACCTGAGGTATACCAGGTCTCTATGTGTGAACTTCTTCAGCAGACACAAAGCCAAAGCCCCCCAGAAGTTCAGAACAATGACACTTTCTCAGAGGCTCTATTCCATGGTTTGGATGAGCTTCTTGAGAACATCTAGGAGTCTTGGCTATGATCTGAGATGCATCAGGAGTTACTCCTTGCAAAGGAAATGATCCACAGTTCCTGACGTTCATGCAAGCTTTCTTTAGCAAGAAACGTGCATTTCATGTTATATTTGATGTGGAAGGGTACTTGGCTGGTAAGAACTAGTGTCTGGATGTTACAGCTTGTGCCATTAAATGTTTGGTGCAGAGCACCCAAGGCCAAGACACAGCAATTCACACTAACACAGTTACTTGTGTTGTTGCTCACACCTAAGCATCTGTGGTGGGCAAAGCAGTGGGAAAGACTGGAAGCTTTGCTATTTCAGAAGTGAGCATTTTCAGAAAGATGTCTCACACAGTCTTGTCACAAATTCAATTCCTTCA
The DNA here is from genome assembly GCA_024291935.2 of Okapia johnstoni. Lineage (NCBI taxonomy): Eukaryota > Metazoa > Chordata > Mammalia > Artiodactyla > Giraffidae > Okapia > Okapia johnstoni. The sequence goes on along the minus strand of CM044319.1, from coordinate 46,320,807 downwards.
ACTGCTTGTATGTCACAAAGAAAATAATATTCCAAGGACCAAGTCTCAACCAACTTGGCCAAAACCCTTTACAAAGAGCAAAAAACCCCTTCATTCTTCCATGTCTATTACAAGCAATGCAGGGTACTTGTGAAACCAGGGCGTCTGCCATCGTGAATGACTCCAATTCATCATACGTGTTCTCACCACATTGATAGGGTTTGAGGCCAGGGCTCCTGCCAACCCGGAGCTGAAGCTTGAGAGAAAATGGGTTACACAATGTCTCCCATCAGGCGCGAGAAAATCAGATGCTTTCAGTGAGGTTGTAAACCCACAGCTCCATGCAGCCAACATCGGTGGCCCTCTGAGCAATAAAGGACATGCCTTTCCACAGTCCTCTTGTTCCCTCTTGCTAGAAAATGTTAATGAAGTTGCCTATTATTCCTCCTTGAAGGGTGTTGTTTTCTGCTGCCATCTGAATTTTCAATACATTAGCTGAAATGGAAATGGTTGAGGGATATGACAGGAGGCCAGAGAGGGAATTCCACAGATCCCACATGCATTCAACATTGACTTGATTTCTTTCAAGTTTGCATCATTCTTCTGTCTTGAATCTGGAGCCGTGTCTTACTTAAATCAACTGGAAACCTACTGAACTCAGCTAGGGTGGAGGTCAGGCCTCTGTACACGAAGGGCTTCCAGTTCAGGGCCGACAAGCTCACAGCTGTCCCTTCTCCTTTGGTTCACTGAAGCAGAGCCTCCAACAGGATTTTTCTAGGCAGGGGCAGCCCTGCACCTTCTCCTGCCCAGGCTTAGCAGCAGTTGGACAGAAAATGTGATCTTGATAATATCCTGGTTAGGTGAACACCTGAATTGTAAACTATTGACTGCATGTCCTGTGCTATACAATACATCCTGATTCATTTTATACAGAGTAATGTGTACCTCATAGTTCCCTCCCCAAGCTTGCCCCGCCCATCTTTCCTCACCCCACTGGTCACCACCAGTTTGTTCTACACATTTGTGAGTCTGCTTCTTTTCTGTTGTATTCACTAGTTTGTTTTATTTTTTAGATTCCACATATAAGCGATAACATACAGTATTTGATTCTCTGTCTGACTTAGTTCACTTAGCATAATATACTCCAAGTTCATTTGTGTTGTTGCAAATGGCAAAATTTCATCCTTCTTATGGCTGAGTAATACTTCAATGTATATATGTACCACATCTTCTTTACACATTCCCCTGTCAATGGACATTCAGGTTGCATCCATGTCCTGGCTATTACTGTAAATATTGCTGCTATGAACATTGCAGTGCATGTACCTTTTTGAATCAGTGCTTTTGTTTCTTTCTCATTCCTTACTTTCTTGAAGATTTTTCACTTCATTATGCACTTTCTAGTTTACAAGAAATAACATTTTTGACATAGTATATCATTCAATTCTATTTAATAACTACCGAACAGACATCTATTATGTACTAGCCACTAGAGATATATGGCTGAATATGCTTGTATTTCTCATCCTCAAGCAATCACAAGGTTCTTAGTAAGAATAAAATCATTCACAACTAGTTTAAACACAATAAATATGTGTGCTATCCTTGCAGTATAAACAAAATGCCAAGGAAATGCGGGTGAGTTAAATCTGCCTAAAAGTAGTAAAGTAAAGGGTTAACACAACTCTGCCACCTTAGGCATAAACAAAATGAAGAAAGATACAGAATCTTGACAGTCTATGGTGGGGCTGAAGACAGAGACACTCAAGAGTCAGAAGATCAAGAGGGAGAAACTGTCAACGTAATACTTCCTAAAACTGCAAAACAGAACATCACTCTCATCTTTAAAATCCTTTAATTATTCGTCTTTCTCTACAGATTAAGGTGCAAATTCCAGGGCATAAGATAGTTTTTCCTAACTGTTTCCTGAGCTACCCAGGTGGCTCAATGGTAAAGAATCTGCCTGTTAATGCAGGAGACACCGGTTTGATCCCTAGATCATGAAGATCCCCCTGAAGAAGGAAATCCCATGGACAGAGGAGCCTGGCAGGCTACAGTCCATGGGGTCCAAAAGAGTTGGACAAGATTTAGCAACTAGACAACAACAACAACAACTGTTTCTTGCTTACTCTTATAGCCTTCTCTCCTATCACTTTAGCATTTTTACCTGTTTATAATTTCCCCAGTAAGTCTTACCTGAGCCTTAGCAAAATGCAGTTCTTTCTGCTTAAAATGTACTTTAGGTCTCCAATGAACTCTGATTTCAAGAATCAGTACATCTGTGTTACTGTCCAAAAAGCCAGACACTAAATCCTCCTTCCTGTGCTACTCTGTAATTCTAGTTAGTATAAACCTGTCCAAAGGCACAGAGTTCCAAAGTGGTCTACTATGCCTGGGCAAATGGTAAGAAGGTCCAATAGTGTCCATAGTGTGTAGAATATGGATGTGAAATCCTTGATCCCAGGGTCAACATCCTATTCATTTTCATTTACTCTCCACCTTGCAGCTACTGAATATGAACCAAGCAGAAAACAAAGATCCACACAGCTCTGGCAAACTACAATTTTTCAGTTAAATCGAGACTAGTGCTCATTACTTATAATCCTCTCCTCTCCTAAAAATTAATCTAGGTCATCACCTCATTCAGACCCAATGCTCTCACTTCACATCCTCTTTTTGATGAAGACTATGAGCATCAAGATAGCATCTTCCCATCAGTCTCCTAGAACACTCCTCCTATCATTTCCCCCTGTGTATATAAAACCATATAAACAAACTCAGATCTCCCCATGCAGCCATTCTCTATCTGCTGTGTTCTGTCTTCCTTTTACTGTGTTGTTTTCCTGTCTTTCTTTTACCGCCAAATCTCGTTTTTCCCCATTCTCCAACCCCCAATTTTCCCTTCATGCATTTCCTCACACAACTAAACAATATTTATTTATTAAGCACCCAATAGATATAAAGGACTATAAAACATCCAAAAAATAAAAGATAGTTCCTAATTATTCCTTTAAGCCTTCTAAAATATGGCTTCTAAACACATCCCACTGAAGCCCTTTTCCCCACTTCACCCCTTATTTCCAGGACAGCCCGACTACCCTTTCACGATCTTCCACACAACCAACATTACCCTCTACACCAGAGTTTGAATTGCATTTTGCTCGTTTCTAATCTTCATTCTCCTCTTCCCATATACACATACAACACATTTCTTCCACTGCAAACTCACAGCCACGATTAGTCTGCAGCCTCATTATCTTACATCTTTATTACTGTACAGGGGCTTCCCTGGTGGCTCAGACAGTAAAGAATCTGCCTGCAATGCAGGAGACCCGGGTTCAATCCCTGGGTCTGGAAGATCCACTGGAGAAGGGAATGGCTATCCACTCCAGTATTCCTGCCTGAAGAATTCCATGGACAGAGGAGTCTGGCAGGCTATAGGCTATGGGGTTGCAAAGAGTAAGACACGACTGTGTGACTAACACTTTTCACTTTCACTTTATACTACTGTACAGTCTCTTGCTTCTCTTTCCTGCAATAAATCAACCATCAGTTCAGTTCAGTTTAGTCGTCCAGTCGTGTCCGACTCCTTGCGACCCCATGAATCACAGCACACCAGGCCTCCTTGTCCATCACCAACTCCTGGAGTTTACCCAAACTCACGTCCATCAGGTCGGTGATGCCATCCAGCCATCTCATTCTCTGTCTTCCCCTTCTCCTCCTGCCCCCAGTATCAGGGTCTTTTCCAATGAGTCAACTTTTCGCATGAGGTGGCCAAAGTATTAGAGTTTCAGCTTCAACATCAGTCCTTCCAATGAACACCCAGGACTGATCTCCTTTAGGATGGACTGGTGGGATCTCCTTGCAGGCCAAGGGACTCTCAAGAGTCTTCTCCAACACCACAGTTCAAAAGCGTCAATTCTTCAGCGCTCAGCTTTCTTCACAGTCCAACTCTCACATCCATACATGACTAATGGAAAAACCACAGCCTTGACTAGATGGACCTTTGTTGGCAAAGTAATGTCTCCGCTTTTTAATATGCTATTATCACTTCTAAATCAAAGCTATGTATCACCTTTATCATGTTCCTTAACTACTAAAAAACCTTAAGTGGAATAAAACATAAGTATACAAAAAAAAATCTATGCGTTCTTTTTCTTCAACAGCTTTGAGATATAAATCACATACCAGATCATTTACAACAAGGCTGTATATTGTCAACTCGCTTATTTAACTTACATGCAGAGTGCATCATGCAAAATGCTGAGGTGGATGAATCACAAGCTGGAAGCAAGATTGCCGGGAGAAATATCAACAACCTCAGATATGCAGATGATACCACCTTAATGGCATAAAGTGAATAGGAACTGAAGAGCCTCTTGATGAATGTGAAAGAGGAAGAGTGAAAAAGCTGGCTTAAAACTCAACATCCAAAACACTAAGATCATGGCATCTGGTTCCATCACTTCATGGCAAACAGGAGAGGAAAAAGTGGAAGCAGTGAGAGTTTCTTTTCTTGGGCTCCAAAATCACTGAGGATGGTGACCACAGCCGTGAACTTCAAACACTCTTGCTCCTTAGAAGAAAAGCTATGATAAACCTAGACAATGTATTAAATAACAGAGGTATCACTTTGCTGACAAAGGTCCATTATAGTCAAAGCTGTGGGTTTTTCCAAGTAGGCATGTACAAATGTGAGAGCTGGACCATAAAAAAGGCTGCATGCTGCAGAATTGATGCTTTCAAACTATGGTGACGGAGAAGATTTTTGAGAGTCCCTTGGACGGCAAGGTGATCAAACCAGTCAATCCTAAAGGAAATCAACCCTGAATATATTTATTGGAAGGACTGACGCTGAAACTGAAGTTCCAATACTCTGGCCACGTAATGCGAAGAGCCAACTCACTGGAAAAGATCCTGATGCTGGTAAAGATTGAGGGAAGGCGGAGAAGGAGGCAACAGAGGATGAGATGTGTGGATGGCATCACTGACTCAATGGAATGAGTTTGAGCAAACTCTAGGAGATAGTGAAGGACAGGGAAGCCTGGAGTGCTGCAGTCCATGGGGTCACAAAAAGTTGGACATGACTTAGCAATTGAACAACATCATTTACCCATTAAAACTATACAATTCAGGACTTCCCTGGTGGTTCAGTGGCTAAGATGCTGTGCTCCCAATGCAGGAGGCCCAGGTTCAATACCTGGTCAGGGAACTAGATCCCATATGCTGTATTAAGACCTGGCACAGCCTAACAAATATTTTTTTAAGTATACGAAGACATATTCAAACTAATTTTAGAAAATCTTCATCACCTCAAAAAAGAAACCTCATAACGTTTAGCTATGGGCCTAACTACCCTTTTCACCATTCTCTCACCCTTCTATCCTAGGAAACCTCTAATGTACCTTTTCCCCCTTTTGGATTTCTCTATTCTGGACTTTTACATGAATGGAATCACACAGTGTGTGACCTTTTGTCACTGGCTTCTTTGACCCAGCATAGTGTTTTCAAAGTTCACCTATGCAGCACGTACCATGTAGAAGCTATCAGTCCTATTTCCTTTGTGGTCCAGCAGTATTCTATTTACAGATGTAACATATTTTGTTAGTCCACTGGTCTGCTGACAGGTAGCTGGGTTGTTTCTACCTTTTGGTTATCCAGAATAATGTTGCTATGGATATCTGTGTACAAGTTTTTGTGTAAACATCTCTTGGGCATATGCCTAGAAATGAAATTGCTGAATCACACGGTAACTACGTTTAATCATTTGAGGAACTGCCAGACTGTTTTTCAGAGCAGCTGGACCACTTTAACATTCCTGTTGAAACATATAAGAGAGTTCAGATTTCTCCACTTCCTCACCAACACTTGATATTATCTGACATTTTTATTCTAGCATTCTGAGTTGGTATGAAATAGTATGGTTTTTATTTGCATTTCTCTGACAACTAATGTTGTCAAGCATTTCATGTGCTTGTCGGTCATTTGTATATCCTATTTGGAGGAAGGTCTACTCAGATCCTTTGGCCATTTTTAAATTGGGTTGTCTTTTTATTATTGGGTGCTAACAATTCTCCACATATTACAGCTACTTATTAGATATATAATTTTTAAATACTTCCTCTCATTATGTGACAGCCTTTTCACTCTCTTGATGGTGTCCTTTGAGGCACAAAGGTTATAATTCTGATAATGTTCAATTTATTTACTCTTTTATTGTGCATGTTTTTGGTGTCATTATCCAAGAAACTAGCATGAAATTCAAGGTCATGAAGATTTATTCCTATATTTTCCTGTAAGACTTTTATAGTCTTATGTTTAGGACTTTGATCCATTTTGAGTTAATTTTTGTATACGTAGGAGTTAAGGGTCCATCTTCATTCTTTTGTGTGTGTTACTCATATACAAAAGGCTGTTGAAAAGATTTTTCTTTTTCCCTGCATTGAATGGCTCTGGCACCCTATCAAAATTCAACTGACCATAGATGTGTGGGTTTATTTCTGGGTTCTCTATTCTGTTCCATTGGTTCTTGTACCAGCAAAGCACACCATCTAGATTACTACTGCTTTAGTAGTAAGTCTTGAAATTGGGACATATAAGTCCTACTACTTTGTTCTTTTTCAGTATTGTTTTGGCTATTCCGGTCCCATGCAATTACACATGAATTTTAAAATCAGCTTGTCTATCTCCACAAACAAATCAGCTGATATTCTGTTGGGGATTATATTGAATCTGTAAAGTTTTGGAGGTACTGCCATCTTAATAATGTTAAGTCTTACAATTAGTGAACATGGCGTGTTTTTCATTTAAGATATAATCGTCTATGTAATTTAAAGACTTCAGCATCTGTACCAGTAGATATATAAAAATTATTATATAATGGTTAATCAAATATTTCCTATTAATTTAAAACTCAGGAAAAGCAGAGTTTTACAAGACAAGCTGCTTACTAACCAATTCTAAGCTCATAAATCAAAGGACATACTGTGACATTTCCAAAAATAAAGTTTAAAAAGCAGGGATAATTAGGAATTTCTACCTGATGCCTTCATTATTTACTAAAAGGCATTAGTTCCTTCAAAAAAAAAAAAAAAGTAGAAGATTTGTAAATCCCTCCTCCAATTTTGAGAGGAAAGGAGAACTGAAGAAAGAAAATGACCATTACTACTAGTATATATTAATTTGAAGTGTATAGATCTAGATTTCTCTACTTAATTACAGGTAATCCCTTATAGATTGCCTGGGCAATCATCTGAGTTCCGTGTTGATAGATATGATCAATACTGACACTAACCCCAATGGGAAATAAGTATGTGCTTCATTCAATTTCCAAAATTAACTCTAATGGTTGAAAAGCTAAATTAGAAAAAGAGAAAGACCTTTCTTCCCAGAAATCACTATTCCTCTAGCCTTTTTCTTCAGTAAGGCAGTTTAGCTGGGGCGAGCAGGAGGGGGGACATATCCACACATATCCACACAAGCATCTACAGTTTACTAACTCTAGGGTTTCACCTGCACTGCAGAGCTGAAAAGGCAACTATTCTACTTCCACAAAGAGTCAAATCTAAAACTCTTGGCTCTTTCACTACAGTTGTCTGCATGAGAAAGGCTAGCTAACATTTTGGGCCTTGATCAAGCGTCACAGGCCCTTACTGAGTACACTAAACAAAGGAAACCATTCCATACCAGTCACTAGCTGTTTATTCCACTACTTTAAAACCTAGTGCTGTTTTCTCCTCTACAGTACACTGCCTTTTTAAAAAACTCCTTTCCAAATTCTACTTTCCTAGTATCTTCTCCTCCATCAGCAAACTTGAGACTTCATACTTCAAACATTAGGTAATAAGAGACTTCTTTACACTCTCTTATACAGCAATCTCAAGTTTTTCGCCACACACCTAAGACTATTTTAACGGACTAGTACACAAAACTCTTAGGATACCTGTCAAATAAGAAATGAATATGCAAACTATCCTCACAAAGTATCACATATTGGAATACTGGACAATACTGCCAATGCAGGAGACATAAAAGATGTGGGTTCAATCCCTGGGTCGGGAAGATCCCCTGGAGTAGGAAATGGCAACCCACACCAGTATTCTTGTCTGGAAAACTCCAGACAAGAGAAGTCTGGTGGGCTACAGTCCATGGGGCTGCAAACTCAGGACATGACTGAGCAACTGAGCAATGTATAAATATAATAAATACTCATAAACATGACTTCAAAACATTTCAAGATACCCTGTGTCTTAAGAGTAATTTTATCATATGCCATTATTTTTAAAATGTAAAAGATACATACTAGTACAGTCTAAATTATGAAATTAATCAGAATATTCATTAAAACAAGTCATCCAATTCCTTAATCTCTCACTCTGTGAGCTGCAGGTCTTCCAGAACTTATTGGACTATATATTATAGCAGCACCCAAGCCATCACCTCACATAAAGGGTTTTTTTAAAAACTGCATTCTGGGTGAAGGAGCATGTACTAAAAAGAATCTCTGGGGAGGGAAGATACTGGAACATTCAACGACACCTCAAATCACACATTTCATAGCTCAGTTATGTAAACATTTTTATATAGGACAAAGGCATGAGAAAGAGATTTGGTATTAGCAAACAGCTCAGAAGGAAATTCTACTTCCCCCCAAACCATACAGCTACCTCTGCTCCCTCAGAAAAAGACCTGCTAGGAATAAGTGAAGTCCTTTCAAATACATTGGATTGTTTCACATTGAGTTATGATTACTCATAACTGCAAAAAAAAAAAAAAAAACCCCACACAAATCTGAATACAATTACAACATCCAGTCTTAAAGATTACAGTGTATGGAAAAACCATCCTGCAAACTACTTTGGGAAGAAAGAGATGGGCAGTCAGAGCTGAGGGATATCAACAAAGTCCTTTTCCTCACTTCATTCCATTAAAATTTCTACAAGCACACCCAAGGGAGGAGAAAGCACTTGTATTGAGGAAAGGAAAGTGTTTTGAAAATTACAAAAAAGTTCAGAGAACTGTGAGTCTTACCGGATCCATGTAAGTATCATTATTCTTCCCAAAGAGTCTCACTGCTTTAGTAACTGCTCAACCAAGACTGTGAGAACTCCTCAGAAAGCACACTGCATAATGCCATCCTGAAGAATGCGGGGCGCGCACAAACACACACACAGAGGACTCAATCAGCAACTGCCCTGACATCTGAAAGTTCCGGTTGGCTGCCACTAATTCCAGGAAGTATTTACTATCCCTCCAGGTATCTCAGGCCACCTGATCCAGGCACCTGTGCACCTCGGCGCTTGATCGGCACCAGCTGGTATGAACTCATCCCCCAGGAAGGTACCAGCTCAGAAGAAGCAAGTGACCTCAGGACGAACACACAAGTCAGCCCGCCCTCCGTACCGGCAAGTCCACGCTGACGTCGGTCCCATCCAGAAGGGACACCCGGCAGGTGATGACGGCCCGCGCGTCCCCAGCCGCAGGGATGTGCGTGGCCGCGCGCTGGGCCTCACGGAGCCGGTCCTTCTCGGCCTGTTTGCGCATCGAGCGGCGCCCGAGCGTCCTGCGGAAGAAGCTCAGCATCTTGTCTCTGTGGAACCAAGAGAAAAAGGGGTCAGTGGTCTCCCGCAATCTGCCCTCAAATGGCGTAGTTTAGTAAAGTTCTGTGGACATCAGAGATATGTTATTAAAAAAATACACCTGATCAAGTAAATTCGAAAAAAAAAATTTAAAGCTGGCTACTTTAAAGAACTTAATATAAAACAGAGCTCAGGACATTGAGCTCACAGCAATTTTAAGCTTTCTGGACTATGTTGTAAGGAGCTAATCTGCCGAGAGGGGTAAACATTTATTAAGTTCACTAGGTCTTTTCGGTCAATAAATTATGTGTACAATAGTCATATACCCCTACAAACACTAGGATACGATGCCATACACTAAGGTGCCCTTTGATAATAACAATCATCCTAAGAAGTTTCATTACTTCTCTGACCATTTATAGTACTAACACAAAAATATCACCTATTTTAGCTAAAATACAAATATAATTCAAATGAAAGTTTTTATCACATATTTTACTATTACTTTGACTTTAAGCTGCTACATAATATAAACAATTCTTTACGATGTCAAATTAATGCTACTTCTTTCCTTATCTCCATTAAGAACATTAATCAAAATAATTAAGAGGTTAAATACAGCACATATAAAATAAAAACACATCATAAAAACTATCTTGCTAATCTAAAGTTTAACTTCCGAAACTAAGAAGAGTTTGAGAAATATAAGTGCATGTAACTAAGCCAAGAAATAAATTATTAATTACAGATAAAACAAGTTGTGCAGAGAGGGAAATAATCACAGTGCACTTTATGACTCAACTAATAATTAAGTCATAATATATTAACATTAATACTGATCTAACCGTAAGTATAAAGTAACGATAACTCAGAACAGGTGGCTAATACAGGTAAGGGTGAACAGAAAGTTAATTCCTCATCTTGCCTGGTAGGAATTCAATAGGTAGTTCATGAAACTACGTGAAACGAAAAATCAAGAAGCATCAATGAGCGTATTATTTAAAATATGAAAGTGGTTGCCTTGAGGAGGAAGAAAAATTCAGGAGTATGCTCTTTTTTAGAAGACGACTTCGGATCAGATGACTCTTAGCACTAGATAAACTTGATAAAAGTAAGAGCTAACTTAAAAATAAACAAATGCTATCACATGAAAACCTAAGTATCTACAAAGATTACTGTACACACATTACAAGTATGGATGTAAGTGAAAGTCATTCAGTCATGTCTGATTCTTTGCCACCCCATGGACCCCGTGAAATTCTACAGGCCAGAATGCTGGAGTGGGTAGCCGTTCCCTTCTCCAGGGGATCTTTCCAACCCAGGGTTCGAACCCAGGTCTCCTGCATTGCAGGTGGATTCTTTACCAGCTGAGCCACCTTCCAGCATAATTAGGTAAACTGGCAATGCCACCATACTTGTCATTTGTACAGTCATCTGTTTATACCTTAAAGAACTAGCTAAAATTTCAGATAGTGTTTCAGTTTACAAAGCACACACACATAACATCTGGGCCCAGTCTCCTCCGCAGGCTTCTTTACCCGCGGACAATGCTCCCTTTGGACCTCGCTGGCCAGTCTCATTTCAGCTGCCTACAAAAGGCCGTACTTGTCACCCTAAGACTTCTAACCCCCTTATGTCAGAGGATCCCTGCTTGTTCATTTTAACTTAACCCTATCTGTATCTCCCCTGAGGAACATTCTCTGACATCTAAAGAGTTAGTCATTCCCATAAAACTTTCTCTGAACCATGAAAATATTTTTGTCTCACTAAAGAGATTTTAATTATTCATTTACACGCCTATCTCCTTTACTGTAAGCTCCTAAAGGATACAATTCCTACTTTGAATAGTTAGCCACTTAGCACGTTTCATCATCAAATGAAACAAATGTTTACTCTGGAGATTGGAGTAAACAATCTCCATTGGTACTCAGAAAAACTCCCTAAAAATATTGTCTTATTTTGATAAGCAAACTAAAAGTCACAGAAATTAAACCACTGACCAAGTCCATTATTTAGTAAATAGTGAAGACAGGGGTTCAAACTCTGATTTTCTGACTCCAAATCTTGGTCTTTCAATGAGCAAAACTCACATTATAGAAATAAGACAGAAATTATCAAAGACCACAGCTAAAAAGATGCTGAGTAAAAATACAATCATAAAACATACATGATGAATTTGTTTTTTAAAACCTAATTCAGCATATTCAAGAAATAAGCAGCAAGCGGATAAAAAAAAGAGAGATACAAAGGAAACTACAGATTCAGAGATAATCACAAAGTGTGGACCTATTTTATTTATTTATTTTTTTAAAATAAATTTATTTATTTTAGTTGGGGGCTAATTACTTTACAATATTGTAGTAGTTTTTGCCATACATTAACATGAATCAGCCATGGGTTTACATGTGTTCCCCATCCTGAACCTCCCTCCCCACCCCATCCCTCTGGGTCATCCCATTGCCCCAGCCCTGAGCATTTGTCTCATGCATCGAACACGGAATGGTGTTCTGTTTCACATATGATAATATACATGTTTCAATGCTATTGGACCTATTTTAGATTCTTCTTAAGTTATCAGATATTATCAATGAGGGAAGCCAGATGAAAGATACATGGGAACTCTGTACCACTACTGTAACTTTGACGTAAGTCTAAAATTATCTCAAACTAAAATATTTTGCCAATCATACATTTACTATTATATATATAAAACTTATAAGAAGTCTTGCATAACCAGCTAATGTTTTAAACTAAATGCATTTGTAAACATGATAAAAATAAAAGCTGAAATATTAAATAACATTTAAAAAATAATTCAGTAGCTATAAATTGGGAATTACAACCTCATTTTACAAGTATGAATACTCCTATGTAATAGATAAACTTGCAAAACCATGACAGTTGTCATCTGAACTTTCTAAGGACACAAATTATACACATACACATCTGAACACCAACTGGATTGTTTATGATAATCAAGGAAGTGCTGCCAGTTTTCTTTTGGATAAAATAGTGGCATTAAAAATATGTTTTTTAAGAATAATCTTAATCTTTTAAAAATACATACTGAAACATTTATAGAAGAAATGATATGATTTCTAGGACTCACATCAAAATAATACAAGGAAGGGAGTTAAGTGGGAAGAGATGAGACAAAATGACCAGATGACTGGCCATCAACCGCTGAAGCTGATGGGTACAGACTAATAATATTCTTCTGACTACTTCTGTGTATGTTGAATTTTTCCATAATAAAAAATCTTTTTTAAGGGAAAAAGTGCTCAAAATGCCCTACAACTTTGTGGTTCCTAGCAAGTAAATGAATTATAAAACAAGTTTTCTTTCACCTCATCCTACATCTTAAAAATAAGATTCATTATACAAGTAGAGTTAACTTGCTAAGGAAAAATACAACTTCTTTCTTATTTAATATCTATGTATTTTGAACTATGAAACTCAATGCCACAAACAAGGTTTTTTACAAAAAAATATGAAAAATTTCAGAGAGCTAAAGAAGTAAAAGAAGTACTAGGAAAAAACAAACATTATATTAGGGTGATGGGCTTTTAAATTGTTTTCTGCAAAAAAATTTTTTGAAAGATTATCATGCAGTTTATAAAGAACTATCACACATAGTTAAGATAAACAACCCAGAAGAGAAAAAATGGACACGATATGAAGAAACAAACTCTAAAAGAAGACATGCAATAAAGAAATACTCATTACAAAGATGTTCAACCTCAGTAGTAACCAAGGAAATCCAAATTAAAAAAATAAGATAGTGTCTGTCATTTAAAAGACTCTAGATATCCAGTATTGAAAAGGATATATAAAAACAATGTTTACACACACCCTTTCACACAGCAATTGTATTTCTGGTAGGATGTCCTAAAAAGAAATGTCCCATATGCGCTCCAAGCCATAGAAACAAGCATTTTCAGGGCATAATTAAGAAAATGTTAAATGCCTCTATCAACACGCAAGTAGTTAAATAATGGTTCATCCAATAGCATACAACACAGCTGTTTTTATAAAATACAGCTGACACAGACACTTTACATACACGCAAAAGCATTAGGACACACAAACTAAAGTGAGGTTACCTCTAGAAAGGGTCGTGTGGAGATACTTAACTTTTCTATAATAAGAATATATGAATATGTTAGGAGTTTATTTTTTTAATCTACTGTTTTGCTTGTTTTTAAAAGCTTTGCCACATTCACTCCCCCCCCCCACATTCACGCTTTTCCCATCCTGCCCCCACTCCCAGCACCCTTCACCAAGCCACAGCAGTGGATTTAAGCAACCACCAATCAGATTCCTGTTAACAATCTTTAACTGCCTTGCTCCCGGCTCCCGCTCCTCCTCCGCCCCGACCCTTCCGGCGCCCACTCCCCTCTGCTCGCTCCGCTCTAATAACTCTTCCACCCAGCCCAGGCGTCTTTCAACTGGGGGCCTTTTTTCCGCCTTAGCTGCTCCAGCTTTCTGGAATGCCCCTTCCCCGTCAACTCCCCCCGCTACCCACCCCCCCACCCCAACCCCCGCCTCCCACTTCACATGGCCATCTTCAGATTTCTGGCTGAAATGTCTTTTCCTCAGAAAATTATTCCCTGCTTTCTAAATCAGGGTCTCCTTTTAGTATCCCTAGTGTGCTCTTTGCAACCCTTAAGATACCAACTTATATTTTACTGGGTATTTCCCCCACCAAGACGCAAGGACAGAGACCTAGTCTGACTCGTTCCCCACGGTGACCCAGCGGGCATTGCAATATGCCTATCAGGCGCTCAATAAGGAGCTTGTCTGAAATGACACAATGGAATTTTTGGATGGTAGGGGTGTGTGTGTGTGTGTATATATATATATATATATATATATATATATATATATACACACATTTTAAAAAATAGTATTGAATCTATTACGTCTGACTTTTCAGCTATGAACTAGGAAGAGTTTAAGTGGGAAACTGCAAACCGAAGTCATCCATTTACCACCTAAATTAACTCTTTTTTATACATACCTAAAATGCAAAAGTTTTGTCGTGACATGTATACACTCTCCTGTGACTGGTGGACGCAACCTTTGATAAACAACTGCTACCCCCACCCCAAGGAAATATTACTTGTAGTAAGTTAAGAACATTCTGGGTCTTTCTAAAACCCTGTCTCCAGCACTTGCTTTTTGACAAAGCCATAAGCCAACCTACAGCGAACACCATCAGGATATTAACACCCTTCATCCTAGTCATCCCAACACAGAGAGTATTTGGCGAAGCCGGCCCACGCTTTGTCGCACTGTCACAGATGCGGCTTACCCTGCAGACGGAGTACGGTGTCAGGTACCGCTAGGACATGCTGTCAGCCCTTCAAAAAATTAATTCACTCAGCAAATATTTACTTGCCAGGCTGTATTCTGGAGACAAGAACAGTAAGGCAGCGGCGGGAAATAGGAAATTTCTGCTTAACAGGGAAGGTTTCATCCTTTCTGTGTACGGAGAATTTAGGGAAGTGCCTGCGATGGGCCAGGGTGTATTCTGGACAGTGGCGATACCACGGATAAACGGGGCAAATAGAGCCCCCGTAGGGCTTCAGAGCTGGCAGGAAGCAGAGAAAGTGAATGTCACCGGATAGTAAAATTCAGCACTATTCGCGGTTCTCCTTGGACACTAGGGTTGCGTGCGTGCTAAGTCGCTTCGGTCGCGTCGGACTCTTTGCCGACCCCATGGACTGTATCCCGCCAAGCTCCTCAGTCCATGGGATTTTCCAGGCAAGAATACTGGAATGGGTTGCCATTTCCTACTTCCTGGGGTCTTCCAGACCCAGGGATTCAATCTGCGTCTCCTGTGTCTCCTGCATGGGCAGGCGGATGCTTTAGCACTGCGCCACCGCGGAAGCCCCAGGTGCTAGAGTTAGGCATTGCTAAATGACACAGAGAAAACTGGAAGCCTGGACAGAGGGAGGGCTGGTGATCTTACACAGACTGGTAGGGAAAGAGGAAAGTCTTGGAGTGAGGGCCTGAAGGAGGTGAAGGTGCGCCCCTGCATGGCCTGCTCGGTAAGCAGGGTGGCTAGGGGTAGGGACAGAGGGAAGAGCCCGGGGACAGAGGCAAGTTAGAGAGGACAGAACTGAGCTGAAGGGGCCCCCAGACCTTGGGCAGAGCACCGAGGGGTTCAGTGGAGGACCTGCTGGCTGGAAGAAAGGCCCTTCCTAGGGTTTGGCGCTGCCAGTTTGACCCTGCACCACCCCAAGTCTAAACAGCTGGGCTTGGTAAGCACAGCTGGCTTCTGCCCTCTGCGATGTGGGCTGGGGCAACTCAACAGGAACTGGAGTTGCCCAAAGGGCTTCACTCATCTGCGTGGCATCTCAGCTGGGGTGGCTCTTAGGAGCAGCTGGGTTGACTTGGGCATCTCCATCAGGGTACTTGAAATGACTCAAGCCCCTCAGAGTGAAAACTGGAGCTCCAAGGCCTACTAAGGGCAATGCCCAGAATCACACACAGTTACTTCTGTTCTCTGTTATTGGGTGAAGCATGTCAGAAGGCAAGGTCAGTTTCAGGGATAGGAACAAGATTCCACCTCTATTTTTTTTTTATAATAGTATTAAAGTTGACATTGTTGTTGTTGTTCAGGTGCTCTGTCGTGTCCAACTCTTTGCAACCCCATGAACTGTAGCACATCAGGCTTCCCTTTCCTTCACTTTCTCCCAGAGTCTGCTGGAACTCATGTCCATCCAGTTGGAGATGCCATCCAACCATCTCATCCTCTGTTGACCCCTTCTCCTCTTGCCTTCTCCTCTTGCCTGGTCTTTCCCAGCACCAGGGTCTTTTCCAATGAGTCGGCTCTTTGCATCAGATGGCCAAAGTATTGGAGCTTCAGCTTCAGCATCAGTCCTTACAGTGAATATTCAAGGTTGATTTTCTTTAGGATTAACTGGCTTGATCTCCTTGCTGTCCAAGGGACTCTCAAGAGTCTTCTCCAACACCACAATTTGAAAGCATCAATTCTTTGGTGCTCAGCCTTCTCGATGGTCCAACTCTCACATCTGTACGTGACTACTGGAAAAACCATAGCTTGGACTGTATGAACCTTTGTTGGCAATGTGATGTCTCTGCTTTTTAGTATGCTGCCTAGGTTTGTCATAGCTTTTCTTCAAGGAGCAAGCGTCTTTGAATTTCATGGCTGTCCACAGTGATTTTGGAGCCCAAGAAAATAAAGTCTGTCACTGTTTCCATTTACAGTATTAAAGTAGAGAAACTTTCTTTCTCTACTTTTTAAAAATAGCTTCATCATTAAGTCATCTTTGAATTTTAGCTCAATAAAAAAGCAATGATGCAGCCATTAAAAAGAATGAAATAATGCCATGGATGGACCTAGAGATTATCATACTAAATGAAGTGAAGCAAGTCAAAAAGACAAATACCATATGATGTCACTTATATTTTAAATCTAAAATATGATACAAATGAACTTATCTACAAAACAGAAACTCACAGACACAGAGTACAAACTTGTGACTGCCTAGGAGGAGAGGGTAGGAGAGGGATGGATTGGAAATTTGGTATTAGCAGGAGCAAACTATAATATACTGAATGGATAAACAACAAGGTCCTACTACATAGCCCAGGGGACTATATTCAACATCCTGTGATAAACCATAATGGAAAAGAATATGAAAGAAGAAGGTATATATATGTATAACTGAGTCACTACCCTGTACAGCAGAAATTAACACAACATTGTAAATCAACTATACTTCAAAAAAAAAAAATGATGACAATGATGCATCATGGGGGGAGGGAAGTGGTTCATGTATAGATGAAACCAGAAAGGGCCAGGGCGTGAAGCTGGGTGATAGAATCATTAAAATATTCTGTCATTTTATGTACAGGTTTACATTTTTTTCCACAGTAAAAAGTTTTTAAAAAAAAACTATCTGGGCCATGTACCCCATGGATAGCCTTCCTGAGACCCAGGAATTAGATTACACTGTTTGAGAACTGTTCAGTCTTGAGTGCCATCCACTCAGTCCATCAGGGCTGTCTCTACCCAGAGCATCATCAGTGTTTATACATGTGAAAGCTGTATTGTACTTTTTCTGTTTACTGATCAATAATGGAAACATTTCTGTCAATATTTATAAACGTGCTTCATTGTCCTAAATTGTTGCCTAGCACACTAGTTTAGAGAAAGGGTCCTCTTCTACCCTTCCACTTTATCCTTTTTGCTGTCTCCTGTCAAATGTGGTGGGCTTCCCAAGTGGCGCTAGTGGTAAAGAACCTGCCTACCAATGCAGGAGACATAAGAGACTCAGGTTCGATCCCTGGGTCGGGAAGATCCCCTGGAGGAGGGCATGGCAACCCACTCCAGTATTCTTGCCTGGAGAATCCCATGGACAGAGAAGCCTGGTGGGCTACAGTCCATGGGGCTGCAAAGAATCATACATGACTGACACAATTTAGCATGCAGCATACACATCTTCCCTGGTGGCTCTGACGGTAAAGCGTCTGCCTACAATGTGGGAGACCGGGGTTCAATTCCTGGGTCGGGAAGATCTCCTGGGGAAGGAAATGGCAACCCACTCCAGTATTCTTGCCTGTAAAATCCCATGGACAGAGGAGCCTGGTAGGCTACAGTCCATGGGGTCGCAAAGAGTCGGACACGACTGAGCGACTTCACTTACTTACTTACTTACTTACTTATACACATCAAGGGTGGTGTTGGGGTGAGAGAAATAGGCCGAAAAAGATTGTTATAGGTTGAACGAAATATGAAACCTTGGTGGATGAGACCTAAGTCATAGGAGGCTGTGCTCTGATCATGAAAGATTATTCCCTGTAACAATTCATCCCCTCACCAAATCCTCTCTTCAATCATAGATACCCTCTGCAACATTCCTATTTTGTAGTGAATTAGCCTGCTAACTGCCTCCTACCTGGGACAGAGAATGTGGTTTCCTTAAACACAGCTGAATTAAGTAAAAATACATTTGGCTGCAAGTAATAGAGAACACAATTAACTGTAGCTTAAAAAAATCAGTTTTTTGTTTTGTTTTTTAACCTAAGTAATCTAAAGGTAATTGGCTGCCTAGTATTGGTTCAGGTCAACAGTCCTATAGAATCCTAAACTCACATTTTCTGTTCTGCCATCCTTAGTATGTTGATTCTGGTTTTTATGCTTCTAGCCTACTGGCCACAGGAGGGCTGCAGTGTTTCCAGCTCTTCTTCCTGAGTTTCAGAAATGAAAGGGAATGGGGAAAATATCTCCTCTTCCTGTAGCCTTGTCTTTTTTTTTTGGGGGGGGGGGTGTTGCACCATATGGTTTGCAAGGTCTTAGTTTCCTGAACTCTCAGGTCCATAGCAGTAAAAGTGTTGAGTCTTAACCACTGGACCACCAGGGAACTCCTAGTGAAGCTGTGTCTTTAATTCAGGGAAGGACGTCCCAACACACCCTCTCATTGAATGGGATTAACTGCCTGAAATAGCAGGAGAAAAGGATACCATCACTGCTTTAGATCAATTAAAATTCACACTTGGGGTTTAGGGGAGAACCTGCTGTCTCTGAGATTAAGGGCTCACTATCAGCTTCTTAAAAAAGTCCAAGATCTATTAGCAGGAAAGACAGGGTGTTATTAAGAAGAATGACTGTGGTCAAGGTGTTGACTTGAATAACTCACTTTTGGTGGAATGGTCCTAGCCATGGAAAGATTTTTCCTCTAGTGAACGAACATCCTTACCCTAGATTTCCGCCAGTATTTTAGGTCCTGGTTTTCTCTCTGGAGTCACAGAAAGGGGTGGATCCAGGTTTTGTTAGTTCTGAAAACCATACAGTTTGGGGGGGGGGGGGGGGGAGGAGAGGAGGCTTAAGTGAAATAAGAAAAATTTAAAGATTTAAAATGAGAATTAGGGTCTTGGAAGGGGCCCATACAAGTCAGGAGCCCTAAAGCTTAAACCTGATGATCTTCATGGTAAATCCACCTTTGCTCACAAGAAGATATTTGCTCTTTCACATCACAGCCCTTTAAATAATGAGGACATTGGCCCCAGGTCTACAAAACCCTCTCCTTTTGTCCTGATTTCCAAGCTCCTTACTTTCTCAGTCAACTTAGCTGAACTGGTTCAGACTGGTGGAGCCATTCATGCTGAGGCATCCTGAGCAGAGAGAATTCCAGAATGAGAGTCAGTCTTACTGGAGGCTGAAAGGGCCCTGCCTTCCAAAAGCCTCCATTGTGAAAAGACCCTTGGTGATTAGTAGAACAATGCAGAACTCAGTGTGTGACTTCCAATAAATGGCACTGTTGTGTCTGCCTTGACCTCTTGAATTGTTCACTCTGGAAGCCAGCAGCCACCATGTCGTGAAGATATTCAAGAAGCCCTAGGTAGCCACCTGGACGAAGAGGAACTGAGGCCCCCCTCCGAGAGCCAGCACCTACTTGCCAGTCATGTAGGTGGGCCATCTGGTATAGGATGCTCCAGCCCCTCAAGCATTCCTGTGACAAGGCCCCACCAATATGTAACTGTGACTGAGTCAGAACCACCTACTTCCTGTCCCACAGAAACTATGAGCAATAATAAGTACCTGTTGCTATTTTAAGCCATGAAAAAAAAGGAAGGAAGGAAAGAGAAAGAGAGAAAGGAGGAAAGGAAGAAAAGACCCTTTTGTGTTCATTGTTCAGTCATTCAGTCATATCCAACTCTTTGCGACCCCATGGACTGCAGCACGCCAGGCTTCCCTGTCCTTCACTATCTCCCGGAGCTTGCTCAAACTCATGTCCATTGAGTTGGTGATACCATACAACCATCTCATCCTCTGTCGTCCTCTTCTCCCGCCTTCAATTTTTCCAAGGATCAGGGTCTTTTCCAGTTCAGGAAAAGAGCATCCACGGCTCTTCATATCAGGTGGCCAAATTATTTGAGCTTCAGCTTCAACATCAGTCCTTCCAATGAATATTCAGGGTTGATTTCTCTAGGATTGACTGGACAGTGAAAATCAGGAAGAGTTTGTTTTCCAGACACTGGATCAAAGGAGCACTAACTAGTCAAAAATGCACATAAGTAAAAAAACAGAACACAAAAACTCATCAGGAAGTACCACTAGGAGTTTCATTAGCATACAGCAGTCTAGACTTCAATTCAGAAGCTAAAAGATCCAAAATATCTTTAAGTCTGTAAAATGAGGATGATATCACCTTCCTAACAGGGCAGTTATGAGACTGGCATAAAATAACTTATCTGAAAATATTTTCAGAAGCACACAACACTACATATAATGTAAATGTTACTGTCCAAGGAACAAAGGTACTTATGCACTGCCAGTGGCAGAGGTGGGGTCGGGGAGTAGGGGAGTCTGTAGCCTGTATTCCTGGCAGGAGTTCAGACCTTAAACTGCTGCTGCTTTGCCATTTCCTTCTCCAATGCATGAAAGGGAAAAGTGAAAGTGAAGTCGCTCAGTCATGTCCGACTTTTACCGACCCCATGGACTGTAGCCTACCAGGCTCCTCCATCCATGGGATTTTCCAGGCAAGAGTACTGGAGTGGGGTGCCATTGCCTTCTCCAAGACCTTAAACTAATTCATACTAAAGTATTAGCCACATGGGCTAAATGAAGGACACCTTAAAAGAATGGGGAGGGTTGGGGTAGAGGTGGGCAGAGATGGGACATGCAAAATAAACTGAAGTCAAATCACTTCTTCCTCCAAAGCACAAAGTCAGGCTTTTCTATACTTTTGGAGATTCAGGGCAATAAACCTGAGCATTCATATTCCATGAATCCATATCTCATGCATCATTTTGTTCAGAATTATCTCGAACAGAGCACTGCTGATCTGGTGGTAGACACGCTTTGTTTATTCTGCTAGGGAAAAAAATTCAGAAAACCCTGGATGGCTCCAGGCAAGTTCATAATATTGAGTAACAGAGAGACGGAAGTGAAAACATTTCCCCATCAGGTTTGCCTAGTGGTGAAACCAGGATGAGACTGAGAGAAAAGGGGTGGAGCCAAGGCGCAGAGCTTCTAAAAGTTACTGTGCACATGAGTCACCTGGAGATTTTGTCACAAGGTTTATGTCTGGGGTGGGACCTGAGAATCTGCATTACCCACAAGCTGGCAGTTGGTGACACTGGCCATTCACAGGCTACACATTGAATAAGGAAGCCCTTAGATGACCGCCCTATACCTGTGACTACTGTGTGACAGGACCCACAAAAGTATTAGGAGACCACACAGTAGGAACAGCAGCACTGACCATGCTGCCCTGAGGTCACAGGGACAAGCACCTGTCTTTCCTGGTGTCAGTTATCTATAAAATGAGGTAATTATGACAGATGCTTCCTGAAGACTCGTTCAGATCTTAAAATCAGTGATGCTATACCTATTTCAATACATAAGAGGATTTCATTTAATTTTATGTAAACCAAACCTCAAAATTCCTTTGAAGGGAGAATTGAGCAAAACAAATTATCATATATTAACACATAAATTTAGAATCTAGAAAGATAGTACAGATGAACCTATGTGCAAAGCAGAAATAGAGACACAGATGTAGAGAACAAGGAAGGAAAGAAGGGGTGGGATGAATTGGGAGATTAGGACTGAGACTGACATTTATACACTGTTGATACGTTTAAAATGGATAACTAATGAGAACCTACTATAGACCACAGGGAACTCCATGCAATGCTGTGGTGACAAGATGGGGATATATATACACATATGGCTGATTTACTTTGCAGTTCAGCAGAAACTAGTAGAGGGGCTTCCCTGGTAGCTCAGCAGTAAAGAAACTGCCTGCAATGCAGGAGACATTTCCTGGGTCAGGAAGTTCCCCTGGAGGAAGGTAGGGCAACCCACTCCAGTATTCTTGCCTGGAGAATCCCATGGACAAGAGGAGCCTGGAAGGCTACAGTCCATAAGGTCGCAGAGCGTCAGACATGACTGAAGCGACTGAGCACGCACACACAGAAACTAACAGAACACTGTAAAGCAACTAAACTCCAATTTGTAAAAAAAAAAAAAATTAATTTTGGAGGAAAAAAGAGAATCATCCATTTTAAATGCTTATTTTCCAAACATTGATTTAGAATGTGAGGTCAGGTTCAAGTTATGACAGTGATTGTTCAAACAACTTCAAACATATAAATTGGTACTTTTTTAAAAAAAATAATTTCTCAGAGAATATTAACTTTGGCTGTAGAATCAGACACCTCCATTCACTAGCTACTTAACTTCCAAAGGATAAACTATGTTTTAATTTCCTCACCTGTAAAATGGAGATCCTCAACTATAGCTTTGAGGATCAAATACAAAGGTGGGAGATGTGCCTTTTAGGGGCACTGAATCTCATTCTTAGCACTGTTAATGCCAGAGAAAGCAGTGGGAGGGTGGTGGGAAGTGAAGCTGGCTGTTTAGGCAGTAACTACTTCATAGGCTTCTAGGTTTTCTCAGTGGTAGCAAATCTTTATTCTCAGAGGATGGATTTCGTTCCTGGCAACAGACGAGAATCAACCAGAACATAGTTGGGTGAATGTGTTAAAAAACAAGGAGTCTGAAAGTAATGGGTTAAATAGAGTCCATGAAACTGGCAGTGTAAGAACCTTGGAAAATCCTCTCATCCAGAACAGCAACCACCAAACAATAAAACATGGTCAGAATTAACTTTTTTAGAACTCTGGATATTAACCAAAGTTTGCAACAATCCAGAGGTGTTTATTTAAGAAAAAGAGCTGAATTTTGGTAAAAGCAGTGAGTTTTATGGCATTTTGACCGGCCCGAGTCTCATCTTCTCTCCCCAGTTCCTTTGCAGCCTTAAAACCAGCAGCTAAAGGGCCGCTGGAGGGAGCAGAACAGAGTCAGAGTTCCTTCAAACCCTGTCCTCAGAGAACTGTTACTTGATTTGACCTAACTCACAGCTCAAAATGAAAAGCTGGGAATAAGATGTCCAGTTAAATAAATGTTAGTTGCTCAATTTTGTCAGACTCTTTGCGACCCCATGGACTCTAGCCTGCCAGGCTCCTCTGTCCATGGGATTTCCCAGGCAAGAATTCTGGAGTGGGTTGCCATTTCCTTAAGGTGTCCAGAGGGGGCTTTGAAAAGTTCTGACACATTTTTGCGAATCTTGAAGTCTACTTTTGTGCACAGTGCTATGTGTAGGCCCAACTCTTGAGAACATGTTCATGTTTGAACCTAGTTATAATCCCTTAGTCTTTGTTGCAAAAAACAGACCCCAAGTATATCATCTATCTTTTTTTTCTGTTAGTCTCTTATGACTGTCTTGCTCATACCAATTTTTAGTAATTTTCAGGCTTTCACAAAGTTTCAATGACACCTTTAAGAAGCTTTTAGAAAAAAGCTACCCCTTTTCACACGCACATTTCATTGGCTTAGGTAACAGGTAATTCTAAATGATATAATACAGATAAATATATTTGCATATGGAGGTTAGCAAATAAACAGAACTGCCTTTAGTAAGCTTACAACAGAATTGGTGGAATTAGCAGAGCTCTTGCATAGTTGAGAGCAGTCAGTGGTGGCAAGGGGAGGACATGAGCAGAAAGCAGAGTGCTAGTACACTGAGTAGGTTATTTGGATGCTAGTTAAGAAAGCTTCCATCACAGATAGAATATTAGTAGGAATTAGAGCAAGGTTTTTGCAAGTGTATGCCAATTCAGAAGTCATAAAGGAGCAGATTAATACATTTGTTTATAAAAGTATTAAAAATATCATGTCCTCCTCCAGACCCAAATGAGAATAAAGGCAAAGAACACCATAAGAAAAAAGGTTTTGCAACATAGATGACTGTCAAATAACTAATTTCTTTAATTTCCAACATCTTATATAAATAAACATTAAACAACCTGATATAAAAGTGAGCAAAGGATATCAGTATAGAATTTGGAGAACAAGAAATAAAAGAGATCAATAAAGATAACAAAAATCTATTCAACCTCTTTATGAGTGAACTGTAGGTCAAAATAAGATAATTCATGTAAGAGAGATGAGCAAATAAATTGTTTGATATCAGTCTTAACTAGAATGTGGGGAAATGGACATTCTCCTAAGTTTGGTGGAAGCATAAGCTAATAAAATCTTCTCTGAGAGCAATTATTAACATCTAAAAATGCACGTGCCCAATGGTTTAACAATCCTACTGCTAGAAACTTACCTTATGCATAGACTTGCAAATCTTTAATGAAAATAATTGCCTGAAGATGTTCACTGCAGCATTGTTCACACAGTATAAACTGGAAACAAATCAAGAAATTAAACTATAGCATATCCATCTGTATGATGGAGGTCAAGGCAGTGATTAAAAAGAATGAAGTAGACCTGAGTGTGTTGATATGGAAATGTTTTAAGGATGAAAAAACAAGCTGCAGAATATATTGTACAATTTCTTTAGCCTTAACAAAATGTACATGTACACACAAATACTTGTGCAATATTTTCCACTGCTGCTGCTACTGCTGCTAAGTCGCTTCAGTCGTGTCTGACACTGTGAGACCCCATAGACGGCAGCCCACCAGGCTCCCCCGTCCCTGGGATTCTCCAGGCAAGAATACTGGAGTGGGTAGCCATTTCCTTCTCCAGTGCATGAAAGGGAAAAGTGAAAGCGAAGTCGCTCAATCGTGTCTGACTGTTAGCGACCCCATGGACTGTAGCCTACCAGGCTCCTCCGTCCACAGGATTTTCCAGGCAAGAGTACTGGAGTGGGGTGCCATTGCCTTCTCTGCTATTTTCCACTAGAAGACAAGAAATTAACAGAGGTTGCCATTGATTTGAGGGGGACTATTCTTAGGGGCAGGCTTCCCCAGTGGCTCAGTAGTAAAGAATCCACCTGCAATGCAAGAGACTCGGGTTAGATCCCTGGGTTGGGAAGATCCCCTGGCAAAGGTATGGGACAGAGGGTTTCATAACTCCTCATGGGTTTTCATTATACTATTTGAAGCTTTAGCATCATGCACGTAAGAACAGGGGCATGGCATTTACTTTTGCCCCGGTGGCTCAGATAGTTAAGAATCTGCCTACAATGCGGAAAACCTGGATTCAATCCCTGGATCAGGAAGATTCCCTGGTGAAAGGAATGACTACCCCCACTCCAGTATTCTTGCCTGGAGAATACCATGGACAGAGGAGCCTGGTGGGCTACAGTCCATGGGGTCACAAAGAGTCAGACACGACTGAGCAACTAACACTTTCACTTTATTTCTAGATATAAAATTAAATGTTAATTTTGTCCAAGAAATTTTTTTATAGATGAGAAATGGCATACCTAAATGTACTTAGGGAAGATATCAGGCAAGCGGACTTCAGACACATAAAAAAAGGTCATTTACTTTGACTGACAAGGTCTTATGGTAGGAATACCAGAGCAGAGAGGCTAGTGCTGGGAGAAGAGAGGAATCCAGCAGTGGCCAGTGAAGAAGGGGTGTCTCATCAGACGTGCTTTAATCTTCTAAACCCCTTTTAGTTCCTGACTCACCCACTCACCCGCAAACACAACCACTGCATCAGTAATTCTAGAAATAAATTTTGCATTTAGCTTTCTCCTAGTCTATGACCACCCAATAATGAAAATAACCATTGTTTGAAAAGCCCAACAATGAAAACTCCCATAAAATAATCTTTAAAACTCTTACACTTAAATTACTAAAGCACATCTTTATTTTGCAATTGAACAATTTAAAGTCACAGCTAGAGTTCTTTTCACGTTGAACCTGAACAACTATTTCTCAGTCAAAATGAATTATGGCCAAGAAAATACGTATAATGACTGCATTTCACATAAATTGCTTTCAGGGTTAAACAGTTTCAATGCAAATCAACATTTTTATCCTGTTTGCTGTTAGTACATGAAATTCATTGCAGGAATTCTGATTTTTCACTGAAATTAAGACAAATCCACAAGGCCTTTCAAGCACACAGTAAGCTGCAGTGACAAATGCATAGTGATGATTTCAAATAACCCAGTGTTGACCAAATTCAAGTTTACAGATTTTAAATGAACTCTATGCTTCTTTGTCTCCTAATTATGGGAAACCATATGGAAAGAGGTATTTTTGTGAAATGGGGGAAGAGAATTTTAAAAGTTAAAGGGCTAATCCCATTTAGCTACTAGTTCAGGACAACCAAACATGAAATGGCAGCAAACAATGTAAAATCATAATCTAATTAGAAAATTAACTAGGTGACTTTTTGCCCTTCATATTTACATGTAGCACCTGTTACAAGAAAAAAAATCCCAAATTGAAAGTCTCTACATAGAAATATTATTTTTAAAACTACTACTTAAAAATATCACTGATGAGTCTATCGTAAACTATCTGTCCTAAAATTAAGCCTACACTGTAGAAAATAAAGACTAGCTTTTCTTATTTGAAAAGATTACAATATGGGATGTAACTGCAACATCCTGATGCTGTTGGAACACCGGGCTGGACAGATTTTATTTGCCTAAGCACTAATACTCTAATGACAGAAAACAAAAACAGCTTAATGTAAACTTTTAGTCTCTTAAATCTTGCCCTTCACTATGTATACGAAGTGTCAGAACTTTGCCCCTTTCAACTTACTGGTGGTGAAGCACTGACTTAACACCTAAGTATAACTCAAAACAAAACAAATGGATTCCAGGTGTTCATCATGTAATGTACAAAAATGGAAAGCAGAATGAGTTTAGCGAATCAAATGTGGCTGAAGCTAGCTGAGAGAACTCAGAGTCCAGCAAGACTGTCAACTGGGTAGCCTTTATTATACCAAATAAATTACAGAAGAGTGGCAAAGCTAAAATCACACAAGTTACCTTTTAAATACCAAATGATCAAGAGATCACTGTAAAGCATTTAAACGTGGGTCTAACTAATCCAATGAGCTCTACATGCTAATGTTATATTTTTCCATATTTACAAGACTCTAGGATAAATTTTATCTTTAAATGTATAAATTAAGTCAGTAGTAAGCTTGAAATAAAGTGCTATTTGAAATTCAAGAAATCAATTTCAGCACTGAAATATGACCTACTCTACTGGATACAAGAAAGCATGAGTAATCTTGTCAACTAGCTGACGGGTTGGCAAAAAACTGGAACACAATTCAGGAATAGAAATGAAGAAGCTTTTTTTAGTAACAGGTAAAATGGGTTCAAGTGTGCCTACAGTGAATTTAGGGAAACCACAAGTCAGAACCTATTTTGGCCTAAGTTGTAGGGCTGAGTCTCCTTAATGATTTTATGGTGATAATTTCATGCAGCAATGTGACATTCTAGTTAAGATTATCAGATTATCTGCTAAATTTTAGAAACTCTCAGGGTTGAGGGGGCCTGATATTAATCTTTTAACAACTGTAACAAAAGTTAATGAAGGAAAATATTACATCACAAAAAAAAAAAAAAAGAAAATATTACATCACAAAGACTCTACTATAAATGAAAGTTAACCTTTTTTACGTTGGAGAAATGGAAATAGGAGCCCAAATAATGAAGGCCCCACTGAGTCAAGCTCAGTGCACGATGAATAATAAATACTACCTTTCAAAGAAATTGTTGAACAAATTAATCATGTCTGTTGGTTTAAAATGTAGGGCTTTTTTTGTCTTCTGTTCAACTAAATTAATAAACCCTCAGCCATATAAGACACCACTGCTATAGGTCAGAGTTGGGCTCAGTGGTTTTACCTGTCCAAAATATTGAGAGTAAAAAACAAACTATCTGTCAGGGCCTTTGCACCGATTTACTGTGGTGACTGTTAGCCACAGTTTTCTGGCTTCACTGAAGTCACATACACAGACTGCTGTCCTCATCCGTGGCTGAAACAGTGACGAAGCCTGAGAACGTTCCTTCACAGCAAACACATGCAGCATAACGCTTACTCTCACATACACTTACTCCCCCATACTCCAGAAGTCTACAATTTAATTATTTTATACTTAAAAACAGTATGCACACATTTTTTGAAAAATTTCTATTCTAGAGCTAACACAAAGCAAAGTGAAAAAGAAGGTATTTGAAATATTGAAATATGCTTCAATAATGATCATTGCTTATAAAGAAAGTGACATTTTCTTCTAAAACTGCATTTTGTATAATGAAATGGGAAACACTCTTCCTTTCAATTCCTTACTAACTTTTTTTTAAAACAAAGCATATCCTTATGATCAAGTCTTAATTCTAGTAACAACTGAAAGATACATTCATTTCTTTACAGCATGAAAGACATACAAATATCATTTTTTTCCTTTTTAAAGAACAAAGCAAAAAAAGTTAACAGTTTCAATCTTTTGTCCATAGAAAAATATTTTCTATATCATTTACACAACAGTAAGTACGAAAATTCTACAGTGTTTAACTGAAACTTTCTATGAGCAAAACAAGGCTTTCAAACATTTTCATTCTTGTACTGGAAATTTCAAAAGGTTTTAGGAACACATTAGAACCTCCTCCTAAAACTGTAGTCTTAAACTTGCAAAATTACTAATACCTTTCACTTTGTAAATTAAACAAAACAAAACAAAAACTGGTTTACTTATTTATTCACTGAACCCTGCCTAGTCAGCATTGATGGACTGTACCCCAGTACCCCTGACTGCCCAATCAGCTTGGATTACGACAATAAAGATAACAATGACCACAAAACTTTAGAAATCAACAAAAAACTGTAGAAAAAGATACAAATAAGTAGCAGCAAATTTAGATATGGGGAAAGAAATAACTATTTGGTGTCTACCCACAACAATTTCACTCAGATTATAAAAATAAAATGTCTCATTTCTCACTGAAATAGGGCTTGTTTTTGATAACATTGTAAGGCTTATTGTAGGAATTGCTACTGAGAAAAATGAAGTCTGTGTATAGTAAAACATTGTGTTGAAAATAGTTGTAGATATTGTAAAGTAAGTTAATCCCCAAAAGTACAATTTTGAGATTAACTTCATGAGCTCTCTGTAAAATTGCTGAAGTTGCCTATTAGCAGTTAGCCCTCAAATAAATTTTGCTATTATACAAATTCCTTTGCAGCTATACCATTCTCTAAAAACTTTATAAAACAGTTGCTACAAGCTGTGTTCTGATCACACTGAGACACCAATAAAACTTTGCCAACAGATCAGTAATTCTGATACTTGATAAAATTAATCCAATGGGTTTTAAAAACATAGGTATTTTACTTAGAGGAAACACCAAGAAAAAAAAATGGTTGCAGAAACTGTAGTTGGCTAGTTGAAGCAAACATGAGAAGCAATAAGCTATATAAATACAAAGCAGTTACTTTGTTGATGTGGCCGTATACATACAGAAGTTGTGGCATAATTTATCTTTCTCTTGTATTATTAAAAGGTATTTGTTCCAACAAATATTTACCTTAATGTAAATGACTTCAATGCAAATTGATAAGAACTAAAAAATAGTTACTACAAAATAAAAGAGGTGTAAACATATCCCACATCATTGTGGTATAAATAATTTTTATGAATTCAAAACTACTTTGGCAACCTTACCATCAGAATATCTTTAAATATTCAAAACACAGATATTACACAGAACATTATTAAAAATCCTTATTTCCTTCTCCCTTCCTGATTTAAGATTATAAAACAAATATAAATGCTTTAATTCTACTACATGTTCACATTATGAACATAAATTATTTAATTATAAGTGGACATACATTCGAAATCTTCGTTCTACGTTTCAAGTGCTTTTAAAAATCAGTCTTCTAATTTGCATTTTAGAATGTTTTCACACTGCATGTACATCCGCCCAAATACTTGACAAAAGCTATTGTTTAATCAGGGAAGCATGACAAGCAGACAGAGTGGGGCCCTAATTAGATTGCTTTTTAAAGCCTACTTGTTTTCTAAATTTAGTAAAAATACTGCCTGAGTATAATCCTTGAGCTGAAACAGACTAAACTTCACAAGAATTTATGATATTCACACGATACCTATAGTAATAGAAGGTGAGCCTTGATAAAATCTTTCAAGTTTCTTTCAGCTCTCAGGTTGTGGTACTTCTAGTGGAGACGGGAGACTTTTGTTCAAATAGCTGATTAGACCTGGCTAATCACCTGCCAACAGATTATAAACAACTCCCATAGTTAATCCTTTACCCCTGTTAGTATCAGTCTTGGTGAAACACACAAATGCATAATCTCATAAAACATCTCTATGTGTATATACTAGTATTTGAAACCTTCAAGCAACTATCTTAATGGCTTAACATATTGTTATACACTCGAAGTGAGTTTGTATATATAAATTTTCTCTTTACTTTTAATCAACATGGTCAACCCTTTCCGCCCTCCTACTTGTGCCAGCAGGCTGTACAAAGGAAGTGAATTCTTATGTTATTTACTCTGCCTTTATTTTGAATTATGCATTGATTTAATAAATACTAAGTGTTCTTCTTGTGAATGCAGTCTATTCCAGAATATTCCTCAACCTGTGTACACAGTGCTGACACAAGTCAGATGGTCAACACAACACCTAAAAAGAACATGGTAAAACCATCCTGAATCAGAAGCAAGGTTTTTTTACAAACATTCTTAGCATTTACAAAAGCCCTTTGATTCACCAATACCTATTTCCAGTTGTGAGAACAGCAACATTGATTTCTTGAATGTGTGAGTTGTTTGGGGGAGATGGGGTTGGCTGCTGGAGAGGGGAGCAGTTTAGATACAAGGAATTTGGCATTTTTGTCACACACTATTACAATGCTATGAATGGAGCCTAGAACTACTAAGGGTATGAAAATTGGGATTATTCCTAGAACTCTTAGATTGATGAACATATCAAAAACATTCCCAGGCAGGGAGTCCCCTGGAAGTCCAGTGGTTAGGACTTGGCGCTTTCACTGCCATGCACATGGGTTCAATCCCTGATTGGGGAACAAAGTCACACCTATGTAATGTTCATTTCAATAGCTGAGAAAATTTCCACTTATATTAAAATTGGGTAATTTTAAAGTTCTATCTCTCTGAGGACTTAAAACTGAGAGAAAATTTCCACTTATATTAAAATTGGGTAATTTTAAAGTTCTATCTCTCTGAGGACTTAAAACTTAAAAAACAAACAAACAAACAAAAAAACCCGAAGAGGATAATATACACACTCTTATCAGGTCCTCCATCAGGCTGGACAATCAAAACTCTCCATATTAACATGCTTATAACTTAGTAAATATATATAAATTGGAGTAATTTAATTGTACACAAAATGACAAGAAAGTCCTCATCTTAGCTGTTGAGGGATTACATTTAGAAATAACTCAGTAACACTTTAGTCCTTGTTCGTAGTATCCCAATCAACAGACCAGTGTGAACAAAGCTTGACAAGAACTGAAATGAATGCTAAAAAGGGATAATTTAGTTAGTAATAGAAACAAGTCACAATTAGCTGCTTTAACTTTAGCTTATTCATATGTTTAACTTCAAAGTGTATATTAGGTGCCATTTCTAAAGGTAGGGGTAAAATAAATATGAAATTTGAAGAATAAAGCATCTTTTAACTTCAGCTGCTAAACTGTAACCCCTGTCCCTCAGGAAAGGAATGTGCAGGTTTTGAATAATTCCATAGCAGCAGAGCACTCACTCAGTAGGTCACAAATTATCTTGGCTTCTTGTGGCAAAATACAGAAATTGAGTAAGAAACAGAATTTCATTACCCTCCTTTGACTGCATAACTTTCAATAAGAGAAGCCATTTTAAAAATGGTGAACTGATTCAAAATGCATAAAACTGTAAATGTACAATATACATACATACCTCCTAGTAGGGTCAAAGGAGTGCCTTTTCATTAGACATACAAAGACGTCGCAAGGCACTTAAGGGGTTAAGACACAATGCATGCATTCCTTTACATCAAGTATGTGAAATCACATGATTTGGAATAAGCCAACCTTATGATAAATGTAAGTTACATTGTTAAATTCAAGAAAATTTGTAGATTCATATTTATACTTTCTATAAGATGCTGGTAAATGGACAATGTGCAGCATTTCCTGGGAAAAGCAAATTCCACTTTCTTCTTCCAAACAGCAAGTCTCTATGGGGGGAGTGTAGGGGAAGATGTGCTGCATCCATAGGCAGTGTATTGGCTAATACTGAGAATGATATTGCTAACATTTAAAAAGTAACATCTGGTCATCAGTATAGTAACAACACGAATCACTGGGAGACACCAGAGCTGACTCCTGATGTTGAATGCTTTTTGCTTTCAAGATACAGGTATACAACAGAGATGCTGAGAATTCTGAGCCTTGTTTGTGGCAATTCTACCAGAAGGGGACGGCATGGCACCACCACAAGATGTCATAAATTACCCTGAACATACTCAGTTATTCACTACTTGTTTGGAGCAAAGGATGAAATAGTCTTCAAACACATATATTATAGATCTTGAGAGAGTGACTTTTTCTTTAAAACATAAAGTGCAACAGTGCTGAAGTTTTCAGTTTTTGTTAGTTCTTCTTTTTTTTTTGTCTGTTTAGATGCCATTTCCTGTGAGCAGTGTTATGGCACAGTGACTATAATGGAAAGCAATTTCCAATACATTTCCCAGACCTTTGCTTTCTTATTTATTTGATGATGTCGTTAAAGGTTTAACAAATCCTTCTTCATAAACTTTCAAGATAGCTTCACATACAAATCTGTATTGACTCTGAAAAATAAAATATAAAAAACCGATTTGATCAGAAAGACTAGAAAACAAACAAACAAAAAAGACAAACATCTCACCTGGCTTGCTTACACAAGAAATACAAAGTAAAACTGCATGGATACATAAGTTTTCACTAAGACTGGCAAAAAAAGTTTGACAACATATTTTGTTGGCAAAACTCACTCATACATTGCTAATAGGAATGTACAATACTACAAGCCCTATGGGTGGACACTTGGCAACATCTAACAAAATTATATTGATTTACCTATTGACCCAGCAATTCCACTTCTAGGACTCTATCCAAAAGATAAACTAGAAAAAGAAATTGAAAATACTTATTCATAAAAGAGGCTATTCACTGCAGATTTATAAAAACAAAAAAGTAGAAACAATTCAGATTGTCATCAGTAAAGGGCTGGGTCAATAATCTGGTACATTCTCAAAGTGGGTACTATGAAATAGAGAGAAAAGGAAAAAAGTCTATAGAATGTTATAGAATGATTCTAGGATATTTTGCTAAGTAAAAAAAGGCAAGACAGAGAAAAGTGCATATATTATTTTTATAAGAGAAATGGGGCAGGGATATAAATATGTACCTAACTCAATATGTGTATTAAGAAAACAGCAAAGGAAGGATAAGTCATTTTTTTTTTTTAAATGGCTTCCTATAAGGAAAGGAGTCAACAGGGTGAAGGAGAGAGAGATTAGACTTTATTGAATATACTTCTTTTATAAATTTCACTTTAGAATCATGTAAATACACTCCATAATTAGAAAATGAATTTTAAAAGCCTCTATAAACTGAAAATACAAAACATATCCACATATATATCTAGTTGATGGCATAACCACACAGAAAGGAGCTATTTCAAAGGACTCTGAAACAGTAATATGACTATATATCTTTCACAGAATATATATTCCAAAGCAAAATAACTGTGGAAAAGAACTGAAAATTCTTTTTGGTAATCATACTATTTGTGGTGTTATCTTTGTTACTCTGAGACTTTGTTGGGTATTGTGGAATAAAACAAATGAGTACTTGTGACATGCTATGTCTTCCATTTCCAGTACTGTGGAGAACCTGCACTCTTGTTAAAGAAGAAAAGGGACAAAGATGTTAAGCAGAAAGTGGTAAGTGAAAACACTGTGGTTTGAATCTGTAGCGGAAGCACCAGTATTAACTCCTGATAAGTTTGTTTTCCCTCTTCTGGCAACTGAAGATTTCCAGAGACACAAACTAACACTTACCCAACAACAATAAAAATCCCTAGTGCTCAGAAGGTGGTCCCTAAAATAATTCCCCAATAAAAAGGACCAGAACTTTATGGGGAAATTACTAATGCTAAGTCTGGGACAAGAAATGTGCAAGCTGGACATCTATACTGATAGCAAGTAAGCTATCAAAGTCACTAGCTCTTGATACAAAGGCTCAGGAGCTAGAATGAACAGTCTTCCAGGAACCAAAAATGGAATAAATTATGCATATTTAAGAAAAATAATTCCAATGGGTTGAAACATATCACATATGTTTAAATACATGAATTCAAAACAAACAAAAGTAGTAGCCACCACTGGCAGAGGCCAATGAACCAATTCATTACATTAAAAACTTGTAAGTAAAGGGAAAGCATCAAGTATTTATCTTGCCTTTCCTATGCAGACCACTAAGCCTGCACTCCAGAGCCCACATGCTGCAACTACTCAAGGCAGAGTGCCTAAAGCCTGTGCTCCGCAGCAAGAGAAGTCCTGCAATGAGAAGCTCATTCGCTGCAACAAAGAGTAGCTCTAGCTCGCCAGAACTAGAGAAAGCCTGCACAAAAGCAACAAAGACCCAGTGCAGCCAAAAAAAAAAGAGAGAGAGGTAGGAAGAAGATACAGATTAAAACAGGTTTACAAGATACAGACCAATCAAAATATGTGGACCATATTTGAATCCTGACTTTACACAAACTGTAAGAACAAAAACAAAAACTTATTATGTATGATATGATCCAGCAATTTGACTTCTGGGTATGTATCTTAAAAGATTGAAAGCAGTGTCTAAAAGAGATATTTCATGCTCACAGCAACATTAAGTCAACAAAACCTAAAAGTAGCATTACTAACTCAATGGACATGACTTTGAACAAATTCTGGGAGATAGTGAAGGACAGGGGAGCCTGGCATGCTGCAGTCCATGGGGTTACAAGAGTTGGACATGACTTAACAACTGAACAACAACAAAAGGTGGAAATAAACCAAATGTCCAATAACGGATAAAAGGATAAGCAAAATGTGGCATACACACACTATGAAGTTTTCAGCCTTAAAAAGAAAGGAAATTCTGCCACACAACATGGATGAGCCTTGAGGATATTATGCTCAATGAGATAAGCCAATCGCAAAATCATTTATGTATGATTCCATGTATATGATATATCCAGAGCAGTCATATTCACAGAAACAGAAAATAGAATGGTGGCTGCCAAGGGACTGGAAGAGAGGAAAATGGAGAGTCGTAGTTTAACGGGTATAGAGTTTTAGTTTTGCAAGATAAAGAAGTTTTAGTGATTGGTTATACAACAGTGTGAATATACTTAGCACTACTGAATTGTACATTTAAAAATGGTCAAGATAGTAAATTTTGGGTTCTGTATTTTACTACAATTAAAAATAAGTCTATTATGTATGGAAATGGATATAAAAAACCTCAATACTAGCAAATCAAGTCAAGCAACACATAAAGAGAATTATATACCATGTCTAAGTAAGATTTATCTTAGGAATGCAAGGTAAGTTTAACATTCAAAAATCAATCAATCTAATACACTATGTTAACAGAGTAAGACACAAACCACATGATCATCTCAACAGATACAGAAAAAGCATTTGACAAAACTGAACACCCTTTTGTCATGAGACCACTCAATAAACCAGTGAGAGGGAACCTTCTCAATTTGATAAAAAAGCATTAATGAAAAATCTATGGCTAGCATGATACTTAGTGGTAGAAAACAGAAAGCTGTCTTCTAAGGCCAGGAACAAGATAAGGATGTCTAGTTTCATCACTTCTACTTGACACTATACTGGAAGTTCTTGCCGGGGCACTTGGGCAAGATGAAGAGAAGATATGAAATGAGATAAAAAGAAAACCATACCTATATTGGAAAGGAAGAACTAAACTATATTTTCAAATAACACAATTTTATATAGAGAGAATCCTAAGGAATCTACTTTCACACATACAAAAAACTGAGTTAATAAATGATTTCAGCAAGGCCACAGGCTACATGTCTATATACAAAACCAGTTTATTTCTGTATTTAAGCAATGCATAGTCCTAAAACAAAATTAGGAAGACAAGCCCACTTACAATATGACCAAAAAGACTAAAAAACTTAAGAATACATTTAATAAAAAGACGTATAAAACTTGCACATTAAAAACTACAAAACACTGCTGAAGAAAATCAATGAAAACGTAAATAAATGGAAAGACGTTTTGTGTTCATGCTTTTGAACATAGATTATTATTAAATAGCAACACTCTGCAAAATGATCTATACATTTAATGCAATCCCTATCTTGCTTTTTTGAAGAGAGGACAAACTGATTCTAATGCTCATATGGAAATGTAAGGGACCTAGAATAGCTAAAACAGTCTTGAAAAAAACAAAGTTGCAAGATACAGATTTCCTGACTTCAAAGTTTATTATAAATTTTTAATATTCAAGACAGTGTGGTACTAACATAAGAAAATACATAAAAATCATTGGACTACAACTGAAACTCCAGAAATAAACACTTGTATTTGTGGTCAACTGATTTTTGACAAGGGACCCAGAAACAATTCATGAGGAAAGAATAGTTTTTTCAACAAATGGGGCTGAGACACTGGAGGTCCATACAAAGAATAATCAAGTTAGAATGCTACCTCAAACCATATGTAAATATTAACTCAAAATGTATCAGACACCTAAATGTGAGACCTAAACTATAAAACTCTTGGAAGAAAAGGGAGGAATAAATCTTTGTGACTTTAAATTAGGCTGTGATTTCTTAGCTATGACACCAAAAGTATATGTG
Source organism: Okapia johnstoni (assembly GCA_024291935.2). NCBI lineage: Eukaryota > Metazoa > Chordata > Mammalia > Artiodactyla > Giraffidae > Okapia > Okapia johnstoni. The sequence goes on along the minus strand of CM044319.1, from coordinate 46,283,542 downwards.
ATTAAAAAGAAGATAAACAAAACTAGACAATCAAAATTAAAAAAATTTGTGCTTCAAATTAATCAAGAAAGTGAAAGAACAGTATAAAACACTTGCAAATCACAGATCTATAAGAGACTTTATTTAGAAAATATAAAGAACTCTTAACAATTCAGTGATAAAACAACGACCAAATTGCAGGATAGGCAAAAGACTTGGATAGTTCATGAACGAAGATACACAGATAAATGACCACATGAATCATTACTTATTACAGAAATGCAAATCAAAACCACAATAAGATACCATTTTATATTTAGCCGGATGGCTGAAATAAAAAAAAGATAATGACAAGCAATGACAATGATGTGGAGAAAATGGAATGCTCACATACTGCCAGTGGACTGCAAAATGGTACATCTGCTTTGAACAGTTCCTCACATGACCCAGCAATTTCACTCCTGAGTATATACCCAAGAGAAATGAAAACATTTCCACACAAAAACATATATACAAATGCTTATGGTATCATTATTCACAACAGTCAAAAAGTGGAAACAATCCAGAAGAATATGTATCTATTCAGTGAAAACGGAATGAAGTACTGATTATACTACAGAATGTATATCCTTTTAATATTATGCTAATTAAAAGAAGCCAGTTACAAAAGATCAAATTATATGACTCCATTCACATGAATGGTCCAGAATAGGCAAACCTATAGAGATAGAAAGTAGATTAATAGTTGCCTAGGACTAGGCTGGGGAAGATTGGGGAAGATACTAGGAAAAATGGGTACAGGGGACCTTTTTTGGAGTGATTAAAATGTGCTAAAACTAGATAGCAATGATGGTTGCCAAACACCATGATAGACTAAAAACCAGTGAACTGCATATTTGTTATAAAGGTGAATTTTATCGTACGTGAATTATATAAAGCTATTCTAAAATTTAAGACATGATTAATATGAAACTGGAAATCTGAATACTGGCTATTGCTAATATTAGAGAATTATTGTTAATTGTAATTTGGTGTGATAATGGTATTATGGTTTTGTTTAGAAGGAAAAACACTCCTTGTCTTTTAGAGAAACATACTGAAATACGTACAGACAAAATGATATGGTGTCCAGGGTTTGGTTCAAATATGAGGAGAGTAGGTAGCCGTATAAAGGAAACGTGATGGCCAATGCCAGGGCTGAGTACACAACACAGTGTTCAGTGCATCACATTGTCTGTTTTTGTGTATGTTTGAAATTTTCTATAATTAAATGCTAATAATATAGCAGGCATTTATTAGACCACACAGGTCAGTTCACTTGAGTAACTTTAACGCCACCAACAAGGCAAACATTCCACAATGGCTTAATATAAAAAATAATCTTAATATTAACTTTAAAATTCCATGATTCTTCTTTTGATTCTTGGAACGTAATTCAGAGTCATTATAGAATACAGTAAGTTAGTAGCTTAATTTCTATGATTTTTGCTGTTGCAATTTAAGTTCTTATGGAAAAAAGAGAGGCAATTTCCCCACAGCTGTTTCAGAGAAAGCAGGTCTATCAAGATTCTCCAGGCTAGGGACACTAACGTTCTCAGCCTTCCATTTGACTAAGTAACACAGGATAAGTTGCTTCTTTGCACCTGTTGAAGCTGTCAAGAACTAGCAAGCGAGGGTAGTGTCAGCAAACATTTTCTGTAAAAAACCAGATAGCAAACATTTTTGGTTTTGCAATCACATGGTGGCCTGCTGCAACTTTTCAGCACTGCTACTGTAATGTGAAAGCAGCCATAGATAATACCTAAATACATAGCTGTGGCTGTTTCCAATAAAACTTTATTTATAAACACAAGTGACGGGCCAGGTTTGGCTCATGGACAGTATCTGTCAATCCCTATGTTAGGGTTATTACCTCCTGGAAGAGAATTAAAAAGAGAAAAGTACAGTTTGGAACATACACTGATAACAAAAAACCATGATGTTGAGAATATACACTTACACATGAGGTATGTAGTACTTACAGGAGTTTGGATCATCATGGCTCGCTGATCTCTCATTGTTCTCACAATATCTAGTGGATAAACTGGCTGATTGCATTCAATGAGACACATGGCTGTTTCCATAGTAATAAGAACCCCGGTTCTTCCAATCCCAGCACTAAAAAGGACAAAAATGGGGCAAAGTCTTACTGATACTGTTCTGTTAAACTTCTTATGCCTTTTGTGCAGAAACTTATGGAACTGAATCATATTACAGTAGAAGAACAACTTGATTTTAATATTTTATATTAACAAAAGTGGCAAGGCAACTGGAAACTATTTTGAAAAACAACAAAATAAATTTCACTCAATACAGATGAAATGGTTTGTAACCATCCCTCTCCCACTGTTAGTTGCAAATATACAATTTTAAAAGCATTACATTTCAGTTTTTAAAATCTGAACAAGATATAGAAGATTAGTGACATAACAGCTTTAAAATGCAAAATAAGAGAATTACAATAATAAATCATTAACAAAAGCAAAAAAGACAACTAAAACACTCAAAAAATTAGCTTTTAAAGCCAAATTTTATTTTCATTAAACTTTACCACTGAGATAGTTAAGAACAACTTTGTGAAGCATCCTGTAGCTATTGAGAACTACAACAGCCAAATGTGCCCACCATTCCTGTCATCTGCCTCTCAAATAACTGGTCTACAATCTGTTTTGATGGATGTGAAAGTCTGCTCTTAAAAAGTGCTGGAAAGTATAAGGATAAAGAGATACCTTAATACATCCTCTGAATCAAATCACTTAATAACAGAAGTAACAAGGAGAAGGAGAAAATAATTCAGTGAGGCTGAAATCACTGATTTCAGTCCCTTGAGGGCAGACAGGCACCTGAATCTGAAAGGAAGGAGGGTGTCCGCTACTGCTCACTTGGAGCTCCTGGAAGTGGGACATGCTGAGGTAGTATTGGGTAGAGTCATCACCAACTCAATGGACATGAATTTGGGTAAGTTCTGGGAGTTGGTGATGGACAGGGAAGCCTGGTGTGCTGCAGTACATGGGGTTATAAAGAGTCGGACATGACTGGGAAAATGAACTGAACTGAACTGAACTGAACTGACTCCAAGGAGGTGAAATGCCAATCAAAGATCTTAGGAGGGGCCAGGATGGAGTACCTTGCTAGAGGGGGAAATCCAAACCTTAGATGAAATCTAATTCTTACAATATTGTTATTTCATCAAATCTATAATACCATTAATTTTAAGACATAACCCAATTTCAGAGATGTTTGACTATGAAAAAGATAAACTTCTAAGAACTAGTATTATTTTTACTTTTTATGATAAAGTTTCTGCCAATGGTATGTTAAGTCATACTCTTTGCTTTCTACCTTCAGAACACAGCTTTGAGTTCTAATTACCAGAGTGACAATCACAACTTAAGGGCAAAATATAATACGTAATCCCTTTAAAAAATGACCTACTTAGTCAGTCACTCGGTAGTGTCCAACTCTTTGCGACTTCACAGGAGTCAGAGCCCGCCAGGCTCCTCTCTCTGTGGGGATTCCCAGACAGGAATACTGCAGTGGGTTGCCACTGCCTTCTGGGCTTCCCTGGTGGCTCAGAAGGAATCTAGTCAGTTACTCAATCGTAAAAGACAGAAAATAAAATACCTGCAATGAACAACTATAGGTTCTTCCTTGCCAGCCCTCTTATTTCGTACGTGGCAAACAAAATCCAGAAAGTCGCTTGAATCATCAGGGACTCCATGGTCGGGCCAGGCTATATACTGGATCTGAGTGAGTGGACGACTCTCATTTTTCTACATATAAATGAAAGAATATGCAACTGACTTAGAAATAATCCTTAAAATATATGTAAACATTCATGTCATTTTAATTTTAGAAGCAAAAGAAACTACATTATGCCCCCAAAGTAATGAATAAATTCAATAAAACTCAAAAATTTAAGGAAAAGGAAAGAAACCACTTTATAGAAACAGCTGTATCCATTTAAGTTATCAGTCACCTGGATTATCACTCTTATAACTAAATTTCTATATTTGTGTTTTTAGGGTGATAATCAAGTAAACAGACAAAAATAGATTAAGATTCCAGAGAAATGTTTAAAACAAAATTAAAGAACTGTTAGGTGAGCAAAAAAGGTTAAAAAAAAATTATTATTTTTTTTTTATGAACAAAGTTGGGCTAATCCTGATAATCACAACTGAAATTATGGACATCAAGAAAATAAAATCTCAAAGTAAATGCAGATTAAAAACTGGAGACCATAAAACACAAAATCAAATCAAGATTTAATTCTTCTTTGGGAACCAATTTCTCCATTGGTATAATGGAGAAAGTAAGGTATTGAATGCATACATCTTAGTTCAAATCTCAATTTCGCCAGTTAAGACAGTATTTCATGGTCTCATTTTCATCAACTGAAAAATGAAACAACATCTACACCTAAAAGGGATAGTCTTATGTTAAACTGATTCATTGCAAGGACCTGCAAATCACCCAGTCACAGCTGTTTGGGATCATATACTCATAGTCAGATTCCAACACTGTGAAATCTGGTTACTGTCATTTACATTGGATGAACTTTCAAAGGACATCAAAGTAAAGGTACTTAAGAAAGAAGAATTCCCAGAGAGACCTCAGTTCAATCTGGTAACTAATGTTAACAGATAATTGAAGGCATCGAATATAGAATACCTTTGACTATTATTGTTAACAAAAGAACTTAATGGTACTAGTAATCTGCAAGAAGGGGAATTAAAATCATATTTTATTAAGTTTTGGGGTAGTGTTTATCTATTTGTCCATCTATCCATCCATGTATGTATGTATTTATGGCAGCAAATTAATTTTCCCAATTATATTTAGCTCAAACCTTAGAAACAGATTTGTGTCTCAGCATAGTTCTGAGGTACTCAGGACTGCAAAGAAAAGCCACTATAACATACAAAACTGCCACGGATAATCTGTAGGTGGAGAACAACAGGATACACATATTACCTGATGTGACCACTGACCAAACACAAGCTCATCTTTCATGTCTATTCAGGAAAAAAAAAAAAAAAAAAAAAAAAAAAAAACAGCTTCTTGGCTTGCTTTGTTACATACGACCATGCCCAAACCCAAAATTCATTCTGATAGTATCTCTAGCCCATAAAGTTTTGAAACTCTATATTAAACTCCAGCTTTATTCAGTGCCAGATTCCTGCAGTATACATTAGCACAACTTCTAGCTCCTTTTCTTTCTGGTTAGCAAGGTCCCATCTCACTGGACTCTTCTAGTCACTCTCAGTGAGGGAGTGTGTTAGGGGTGGTGTGTGAGTGGGGTTAGGGGAGATGTGGTCTCATCTCCGAAGGCTTCACCGTGGATGCCTGTGATGTTGGCTCTTCTCCAGCAACTCCTTTCTTCCTACAGCCCCTTAGCCCCAAGATGGCTGGTGTAGGCACTGGCAGCCTGACAAGACAAGCAGATTCTGCCTCCACATACATCTTCCAGTTGGGTTACTGAGCTGGCATTTATTCATCAGTTTGCACTTCTGGCTTTAATCTGGAAGCCAAATGGAGGGACTCAGAGAGCAGGTAAGGAAAACTAACAATTTAAAAGCTGTAATGACACCCACTCCAGTATCCTTGTCTGGGAAATCCCTTGGACAGAGGACCCTGTCAGGCTACAGTCCATGGGGTCACAAAGGACTTGAACATGACTTACTGACTAAACAACAGCAGCAATCTGTCTGATGTTATAGTGTCCTGCCTACAATTTTTCCCTTCTAAACAATGAGGAGATTGTGAAACTGGTCTTCTCCACTCATTTCATGTTCAGTCACTCAGTCGTGTCCAACTCTTTGTGACCCCATGGACTGGAGCACGACAGGCTTCCCTGTCCTTCACTAAATCCAGGATCTTGCTCAAACTCATGTCCGTTGATTCAATGATGCCATCCAACCATCTATTCATCTGTCGTCCCCTTCTCCACCTGACTTCAATCCTTCTCAGCATCAGGGATTTTTCCAATGAGCTGGCTCTTCGCATCAGGTGACCAAAGTACTGGAGCTTCAGCTTCAGCATCAGTCCTTCCAATGAATATTCAGGATTGATTTCCTTTAGGATGGACTGGTTGGATCTCCTTGCAGGCCAAGGGACTCTCAAGAGTCTTCTCCAACACCACAGTTCAAAAGCATCAAGTCTCTGGCCCTCAGTGTTCCTTATGGTCCAACTCTCACATCCATACACGACTACTGGAAAAAGCATAACTTGGACTATGCGGACCTTTGTCGGCTAAGTAATGTCTCAGCTTTTTAATACGCTGTTTGGGTTTGTCATAGCTTTTCTTCCAAGGAGTAAGCATCTTTTAATTTTGTGGCTGCAGTCACCATCTGCAGCGATTTTGTAGGCCAAGAAAAGTCTGCCACTGTTTCCATTGTTTCCCCATCTATCTGCCATGAAGTGAAGTGATGGGACTGGATGCCATGAACTTACTTTTTTGAATGTTGAGTTTTAAGCCAGCTTTTTCACTATCCTCTCTCACCTTCATCAAGAGGCTCTATAGTTCCTCATTGCTTTCTGCCATAAGGGTGGTGTCATCTGTGTCATCTGCATATCTGAGGTTATTGATATTTCTCCTGGCAATCTTGATTTCAGCTTGTGCTTCATTTAGCCCGGCATTTCACATGATGTACTCTGTATATAAGTTAAATCAGCAGGGAAACAATACATAGCCTTAATGTACTCCTTTTCCAATTTTGAACCAGTCCGTTGTTCCATGTTCGGTCTTAACTGTTGCTTCTTGACCTGCATACAGGTTTCTCAGGAGGCAGGTAAGGCAGTCTGGTATTCCCATCTCTTGAAGAACTTTCCACAGTTTGTTGTGATCCATATAGTCAAAGGTTTTAGGATAGTCAATGAAGCAGAAGTAGACGTTCTTCTGGAATTCTGTTGCTTTTTATATGATCCAACAGATGTTGGCAATTAGATTTCTGGTTCCTCTGCCTTTTCTTAATCTAACTTAAACATCCAGAAGTTCACAGTTCACGTACTGTTGAAGCTTGCTTGGAGAATTTTGAGTAACACTTTGCGAACATGTGAAATGAGTGCAATTTTGTGGCAGTTTGAACCTTCTTTGGCATTGCCCTTCTTTGGAACTGGGATGAAAACTGACCTTTTCCAGTCCTGTGGCCACTGCCGAGTTTTCCATATTTGCTGGCATATTGACTGTGGCACTTTAACAGCATTATCTTTTAGGATTTGAAATAGTGCAGCTGGAATTCCATCACCACCATTAGCTCTGTTCATAGTGATGCTTCCTAAGGCCCACTTGAGTTCACATTCTAAGATCTCTGGCTCTAGGTGAGTGATCACACCATCACGGTTATCTGGATCATTAAGATCTTTTTTGTATAGTTCTTCTGTGTATTCTTGTCACCTCTTATCTTCTGTTTCTATTAGGTCCATATCGTATCTGTCCTTTATTGTGCCCATCTTTGCATGAAATGTTCCCTTGGTATCTATAATTTTCTTAAAGAGGTCTCTATTCTTTCCCATTCTATTGTTTTCCTCTATTTCTAGGCATTGTTCACTTAGGAAGACTTTCTTATCTCTCCTCAATATTCTTTGGAACTCTGCATTCAAATGAGTATATCTTTCCTTTTCTCCTTTGCCTTTCGCGTCTCTTCTTTTCTCAGCTATTTGTAAGGCCTCCTTAGACAACCACTTTGCCTTTTTGCATTTCTTCTTATTGGGGATGGTTTTGACCACCACCTCATGTACAATGTGACAAACCCTGGTCCATAGTTCTTCAGGAACTCTGTAAGATCTAATCCCTTGAATCTATTTGTCATTTCCACTGTATAATCATAAGGGATTTGATTTAGGTCATACTTGAATGTCCAGTCGTTTCCCTACTTTCTTCAATTTAAGTCTGAAACTTGCAATAAGGTGTTCATGATCTGAGCCACAGTCAGCTCCTGGTCTTGTTTTTGCTCACTGTATAGAGCTTCTCCATCTTTGGCTGCAAAGAATATAATCAATCTGATTCTGGTATTGACCATTTGGTGATGTCCACATGTAGAGCCATCTCTTGTGTTGTTGCAAGAGGGTGTTTGCTATGACCAGTGCATTCTCTTGGCAAAACTCTGTTAGCCTTTGCCCTGCTTCATTTTGTACTCCAAGGCCAAAATTGCCTGTTACTCAAGGTATCTCTTGACTTCCCACTTTTGCAGTCCAATCCCCTATGATGAAAAGACATCTTTATTTTTGGTGTTAGTTCTAGAAGGTCTTGTAGGTCTTCATAGAACCATTCTACCTCAGCTTCCTCAGCATTAATGGTTGGGACGCAGACTGGGATTACTGTGATGGTTTGACAAAATGAATGGTTTGCCCTGGAAATGAACAGAGATCATTCTGTCGCTTTTGAGACTGCACCCATGTACTGCATTTTGCACTCTTTTGTTGACTATGAGGGTGACTCCATTTCTTCTAAGCGATTCTTCCCCACGGTAGTAGATATAATGGTCATCTGAATTTAATTCATCCGTTCCGGTCCATTTTAGTTCACTGATTCCTACGATGTCGATGTTCACTCTTGCCATCTCTAGTTTGACCACTTTCAATTTACTTTGATTCATAGACCTAACATTCCAGGTTTCTATGTAGTATTATTCTTTATAGCATCTGACTTCACCTTCAGCACCAGATACATCCACAACTCGGTGTTTTTATCACTTTGGCTCAGCCTCTTCATTCCTTCTGGGGCTATTTCTCGGCTCTTCTCTAGTAGCATATTGGGCATCTACCGACCTGGCGAGTTCATCTTTCAGTGTCAAACCTTTTTTCCTTTTCATACTGTTCATGGACTTCTCAAGGCAAGAATGCTCATAAAAAGGGGGGAATAATCTGATGGCTGTCCATTGTTATTTTCATTTCCATCTCCATTTCCATTGGAGATGTACTCCAATACCTTACTGATATTACTTGGAGGAAGAAATGTATAATGAACACCCTGGTATGATTTTTATGAATAGGGAAAATATTAATAGTAATAAGTATTATTTACTCAATTACTTTTTCACTGATCCTTCATACTTAGCTATAGAAATTGGAAATATTATACTAAGAGAATATATTTTATAAGATTCCAGCATATCCTATTGAAGCAAACAGTTCAACAATTTTTTGTATTTCCTAATAACTAGGACTCAAGATTAAAAACATTTTCATCTTTCAAAGCCTTTACCTTGAACATAACAGCTCTAACCAGTAGGCCCCCCTTTCCCCTACCTCCTGGTTGAACAGTGTCATCTTCCTGAAGACATATGCAGTGTTCCCCTCTTCTGAGTGGCAGGTGACTTGGTAGCAGCCGTAGGATGAACTTCCTGTGGGTTCCGGCCAATACTGGTGACATTTAACCTGGTATCAATAAATTTAAGAAATAGACATAATTTAGGTTCTCCAATTTTTTTAATATTTTAATTTTTAAGAACTTTCAAGCTTAAATAAGAGTGACAAAAATAACTTAATGAATTCTCATATACCCTTCAATTGCATTCATCTCACATGCTAGTAAAGTAATGCTCAAAATTCTCCAAGCCAGGCGTCAGCAATACGTGAACCGTGAACTTCCAGATGTTCAAGCTGGATTTAGAAAAGGCAGAGGAACCAAAGATCAAATTGCCAACATCCGCTGGATCAAAAAAAATGCAAGGGAGAAGCAGAAAAATGTCTATTTCTGCTTTATTGATGATGCCAAAGCCTTTGACTGTGTGGATCACAATAAACTGTGGAAAATTCTGAAAGAGATGGGAATACCAGGCCACCTGACCTGCCTCTTGAGAAGTCTGTATGCAGGGCAGAAAGCAACAGTTAGAACTGGACATGGAACAACAGACTGGTTCCAAATAGGAAAAGGAGTACGTCAAGGCTGTATATTGTCACCCTGCTTATTTAACTTAACATGCAGAGTACATCATGAGAAACGCTGGGCTGGAGGAAGCACAAGCTGGAATCAAGATTGCTGGGAGAAATATCAGTAACCTCAGATATGCAGATGACACCACCCTTGTGGCAGAAAGTGAAGAAGAACTAAAAAGCCTCTTGATGAAAGTGAGAGAGGAGAGTGAAAAAGTTGCTTAAAGCTCAACATTCAGAAAACTAAGATCATGGCATCTGGTCCCATCACTTCATGGGAAACAGATGGCGAAACAGTGTTAGACTTTATTTTTGGGGGCTCTAAAATCACTGCAGATGGTGACTGCAACCATGAAATTAAAAGATGCTTACTCCTTGGGAGAAAAGTTATGACCAACCTAAACAGCATATTAAAAAGCAGAGACATTACTTTGCCAACAAAGGTCTGTCTAGTCAAGGCTATGGTTTTTCCAGTAGTCATGTATGGATGTAAGAGTTGGACTGTGAAGAAAGCTGAGCACTGAAGACTTGATGCTTTTGAATTGTGGTTTTGGAGAAGACTCTTAAGAGTCCCCTGGACTGCAAGGAGATCCAACCAGTCCATCCTAAAGGAAATCAGTCCTGAATATTCATTGGAAGGACTGATGCTGAAGCTGAAACTCCAATACTTTGTCACCTAATGCAAAGAGCTGACTCATTTGAAAAGACCCTGATGCTGGGAAAGATTGAAGGTGGGAGGAGAAGGGGACAACCGAGGATGAGATGGCTGGATGGCATCACTGACTCAATGGATATGAGTTTGAGTAACCTCCGGAAGTTGGTGATGGACAGGGAGGCCTGGCGTGCTGCAGTCCATGGGGTCGCAAAGAGTCGGACATGACAGTGACTGAACTGAACTAAACGTATACCCTTCACAGAGATCTGCCAAAGAGCAACAATTTTTTTTGGTCATTTCTTCTCTTTGTAATGAGCGTATGTTTGGATATATTTCGAAACTGCAAATATCTTGTTTACAACAAGCTTCCACGCAGTGTTTTATCATTCATCATTAATTCTTGCCAGAACTAATTATTACTATGAGGGTGGCAAAATGGTATACTAATCTTGATATTTCTTTGATTTAATAGGAAGAAAGACTCTTCAACTAAAATGGGAAATGCAATCCATTTACCTGCATAACTTAGGATTAAAAAAAAAGGTTTAATGACATACAATTCTGTTACACTGTAGTCAGCCATTTAAAACACACTACTCTATCATTTTTAGAATATCCACAGAGCTGTGTAACCATCACCACAATCACTTTTAGAACACATTCATCACTCCCAGAGGAAGGCCCATATACATCAGTAACGACCACCTTTCTCCCTACATCCCAGACCTGGGCAACCACTGCTCTACTTTCTGCCCCCTGTGGCCTACTTTGGACGTCATATATAATTGAATCATAAAATATGTTGTGCTTGGTGACTGGCTTTGTTTACTTAGAATAATGTTTTCTAGATTTATCCATGTCGCAGCATGTATCATCTTTTCATACCTTCTTATTGCCAAATAATATTCAACTGTATGACTACACCATATTTTATCTGGTACATCTGGCTTCTTTCTACCTATGGGTTACTAAGAATAATGCTGCTGTGAACATCTGTGCACCACTTTTTGTGTGGACATGTATTTAATTCTCTTGGTTATTTCTATGAGTAAAATTGCTGAACTGCAGTCACACTGTGTTTAGCCTCCTGAAGAACTGATAGGGTGTCTTCAAGGTCGTTGCACCATTTACCACATTCATCAACAAGACAGCAGGTTCCACTGTCTCCACATCGTTACCAACACTGATTATTTTCTGTCATATTTACTTTAGCTATCCAACTATCTATGAAGTAGTATCTCATTGTAGCTTTCGCTTGCATTTCCTTGGCAACTAATGATGCTGAGTATCTTTTCATGATCTTACTGGTCATTTGAATGTCTTCTTTGGAGAATCATCTGTTCAGATCCTTTGGCCATTTTTAAATGGGATATTGTTATTCTATGGCTAAGTTGTATGAATTTTTCACACATTATAAATATAAATCACTTATTCAAATATATATTAGTCCATTTAAATAATAATAATAATGGCTAACATCACGTTTCTTTTAACACATTATGTGTTAGTTGTGGTTTTAAGCATTTAAGCATGATAATTTTGATCACGACACCATAAGAAAGGAAGTTTAAAGGTTACAAAAGAGATTAAATCAACATGAATATTTTAACTACATATGTAACGTAATTTGAAAAATGAGCAATGTGTAAGATTCAAGTATAACTTACTCTGCCACGTTCAACCTGTGTGGTCAACATCACAACCATGGATGAGCCTTGTTCCCAAGTCATCTGCCAAAAATCTGTACAAGTGTGTGGTAATGGCCCTTGACAAGCAATGTACTGATTTATAATTCTAGAAGAAGGAATTTCCATCTAAAAAGAAAAAGACACAAAACCAAAATTGTTTTGCATTATTACTTTTTCCTAGGATCAAATATAGGAAAATCATCTACTAAATGATAACTGAAAGCAACTAATCTCAATAAATTGCAAAGTCAGTAAAACAAATCTCTATCAACTATTTTATTTGAAGAAGTTTCTTGGCAATGTGCAGTAGCTATATATACTTCTCTTTCAATTAATGGAAACAGAAATTAAAATACCTTCCAAAGCACTCTTATGGAATTAAAAGCATCTATACAGAGAATCCTGTTTCACAAGCAGAGACTTGTCACCCTGCTTATTTAACTTAATATGCAGAGTACATCATGAGAAATGCTGGGCTGGAGGAGGCACAAGCTGGAATCAAGACTGCCGGGAGAAATATCAATAACCTCAGATATGCAGATGACACCACCCTTATGACAGAAAGTGAAGAGGAACTAAAAAGCCTCTTGATGAAAGTGAGAGAGGAGAGTGAAAAAGTTGGCTTAAAGCTCAACATTCAGAAAAGATCATGGCATCTGGTCCCATCACTTCATGGGAAATAGATGGGGAAACAGTGGAAACAGTGTCAGACTTTATTTTTTGGGGCTCCAAAATCACTGCAGATGGTGACTGCAGCCATGAAATTAAAAGACGCTTACTTCTTGGAAAGAAAGTTATGACCAACCTAGATAGCATATTAAAAAGCAGAGACATTACTTTGCCAACAAAGGTCCGTCTAGTCAAGGCTATGGTTTTTCCAGTAGTCATGTATGGATATAAGAGTTGGACTGTGAAGAAAGCTGAGTGCCAAAGAATTGATGCTTTTGAACCGCAGTGTTGGAGAAGACTCTTGAAGGGTTCCTTGGACTGCAAGGAGATCCAACCAGTTCATCCTAAAGGAGATGAGCCCTGGGTGTTCATTGGAAGGACTGATGTGGAAGCTGAAACTCCAATACTTTGGCCACCTCATGCAAAGAGTTGACTCACTGAAAAAGACCCTGATGCTAGGAAGGACTGGGGGCAGGAGAAGGGGAGCATAGAGGATGAGATGGCTGGATGGCGTCACCAACTCGATGGACATGAGTTTGGGTAAACTCCGGGGGTTGGTGATGGACAAGGAGGCCTGGTGTGCTGCGATTCATGGGGTCGCAAAGAGTCGGACACGACTGAGCGACTGAACTGAACTGATATATTATGTAATATGCATATAATTATATATAATATATATATAACATGAAAAGATTGGCAAGTATTTTAAATTCATTATTTTCAGATAGTAAGACTATAACTATTTGGGGAACATAAACTATCATTCTATTACATTTTAAACACTGAATTCAAAAACTGTGTGTGTTTATTTCTGGACTTCCCTGGTGGCTCAGCTGGTAAAGAATCCGCCTCCAATGTGGGAGACCTGGGTTTGATTCCTGGGTTGGGAAGATCCCTGGAGAAGGGAACGGCTACCCACTCCAGTATTCTGGCCTGGAAAGTTTCATGGACTGTATATAATCCATGCGGTCGCAAAGAGTCAGACACGACTGAGCAACTTTGACTTTCACCTCACTCACCATACTATTGTAATACTTTGAACAGTAATAATAACAAGCACTTAAATGAAAAATATACTCAACTTAATTCACATAAAGGAAAGTACAAATCTAACTGTAAGAAATTACCATTTTTTACCTATTAGATTGAAAGATCAGAAAATTTGATAATACCATATATATATGTAGCCTTTATCTGAAACCATGGGTTCATATATGCATTGGAATTCAGAATTTGGAGGATTTTTGAAAGTTTTTTCAGTGCACACACCATGTAATGTAATAAGTAACATTCCCTGCAGACTATAGGTCATTACTCTGTAATCAGTCATTATCAAAAAGTCTACAAATAATAAATGCCGGAGAGGGTATAGAGAAAAGGGAACCCTCTTGCACGGTTGGTGGGAATATAAATTGATACAGCCACTATGGAAGATGGTATGAAGATTCCTTAAAATTCTAGGAATAAAACCACTATGTGACCCAGCAATCCCACTCCTAGGCACACACCCTGAGGAAACCAAAACTGAAAAAGACACATGTACCCCAATGTTCACTGCAGCACTATTTACAATAGCTAGAACATGAAAGCAACCTAGATGTCCATCAACAGATGAATGGACAAAGAAGCTGTGGTACATATATACAATGGAATATTACTCAGCCATAAAAAGGAACACATCCAAGTCAGTTCTAATGAGGTGGATGAACCTACAGCCTATTATAGAGTGAAATTAAGTCAGAGAGAGAAAGATAAACATCATGTACTAACACATATATATGGAATCCAGAAAGATGGTACCTATGAATTTATTTCTGAAGAAACAGACACAGAGAACAGACTTATGGACACAGGGAATGGGGTAGAAGAGGGTGAGATGTATGGAGAGAGAAACATGCAAATTTACATTACCATATGTAAAATAGATACCCAATGGGAACTTGCTGTATGACTCATGGAACTCAAACAGGGGCTCTGTATCAACCTAGAGAGGTGGGGTGGGGAGAGAGATGGGAGGGAGGTTCAAGAGGGATGGGACATATGTATAATACTTACAGCTGATTCATGTTGAGGTTTGACAGAAAACAACAAAATTCTGAAAAGCAATTATCCTTCAATTAAGAAATACATGAATTTTTTTAAAAAAGTCCTCATCAGAAGTACAAAGTAAAGTTGATCCTCATTAATCATGAATTCTACGAATAAACCTCAAAGTTTAGATTGGCCCCTCTTATTCCAAAAGACAAAGGTATAATTAAAAAAAAAACTTACATTTATATAATTTGCATTGATATAGTCTTCATTACCCTTTAAAATGACCCGTGTAGCATCATCTGAAAAAATTTAAGAGAAAGAATATTTTAATAGTTATGTTAAGAAGATTAAACTTAACACATAAAGAGAATAGATACTTACAAGGCGAAATATCTCTGTATCTATTTTTGGAAATGTTCTGAGGTAATTTGGCACAACACATTGTCATTCCAGGCTTTTTCCGATATAGTTGCTAAAAAAAGAAAGTACAAGACAAGTTCAAAAAGCCATTGAGAGTTTTTATTTCTTTAGACTTGATTCTGTGCTATCAAGAAATGGGTTTTTACCTTGGAATACCTCATCGATACAATGATGTACCTTAGGTTAGTAAAGTATTGAACCAGGTTTGCAAAGCTGAATCCTGCAAAACTTCTAACATGAATTATAAACATTTTGAAAAACTGTAAAACATGTAAAAACAATTCTGCTTACAGAAAGAGTACCTGAAGTTTTAAATAGCAAATCTACAGGAAATATTTATTTCATTTATTTTATATTTAAAGTTATTCCTTCATTTATTTTTTAACATATATCCACTCTTTGTTAGATTTTTCTTCCCATTTAGGTAGCTTTCATTTAGAGGTGTTTAAAAGAAAAACTGTTGTGCCCTAAATATTTTATAATCATTTGTTTATAACATATACTCCAGAGCAACAGATATTAGTGATGGCTAACTACATTGACAAAAATTAGAGATGGATTAAGTATGACAAGGCACAAAAACTATTCTTTAATTCAGGATTTTTAAGTCTATAATAGTCTATATTCATCTTCAACATTTCATAAAAACAGCTATTTAATTACAGGAAAAAAATGTAGTTTGATGACATATACCTATAAAATCTCCTTATCTCCCTCTTTTAAACCGATATCGATTAGAGAAACCACAGCTAGTATTTGAGGAGTAATTTTTAAAACTTTACATTTTACAGCTCTTTTTGCCAATATTTCTCAATAATATTTTATTAATACATTATAACTGATGCTAGATTAGGCAGTTAAGAAGTTATGAAATTAATAAGAAAATATGGGCAAACACCTTTTCTATACCACGTTACTTACATCAAACTGTGTCAGTATTGTTCCAGTGATAAGGCCCTCAGCCAGCTGGATCATCGACTCTCGCAGGGAGTGGTCATCGGGATGGATGCCGTCAAGTGGGACTTTCTCAGGAATGTACTGGAAGTCTGGCTCATTTTCTAGCTTTTCTTCCACTACATCATACACAGCTACAAAAACAAAACCAAAAAAAGCCTCATGGAAACCTTAATGAATTGGCAAAAGGAATTTACCAGATATTATTTAATTTTGTGTCAGAAAAAAATATTCATTTATTCGTCACTCATCAGATGTGAGTCTTGGGTCACTGTATATAGGCCAAAAGTGTTGTGGAGTTGAAAAAGTAGCTCTGGGGAAAAGAAGGGTTCTTGGCCATTACTGCTGAAAATGTCTGCAACTTGCAGAGACAGTAAGAAAAAGAGGAATGTCAAGAAGATCTGCTATGAACAGCTCTGTCCTTAATCTGTGGAATCTTGGGCAACATCACCAATAGAGACCTATCCACCACACATGTAGACAGGAAGAGTTACACACGAACTGAACAGAATGCTAAACTAAATATGTTCTATTGTTGTTTCTTGACATATTTATCAAACAACTTAGAGGACTAGATTTTTTTTAATTTTTTAATATATTTCTTTATTTGGCTACACAAGTTTTAGTTGAGGCACTTGGGATCTAGTTCCCTGACCAGGGATGGAAACCAGACCCTTCTGCCTTGGGAGCATGGAGGTCTAACCACTGCACCACTGGTAAGTCCTAGGAGACCAAATTTCAAAGGAGAATTCTAGGCCAGAATTCACAGTCATGGGAGTGAGGGGAGCCAAACTCTAGGCTGTAACCCTTAGCCCACTCTCAGCCTGCCCTCCTCTTCTTTCCACCCTCAGCTCCACTCTGTAATGCAGGGGCCTATAAACATACCATGAACAACATCCCAGTCCACACAGAAGCTCGGTCTACATCCCTGTGGAAATTGCTTCTTATGATACCTTATTGGCCTATATCCTGTCACCAACCCTTGGGAGAACGGACCTGGGAAAACTGGCCACAAAGACCCAGGAAGCGAGCTCAGAGCTATTTGGTCAGAGAACTGAGAGTTAAAAAATGTGGTCTAGAAAGGAAGGGGAGGCCATAGGTGCTGGCTTGCATGCACCCTTGGTCCTGCGGAATCCTGACCCCCATGGGGGTGGCAGAGCTGAAGAAGAGCAGAACCTTCTAAAGAACGGAGTCAAGCTCCTGCCCTTAAGAGGTTTTGTTCCTGCTCAGATATAAATGCATTTTTGAGAAGAACAGATTTATGAAATGAAGAATGCAAAGACAAAAAGACATAAATGCATTTTGTCTAAGAAGAAATAAGATTTAAAGGAGAAAAGACCAGGAAAAACAAGCTCTTATTTTCTGATATTTTTAACTAATTAATTGACTACGGCTGTGCTGGGTCTTCATTGATGTGTGTGCACGCTCTCTGATTGTGGTGCACAGGCTTTTCACTACAGTAGCTTCTCCTGTTGCAGAGCATGAGCTCTAAGCTCTCAGGCTCTAGAGCGCAGGCTCAGTAGCTGTGGCACATGGGCTTAGTTGCTCTGCAGCATGTGGAATCTTTCGGACCAGGGATTCAACCCATGGCCCTTGCACTGGCGGGCAGATTCTTAACCACTGGACCACCAGGGAAGTCCTTTTCTGATATTTTTGACAAACGTAATTTAAAATTTTGATTATACATTATTTTTTTAAAAAAAGGACAGGACACCCACACTGAAAGTGAATCCTGATCCAGATTTTGATGATAAAACATTATTGGAAAGATCTTTGCCAAAAGAAGTAGGTACCAGGTGGGTTCCTCTCCTAGTTTAAAGTATAAATGGGGTAACTTGGAACTGCAAAACGACCATGCCTTTTCCATTATATAGACTTTTATTCATATTCTCTCTCTGTACCAGTCATGAATTTGAAAGCAGGTAATGAATGTCTTGGTGAATAAGTGTCTTCAACCATAATACTATGTTAATTCACTTGTCTCACTGGATGGCAGTAAACATTAAATGAGAAGGTATGAAAGAGCCAGGTCTATGGAAAGCATTTTAAAATTATTAGCTAATATGATTATTAAGTTCTCCAGGATCTGTTATCAAGAGAAAATTGAAAAAAAAAAAAATCAAATTGAGAGACAACTCTTAGTGTGAAAATTAAGTTGCTTTATGTGACAGAAAATGCCTAAAAAATGAACCACCTAAATATTAGATCTAAATAAATGAGTTCCTTTAAAAGTCAAAAATGGAATGTTCTGTTGAAGTCTTCTAAATTTTCCTAGAAAGCTAATTTTTTTTTTTAACAAATTGAAGGTTTATGGCAATTCTGTGTTGAGCAAGCCTATTGTTATCATCTTTCAAGCAACATTTGTTCCTTTGTGTCTCTCATATTTTTGCAATTCTCCCAATAAATTTCAAACTTTTTGTTTTTATTATATTTGTTATACTGCTCTATGATCAATGATCTTTGACTTAGTATTTCAAAAAAGATTATGACTCCCTGAAGGTTCAGATGATGATAGCAATTTTTAGCAATAAAGTATTTTTAAATTAAGGTATGTACATTACATACTTAACAGACTACAGTATAGTATAAACAAAACTTTTATATGTACTGAGAAATAAAAAAAATATGTGACTTGCTTTACTACAGTATTTTCTTCACTGTGACATTTTATTTATTTACTGTGATATTTATTGTGATGGTCTGGAACTGAAACTGCAATATCTCCAAGGTCTGCCTGTAGAGAAGATAAAATGAAAATGTCCGTACCCAAGAGGCAAAATGGGTGTATGGGGGAGTGGGCAGTTCTAATTACATTTTGCTCCTTATGGTAGGTAGTCAGCAACTAACAGTGTGACATTAACCAATAATTACTCTTCTGACTAAAACTATGATTAACAATAAATTGTTCAGAACAAAACGACAAGACTATGTCTAACACTAGACAGTACAGGCACTTAAGAATTTTTTCTCAGAGGAGACTGATGAATGTTGAGGAAACGTGAAACTATGCCATTATGAACACAGGTTGAAGGACCTGGGATTGTTAAACTGGAAAGAAAAAAAAAAGGACAGCTTCTAGTAAAACTCACTGCAAAACACTGGATGAGGGATTGAACTTATTCTGTATTACATTTATTCTGCATAGCACAAAGTGACAGAACTAGAAACGCTGGGATTGAAGGAAGATGGACTTTCAGGTCAATTAATAGTTTCACAGTGTCCACAGGGGGACTGAACTGCTTCAGGAGCCACTGAGCACTTCAAGTGGCAGGATAGTCTTGAGGTTGCCATGGAAACTAAACTCTAGCTTGTTAGTTTTCCAGGTGGAATAGCAAGTACATCTGAGTACCTAGGACTCCTTGAACACCTTGGGGGCGAGAGAGGTAACTGCAGTCATGGTGGTCTGGAGAGAACTTCCTGAGGCTGACATCTCAGCAGAGACCTGAACGATGTGAGGGTATACACTACAAACGTCAAGAGGAGGGCTTTCAGCAGAAGCACCATCAAGAAGGCCAGCACAGACAACAAGAGAGTGAGGAAGGCAGAGGAGCAGGCAAGGTGGCTGAGAATTTGCATTTGACTCCACATGTGAACACTTCTCTGGTGGCTCAGTGGTAAAAAAAAAATCCACCTACTAATTCAGGAAACGTGGGTTTGATACCTGGGCTGGGAAGATCCCCTGGAGAAGGAAATGGCAAACCACTCCAGTATTCTTGCCTAGAAAATCCCATGAACACAGGAGCCTCGTGGGCTACAGTCCATGGGGTCACAAAAGAATTGGACATGACTTAACGACTAAACAACAACCACTATGAATGGAAGCCACAGGTCAGTCTGATGTGACCGAGTTCTAAGAACTCCACTCTAGCTGCTGTGTCTAGTAATAAACATGAGGGAATTATTAAAAACATGCAGTAAATCACAGAGTACTCACCATTAGGTCGAACTAGAAGGACTAATTCTCCAGAATGTCTCTCACAGCTCGCTTTGATCAGCAGGACCACCTGGTCATGGGTGTGTTCTGCAATGTCCCGACCATTGATCAGTACCACTTGGTCCCCTTCATTCAATCGAGGGACACACAGGTCAGCCTGTCAAGGGATGCAAAAAGAAGGTTTCAGATTCACATGTAGCTTTCTGGGAGTAAGGAACAGCAATTTACTTTTCTAGACTCCAGAGCAGAAATAAAATTACATACAGAAATCATCTATCCATTCAATCATCTATTAAAAAAACAAAAATAGAAAACTCGCTTTCAGACCTTCCTGGTGGTCCAGTGGTGAAGAATTCATCTGCCAATGCAGGGGACACAGGTTCAACCCCTGGTTCAGGACGCTCTCACATGTTGACGGGGAGCTAAACCTGTGCACCACAACTACTCAGTCTGTGCTCCAGAGCCTGTGCTCCGCAACCAGAGAAGCCACCGAAATGAGAAGCCCATGTATAATAGAGTAGCCCCTGCTTGCAGCAACTAGAGAAAGCCTGCATGCAGCAGAAGTGCAGCCAAGAGTAACTACCCCATGCCTAAGGTCAGGGGCAGCAGCCGAGAGCGCCAGGCTGCGACGGCGCAGGAGCGGCTGAGAGGAGCGATTCCAACTCCGAGGTCAGGGACGGCGGCCAAGAGGAGCTACCCCACGTCCGAGGTCAGGGGCAGCGGCCGAGACGAGATACCCCACGTCCGAGGTCAGGGGTGGCGGCCAAGAGGAGCTACCCCACGTCCAAGGTCAGGGGAGACGGCTGAGACGAGCTACCCCACATCCGAGGTCAGGGGAGACGGCCAAGACGAGCTACCCCACGTCCAAGGTGAGGGGCAGAGGCCGAGACAAGCTACCCCACATCCAAGGAGCCACAGCTGCGTGAGGGCCGAGAGGAGCTACTCCACGTTCAAGGTCAGGAGGGGCGACCGTGAGGAGTAACTCCTTATCCAAGGTAAGGAGCAGTGGCTGCGCTTTGCTGGAGCAGCCATGAAGAGATACCCCACGTCCAAGGTGAGAGAAACCCAAGTAAGACGGTAGGTGTTGCAAGAGGGCATCAGAGGGCAGACACACTGAAACCATAATCACAGAAAACTAGCCAATCTGATCACATGGACTACAGCCTTGTGTAACTCAATGAAACTAAGCCATGCCATGTGGGGCCACCCAATACAGATGGGTCATGGTGGAGAGGTCTGACAGAATGTGGTCCACTGGAGAAGGGCATGGCAAACCACTTCAGTATTCTTGCCTTGAGAACCCCATGAACAGTATGAAAAGGCAAAATGATAGGACACTGAAAGAGGAACTCCCCAGGTCGGTAGGGGCCCAATATGCTACTGGAGATCAGTGGAGAAATAACTCCAGAAAGAATGAAGGGATGGAGCCAAAGTAAAAACAATACCCAGTTGTGGATGTGACTGGTGATAGAAGCAAAGTTCGATGCTGTAAAGAGCAATATTGCATAGGAACCTGAAATGTCAGGTCCATGAATCAAGGCAAATTAGAAGTGGGCAAACAGGAGATGGCAAGAGTGAACATCAACATTCTAGGAAGCAGCGAGCTAAAATGGACTGGAATGGGTGAATTTAACTCAGATGACCATTATATCTACTACTGTGGGCAGGAATCCCTTAGAAGAAATGGAGTAACTATCATGGTCAACAGAAGAGTTCGAAATGCAGTACTTGGATGCAATCTCAAAATCAAAAGAATGATGTCTGTTCGTTTGCAAGGCAAACCATTCAATATCACGGTAATCCAAGCCTATGCCCCAACCAGTAATGCTGAAGAAGGTGAAGTTCAACAGTTCTATGAAGACCTACAAGACCTTTCAGAACTAACACCCAAAAAAGATGTCCTTTTCATTATAGGGCACTGGAATGCAAAAGTAGGAAGTCAAAAAACACCTGGAGTAACAGGTAAATTTGGCCTTGGAGTACAGAATGAAGCAGGAAAAAGGCTAATAGTTTTGCCAAGAGAACGCTCTGGTCATAGCAAACACTCTCTTCCAACAACACAAGAGAAGACTCTACACATGGACATCACCAGATGGTCAACACAGAAATCAGATTGATTATATTCTTTGCAGCTAAAGATGGAGAAGCTCTATACAGTCAGGAAAAAACAAGACCAGGAGCTGACTGTGGCTCAGATCATGAACTTCTTATTGCCAAATTCACACTTAAATTGAAGAAAGTAGGGAAAGCCACTAGACCATTCAGGTATGACCTAAATCAAATCCCTTATGATTATACAGTGGAAGTGAGAAATAGATTTAAGGGACTAGATCTGATAGACAGAGTGCCTGATGAACTATGGACGGAGGTTCGTGACATTGTACAAGAGACGGATCAAGACCATCCCCATGGAAAAGAAATGCAAAAAGGCAAAATGGCTGTCTGAGGAGGCCTTACAAATAGCTGGGAAAAGAAGAGAAGCGAAAAGCAAAGGAGAAAAGGAAAGATATTCCCATCTGAATGCAGAGTTTCAAAGAATAGCAAGGAGAGATAAGAAAGCCTTCCTCAGCGATCAATGCAAAGAAATAGAGGAAAACAATAGAATGGGAAAGACTAGAGATCTCTTCAAGAAAATTAGAGATACCAAGGGAACATTTCATGCAAAGATGGGCTCGATAAAGGACAGAAATGGTAGGGACCTAACAGAAGCAGAGGATATTAAGAAGAGGTGGCAAGAATACACAGAAGAACTGTACAAAAAAGATCTTCATGACCCAGATAATCATGATGGTGTGATCACTCACCTAGAGCCAGACATCCTGGAATGTGATGTCAAGTGGGCCTTAGAAAGCATCACTACGAACAAAGCTAGTGGAAGTGATGGAATTCCAGTTGGGCTATTTCAAATCCTGAAAGATGATGCTGTGAAAGTGCTGCATTCAATATACAAGCAAATTTGGAAACCTCAGCAGTGGCCACAGGACTGGAAAAGGTCAGTTTTCATCCCAATCCTAAAGAAAGCCGATGCCAAAGAATGCTCAAACTACCGCACAATTGCACTCGTCTCACACGCTAGTAAAGTAATGCTCAAAATTCTCCAAGCCAGGCTTCAGCAATACGTGAATCGTGAACTTCCAGATGTTCAAGCTGGTTTTAGAAAAGGCAGAGGAACCAGAGATCAAATTGCCAACATTTGCTGGATCATCGAAAAAGCAAGCGAGTTCCAGAAAAACATCTATTTCTGCTTTATTGACTATGCCAAAGCCTTTGACTGTGTGGATCACAATAAACTGTGGGAAAGTTCTGAAAGAGGTGCTAATACCAGACCACCTGACCTGCCTTCTGAGAAACCTGTATTCAGGTCAGAAAGCAACAGTTAGAACTGGACATGGAACAATGGACTGGTTCCAAATAGGAAAAGGAGTACGTCAAGGCTGTATATTGTCACCCTGCTTATTAAACTTATATGCAGAGTACATCATGAGAAATGCTGGGCTGGAGGAAGCACAAGCTGGAATCAAGATTGCTGGGAGAAATATCAGTAACCTCAGATATGCAGATGACACCACCCTTATGGCAGAAAGTGAAGAAGAACTAAAAAGCCTCTTGATGAAAGTGAGAGAGGAGAGTGAAAAAGTTGGCTTAAAGCTCAACGTTCAGAAAACTAAGATCATGGCATCTGGTCCCATCACTAAATGGCAAATAGATGGGGAAACAGTGGAAACAGTGGCTGACTTTATTTTGCTGGACTCCAAAATCACCGCAGATGGTGACTGCAGCCATGAAATTAAAAGACGCTTACTCCTTGAAAGATAAGCTATGACCAACCTAGATAGCATATTAAAAAGCAGAGACATTACTTTGCCAACAAAGGTCTGTCTAGTCAAGGCTATGGTTTTTCCAGTACTCATGTATGGATGTGAGAGTTGGACTGTGAAGGAAGCTGAGTGCCGAAGAACTGATGCCTTTGAACTGTGCTGTTGGAGAAGACTCTTAAGAGTCCCTTGGACTGCAAGGAGATCCAACCAGTCCATCCTAAAGGAGATCAGCCCTGGGTGTTCATTGGAAGGACTGACGTTGAAGCTGAAACTCCAATACTTTGGCCACCTCATGCGAAGAGTTGACTTATTGGAAAAGACCCTGATGTTAGGAAGGATTGGGGTCAGGAGAAGAAGGGGACCACAGAGGATGAGATGGCTGGATGGTGTAACCGACTCGATGGACATGAGTTTGGGTCAACTCCGGGAGTTGGTGATGGACAGGGAGGCCTGGCGTGCTGCAATTCATGGGGTCGCAAAGAGTCGGACACAACTGAGTGACTGAACTGAACTGAACTGAGCAATGAAAACTCAGCACAAACAAAAAGAAATTAAAAACAAAACTCACTTTCGTATAAAGACATTCTTTTTTTCCTTCTTTATTAATAATTTTTCCCCTGATGCCCTATTACATTTCCAGACATACAAGTAAGACTAATGCTCTCGAGTGCATAGATCAAGGTAGCTCTCACTTTGTACTGTCCAGATACATACAAATTTCAGTTGCCACAGCTGAGTTAAATAACACCAGTCTCCTAACATCATGCAAATTTCAGTTACTGCATAAATTACAAGTAACTGTATGAAGTTCAAAACTCACTGTTAGCCCGACAGTCCAAAAATCACTATATAAATCATAAATATGCAGCATGATCAATGACCAATCACACCCCTTCTTTCAAAGTCTATTGGTGGCTTGTTGTTATGCATCAGTTACTCAGTTGATGTGGAGACAGCAAAGCAGGTACTTGTGTGGGCTTCTTGTCTCCCAAAGATAAACCCACGTAGAAAATGGATAAGGAGCAACTGGCCAAAAAGTTACAAGTGCAGCAAAGAAACAAAAAGGGACAGTGCTGAAGGTGAAATTCAAAGTGAACATAAATGGAGTTATAGAAGTAACTGACTATGTAAATATCAACATTTTTATTGTTTGAGAGACCCTAGATACGTAGGGAAAGGAATTTAGAGAAGATGAACTTATTAGCACAAATGATGAAAGTGGCTGTGACAAGAAGGATGAAGATGTCCAAAGAAGTGATGCTGGCAAGAAACTTCTTGGGACTTCCCTGGTGTTCCAGTGGTTAAGACTCCACACATTCAATGCAGGGGGTGTGGGTTCTATCTCTGGTCAGGGAAATAACATCCCACATGCCACAGTGTGGCAAAAAAAAAAAAAAAAAATTAAAAATAAAAAAATGAGAGGAAATAAAAATGGATGGATCTTTAAAATACAAAAATTCAATACAGGAACTCCTCGAAGATATTTCATATCACTGAAAGTACAAAGGACAAGTGGAAGTGGATTCAGACTTAGAAAGAATTATCACTATTTGTTGAGATAAGGAAAAATGCTCATGCTGTAATTTAAGTTATATGACAAGAAAAAAGAAAAACACTGTTCACAAATTACCTTTAGTAAGTTTTCACAAAGAAATAAAACACTTTGATTCTCAATGTTTCTGATGTTCTGAATTACAGGATACTAAATCAGTATTATTTTATTATTTCTTCATTTCCCAATACATTTAAAAGAGAAAGCATCAGAAATTTTAATGTTTTGATAAAAAATTTAAAGGTCACGGAAAAAAACACAATTTTCCCCATTGACTTGGTATGGGTTCAGACCACATGGTTATCTTTATAGCCCTGCACTACTGTGCGAAAACAAACACGTAAATAAGGTAAAAGAAATCAACAGAAATATGGACAGCCTATTCCAGGAATATAGTAATGAGAACACAACGGAATTAACTTTGCAGGATGATGGGTTAGACCTTGAAGGAAATGATGGGGCTGGGCCTTACAGAAAGGGCTGTGGCAAAGGCTTGAAAGATGCAAGCAGGACTAAACTCACTATACAACACAAAGTCAACAAAATCCAACAAGGTACTGTCATTAGTAGAAAGGGCACTGATCCAGAAGTCACGTTCTTCCACTGCTGCTTATGAAATGTGTGATTTTAGACACCTGAAATTCTGAAAATGGAACAGGTATCTGTTTTAATTATGCATAGTTGTGAAATTTAAAGAATGAGATATTTCAATGTAAAGAATTAAAACCTGGAAAATTCAAAATTAAGGTTCAGACCATTCCCTTGAGATGCTCTTTCTCTACTTCTCTGCATGTTATAGCACACTACTAGTTACCTGTTATAACTGAAGGGAACCCTCTTACACTTAATCTTCTTCTGCCCTTTGTCAGGTATAATTTCTTACTTGCATTTCATTCTGATTTGGAAAGTCTACATAAGATGAATTTTGCTGGGGCAACAGCTATTGGCTTGAATATGATGAGATAGGAAGAAATATATGACTTTAGAAATTGCTGCTGTTCAGTCACGAAGTCATGTCTGACTCTTTGCAAACCCATGAACTGCAGCACGCCAGGCTTGGAAATAATTTGAAAATTACTTTGTCCATTTCAAAAGGCGTCCAATAGAGAAAATGACATTAAAATATTTTAAACACTGCCTTCTTCTACCAATCACCTAAAATGAGGTTTCTAAACACTGTAATGGTCTCTAAGTTAATAATATTTTATTTATTTTGTATTTATTTAATTGATTCTAAAGTCAGCCACTATTTATAGGACATCGTTCTGGCAGAAAGGAAAAATTACCAATATAGTAATCTGTACAGCCTAAAAAGAATATTTAGAGTCATAAAGTTCTGTTTAGAAATTAACCTGTCTATATAGAGTGCTCCCTGAAAATCCTTGACTGAATTGTAAACTATCCACATTCACTGCTCAGAAAAAATCAATATTCGTTTTATGACTTTACCTGGCATACAAATAAAAAAAGATTTCTTTCCTAATTGTAAGGGCAATACATGCTCACCATCATGAGTCAAACAATTAAAAAACGGAAGCAAGAGAGAAATCCACCACCAAGATGAAATACTGCTAACAATTTCACCATGTTTCCAGATTTTTAAAATATAACCAGAATTTAAAAAACTGCATAAAACACATATGAAATTATAATATGTATTTTCATTGAGTATAGTTGATTTACAATATTGTGTTAGTCTCAGATGTACAGGTAGGTAAGTGATTCAATTATACATATTAATATATGTATGTCTTCCAGTTCTTTTCCATTATAGATTATTACAAGACATTGAATATAGTTTCCTGTGCAATAAAATAAATCCTTGCTACTTATCTATTTTATATACAGTGGTGTGTTTCTGTTAATCCTGTACTCCTAACTTATCCCTCCTAGCCTCTTCCCTCTTCGGTAACTATAAGTTTGTTTTTTAGGTCTCTGAGCCTGTCTTTGTTTTATAAATAAATTTATTTGTATTATCTTTAGATTCTACATATAAATGATACCATATAATATTTAACTTTTTCTGTCTGACTGACTTCACTCAGTTTGATAATCTCTAGGTCCATTCACATCACTGCAAATAGCATTATTTCATTCTTTTTTTATAGCTGAGTAGTATTCCATTGTAAAATGTTTTTCAAAATACTATCTTACGAAAACCTTTCCACACTTACATAAAACTCATCACCTATTATTTCAATAGCTGCAAACCAAAGCATAATTTATTTAGTCAGCTCTAATGATGTACATTTTGATTTTCCCTCCAATTTTAATTTTCACAGACAATACTACAGTGAACATTGTTGTGTATCCTATGTTCTGTTTCATAAGAGGTAATTCCTAAAAGTAGAATTATCAGGTCAAAAGACATATATTTGACTTTTAGTTAAAACTTTTTATATTGGAGAAAACTATACATTGCACAGTTTAAAAAGCTGACTTGGTCTATAAGATTATTATGACAAGAAACGATTTCCTGCATTCTTCCCTATGCTTCCCCTCTCCCCCAACCATTTGTGGCAACTTGTTTCAACATTTTAGCTACAGCTTTTGTATTTACCTTAGTATCACTATGTAACATTCCAATTTCATTTTTTAGTTTTTATTTTAGACATTATCTAACTTTCTACTTGATAAATGAGAATACAGCCACCTCTCACCTCCTCATCTTGCAGTACTCCCGCCCCCCAACACAAATTTTCGAATACATACTGAACAAATAATTTTGGACTACTTCCCTTATCTTTCACATGTGTAGTAAGTTTATTATATACATCATATCCCTGTCTTGTCACTTCTGATCACAAGGGATTTGTTTAAAAGAGGACATTTGATCCAAGCTGGATCTATGAGGTTTTGCTTCCTCTGAGTCTGTAACTTGGAGTGAGGAATCTAACGACTCTGGGGTGCTGAGCTGGTTACATAAAATACAAACCCAGAAGTTGCTGGTAGGCACATCCTTTCAAATGAACAGAGGGACAGAATGGTGGCAGCTACACAATTTTCTATATTAGTGGTGCTAATATTACAGGAACTTGGCTTGAAGCTGCTACTAAGTACACTTTTCATTTAGAATGTATTTTATTGTAGCTTGAGAGATTAAGCTGATTCCAGTACAAACTGGTTTGCACTGAGAAAGTTTGCTGTAGGCCATGGGGTCACAAAGACTTAGACACGACTTAACAACTGAACAAAAATTCCACAAGTACCCTGTTATTTGCAATCAACAAGTTCTTAAAAACTAGAACCAAAACTATATATCATGATATCCTTGATCAGTCTTGACTGTGATCTTCAAATCAACTTTGAGATTGCTGCAAAGCACCAAAATCCCATAACTGGTCTCTTTCTCTCAGGCTGCAGGTTCCTACCTCTCCCAGGACAGAGATAGTTAAATGATAATGGATACTGACTCAAAGTTCTTAAAGAAAAATGCAGTTAAACAGAATAAACAACAGAAATGGGAATCTGAAAGCAGTATTTACTATATAAAGAGTAATAAAAATGATGTACCCACAATTTATTAAGAATTGTCCTTATGATTCACAAGCAGAAAGTCTATGAGTGCTGAAGCTGAAGGATGTGGGGTGGGGTGGGAGGGGGTTTCATCATGGGTACATACAGTATTTTCTTTACTTTGCTTAGCATATTCATAATAAGGAGTTTCAAATAAATATTTTAAACAGAAAGTAGACAAATAGAATGTAAGTAAACAATTCTATGTGATAAAAGAAGTCAACGAAAAAGCAAACAAACTATACCTCTGCCTACATTTTCCTATTTAGAGGGGTTATTTTGATAGAATCGAGAGTCTTTGTAAAAACAAGTATTTGAAAAACTGTTCTAGAAGATAGGGAAGAAATAAAAATTAATGTCCCAGAAATTTAGGAGATTCAGCAAACAACATGTGATATTTGACAAATTAAATGATTCATTTTATTGCTTTATTTATACTAAGAAAATAAGTATGTATTCTTGAAGCTAGGGTCACTGAGAAGGCTGTTGAACTCACAGGGGTTCCTGGTGCAACTCGGGACACGATCACAGGCATCTTCTGGTCACATCCTCCCTTCACAACAGAGCAAATCAAGCATTAGTCAGCATTACAGATATAGAAACACCTTATTTAAAAGATAAGTACAACACAAATTCTAAGTTACCTTTACATTGAATCCAAACCTCCCATTTTCATCAGGTTTCATTCTGATTAGAACGAGATTATCATGTGGAATACCACCATTTGGCTTAAAAAGACAAAAATAGATGATTCATCATTCTCTTCATTTACAGGCTACTTACTTTCAGATATACAGGAAGCATGCTTTGTGTATGTTGATATTATTTAAAGTGTATAAAGAATCATAATTCAAATTTCTCTCTTGCCTTACCACTGTATACTAGACTATAAGTGCCAAGAGTAACAAAGCCTTTATTAATTACCTAATTAATTAACCACAGTGTCCCCAGAACCTGGCTCAAAGCTTTGCACAGAGCAAGTATTCGTAAGTTTTACATGAATTCATGATTCCCTCTGCTTTTTAAAAACAGCTTCATTGAGATACAATTCACATACTACACTTCACCCATTCAGAGAGCATAATTCAGTAATTTCTACTACAGTGACAGAATTGTACCACCACCACTACTATTTAACTTCAGAACCTTTTCCTCATCCCCCAAAGAAACCCTGTGTCCATCATCAGTCACTCCCCCTCTGTTTGCCCCCATCCCCCAAGTCTTATTCAATCCCTCATCTATTTTCTCTCCCTCTATATATACATACTTGACTATTCTGAACGTTTCATGTATGTAGAATTACACAATATATGGTCATTTGTAACAGGCTTCTTTTGCTTAATGCTGTATGTCTACTCTTTAAGGTAAGTATCTGGCTAATTCCTTCTTATCCTTCAAGACACAGGTCTGAGACGATCATTTCTGGGAAATCTTCCCTTAAATCCACAGCTGAATTAGTTGTATTTATGTACTTATGAATTCCCTACAATCACTTCTAATTACAGAACTCATCCTCCTCAACTCACCAGTAGCATTTGACACAGGTGATTACGTGATTACTCTCTTCTGTGACCTTCTCATCAGCTGCTGCTGCTGCTGCTAAGTCGCTTCAGTCATGTCTGACTCTGTGCGACCCCAGAGACGGCAGCCCACCAGGCTCCCCTGTCCCTGGGATTCTCCAGGCAAGAACACTGGAGTGGGTTGCCATTTCCTTCTCCAATGCATGAAAGTGAAAAGGAAAAGTGAAGTCGCTCAGTCGTGTCCAACTCTTCGCGATCCCATGGACTGCAGCCCACCAGGCTCCTCCGTCCATGGGATTTTCCAGGTAAGAGTACTGGAGTGGGGTGCCATTGCCTCTCCATCTCATCAGCTAGCTGGCTAGTTGTCTGCATCTTCTCAGTTTCCTTTGCTTTCATCTCCCTCATGTTTATAGCTTGGAGGACTAAAATTTCAGAATCTCTTATTAAGGTAATCTGCACACTCTACACTTCCTGTCTCTTGGTTTTAAATATTGTCTACATGCCATCAACTCTCAACATTATAACTTCAGCTTCAATCCCTCCCTTCAACTCCAGAATCATATCTCTAAATGGATTCCTAGTAGACATATCATTGTGCCCCTATCAAGCTCCTGATATTCCCCCCACACCTGTTCTACCTGGAGCCTTTCACGTCCCAGCAAATGGCAACTTCATCCTCCTAGTTGTTTAGGCCCAAAATCTTGCTATTATCCTTGAGTCTCTCTCCCTAGTACTCTACAACCAGTCCATCAGCAGACTGTGTCAGCTCTACTCAAAAACTCCACCCAGGAAACAGCCATGGTCTTATTTCTTCCACAGCCATGTTCGTCCGATCACCACTGCTTCTTGGGATGACACCTCATGGCCAGTTTCTCTACTGCCATCCTGCTTTTGATTTATTCTCAACATAAAAGCCAGAGTGAAACCATTAAAACCTAAGTGACATCACTTTGCTTCTCTCCTCAGGTATGTCCATTTGCTTCCAATCTCGCTTAGAGATTGGACAAAACCTTTACAAGACCAGGCATTTAGGATCTTGCCCTTTCTTGTTCCTTCTAGTTTGCTCATTCTGCTCTGGCCACACTGACCCCCCTGGAGCCTGCTGAGAGTATCAGTCACACCCTGTCTTTGCACCTGTTGTTCTCTGGGCTTATCTGCTCTCCTGTCAAGTATCCAAGTAGTTTATCACCAAACTCATCCCTGGCTCACACTATGTAAAACTGTAACACTCCACTCTGGAAATTTCCTAGCCCTTTTCTGCCTTGTCTCTCTAGCATTTATCTAGTAGGCTATAAATTTATTTACTTTGTTTACAGCTTGTCTCATCCTTATCCTTAGAATATAAGTTCCTTGCAGGCAGAGTTTTTAAAATTTTATTCTACTATATTCCCATAGCCCATAACAATGCATGGCACAGAACAGGTACTCAATAAGTAATTTTTGCTTGAGTGAAAAAACAAACTAGACTGTAGATTGTTTAACAGCAGGTTCGATGTCTGATTTACCTTTGTATGCCCACTACCTACCTAAGTAGGTAAAGAAAGACCTCAGTTAACTATAAACCATGAATGATACATAGGAATCACCACACAGGTGGCACTACAGTTGTCATTCATTTTGAGTAAGGATTTTGATCTCTATGATGTGTCTGTGGTGGTGCAGTAAGTGTGGGAGAACTTTAAATGGCTGCCTCTGGCTTTTCACTTTTAGACAGTACAGGAGGACTATGGGTAAAGAACAAGAGGGTAAGTGAGCAATGGCCAGCAGGGCGTTTGGCATCGCCCACACCTACTGTGGGGCCTCCTCTCCTTGTATCTCATTTTATTCCTTGATATCCCTGTACGTTTCCTGAAATACACCCATATTTCTGTCTGTCCTATACTTTTTCATAAACACAATGTATCCTTAAAATTTATCAACAATCTGACCTTTGATTCATCTACTTGAAAAGCAATGAAAATTCACAAATCAGGGGATTCTAAAAATTTACCATTTTTGTTTGGTACAAAGTACCAAAATATCTAATGGATATATTTTGAAGAACACAGCAATTATATATTCCAAAGACCTGTATTCAATTTCAAAAGGTTGATTAAAATGATAAAGTTTCTGCACTTAATTATATAACAAAATTAATGGTATTTAATAGGCTATTAGCATTTGTTCTAGAAATGTGTTTTGCAAGACTGAAATCAACAAATCTGTCAAATATTAACTTCTAGAGCAATGAACGTTTTATAAATGATGATAAAAGAAAATTCCACAATTGGGTTATATGGTAGCACAATTTATGAGCAAACATATGATGAAAAAGAGAAACTACTGTAATATAATTTACAGATAAAACAGGCTAGCGTACAGAAGAAATTTCATTTACAATTAAACATTTTCAAAGAAATGGGAGAATATTTGAAGAAGCTACTTACAGTAGATTTTTCAGGAGACGATGGAACATCAAATGTTTCGTTAACATGGTTTTCCAGATCTTGTTGAGAATGTGAATAATGGATCTGGCTCCAACTGTTTTTCTTTGATTGTTTGGGTGGTAAAGCTGGAGGCTGCCCATCTCCAGGAGTCTCTTGTGATCTAGTTAGGAAAAGAAGGGAAAAAAATTAAGTATTTTGGAAGCTGTCTTATAGAATTGTTATTTTAAAAGCTACGGTCAAGCAACTCAGATATTTACTATGTCTAGTAGGAGACAAGCTTTAAATACCATATTTATTTGCAAGTGCCACTGCTGAATGAAAACTTTCTTAACTTTGAAGTTTAAAGTAATCCAATTTCTTAACTTATCA
This sequence comes from Okapia johnstoni, assembly GCA_024291935.2. Taxonomy (NCBI): domain Eukaryota; kingdom Metazoa; phylum Chordata; class Mammalia; order Artiodactyla; family Giraffidae; genus Okapia; species Okapia johnstoni. Next base: position 46,250,093 of record CM044319.1, on the reverse strand, counting down.
AATCTGTGAACAATTCTACAGACTGTTTATATAATAAATAATAAAATATACTTTAAGGATATCCCTATGAAGAGATTTATTGATCTACCATAACAATGTACATACATTTCCAAAAACCCCTTTCTAAGGTCTTCAGTGGAGTTCTATGGGCAGGCAGAGAGATGAGATCTGAGAGCCAAGCTATTCAGATACCAAGCTATACCACAGATACTCAGTGCCACCTTAGAAATCAAGGGATTGCCCATTTTATTTGGAAATAAAATGCAATTTATGGAAGTGATGAACACAATGGGTAAGAGTGCTGAGTTCACTGAGGAGACAAAACTGGAGAAGACAGGGTTGGAAAACCTGATTTTAGGTGAGGATGCAAAAACCCAATTAACATTAGAAAGCAGATGCCTGCGGCAGAAGCAGCAGGAGCTGATGAACTGAGTCTGACAGGGGAAGCCTCAAGGTTAAAAATGCAGCTTTTAGGAAGGAGCCCAGTGTATGCGGTAAAAGGTGAGTTTTTCACAAAGGCCAGAAGGGGGAACCAGTGGTTCAACTTGGACTCCAGAAAGCCTGTGTCCACAGAAGTCCTGGACTTGAAGGGACCCGGAAGAGGAAAACTGACCATCAGTGGGGTTTTTATTTATCTCAGAGGTAGCAGGAGGTCCTTTGGGAAAATAAAAGAATTTTTATCCCACTGCCTAAGGACAGGTGAGAGAGTTGACAGCTGCTGTGTCAACCTCATGGCTCTTGCTGTGGTAATCAGGACAGGCTACAGACAAATGCTAAAGACACATCTACAAGGCCTGCAAGGAGGAGAACTGTACCCTCCACTCCTCCCTGGCTGACATCAGGACGGACTATACGATGTGCTCTGGCCAATGAAATATGAGTAGTCACTTCTGAAGGGAAGCTTTGTGTTTGTGTTTCTCTCTTCCCTCAGGCCGGAGACCAGCCATGTCCCAACAGGGGCTGCTGTCAGCCTGAGTCTTAAATGACCATGACATGCAGCAGAGCCACAGGTGATCCATGATGTATACGGAATGTAAGGGAGAAAGAATCCTTATTGTACATTACTGTGAGTGGGGAGAATCTGCTACCATGGCATAATTTGGCCCAAGATAACTGACACAGAGGTTACTGCCAGAGTGGCTCTTGGAGACATGCTGCTCTTGGTAGAGAAGCTGTGAACCTGTTGAGAGACTTGCTGCCAGACTCCTGGTAGATATAGTAGTGATGCTAAAACCTGCTTAGTGCCAAGGTAGTCAACCAGGATTAACAGTGAATGGTCTAACTTCTCCTAAGAGAAAATATAGCTCTTCTAATCTAGTATAAATTATACTCGCTAAATATGCAGATTAACAATAACAACCACTCAGCGGTCTACATGGAAGTCTTCAGGGCTCAAAATGCTCTAAATTCTGGCAAGTCTATAAAGACTGCATCAGAGAACATATCTCCCCATTTCAGCAAAAGCTTCTCTGAGGTCTACCTTGATGGCTGAGATTCCAGGTCCTAGACATACTAGTTTTTTTTTTTTTTTTTTTTAAATAAATTTGTTTATTTTAGTTGGGGGCTAATTACTTTACAATATTGTAGTGGTTTTTGCCATACATTGACATGAATCAGCCCTGGGTTTACATGTGTTCCCCATCCTGAACCCCCCTCCCACCTCCCTCCCCATCCCATCCCTCTGGGTCATCCCATTGCCCCAACCCTGAGCATTTGTCTCATGCATTGAACCTGGAATGGTGTTCTTTTTCACATATGATAATATACATGTTTCAATGTTATTCTCTCAGAACATCCCACCCTCACCTTCTCCCTCAGAGTCCATAAGACTGTTCTATGCATCTGTTAGACATACTAGTTTTTATTCTGCTAATTTCAACTGCCAAGAACTCAAGCCTCTAAGATCCAATACATTCAAGGGCTGGTGGTCCAAGAAAATGTCCTCACAGATTACAATAGAGATGTGTGCCTCCACCATGGCCTGCTGTAGGGGATTAGGACAGGTAACTATAGGCAACCTTGGCAGAGCCTCAGATACGAAATTTCTAAAAAGCAGTTGATCAAAATACTCCCAAGACTTCATGAAAACCAGAAGTCACTGGACTTCACATGGATTAATCAATAGGTCTCATCTCTTCTTTAGGACTAAGTATAACCATGTGGGCAAGGTGAAGAGAAGCTTTTTTTTAGTTTTGCATATGGCTGTCACACCTGGGAAGTATTTCATATTAAAACTAAAGGTCTTGGCAAGAGTAAAGGATTAAGATCAGGTGGGAATGGAGTCAGAGCAACTTTCTTTATTCTTGGTTCAGCTAACTGTCTAAACATAGTGCCAAGACAAACAACAGGGACAAACACAAGCCTGATGGGCAGCGCAGTATCTAAGTGAGCCATGTCTGGTGGGCAGGGGCATCACAGTGGCAGCACTCAGTTACAAGAGGGGACAGCACTGACACACTGACAACATGGGACATTCTGCTAACTGCTGAATCTGCATTTCCGGGGTTAGAGACTGGGGGTATACAGTCCAAAAACTATAGACGTGATTTTTATTATGTGCTTTTGATTAGAACCTAGAGAAGGAAATGGCAACCCACTCCAGTCTTCTTGCCTGGAGAATTCCATGAACAGAGGAGCCTGGCAGGCTACAGGCCATTGGGTCGCAAAGAGTTGGACACGAGTAAACAACTAACACTCATTTTGATTAGAAATCATTGTCCAAGAACAGTGGCTGCAAATTCATGGCTTGTGGGCCAATTTTAGCTAACAGACATTTGGCCTGTTCACTGTAAAACTGTGAGTTGACTACATTTAAAAAATTACAAATCTGGATCTCCAGAATGAAAAACTTGGAAGCTCTGGAAAGAATGGACCAGCATTACAAGTTGTTAACAACTGAACAAAGCCAAGTAATAGCTGCTGCCTTTAGGTTACCATGGGCATTCCAGTCCATGTGAATCCCACCCAGACTCTGGTGGGTATCTGAATATACCTTCTCCTTTACTTGCTCAGAGTCTGCAGGAAGACACAGGAAGGAATAGAGTTGAAGTGTACTGGCTTGAGTCGGGATTTGAGTCGAACTCTAAAGAAAAGGTGAGGAGAATACAGTACAGGCTGGGAGGACTAGGCAAGACCTCAGAGAGGAAAAGACAATATAATTTTGGATTTCAGGATAGGACTATCTGTCTTCTTTCATTGTTTTATGTAACTTTCTTGCTAAAGTAACTTCACAGAGAGTGAGACAGGCTCTCCACAAGCCTGATTATTGCAGAGGGTTATTATAGTTGGTTGGGGAACTTTCACAAACTAATTATGTGCTCTCCCAGTAATCCTGGCAGCAATTACCCTCTCTATTTTTTCAACTTCAATAACCAAACATTCACTCTCTCTTCTTTCTTTCTTTCTACCTACCTATCTTTCTACAGTGTATAAAAGTAATCAAGAATATAAACAAAGACTCTTAAAATTCTTATTCTGGGAAAAAGCTATCAATTACATATTAAAAACATACACATATTAACTCATCTTATTTTAAGAAGTAACCTCCTTGTTCATATTTAATGTAGAAGTATTACATGCAGTCAATCTATTACTTAAACAATTATCTAGGAAGATGACTTTTTTTTTAACGCAACAAATTTTATTTAGCATAGTCAGTCCCAACATTCAGCACAAAGAGTTTACAGAGGATAGAAAGTGCATTAATAAAAGCCAGTCTTTACCAAAAGAAAACAGAAAATATATTATTGATTCAAAATATTTTACACTCGAATGATAAACTGCAATAACTTATTTGGGGCACCTACTGATATAAGAGAAAGGAAGAGAAGAAAAGAATACTTTAGAAGAGTTCAATCTCCATCTGGTATCAGAGAAGTCAGCAGAGCTCACTGAGACCGGCAGTCTTCCTTGCTTTCTGCACTAGTGCCCTTAGCTGGAACTGTTTACGGGACAGAAGAAGTACATGCTTTAGGAAGACGTCTAGGTCTATTACTCCCCGCCTCAAAGCTTCTCCCAGGTAAAAAATGGTGTCTTCAATAGCATTTTCCTCTGCATATAGACTTAGGATCTGTTTGTATAGTGGGGCTGTGGGAATGATAACTTCATCAATATCATTGTTTTCAGATTGATTTTCCATTTTCTCCAGAACAGAACTGAGTTTTTCTTCTTTCTCAAAAGTTCTATGTTTTTATCAACCTCAGCTACTTCTTGATCTACACAGGTAACCATCTCTTCAAGTTTCTGGTGACCTTTTTTCAGGTCTGCCTCTATTCATTTCAAGGCGTTGAGTTCTGCTTGGGCACGATCCATTTCCTCCTTCATCCGCCATCTCAGTCTGTCACTGACCGCTGAGATGAGAGAGGCTTGGAGAGTGTCCTCGCTGATTGTGCCATCCCTACTGGGACCAACAGTGGTCACAGGAGGCTGGGAAGGGTACTGGGAACTTGTTGTGGCAGGATACTGACCACCAGGTGGGTAAGGACAGCCTGGGTAACCACTGGGATTGGGAGAGTACCTAGATGGGTATGCAGAAATACCACTTGGCATGCCTGGCATGTAGGAAGTATTTGGTGGCCCTGTTGCCTGGTATAGTGGATAGGATGCTGAAACAATAGGATGAGAGAAGACTGGAGATTCATCTCCAAACACCACAATCATGAATTGAATAAGCCCCAATAAGTCTGACTGTGGGTGCTTCCATTCATGTAGATAAGGAAGATATATCTTCCCATTAGCATCCACATGCTTTCCTGTTTTAACAGTCATTGAGCTAGTAGGATTAACCAAACCGATAGGGGGATTATACGGATGTGTCCAGCAGCCACCGGCAGATTGGAATATTGTATGTATTACCTCTATAAGGCACAGGAATTGTTCCAGTAAGGTTCATTAGTTCCCTGGAACTGCCATCATTAAAAACATATGAATCCAATACAAGTTTGAGATCTTTGTATAAAGTAATAATGTTAGCAGTTTCACATACAATTAGGTCTCTGTATTTGTACTTGGACACCATTTTCTTGAGTTGGCTCTCCAACCCCGCCATGGCGGCCGCCTCGCGACTCCGGTCCCTGCAGGCAGAGGGTCAGCCGCTCTGGGGCCGCCCCACACAACGGCACACGGATGAGCCAGCCCACCCCTCCCCCACTCCCTCTAGCAATAGGAAGTTGGCCTCCACTGGAAGATGACTTTCATAGGTAAACTGTATATTGTAATTTAAAATTATAATACATTCGAAATAATATCATGAAATAGGCCAGTTCTTTAAAAAGCTTCTATTTCTAGGCCAAAACAAAAACAAACAAAAACTGCCAAGGAAAACAGAATGAAGAGACATCACATACTCTAGAAGGACAACCAGGCAATATAGTGGAACGAAGCCCTACAAGGAATAACAGCTAGCATCTGAAAGAAGGGACCTATAACTTAAAGGAAGATCAGCATCTACTATCGGGTAGTTTAGACTGGACTTTGGAAATACGAACCAAAGTAAGAAGAGGGATCAGGGCTGTGGCTGGGGTCTTACAAGTAGAGGTAATCATTTGGCTTTAAGTATGGGAGCTGGGAAAAAAATTGATCATATAGACAGTATAGAAAATATAATCCCAAAGAGATTATTGTAATTACTCATAAAAAAAGAAAAATGAACAGGATAAACCCTGAAAACTGTAAATGAAAAAAAAAAAATGCTGCCAAAAGTTTAACCATACCAATACACCTTTCATACATATAAATATAAAGTTTATTCTAATTTAAGAGTAGAAAACAAAAACCATACTCTTGGTAGACACTAATACAAACTTAACAGAAATGATGGCTCCTTTTTAATTAAGGCTCTTATTTTCTAAGATACACACCAGGAGCTCTTGTCTCATTCAATTACAATCACTAGTGTCACCTGTCTTCCATTAGGCATTTACCCCTGTCATACTTCTGTGAGATACAGATAAAATTCTGGTTCAAAATTCAGGCTTCTTGATATTTTGGCTAATTTATAGTAACATTTAGAGTATTTCAAAGTAAACACCATTTCAGACTGATTACTGATTTATGCTCAAGACAATTAAAGTGTATAGAAACTCCCCAGGATATGATTGGTGGTGGTGGTGGTGGTGGTGGTGGTGGTGGTGGTTTAGTCACTAAGTCATGCCCAACTCTTGTGACCCCATGAACTGTAGCCTGCCAGGCTTCTCTGTCCTTGGGATTGATTCTCCAGGCAAGAATACTGGAGTGGGCTGCCATTTCCTTCTCCACAGGATATGATTAACAGAAGAATACACTTGAAAATGTCAAATTATTTTATCAGTAGGCATCTATTTCAGAACCAAGGTCCCAGACCTGAGATTTCTGGTTTCAACCAAACTCCAAGTCTCCTACCTTCCCTTCCAAATGCAAGTCCTGGAAACTTTTTCCCGAGCTGGATGGCAGGTAACCATACTTCAGTAAACAGCCCAGGGACCTGCACTTAGTCCTGCTCTCACAGGTACAGCATCTCACACGGTCAATCCTGAGGCCCCGCAGCTCAATACTCTTACATCAAACCTTCTTTGGTTCTTTTATTTCCTTGTCCTAGAGCAGTCGAGTATTTGCAGGCTAGACTGGATCAAGACTGACATGGGAGCTGGGTTACACTCAGCCTGCAGGCAAAGTGATCAGTGCCAGTAGTTCAGAGAAGCAGAGGGAAAGCAAAGCTTTGAGGACTAGTCAAAAGGAACTGAAGAGGTAGGACAAAGACACAGTGACTCATTAGACAAGACTGGAATGGGGCAGTCTAGGAGAGAATAGCTCAGTGAACTAGATTTAACATTTGAAGATTATGAAATCTGCAGTCTCTGGTGATTAGGAACTGAATGATGAAGTTAAGAATTTGGGGAATTCCTCATTGTGTTCAACCAGATATCCATACTTCAGACATGCAGACAGACAAAGGGTTGATAATATACTTAAAAGCTGCTGGTATACACCCCCCCCAATTAAATGACAGATGTATTTGTATTTATTATAGTTAACATATACTAAGTACATTTTCCTCTGCTGAACTACTAATAAGCATCTCATTAAATGTTCACAGCAGTCCTATGAGGTAGATATGATCGTCCTGCTTTTACAAACAAGGAAATTAAGGCTTACAGACATAAAACAACTCACTCAAGGTCACATAATTAGAAGTGGTGGAACCAAGTTTTAAACCCAGTCTGAATCCAGAGCTTGTGCTCTTAACACTAAGTTATAGTTGCACCTCAAAGAAAACAACTGCAAAAAGCAGGAGGAAAGTTATTTTAAATCAGGGGCTTCTTAACCTGTAGCACGCACACATGGTACACATACTTTATGGGCTTTTCAGGTGGTGCTAGTGGTAAAGAACCTGCCTGCCAGAGACTGGGGTTGGATCCCTGAGTTGGGAAGATCCCTTAGAGAAGGCCATGGCAACCCACTCCAGTATTCTTGTCTGGAGAACCCCATGAACACAGGAGCCTGACAGTCTACAGTCCATGGAGCCACAAAGAGTTGGACATGACTGAAACAACTTAACATGCATGCAAACCTGTAGCAGTGGATTCTTCTTCAAATGAAATGCTGCTCAGAAGCCAGCTTTTAAGATAGACAAAAACTAAGCAAGCCTCCTATCTACTACTATCTGAGGCTTCAACAGACCTTATCAGAGCAAATGCTGAGCATGACTATTTCCTTTCATTCCATTTTGCTTGTAAATGGTAGTATCTTAAATTCTACCAGAAACTGTTTATATTTAAAATGAACAGAATACAAGATCAGGGCTCTAACAACATTCATATTTACTTTAATTGATAACATATTCCTAATGCAAAAGGTTTTTGATATGTCCAAAACCAAGAACTTGCCTAAAATGATCCACAGTGGGGGCTGGATGGGAACATGGACTTGAAACATATACTGTTCACATTTTACCCACATTAAAAAATTTATGGACAAATTACCATCCGTCTCAACTTTTGGATGTTAAGAAAAAAGGAGAGACAGGAATGTGATTCTACAAGTGTTCCAATGCCTAACTTTCAATATTTTGCTTATCTTAAACTCTGACATTTTGGAAAATGTTATGTGAAGAGCAAAAAATGAAAATGTTATACTTAAGTGCACTTTGCTGTTACAGGCATATTGTAACACAGCAGCAAAAGAGTTATTACAATTGTCAATCAAGCCAAGTGGGTAAAAACTTTTCTGACTTATTTCAGTCCAGTCAGTTTTAAATTTCCTCATGAATGCTTCAACAACAGCAGTGATTTGATTTGCTTACTCTGCGGTCAAAACAGTTCTCTACTGTAGCCTGTAGCAATCTGTAATAAAAATAAAATTTATCCATCTCCCATTCACATGCTCTGCCAATTATTTTTTAGAAATAATTGAACTTCCATGTTACGTATTGGTATTGTGGTGTGAATTTATTTTTTAAAAATCTGTTAGGTACTTTAAAAGCAGTTTAGGGCTAATGATTATCTTAGAAAAATTACAAACTAAAAACAGTCTGATTTTCTGTGGAACATTTAAAGAAAGGAAGGAAATGGTAGGATGTAGTTTCAATCACCCCTGCCTATAAATGGTAACTTTATTCTAAGCAATAAAACAGCCTCCTATTTGTTTCCACAATAAACACACCTGTGAGTTAATATCATTTTCTCCTGTGAAGCGGGTAAGCTCACCCAGTGACCCAAGTCAGGACTCACCTTAACTCCCATGGACTCATTCAAAAACCAGGGAACTGGTGAGCTAGCTCAACAGCTATTTCCATGCACTACACTAAGATGTTCTGTGCTTAATCCAACATATTGCTTGAACTCTTTTCACATTTGACCAATGTAAAACTAAAATCTATGGAGTCCACGCTGAAAAATATTTCCTCTAAATGGAAAAAAAGTATCAACAAAGCCTTGTCCAGGATACAAAGTTCTACAGACTGGCTCAGGTAAGAAAATCTGAAAAATTTAGTTCTGTAATTTGGAACAAATGCTTTAAGTGTGGCTTTTTCTCTTCTATAAAGTGGGGTTATATATCTTTTCTATTTTACTGAGTTCTCTTGAGTAGAATAGTGAGATAATTTATGAAAAAGCTGACTGTAAGCTACTAATGTTAGTTACTATTATTAGTTTACCATTATGCTGTCTTTTCAGAATCCTCTCATTAAATTGGCCGAACTTCAGACGCAATGCTATAGATTCAAAACTGAACACAAACACATAGGCTTCATAAATACACATCCAAAGAGAAAGCTCCAAACATCTGAAATTCTTGTGGACTGGGCAGGGGAAGCAAACACTCTGCATGGTTCCAGCCTATACCAAACCTGCTTTTCCATTTCAGGTCAGGAAAAGATAACAAAGGTATTCTGAAGAGGGTAAGTGATCTGGGGGATTTGTGAATCTATACAATTCACAAAAGGAAATACTCAACTATATGTGTATGCAGATGTGTATGTGTCTCCATGAAAACGGCCCTTCAAAAACCAGACTGAGATAATGTGGTCAGGCCCCAGGAGCGACACTGATCTGTCTATAATGAGATGGGCTTTGTCCTTCCTCTATGTGGTCAGCTTTCATGTGCTGAAAGCATGTCATTCTAAAATTTAATCAGTTGGCATTTCAATCATATCGTTAATTATTGTACACTTCTTAAAGTTTCAGAAGTAGAAAATACATGCTTATTATTTAAAATCAAACAAAAAGGTTAGAGTTATAATTTTTAAAGTGATAAAACATTATAAATTTCCACCAATCTTAACTCTCATCCATCCACAGTGCACAGAGGGCACACTCCACGGTGTGCAGTGTGTATCTTTCTATTCCTCCATCCTTTACAAAGTACATACACAGTCAAAATCTTTTATGCAGATACACATTAGCCAGACTAACCACCCAGTGGTCTTGACAGCTTGGCTGCCTTCCCTGCTGGACACACACTGAGGACAGCAGTGGCTCCTCTGGACCAGGCAGGCTTTCCTGGAGCACAACACTACACCTGCTCTCCATCTTTCCATCATTTAGACCCACCCTTTCTTCAACCCTGTTCACTTTCACTATATTTTAAACCTCTTTTTCCTTCTCAACAATTAACGAATCTTCTTATCTATTATCTTATAAAGTATCTTTTCCCTAATCTGTGCACTGTTTTTACTTCCATATGAATTAACTGCATTATATGAACCAATAAATCAGGAAACTGCCTATTAATATGAGGTAAGCATGTTAGCATTAAACTGACATACTGAGTTATGAAGTTTAATTTACGCAGTTTGTAATGAGATAGAAATGAATTTTAGAAATGGTACATGCATGCTTTCTACAACTTATTGTCGGTGTGATATTTTCCCTCGCTACTTAATTTCCCCCAATACTGCCTATTTATCCTTATGACTCCTTTCCTGAAAAATATTAAGAAAATTCTACCTTTCATCACCTTACTGCCGGACCACAGTGATACATTAAACTACAGAAATATGTAACGGTATGAACTAAAGTTCAAGAATATACGGAGTCAAAAAAAATAATAACAGTGATTCTGTGAAGTGAGGGGCCACCAAGACATTCAGAACACACAAGCACATTTACAAATATATAAATTTTTAAAACATTGTACAAATAAAATCTTGTATAAAATACCATAATTTCCCAGATTATTTCAAATGAAACAATTTGGGGCATTATTATTTATAAAAAGGAAGCTAAATGAAAAAAAGCCTTACGGTGATGATTCCAAAACAATGCTATTAGCTTGTGTGGAAGATGGAGAGTGATGATTCCCAAAGGCCTCGCTTGGGGAAGTGTGGACCATGTGGCCCACCAGATGACCCACCGAAGATGGCCGCAACCGGGTTCCCTCTTGGGTGAATGCAGAATTTCGACTATGAGAAGGGGAAGAGAAACTGAGTGAAAATGTGCTTTACCTCAGTATTTTCAAGTTTCTTAATTATATGATTGCATTAGAAAGTGGGTGTGTGTTTTTAAGACTAACCACATTTTACTAAGCTGAGTCTCTGACAAAGACAGTATGGGGTAAACAGAAAGAACACAGCATAGGAAGTCAAAGATCTGAGCTATAGTTAGCAATCTGCCATGGGGATTTTACCTATTTCAATCATCTATTATCTATGCCAACCTTAATGTTTCTAGGTTTTAGTCACTACAGATTTGCATCTTAAGCACCATTTACAAAATAAAAGGAATAAATAATTCACAAATATCTTTTGATACTTGGTCTGAACTCTTTTTTAATCCTTTAATAAATTCTTTCATTTATAAATGGGGCTTTCTATAATTTCTAAGAATAGAGATACTAAACACAATATTTCCGTCCTCATAAGAGACACAGTCACTTTAAAATTTAGGAAAAAAAATTTTGTTTCAGATCATACCTAAAATTGTTTTATTACCAGAAAGTTTGACCAGAGTTAGTGACAATCAATTAATTAATTAATTGTAGAAAACACAAGAAATCTGGTTTAAATTTCTTGTGTTTTCTACAATTTTCTGTAATTGTTTAGAGGGGTACTGGAGACAAGAAAGGCTGGCTGGAAAAGAGACCAGGTTAGGGATCTTCTTCAAGCAAGTTGATTAGCCTTTGAATTTATATGCAGTCTATCATAAGAAAGATAACTTAGCAAGATACTAAGAAACTTTTGAGTCTATTCTATTTCTAGCAGTAAGGAAGACAACATGCTGTGAACCAAACTGTTTATGAACATACTTTACATACATACAGTAGAAATTTACTCTTAAACTGACACTCATCAGCAAAACAACTTTTAGGATTTAGTGCACATTTATTGAACATTAATGTGCATAAACTATGTCCAAAGGAACTTCTTTAAATATTATATTCCATGCCAAACTTCAAATATTTTGGGAGTTAACAAGAACAGTCAACATTCAACTGACACTCAACCATAAACTGACACTCATTTTGTTACCATTATCTTAATCACATACATATAATACAACACATCTGTTAACTTTCTAAAATTAAGATAACATCTTTGGCCAGAACACGTGTATTATTATTACTCCCTACACCCAAGCATCAACCTTTTGTGAGAAATGCTAGGATGAAACATATTCACAGTAACAGTTGAATATCTGCGCTCCTCAGCAGAGCTATGGCTGCACCTGTGGGAACTGAGGGTGGAGACTACTGTTTCCTAGAACACAGACAGTCGCAACCCAGAAGCAGGGTAGGAGCTTAAGTAACAAAATCACAGCACCTAGCATATTCAAGTAATTGTGGTCCCCTAGAAACCGTGCTGGAGACACACATGGAAAAGAATTATGTCATCAATAACTATACCCCCAGATTTTAAGTCTACTAAGAGATCTTGATTTATTGGTCAGTGACCTGATGATGAAAGTCAGCTTTGTAGTTAGGTGAGCATGTTTATTTCCTGCTCTGCTTACACAGGGAGTTCCAAGATAAGAGAAAATAATGCCCTGGAGCAATGAAAATCATGCCTGAATGAACAATTTAAAATTTACATATTATGATGTTCAGCCCCTGGAAACATACAGCCAAATATTTAGAACCTAGCAAAACATACCCCTGATGTACTTACTGGTTAGGCGTTCCTGGTGGAGATCGTGATGGAAGGCTCTGTGTCTCTAACCTGTCATCAGACAGTGAATTTCTGCTGACTACTTCCCAATCCATTAATTTCCGTGCCAAGGGCTTACTTGGGGATCTGGAGTAACAATTTAAATAATATGTAAAAATGTTTATTTTTAAACCCCAAACTATATACCAAACCTTAGAAATCATCTTAATAGATCATAGTCTAGATGAGTAAACATAATGCTTTTACTTGTAAGAAATCAATGCATTTGGAGGCTATTTACCAAACAATTTCTTACAACAGTAAATCTGCTTTATATGAAGAAAGAAGGCTAAGAAAAAGAAGGAAAGAGAATAAGGAAGAGGATAAAAAAGAAACAAAGGAAGGACGGTAAAGAAAAAAACAAAGGAACAGCTGGTTAGCAAGTTTTCCCAGATGCTTTCAGTATTATAGGCATTGTCTGTCTCTTTTCCACAGTTTCTTTGACTCTTATCTTGGGATGTTTTAATTCCTAAAATATCATTTCCCGGGTGTCCTTAAACTGAAACCCTGATCCTCTGCTTCAGTGAGGATAGGACAAAAACGCTGTGTATATTTTATTTAAATTTTCCCCTTTTAAATACAGTAGGCCAGTGGATTTTTTTCTTCTTTAGGAAACACTTAGAAAGTTAACTATTTTGTCTCATGAGGGGGCTGCTTCTGCTGCTGCTAAGTTGCTTCAGTCATGTCCGACTCTTCGTGACCCCATAGACTGCAGCCTACCAGGCTCTTCCGTCCATGGGATTTTCCAGGCAAGAGTACTGGAGTGGGGTGCCATTGCCATCTCCATATGGTCAGTTACTACAGTGATAAAGAGACTAAGTGATCTTTGCAACAAACAAAAACCCTTAGAATTTTAGGTAAATTAACAATTGAAGTCATTTGTTATACAAATTCAAAAAGGGGCCAAAGTTTATGAAACATACATGATATCTATTTAAATGCCTAGCTTTTTGACATGCAGAGTCATATGAAGATTAATGCAATGAATTAAGTAAATTACATAAAAACACATACTATATCATCTTCTAAACTCAGGTAGTTTTATATTTCAGTAATAAATTCACTGAAGCACACAGACCAGATTTAAAAAGCATGGTAATACTGACCAAGAGTACCCAAGAAAATTTACATACATAGTAGAAAGTATTAAAACAATGAGTGGGGACCATCAATCCTAGCTTTGACCTTCCTTAGACAAACCACTTAGGCTTCTACATCTAAATACCTAAATTTACTTGTAAAATATATGCTCCTAAGGTCCTTCCCTACCTTCTGAAATGACCTATGAATATGTAAATTTTCAGTGCAATGTTTTAGTTTATTAATTTTACTAAATCACAAATAACTTTACTTCTGAATTCAAACCACACAAATGCTCTATCAGTTCAGGTACTCATGGCCAAAATATTTTTACATTGGCTAATGACATTGCTTTTCTTTTTTTTAAATTGAAATATGGTTGACTGACATCTCCTTAAGAACACTGAAAGTTTTCTAAAAGAGAAGTAATGTTATCAATCAAAAAAAAAAATCATTGACTCAGATTTTACTTTTCATAAGTGATTTTTGAAGTAATTTAAACATAAACACTTCCCATTATCATGAGTTTAAATTACAGGATTTTCTGATTTGAAAATAACTCAGTATACTATTTAGCCTGACTCATCATTCACAAAAAAGTATACAATCTCATGTATTAGATTTTTTTAAACTGAAATAAAGATTATTACAATAAATAGTATTTATAGCTTTTCTATTAATGCTAATTCTTAATGTAATAAATAGATTACTCACATATTAGATTATTAAATGTAAACTGTTTAAGTGAGCTCACTAACCACAATCAGAGATCACCTATTTTCATTTTCTAAAAGAGGGAAAGAGTTATTTGAAGGAGGAAAAAAAAATCTAGTCATACTCACCGAACGTAAAGCATCAGAACACTTCACTGTTGTTAATAAACTAAACATGGATGGAAATGCTTTGCATTTAAAACTAAACTTCAGGTATTTTATTTTATTAACAGTTTTAACCTCAGAGACCCACCCACTCAAGCTTGCTGTCTATGTTTCCTGTTGAGTGTGGAAATTTCAGAGAAAAAAATACCACACGTCATCAGCGTTTGCAATGTGGTAAATTTATTTTCTGACCATGGCATCTTATTCTTCTGTTGCATGGGTACATTTTTTTGTTTTTTTCTTAGATATTATATGACAATTGAAAAAGTCTGGAAGCAATTCAAAGAACTGATGTATCAGAAAAATAAAATAAATTAATATTTATTATTGCTGAAAAAGCAACCTTAAGGAGAAACCTTTTCTATCTATTTATACTGCCAACCGAAATCCCAAGGAGTGAGCAAGGATTCTAGAATTCTCTAATACTCTAACAGAATAATTAAATAATTGCTAAAAACCACCAGGGTATTTTGACAGATATGCATCAGATTACCATAATCCCAGAAAAGCTTAGTCTTTCAGAGCTAGTAGGATCATTAAAAAAGTACTAATAAAAACCCCATCCTAGTGATGACTTCTTATTTCAAAGAGGATTCATACAATTCCAGCACAACAAAAGAAACATGACACTGCTTTGGGGCCCGTCATACTGGAATTTAGCTCTATTAGTCACTGAATAATACGTACTTGTTTTATACGATAACCGATTAAAACAATTTCACACTTTAATTATGTATATATAAAACGAAGAACTATCTGACAGTGATCATATTACTAAGTGAAGTAAGTCAGACAGAGAAAGGCAAGTATCACACAATACCCCTTATCACATGGAATCTTAAAAAGATGATAAAAATAAACTCATTTACAAAACAGAAATAGACTCACAGACTTAGAGAACAAACATGGTTATCAATGGGGAAAGCTGAGGGGCAGGGATAGACTGGGAGTTTGCAACTGACATGTACACACTGCTATATTTAAAATAGATAACAGCAAAGGCTTACTATATAGCACAAGGAGTTCTGTTTAATATTCTATAATAACTGAAATGGAAAAAGAATTTGAAAAAGAATAAATATGTATATGTGTAACTGAATCACTTTGTTGTCCACCTGAAACTAACACAACATTGTTAATCAACTGTACTACAATATAAAATAAAAATTTTTTTAAAAATTTAACTAAAATTGAAAAAATAAAATAAAACGTATTGGGAACCACTCTGGGAAAAAAAGAACTAAGATGCAGGTGTAATTATCTGTGTATTTCTTAAAATCTGATATGCTCAAAATATTAAAGCATTAACACATACAAATAAAGGAAGTCACCTGCATGTGATATTAACATATAATACATCTATGATTTGGTATTCATATTAGAATATCATATTACAATAGAACCAGTTATGAAATCATGTTCAGTGTTTTTATAAATATCAAGCAGTAAAATATTTAAGCTTCTTGTTAGGAAAAGAATAAAAAAGGATAAGTATTTTGTTATGGTGCGGTTTTAACAGAGAAGAATCAGGAAAGTATTTATTTTGATTTTAACAAGTCTGAAAGGAGTGTTGCAAAAAAGTTACAGTACTAAGAACTAGAACAAACACCTACATTCTAAGTTAAAGCAAAATTGATAGGAAGTAAATTATTTCTTTCTCAAGAGCAATTTCAAGGAAAATTATTTCAAATTAACATTTTGCTGTTCATTTTACCTTTATACAGGTCCTTAATATTTTCTAACTGGAAACAAAGGTATCTACGACTGTAGAAAGGAGGAATTTGAATAATTTCAGTAGGCATATCTATTAGCGTAGACAACTTAAGTGTTCTTCCTTTCTTTTTTTCTCCTTTCTGAATAACCAAGCCACTAATATGACACTAAGATTTATATTTAATAGAGAAATAGACAATATTTCCATCAATAAATCTAAAAATAAAGCCAAAATATACCAATTTCAAAACTTCTTTGTACAAATGCCAAAATGAATTATGTCATTCCAATTCAAGTTAAACTTATCACAGCAAAATGCTATAACCCTATCCAGCTAAATCTTTCCTATATCCAGGCATTTTTCACCAACAATTTTCCAGTTGGGTAGATTTTCATAGACAAATCAGGATGAAGGTAAATCAGGAAAGAAGAAAAAAAAATTAAGTAAGTTTTATTATTCGAACACACAAAAATCATGTTTTAATGATTTTTTTTGTTTGTTTCAAATGTCCTTACTCAAAGGCGCTTGTAATATTATTTATTACTTATTTTTACAAGCATTCCAGGAATAGTGCTAGCACAGCCTCACATTAAGTAATGACTCTTGACTCTGCAGGCAGATAAGTGGCAGAACAAAGGGAAGAATCTTAGAGTTAAAGCTACAGATAAGGATAAAAGGACTTAACTGTTTAAGATTTACTGACATAAATGATTGCAGATTTTTCAACATTGAAGAAAATTCCTATGATATGCTGACAGAAAAACAAGCAAGAAAAAGCATGAAACAATTTTTAAAACAAATATACATATACATAGAAACATCTCGGTGAGCATATATATGGTAAAATTTTGAACAGTAAACATTGTTTTGGGGTCAAATTTTTTCTTTACATTATTTGACATTGTTGGAACTTTAAAAAAAATGAACTATCATTTATATGAGTAGAAAAAAATAAAGCAATTTATACTTTTAGAGGAAAGAAAAAAGAAACAAAAACTTTTTACTCTAGAAACACAAAGCAGCGAGGTTTTTGATTAAAGACTAAGAAGAAAATTAAAGTCAAAAACAAAATTGCCTAATTCTCATTTATTAAAACTCTCAGGCCTCCACTGGCAGCAGACTCTCAGCACAGGAAATCTTTAAAGAGCTGTGGCTACTATGGTGAATAAGACGGAGGAACTGCCATCCTCCTAGAGCTGACATCTAGTGCAGGAGACAGACAATAAATAGGATCATCGTTCACATCTGTGGCAGGGAAGGAATCAAACATTCACCTGTCTGATGCAGAACAGCAAAAACTACTGCAAAGAGGTTAAAAGTGTGGTTAGAACCTAGGATACCTGGTTAGAATCTTGTCTGCATCCCTATCTACATAACAATCTCAAGTATGTTATTCAAACTTAGTTTTCTCATTTGTAATAGATTAATTACAGTAATTCATTGAGTATGGAAACTATTAGTTAACATACAAAAACTGACTGGCACAGATAAGTACAAAATAAGTATTAGTGATTATGAGATTACCTGATCACCCTCTTTCCATTCACACCCCATACAGTGATCCTACCCCAGCAGCCAGGATAATCTTCCACCCTCCCCTATATTTTTATTCGGAACATTTCAAACATAAACAAAGTAGACCGAAGAGTTTGATAAACCCCATGTACTCAGGACCCAGGTTTAGCAATCATCATCATGAGAATCTTGTTTTGCCTTTCCCACCAATTATTCTGAAGCAAATCCTAGAAACCATATGATATATGGAAATATTTCAGTTTATCACTCGAAAGCATGAGAATGCTACCATATTTTTTTAAAATGTAGGTCAGTTTACATCCCTCCCATGCTCTCAGTCCCTATGACTCCTACTTACACTCCTAAGTCCTTATCATTCCCAGCACAGGGGCACAGAGACTCCAGCTGCTGCCTGCCACTCTGACCATCTCCTTGACTACGGCCTTGCACGCTCTGGCCCATTGTGGGCTCCAGCTTCACAGCCTTCCCTGCCACAGTCCTTTACCTACTATAGGTCTCTGTTGCACCAGTTAGAGTTTAAACTCCATTAGACTCACGATGTCTGTCTTGTTCTTCACTGTATTTCCAGGGCCTGAAATAATGTTCAGCACGGTAGGTCTTCAATTTAATATCTGCTGCCACCAATCTGGTCATTCTCCCTCATCAGCTCTAATTATGTAATCATCTACTGGATAATACTGTTGGATTACTGCTCAGACATCTCAAACTAGACCTGTGCAGTTTAACTTTTCCATTACTATCCGTTTTCTCCTAACCCCTGTCCAATTTGCATCACTCCAACCGGTAGTCTTTTCCAGATACTGCTGTCTCTCACATACCTCCACCAACTGGTCAAGGATTTGTGCTAGCTCTACCCACAAAGTAAGTTCCTCAAATTTGTTCCCAATTAACCATTTCATTGCCAATGTTTTAGTTCAAGCCTTGGATTACTGCCTAATTGGTCTCTGGGTATCCAGTCTTTACTTTCAATTCATTTTCTGTCCTTGCTCATAAAACTATTTTCTAAACCACAAATCTGATCATGTCATCTCACTTTTAAAAACCAAACTGGTTATTTATAGATCTTAAAAAATGAAGATAACAAAATAGTACCCAAATAAAAAGCAACTTAACAATATGATTTAAAGAAAGATGGTAATGGGCTGGATAACACATAAAATGAGTTATTATGTTTTTCAAAAATGTTAACAAAAGGGAAAAAAAAACTTCCAATAAAATGTAGCATTTTTTCCTCAACATAATTTATTGTTTAACTAAAGACAGGATCATGTGGTAACTCTGTGATCATATACGGGAAAAGAGTTTTTAGCAATTTTAATCTTGCTTTGAAAACAACTCAAGACACTGAATTAGACGTCACTTACCTTGCAAACACTCTGTCTTTATTTGCCTTTTCTTTGCCATACTGAACTGACTGAACTTCAGTTCTCCCACTGAAATATATAAATATGTACAATAAGAAAACGTTAAAGAGAACTATAAGATAAAATGACAACATACAACATGATGAGATTACAATTACATGAGATGATATTTCTAGTGGAGAAAACAGAGCAGAGGGTAAAAAGAATGGACTATATTCCACCTCAATCTGGATGGATGAAACTTAATTACAGTTCTTCCATTAATGAACAAGGACTTATTCCGAAGACACTGTCTGGAAGTTAGTGTGAAAGAAGTAATTTTGTGTGAGAGGAAACCCCCTCTGCTATGCCCTGGAAAGGCACTCCCTCTAGACTCAGAAATAGGCTGCTCTGTCCCGGCTCACATAAGCCCTGCCCTCACTCCCCACGTCTGTGGTTTGGCTAGTGTCTTTACTATGACTGAAGTGACTTAGCACAGCACAGTAGAGCACAATCAAGGGCCTGATACATGCAGAGATCTTGAAGAACTAACTGCTCTTTCCCTGGGAAGCTTTTCTTCCTAATCTACTGATAATGATCACAGATATATCCTCAAATCTCTTCATATCCAGATATAGGCAGCTCCAGATATTTTTATAAGAGAAGGAACAAAGACAGAATGTGGTTGGGAGTTGGGTACTGTCTTGGAGCTGATCCGTCTCCAAGCACACCATTTATGTATGAGAAGTGAGATTCCTCTATGGTACTCCAATGAGTTCAGAGAAAATTTATTAGTTAAAAACTTGGTTCTCAGAGAACCCGTTACCTGACACATAACATAACTGAGTGAATGAACATAAATTCTAGAATACTAAATAAAAAACCATTTATATAGATAGAAATTTAATACATACAAAAGCAGCCAAATACAGATTTCCAAAGCTAAGCAATTTTAAGATCATCTTCTACGGACAAATATAGATAAATGTGAACAGAATGGCATGTTTATTGAAGTTTTAATGGAAAAGTCAGAAAAATTATCATGATTTTAAAATTTAGATAAGTTCATGTTTCTTGAGAAAATATATTTCCTCTAAGAAGGATAAACTATACTTGCAACTGTGAACAAGGTAACAGATTTAGGTTCACCACTGCTTTGTATTTCCACACCAGAACAAGGACTACAATGCCCTGAATATTTTGGAACAGAGATAATAAGGGTATGTGTATGAGGAAGTTGGTAGAGGAAGTACTAAATCCTGATATCCAAATTCCATCCCTCAGTCTTTATAATATTTCAACATTTTAAGTATGACAATAGTTCTAGTATTCCTGTGTACGTGCTACGTCCTAAGTCGCAACTGTAGCCCGCCAGGTTCCTCTGTCCATGGCATTCTCCAGGCAAGAATTCTGGAGTGGGTTGCCCATGCCCTCCTCCAGGGGATCTTCTGACCCAGAGATCAAACCTGCATCTCCTGTGACTCCTGCATTGCAGGCAAATTCTTTACCGCTGAGCCACCAGGGAAGCCCCCCTAGTATTCCTAACCACTGCTTGTTATGAGAGAGGAAAAAAAGCATTTATCTAATGTGTATCCATTAGACATAGGACTGTGTCCAGACAAACATTTGTCCTGCGGCCATTCCTATATCATTTACAATACTGTTAATCATTTCGGTGATTAAAAATATTTTGGGTACGTCTTTTAAAGTTCTTAAGGACTATAAACATATAACTGGAAAAGGCAATGGCACCCCACTCCAGTACTCTTGCCTGGAAAATCCCATGGATGGAGGAGCCTGGTAGGCTACAGTCCATGGGGTCGCTAAGAGTCGGACACAACTGAGCAACTTCACTTTCACTTTTCCCTTTCATGCACTGGAGAAGGAAATGGCAACCCACTCCAGTATTCTTGCCTGGAGAATCCCAGGGACGGTAGAGCCTGGTGGCTGCTGTCTATGGGGTCGCGCGGAGTCGGACACGACTGAAGCGACTTAGCAACAACTTTTATAACTATAGACATACATGGTTTACTTATACACTCATTTAACTCTATGTTAACTGAGCTGCCAGAGGCCTCAATCCTGTCCTTCTCTGCTCAGCTCAGCTCTGCAGGAGGCTGGAGGCTCCTCTGCAAGCTGGCTTTCTGTTAGGTTCTGCTTTTTTCTGGTTGGAGACCAGAAAGTAGAGCAAGTCAGAAGCTGGGGACTGTCAAATGATGGAGCTGCTGCGATAGAACACACAAAGAAACAGAATCCTGTGGACGGCACCATCCCCAATCAAAGCGGCACCTCCCTGGCAGGTCCAGAACCGACCCACAGTGCTCAACAGTGTAGCAGCAGGTCTAGATTTGTGGGCTCTATAGCCCTTGAGTGACACAAGCTTCTAATCCTTAAGCATTACCCATTCTTCTTGTTTGCTTCTCCAATAGCCCCCTTCCCTTTTGGATTTTTCAGTCTTTCTAACACCTGTGTAACCAATTGCCACAATTAAGTTGCCTTTATTTGAAAAATCAAAAAGGCTTTCTATTTTCCTGACTGATATGGTACTTTTCTGGTGAAGAAGATTCAAATGGGACACCACTACTCAAAAGGCTGAATTAACAAATCGAATTTTATAATAAAAAAATATAACTATTAAATTAAAATATGAGGGAGAAATTATTTATATATCATCCATAATATTATTCTATATGGGTTTAGTATAATTAGGACAAAATGCAAAACTATACCATAATCTAAGAACAGTAACTTCTGACAGTAAGATACTTGTCTTTAGAACAATGAGAAAATACCAGCTGGTGAAAGAATACAGGCTTACTTTAAGTGATGCAAGCAATATATAAAAGCACAGCAAAAAAGTAAACCAATTTAGCCACAGCCATACCCCTAAGGAATAATCCCCATTATGAGTAGGCAAAAATCATTCTGAAACTCTGTACATACATAGGAAAGACTATAAATATGGACATAATTCTATTACAATGTCACTATGCAATATATGTCACAATAAAAATATTAAATGGATTACCTTTGAATTAAAGGAAAGAAAAATGCTACCATTCATTATTTATAAAAAGGCTAGGGAAAACCTTTAAAACAGCATATTAACATTTAATTGTTAATATGCATTCTCATAGCTCACTAGTCCCTGTTTCCTCTTGCTTTCTTTAGTTATATTATTGCTTGTACTTTGTCAAAGTTTACAACATATATATTTTTTTATTTTTGGAGGGGTTGCACTGGGTCTTTGTTGCTGCACATGGGCTTTCTTTAGCTTCGGTGAGCAGGGGCTACTATTCATTGTGGAGCACAGGCTCCTCAGTATGGGGGTGTCTCTTGTAGTGAGGCACAGGCTCCAGGCATCTGCACTTAAAGCATGGGGCCTCAGTAGCTGCAGCTTGTGGGCTCTGGAGCAAGGGTTCAGTAGCTCTGGTGCTTGGACTTTACTTGTCTGCAGCATGTAGAATCTTCCTGGACCAGAAATAGAACCTGTGACTTCTGCATTGGCAGGTGGATTCTTATCCACTGTACCACCAAGGAAGTTCATAATATTTTAATACTACTCTATAGTTCTAATTTTCATAGTTGTTAAGGATTGGATCCATTTTTAAAGATTTTAATCTTTATTCTTACTTAGCTCATCAAGATTATTCATGAGTCATTTTGATTTCTCTTGGATGGCTTAAACTTACCATTAAAAAAGTTTTTGTTTTTTTTTTTTTTTTTTCAAAATGAGGTCAGAGGTGTTATATTCCCTGAGGTTTTGTATATGTGATCATGCCTATCTACTGGCCTTTGTTCTGAATGGGAACCTGGTTAAGTGTAATATTTTCTGCTTACTTTTTTCATTTAAGACTTGGTAGATAAAGGGTGGCCCATAAGCTACATATAAACTTGAAGAAAGGTTTTATTTAGCATTTACAGTGTTTAAAAATATTTTATCTAAAGTGATAAACTTCTAGCAAGACTAGTAAGGGATATGACAAATTATCAACAAGAATGAGAGAAATGACAGTAGTAGATTCTAGAGATATTAAAAATATAGAGGAATATTGCAACTTTCATGCCAAAATATTAAGGAACTTAGACAAAATAAATTCCTTGAAAAAACATGAACTGTCAAAGCTCACCTAGGAAGAAAGAGAAAACCTGAACTGCTTCATTTGTGTTAAAGAATCTAAATGTGCTGTTCAAAAGCCTCCGGTAAATCACACTTCTGCATTAGAAGAACAGAACTGGAAAATTCTATCAAATATTTAAAGGGAAATAATATTACTGCAGAGACTCTTTTAGAAGACTGAAAATGAAGGAATACTTCCCAACTCATTCAATGATGCCAAAATTACCCTGACACCAAATCTGATAACAATATTACAAGAAAACTGAAGAGAAATATCCTTCATGGACATAGATGCAAACATTCTAAACTAAATGCAAGCAAACTGAATAAAATAATATATACAAAGGATAACAGATCATAACTAAGTGGGGTTTCTTTCAGAAATGTAGGGTTACTT
This sequence comes from Okapia johnstoni, assembly GCA_024291935.2. Lineage (NCBI taxonomy): Eukaryota > Metazoa > Chordata > Mammalia > Artiodactyla > Giraffidae > Okapia > Okapia johnstoni. The sequence continues at coordinate 46,226,409 of CM044319.1, read as the reverse complement.
TACCACTTGAAAAATCAATCAATATAATTTAGCCAATAAACACAAAGAAAGCCCATATGATCATTGTAATAGATGCAGAAAAAGCATTTGACAAAAATTAACATCCAATGCTAATAAAAACTTACCACAAATGAGAAATAGAGGCACTTCCCTAACGTGCCTGATTTACAGTATCTGTGAAAGCCCAAAACCAACAGCACACTTAAGAATGAAAGACTGAGTGTCCCCCACTAAGATAAAGAACAAGACACGGTATCTGCTCTCACCACTTCTACTCAACACTATACCGGAGCAGTCAGTCAAGAAAAAGAAATAAAAAAGATCATCACTGCCCTGGTGGTCCAATGGTTAAGAATCCACCTGCCAATGCAGGGGACACCTATTCGATCACTGGTCCAGAAAGATCCCACATCCTGTGGAACAATTAAGATGGTGTGCCAAATTACTGAGCCCACATTCTAGAACCCACAAGTCACAACTACTGAGCCCATGTGCCACAACTACTGAAGCTTACATGCCCTAGAGCCTGAACTCTGCAATAAGAGAAGTCCAAACATAACCAGAGAAAGCCTGCACGCAGCAATAAAGACCCAGCACAGCCTAAAATAAAACAAATAATTTGAAAAAAGATCAAAATAAAAAGGAAGAATTAAAACTGTCTTTATCTTCCAGGAAGAAAATCTGCTGGAAAGAGTTTTTAAAAGCTCCTAGAAGACACAAGGTAAAGCAAAGTTTAAGAAAATGTAAGATCAACATAAAAAAAAATTGCATTTCTAACTGTGATGAACAATCTGAAATTAAAACATAGTAAGACTATTTCTGATAGCATCAACAACACGAAATAATTAAGGATACATTTGGCAAAGATGTGAAAAACTTGTACACTGAAAACTACAAACAGAGGAATAAGATTTAAATAAAAAGATACCATGTTTCATGAATCAGAAAACTCAATACCATGTCAGTTCTCCTGAAACTGATCTCTAGTTTCAGCACAACTCCAGTTAGAATTCCAGCAGTGTTTTTTGTAGAAATTGATTAGCTAATTCTAAGATTCAGATGGAAATGCAATGGACCTAGAACATTCAAACAACTTTTAAACAGAACAAAGTTAGAAGACAAATACTATTGGATTTAAGAATCTGTTTATTTAAGACCTGTTTATTCTCTAGTTTTGCCAATATGGAGACACCCTCCTAGAAAAAGGCATTAAATCCTTCCATTCACTTTAACACCCTGTGCTGAAAACACTGTGTTTCAAGGTTTTAACTATAAGACTCACATTCTCAGCACTAATTCTTAAGCCTCATCTAGATTTCTCCCCATGGGTCTGGGGGAGATGATCCAAACATAGTGAAGAATACCTTAGGATTGTAGGCTCAGCTGGCCCAGAAGATTTTGCAGCTCCCTGACACCTGGCTGGAGGATTTCAGGATTAGGACCCCAAATGGGCTGTAGCCACCAGAGGTGGAACACCATTGTCTTGGGCGCACCTGCCTGCCACCAACACGAATGGCACCACAACTCCTCTTGTCCTCTTCACTACATCTGCTGTGACCTGGAGTTTCTGGATTCCAGGCGGTCTCTGGTTACACTTCTGTAAACACACCTGCTGCCTCAGCCCTGCTGATCCGCACCAAGGGGGGAAAGGCACACAGAACTGTTTTTCAACAGCATCATTCCACACAAAATTACTTTCGCCTGAAGATTCTTTTTCACTGGAGGACATTCCCAAGGCTGTGACTTTCTCCAACTCTGCGGCACCCCTGTGCGTGTCCAGTGCCGGGTGAGTCAGGCAAGCCCCCCTGGCTCCACGCTAGTGCACTCTCCTGAGGAGCTGAGGACGGGGCCCTGGACTCTGCAGCAGGACCCCCATCTTGGTTGGGAAACTCAGGACCTCAGAGCGGTTCTGTCCTGAGGTAAGTCCTGGAGTGAAAAGAGCCACATGTGCAGGGCTACTCCACTGAGCAGCCGCACAGGACTGAGCTGGACCCACAGATGGGTCATTGATGGCTGACCATTCTTGCCTATCTTCACCGGCTAAGAGTCACTGTCCTTCCTTTCCTGCCCATCACTGTACCTGTTGCTGGCACACACAAGGCAACCTCATGTTCTGAGACCAGCCAAGAACTGAGACCCTAGCAGAAGGCCCCTAGTTCACAGTAGATAAACTCCCCATTGAACGACTGTTACCTCATGGTGTTCTCAATGCTTCAGAACTGGAATGGGAGGGAGAGCACAGCAGTGCTCATGCCCCTCACCCCACCCCCGCCACACTCTGAGGGGCGCCAGAACCTCGCCTCACTCGGCCCCCCAAACACAGACGACTTCTGTGCCCGCCTGTCCTGTGGGCCCCGGGTGCACCTCCAGCCACTGGCACGCAGGACGGAGGTGCAGGTGCAGGGCTCAGTGCGCAGCAAGCTCTGAGGCCACACAGACCTGCCATGGTCCCCAACATCCCCTCTGCTGGGAAAGCTGAACTAAGATTTACTATTAAAAAAAAGTCCAGAAATATGTCCACACAGATATGGACTACACTGATTTTCAGCAAAGGTACAAAGGCAATGCTATGGAAAAAGAGTAACCTTTTCAACAAAAAAATGCTGGAACAACCAGATATCCATATACAAAAAGATAAACTTCAATCCATACTTCACACCATATACAAAAATTACTTTCAAATGGATCACAGACCTAAATTTAAGAGTTAAAACTAAAAAACTCAGAAGAAAACAGAGGAATTAATCTCTCCAACTGTGGGTTAGGCAAAGATTTCTTAAATATGACGAAAGAAAGATCTATGAAAGAAAAAATTGGTAAAGTGAACTTATCAAACTTTTGTGCTTTTCAGAAAACTAGCCACATGAAAAGATACCAGGAGGCAGTGGTTTGAATGTGGTGGAAATGGAGCTCTCAAACACTGCTGGCAGGTGCATAAAATGATACAAGTTCTTTGGAAAACGACCAACAGTTTCTTAGAAAGTTAAACACACATCTACTATATGATCTGGTCATTCCACTCCTAGGGAACTTAAAGCAAATGCCAATACACATCCTTCCACACTAATGTCCACAGCAGCTTTATTCCTAAGAGCCCAAGCCTGAAAGCAATCTAAATGGAGAAACAGTCTGCCTGATATCCACAATTAAGTGAATGGATAAACAAATTGTGCTATACCTACATATGGAATACTACCCTACAGTAAAAAGAAATGAACTATCAATCCAGGCAACAAAATGGATCAATTTCAGAATAATTATGCTGAGAAAAAGAGTATATAACATAAACACAGAATATTTAAAATGTGTGCTTCAATTTATATAAAATCCTAGAAAATGCAAACCGATATTTAGGTACAGAAAACACACCAGAGGCTACATAGAGACAAAGAGAGGTGGGAGAAAGGGTGTTTCGGAGAGTATGAGGAAAATTCCAGAGTGGAATTGTGGTGTGGGTTCATGGATATATATACATTATATATTCCAAACAAAAAATTTTAAACTTTACATATGGTAGCTTATTGCATGTCAATTATATCTTAATAAAGTTGTTTTAAAAATGTAAAATCTGCCAGGACTAGGTCCACATTCTCCCAGGGGCAAAAGCAGCCTGAACGGCAAGTGTTGCTCCCGTGCAAACCAATATTTTCTTCTTAAATTATATAGTTCTTGAGCTCATTTTTCAAAAAGAACTATTTAATTTACTGTTTAGTACTTTAACTTTCATGATGAGAAATCTGCATCCTTCTTTTTTGTTTTGTTTTGTTTGGCTGCACCACGTGGCATGTGGCATCTTAGTTCCTCGACAAGGAATCGAACCTGCGCCTCCTGAAGTGGAAGCACAGAGCCTTAACCACTGGACCACCAGGGAAGTCCATTGAGCTTATTTTTTTTTAATTAATATCTGGGTAAAAATTTCATCCTATTTCAGGGATGATTTTCTTCCAAAGTGGGTTTCCTTAACCGTCTTTTGTATCTATAGTCATCACGATTAGATTTTGTTTTCTATGGTACAGTTAGGGTAAATTACTTATTTTTCTTTCTTCATCTGAGTGTGGTTTAAATTATGGTTAAAGACTGGTTACTATGGTCTATTAATTTTCTTATTGCCTAAATGAAGTGATGTGTGTATATTTATTGTGTATATCGTATTTTCAAGAAGAGAGGGAATAAAAAATTCTGCAAAAGTGTAGTTCTTGTATAACAAGCCTGGTGGTCTTTAGGTTAGGGATGCGGTTTTTTGAGGGGACGCCGTTATGGTCTGCACTGCTCTCTCATGGGGATCTCGTCTGTCCCTGCTAAGATTTAGCACCAATAGATAAGACTGATTTTTCCTTGACTGTCACAACTGTTGTCATATTCACTATCTAAATCTAATTACCTTTAAATTTACAAGTACAAATACCTTACTTTTCCCAATACTGCTTTTAGGATGGTGACAGGGAAATCAGTCATAACATCAAGCCACTTAAGAATCTTCTGTGCCTTTTTTTGTGATTACAATTTCCTTAATTCTAGCTAAGTGTTGATAATGAGTTTCGGGGCTATTTTTACTACTTATTTGGAGGACGATGTATTTTTGATGGTATATCCTGAACTACGCTACATGCTGTGTTTTGTTTTTTCTGATTACAAATAGGGCAATTATGAATGCTTGAGGTTTATAATATAAAACGTTTCTGGGCCACACCTGAATATTTTCCTCATGAAAAGGTTTTCTTGTAAATAGTTAACAAAGATACAATGGAAATTATAACATGCTGCTGCTGCTGCTAAGTCGCTTCAGTCGTATCCGACTCTGTGCGACCCCATAGACGGCAGCCCACCAGGCTCCCCCGTCCCTGGGATTCTCCAGGCAAGAACACTGGAGTGGGTCGCCATTTCCTTCTCCAATTATAACATTAGTAGGTTGTAAATAATATGGTTGATTTTCTTTAGAAAATAATGACCTGGAATTGTCAATGGAACAGGTTTCTTAAGTCTGTTTATATGTTGAGAACCTACAGAACTTTTTTGCTGATATAAATAAAGGAGGCCACATTTCACGGAGATTTTGACTCAGTTGGCATGTATGAGTAACAGATTCTCTGGTTCAATAAACTAGACCTTTATTTAAGGGGAGGAAAAATCAACAGTAAAGAATCAAAGCATAAGCAATACTTACCAGTATCGGAATTTTGAACCTAATGTAAAATAATGTGCAAAAAAATTCTTTTGAGGTGGAAGTGGTCTGTCCAAACGGAAGAATGTGTGATGTTCTACACACGCTTTCCACAAGTTTTTACATGCTCTGTAATTCACCATGTTAAATCCCAATAATGTTTCTCTAGATTCATGCTGTAATAAATGACAAAAGGCAGAGAATATCATGAAAATGTCAGAATCTAATGCTCCATTTATTTTTTACAGATAAATATTCTAGTCCTATGGACACTAATCCTTCTTGTGTCTTTTCTGCTTATCCAATAAAGAAGCAGTAATATAAATAGGTGGCAAAATGTGGACCTCATTTGGCAATGTTACAACTCATAGGAACTTTTACTTCAGAGCACAGTTAGAAATAAATTTAGGGCTCAGCTTGTGGCTCAGCTGGTAAAGAATCCACCTGCAATGCGAGAGACCTAGGTTCGATCCCTGGGTTGGGAAGAACCCCTGGAGAAGGGAAAGGCTACTCACTCCAGTATTCTGGCCTGGAGAATTCCATGGACTGTATAGTCCATGGGGTCACAAAGAGACATGATTGAGCAACTTTCACGTTCACAAATATATTTAAAACTTGATAAATACCTATTTTCAAAACTTAATAGCTATAATCATTTCAAAATATAATCCTTGCCCACAAATTAAACTTTAAGATACATCAGCATACCTTTCAACAATATTTTTAAATTTATAAATCTGTCTAGATTGTAAATAAGTAAATAAAAACATTCAACAATTCTGAACACTATTTTGAAACTCATTTTAAAAATAAGTAGTAACAGGATAGAAGCATTCCTTTAACTTTTTAAAAAATTTGGCACCAATTACTATTTAAGTAAACAGTTTCACTGAAATAATAAACTATCTACAGCAAGGCAGACATGTCATAAATGTAGAGCTCTGATTTTCACAGTGACTGTAATCTTTGACCCTCCCAACCTGATTCAGAAATGTGTCATTAGCAGCACCTGTGAACATCCTTCATCCTCCCTTTCTACCAGATTATCTCTATAAAGATGACTACCCTTCTGACTCTATGACCACAGACTGGTTACGCATGTTTTCAATTTTACATACACGGACACATACATGTATATCTTGACTTCTTTTGTTCATTATTATGTTTCTATATTCCTCCATTTAATTGTGAAGCAGTAATTGACTCATTTTCACTCTACACAGTATTCTATTGGATGAAGAGACCATAGTTTATTTATCCACTTACTGTTGACAGACATTTACTGTTTCTAGCTTGGTAATGTAAAAATATTGCTCCTATGCATATTCCTATATTTTGTCTGATGCATGTAGGTGCGAATTTTTGTTGTTGGATCATAGATGTCATGTGCTCACCTCTAGCAGATACCACCCAACAGTTTCCCAAGATGATTAGCTCAATATTCACTTCCTCCTACATGCAATGAATGCTCTACATACTCCCAAATCACTGGGTTCACCAATCTTTTCATTACACTCTTCTGATGGCTATGAGGAATTATCACATTCTGGTTATAATTTGTATTTCTCTGCTGTTTAATGAGGTTCATGATACTGGACGAGGAGATATTCTCAGTTCTGTTCTCAGCTCTGGAGTGTCTGTTCAAGTCACTAATGTATTTCTGGATTGACTTGGATATACAACCAAGGACATGGTATGTGTGTTTATTATACACATATTCTATGCTATTTGCCATAGTTCTTAATTTTAACACAGTCCAAATTATCGATCTTCTCCTTTAATGTTTGTTTTCCTTCTACGTCCTGTTAAGGCAATCTTTGCCTATCAAAAGGTCATTATTTTTTTCTGTAACTGAAATATAGTAAAATGTCCATGTATAAATATTTAATGGTGATGCTAGAAAATGATATGTTAAAATATTACTTATTGATCATCAGAGAATTCTTAATTATGCTTAAGAGTTGCGTTGTATGTACTAACACTACCTCAAAGAATGGTTGTGAAGACTGATATGAAAATAGTTGATACACATTATCAGGCACATAGTAAGATCTCCAGAAATGTCAGATACTATATTATTATTATTACAAATAACAACATTACCACAGGAAGCAAAACGGAAAAATTGGCCTCAATATCACCTCCTACCAATATAATTATCAAAAGTAAAATGTCTGTTCTCCAGTTTCTAGACATGATTTAATATATTTTATTCCTCTAAACATTTAATGAAACATGTACAATAATGTTCATTAACAGCATTAATCATAATAACCACATTCAGAAATGGCAAAACTGTCTATTAACATAATTAAGAATGAATAACTAATTGGTAGCATATTCATTCAGTAGAATTCCACATAGCAACAGAGCAAACTACTGCTCTGTGTAACAACACAAATGAATCTCCCAGTGCTAAGGGAAAGAAAGCAGACAAAACCATTTTGTATGATTTCATATTTTAAAAGTTCAAAATAGGACAAACTAATTCATGATGCTACAAATGAGAATAATATTTACCTTTTGGGAGAGTTAATACCTGCTAGTGCATCAGCGCTATTGGCAATAATACCAGCTTCTGAGGTGGTAGTAATGTTCTACATAGTAACATTGTATATTATATACCTATCAAGCACTATACTTAATTTCTGCCTGATTTATTTCAAAAACTCTCTTCAAAAAACTTTCATATTTTGTGAATATAAATTATGATGAATTATACTCAGTAGATCAAGATCCTTTATAAAATGCATTTGATTCAAATACATTTTGGACACATAGAAACACCCTAAAATATGCGTTAATTTGTCAAGACTTCTAATATTGTCAGTCAAAGGATAAGGCTGATTTAATTTGATGAAATAGATAAAAACCATTTATAAGATGACACTCTTTACAATACTGTACTTTCTACGATAACTCAACATGTTGTATTTATTGATAATATAAAAAAAGGACATTACCATTCTAACAAAGACAGGAAATGTACTACATGTTCATGAACTACAAACAAAACTAAACACTCCCTACAATGAAATGAACTTACATATAAAAGGAAGTGCTACAGATTTAGTTTAAAAAAAGAAAAGATACAAAGAAAAAGGACATATAAATCCTCAGTTACTGACCTTATGAATAGAATATGGGGACTGACAATGAATAACACAACTGAAATTAGTTTCTATGTTCAAGAGACAGCAGAACAGCTACCTAAAATAACCTCAGATCAGAATCACAGAAACACTGGAATACTTTGTCACAAACTTGAAATTAATTAACTTAGTTGACAGTTATTAATAGTATTAATAACACTTTTATTTACACTAAAAGTTCTGTAATGAATATTTATTTCTTTATAAACAATTTATATTAAGAAGAACAATACTCACCAATTCTTTTCTTAACTGAATAAAAAACTGTTTGCACTTAAAAGAAATTTTCACAATTTTCAACCTGGATAAAAAGAGAATGAATCGAAATATTTAAAATACTGAACAAAGATAAAAGTATCAACCAAAGAGTAGTTAAAAATAATCTTTTAATTGCATGTTTAGTAATATCTATTTAACTATATGTACATATACACTAAAGAATATATATACATATACACATTAAAAAATTGAAAGTTTTTGGTGTGTCATGAAAAAATAATTAGAATTTATACGCTCAGTTGAGCTGTTTTACCAGAACATTTACTGTGAACTTATCCATTTTTCAATTTTGTATCCAAAAAATTACATAAAAACACATATTACAAGTTAAAAATTCAAGAATATCAAAAATATAGTTTATTGATTCTTTAAAACTACAAGTAGTTTCCTTGTTCTGCATGTAAAGAGCTTAGAAACCACTACATCCTAGCAACGAGTAAAAAGCTCAACAGACTTAAAAATCATAAATTCTTCTTGGATCCGTAAGAAAGAGAAGAGCACAGGGCAAATTGCTACCTCCGAGATTTGAGAGATGAACAGCTGAGTACAGGGAATCAGAGCTTCCCAGAGAAGAGAACTGGTAGCAGAAACCGCTAGAGGAAGCAGTGCCAGGATAGGAAAACCTGAACTGTATTTCATGAATTGTTGAAGGTTCAGCATGGTTAACTATGAGAGTGAAAAACTCCAAGAGGACCCAGTCATAGGGAGGCCCTCACAGAATTCTAAGATTTATCTCCAGAAGCTCAAACAAATTCCAACAGTAAATATCAGAGGAAAACACCCTCAGGTTTCCGACATGGAAAGGGGAAAAGAACCCATGTTGAAATAGGCCAGAGCACTCTGTTCTTAACAAGGTCTGCATTTAGGGGAAACAGGTTAGCAAGTGCCTTAAATGATCCAGGGAAAGTAAACACCCGATTTCAGTCCACTCTAGAAATCTTGTCCCACCCAAAGAGGGAGAAAAAACTAAGAAACACTTGTGAAGCTCACAATCCAGAGGTCGAGGCTCAGAAAAACACAAAGCTAATCAGAGGACTACATCCCCCTGCCCTGCACCTCATCACTACATAATTAAGAGCCTATTTACAGCAGTTCCTTTTACCAAGGTTACCAATCAACCCAGAAAATTCATTGGAAGGACTGATGCTGAAGCTCCAACACTTTGGCTATGCTATGTGAAGACCCAAGTCACTGGAAAAGACCTTTGATGCCGGGAAAAACTGAGGGCAGGAGGAAAAGGTGGTGACAGAGGATGAGATGGTTAGATGGCATCATCGACTCAAGGGACATGAGATGAAGCAAACTCCAGGACATAGTGAAAGATAGGGAAGCCTGGAGTGCTGCAGTTCATGAGGTTGCAAAGAATCAGACACAACTTAGTGACTGAACAACAATCTTTTACCAGGATATCAGATCGGCCCATCAAGAAAAAATTACCAAGGATACCAAAAGGCAAAAAACACAACATGAAAACACAGTATGTATCAGGACCAGATGTGAAAGGAGTGCTGGAATTATCATTCTGAGAGCTTAAAACAACTTAAGTAACAGGCTAAGAGCTCCAGTGGATAAAGTAGAGAGCAAGAAAAGATGGGCAATGTAAGCACAGAAATGAAAATCATGAAAAAGGGTAACAAAATATAAAATTAATATTCAGAAACTTGCTCCACTTCTATACACTAACAACAAACCAACAGAGAAATTAAAACAATCTCATTTACTATCACAGTAAAGAGAATAAAATACCTGGGAATAAACCTACCTAAGAAAATTAAAAACAAGTACTTGGAAAACTGAAAGACACTGATGAGAGACACTGAAAATGATGCAAACATATGGAAAGGTACACTGTATTCTTAGATTGGAAGAATTATTATTGTTAAAATGACCATATTACCCAAAGCAATCTACATATTCAAGGCAATCTCTATCAAAATACCAATGCATTTTTCACAAAACTAGAACAAATAATTTAAAATTTTGTATAGAAATACAAAGACTCTAAACAGCCAAATAATCTTGAGAAAGAAAAACAGCAGAAAGAATCATGCTCCCTGACTTCAAACTATACTACAAAGCTACAGAAATCAAAACAGTATGGTACTGGCACAAAAACAGACACAGAAATCAATGGAAGAGAATAGAAAGTCCAGAAATAAACTCATGCATGCACCTATGGTCATGAATCTATGACAAAGGAACAGAGAACATACAATGAAGACAGCCTCTTCAGTAAGTGGTGCTGGGAAAACTGGATAGCTATATGTTAAAAAAATGAGGTTAGAACATTCTCTAACACCATATACAAAACTAAACTCAAAATGGATTAAAGACTTAAATATAAGACTAGATACCATAAAACTCCTAGAGGAAAACATAAGCAAATAGTCTTTGACATAAATCATAGCAACATCTTTTGGGAACCATATCCTAAAACAAATGAAATAAAAACAAACAAATGAGACCTAACTAAACTTAAAAGCTTTTGCATAGGAAAGGAAACCAACAACAAAAAGACAATCTACTGAATGAGAGAAAATAGTTGCAAATGATATGACCAATAAGGGGTTAACATCCAACATATATAAACAGCTCATACAATTCAACATGAAAACAAAACATAATCAAACAACCCAAGTAAAAAGTAGAACTGAATAGATGTGCTTCCAAAGAGGAAATGCAGATGGCCAACATGCATATGAAAATACGCTCAATACTGTTAATCATCAGAGAAACACAAATCAAAACCACAAAGAGATACCACTTCACATCTGTCAGAATGGCTAGCATCAGAAAGACAACAAATGTTGGGTGAGAATGTGGAGAAAAGAGAACTCTCACGCACTGTTGACAGGAATGTCAATTAGTGCAGCCACTTGTGGAAAACACTAAAACTACAACTAGTTAAGGAATATACACATTAAAAGATGCAAAATATAACATTAAAAACATAAAATATGAAAGGGGAGGAGTATAAAAGATATTTTTCACAGAACTGGAACAAATAATCATCTAATTTGTATGGTACCACAAAAGACCCAAATATCCAAAGCAATCTTCAGAAACAGTAAAGCTGGAGGTACTGGGCTCCCTGACATCAGACTACATATTACAAAGCTACAGTAACTGAAAAAGTCTGGCACTGGCACAGAAATAGATATAAAGATCAGTGAAACAGAATAGAGGGCCCAGAAATAAACCCATGCTCACACGGCCAATTAATTTATGACAAGAAAGAAAGAATGTACAATGGAGAAAAAATAATCTCTTCAATAAATGGTGTTGGGAAAACTGGATGCTACGTGCAGAAAAATGAAACTGGACAACTTTGTCACACCATATACAAAAACAAATTCAAAATGGATTAAAGACAAAAATGTTAATACCTGAAAACATAAAACTCCAAGAAGAAAACACAGATAGTAACCTCTTTTGACATCAGTCTTAGTAATATTTTTTGGATACGTCTCTTCAGGTAAGGGAAGCAAAAGCAAAAATAAACAATGGGACTGCATCAAATTAAAAGATTTTGCACAGTGAAGGAAACCAACAAAAAGAAAAGGTAGCCCACCAAATGAGAGAAGATATTCACAAATGATACCCCCAGTAAGGGGTTGATATCTAAGTATACAAAAAACATACAACTCAATATAAAAAAAAAAAAAAACTTGATTAAAAAAAAAATAGGCAGAAGACCTGAAGTGGCATTTTTACAAAGATATACACATGGCCCACAGTGACATTAAAAGAGGCTCAACATCACTAACTATCAGAGAAATGCAAACTACAATGAAATACCATCTCACACCCGTCAGAATGGCTATTATCAAAAGGACAAAAAATAACAAATGTTGATAAGGATTCGGAGAAAAGAGAATCTCTGTGCACTGTTGGTGGGAATGTAAATATGTGCCATGAAAAACAGTATGGAGGGCCCCCAAAAAACTAAAAACAGAACTACTGTATGATCCAGCAGTTTCACTTCTGGGTGTTTATCCAAAGTAAATAAAAACACTGAATCAAAAAGATTTATGTATCCTTCTGTTCACTGCAAGAAGCAACATTTAGAACGTTATATGAAACAACTGACTGATTCAAAATTGGGAAAGGAGTACGACAAGGTTGTTTATTGTCACTCCATTTATTTCACTTACACGCAGAGCACATCATGTGAAATGCTGGGCTGGAAGTTACAAGCTGGAATAAAGATTGCTGGGAGAAATATTAACAACCTCAGATATGCAAATGATACCACTTAAATGGCATAAAGAGAAGAGGAACTAAAGAACCCCTTGATGAGGGTGAAAGAGAAGAGTGAAAAAGCTGGTTTAAGACTCAACATTCAAAAAAACTAAGATCATGGCATCCAGTCCCACCACTTCATGGCAAGTAGGAGGGGAAAAGGTGGAAGCAGTGACAGATTTTCTCTTCCTAGGCTCCAAAATCACTGCGGATGGTGACTGCAGCCATGAAATTAAAAGATGATTGCTTCTTAGAAGAAGAGCTATGACAAACCTAAACAGTGTATTAAAAAGCAAAGACATCACTTTGATGACAAAGGTGAGTATAATCAAGGCTATGGTCTTTTCAGTAGTCATGTACAGATGTGAGAGCTGGACCATAAAGAAGGCAGAGCACTGAAGAACCAATGCTTTCGAACTGTGGAGCTGAAGAAGATTCTTAAGAGTCCATTGGACAGCAAGGAGATCAAGCCAGTAAATCTTAAAGGAAATCAACCCTGAATACTCATTGGAAGGACTGATGCTGAAGCTGAAGCTCCAATATTTTGGCTACCTGATGTGAACAGCCGACTCATCAGAAGACTGTTGCTAGGAAAGACTGAGGGCAGGAGGAGAAGGGGAAGACAGAGGATAAGATGGTTAGATGGCATCACTGATTAAACTGACATGAACTTGGGAAAACTCCAGGAGATGGTGAGGGACAGGGAAGCCTGGAGTGCTGCAGTCCATGGGGTGGCAAAAAGTCAGACACAACTTGGCAACTGAACAACAATCTTCCCTGCAGCACTATTTTTAACAGCCAAGATACAGAAACAATCTAAGTGTTCAGTGATAATGAGTGGATAAAGAAGATGTGATGTATGTGTGTATATGTGTATGAATATTCAGTTCAGTTCGGTTCAGTTGGTCAATCGTGTCCGACTCTTTGCAACTCCACGAAGCACAGCACGCCAGGCCTCCCTGTCTATCACCAACTACCGGAGTCCACCCAAACTCATGTCCATTGAGTCACTGATGCCATCCAGCCATTTCATCCTCTGTCATCTCCTTCTCCTCCCATCTTCAATCTTTCCCAGGATCAGGGTCTTTTCAAATGAGACAGTTCTTCGCATCAGGGGGCCAAAGTATTAAGAGTTTCAGCTTCAACATCAGTCCTTCCAATGAACACCCAGGACTGACCTCCTTTAGGATGGACTGGTTGGATCTCCTTGCAGTCCAAGGGACTCTCAAGAGTTTTCTCCAACACCACAGTTTAAAAGCATCATTACTCAGTCATTAAAAAGAAATCTTGTCATTGTGGCAACATGGATGGACCTGGAGGGTATTATGAAAATGAAATAACTAGAAAGAGAAAAACAAATACCTTATGATTTTATTTATATGTAAAATCTAAAAAATGAAAAAGTGACTCACAGATATAAACAGCAAATGAATGGTTGCCAAGGGAAAGGGTCGGTGCAGATAAAGACAAATATGTGAAAGGGATTAAGAGCACAAACTTCCAGGTGTAAAATAAGTCATGGGAGTGTAATACACACAGAAGCAATACAGTCAAAAACATGTAGTAATTTTATATAGTGATAGATGATAACTGGACTTAATGTAGTGACTGTTTCATAATGTATACAAAATACTAAACTACTATGCTGTATACCTGAAGCAAATGTTACGCTAATTGTAACTCAATTAAAAAAAAACTGTTGAAGCTTGTTTTATGGCTAACATATTTCCTCTTGTATAAACTATGTAACCTTGAAAGGAATATGTATTTTGCTATTGCTACATACAGTACTGAAACAAGAGGGAAGGGGGCAGGGCACAACCTTTAAAAGAATGACACAGCCACAGGACATGACAAAAAAAAAAAATGGTTAGAACCAACTAGATCCAAGATGGTGGAAGATTTGATTTCCAGTGGATCTTGAGCCTCATTATTTGCTTACTATAATGCATTAGCTACATGACACACCTGAGCTTCCCACTGAACCTGAGACTCAGTGCTAAAGAAACCGAATGCAATGTAGGAGACATGGGTTTGATACCTGGGTCAGGAAGTTCCCTGGAAAAGGAAATGGCAACCCACACCAGTATTCTTGCCTGGAAAATCCCATCTTCCCAGCTTATTATCATTTGGCAGTTTACTTGCATGAACTCTACACCCCAATCTTCAGTTTATGTTTCTGCTATTGCTCTTCAGGAAGGCACAGCCCTGGGTGTGCCCAAAGTAATACTGAAATGACAGTAGTATCAGTCACCCCATCCTTTCAAAAACCACACCCAGCTGTGAACTTCTCTAACTGCCAACACATTGCTCTATTATTTTCAACAGTGCCCTACGTCATGAATTCCTTTAGAAACTAATTCAATTCAAATTGTGGCTATTCTGAAGGATCAGTTTCTTTGGTAAGCATTTGAGGCTATCTCTTCTACTGTCCTTGATTTTGTCTCCCCTGTTGCCTTTGGGTCTCCCAAGAGAGTCCTTCTTAATTGGTCTGAGCTTTATAGTTAAATTTTGAACCTTTGTTATTATACAGGAGCCCTGGTGATGTGGCAGTTAAGTCTGGGGTTGGGCAGAAGCCAGTCTCTAATCCTGTGGTCTGGTTTCAGTGGGTTAGTGGTCTGGGCCTCTTGGCTGCACCCTTCAGTGCCCTGCCTGCAACTCACCCCTCCTGAGGTGAAACAAAAAGTAGAGAGAGGCCTTCCCTTTCTCCACCTCAGTTAGGCCTGGTAACACCCATTTTGATTAAGTATAAATAGACTTCCTTAAAGGAAGATCTCTGCTAATGAGAAAAGAAGGCTCTGAGCATATTTCAAACTAGTTACTTTCCTGCTCAACCCCTATACCCGGCCCTTGATTCAAAAGCGGATTTTCTGTCAATCTTGGCCCTGAGATCGCTGGTAGCAAGGGTCCTTCCTAAGGAAGCAGGGCCTGAGGGAGTGTTTATCTGACAAGCTAGTCTGTGCTCTGTCTCCAGCAATTTGTCAACCACCCTTTATGTACTCCTGCCAGGTACTGCTGTAGCGGTGGTTTCTAGACCTGGTAAGCTGTCATTTCTTCTATTCATTTGTTTCTCCAGTGTTCAGAAATGCAGTATGCCCTGTGTTTTCAATTCTCTGAAAGATCTAAAAAGAGCTATTGATTTGAGTTTTTTCAGTTTTGTTTCTTTTTCCTTTTGAGAATAGGAGTAACACGTTGCAAAATCTTTACCTGCTGGACTAGGAACCAGAACAGTCCCATTCCCCTTTCATTTTACTAATGATGTTTTTTGATGAGCAATAATTTTAATGAAGTCTAATTTACAGAATCCAAGTAATTCCCAATCCAGGACTCAACATTTTAAAAGTATGAACTTGAACTGGATAATTCAGGGCTAACCACATATAGAAAGAAATGAGGAAGTATTATTTATCACATGGAACATAACTTTTCTACACATAGCTCTACTTTTGAAAGAACAGGTCAAGTGAGAAGCTTGTGTTTCAGAATCTGAAAGACCCAAGTTTAAGGTTCCACTTCCTATTTATCGAACTTACTAACCTTGGCCGTTAGCGTCTCTGGCGTTTCTTATTTCTTATCCACAAAACAATGCTAGGGACATCCAAGTTTCAGGGTTATCAGTTCAGTTCAGTTCAGTTCAGCTGTCGCTCAGTTGTGTCAAACTCTCTGGACCCATGAATCGCAGCACACCAGGCCTCCCTGTCCATCACCAACTCCCGGAGTCCACCCAAACTCATGTCCATCGAGTTAGTGATGCCATCCAGCCATCTCATCCTCTGTCATCCCCTTCTCCTCCTGCCCCCAATCCTTCCCAGCATCAGGGTCTTTTCCAATGAGTCAACTCTTGGCATCAGGTGGCCAAAGTATTGGAGTTTCAGCTTCAACATCAGTCCTTCCAATGAACACCCAGGACTGATCTCCTTTAGGATGGACTGGTTGGATCTCCTTGCAGTCCAAGGAACAGTTCAAGAGTCTTCTCCAACACCACAGTTCAAATTTTTCGGTGCTCAGCTTTCTTTACAGTCCAACTCTCACATCCATACATGACTACTGGAAAAACCATAGCCTTGACTAGACAGACCTTTGTTGGCAAAGTAATGTCTCTGCTTTTTAATATGCTGCCTAGGTTGGTCATAACTTTCCTTCCAAGGAGTAAGCGTCCTTTAATTTCATGGCTGCACTCACCATCTGCACTGATTTTGGAGTCCAAAAAATAAAGTGAGCCACTGTTTCCACTGTTTCCCCATCTATTTGCCATGAAGTGATGGGACCAGATGCCATGATCTTAGTTTTCTGAATGTTGAGCTTTAAGCCAAATTTTTCACTCTCCTCTTTCACTTTCATCAAGAGGCTTTTTAGTTCCTCTTCACTTTCTGCCATAAGGGTGGTGTCATCTGCATATCTGAGGTTACTGATATTTCTCCCGGCAATCTTGATTCCAGCTTGTCCTTCCTCCAGCCCAGCGTTTCTCATGATGTACTCTGCATATAAGTTAAATAAGCAGGGTGACAATATACAGCCTTGATGTACTCCTTTTCCTATTTGGAACCAGTCTGTTGTTCCATGTCCAGTCCTAACTGTCGCTTCCTGACCTGCATACAGGTTTCTCAAGAGACAGGTCAGATGGGCTGGTATTCCACAGTTTATTGTGATCCACACAGTCAAAGGCTTTGGCATAGTTAATAAAGCAGAAATAGATGTTTTTCTGGAACTCTCTTGCTTTTTCGATGATTTGGCAGATGTTGGCAATTTGATCTCTGGTTCCTCTGCCTTTTCTAAATCCAGCTTGAACATCTGGAAGTTCACGATTCACGTATTGCTGAAGCCTGGCGTGGAGAATTTTGAGCATTACTTTACTAGTGTGTGAGATGAGTGCAATTGTGCAATAGTTTGTGCCTTCTTTGGCATTGCCTTTCTTTGGGATTGGGATGAAAACTGACTTTTTTCAGTCCTGTGGCCACTGCTGAGTTTTCCAAATTTGCTGGCATATTGAGTGCAGCACTTTCACAGCATCATCTTTCAGGATTTGAAATAGCTCAGGTACAGATAAAATGCATTAAAATCCATGAATGATTTTCTTCTTTGCCTTAACCTTATAAAACTACAACTCTAACACTTCCATTTTTACTCTAAGCTCTTTATTGAAGTGGTAAAAATTTGGTAATTCCACCACTTAACTTTTGGTCTGAATATCTTATTTAAAATATTAATATAAAAGTAGTTAAAATGTACATCAGAACTATAATCCTCATCAGTTTCCATCAAGTAGTTTTCATGGTTTCCTGAAGGAGACTTAACACAATACTTTGCTAAAACATCAACTTATGGGCAATGGTAATTTTATAAAGACTAATTTGAATAAAGATGATGAGACTGAAATGGTCCCTTATTCACATGTAGTATTACATAAGTATGTTGCTCTTGTCAAAATAGATCCCCACTTTAAGAACTAATAGTAAACCATGTATTTGATGATTTTCACAGAACTTAATGACTGATTTTCTTTTATATTAGATCTTAAAATCATGGCTATTGAGTTATATGTATAAATGTATTCCTAATGTTGTAGTATGTACTGCTATGAGTGGTTAGGATCAGAAGAAATCCTTAGGTTACAGGATGATGCAGATCTAGTAGTTTTAACAGCTTTAAATCTCACCTATTTAGTTTAATTCTTAAAAATAAAAATTTAAAGGAACACTATATAGTATTTTCCAATCAATATCTGAAATGTTCACATTCTTTTTTTAACCTAACCTGTGTGGTAAAGGGGCTTCCCAGGTGGCTCAGAAGTAAAGACTCTATCTGCTAGTGCAGGAGATGCAGGTTCAATCTCTGGGTCAGGAAGATCCCCTAGAGGAGGAAATGGCAACCTACTCCAGCACTCTTGACTGGAAAATTTCATAGAGGAGACTGACAGGCTACAGTCTGAGGGGGTCACAAAAAGTCGGACACAACTGAGCGACAGCACACATGCATGATAAAGACTTATAAACATGAGTCCTATTTCTTAACATGAAACTAGCTTGAAGCATATTTAATGATAAAACAATATACCAACTTTCAGTATATGGAATACTACTCACAGGGTTCTCAAGGCAAGGCTGCTAACATGGTTTGCCATTCTCTTTTCCAGTGGACCACGTTTTGTCAGAACTTTCCACCAGGACCCGTCCGTCTTGGGTGGCCCTATATGGCATGGCTAATAGTTTCATTAAGTTAGACAAGGCTGTGATCCATGTGATCAGTTTGGTTAGTTTCCTGTGTATGTGATTTTCATTCTTCTGCCCTCTGAGGGATGAGGATAAGAGGCTTGTGGAACCCTTCTGATGAGAGGGCTCTGGGGAAAACTGGGTCTACTATGGTGGGAAGGTCATGCTCAGTAAATCTTTAATCCAATTTTCTGTTGATGGGTATGGCTAATAGCAACCTCCTTCGAAACGACTTAGGCCAGCCCGCCTCGGCTCCCTGGACTGTTGTAGCCAGTGACCCTGACCCCATGGCAGGCCACTGTTGACCCACAACTCCACTGGAGACTCCTGGACACTGATAGACAAGTCTGGTTCAGTCTCTTGTGGGGTCACAAAAAAACATCCATCTCTGTTTCATCAACTACACTAAAGCCTTTGACTGTGTGGATCATAACAAACTGTGGAAAACTCATCAAGAGATGGGAATACCTGACTATCTTACCTGTCTCCTGAGAAACCTATATGTGGGTCACGAAGTAGTTAGAACCCTGTATGGAACAACTGACTGGTTCAGGATTGAAAAAGGAGTATGACATGGCTGTTTGTTGTCACTCTGTTTATTTAAACTTATACACTGAGCACATCATGAGAAATGCCAGAATGGATGAGTTACAAGATGGAATCAAGATTAGCGGGAGAAACATCAACAACCTCAGATATGCAGATGATACCCCTCTAATGGCAGAAAGCAAAGAGAAACTAAAGAACCTCTTGATGAGGGTGAAGGAGGAAAGTGAAAAAACTCACTTAAAACTAAATATAAAAAAAGATCACAGCATCCAGCCCCATAACTTCATGGAAAATAGAAGGGGAAAAGGTGGAAACAGTGACAGATTTACTCTTCTGGGGCTCTAAAGTCACTGCAGATGGTTACTGCAGCCATGAAACCAGAAGATGATTGCTTCTTGGCAGGAAAGCTATGACAAACCTAAACTGTGTTGAAAAACAAAGACATCGCTTTGCCAACAAAGGTCAGTATGGTCAAGGCTATGGTCTTTCCAGTGGTCATGTACAGTCGTGAGGCCCGGACCGTAAAGAACGCAGAGTGCTAAAGAATTGATGCCTTGGAACTGTGGTGCTGGAGAAGACTCTTGTGAATCCCTTGGACCATAAAAAGATCAAACCAGTCAATCTTAAAGTAAATCAACCCTGACTACTCACTGAAAGGACTGATGGTAAAGCTCCAATATTTTGGTCACCTGATGTGAAGAGCTGATGCACTGGAAAAGACCCTGATGCTGGGAAAGATTGAGGGCAGAAGGAGAAGGGGGCATCAGAGGATGAGACAGCTGGATGGTGTCAATGATGCAATGGATATGAACTTGAGCAAACTCCGGGAGATGGTGAGGGACAGGGAGGAGAGCTGGTGTGCTGCGGTCCATGGAGTCACAGAGTCGGACATGACTGAGCAACTGAACAACAGCATATGGAATATATAAGATCCTTCAAAATCTGAATCCAATTTCTCTTCTAAGCAATATCATCTTAAAATCTTACTCCCTTGCTTGTGTCCTCAGTGAAGATAACTAAAAAAAAAAAAAATCAGGGGCTTTCTTGGTGGCTCAGTGGTAAAGAATCCACCTGCCAATGCAGGAGATGTGGGTTTGATCCCTGATCCAGGAAGACCCCATAAGCCACAGAGCAACTGAGCCCAAGGACTAAAACTATTGAGCCTGTGCTCTAAAGCCTGTGAGCTGCAACTACTGAGCCCACATGTCACAACTACTGAAGCCCATATACCCTAGACCCAGGGCTCCTCAACAAGAGAAGCCACCACAATGAGAAGCCCATGCACTGAAACTAAAGAGTAGCCCCAGCTCTCTGCAACTGGAGAAAAGTCCGCACAGCAACCAAGACCTAGCACAGCCAAATATAAATAAATAAAATCAAACCACATATCCTATCATTTGAACTTGCCACATCCTTTCTTATTATGACACCTCTGCAAATGTTTGGTACATTTACCCCAAATTTTCTGACTGAACCTTCCAGACACACATTCCTCTTCCATACTCCCTCTTCACTGAGGAAATTTCTATTCATCCTTTAAAAACCACCTCAAATACGGCAAAGGCCAACACAATATTGTAAAGCAATTATCCTCCAATTAAAACAAAACAAAACAAAAAAACCATCTTAAATATCATGAATACATTACAATTTTCCCTAGTAAAATTATATCATTGGTACTTCCAAAGTAATTTGTCAAAAACTCTTCTAGAATCTTTATTTTATAATAATAAATATACATATATACACACACACACATTTAAGAATTTTGAAAATACAGAAAAATTTAGATTATCATTTTAACCCACATCATGTGAAAAGAATTTCTGATTTTGACATTTATATAATATGTAAAGTTAATAAAAAATGTTTAATTCTCTTCAGTAAATCAGAAAAGCATTAAAATTGAAGATACACATTTACCATTATAAAAATAAACAATCACAACTTTTTTCTGAAATACTTAGTTCACCAATCTTCTTATGTTTTGTAATTAATTTTTATGTGCTCACTTTTAGGCAAGGACCATGTCTCAAGCTTTTTTGTACTTTCCTCTACCATAACACAAGTTGAATTACAGAGAAGAATTTAAAGATGTGAGATGAAACATTAAATGACCTTTGGCTTTCTTTTATGAACTTTAGACAGGTATAATTTATATATATCCCAATTTTAAATGAACAATTCAATGAGTTTTGACAAATGTATTGAGTTATATAATGCCCATCCACCAAAATCACCATATAGCAATTTGCATCACCTGAAAATGTCCCCTTAGTATCCCTTTGCAGTCAATTTCCTCCCATTTTTAATCCCTGGCAATCAAGGGGTCTGTTGTCTCTATAATACGTGTTTTCTAGAATTTCATATGAATAGAAACAGAGTACGTCATCTTTTGTATCAGGCTTCTTACCCTTGACGTCATGTTTTGAAGGTAGGGTCACCCATATTGTTTAGTGTGTCAAATAGTTCACTTCTTTCGCTGCTAAGGAGTATTCCACTCCATAGATGTAATTTGCTTCTGCAGTCACCAACTGATGGACATCTGAAATTCTGTTTTGTGCTATTATGAATAGTATAGCTATGAACACAGTGTGCACATCTTTATACAAACTTACGTTTTCATTTCTCTTGTGCAAATATCTAGGAACAGAATTGCCAGATTATACTGTAAATCTAAATTTAATCTTTAAGAAATGCCAGTTTTCCTAAGTTGGTCTATTTGCATTCCCACCAGCAATGTATGAGATTTCTAGGTGTTCTGCTTCCTTGCTATCACTTGGTACTATCACTTTTTAAATTTTTAAATATGTATTTATTTGGCTGCATTAGGTCTCAGTTGCAGCATGTGAACTCTTACTTGGGCATGTGGGATCTAGTTTGCTGAGCAGGTATCGAATTCAAGTCCCCTGCACTGAGAACACGGAGTCCTAGCCACTAGACCATCAGGGAAGTTCCACTGTTGTTCTTTTTAATTGGAGCTATTCCAGTGGGTGAATGAAAATAGTTCACTGTGGTTTTAATTTGCATTTCACTGATGACTGAGCATCTTTTGTATTTATCTGCCATTTGTATAACTTCTTTGGTGAAAGTATCTATTCAAAAATTTTGCTTATTCTTTTAAATTAAGTTAAAAATTTAAAGGACCTAAGAGTCCTTTACAGTTTTTGGATAAGTCCTTTATCAACTATATACTTTACAAAAGACTGAGTCTTGCCTTTCCATTTTGTTTAGAGTGTCCTCTGGAAAACAAAAATATTTAATTTTGAAGAGGTTCACCGCATCAACTTTTTATTTTATATTTAATTTTTTCCCATATATTGACCTACCAGGGAAATTTATGTTTCTCTTCTCAACATAATTGTGGTGATTTTCTAAAATAATAGCTTCTGTCAGTTATCATATTGCTACTAAGTGTTATATAAATGACTAATTACAAAAATCTATTAATAATAATAACAGATATTGAAAAGCCTGGCCATCTCATTTAGGAGATATACAAATTGTTAAACAGATTGATGCAATGTATTTCCTTTGTATTTATTTCTTCCTTAGAAAGGGCTTGGATTTAGGGAAGCCCTAAGGCTTCCCTGGTGCTCAGACAGTAAAAATCTGTCTGAAATGTAGGAGACCCAGGTTGGATCCCTGGGTGGAGAAGATCCACTGGAGAAGGAAATGGCAACCCACTCCAATATTCTTGCCCGGAGAATCCCACGGACAGAGGAGCCTGGGGGGCTACAGTCCATTGGCTTGCAAAGAGTTGGACACAACTGAGCGACTTACTTTCTTCCTTTCTTCCCTTAGTGAAAATCATTGTATTTATTTTTTAAAAACCTAAGATATTTATATGACATATGCACAAAAATCAATGTGGTTTTTACAATTTTCAGGCTATCCCCTTAAAGGGTAGTGGTAGATGCTACTTCTCTTTCTACCTCACTCTGGGATACAAAATTGATGGTTGGTGAGTCACTGGACAGTTAGGACAAGGACAACATGCTAAGGGCAGTAGAACAATGAGACAAAAGAAACATGAGTTTCAAACCACATGCAGTCACCATACTTTCCCAGCACCAATCTAAACCATGCCAGTGTTCCAACTAATAAACTGCTGCTGCTGCTGCTGCTAAGTCGCTTCAGACGTGTCCCCATAGACAGCAGCCCACCAGGCTCCACTGTCCCTGGGATTCTCCAGGCAAGAACACTGGAGTGGGTTGCCATTTCCTTCTCCAAGGCATGAAAGTGAAAAGTGAAAGTCATTCAGTCATGTCCGACTCTTAGTGACCCCATGGACTGCAGCCTACCAGGCTCCTCCCTCCATGGGATTTTCCAGGCAAGAGTACTGGAGTCGGGTGCCATTGCCTTCTCCAACTAATAAACTACCACCCATCAAATGCATTTAAATGAAGTACTGTATTCAATACTTTGTACAATGCTCCAATACTTTGGCCACCTGATGTGAAGACCCAACTCACTGGAAAAGACCCTGATGCTGCAAAAGACTGAAGGCAAAAGGAGAAGAGGGCGGCAAAGGATGAGATGGTTGGATAGCATCACCAACTCAATGGACACAAGTCTGAGCAAACTCGGGGAGATAGTGAAGGACAGGGAAGTCTGGCACAATGCAGTTCATGGGATCACAAAGAGTCAGACACGACTTAGCAACTAAACAACAACTGTATCCAAAGCAACTGGCAAGGTGCAAGACAAACAGTAAACATGATGATATTAGCTATTATACTACAGTACAAATTTAGAGATTGTCTAAGAGGAAAAACTTGGAAAGCAGTATTTTCTTTAAGCTAAGAAATTTTTGAAAAAATTAATTCAACTATTTTTGTATCTTCTAGTAGATTCCAAGTAAGTGGGATAAAGTTGTATGGTAACATTAAATAGTTCAACAAGAATAAGAACTATATTTGGTAATACAATAGTAAAAGCAAAAGTATTGACAGAAGTTCTTACCATGGAAAGGTATTCATTCGTACTCTGTTCTTATAAATCAGAATTCCTCCTGACATCACCCCAATCATAATTTCATTGTTACTTTGATCCTTCAAAAAACAAACAAAAAAATGGGAAATCTAAGATAATGAGTTTTAACTGATAAAGATATAATTTTTAAATATGATTAGTTCTTTTACACAATGTGACATTATATCAAAGGCAGCAGTTAACTGTGCAATATTTATAAACCCATATGGTAACTATTACATCATAAAAATAAGACATACTTCAAATCAAATATAAATGTTGCATTATTAAAATTCATTAATATAAAGAAAAAATAATCTTCAGATTTTCCATAGTTTGTAACTGGAACTGACTCTTTGGGATAGAAAATCAAAGACTACATCTTGTAGAATGTTAAGTTAGTATCCATCTTTCCATTTCTAAAACTATTACTATCCAATCACTGTGTAAATATGGTGTTAGGATTGCAAAAGTGAATAAAACCTGGAGTTCAGAGCACAGTGAAAGGCAATTTGTAATAAAACAGTATTTCCAACATAAGGAGAAATTCTTTAACTAACATAATACGATAAAAACATCACAGGAAAACAGAGTGGGGAACAGCTGTTGGAGAGTGTGGAAGAAAATCTGAATTGTGCTTTGATGAGTGAGTTCTCATGTTGATTCAACTTGAACTGACTTGCAACTATTAACAAAGTAATTAGAATTAAAACTTTCCTCAGTTGCTAAGAAGTCTTGAAATAGTTTTGCTTAACTTGAGACCCACTCTAGTATTCTTGCCTGGGAAATTCCATGGACAGAGGAACCTGGCAGGCTATATAGTCTGTTGCTGCTGCTGCTAAGTCGCTTCAGTCATGTCTGACTCTGGGCGACCCCATAGACGGAAGCCCACCGGGTTCCCCAGTCCCTGGGATTCTCCAGGCAAGAACACTGGAGTGGGTTGCCATTTCCTTCTCCAATGCATGAAAGTGAAAAGTGAAAGTGAAGTTGCTCAGTCCTGTCCGACTCTTAGTGACCCCATGGACTGCAGCCTACCAGACTCCTCCGTCCATGGGATTTTCCAGGCAAGAGTACTGGAGTGGGCTGCCATTGTTTTTTCTGCTATACAGTCTATGGGGTCGCAAAGAGTCAGACACAATTGAGCATGCATGCAAGAGTGCTTGAGATATACTATAGGCAAACTAATATAGCAATAATGCTTTTATCCCTAGCATTCATGTGATCAGAAGACAGAACTAACTGATGAAAATATAATCAAGATTTTGTAACTGTCTCCCTAGGAAAAAAACCTCTAAAATGTAGTTTCAATAATTTCTAATTACTAGAGTAAAAACTTGTCTCCTATCGGGTCACTTCCATGTGTTTTGTATACCCATAATTACATGTTTTATTAATACTGTTCTCATCTCTTCTTAATGTCTCTCTGATGGATCATATCAAACCTAACCAAATCTAGATCAAGTCCAACTTCTCTGTGAAAACTTCATTACACCTATAGAATATACTGAATTACACCATGAATATGTGATCAGCAAAGTACAGACTGTGGGAAACAAAAGGCGAAATGGCCCAGTTCTTTAACAAAAAAATTCTATATAGTAAGGGAAGAAGGCATTAAAAGACCTTTAAAGTTATTCAGTTAAAACATAAAGCAAAATAAATTATACTATCTAGAAAGGCACACTGGGTGATAAAACCACAAAAAAAGGTAAAAGGTAGGCAGGAGCTGGGACAGGGTGTAAAGGTTTCTGGAATGGCTAGCAGAAGTCTAACGATGACCTGGGTAGTATTTACAAAGATGTCACAAAATCAGATTGATTATATTCTTTGCAGCCAAAGATGGAGAAGCTCTATACAGTTAGCAAAAACAAGAACAGGAGCTGATGGCGGCTCAGATCATGTACTCCTTATTGCCAAATTCAGACTTAAACTGAAGAAAGCAGGGAAAACCACTAAACCATTGAGGAATGACCTAAATCAAATCCCTTATGATTATACCTCCTGCATTGCTTCCCTGGTGGCTCAGATAGTAAAGCATCTGCCTGCAATGCAGGAGACCCAGGTTCGATCCCTGGGTTGGGATGATCCCCAGGAGAAGGAAACGGCAACCCACTCCAGTACTCTTGCCTGGAAAATTCCATGGACTGAGGAGGCTGGGGGGCTACAGTCCATGGGGTCGCAAAGAGTTGGACACAACTGAATGACTTCACTTTCACTTATGATTATACAATGGAAGTGAGAAATAGATTTAAGAGACTAGATCTGATAGAGTGCCTGATGAACTATGGAAACGGAGGTTCATGACACTGTACAGGAGGCAGGGATCAAAACCATCCCCAAGAAAAAGAAACACAAAAAAGCAAAATGGCTGTCTGACGAGGCCTTACAAATAGCTGTGAAAAGAAGAAAAGCAAAAAGCAAAGGAGAAAAGGAAAGATATGCCCATTTGAATGCAGAGTTCCAAAGAAGAGCAAGGAGAGATAAGAAAGCCTTCCTCAGTGATCAATGCAAAGAAACAGAGGAAAACAATAGAATGGGAAAGACTACAGATCTCTTCAAGAAAACTAGAGATAGCAAGGGAACATTTCCTGCAAAGATGGGCAAGAAAAAGGACAGAAATGGTATGGACCTAACAGAAACAGAAGATATTAAGAAGAGGTGGCAAGAACACACAGAAGAACTACACAAAAAAGACAGACTGGTTTCAAATAGGAAAAGGAATACATCAATGCTGTATGTTGTCACCCCGCTTATTTAACTTATATGCAGAGTACATCATGAGAAATGCTGGGCTGGAAGAAACACAAGCTGGAATCAAGATTGCTGGGAGAAATATCAATAACCTCAGATATGCAGATGACACCACCCTTATGGCAGAAAGTGAAGAAGAACTAAAAAGCCTCATGATGAAATTGAAAGAGGAGAGTGAAAAAGTTGGCTTAAAGCTTAACATTCAGAAACCTAAGATCATGGCATCCGGTCCCATCACTTCATGGCAAATAGATGGGGGAAACAGTGGAAACAGTGGCTCACTTTCATTTTTGGGGGCTCCAAAATCAGTGCAGATGGTGACTGCAGCCATGAAATTAAAAGACGCTTACTCCTTGGAAGGAAAGTTATGACCAACCTAGACAGCATATTAAAAAGTAGAGACATTACTTTGCCAACAAAGGTCCGTCTACTCAAGGCTATGGTTTTTCCAGTAGTCAGGTATGGATGTGAGAGTTGGACTGTGAAGAAAGCTGAGCACCGAAGAATTGATGCTTTTGAACTGTGGTGTTGGAGAAGACTCTTGAGGGCCCCTTGGACTGCAAGGAGATCCAACCAGTCCATCCTAAAGGAGATCAGTCCTGGGTGTTCATTGGAAGGACTGATGTTGAAGCTGAAACTACACTACTTTGGCCACCTGATGCGAAGAGCTAACTCATTTGAAAAGACTCTGATGCTGGGAAAGATTGAAGGCAACAGGAGAAGGGGACGACAGAGGATGAGATTGTTGGAGGCATCACCAACTCAATGGAGATGAGTTTGAGTATACTCCGGGAGTTGGTGATGGACAGGGAGGCCTGGAGTGCTGTGGTCCATGGGGTCACAAAGAGTCAGACACAACTGAGCAACTGAACTGAACTGAAGATATACATATTTGTATATGTGCTTCACTTTATAATAGGTTAAACAACAGCAATATAAACAGGATGAGATTTAGGACGACAATGAGCAGAAGCTCTAATATTCTCTACCTGCACGCCCACTATCCACTCATGCTGCCCTGCAGCCCCCCCTTTCCTGTGGAGACCACAGCTCTACACACTCTACACTCAGTAGCCAGAACCACTTAACCATTCCAGCCTCTCTGCTGTCACATGTTAAGAATACAATAGTAACAGAAAGCCACTAAAATTTTCCATTTAATACTTTCATCAGACCAGAGCTAAGCTCAAGTAACAAACTGCAGAAAGAAAAACTATGGATAAGGGGTGACTACTATATATTCTTAGAGATCTTTGTTTATAAATATAAAAACATATTATTTATAACCATACAATTTCTTTAATCAACAAAAACAAGGATATACTATCTCATAATTTTTCTTTTGCAATTAGCATTTTGTAGATATCTTTTCATATCTATCTATCTATCTATCTATCTATCTATCTATCTATATATACCTCTAGCTCATCAATTTTAACTGCTGCATGTGATTCCAAAATATGGATTTATCACAAAATTTTCAACATTTCTGTTGTCAGAACATTCTTTGGCACTGCCTTCTTTGGGACTGGAATGAAAACTGACTTTTTCCAGACCCGTAGCCACTGCTGTGTTTTCCAAATTTCCTGGCATATTGAGTGCAGCAATTGAAGAGCATCATCCTTTAGGATGTGAGATAGCTCAACTGCTATAAAAACAAGAGAAGCAAAAGGCAAAGGAGAAAAGGAAAGATATGCCCATTTGAATGCAGAGTTCCAAAGAATAAGAAGGACAGATAAGAAAGCCTTCCTCAATGACCAATGCAAAGAAATAGAGGAAAACAATAGAATAGGAAAGACTAGAGATCTCTTCAAGAAAACTAGATAGCAAGGGAACTTTTCATGCAAAGATGGGCAAGATAAAGGACAGAAATGGTATGGACCTAACAGAAACAGGAGATATTACAAAAAGGTGGCAAGAATACACAAAAGAACTATACAAAAAAAAATCTTCATGACCCAGATAATCAAGATGTTGTAATCACTCATCTAGAGCGAGACATCCTCGAATGTGAAGTCAAGTGGGCCTTAGGAAGCATCACTATAAACAAAGATAGTGCAGGTGATGGAATTCCAGTTGAGCTATTTCAAATCCTCAAAGATGATTCTGTGAAAGTGCTGCACTCAATATGCCAGCAAATTTGGAAAACTCAGCAGTGGCCACAGGACTGGAAAAGATCCGTTTTCATTCCAATCCCAAAGAAAGGCAATGCTGAAGAATGCTCAAAGTACCCCACAACTGCACTCATCTCACAAGCTACCAAAGTAATGCTCAAAATTCTCCAAGCCAGGCTTCAACAGTGTGTGAACCATGAACTTCTAGATGTTCAAGCTGGATTTAGAAAAGGCAGAGGAACCAGAGATCAAATTACCAACATCCGCTGGATCATCGAAAAAGCAAGAGAGTTCCAAAAAAACATCTATTTCTGTTTTATTGACTACAATAAAGCCTTTACTGTGTGGATCACAACAAACTGTGGAAAATTCTTCAAGAGATGATAATACCAGACCACCTGACCTGCCTCCTGAGAAATCTGTATGCAGATCAAGAAGTAACAGTTAGAAATGGACATGGAACAACAGACTGGTCCCAAATCAGGCAAGGAGTACATCAAGGCTGTATATTGTCACCCTGCTTATTTAACTTCTATGCAGAGCACATCATGCGAAATGCCAGGCTGGATGAAGCACAAACTGGAATCAAGTTTGCCAGGAGAAATATCAGTAACCTCAGATATGCAGATGACACCACCCTTGTGGCAGAAAGCAAAGAAGAACTAAAGAGCCTCTTGATAAAAATGAAAGAGGAGAGTGAAAAAGTTGGCTTAAAACTCAACATGCAGAAAACTAACATCATGGCATCTGGTCCCATCACTTCATGGCAAATAGATGGGGAAAGAGTGGAAACAGTGAGTGACTTTATTTTCTTGGGCTCCAAAATCACTGCAGATGGTGACTGCAGCCATGAAATTAAAAGACACTTGCTTCTTGGAAGGAAAGTTATGACCAAACTAGACTGCATATTAAAAAGCAGACATTGCTTTGCCAACAAAGGTCTGTCTAGTCAAAGCTATGGTTTTTTCAGTAGTCATGTATGGATGTGAGAGTTGGACTATAAAGAAAGCTGAATGCCAAAGAATTGATGCTTTTGAACTGTGGTGTAGGAGAAGACTCTTGAAAGTCCCTTGGACAGCACGGAGATCCAACCAGTCCATCCTAAAGGAAATCAATCCTGAATATTCATTGGAAGGATTGATCCTAAAGCTGAAACTCCAATCCTTTAGCCACCTGATGAAAAGAACAAACTCATTTGAAAAGACCCTGATGCTGGGAAAGATTGAAGGCAGGAGGAGAAGAGGATGACAGAGGATGAGATGGGTTGGATGGCATCACCAACTCATTGGACATGAGTCTGAGTAAATTCTGGGCGTTGGAAAGACAGGGAGGCCTGCCATTCTGCAGTCCATGGGGTTGCAAAGAGTCAGACACGACTGAGTGACTGAACTGAACTGACCTGATAGCTCAACTGGAACTCCATCACCTCCACTAGCTTTGTTCATAGTGATGCTTCCTAAGGCCCACTTGATTTTGCATTCCAGGATGTCGGGCTCTAGGTGAGTGATCACACAATAGTGGTTATCTGGATTGTGAAGATCTTTTTTGTAAAGTTCTTCTGTGTATTCTTGCCACTTCTTCTTAATATCTTCTGCTTCTGTTAGGTCCATACCATTTCTGTCCTTTATTGCATACATCTTTGCATGAAAAGTTTCCTTGGTATCTAGTTTTCTTGAAGAGATCTGTAGTCTTTCCCATTCTATTGTTTTCCTCTATTTCTTTGCACTGATCACTGAGGAAGGCTTTCTTCTCTCTCCTTGTTATTCTTTGGAACTCGGCATTCAAATGGGCATATCTTTCCTTTTCTCCTTTGCCTTTCACTTCTCTTCTTTTCTCAGCTATTTGTAAGGCCTCCTCAGACAACCATTTGGCCTTTTTGCGTTTCCTTTTCTTGGCGATGGTCCTGATCACTGTCTCCTGTACCATGTCACGAACCTCCGTCCACAGATCTTCAGGCACTCTGTCCATCAGATGTAATCCCCTGAATCTATTTGTCACTTCCACTGTATAATCATAAGGGATTTGATGTAGATCATACCTGAATGGTCTAGTGGTTTTCCCTACTTTCTTCAATTTAAGTCTGAAATTTGCAATAAGGAATTTATGATCTGAGCCACAGTCAGCTCCTGGTCTCGTTTTTGCTGACTGTATAGAGTTCTCCATCTTTGGCTACAAAGAATATAATAATCTGATTTTGTATTGACCATCTGGTGATGTACATGTGTAGCGTCAGTTCTCCCACATTGCAGGCAGATTCTTTAGCAGCTGAGCCACAAGGGAAGCCCAAGAATATTGGAGTGGGTAGCCTATCTCTTCTCCAGCAGACCTTCACAACCCAGGAATCGAACCAGGGTCTCCTGCATTGCAGCCAGATTTTTTACCAACTGAGCTATCAGGGAAGCCCCTCAACATCATTAGTCATTAGGAAAATACAAAGTAAAACCATGATGAGATAAAACACACTTATCAGAAAAGCTTAAAAAGAAAGAAAATAAAACGGGCAGTACCATATGCTAAAAAGGATGTAAAACTATTGGAACTTGCAAATAAGCTGGTGAGGATGCAATGAGGCCCAGATACTCTAGAAAACAATTTGGTAATTTCATATAAAGCTACATATACACTTACTGCATGACCTAGAAAGACCTCTCTGGGATTTGCAGTCTACATAAATGAGAATTTAAACACACATAGAAAGTATAAATGAATGTTTGCAGTAGGCCTATTAAAAAAAAGAAACAAAAATTACTGGAAGCAACCCAGATGTCCTTCAATGGGTGAATGGAGAAACAAACCATGGTACATCCACACAACGGAATACAATTCAGCAATAAAAGGAATAAACTATTAAAGCACAGTATCTCAGATCAATCCCAAATGCATTACTCTAATTAAAATAAGTGAAGTGCAGTGAAGTGAAAGTCATTTAGTTGTGTCCGACTCTGCAACCCCATGGACCATACATAGTCCATGGAATTCTCCAGGCCAGAATACTGGAGTGGGTAGCCTATTCCTTCTCCAGGGGATCTTCCCAACCCAGGGATCGAACCCAGGTCTCCCACATTGCAAGCAGATTCTTTACCAACTGAGCCATCAGGGAAGTCCCTAAGTAAAATAAACCAGTATCAAAAGGTTACATACTATAGTATGATTCCATTTATAAGACATTCTGGAAAAGACAAACTATGGAGTCAGGGAATAGACCAGTTGTGGCCAGAAACTGTGGGTAAGAATGAGGCTGGACTACACAGGGGGACCAGAAGTGAGGTTTTTTAGGGGCAAGGCAGGGGCTGTGGTGATAGAATTGTTCTGTATTCTGTTTGTGGCAGCGGTTACACGAATCTACATGTGTTAAAATTCATACAACTGGACACCAAGAAAAAATGCATTTACTATGTTACTTTAAGAAACAAATATTCCCATACTCCCTCCCCTCAAATCTTTTTTCCTTCCCTTTAATCCTGAAGTTGTCATTCATTCTTTACTTTTCTACAGTTCTCTTATTCATATAATCCTCTAGGCATACCAAATGTCTTCATGTTTTCAACCAAGCCATGTTCTCTCTTGATTTCAGGTCTTCCTTCATCCTGATGGTTCTATGATGGGAACTACTATCTTAGCTAAGTAATTCTTATTTCTGGCTTCAGTAAATTACTCCTAAGAAGCCTTCCCTATGCTCTGCTCCCAAGCTGGATTAGAAGTTCCTGCCATAGGATCCCCAGCATTCTGTACTTTCCCTTTCATGTCCTCAAATATTTAATTATTTGTACAGGCTCTAATTTTTTCCCCTCACTGTCTTGTGTGCTCCACAAGGGCAGAGATAACTGATGTTTTGTTCACTAAGTCATCCTCAGTGCCTATAATGTGCAAGGCATGTAACAGATGCACCACAAAGAAGGTTCTAAGCTGTTTCATATCTTGCAGATAGCTATAAATAACTTGGTTCCACTCTGATCTTTTTCCAGCCTACAGTCTAGAGGCAGAGAGAAAAGATCTTATCGTGCTTTTCAAAATAAAGTATTGTTTTATATTCAATTAAATATTGTGATATTCAATTAAAACAAGTATTTTCTTTATGTGTCCTCTCCCCTCTTCCCTTTGTCCCTTTTCGTTTCTGATGCTGCAAATTTGCCTTCATGTTCACTTAACATCTGCACATTTTTTTAAGTTCTCTATATCCATATACAATAGAAACACCTTTTCCTAGCTCATTTTTTGGGGGGTCTGTACAAAATACTTAAAATTTAAATTCCTTTAATTTAGCACTCCACATTTATGGTTTTCTGAGAAAGAGTT
Organism: Okapia johnstoni; assembly: GCA_024291935.2. Taxonomy (NCBI): domain Eukaryota; kingdom Metazoa; phylum Chordata; class Mammalia; order Artiodactyla; family Giraffidae; genus Okapia; species Okapia johnstoni. The sequence goes on along the minus strand of CM044319.1, from coordinate 46,192,682 downwards.
TGCAATGTAATAATTTAAACAAAAAAAACAACTTAAATCAATAAATAATAAAACGGGTAATTATGTATGAGATCCAGCCACGTCACTTAAGTTAAAAAAGGAATGTCTAACATTCTTTGGTGGGCTCAGTGGTAAAGAATCTGCCTGCCAATGCAGGAGATGAAGGTTCAATCCCTGGGTCAGGAAGATCCCCTGGAGAAGAAACTGGCAACCCACTCCAGTATTCTTGCCTGGGAAATCCCATGGACAGAGGAACCTGGTGGGTTACAGTCCATAGGGGTGACAAAGAGTCAGACATGACTTAGAGACTGAAGAACAACAACAAACATTCTTTGTACTTCACTGACAGCAGTCAAAGAAAGCAGATAGCAGTCTAAACTACTTTTAGAAAACTGTTCAGGACTAAAATGACTGACTTTAGTGGTCTTTTTACTGTTAACCACAGTCTAGTATACATATTTACAATTTCATTTGTTTTAAGCTGTATTATAATAAAAAAAAAAAAATTGTAACAACTTGTTACCTTTGGAGAATCATGTCCAAAAGTAATAGCCACAAAGAGAGAGGAAGGGTGAAGGGCCCATTTTAAAGAATATAAAAAGTTCAAGAGGAACTTAAACACTTTAAATCGAACCAGATGGGTTTTCAAGTCACAAATGCTCAGAATTACCAAATACAGTCATGTGAGTAAAGCAAGTCATTTGATTTTTTTAAAGGAATGACTGACACAAGTTTTGTGAAATGTAAGAACTAAGCAATCCTCCCCTCCAAGAAAATGGCCAAAAGAAGCCCTACATAAAACCATTACATGGAGTAGAACTCTGGAGTTCTCAAACTATTATCTGTCTGTGGGTCTGTGTATGTCTGTATACAAAAATAAATTCAGAACAATTATCTAAGGAAAACTTAACTCCCTTTCAGGCTAGTATCCTTATGAGGCTCAGTAGTTGTCCCAAGAAATAAACCTATTACCAATTTAACTGATGATTACCTATAATTTCACTTTTCATCAGGTATAGAGAACAGCTGTACTTCAGGTACTTCTAGAGGAATATAACCTCTTGATAAAACAATCATAAAAAGGAATCTAGGTGAAGAGGCACACAAATGAAGGACAGCCACATACATGTATGCTTATAGTGGGAGGATAACAGTCTTCTGGAAGCAGCAAATTGACACAGTGAAAAAGAAGTTAGGGTGTTATACAGGAAAAGCTAGTAATTATAAAATTTCATAGGGATGGTGTAGGGGGAAAATCAAAATATGCAAATATAATTGATTTTGTGCTTTATAAATAAAAATTTATAATGATGTCACTAGATGATGAAAATAATGTAGTAATACAGGCCTCAGTGAGGTGAAATCATCTTTTATAATAATGATTTTCATAAAAATTAAAAATACAAATAGCTACTTTTCTTGTAACAATTTTTATTTTGCAAAATAAAAATTCTAAAGGCACTGTCTCTTATGGTCAGCAAAAATTATCCTTGTAACACACTACCTTGAAGAAAAATAATATGTAAAATTTATGATTCTTCTTGTCAGGTAATGAATCTTGAGTGACTGGGTTAGTAAAATTACTTATATTCAGAGGAAATTGTCAATGCAATGTTGGTGGCACTCATTATTCCATTTGTTGCCTAATCCTATCAGGGAATTAAAAACTTTTTTTTTTACTGAATATTTATTCTTAAGTCAACAACATCAAAATGTTTTCTTCACTTACCCTTGCATAGTGGAATTCAACTCCATAGAGCTCTAAGGTACGTGCTGTGTTCAGGTAACTAAATTCTGCTTCTGCAGGAGATAAGCCTCTGTAAAAACATCACTAGGTTAAAAACTGTAACAATCACAAATATGACCAAGTTACATAAAGGTTATTCATCTAGAAAATTTTCAGCATTCTAATTAAATCTTTTACAAAATACAAAATGTACGACTATTCCTCTTAGTTATGTACAGTAACAGCTACCTTTTCTGGAGGGTACATTTTCAGTAATGCTAACTATTTTGTAGAATATGTTCTTATTTTCCAGAAACACAAGAATGGGTCAAGTTTTTAAAGTTCTCTTATAGATATTACAAAGTCACTCTCAGGCTAAAAACAAGTATTCTTCAAAATTTGGTCTATACTCTACATGTGCATTTTAATCACACAAGGTACTTCTGACATATGCAGTCTTTGGGGCGAGCTCCAGAGCAGGGTTTCTCAGGGTGTGGTGCCCAGACAGGTGTTGACTCATAACAAGGACAGAAATTAAGAGTGTCACAGCCTTTTGTAGCACTTTGGCAGAGTTATTTTACATCTGTTGCATCTAACGACAACAAAAAGTAACTGTAATTTTTAAAGCCTTTGTTTATTTCTTCATTTTGTTTTTCAAGTAATTCATTTTTATTATATTTTTCAGAAGTATTGTTCCATGAGAGACTGGGGGAAAAACTGGTCTTTCATCACAGATAGTTTCAGAAGTACTGCTCTATAGAACCCAGTATTAGAATAAAAGGGGTTCAAATCGTTTATATTTTAAGACATATTCCAGTGATTCTTCTGAATACAAGTGTGAGAACTACTACTGTAAATGCAAAGCCTTTAAAAAGGATCTATTACATATAGTTCTAACAACCTTGATTATCTGATATCAGGCTCTAGCAAAGCAAAAGCAGTAAATTAAAAATGCAAAGATAACTATTCATTAATGATACCAGAAAAGGGAATAAGCAGCTTGCCAATGTATGAACATAAAAATAGGATTCCTCAAAAAAAAAGCAGATATACTTCAGTTTTCTATAAAATTCAATTAAGTTAAATAAATACTCTACTTTTCCCCCAAGCCCCACAGTTAAACTGGTTGATTCTATTTTTTTTCTTTAAAAATCTGCAGAATCATTTCTTAAAGGCAAATAGAAATATATAACCAACACTTTGTAAAATGTACAAACATTCTCCTGACAGAAGAGGCTTTTCATTATTGACAAATTTTTTAAAAATCTGATTTATCTTCAAATCTTTGGTTCAGATATGCTACGTGTAGAACTTTTACAATAAATGGCATTTACTTTTAGAACAAAACAGCCCCCACACCTCACGAAGCCAGTCTATTAAAATTTCCAGTCATTAGTCTTATTTTAGATTAGGGGCCAGCAAACCTTTACTGGAAAGAGCTGTATAGCTAACACTTCAGGCTTTCAGGCCATAGAGGTCTCTGTTGCAACAACTCAGCTCTGCTGTTACAATGTGTAGAACAATGAGGGAATCTGTGTTCCAATGTTCATTTATGGACATGGAAAGTGAAATTTCTCAAGCTTTCACGTGCCATGAAATGTTATTCTTACGAAATGTTACTCTTCTTTTGATTTTCTTCAACCATTTCAAATGTACAAATCATTTTTATTAACATGTAGGCCACACAAAAGGCGGCAGGGGCCATAGTTTGCCAATCTGTTTTGGACATATGGGCCATTACTCAATGAAAGTAAGTTTCCTTATTACTAAGAGCTAATATTTATTCAGTGCTTACTATGTGCCAAGCACTATTCTGAGTATATTTGTATATATAAACTCATTTGATCCTTAAAATACACCAGAGGTAGATCGCTTTATCATCCCCAATTTACATATAAGGAAACAGAGAAATAAAGAGTGATTGGGCCAAGGTTATAAGATAGTAAGCTGCCTCATCAGAATTTCAAACCAGACTGAGTAAGTCTGGTTCAGACTCTTAGAATCTAGTCTTTCAGTCAATATGTAACACTGCAAAATACTCCATGAGTATTTTGAAAAGTGTGGTAAAGCAAAACTGAACTCTGAACCAATAAACAATACAACTTTCTATTCAAAGCAATAAATCTCTTCTTGAAAACTCATGTCATAGAAAATTAGACTCACAAAATATCAAAGCTGAATACTGTTAGGAATGAAAAAAGTTACTATTTCAAAAGAATGTTTTTTATTAATTTAAAATTCCATGGACAGAGGAGCCTGTTGGGCTACAGTCCATGGGGTCGCAAAGAGTTGGACACGACTGACTAACACACAGAGTCATTACCAAACAGAATGGATTCCTTTCACACAGCTAAAAACTAGGAAAGAATGCTAAGTAGATTGATCTGTATATTATGAGTACATTATTAATATTCTAAAATTCCTTTTTAAAGAACTGGCGACTTTGTAGATGCTACGTCTGTTTACATATAGCTTTATGTTTCTTAACAGATATGAAAATAAGCCTCATATATTCTATGAAATGGGCTTCGCTGATGGCTCAGCAGGTAAAGAATCTGCCTGCAATGCAGGAGACACAGGAGAGGTGGGTTCGATCCCTGGGTCAGGAAGATCCCCTGAAGAAGGAAATGGCAACCTACTATTCCTGCTGGGATAATCCCACAGACAGAGCAGCCTAGCAGGCTATAGTCCATAGGGTTGCAAAAAGTCGGACATGACTGAGCATGCATGCATTCTATGAAATAAGTGCTATTTTTAGTATAAATTACCTATATTTCTTTATAGTAATCATACTATTTTATATAATAGAAACTGTTCTATATAAAGTAAATAAAACCACATTAGAAATAATTTAAAACATTTCTCTAGAAGAGATATCATCAAGAAGTTTACTAAGCAGAAAAGTAAATAAATTCTTACATATGTTGCTGATGTAATTTTGCAATTTCTTTTTCAAAATCTTGAGGTTGATTAGGAATGAAAGAATAATCTGAGAGGTAGCCTGACAAGTTTTCTGACTGATTGTAGTCTCCAAGTTCAGCTAATAAATGGAAAAAATATTAACACTTTATAAACAAATATTCAAGTTTTATAGCCAAATCAACAATGTCATGAATTCCATTATATTTCTGGAAGTAAAATATCTGTTTCTACTGTTACCATTTAAGCAAGTTATAATGATGCATTTAACATTTTTCTAGGTCTTAAACAACTTTAGAAAAAGTCTTTCCAGGGACCAAAGTAATTGCTAATTGGATGTTTTATTATGTTTCTGTGCAGTGACTTTTTTCTTTATGGTAACACACATCTGAATAACTCATACATTAAAGGTAATGCTCTATCAACAGAAACCATGCAATCATATGCTACTTGGCCAAAAACTGGGCTGATACTTACACTGAACAGCAAATGAAGCCAAAAGAGCAGCAGTATTATAAGGACAGGGCAATCTAATAAAATAAAACAGAAAATAACACAAGGTTAAACACAATAATTTTAAAAGCACTATTATTTAAATTATATTATTCACACTGGAAGTTTCCAGGTGACTTACATGTTTAACTATTAAGTAATGAACTTATCTGATGAAAGGAATTCATGCTACATAGAGCCATCTTTCAGTACATAATCTGTTTGCAATGATCACAAACTACTAAATGCAGAATTTAAAGTATTTTTAAAGCCCATTACTAAGAATTTAAAATAGCCCACCTTCCAGTAAGAATGTCTTGTTTGATTTGCAAAAAATACTGGTACCTTGGGGAAAAAAAAGATAATTAGTATTTACTGGAATTACAAAATTTAGAGTTTTAAAAACTGTATATTTACATTAACAAATAAAACTGAAATATTTGCTTTTATAATGAACATATTAGCACATGTAAAGATATTTTAAAATAAACTTTCATAAATTCGTGAATCCAAATATTTAGAATTCTTTGATAAATAAAATTTTATACTTCAAATATTTTGTTTCCCTAGCTCCTGTTATAAAACTTTCATGATTTTTAGAATTACATGACTGAAGAAGATGAGGGAGAAATACTCTGAAGATTGGTGTTTGCCAAAAGTAGAACTGGGAAGCACAAGACACGTAGGTCAGAGACACAGAGAACTGACAGTAGCAACACACTAGAGATCAACTGAAGAAAGTCACTCTTTCTGCTGAGCCAGGAGGCCAGCGTCAAGGACACCCTGTGTTGCTCACTATAGCATCAGGCAACAAGAAGTTGCTAACTGTAGAAAAGCACTTTTTCATCTTCATTTGAGTTAAGAAAGCTCTCTTTGATCAGGGGAAAAAAGTTCCCTTCCCTACTGTTGCTCTACTATTAAAACTGCCAAGTAGCCAATTTCCTTTAAAACCAACAAAAATTTAAGTATCCTATACCAAGAACACCAAGGTTGCTCACAAGATGGCCTTGCCCTCCTGTCCCTGCTGGTGGGTACAGTCATCCTTTCATTGGGTTTATCAGTGCCTGGGTAAAGGCACCTGTGCTGCATCATGTGAGCAGAAGATAAATTTGTGTGGCTTTTAATGTTTAAACAGAGAATTAAGACTTTCATTTCACCCCACTAAAAAAACTACACCACAAAAGTCAAAATTATTTAAAATTTTAGTTGTTTGGCTATTACAGTTATTAAAGAGTTCCATGACAATATTCAAATTACCAAAGAATGTAATTAAGATTTTTCAGAGAATCAGATAAAACAGCTGATACAAATATCCTGGCTTCATATATTAATGAAGTACACAAACTCCTTGTGAGGCTTAATACTTAGTATTACAATATTACTTATGTACTCAACCCAAGACAACATATTTCTATCTGGTTTACTTGATTTCATAATTAAAAGTTAAAGATTTTAACTTTTAACTTTTTTTTGGAGGGAAACAGTCTTATAGTTAAGATTGAAATGTGTATAACCTTGATATAATACTGTAAATCCTATACAAATAACATCTATGCTTCCTGAATTTGATTTACACACTGAGCAGTAAGAACTGATGGAGTGGAAACCAGAATTAAAGTCCTAAGCTAAACCAGCCTGTGATCTTTGGCAAATTACTTAAAATTTGGTGGATGGAGACTTAGTTTCTCTATTTGTAAAAAGGAAGTAATATCACTTGCCTAGTATCTGTATCCCAGGGGCCCTAAATATGGTGATAAAAGTCCAATTTTTAAAGACAATTAAGACCTTTAAGATAGATTAATAATGACTGAGCTAAACGTAGAGACGATCTGTTTAAGTTGTAAAAATAATACAACAACATATCATGCACTAAACACCTACTATGTACTGAATATACTAAGCACTAAAAAGGTATGAAAGAAATGTCATTTGTATTGTAATGACTCCTAAGAAAATGCCATCTCTAGTTATGCCAGCACCTGTTAATACAAATGACATTTAACCTGATGAAAGGTCTGTAGCTCCTTTTTTTTTTTTTTTTTTTTTAACCACTAATCCAAAAAAGAATCTCAAGGCAAGGAGGTACAGCAGTAGACTTCCTTTTTGTGGGGCTTAAATCAGTCCTTAAAATTGAGCAACTGTGGCTAAGGGTGTCCTACCCCTACTCATGACCATAATAAGAAGGCTACCCAAGCACTAAAGTTTTAAAGGAGTCTTTTTTAACCCTGGCTGCATATTATTAATAGAATCACCTGGAAGCCAGGTCTCATTTGAGACCTATTAAATCAGAATATCTAGGAGTGTGGCCATGGTATCAGCATGTTTTAAAGCTCCCCTATGGTGATTCTAACTTGTAATTAGGGTAGAGAATCCTTGATGTATAAATGGTAATAAAATCAAAATTTGCCATTTACTCCATTTTACCAAAAAGCACCAGTTACAAGATTCTAGGACATTACATTATAAAGGATTTTTAAAATAATGCATTATTTCTAGGGAAAACATATTTTAGACTGATAGACTTTAGCACAATTCCACTACTACTACCAAACGTGATTTTACTTTATTCTACTTCATGAAGATAGTTTGACTTTAATTATCAGTGAGACATTTATCCCCTGGTTATGTTTTCAACACAGGCTATAAAAGAACCAACACATCAAGCTTATTAAGAAATTTAAAGACGGTGTTTTGAGTGAAGTAAATTATGAATATAGCTACAACTGACAACATTTTAACTGCTTATGCTAACAAAGTTTTCATAAACATTAAACACATTAGAAATTCAATTAAAAATTACTGGTCTTTTATTTGTCATATACATTTAAAAACTAATTACATAAACACATATTATGGAATACTTTGTTATTTGATCTCAAGTTACATCTACCAGTAAAAAATGCATTTTAAAATGCTTTATAATTTCCAATTTTCAGTAATTCAGAGCAGTTTCCTTGAAGTTCATCCAAAATTTGGGAAAGTTTTATTATACTGAGAACTATTTATTAAGACAAAAGATCCTATTATTTTAATTATTTAACAACAAAATCTGACTGATTAAGAGTTACAATATTAAACTAAGGTTTTCATATGATACAACTTTGCCTTTCAAGATAAATTATGTTGGACATTATTTATGTCAAAGGTTAGGACTACCTAATCCTGGATCTATATTCCTGAGTTCTGTTATAAAACCGGTAACACCCTGCCCCACAACAAACACAAAGCAAAGGACTCTCAACAGTGCTTTGCTTCTCCACTTTACCAAAGTATTCTAAAGGATAATGAAAACATTAGCATCTAACAGCCTACCTACAGATAGCTTTAGGTGTGTGTGCATGCTAAATCACTTCAGTGTCTTCAGACTAATTGCAACACCATGGACTGTAGCCTGGCAGATTCCTCTATCCACAGGATTCAGATTTTTAATTTGTCACCTATCTTTTAGCTTAATTCTGAATACAGTCAATGACCTATATTCTTATATCGTGTGGAAGGTATAATACACTAACTTTTAATTCTGTCTTTAAAAACAACAACTACTAATTCTGTCTTTCAAGCAATACGTAAGGTTATCATTCAAGTTATTTTAATAATGACAGTTACCACACTGTGACTATTCCCTATGATTTCTACCTTAAACAGTTCACCTAACATTTATGTGATATCAAAATGCTTATCTGGGTCATTCTTGTGTACATTATATCAACTAGAAGGGACAACAGAATTAACTGTAAATGAAGATCAAACTTAAAATAGCCAGTGATGTGGGGATTTTCAGCCTGAATATGCTAGTGCACTCTCTGCCAGGATGCTCTACAAAGATACCTGCTGACCATCACTCCTACACACAATGGTTATACATTTAATAAATTCCATGCTCTCTTCAATGGAAGTAAAATACAGAATATGCTTTCACAAGGGAAAAAAAAAAACTAGATAACTGTCACTATGCAGAATCCCTGGAATACAACTGCACCATCATCTAATTACTACAATTAGTGACAGCAGTGCTTCTGAACCATTTTTCACAAAGTTAGTATTTATATGGCTCAGGAAGCTGCTTACGGCTGGATGAGCTGGCCCTAGGGTTACAACCTCCTAAATCTCTCCCAGCCATCCAAAAGTGGAGGAAGAAATTTATCTTAAAACATCCACAACCTATTCTGTGTGCTGGCAGGGAAGCTCAGAACTATGTCATGGTCATCTATTTTTGCCTAATTTCAAAATTTCATAAGAGCTTTGACAATATTTTCAAGTAAAAATATGCTCCATAAACCCACCTTGTATATTCTTCTTGTAACTTGTTGGGGTCACTTACAAAAAATTTGACTCTAAAGTTCAAACTGTAAGGAGATCCTCCTAGAATTAATAAAAGCAGTTCTAATTAATCAGATTATATTAATCCTTTATCTTTATAAAGTATATTTGTATAACATCAAGTAAATATGTTTGCTCACTCTTTAGCTGCTTCCTTATTGGTTTGTTTGGATCCAGCCACCTCTGAAAAATAAATAAATAAGACTGATTTGTTTTTTCCTTGAGGAACTAATACATCAATTCTTGCAAATCTATTCCATTTGAAGATTAATGCTAAAAATTGCATTTTTTGAAAAGGTCTACTAGGTGAGTGGGAAAAAAAATCACTAAATTACAGACTCATATCAAATATAACAAAATTCTATAAGAAAGTACTGAATATATTTGTGATTTAAAATTTTGATTTAAATCTCTCATTAGGTTATACAGTGTGTAATAACCTCTATTTCAAAAGTAAAAATGCTTCATCACCACAATATGAAGTGATTCTGTCAAGTATTAACAGTCTATCAATTTTTAAAAATTCTCTTTATCTCTCATAAAAATATGCTTGGCTTTATGCTCTCATTCAGACAAAATTTACACATCATGAAAATCTACTCTTACGAAAAAAAATTTAACTCCTTCTCTATTCCTCAAAAAAGAATATAAAATACTCCCCCCAAAAACATCCCACACTAATTTTTTAAGAGACAATGTTTAGGGAAAGACTGCTTTTTTGTATGTGAAAACTTTAAGTAGTCTAGACACTTCTGAATGCCACTTAAGCTCTATTTCAGGAAAACTATAAATTCAGAAAACAGCCAATGTTTCAGTTAAAAAAAATTAAACAACTCAAAATGATGTCATAGATGTGGCAGTATTTTCAAAGCACTACACAAATATAAGCTTATATATTGTTACTTATAAACTTTCCTACTACCACCCACAGTTGATCCAATAAAGTGCACACAAATAGATATTAGAAACAAGTGACTGAAAGTAATCCATGAGTCTTTCCTTTCCACTGTCCATAATATCCAGCATAGCAAATCCAACTAATTCTACCTCCAAATCATCCCTAGAATTTAACAATTCTTCTCCACCTACTCTGCCACCATCCTTTAGCCTCTTAATAATCGTAGTCTGTCTCTTCTCTTACTCTCATCCTTCATCCTCCAGAAGCTAGTCCTTTTTTTTTTCCTTTTTGGGTCTTAGTTGTGGCACTTGGGATTTTTGACCTTCGTTGTGGCATGCAGGATCTTTAGTTGTGGTATGCAAACTCGTAGTTGTGGCATGTGGGATCTAATTTACCAAGGATTGAACCCAGGCCTCCTGCTTTGGGAGCTTAGCCCTTAGATCACCAGAGAAGTCCCTAGAGTAGTCTTTTAAAAGTGTCACTCCTTTGCTTGACATCTCTTGATAACTTCTAAATGTAAGATCCAAAGGCCTTACTATGGCTTACATGGTCTCTCCTTACCTCTTCTTTTTTTGTTTCTTTAATGTTTTATTTGCCTCAGTTAATTTAAAAAATGTGTATTTCAAAGAGGCAATTCTAGACTCCTGATAAGTTTTAGAAGTCTTACAATACCAGTCAAAATAGGTGTCCAGTTCAGATTTGACAATTCCAGATCTGTGGCTGTCAATTTTTTTTTTACATATCCACATATCTATTCTCTTTTAGATTCTTTTCCCAAATAAGCCAGTGCAGAGTATTGAGTAGAGTTCCCCTGCTATACAGGAGGTCCTTATTGGTTAATTATTTTATATACTGTAGCATGTATATGTCAGTCCCAATCTCCCAATTTATCCCTCTTCCCTCCCTGCCCTGTAACTCTTAAGTTTGTTTTCTACATCTGTGACTCTATTTCTGTTTTGTAGATAAGTTCCTTTGTATCCTTTTTTTAGATTTCACATTTAAGTGATGTATTTGTCTCCTTAACTACTTCCACCTCAGTTTTCCGAACTTCAGTCATAATGGCCTCCTTTTTGTTTCTCCAAGATGCCGTCTTGGGGCCTCAATTCCAAGCATCCTTCTGCAAAGAATGTCCTTTTCCAGCTTTTACCATGGTTGACGTCTTTCGTTATCTGTCTCAACTTAAATTTCACTTCATTAGAAAGGCCTTCATTGACCGCCCTATCAAAAGTATGTCACAAAGCTCCTATCTACTTAGTTATTTTCCTTCTGGTAAGGAACATTAAATTCCTTCGTAACATTTTAATTGCAATGTGTTTGTTTTGCTTTTTATTGCCTATCTCCTTTCGTAGATTATGAACTCCTTAAGGTAAGGAATAATATCTGATTTATTCAAAGCTGAAGGGTCAGTACCCAACACAGAATATAGCATATAACATCTACTAAAATAATCTGGTGAAGGGCTAACTAACCCTGTTGAATGACTCAGCAGTTTCTATTTCTGTGCCAATAATCAGATGGTTTTATCCCTACTTAACACATCTGTTCCCCCTACGTATTCACCCATTTATCCACAGTCTCACTCATGTATTTATTAATCTAGTGATCTTTTTCCTGCATATTTTCCAGAAAAAAAGCATAAATTATATTTATTTTACTGTCTAAAATCAAAATTTGGGACCATTTAATTCCCCATAGCCTGCCTTCCTCACTCAGTTCCCCTTCAAAACATTCTGATATCATAGATGCACACGTTTAAATATACAAGATGTGTGAGGCTGGCACAGCTTAGAGGAGTACACTAACAAGCACTGGGAAATGTCACAGGTTTCCTCAGTGATGGGAGGTATACTCTTGACTTAAACCATGAAGATGGAGCAAGATGAACTTGAGGGTGATGGGGTAAACTTCACTCACTCCACCCCAAAAATTCAGTTCAGATTCTAACTAGCAATTGTTAGTGAAATCTTCATAACACTGAATATTCCTTATCCTGAACATACTATTTCTTCATTTACTCATGTCATCTATTATCTCTTCCTGTTAAATTTTATGGTTTTCTTCCTGTAAGTTTTGATACCTCTAATATCAAGTTTATTCATAGATATTTAATGGATTTGGGTTTTCAAAAGCAAATCTATTTAATTTGCTATTTTGTTGGATTATGTTCCCTAATCAGTACACAGAAAGTGATTGACACTTGTTTGTTCAGTTTTAAGTCCTACTAGTTGTAAAAAGTTTTCCAAATGATTCATTTGGACTCTCAAGGCAGATTAATTATATTGCTAAGAAGATATGAGTTCTCTGCACCTTCATCCCAAACATACAAACGTATTTATTCCACAGGGAACAGTACACGCTGCCTGAGAGGTTAAGAGCCTAGTTGTTTCATATAGTTTCTCAGTGAAATGTTTGACAAAGTGTACTGCATCACCCTGAAAACTCTCCCACCTCCACCATATTTCTCTCCTATATTGTCTTTTTGATTCCCTCTATTTGATTCTTCCACTAACCCTTGTAAGCACAGAATCTAGGAAGTCCTTAAAATTTCTTGTCTGCTCATGGCACTCATTTTTATTCTGCGTGTATGTACAATACTTGACATGAGAAAGCAACCAAAATCAGGCAGAAGAAATAGCACCCAAGTTTAATCTTGAAAAACAGAAAAACTGCAATGGGCGAGATTTATACATTTGCAGTTTTTTCCCTGAGGGCAACCTCAAATCCAGCACAAGGTAGGGGACAGTCTCACTAACCTGAGGTGTCAATGGACAGAGTTCAGGCGGAGGAAATCCTTGAGGAGGAAATCCTGACAGACAGGAAGCAGTAGAAGGGTTTAACTCAAGTTTGGATATAAAAGCCATCACAACTGTGGTTGACGATTCAGCTTTTGCATGCACAGGAATATCCCAAAACCCCAGGAAAAAGAAGCAGTTGGAAATATAAGGAAATGATATTCATTTCCGTTAATTGAGATAACTGTTTACCCAAAGGGAAGCAGAATATGGATGTGGGTCCAGCTAGACCGCACTCATTCTCCATTCACAGTCCAAGTCGTACAGGGCCTCACTACCAACCTCTTTCTACCACCCTGAGAGGTTCCCCGTGTCCTTTTGCAATCAGCCCCTCAAGCCCCCAGGCAATCATTGATCTGCTTTCAGTCACTACGGACGAGTTTTGCTTGCTCTACAATTTACTATAAATAGAATAAAAGAGTATATACCATATAGTATTCCACTATGTAAAAACATAACAATTATTTTTCATCTATTCACTTGCTGACAGATGCTGAAGTTAATTCAGGAATGAGCTATTATGAATAAAGCTACTATGATCATTTGTGTACAAAGTTTCACAGAACGTGTTTTCATTTCTCCTGGATAAATACCCCAAAGGTAGGATTGCTTGGAGATATGTATTAAACCTATGTTTAAGTTTATAAGAAACTGCCAAACTATACTCTCCAAAGTGGCTGTATCCTTTTAAAGTCCTACCAGCAATTCTTAACAGTGGCTCCACATCCTAGCCAAAACCTGGTACTGTGAGACTCTCATCTTTCAACTATTCCAATGGATGTGCAGTGACATATCACTGTGCTTTTACTTTACAGTTCCCTGATGCACATGTGCTTAGTATATGTCCTTTATCACAGTGGTAATGTTCCTTTTCCAAGTTTGCTAATAGTTTTCATTATGAATGGATGTTGGATTTTATCCTATGTAAAGTATGCCTTTGGGCTTCCCTTGTAGCTCAGTTGATAAAGAACCTGCCTGCAATGCAGGAGACCCGGGTTCAATCCCTGGGCTGGGAAGATCCCCTGAAGAAGGAAATGGCAACCCACTACAGTACTCTTGCCTGGAGAATCCTGTAGACAGAGGAGCCTGGCAGGCTGCACAGTCCATGGAGTCACAACAGTCGGACACAATTTAGCAACTAAACCACCCAATTATGCCTTAATTATACTGTTTTTTTTTAAAAAAACAAACCCAGCAGCTAAAAGCATACTTAATGGCAAGACACTGAGTACTTTCCTCCTATGACAGAGAACAGGCCAGGCAGTTTGTTCCCATCACCTCTATTCATCAGTATCCTCATAGTCTCAGCTTTCATGTAATAAAGAATGAAAAAATAATGGGCAAAAAAAAAAAAATAAAGACTGGGAAGGAAGAAATAAAACTGTTGCTATTCACATATGACATGATTTACACAGAAAATTCTAAGGAATCAATGAAAAAAAAAAAGATACCAGAAGTAATAAGTGAATTTAGGAAGGCCTTAAGATACCAGATTGATACAGAATCAAGTGTATATCCTGGTTTCTTTCTTGAATACAGAGTTGGTTAAAAATTTTTAAATAAATGTAATTGACCATATGTTTACATGACAATCTCTGTAGAAAATTTTGGGGAATTTACAAAAAGTGACTAGAATTAATAAGTGAGTTTAGGAAGGTTGCACAATAAGAAATAAACCATTTCAATAAGTAATTGGTAACTGAAAAAGAAAAATCAACAATACCATTTGGATGGTTCTTCTATCTACTTGCTAAAAACAGAATTTGAGATATCAAACTCTCTGAATTTACTCTTTCCCTCATGAACCCTTCTGACTTTATCTCCTAAATATCTTGAGCACTTACCCATCCATTACCACAGCCAATCTAGTAACTTGATTACTGCAACAATCTCCCAGCTGTCTCTAGTTCTCAGTTTTACTTGCCACTGGCTATACTGCAACCAGAGTGATACGTCTAAAATACAAGTTTCATGATGCTTATGTAAATAAATCCTTAGGCCAGTACAATCTTACCTCACATCAAAAGCACTTGATGTTCTATTGTACTACTCATATCTTATCTTTGACCAATCTTCTCTTCTGGCTCTATAGCCCAGCCATAGGTGTTAAGATTTTTTTCAATTCCTCAAATGCAACAGTCCTCTCTCTTCACTGTGGAACTTTGTATATGCTACTGATTCTCTCTGAAATACTTCTCTGCACCCCAGATCCCTCTGCTATTCCCCCAACAAATGAAACCAGGACAGAAGAAAAACAAAGATCTACCATTTGCCAGACTACTGAAGAGGCTTATACAAAAGGTAATAAGAGCTGAATTGAGGTACACAGTAGAAACAGATGGAATGTGAGAGAAATACTGTAAGAACATGACAGAAAATAAAAGCAAGCATTTCAGCAACCATGTTGTACTAAAACGTGGCGTGTCGAAATAAGTCATCCTCAATGTGACTGCTATATTTCCTCAAACTGGATAAAATAATTCAAGAATACTGAATTATGGTAAAATTAACTCAAATATTAGACTAAATTATTTTCTACGAATCATTTCTTACTTAATTAACAGCCCACTGGGTTACAGCAATGGTCTTCAAAATGTGGTCTCTAGAACTAGCAGCATTAGCATTATAGGGGAATTTGTTTGAAGTGTGAATTACTGAGCTCCACCCCAGACTTTTTGAATCAGAAATCCTAAGCAAAGGGTCCAGAAATCCTGAACTGTAAAAAGTCTTCATGTGTTTCTGATATAGATCCAAATTTCAAAGTCACATGGTTAGAGGATATGGAAATAGTAGTAAACCAGTAAAATATCATAACCATAACAAAACTATCACCAGAAGGATGAAACTGCAGAAAGAATAAGTTAAGAATAATCAATTTAGTCCACTCTTTGTCTCAATGAAAGGCACTATAATTCACTCTGAGGGGAAAAAAAAAGTAAATATATTACCCTTGATGCACACAAGTAATATAACCTCAAGGCTCTGATGAAATCATGCTGATAAAGGCCACCAAGGTACAACACCATTAAGTGCGTATGAAATTGAAGAAATCATGGATAATGAATTATAGCTATTTACTCATTATTTTGCCCTCTCATTCAATACATATTTACTGAACAAAATTATTATATAAGACATTATGCTAATAGCTAAAGCTGTGATAAATAGATTTTAAATGAAAGCAGAAGAAATTTCAAAATTCAAAGCTTTTCTTTAAGTAATTTTGTTTGCTGCACTGGAACTCATTGCCAGGGAAGATTCTAAAGCAAAGGATAGTCAATTATGATTCTGTATTTCCACATATAAGTCTATAATCAAATGCTAAGTGCTTTTTTAGTTTATCAATTAAATTGATATCAGTAGCTATGTGCCTAAGACAATATTAATTCTGATCCCCTAAAGTGAATATATAGTGTGTATATATGTGTGTGTGTGTATATATATATATGTAACATACATTTATACACATACATGTATAAATAACATATATAAGCTTTAAGATGAAAAAACTGTTAACTAATAAGAATTGACAACAATTCATTTTTTAGGAACATCACCAAATTCCTTTTGATCCTTTTACCCTGCTGGTAATTTTATGGCATGATCACCCCCTCTCCTCAGTATGTTCATTTTTATAAGTCTGTGTATCTATATCATTATCTCTTGGGAAGCAATACTTTTCAGTAGAGAAATAGAGGCTTTGGATTCAGATAAATATGACTTCAAATCCTTTCTTACATAGCTACTTAATTAGCTATGTAATTAAATGAGTTTTGTAAACCTCAGTTTTTCATCTTCAGGAAAATTTTAATAACAGTTTCATAAGATTATTGTGAGAATTTGGTTTACTAACAAGTCCACAATAGATGTTTCATGAACGTTATGCCCTTACTCCTTCTCATTTTAAAAATGGTATTTTTCTCCTTCAGTCCGTTAATTATCCTTGATACACTTCATACTGACAATCAGAAATGGGACAACAATGAGATTTGTGCTCTAAAGGCTCCTCCGCAGACATGTTTTCCCATCACAACGATTCTTCTGAATATTTAAATACTAATGTTGTGGTGCTGTGAAGAGACCTGCAGGGGGAGTTGGAGAGTCAAGTCTAATTTTATCAACACCAGCATGTAGCTTGCACTTTCGGGCTTCCCTGGTGGCTCAGACAATAAAGAATCTGCCTGAAATGTAAGAGACCCAGGTTCAATCCCTGCGTGGGGAAGATCCGCTGGAAAAGGAAATGGCAACCCACTCCAGTAATCTGACTGAAGAATCCCATGGAGAGAGGGACCTGGTGGGCTACAGTCCGTGGGCTCGCAAAGAGTCAGACACGACTGAGCAACTAACATTCTTTTTCAGCTTGGGCTTTATCTCTTTTATGTCCTTGGATTGGGGTATTTCTCATGAAAATTAAAGGTGGTAGACAAAATAATTTGTTCTCTTCTTTGAAACTGTATGATCCTAAGCTGGGGGGGGGGGGGAGTAGAATTCTTTTGGATCATCAGGAACTGGCCCCTGGGAATGTACCTTATTTCAGAAGGAATGTTCAAGATAGAAAAGTAAAACAAACTAATAAAAAGCGTGTATGTTAATGCTCAGTCGTGTCTGACTCTTTGCGACCCCATGGATTGTAGCCCACCAGGTTCCTCTGTCCATGGAATTCTCCAGGCAAGAATATTGGAGTGGGTTGCCATTCCCTTCTCCAGGGGATCTTCCCAATCCAGGGATCAAAACTGAGTCTCCTGCACTGCAGGCAGATTCTTTACAACTGAGCCAC
This sequence comes from Okapia johnstoni, assembly GCA_024291935.2. Taxonomy (NCBI): domain Eukaryota; kingdom Metazoa; phylum Chordata; class Mammalia; order Artiodactyla; family Giraffidae; genus Okapia; species Okapia johnstoni. Next base: position 46,174,758 of record CM044319.1, on the reverse strand, counting down.
CAAGAAAATGTAGGAGACAGCAAAAAGACCAACCTAGCTCAAAATATCTCTGCTTCCTCACATTCATCCTGCAGTAATTGTTTTAGAGTAGAAATGTCTTCTTGTGTATAAATTTATGTGACAGAATTTTAACTTCCTCTAAGACATGTGGTCTCACACACAAGTCCTTCTGGAACACTTTCTTAGTGACTATGGTGGTAAGTATTGATAGTTGATCTCTTTCTCCTCTGTTTTCTAATCACTTCTTCAATCTATCTAAAGACAGGCTTATATTTAGAAAGTCTGACCTATGAGTATCTGCAAGATCAAGTAAGAATTATCTATTTTTTTAAATCTCAGTGTTGCACATTGTAATAGACACCTTTCAGGTATTTGCCTGGTTAACAATTTATCTTTCAGTGAAAGGTGGCATTACTGTCATTTCTCCTCACTTCTATTATCACATACATTTATTTATTAAGAAATAACATTGTTTCTTTCAGGCCCTTGGAACAGCCCAAGTCATCTGCTGAAGTCAAGAAAGTATGAGAAAAGTTTGTTTTTATTTCAGTTCAGTACAAAAGGATTTATTTCCACTGAGATTAACTGGATCTTGCTTTATTTCATCCACATTATCTTCATTGTTTTTCACACAAAATCAGTAAGCAAACCCAAGAAAAAGTAGTATTTAACATCTCATATTTACTTCCCACTAACCATTCATTCAGACACCCAGGACCTAACCATGAGAGCAAATGAAAACAAGAGATAAAAAGAAACTCTACTTTTCTCACAGGGTTATTCATATTTTCCAGTCCTTCTATTAATAAGGCCTTACAAACTGATTTCTAAAGCACTGATTCAGAGAACCATTTCTTCAGCCACTCCAGTATACAAAACATTTGCTTCAAAACAGTCCTTCTCCTTTACTAATCAAAAGGATATCATATTCTTTTGTGAAAAACCCCCACTGTATAACCATATAAATTTACAAAGAATTCATGATTTCTGTTATTCATCACATGGTATCTTCTATTTCTATCATGTGATCTTTCTAATAAAAAGAATCATTACTGCACTTACTAAGGAATTAGTTAACAATCTAAGGAACTTAATGCCCAAGAATTGTAGACCTTTGAAATTTTACCTCTGTCATTTGGAAGCATCTCCCGTGAACCTTTGTACTTGGAAAATTTACAGTTAACAAATGAAGAATTTTGGTCAGAAATAGCTTGCCATGAATGCCACAAAAAAACGAATTTCCTCTTAATACAGCCTGATTTATGAAAGACTCAAGATACATTAATATTTCAAGTATTTACTTCAAAATTTTAATGTTAACATTATAACTTTTATGCCCAATATTTCTCTCAAAGAAGTGTGAATTAGGTTTGCCATTCAGTTGTCTAAGACATATAAAGAAACAGGCATTTGATCAGGAGACTGACTTGTGATCATGAAAGCCTAAAGGAAATAACCTAACAGATTAAAACATCAAGAAACTGAGGTTCGGGGCTAAAGAATTACCTCTAAACATTCAAATTAAAATATTTTTAAAAACTCACTAAATCAGTGAACAATGTAAATCAGACAGGAGTCAGTATGAAGACAGAAAAATTGGAATGACAATGAAAGTCAAAAGCTTAAACTTACTGGGTTATCTGTGGAATCGTCAGTCAACTGCAAACCAAAATAGTCACGCTCAGTCAAATCAAGATGTTTGAAGACTATATCCAACAGAATTTGCCCCTGATCATGTTTCTGGAAGAAAAAAAAAAAAGGAAATCAAACTCACAGGCTATATACTTACAGATTGTTAAAACTCTTGGACTTATCTCTCATATTAGGCCTGCAACTGTTTTCATGCCAATGACTTGGTTGAGCATAAGGACTCCACACATTACACGGTAGTCAAAAAAGTCTGACTCTGGGCAAATTGGTTCAAAGAGTATATAATAAAAATGAAGATATAAGGAGAACTCTGTAAATGTCTTCTGCTTTCAGGTTATTCAGTTCAGTTGCTCAGTCATGTCCGACTCTTTGCAACCCCATGGACTGCAGCATGCCAGGCTTCCCTGTCCATTACCAACTTCTGCAGCATACTCAAACTCATGTCCATTGCGTTAGTGATGCCATGCAATGATCTCATCCGCTGTTCTCCCCTTCTCCTCCTGCCTTCAATCTTTCCCAGCATCAGGGTCTTTTCCAATGAGTCAGTTCTTCGCATTAGGTGGCCAAAGTACCGGAGCTTCGGCTCCAGCATCAGTGCTTCCGATGAACACCCAGGACTGATTTCCCTTAAGATTGATTGGTTGGATCTCCTTGCAGTCCAAGGGACTCAAGAGTCTTCTCCAACACCACAGTTCAAAAGCATCAACTCTTCGGTGCTCAGCTTTCTTTATAGTCCAGCTCTCATAGCCATACATGACTACTGGGAAACCTAACTTTGACTATACGGACCTTTGTTGGCAAAGTAATGTCTCTGCTTTTTAATATGCTATCTAGGTTGGTCATAGCTTCTCTTTCAAAAAACAAGCGTCTTTTAATTTCATGGCTGCAATCACCATCTGCAGTAATTTTGGAGCCCAAAAAAATAAAGTCAGCAACTGTTTCCACTGTTTTCCCATCTATTTGCCATGAAGTGACAGGACCGGATGCCATGATCTTAGTTTTCTGAATGTTGACCTTTAAGCCTACTTTTTCACTCTCCTCTTCGACTTTCATCAAGAGGCTCTTTAGTTCTTCTTCGGCTCCTGCCAAAAGGGTGGTGTCATCTGCGTATCTGAGGTTATTGATATTTCTCCCAGCAATCTTGATTCCAGCTTGTGCTTCATCCAGCCTGGCATTTTGCATGATGTACTCTACATAGAAGTTAAATAAGCGGGGTGACAATCTACAGCCCTGACGTACTCCTTTCCCAATATGGAACCAGTCTGTTGTTCCATGTCCAGTTCTAACTGTTGCTTCTTGACCTGTTACTACATAAACTCCTGTATATAATCCGTCTTACTGTCCTATTCTTACCTTTAAATTATGACAGGAAAGTGACATATTTGACTAAATACAACTTAAAATTTGTGTGTGTAAAATAAGTAATGTCACAAAAAGGGAAATAACAGAGAAACGATTTGTAGCAAACTGATAATATTCCAATTATACAAATATACAGGAAATTTTTAAAATATCTCATTTTTAACCTCACACCAATTTTATCATGTAGGCGTTACTACTGTTGTAGTAATATAATAGTAATTCCAACTTTCCAAAGTCCCATAGCTACTAAGCTGAGGAACAAACAGAATGATAACTCTCTAAAGAAAAGTGTAACTAATCAATAAAGAGAAACTACTAACATGTTCAGCAATAAAAGAATCAAAGTGGAAAACCATAATGACACATTATGAGCAAAAGGTAAAGTGAAACTCACTCAGTCGTGTCCAACTCTTTATGACTCCATGAACTATACAGTCCATGGAATTCTCCAGGCCAGAATTTTGGAGTGGGTAGCCCTTTCCTTTCTCCAGGGGATTTTCCCAACCCAGGGATCCTGCCCAGGTCTCCCACAATCAACCAAAAAGTAAAATACAAGCAGCAAGGTAAAAGTCACTTCATGCTGTTAACCGTGTAGACAGGTGTATCTGTCTGGAAAGCACTTTGGAAACATTAGCAGAAGCAACAGCAGATGAGAAATGTCATCAATCACCAGGTTTCTCTCCAACTCTCTAATCTGCATTCCTGATGTTGGCTGCATTAATAGGCTGTTAGTAAGATGGCCAGAGAAATTCCAAAATTAAAACCCACAGGTAACAATGTTCAAAAGGAGAATTTTCCTTGTAAAGAGCTTCCCTTCCTGTTTCAGGGCCTCATATAGTTTCATCAATGGTAGGAAGCATATGCTTCAAACAGTGCTTCACAATGAAGGTCCCTATCTGAATAACCTGTGAACATTTTCCACACTGATGCAACTCAGGTCCTCCACCCCTCTACCATGCTCTTAAAACTGGTCCAGGATGGAGAAGGGAGCATACAGTTCAGTTCAGTTGTGTCCTACTCTTTGTCACGCCAAGGACTACAGCATGCCAGTCCATCACCAACTCCTGGAGCTTGCTCAAACTCATGTCTATTGAGTCGGTGATGCCATCCAACCATCTCATCCTCTGTCGTACCCTTCTCCTCCTGCCTTCAATCTTTCCCAGCATCAGGGTCTTTTCAAATGAGTCAGCTCTTCGCATCAGGTGGCCAAAGTATTGGAGTTTCAGCATCCGTCCTTCCAATGAATATTCAGGATTGATTTCCTTTAGGGTGGACTGGTTGGATCTCCTTGCAGTCCAAGGGACGTTCAAGAGTTTTCTCCAACATCACAGTTCAAAAGCATCAATTCTTCTACGCTCAGCATTCTTTATGATACAACTCTCAGATCCATACATGATTCCCAGAAAAGCCATACCTTTGACTAGATGAACCTTTGTCACCAGAGTAATGTCTCTCCTTTTTAATATGATGTCTAAGTTGATCATAGTTTTTCTTCCAAGGAGCAAGAGTCTTTTAATTTAATGTCTGCAGTGATTTTAGAGCCCAAGAAAATAAAGTCTCTCACAGTTTCAACTGTTACCCCATCTATTTGTCATGAAGTGATGGGACCGGATGCCATGATCTTTGTTTTTTGAATGTTGGGTTTTAAGCCAACTTTCTCACTTTCTTCTATCACTTACAAGAGACTGTTAGTTCCTCTTCGCTGTGTGCCATAAGGGTGGTGTCATCTGCATATCTGAGGTTACTTATATTTCTCCCTGAAATCTTGATTCCAGTTTGTGCTTCATCCAGTCCGGCATTTCACAAGATGTACTCTGCATGTAAGTTAAATAAGCAGGATGACAAAACACAGCCTTGACTTAATTCTTTCCCAATTTGGAAGCAGTTCATTGTTCCATGTCTGGTTCTAACTGTTGCTTCTTGACCTGCATACAGATTTCTCAGAAGGCAGGTGAGGCGGTCAGGTATTCCCAGCTCTTGAAGAATTTTCCACAGTTTGTTGTGATCCACACACTCAAAGATTTTAGCATAGTCAATGCTGCTGCTGCTGCTGCTAAATCGCTTCAGTCGTGTCCAACTCTGTGCGACCCCATAGACGGCAGCCCACCAGGCTCTCCCGTTCCTGGGATTCTCCAGGCAAGAACACTGGAGTGGGTTGCCATTTCCTTCTCCAATGCATGAAAGTGAAAAGTGAAAGTGAAGTCGCTCAGTCATGTCTGACTCTTCGCGACCCCATGGACTGCAGCCTACCAGGCTCTTCTGTCCATGGGATTTTCCAGGCAAGAGTACTGGAGTGGGATATAGTCAATGAAGCAGATGTTTTTCTGGCATTCTCCTGCTTTTTCAATGATCCAATGGATGTTGGCAATTTGGTCTCTGGTTCCCCTGCCTTTTCTAAATCCAGCTTGAACATGCAGAAGTTTCCAGTTCATGTACTATTAAAGCCTGGCTTGGAGAATTTTGAGCATTACTTTGCTAGCATGTGAGATGAGTGCACTTGTGCAGTAGTCTGAACATTCTTTGGCATTGCCTTTCTTTGGGATTGGAATGAAAACTGACCTTTTCCAGTCCTGTGGTCAATGCTCGGTTTTCCAAAGTTGCTTGCAAACTGACTGCAGCACTTACATAAAAGCATCTTTTAGGATTTGAAATAGTTAACTGGAATTCTATCACCTCCAGTAGCTTTGTTCATAGTGATGTTTCCTAAGGCCCACTTGACTTCGCATTCCAGGATGTCCGGCTCTAGGTGAGTGATCATACCATTGTGATTATCTGGGTTGTGAAGATCTTTTTTGTATAGTTCTTCTGTGTATTCTTGCCATCTCTTCTTAATATCTTCTACTTCTGTTAGGTCCATACCGTTTCTGTCCTTTATTGTGCCCATCTTTGCATGAAATGTTTCCCTGGTATCTCTAATTTTCTTGAAGAGATCTCTAGTGTTCCCCATTCTATTTTCCTTTACTTCTCTGCATTGATCACTTAGGAAGGCTTTCTAATCTCTCCTTGCTATTCTTCAAAACTCTGCATTCAGATAGATATATCTTTCCTATTCTCCTTTGCCTTTCACTTCTCTTCTTTTCCCAGCTATTTGTAAGGCCTCCTCAGACAAACATGTGGCTTTTTTGCATTTCTTCTTCTTGGGGATGATTTTGATCATGCCTCCTGTACAATGTCACGAACCTCCATCCATAGTTCTTCAGTCTGTCTATCAGATCTAATGCCTTGAATCTATTGGTCACTTCCACTGTATAATCACAAGGGATTTGATTTAGGTCATACCTGAATGGCCTAGTGGTTTTCCCTATTTTCTTCAATTAAAGACTGAATTTTGCAATAAGGAGTTCATGATCTGAGCCACAGTCAGGTCCTTGTCTTGTTTTTGCTGACTGTATAGTGCTTCTCTATCTTTGGCTGCAAAGAATATAATCAATCTGATTTAGGTATTGACCATCTGGTGATGTCCATTTGCAGAGTCATCTCTTGTGTTGTTAGAAGAGGGCGCTTGCTATGGCCAGTGCATTCTCTTGGCAAAACTCTGTTAGCCTTTCCCCTGCTTCATTTTGTACTCCAAAGCCAAACTTGCCTGTTACTCCAGGTATCTCTTGACTTCCTACTTTTGCATTCCAGTCCTCTATGATGAAGAAGCCATCTTTTCTGGTGTTAGCTCTAGAAGGTCTTGTAGGTCTTCAGGGAACCATTCAACTTCCACTTCTACAGCATTAGTGGTTGGGGCATAGACTTGGATTACTGTAATACTGAATGGTTTGCCTTGGAAACAAAGAGAGATCATTCTGTCGTTTTTGAGACTGCATCCAAGTACTGCATTTTGGACTCTTTTGTTAACTATGATGGCTACTCCATTTCTTCTAAGGGATTCTGGCCCACAGGAGTAGATATAATGGTCATCTGAATTAAATTCACCCATTCTGGTCCACTTTAGTTCACTGATTCCTAAAATGTCAATGTTCACTCTTGAAATCTCCTGTTTGACCACTTCTAATTTACCTTGATTCAGGGACCTAACATTCCAGGTTCCTAAACAATATTGTTCTTTACAGCATCAGACTTTACTTCCATCACCAATCACATCCACAACTGGGTAGTGGATTTGCTTTGGCTCAGCCTCGTCATTCTTTCTGGAGCTATTTCTCCACTCTTCTCCAGTAGCATATTCCACACCTACCAACCTGGGGAGTTCATTTTTCAGCGTCATTATCTTTTTGCCTTTTCATACTCTTCATGGGGTTCTTAAGTTAAGAATATCAAAGTGGTTTGCCATTCCCTTCTCCAGTGGACTATGTTTTGTCAGAACTCTTCACCATGACCCATCCGTTTCAAGTGACCCTACACGCTATGGCTTATAGTTTCATTGAGGTAGACAAGGTTGTGATCCAAGTAAACAGTTTGGTTAGTTTTCTGTAATTGTGGTTAGTCTTTAAGACTAACTGAACATTATTGTTTTTAAAAAGCTAATAAGGTGAGTCTAATGCACTTGTCTAGGAAAAGATAGAGTAGATGCATTTTTCCCTATATGGCCACTTTAGTGAAATCAACAAACTACAACAAAAGGAAGATAAAAATTTTTTTAACTCTGAAGGAAAAGAACTAGCAAGCAGCAGGGCTAGGGAACTCCTTGTGTTTTCTTTCTATTTCTTTTTACTGAGGTAACATTCACACAATGCAAAACTAACCATTTATAAGTATTCACTTTTGGGAATTCCCTGGTGGTTCTGTTATTGAAAATCTGCCTGATCAGGCAGGGGACACAGGTTTGATTTCTGTTCTGCAAAGCTTCCAAATGCCATGGGACAACTAAGCCTACCCACAATAACTACTGAGCCCACAGGCTCTAGAGCCTGTGCTGTGCAATTAGAAAAGCAACCACAATAACAAGCCTGTGCACCTCAACGAAGAGTAGCCTCTGCTCACCACAACTAGAGAAAGCCTGCATGCAGCAACAAAGACCCAGTGCAGCCAAAGATAAACAAACAAGTAAATAAATAAATTACAAATAAATAAAAGTGTGCAATTTGTTGCATTACTACATTCACAGTATTGTACAACCATCATTTTGACATAGTCTCAAAACATTTCTATCAACACCGAAAGAATACCATATCCATTTAACAGTATCTCTTATCCTAGCCCTGGCAACCATTCATCTGCTTTCTGTCTCTATGGATTTACTTATTGTGAATATTTCATGTAAATGGAACTGAACAATATGTGACCTTTTTTATCTGGTTCCTTTCACAAAGCACTGTTTTCAAGGTACCGTGCTGTACTACATAATCACATTTAAATCCTTCTTATGGTTAAATAATACCCCATTATATGGATACATAACAGTTTGTTTATCAGTCAATGGACATTTCGGTTGTTTCTGCCTCTGGGTACTGGCATTTTATATACAAGTATTTACAGTGGCAGATTTTATTTTGGGGGGCTCCAAAATCACTGCAATGGTGACTGCAGCCATGCAATTAAAAGACGCTTACTCCTTGGAAAGTTATGACCAACCTAGACAGCATATTAAAAAGCAGAGACATTCCTTTGCCAACAAACGTCCATCTAGTCAAGGCTATGGTTTTTCCAGTAGTCATGTATGGGTGTGAGAGTTGGACTATAAAGAAAGCTGAGCGCAAAAGAATTGATGCTTTTGAACTGTGGTATTGGAGAAGACTCTTGACAGTCCCTTGGACTGCAAGGAGATCCAACCAGTCCATCCTAAAGGAACAGTCCTGAATATTCACTGGAAGGACTGATATTGAAGCTGAAACTCCAATACTTTGGCCACCTGATGCAAAGAACTGACTCACTGGAAAAGACCCTGATGCTGGGAAAGATTGAGGGCAGGAGGAGAAGGGGACGACAGAAGATGAGATGGTTGGAAGGCATCACCGACTCAATGGATATGAGTTTGAGTCAACTCCGGAAGTTGGTGATGGACAGGGAGGCCTGGTGTGCTGCAGTGCATGGGGTCACAAAGAGTCAGACACAACTGAGCGACTGAACTGAACAAGTATCTGAGTGTCTACTTCCAACTCTTCTGGGTTCACAGGCAGAAGTGGAATCAATGGATCATATGGAAGTTCTTTTTGCCTTTTTCCGGAACCACCAAATGCTTTTTCACAGCAGCCAAACCATTTTACACTCCTACCAGCAATGCCCGAGGGCTCCAATTGCTCCTCAGCCTTGCCAACATTTTTTCTATTCTTTTGATTAAAGCCATCCTACTGGTTATGAAGTGGTACTTCACTGTGGTTTTGATCTGATTTGCATTTTTATAGTAAAATAATGTTGAGCATTTTTTTTCATGTGCTTGTTCGACATTCGTATATCTTTGGAGAAAGGTCTAATCAAGTCCTTTGCCCATTTTAAAAATTGGATTGATAATCTTTCTGTTGTTGAGTTCTTTTTATATTCTAGAAACTAGACCCTTATCAGATATATAATTTTTGAATATTTTATTCCTTCTCATAGGTGTTTTTCCACTTTCTTGATCATACACTTGTACACACAAAAGTTTTAAACTTTTGTGAAACCCAATTTATTCATTTTTTTATGCTTGTGCTTTCAGTGTCGTGTCATATATAAGTATTTATTGCTAAATCCAAGGTCATAAAGAATTATCTATATATTTTCTTCTTAAAGTTTTAAATCTTACATGTAGTTCCTTTAGCCTTTTTGAGTTTATTTTTGATTATGGTAGGCATATACCTAGGAAAGGATGAAACATCACTTTTTGCATGTGGATATCCAACTGTCCAAGCATCATTTGTTGAAGAAACTATTCTTTCCTCATTGAATACTCCTGATAACTTTGTTGAAAATCTGCTGACCACAGATACATAAGTTTATTTCTAGACTCTCAAGTTTTGTTTTTACCTCCCACATACCAAAGACTTGGTACTAGAGAATCTTACAACCCAGAAATACCAGTAGGCTGGATGGAAAGAGACCAAGTAAACCTGTTTTCTCCAGCAAATGACCAAGAAAAGGATACCTAAAGCAGGACAGAAATCTTACTGCTAATATGGACTCAAATCCTGCCAAACCCAATGGAAAACACAGCACCTGTCTCCAACAGCACCATGGAAATCAAGTAAGGAGCCTGGAGTTCTATCTACCTACTGGTACTGATGCATCAAGTGGGAAGCCTGGTCTTCTACTCTTTCCCAATCAACAGCAAGCTACAATTCATAGTTTCTCCCCAGGTGTGATATCAGCTAAAGCTGAGGTCACAGTCTAAACCTCTGACTAGTGGTAACAGGCAGTGCTCAGACTCCCTCATGGGGGTGGTGACAGCAGGCGCTGAGAGGTAAGCCTAGACTTCTACTTCCACCTCCACCCAGCTGCAGTAGCTAGCATCTGCCAAACAAAAACAAACAGGACGATCTGGGAGGGGAGGTTGCTAGAAAAAGAGAAAGTTAAATTCTGAAATAAAAATTAAAATAAGGAACCATACGTAAAACTGATCAAAATTAAAGGAGCAAAGGTTTAAAACTCATAGTATGGAATACATGTATAATTTTGAGTAACGTCTCTAGATAAAACACACACACACACACAAACTACACCAAAACAGTAATGCAAAGGATTTGGAAACTAGATTTTCATTAGAACCACAACTGAAAAAAGCAGGCCAGGACCTGTTTACTACCAGGTTAACTCTCTGCTACAAAGAAGATTAAATATAATCCACAATCTCATAATATGTTGCCCCAAATGTCCAGGATACTAACTAAACTCAGTAATCATAACCAGGAACATTGCAACAAAATGAGAAAAAATATCAACAGATGCCAACACTGACATGACTCAGATGTTGGAATTATCTAACAAGTGTTCTGAAGTAGCTATCATAAAAATGTTGCAATGAGCCGTTACAATGTTGTTTAAAAAATAGAACATTTCCACAAAGAAACATAAGATAAAAGAACCATATGGAAATGATAAAACTAAAGAATACAGTAATGAAATAAAAACTGACTGGATGTGCTCAATAGAAGAAGGAAGATGAGAAAGAAAATAATCAATGAATTTCAAGACAAATCGATTAAAAATTACTTAATCTAAACAACACAGAGAAGATAGACTTAAAAAAAAAAAAAGACCACACCCTCAGAGACCTATGGGACAAGAAGAAAAGATATAACAGTCATGGCACTAGAGTACTTAGAAGAGAAAGAGCTTCAGGATGATAAAATATTTGAGAAGAAATTCACTAAAATTATCACAAATTTGGCAAAAAGTAAAAACATGGATCTAAGAATCCAAGTGAGGGTTTCCCTGGTGGTTCATTGGTGAAGAATATACCTGCCAATGAAGGAGACACAGTTTCAATCCCTGATCCAGGAAGATCCCACATACCGTGGAGCAGCTAAGCACAGGCACTGCAAATACTGAGCCTGTGCTCTAGAGCCCAGGAGCCACAACTACTGAGCAAATGTGCCACAGCTACTGAATCCTGTGAGCCCTAGAGCCTGTGCTCTGCAGCTAGAGAAGCCACCACAATGAGAAGCCTGCTCACTGCAACTAGAGAGTAGTCCCTGCTCACCACATCTCGGGAAAAGCCCCGTGCAGCAGTGAAGACCTGGCACAGCCAAATAAATAAAATTATATACATAAAAAAAATACAAGTGAACTTCAATCAAATTGAATCCAAACAAATCTACCCAAGACACATCATGATCAAACTACTGAAAACAAAATGAAGAGTAAAAATCTTTAAGGCAGTAAGAATTTACCTATAGGGAATGACAGCTCAATTAGAATAGGTTTATTATCTGTAACTGTAAGACCAGAAAAAATGGCACAACATGCTCTAGGTACTGAAAGAGAAGAACTATCAACCCAGAATTCGTTATTAAGAGAAAATATTGCACAGCAAAGAAGAGTAACTGAAGAAAGTAGGGAAAATCCCTAGGCCATTCAGGTATGACCTAAATCAAATACCTTAGGATTATACAGTGAAGGTGAATTAACTCAAGGGATTAGATCTGGTAGACAGAATACCTGAAGAACTATGGACAGAAGTTTGCAACGCTGTACAGGAGGCAATGACCAAAACCATCCCAAAGGGAAGAAATGCAACAAGGCAGAGTGGTTGTCTGAGGAGGCTTTACAAATAGCTGAGGAAAGAAGAGAAGTGAAAGGCAGGGGAGAAAGGGAAAGATATACCCAACTGAATGCAGAGTTCTAGACAATAGCAAGGAGAGAGAAGGCCTTCTTAAATGAACAATGCAAAGATACAGAGGAAAACAACAGAATGGGAAAGACTAGAGATCTCTTCAAGAAAACTGAGGATATCAAGGAAACATTTCATGCAAGGATGGTCATAAGAAAGGACAGAAACTGTAAGGGTCAAACAGAAGCAGAAGAGATTGAGAGGAGATGGCATAACACACAAAAGAATTATACAAAAAAATGTCCTAATGATAGGATAACTATGATGGTGTGGCCACTCACCTAGAGTCAGACATCCTGGAGTGTGAAGTCAAGTGGGTCTTAGGAAGCATTAGGACAAACAAAGCTAGTGGAGGTGACAGAATTCCAGCTGAGCTATTTTAAATCCTAAAAGATGATGTTAAAGTGCTGTAACTCAATATGTCAGCAAATCTGGAAAACTCAACAGTAGCTACAGGACTGGAAAGGTCAGTTTTCATTCCAACCCAAAACAAGGGCAATGCCAAAGAATGTTCAAACTACCGTACAGTTGCGCTCATTTCATATCCTAGTAAGGTTATGCTCAAAATCCTTCAAGCTCAGGTTCAGCAGTATGTGAACCAAGAACTTCCAGATATACAAAACTGGTATTGAAGCTGGGTTTTCAACAGGCAGAGTAACAGGAGATCAAATTGCCAACATTCACCGGATCATGGAGAAAGCAAGAGAATTTCAGAAAAATATCTACTTTTGTTTCATTGGCTAAAGCCTTTGACTGAGTGGATCACAACAAATTGTGGAAAATTCTTAAAGAGATGGGAACACCAGACCACCTGACCTGCCTCCTGTGAAACCCGTATGCAGGTCAAGAAGCAATAGTTAGAATTGGACATGGAACAACTGACTGGTTCAAAATTGGGAAAGGAGTATGACAAAGCTGTATATTGTTACCCTGCTTATTTAACTTATTTGCAAGAATACATCATGCAAAAAGGCAGACTGGATGAATCACAAGCTAGAATCAAGACACCCAGGAGCAGTATCAACAACCTCAGATATGTAGATGATACCACTCTAATGGCAGAAAGTAAAGAGGAACTAAAGAGCCTCTTGATGAGGGTGAAATGGGAGAGTAAAAACACTGGCTTGAATCTTAGCATTAAAAAAGCAAAGATCACGGCATCCAGGCCCATCACTCTATGGCAAATAGAAGGGGAAAAAGTAGAAGCAGTGACAGATTTTATTTTCTTGGGCTCCAAAGCCATTGCGGATGGTGACTGCACCATGAAATTAAAAGACGCTTGTTCCCTGGAAGAAAAGCTATGACTAACCTAGACAGCGTATTAAAAAGCAGAGAGACCACATTCCCAACAAATGTCTGAATAGGCAAAGCTATGGTTTTTCCAGTAGTCATGTACGGATGTGAGAGCTGGACCATAAAGAAGGCTGAGCGCCAAAGAATTGATGCTTTCAAATTGTGCTGGAGAAGACTCCTGAGAGTCCTGTGGACTATAAGGAGATCAAAGCAGTCAATGATAAAGAAAATTAACCCTGAACATTCACTGGAAGGACTGATGCTGAAGCTGAAGCTCCAATACTTTGGCCACCTGATGTGAAGAGCAGACTCACTGGAAAAGACCCTGATACTGAGAAAGACTGAAGGAAAAAGGAGAAGAGGGCAGCAAGAGGATGAGATGGGTTAGATAGCATCTCTGACTCAATGGACATGAATTTAAGCAAACTCCAGGAGACAGTGTAGGAGAGGAGCCTGGTATGTTGCAGTCCATGGGGTTGCAGAGTCAGACAGGACTTAGCAACTGAACAATAAATGAAGGGTAAATAATGACATTCTCAGGAAAAACAAAAAGTTAAAGGAATTTATCACCAATAGAGTACTACTAAAAGAATGCCTAAAAGAAGCTCTCTAGCCAGAAAGGAAATAATAACATGAAGAAACGCAGAAAAACAGAACAGAAAAGCAATGACTAGGAGAAACTGAGAAATACATAAAAGCCTATCCTCTTCAGTATTAAATTATGTTTGATGGTTAAAGCAGAACATTTAACTTTATCTGATAAGCTCCCAAATGTACAGAAAAAAAATCAAGACAATGGATCATCAAAAAAAGCAAGAGAGTTCCAGAAAAACATCTATTTCTCCTTTATCGACTACACCAAAGCCTTTGACTGTGTGGATCACAATAAACTGTGAAAATTCTGAAAGAGATGGGAATACCAGACCACCTGACCTGCCTCTTGAGAAACCTGTATGCAGGACGGGAAGCAACAGGTAGAAATGCACATGGAACAACAGACTGGTTCCAAATAGGAAAAGGAGTACGTCAAGGCTGTATACTGTCACTCTGCTTATTTAACTTTTATGCAGAGTACATCATGAGAAACGGTGGGCTGGAGGAAGCACAAGCTGGAATCAAGATTGCTGGGAGAAGTATCAATAACATCAGATATGCAGATGACACCACCCTTATGGCAGAAAGTGAAAAAGAACTAAAGAGCCTCTTGATTAAGTCAAAGAGGACAGTAAAAAAGTTGGCTTAAAGCTCAACATTCAGAAAACTACGATCATGGCATCCGGTCCCATCACTTCATGGGAAACAGTAGAAACAGTGTCAGACTTTATTTTGGGGGGCTCCAAAATCACTGCAGATGGTGACTGCAGCCATGAAATTAAAAGACTCTTACTCCTTGGAAGGAAAGTTATGACCAACCCAGACAGCATATTAAAAAGCAGAGACATTACCTTGTCAACAAAGGTCCATCTAGTCAAGGCTATGGTTTTTACAGTGGTCATGTATGGATGTGAGAGTTGGACTATAAAGAAAGCTGAGTGCAGAATAATTGATGCTTTTGAACTGTGGTGTTAGAGAAGACTCTTGAGAGTCCCTTGGACTGCAAGGAGATCCAACCAGTCCATCCTAAAGGAGATCAGTCCTGGGTGTTCATTGGAAGGACTAATGTTGAAGCTGAAACTCCAGTATTTTGGCCACCTGATGCGAAGAGCTGACCCATTTGAAAAGACCCTGATGTTGGGAAAGATTGAAGGCAGGAGGAGAAGGGGATGACAGAGGATGAAATGGTTGGATGGCATCACTGACTCAATGGACATGAGTTTGGGTAGACTCCAGGAGTTGGTGATGGACAGGGAGGCCTGGCGTGCTGCTGTGGTTCATGGGGTCGCAAAGAGTCGGACACGACTGAGCGACTGAACTGAACTGAACATAGTCTAAATACACTAATTAAAAGGCAGAAATTTTATATTATAGTATAGTTGATTTACAATGTTATGTTAATTTCTTATGTATTTATTTAATATTGTTTTCCATTATGGCCTATCACAGGATGTTGAACGTAGCTCTTTGTGCTATATGGTAGGACCTTGTTTATTCTAAAAGGCAGAGATTGACAAAGTATGGAAAAAACCATAATCCAACTACATACTACCTAAAAGAAATTTACTTCAAATATAGTATCAATAATATATATGTAAGCAAAAGGATAGAAAATTTCAAATACTGTTTGTTTTGTTTCTTATCCCTTTGAAAGCAAAGGGATAAGAAAGAGATATATCTTATAAACATTAATTTTAAAAAGTAGGTTTGAGAGAAAGTAACTTTACCAAGGGGAAAAAGGACATTAAAAAATATTTCTACACAAAAGAATATAGTTGGAAAATTAATGAAACAAAAATTAAAAGAATCGAAGAAAATTAGAAAATACTAAAGGCAAAAGTATAACTAAAGATGTCAACAATTAAGTAATTGCTAGAATTATTAAATAGAAAATTAGCAAAAACATAGAAGAACTCAATGATACATCAACTAACAGGATCTGACTAACATTTAAAGGGCACTCTACTCAACAACAGAATACCCATTCTCTTCAAGCGTCTATGGTCATAAAACAAACCTTATCAAACTGAAAACTGGTATCATACAGAGCATGTTCTATAATCCTAATTAATTGAAAATAGAAAACTGTAACAGAGAGATAAGAAGAAAAATTTAGAAACTAATCACCAGGGGCAGGGGCGCGCGGGGGACACAGTTCCAAATAATCTATAGGATAAAGAAGATTTAGGAAAATTTAAAAAAAAACGGGAAAGATCTCACACATCAGTAGTCTAAGCTCCCTCCTAATAAAAACCAGAAAAAGAGCAAAATAAACAGAAGGAAGGGAGCAATACAGCTAAGAGCAGAAATCTATAGGAAAACTGGATTGCTCCATTCAAAGGAAGGAAACTGAACCCCTATAAAACACAAAAACTGAACTCCAAATGAACCAAGCCCTAAAATTAATAGCTAGAACTATAAAAGTCTTAGAGAAAAAATATCTTTGTGATCATAGACCAGGGAATGATATTTTAGATATGATACCAAAAGCACATGTGATAAAGGAAAAAAGGATAAATTAGAATTCATCAAAGAGTAAAACTTGTGCTTTGAAGGATACCATCATGTTTTGGCAAGTGGGAAAAAGACAATAAATGACCAATAATTATATGGAAAAATCATACAAATATAAATAACAAAAACATCAAAATGAAGTGGTGATAGTGAACATTCTTGTTTCCAGTTTACAGGCAGAAATTTTCAGTATTTCATTTCTAAGTATGATGTTTGCCTTAGGGTATTTGTAAATACTCTTCAGAAGTTAACAAATTCTTCTCTATTTCCACTGCACTAAGTTTTTGTTTGTTTTTAATACACTGAAGAAAAGATTATATGGTTTTTCTCCTTTATTTTACATCTCACATTCTTTGAACAAACCCAACCTGATATTAACACATTTATATGAGTGCGTGTGTGTGTATTATAGATATAATTTGCCAATAATCTGTTTGGAAATTTTATAATTCTTGTTCATGAAAAACTGGTCTATAATATTCCTTTTTTGTATAATGATATTATTAGCTGTTAGTATGAAGGTTATGCCGGTATCATAAAATGAGTTATGCATCCTCCTATTCTCTGGAAGAGCTGTGAGAATAATATTATTTTCAAATGTTTGAAAAATTCATCAGTAGAAGAAAAAGTCACAAAGAGATACTACAACACTAGCATCAGAATGACCAAAAAATGTTAAATACCAAGCATTGATGAGGATGTAGAACAAATGTAAATCTCATAAGCTGCTGGTAAAAATGTACATACATATAAGCAATTCAGAAAACTGTTTCATAACACTCGAGTCAGCATTTCTACCCTTAGATATCTGTTCAACAGAACTATATGTGTGCTCAGTCGCTTCAGTTGTATTCAATTCTGTAACCCAATGGAATGTAGCCTGCCAGTCAACTCTGTCCATGGGATTTTTCTGGCAAGAATACTGGAGTGGGTTGCCATGCCCTCCTCCAGGGGATCTTCCCATCCTAGTGATTGAACCCGCGTCTCCAGCATTGCAGGCACATTTTTTACTGCTGAGCCACTAGGGAAGTATATATTGACATATACACAAATAGACACATGTATAAGACTTGTTTAGAGCTGCAGTACTCATAGTAGCCCCAAACTATAAAGAAACCAAGGGTAAATTTGATAAATTTTTATATACTCATGCAAGAATGTCTCACTATCCATTGCTAATATGGTAAACACACCACAAAAAAATTTTTTTTAAGTATTAGTATATCTCATGCTTCAGTGGCTTGACTAAGCCTAGCTTCAGTTCTCACTTTTGGTTGCAGTTAGATGACAGCGATTAGAGTCCTTTAAGTTTGACTGGACCTGACACACAAGATGGCTCACTGGTGTGGCTGACAACTGATGTGGACTGCTGGCTCGACAATCAGCTGTGGTTGTTAACCAAAGAACCTATGAACATGGTGTCTCCATATGGGATGGACTTCTCAGAGAATGACAGCTAAGAGTCTGAGCTGAACTGTTCCAGAGTGAGTGTCCTAAGAGACCCAACTAGAAGGTGGAAGGAAGACTTCTTACTTTACTAGGCATCACAGACCAGGCAAGATTCAGGGGAGAGGGACTCTGCATGGGTGTCAGTAGCAGGAGGTGTGGAGGGAGGCCACCTTTGGAGACTAGCTACCACAAATGTAATACTATACAGCAATGAAGAAACAAAGAAATGTTTGCATTGAGCCATACATGAAACTGTTAATACTATGACCTATATAAATAACAATTATACAGTTTATTCTAATAATGTTAAAAAGACAACCAAAACTCATCTATGGTGATAGATGAAGTAGAATGGTAACTACTTTAGGCAAGGAATGCATACTAACAAGGAGAAAGTACAGCTCTCCTTCTACTGGAGTGGGTAGCCTATCCTTTCTCCAGCAGATCTTCCCAACCCAGGAATCGAACTGGGGTCTCCTGCATTGCAGGCAGATTCTTTACCAACTGAGCTATCAGGGAAGCCCCTATCCTTCTAAGATATTGGTAATATTCTTCATCTTGAGCCAATGGTCGTTTCACAAAGTACTATGCTTTGCAATTCTTATCAATCTTATGTTTATCAATTAATTTTTGGCCATGCTGTGTGGCATGTTGCCCAATCACAGGTCTTAGTTCCCCAATCACAGGTAGAACTCACGTCCCCTGCATAGGAAGCACAGAGTCTTAACCACTGGACTGCCAGGAAGTCCCAATCTTATAGTATTTAAGATTTGATTTCTATTGTATGCATACTATACCTCAAATAAAAAAGTTACTTTTGCCCCAAATGCACTATCAAAACCCTCAATGAAATACCAGCTCATACTCATTTAAATTGGTAAAAGTTTTCTGTTTAACCAAGGAAAACTAGCAAGTAAATGGTCCAATGCGAACTCTAATTTTTGATGATGCACACAAAGCTTGCAGTTTTACTCTTTGCATATTAGAAACTCCATACTTCAAAATTAATACTGGGAACATTCTACTTTCCCATTTTGCCTCATTTTAAAGTGGAACTCAAATCGATTTTTTCACAGGAAGAAGACAGATTTGCACGTTGATCTGTCTTAATTTAGCCATTTTTATTTATAGAGCATGATTAATATACAAATATACAATGCAAACTATCAACTTAGGAAGAAAATATTTGTGTATGGGGGTGCAAAGGGGATACAACTAAATGCTTTAACTCTTTCAACTTTCAAAAGTAAAAACTAACTGGCAGAAAACTGTAACTAACAGAAAATTCCTTTAAAACTTAATTTTTCACCAAAAAATATTTATTGAACACTAACTTTATAGAGTATAGTTTCTCAACCAATCTTGGCACTGTTGACAATTTTTGTCAGATAAATCTCCATGTAGGGAGTAAGGGTATGGGGGGACTGTCCTGTGTATTTTAGGATTTTAAACAGCATTCCTGGTTTCTACCCACTAGATGCCAGTAGCTCACATGGACTTTAACAACCAGGAATGTTATGACATTGCCAACTCAGTCCTATTTGAATATCCCTGCTGTAGAGGTGCATATACAGTTCTGTATATGTGCACAAAACCTCTTGCTAGAGATTACCCTTGTAAAATATAGATTACTTTCTCATTCAGTTTTAGAAAAACACTAAACCGAAAACCCTGCTCAGAAAACCCTACTCTATGAGTGATAGCAACGAGAAGTATAATACAGCTGGGATTTAACATGTATTTTGATTCTGTCCCATTGAGTATATACAATGAACAAACAGGAAAATGTGCTCTATAAATAATGGCTAATAATAGAATGTTAATGAGGCCACAGCAGTCTCTATTCCTCCCAACTGTTTCTCTGCAAGGCCAGAGACTACATGCATCTGTACCATCTTGTGTTCACATTTAAAATACAGACTCTTGAGCCCCAATGGATCTATGAAATTGAGGTGTGGGGGCAGCAATGTGAACTTTCAGTAAGTCTTCCTTAAGATCTCACCATTAAATTCTTACAAAATATAAACATGTAGGAAAAACAGCACAAGAGACTATTTATTTCCAATCTTTCATAATTACACATTTTTTTTTGGCTGCGCTGGGTCTTCCTTGAGGTGCGTGAGCTTCTCTTTGTTGTGAAGCATGGGCACTAGAGCTCAGTAGTTGTGGTGCGTGGGCTGAGTTACCCAGTGGTATGTGGGATCTTAGTTTTCTGCTCAGGGATCAAACCCACATCCCCAGGATCGGAAGGTAGATTCTTAATCACTGAACCACCAGGGAAGTTCCCATGACCACATTGGTAATACGTTTTAAATTTGTGTCACTGATCACAAATTTAAATATACAAAGAAGCAATAGAAAACTGTTCAATTGATAGCAGATGGTATGAAAAACAAAACACTAGTGTGAACAAAGTCCAGGATTCTAGCCTTAGTTCTGTCACTTAATGGCATGTATTTATGGGCAAGGCAAAAGACCCCTGGGTTTGAATTCTCTATTTATAAAAAAGAAAAAATTGCTGTACCACATTAATATTGATATAAAGAACCAAATACAGATGTGAAAGCTCTGAGGAAATAGCACAGCATCTATATGAGAGATTAGTATCACTGTACAGATATGAATTGAAAGACAGATGCCAATACAATTATCCAATGCACTACTAACTAGGATACATTAAAAAAAAAAACCTGTTTCTGCAGAAACATATCCAAAATACTATAGGAAGAGTTGTGAGCAACTGCCAAAGATAAACTTACTTTAATATACTGTAGCTAAAGAAAGATTTATCTTTAAATCTTAGTGTAGACTAATATGACATAAGCATACCAGAGGCTGCTTTTCCCACTGATTATAGCTAAGACTCCAGATAAAATTACAGAAAGCAGTTATATGAGAAATCCAAGCAGCAAATTATAGAAAGCCATATATTATAGAGAAAAAAAAATTACGGATTGAAGTATGGTGAGTTTTCTGTTACCTTTTTTTTTTAACTTTCTGTCCCTCTGCTGAGACGCCAAGGTGGCTTACACTAAAGAACAGCACAGCAGGCATGGGTAGCAAGAGAGACAAGGGAAATGCAATTTTCTGGTAAGAAGACCAGAAAAGAAGCTCTATCAACTGGGGTGGGTTGGGGGAAGGGGAGAAGGCTGTCCACTGCCCCAGTGCTAGCCCCAGTCCTGGAACTCTCCACACAAAAAGAGGAGAATACACTTTCAAGTGTACATGTAACATTCATCAAAATATGCCATAAACCTTACCAAATTTAAAATAACCTTATAAAAGCAAACATTATCAAATTCAAGAGAACTAAAGTCATATAAAGTATATTTAGGAGCCATAAAAGAATTAAATTAGAAATTAGTAAGAGAAAGATATTTGAAAAATCTTCAAGTATCTGAAAACTAATATACATGTAAACAACCCACAGAGCAAAGAGAAAGTCTTATGGGAAATTAGTAACTATTTTGAACTGAACAAATATGAAGAAAAATGACATATGACACTTTGTAGGATACAGCTGAATCAGTGCTTTAAGGTATATATAACACTAAATGCTTACATTAAAAAAAAAAAAAATCTTAAATCAATAATGTATGCTTATACCCTGGTCTGTGAAGATTCCACATGCTGCAGGGCAACTAAGCCCATACACCACAACTACTGAGCCCATGCTCCATAACAAGAAAAACTACCACAGTGATAAGCCCACACAACGCAACTAGAGAGTAGCCCCCACTCACCTTAACTAGAGAAAGCCCTTGCACAACAACTAAGATATAGCACGGCCAAAAATAAATAAATAAAAAGATATACAGACAGCAAACACACATAGAAAAAGATGTTGCACATCATATGGCATTAGGCAGATGTAAGTTAAAACAGTAAGATACCACAACACATCAATAAAACTGACAAAATCCGTAACACTGAGAACACCAAATGCTGGATGGGGAGCAACAGAAATTCTCTTTTAAGGCTTATGGGAATGCAAAATGGAACAGCCACTTTGGAAGACACTTCAGCAGTTTCTTACAAAAAGAAAGACTCTCACCATAAGATCCAGAATCATGCCCCTTGCTACCTGCCCAAAGAGAACAGAAATGTATGTCTACACAAAAACCCACACACAATGATTACAGTAGGTTTACTGACACTTGCCACAACTTGGAAGCAACAAGATCCCCCTTCAGTAGGTGAAGAGATAAACTGAGGTATTGATATATTCAAACAACAGAATGAACAATCAACAATAATAACCCAGCACTAAAAAGAAATGAGCTATCAAGCCATGAAAAGATGGAAAAAACTTGAAGCGCATATTATTAAGTGAAAGAAGTCTATCTGAAAAGGCTACATACTGTATAATTCCAAGTGTATGACATTCTGGAAAATGCAAAACTATGAAGAGGGTAAAAAGCTCAGTGGTTACAGGGCTTGTAGGAGAGGAAATGGGCTGAACAAGCAGAGCACAGAAGATTTGGGGGGCAGTGAAATTACTCTGTGTGATACTTTAAACTGGGAATACATGTCATATTACATATGCTCAAACCCACAAAATGCACAATATCAAGAGTCAACCCTAATGCAAACTATGGACTTACGGTAATAATGTGTACATCAGCATGTATACCACTCTGGTGGGGAGACTGAAAATGGGGGAAGCCACGCATGTGTGAGAGCAGGGGTATGTGGGAAATCCCTGTACTTGTTTTGCTGTGAATCTAAGACTGCTCCAAAAAAGGTGTTCTAAAAAATGTTTAAGCTTACTATAACTGTGATAACTGAACATGTGTTTACCTTTGCTCCTTCCTGAAAACCTCATTATACTGAAGGGAAAAAATAAGACAGACATGGGCTTTTTCTCAACTAGAGAAAGCCTGCAAGCAGCAACAAAGACACAGTGCAGACAAAAATAAAATAAATAAAAGTAAAAAGAAAAAGGAGGATAGACATTAAAAACATAAAAACCACAAAGACACAGCAGAGAGAAGACATCAGTTAAAGAAATATGAACAAATTTTAGAAAATGGACAGCATTAAGGAAGAGATGGTGGAGCTAAACACCAATACCAGAGAGAGAAGGATCCAACAAAAAGGAAGTCAAAGGCATGCAAAAGCTCGGAAACTGAAGGCATGCATATCAGAGAAGGCGAAAAGAAAGCAAGAGGCTAAAATCTGGAAGAAAAGTGGTAAAAAAAAAATTTGTCGGGAACTGTAACATCCCTCAATTTCAAATTTCATTTGCTAAAGCTAAGTGACTATACAATTCCCCTGAGACACTCCAAGATAAACGCAAGTGGCTGCAAACCTAGGGACACTGGGCATAGTGGATGACAGGCAGGAGTGTCATAATGGGAACCAGTGGATTTTGTGAATAATCTACATGAACCTTCAAAACAAGATGATAGCAATGGGTGACTCTAGTTATACACCAAGTGTATAGAGCAACCAAGCCAAAAAGGAGCATAACAGAAGGGTCTTAGTTTTCTCTAAGAAGGTGAATTTGATAGACTATCTGACACAAAGGACATATTAAGAGAAGATTCAGATAACTATTAAAGAGTTTGGGGTAACTAATAATATATACAGGAATCTAAGAGGAGAAAGAGAGAAAGAAAAAAGGAAAAGGTTGTAAGGTAAGAAAGAAGGAAGGAGGGAGGGAGAGAGGAAGAGAAGTGAAAAGTACCAACTGTGAAAACCAAGTTTAGTACAAAAGAAAAGGATAACGTGCTATGTGGCTCAGCTATGAACAGCATTTTCATAGACATAACACTACCAATTGAATACTAACAAACACATTATAAAAGTCAATTATATTGATAAAATGAGAAGGGTTAGAAGTAAAGAATCAAATTCTCGTCTTTTTAAATGGGGAATCAATACATAATGCCTAAAACTGAAAAATTAAGCATTAGCAACACAAACATGGTATTTAGAGATATATAAGCACATATCAAAAGAAGCTACTGAAAAGAATTAAGCTGGTTGTTTCAGAGGTGGCACTAGTGGTAAAGAATCCGTCTACCAAAACAGGAGACGTAAGAAATTCGGGATCAATCCCTGAGTCAGGAAGATCCCCTGGAGGAAGGCATGGCAACTCACCCCAGTATTCTGACCTAGAGAATCCCATGGACAAAGGAACCTGGCAGGCTACAGTCCATAGGGTCACAAAGAGTTGGACACAACTGAAGCGACTTAGCACGCACTCAAGCATGCACACTGTAAGGACAGGTGCAGATGACGGCTACTTTGTAACACAGAGGTAGGACTTGTAACAGAGGTAAGACTATCTAACTCTTTAAATACAACTGGAAAAGGAAAAAAAAATGAAAGAAAACTACAGAAAGAAAACTAACCATACTTTTAAAAAGATGCAACGAATAATTCTAGAAGAACAAAATATCGTATAACCATACTACACTACATGGCTTAGCAGTGAATTAACTTGCATAATCACAAAAAGGTAATCAATGAAGTCAATTAAGGGAGAAAGTGCTAACTGCTTCTGTCATATCCCATTTTCTATTATTTCTTTAAAATAAAATTTCAATATTGTTTGGGATAGCAACAGGAATATAAAATACCCAGTATGCAGACCCAATGAGGGCCTGTACTAAATTTAGGTCAATAAAGTATAACTAGAAGCTACAGGGTAAAACTTTTAAGCAAAGTTTGGCACGTATGCCCTTTTTGATTCTCCATCCTTCCCTTCTCCACCCTCCATCATCCCTCCGTTCCTTCCCTGCCCCTACCTGCCTGAAAACTGACATCATTGCTAGAGGTCTAATAACTATCTTAGATCATGAAGCGATCCTATATACAGCGATGCTCTCAGCAAAGTGAAGGAAAAACAGGGAGCCTGGTTCCCTGATAAGCATGAAATTGCTATCCCATTCCTTGGACTGTCAGTCTCTAGAATTCTATGTGAGAAGAAAATGAACTTAACTCATTTATGTTACTGCTATTTCCAGTTTCTTTTACTAGAGCCAAATGCAATTCTGACAGAGAAAATTTAACTAAAAATTATGGCCTAAGAATTTTAGGAGGGGAAGTGAGGGTGTAAAATGTACTAAGAATATGAAATTCTCAACACACATAATAGGTAGTCAATAGCTAATGCCCCAAACAGAAACTATAAACCAGCATAGAAAACTGGTAGCAAATGTGTAAAAGAAATCTCCAAACCTATTTGGAAGCTAGTACTAAAAGAAAAGGGAGGGTGCATTTCATCAGGCTTTTACAATTTATCTTCTTGGCTTTTTAAAAACTATTTAGTATTTACTATATATTATTATTTAGATAAAAATCCCTCTGTCCATGGGATTTTTAAGGCAAGAATACTGGAGTGGGTTGCCATTTCCTTCTCCAGGGTATCTTCCTGACCCACAGATCAAACAGGCCTCCTGTATTGCAGGCAGTCTCCTGCATTGCAAGTGGATTCTTTACCAACTGAGCCACATATACTGTTGTTATTTACATAAGAATTAACAACCAAAATATTAAGTACTGAACAATTTAATTAACCACTACAAAAATACAGCACTAATGTACAGTGAAGAAACAACCTTTTCCAAAGAGAGATCTGGCCTTTGTCCTCAGCTACTGAAGGAGGTGATCTCTAGGCCTCCAGAATGCCCTATCTGATAGGGCTGTCTTTGTCTGCCTGGGGATTTTGGTCACTGGACAATATGATTTATGATGGAGGCTTTGGACCATATCACATCAGTTCTGACTTCAGAGGCATGGAGATTTAGGGTATTAGCCTGACCTCTGTGAGAGGACAGAGATTGGGTAAGTCACACAAGAAGTACATGACTGAGTCCCAGTAAAAAGTTTGGACCCAAAGGCTCAGGGCAGCTTTGCTGGCTGGAAATGCTCTGAGGGTAACTGCCACACACAGTGACCAGGAGGTGGCAATGTCATTCATGACTCCACAAGGAGAGGAAGACTAGAACCTCTCCATTCAGACTCCTTCTGACTGCCCGATGCAGTGTTTCTTTGGGTTGGTTTTAATTTGTATCCATTCCCTGTAGTAAACCATAACATACAAGTATTAAAGCTTGCAATGAGTTCTGTTGAGTCCATCTAACAAATTATTGCAACTCAGGGTGACTTTAAGAATCTCCCAGAACTTCCCTGGTGGTCTAGTGGTTAAGAATCCACCTTGCAGTACAGGGAACGTGGGTTTGATCCCTGATCAGGGAACTAAGATCCCACACGCTGTGGAGCAACTAAGCCTACAGGCCGCAACTGGAGAGTCTGTGTGCCGCTGCAGTGAAAAGATCCCGTGTGTGCAACTAAGACCTGACACAGCCAAGTAAATAAATAAATATTTTAAAAATAAAATAAAATGAGGAATAATCTTAGAGATATTTTTTTTTAAAAAAGGAATCTCCCAAGCTTGCAACTTCTGTCGGAAGTGCAGGAAGTTTGGGGGTCACTGTGCCCTCTGAGCTGTGCCTTGGCTAACTCTGAGCAACTAAGGAAGACCAAGAGAAGAGAAAACAAAGGAAACTAGTGAGGACGGTGTCACATTTCTAGAGCATCTAACTGGAATCCTTATTGGGGGCTTGATACACATTCATTTAACTCTGACAACCCTAGTATTATAGATAGTCTTTCTACTTCAAATATAAGGAAATTATATATAAAAGTCAACTTAGTGGAACGATGCCACAGAGCAAGTACTCAGTATGTCCAGGACACTCCAGCCTTTGGGATTCCCAGGCCTGTGCACTTTTCATTGTAATACACCATAACACAATGCTTCCTGTAACAATTCATACAGGGCTTAGGATCTTAATTTTGACATCACTATATGCTTAAATGATCTGTCTGTGATAGTCCAATACCTAGAATCCAGGACCAGATCTTCACAGTATGTTCTTTGTAGAACTATCATAGTTCCCACCCAAGTTATTTTTGATGAAGGAAAATAAAAGTCACCTCATAGCAATTCAAAGTAAAGTGATATCAAAAGAATATATAGTGAATCCAAAGTTGTAAATTAATCGAGTACTAAATTTGAGTACCTACCTAGTCAATGTAATTAAGGGCCTTATCTCCGCCAGATTTCCTTATTGTGGGAAAAAAGTTAAATAACTACAAAAGAAACAGCAAAAACTACACACTCTCAAGTTTAGTTTAAACAAATCAAAGGAAGCATCAAAAGGAAGTATATGCATATTCAGAAAAATGTCTGTCATAACAGTACTACTAATTCCTCATATGTAAACAGCTGTTGCTTTTCTTTGTGGAAACTAAACAGTTACATTAAAAATTATGTGTAGAATTTAAAAGATGAACAAAAAAAGTCAAAAAAACAGCTATTAGGAAAAATATTTAAAAGGAAGACATATTACTATACTGAATTCCCAAACAGGAGGAGAAAAGAGTTTCAGGATAAGTAAAAGTTTTTGAAAGTGATCAGTTTTGCTGCATGTGTACATGCAATGCATGTCCAGTGTTGTTTTATATTAAACTTTTGGAAGCAAAATTTTAAGTCTTTTTTAATTAAAAATAATGTTAAATAATGGCAAAGACTCCAATAAGGCTAAACAGATGCTACCTCTAATACAGAACCAAATTTCTAATATACAGATACTTAACTACCTAACCTCCTAAATGGGTACAAAGCTGAGAAGGAATTTCTTTCTATAGTACGGTACTCAGAAGAATCCAACCACAAGCACCAACATCAGCCTCGTGCAAAGGGTCACACTGGGCTGCCTCTGGGGGAATGTTGGGTCCAAAAAGGACTCAAGACAGAGAATTACCCAGGGAAGGGGCTCTCACAGGTATCACAGGCAGTTGGGCATCAAAGAGTCCTGTAGCTCACTTATGTGACAAAAAACTCCATCTCTTTCTGTGGTCACCAGCACCACTCCAAAGAATACTGACAGGTTGTTTGTTAGTTCTAGTAGAGAAATAAAGCTATGTCATGTATCTTTTTCCAAAGAACAGGTCACATCTGAGAAGGGCATGCCATTCAACTTTAAAAGAGACACACACAGAACAAGAGGAAGAAAGCAGACTCCCAGCTAACCACTCAGTTTCATCAAATTAATCTTGGCAACCAGTACCTAGACAGACAGTCCTTACATGCAGTACAATATAATATAAAAACTCCATATGATGGCAAAAACACTTCAATGACTATTTCCTCAAAGAATATTAAGTAAGCCATAAAGTAGTGCATACCAGCCCTGTATTCCATGCACACTGTGAATATGGCAGTTAAGAGACAAACTATGGGTTAAAATATTAATAAATTGTTTTAAAGATGCTGGACATGTAAATGACAAATTCACAACTGTTAAACAATCATTAAGAATTGATCAGCCAAAAAAAGTTTCTCTGATGCTGAGCCCAGCTCCTCTAGGGTTAAGGTGTACCTTAAACGTGGCAAATAATTCGTGGGTTGAAATATTCTAAAAGAACAAGCTGTTGGCTCACCTGGTTAGGGCCACATTCTTTGGAAAGCAAGTGCCATTTTATTTCTTAAAATTAACTAATTTTATTCATTTATTTTTGGCTGCACTGTGTCCTCGTTGCTGCGTGCACGCTTTCTCTATTTGTGGCGAGCAGGGGCTAATCTTTGTTGTGGTACATAAGGTTCTCATTGCGGTGGCTTCTCCTGTTCTGAAGCACAGGCTCTAGATGCGTGGGCTTAGTAGTTGTGGTGCATGGGCTTAGCTGCTCCACGGCACATGGGATCTTCCTGGACCAGTGATCAAATCCATGTCCCCTGTACTGGCAGGCAGATTCTTAACCACTAGACCAACAGGATGTCACAGTGTCATTTTATACCCTTTGCCAAATCCATGTATCTTAGAATGACCTGATTTTGTAACATGCATATATTTATAAATATACACTGAGATCCAAGTCCTTCTATTTGGCTCAAATGAACAATGAATCAAGGAACAGAGAAAGCAGTATGTTCACTTCAGTTCAGCTCAGTCGCTCAGTTGTGTCCGACTCTGTGACCCCATGGACTGCAACACGCCAGGCCTCCCTGTCCATCACCAACTCCCAGAGTTTACTCAAACTCATGCCCATTGAGTCGGTGATGCCATCCAACCATCTCATCCTCTGTCGTCCCCTTCTCCTCCTGCCTTCAATCTTCCCCAGCATCAGGGTCTTTTCCAATAAGTCAGTTCTTTGCATCAGGTGGCCAAAGTATTGGAGTTTCAGCTTCAGCATCAGTCCTTCCAATGAATATTCAGGACTGATCTCCTTTAGAATGGACTGGCTGGATCTCCTTGCAGTCCAAGGGACTCTCAAGAGTCTTCTTCAACACCACAGTTCAAAAGCATCAATTGTTCAGTGCTCAGCTTTCTTTATAGTCCAACTCTCATATCCATACATGACTACTGGAAAAACAATAGCTTTGACTAGACGGATCTTTGTTGGCAAAGTAATGTCTCTGCTTTTTAATATGCTGTCTAGGTTGGTCATAACTTTTCTTCCAAGGAGCAAGAGTCTTTTAATTTCATGGCTGCAGTCACCATCTGCAGTGATTTTGGAGCCCCCAAAAATAAAGTCTGTCACTGTTTCCACTGTTTCCCCATCTATTTGCCATCAAGTGATGGGACCAGATGCCATGATCTTAGTTTACAGAATGTTGAGTTTTAAGCCAGCATTTTCACTCTCCTCTTTCACTTTCATCAAGAGGCTCTTTAGTTCTTCACTTTCTGCCATAAAGGTGTTATCATCTGCATATCTGAGGTTATTGATATTTCTCCCAGCAATCTTGATTGCCATATTGTCTTGATAGCAGTATGTTAAGTGTTCTCAAAACAAAATCCATTATTATGTTATGAGATATAGTTACCATTGCAAAACAATCAGAATTCTGGTCTTGTCATGATGGAGCAGCTAGTGTTAGAATACCCTTTTGCTATAAACCATCTACAAAAACTTGATCAAATATAGAAGAGAGACAGAGAGAACACTATTTGTAAGCATTAGATGACAACCAACACAACATTATTATCCTTGACAGAAGAGATTCAGATTAATCAAATCCTACATTCACAGTAGCCTTCTCCTTAATAGCATTTTCCAAATTATGGTATAGAGAAACAGAGCCCAAGCAGAGTGGCTGTCTTGCTGGGATGAGAAAACATTAGGACTGCTAAGATAGCTGGATTGGGGTGGGGGCAGGTTATTAGAGGAAAGAGTGAAAAAGAAAAAGCTATAGAAATCTACATAAAAATCCCCTCCAGGTCCTCATCTGCCTCCTAGACTGCACACACACAGGATGAGGCTCCTAGAGGCCTAAGAGAGAACGGCTGTTAGGAGGTTGTTAGCTAAATGAAGATTTCAGAGGCTGCACAGTTCCAAAGAAATGAAGCTCAGCCTTCATCAGAGAAGAAATACCTTGATGAATAACCCAGCATTGAGAGGAGACCCTAGACAACCCACGCCCAAATTGTGAAAGAAAACAAAGTTAAAACAGATCTGTCTTACTTACCAACAGCTAAAACTAAGTTTCCACAGGGTCAAAGTGGTCCACTACCGATTTAACTGGCTGTGAGAATAAAATTCAATACTATTTAGAGGAAGATAACACTCCAGAGCTTCTACACTAGGGGTGAATAGGGGTCAGCAAACCTTTCTCATAAGAGGCCAGCAGGTAAATATGTTCAGGTTTTGAGGACCAGAAATAGTCTCTGTTGCTCATTCTCTTGAAAAATGTAAAATCCATTCTTAGCTTCATGGCCCACATAATAATTGTCCCTAGGTTGGATTTAGCCCAGTGGTCAGTTTGCTATCTGCTGCTCTACATTATGGTTTCCCAGGTGGCACAGTGGTAAAGAATCTGCCTGCCAATGTAGGAGATGCAAGAGATGGAGTTCAATCCCTGAGCTGGGAAGATCTCCTGGAGTAGGAAATGGCAACCCACTCCAGTACTCTTGCCTGGAAAATTCCATGGACAGAGGAGCCTGGTGGGCTACAATGTATGTGGCAGCAAAGAGTTGGACACAGCTGAGCACACACACACACACTCTACATTATCCTCACAATATCAATCATATTGATGAAGCAGGGAAAGTGACTAATAATTAAGAGACAAAGCAGTCAACAAAAATACACAGAGTTATGAGGGATCTACATGTTGGTCTTGGTCAGTAGGGCTTCAAAATAATTATGATTAACATATGAACAATAGAGGCAGAATAGACAAAATAGATTAAAAAATGAAATACCTCAAAAGAGAGTTATAATCTACAAAAATGATCATGTAGACCTTCTAGAACTGCAGAATACAGTATGTGAAACATAGGAATTGGTTGGATGGTTTTAACAGCAGAATAACCACAGCAAAAAATGAAATTAGCATATTCAAGAACAAGTTAGTAGCTATTCAAGTTACAGAAAAAAATTATAAACAACAAACCAGAACATATGTTAGATGTGGGATGTAGTCAAACAGTCTAACAGATGTAACTGGAGTCCAGAAGGAGAGAAGGAAAAATGGGCCAGAAGCAATATTTAAATCTGTAAAGGATAAGAAATTTTCAAATTTTATAAGATATCAACCTATGGGTTCAAGAAGCTCAGTGAATACCAAGCAAGACAAATGCACAAACACAAAACCATATCTATGTATATTATAGACAAGAGACTAGAATTAAAAATTAAGTGAGAGAACTCAAAAACAGAGGAAGAAAGGACTTCTCTCTCATCCTGGTTGAAGAAAACAAGAATAAAAATTACTTCTCAAGGGAAACTATGAAAGCCAATGAAATGATACCTTTAAACCACAGAGAAAAAAGCCTATCAATGTAGAATTCTATACGCAGAAAAACTACCTTCCAAAATAAGGAGTAACTAAATGCATTTTCAGACAAACAAAAAGTTGAAAGACTGTTATTAATAGACTCTATTTCAAAAAAAAAAAAATAACAGAGGTTCTTTAGGAAGGAAAAGATTCTAAATGAAAGCACAGATATGTAAGAAATGAATAGATGCAAACAGTGTAAATATAAAGGAAAACAGAATATTGACAGTTTAAAGTGATGTCTTATAGGGCTGGCCTCTTATGAGAAAGGTTTGCTGACCCCTATTCAACCCTAGTGTAGAAGCTCTGGAGTGTTATCTTCCTCCAAATAGTATTGAATTTTATTCTGACAGCCAGTTAAATTGGTAGTGGACCCCTATGCTCAGTCCTGTCCTCTCTTTGCAACCCCATGGACTGTAGCCTACCAGGTTCCTCTGTCCAAGGAATTCTTCAGGCAAGAATACTGGAGTTTGTCGCCATTTCCTTCTTCAGGGGATCTTCCTAACCCAAGGTTCAAACCCAGGTCTCCTGCAATGCAGGCAAATTCTTTATTGTCTGAGCCAACGGGGGAGCCCAAAAACATGAGGAGGAAGCCCCAAAACATATGAGGAGGGTGGCAAATATAAGAATGATAGCAAAAAAACCAAGACACTAGTAAATAGATTCAAACTGCTTTAAGTTTTTGCATTTGGGGTAAACATGGTATAAGTACAGTTGACCCCTGAACAACCTGGGGATTAGGGGTACAGATCCTCTGCACAGTAGAGAATCTGTGTGTAACTTTACAGTCTCCATATCCATGATTCTATATGTGCAGTGTCAACCAAATGTGGATTGTGTAGTACTGCAGTCATTAAAAATATCCATGTACAAGTGGAATCACACATTTCAAACATGTTATGTTAAAGAGTCAACTGTATAAATAAAAGTAGGCTTTTGTAAGTCGACAAATTTTGCAATTTCTAAGGTAATCACTGAAAGCATAACATTAAAAGGTTAACCAAAAATTAAGCTAGCAAAGATAAAATGGAGTAAGAAATACTTAGCACAAGAATCTTTCTTGCTGAGGGAAGTATTCAGTAACTTAATCTCTGCTGGTAGTTCCACAGATACATACAGAGATAAGCATTCATTCAGTTGTAGAGTAAAGATCTGTGCACCATACTGCATAACATGTATTATACATATTATAATAAATAAACAAGAAAATTATACATTATTTCTAAAGTAGAGGACACTAAGTTACAGAATCTTTCTAAGTAGAATCCATCATATTCATCAAAATTTTAATGGCCTACAGCTGTTTTCTGAAACTTTTTCCCATAATGTATAATATGCACTAAATAATTATCATTAAATAAAATCCATGAACAACGACAATTTACTGTAGTAGCCAAGATAAAAAATATCTAATTCTCAAAGATGTAACATTTGACAACTCTTTAAGAATAAACTTGCATTTTTACAATTTTCATGTACACTTCTTTTGTTTGTTTTTGGCTCTGCTACTTGACTTTCAGGATCCTGATTCCCTGACCATGGATTAAATCTGGGTCCTCAACAGTGAAAGCATGAAGTCTTAACGACTGGACTGCCAAGAATTCCTGTGTACATGTGTTTTTAATCAATATGCCAGAAACAAGCTGGGTTTTGGAAACTGTACATGTACAAAAGTACATAGGTAAGAATATCATATATACATATAAAGCAAATGGGAGATTGCTAGTTTGTGAAATTTTAATAATATTCTTCCAAGAAAACACTTCTGGAACTAGAGAATAGGTCGACTGGATCACAAGCAATAAAGAATCAATCTTATGAGTCAGACATATACACAACACTTCATAAACACTCTCATTTAATTCTAAACGTCCTATGCAAGATACATGTTCTTTCTTAACAAATGAAGAATTTGCAATACAGAAAGGGAGAGCAACTGTGTATAATCATAGAACTAGTAAATCTTCAAAATAAAAACTTTTAAATTCATCACTGCGTAACTGACAAGGAAATCTTTCAACAGAAGTAAATGTCTTGGGACGTCCCTGGTGGACCAGTGGTTAAGAATCTGCCTTTCAATGCAGGGGACTCACGTTTGATCCCTGGTCGGTGAACTAAGATCCCATATGCCATGGAGCAAACCCCTGCATCACAACCACCGAGTCTGCACGCCACAACTACAGAGAAGCCCATGTACCACAACTAAGACCTGACACAGATAAAAATAAATACATTTTAAAAATAATATCTATCATTTATTTTTAAAAAGTAAATGTCTTTATCAGTAAAGACTTATACATGACAAACATGATACAAGACCTAAGAACTATACATGCCTGATAAAAATAAAAAACAATCAAAGGATAAACCAAGAAATATGGTAACTTTATGTACAACTATAAATCAAATTGACACTTCTCTAGTGCTTAATATTATATAGTTTAGAGGAAAAACATTCAAATTAAAGAAAAGATTTAATGATCTATCATATACTACAATGTTGGAATCTTCAAACACTATGACAATTTTCAAACACTATGACTACAAGGAGATACAACCAGTCCATCCTAAAGGAAATCAGTCCTGAATATTCATTGGAAGGACTGATGCTGAAGCTGAAACTCCAATACTTTTGCCACCTGATGTGAAGAACCGACTCACTGGAAAAGACCCTGATGCTGGGAAAGATTGAAGGCGGGAGAAGAATGGGGACGACAGGGGATGAGATGGTTGGATGACATCACCGACTTGATGGACATGAGTTTGAGTAAGCTCTGGGAGTTGGTGATGGACAGGGAAGCCTGGCGTGCTGCAGTCCATGGGGTCGCAAAGAGTCAGACACAACTGAGCGACTGAACTGACTGACTGATGACAATTGGCCAATTATCATACTTTTTGCACTAAATATGTCCACTTCCATTTTAACATCTAGTTTTCCTCAAAAACCTTGGTAAATAGTAAATTCTCCTTCAGAGCAGATGTTGAAAATCAATCTGAGAGATTTCAAGGTTACATGAGGCAGGCTGGACAGAAATGTGTATTTATGACCCATGACAGTGCTGTGAGGGTTCCACTCAAGAGGGTGTCTGTAACTGCTTTCCACAACCAGCTCTCACTTCTCCTTCCTCTGCCAATCATACAAGAACTAGAGATTCACTCTCTGAAGAAAATGGCCTAGTAATAATCTAGACTCAGAAACACCAGGTGCAGCTGACTGATTTTTACTGAGCTGAAAACAGGAAAAATCTACTTAACAAACAGAAGTCTACCTATGGAAGAGCTGAGACCTCACAGTCCCCTTCACTCAGCTCTCAGAAGACCCAATCAGGGTTCTACAAGCTCTGGCAGATGACTGAAGGGTTTCCCTCTAGGGAAAAGAAATTCTGAACTAACCAAATGTTGTTACATTAACTCCTTTGTTTATTTAAAGGATGACAGAGGGGAAGTATTTGTGTATGGAGAAGGAGGAGAGGTATAAGATCTAGTCTCATTCTCCAAAGTCAATACATAATATGGACAACAAAAAACAAAACCAGAAATACCGTAAACATGTTCCCTAGAACCACAGTAATAAACATGACAGAAAAAACTAAATGTGTCAAATGCAATTACTCCTAAGGAGCAACAACATAGGGGTCTGTTCTTGTTGCAACACTTAATAGAACAATTATTTTAAATTATGTACATGAATAAACCAATTAACCAAAAAGCAAAAAATTTTTCAAGGAATCTGAATGACGTATAATTGACAGTATTTTTAAACGAATTAAGAAATCAAATTTAAGGACAGCTAGAAATAATACCTAATAAATGATATTTAATAACAAAGTGTTGAAAATAAGAGGTCCAAACAAACCTTCTTCCATACACATATTACCAGCTCTGTCCCTGATTTGGCAAATAACCTAATAATTCTAACTTATTTAAACTTATCTAAACTTATTTTCTCATATGAAATTATCTAAACTTATTTATCTATTATCTAAACTTATTTTCTCATATGAAAAATAAAGACAATGGAGCAATAACCAGAGGAGAAAATTCCCCCAAATTCTATCCTCTTTTACAAATATGATTGTAAAATGATTCCAAGTAAGTTCCATTTAGGTATGTCTATCATTCTTATACTCCTTTTGATTCCCATTTCAATCAGCATCCGCCTGCTAATTCTACCTCTATAATTATGTTTGTACTATGGATTTGGTTAACAAATACTGTGACAGATGAAAACAAGATAAAGTTTCAGCCAACTAGATACTCATCAACACAAGCTACAACATAACTAGAATATTATTAACTGAATTTCACTTTACTTCAGTGGGGAAAAGTCTATGATTTATTGCATCTGTCTCTAATAATTAAGCACTGGTACCATTTTAAAAAATTATCAGTTAGAGAACCCAGAAATGAGCCCATGCACCTAGAGTCAACTCATCTATGGCAAAGATGGGAAGAATATACAATAGAGAAAAGGTAATTACTTCAACAAGTAGTGCTGGGAAAACTGGACAGCTACACATAAAACAATAAATTTAGAACACTTCTTCACACACATACAAAAATAAACTCAAAGCCAATTTAAAGACTTAAATGTTAGACATGATACCATAAAATTCCCAGAAGAGAACGCAGGCAAAATACTCTTTGATGTAAATTATCACAATAATTTCTTAGCTCAGTCTCCCAAAGCAAAAGAACTAAAAAGCAAAAATAAATAGGATCTAATTAAACTTGAAAGCTTTCGCACAGCAAAGGAAACTATGACAAAATGAAGACAACTTACGGAATGGGAAAAAATATTTGCAAATGATATGACCGAAAAGGGGATAATATCTAAAACATACAAACAGCTCTTATAACTCAATAGCATAAAAACAAACATTCCAATGAAAAAACAGGCAAAAGACTTGAACAGACATTTTCCCAAAGAAGACATACAGATGACTAATAAGCACATGAAAAGATGCTCAATATCGTTAATTATTAAAGCAACACAAATCAAAACCACAATGAGGTATCACCTCAGAATTGACAGAAAGGCCCATCATCAAAAAGTCTACAAGTAACAAATACTGGAGAGGATGTGGAGAAAAGGGAAACCTCATCCACTGTTGGTAGGAATGTAAACTGATGCAGTCACTATGGAAAACAGTATAGTGGTTCCTCAGAAAACTAAAAACAGATTACTATATGATCCAACAATTCTACTCCTGGGTATATATCTGGAAAAAGCAAAAACAGTAATTTAAAGATACATGCACCCCAGTGTTCACAGAAGCACAATTTACAATAGCCAGGACAAAGAATCCAACCAAGTGCCCATCAACAGATGAATGAATAAAGACGATGTGGTATATATACATAATGGAATATTACTCAGCCATAAAAAAGAATGCATTATTGCCATTTGCAGCATTCTGGATGGACCTAGGTATTATTATACCAAGTAAGCAGAAAGAGAAAAACAAATGCTTTATATCACTCTTCTGTGGAATCTGAAAAATAATACAAATGAATATATATATGCAAACACAAACAGACTCACAGATACAGAAAACAAACATGTGGTTACCAAAGGGAAGGGACAAATTAGGGGTATGGAATTAAAAAACTACTCTACATAGAATAGATAAGCCACAAGGATTTACAGTATAGCATAGGTAATTATACCCAGTATCTTATAATAACCTATAATGGAATATAATCAACAACAAAAATGAATAACTATGCTATACACCAGAAACAACATAATTTTATAAATCAATTGTATCAATACTTCAATAAAAAAAATTATCAGTTATTCTTTATTGAGTACATAAGAGATACATAACAAAGAGAACAAAAAGGAAACTGAGGGAATAATGCTATGTGACAAAAACGGAAAGAAACAAACATAAATCCTCACTGCATAAGTCTTGTTCTGTCTTTTAATACTGCTACCTATGAAGTGCCTCAGAACTGTGCACTGAATCATGTGTGCTAAAGAAATGATCATACATTTTGAGTATTATTTCAGTTTTTCCAAATATAACTATATATGTCAATTTTACATACATTCACATATAAAATAAATATATAAAACCCAGAAAAACAATTTAAACGATATAAAAGGTAGACAGTAAAAATTAAATCTCCCTCTTATCTCTGACCTCTAATATGTCAGCCATCTTTCAGGTAGCAAGGGAGACAATTGTGGGAGAACATTCTTAAGACATATGAAGGTGAACACAGGTATAGTTGTGTGAACAGAATGTGTTAGATGGAAGCCTCGCACCAGAGGGACACACTAGCAGATTATACTTTCCCCAAAGAGTCTACAGCAGTTGTCTGACCCCACATGATCTTTTAGAACCTTGCTACTTTCCATCAACTGACAGTCTATTTCCCTTTCCTTGATCTCAAGTGTGACTTTCTGATAGTCTTGACAAATGGAATATGGTGGAGCTGACATTATGTGCCTTTCAAGGCCAGATGAGAAAAGGTAATGTGGCCACATCCTGGTGCTCTCTCTAAGGATGCTTACTTTTAGAAGGCACTTCACTGTGCTATGAAGAAGCTCAGGACAGAGAGGTCACATACAGGTGACCATCTAAGGTCTCAAGTAACTGTCATACGAGTGAGCTAGACTTCAAACAATTTTAGCCTCCAGCCTTTGAGTCTTCCAGCTGAGGTCCAACATACGCAGCAGTGGGTATAAATCATCTCTTTTGGACCCCTGACTCACAAAATCCCTGAGGATAATAAACACGCCATGAAGTTTTGGGGTAATTTCTTGCACAATCCTAGTAACTGCAACAGGCTGGTTCTACAGAACCCTTCCTTGTCACACAGGCTACTGCTAAACAGCTCTACCAGAGTAAAAATAAAAACAAAAATTAGGGGAAAATTCTCATAGACTGAAATCAATCCATGTATAATACAGGTTCAGTTCAGTTCAGTCACTCAGTCATATTCGACTCTTTGCAACCCCATGGACTGCAGCATGCCAGTCCTGTCCATCACCAACTTCCAAAGCTTGTTCAAACTCACGTCCATTGAGCCGGTGACGCAATTCAACCGTGTCATCCTCTGTCATCCCCT
The DNA here is from genome assembly GCA_024291935.2 of Okapia johnstoni. Taxonomy (NCBI): domain Eukaryota; kingdom Metazoa; phylum Chordata; class Mammalia; order Artiodactyla; family Giraffidae; genus Okapia; species Okapia johnstoni. Next base: position 46,135,834 of record CM044319.1, on the reverse strand, counting down.
TCTCCTCCTGCCTTCAATCTTCCCCAGCATCAGGGTCTTTTCTAAGGAGTCAGGGCTTTGCATCAGGTGGCCAAAGTATTGGAACTTCAGCATCAGTCCTTCCAAAGAGTATTCAGGACTAATTTCCTTTAAGATTGACTGGTTGGATCTCCTTTCAGTCCAAGGGACTCTCAAGAGTCTTCTCCAACACCACAGTTCAAAAGAATCAATTCTAAGAGTCAGGGCTTCGCATCAGGTGGCCAAAGTACTGGAACTTCAGCATCAGTCCTTCCAAAGAGTATTCAGGACTAATTTCCTTTAGGATTGACTGGTTGGATCTCCTTGCAGTCCAAGGGACTCTCAAGAGTCTTCTTCAAAACCACAGTTCAAAAGAATCAATTCTGCTCAGCTTTCTTTATGGTCCAACTCTCACATCCATACATGACTACTGGAAAAACCATAGCTTTGACTAGACAGACCTTGGTCAGTAAAGTAACATCTTTGCTTTTATAGTACAGATATTATATATTTTAAGTTTCTAATAGAAACATGTTTTTGGTAAATTGATGATAATTTAGGGCATGATGGAGACAGATCTATAGGCTGGCTACAATAAAATGAATGGCCATGAAAACAGAACTTGAAACTGAAGCAACAGTAATGAGCTTATATGTCCACACAGAGAAAGAGAGAGAACTAATAAAGGTCTATCAACTCCTTTAGCACAACATTTTCTCTCAGAAAAATATAAAGGAAAAACTTTGATGAGATGAATATCAGACGGAAAAAAAAGCAGGCTTTGGCAACAATGAATATTTTACCTATGATATATAAATCTTTAGGGAAAGTAATGGATCCAACAACTAAGATGTTACAAATCACTCACTGGTAATCTCCAAATGAAACTGAGTGGTTCTCCTTCCCAGTGAAGAGATGCTGGAGAATCTAGGAACTGTCTGCAATGGGCATTTCTCAGACTTTCAGGTACTTAATGGACATGAAAGAATAACTAGCAAAGTTTAAGCCCCTCTACTAGTGTGCAGGCTATCATGAACCACTGCATAGATTAAAAGTTGCACAACTAGGGAACTGTTCACATAGATTAAAATATGCAGCATCAATAACAAAAGTGCAAAGCAACTCTGACACTGAATGATTTCAGTTCTGACACCAAGAGGAATAAATCTATTACATATCCAACAGTCAATTTCTCATATTGTTTCTCTTAAGTTTTCTGATATCCTAAAGTAATGATAGAAAAAGTTCCTAGTAGCATACTCAACTCTATTAGAAATGATATTTAAGTATATAAAACATATTAAAAAGATCTAAATATAAACATATATAAAATAAATATACTAAACATATGTCTTCCTGAAAGAGTAAGTAGATAGCACACTGATTACTACATTGAAAAATACAAAACTAAGGTGCACAACAAGAAAGTTATGTCAGATGGGAAAGGTAATATAAACACAGTATGTGGTGAGAACATTTAAGATTCATTCTCTTAGCAACTTTCAAGCATGTAACACAGTACTGTTGCCATTAGACCCCATGTTGTACATTAGCTCCCCAAAACTTACTTATCTGATAATTGGAAACTTAACCCACATCTCCCCAATCTTCCGCATCCCTTGGCCCTGCCAAAACTAGTCTACTCTCTGAGTTCAGGTTTTTTTCAGATTCCACATATAAGTGAAATCACACCATATTTGCCTTTCTCTGTCTGACTGATTTCATTTAGCATGAGGTCTATCCATGCTGTTACAAAAGAGAGGAATTCTGAAGATTAATATTCTATATTACGTAAAGATTTCAAAGTCTAGAAATACCAGGGTAACACAGCAGGAAGCAGATCAAAGTGTTATCCTGGAGATGTGGAAATGAGGACTTCCAGTTTCAATATGGACTATGTATTAGGTACTACTGTTTTCACAATGTTAAATTTTGGGATGCAATAACGGTATAGCAGTAATTTATTAGATTCTTAGGCTGCCTTTCTTGGTGGCTCAGATGGTAAAGAATCTGCCTGCCATGTAGGAGACCCAGTTCCATCCCTGGGTCAGGAAGATCCCCTGAAGAAGGGCGTGGCAACCCACTCCAGTATTCTGCCTGGAGAATTCCATAGACAGAGGAGCCTGGAGAGCCTGATGGGCTTATAGTCCATGGGGTCACAGAGTAGGACTCGACTGAATGACAAACACAATAGGCTCCTGAAACACAGGTAAAGTGTATCACCTACTTTCAGAAGGCTAGGAAAATACAGACAGAAAAAGAAAGATAAAAGAAATGAGCAAAATGTTAACAATATCCAGGAAAAGGGTAGGTGGGTATTCATAATATTATTCTTTCACTTTTCTGTAGGTTTGCAATCATTTAAATAAAAAAAAAAGAGGAATGCCTTTGTTCATACTTTCAAACACATTTACAAAAACCTCAGTGGTAAAGAATCTGCCTCCAATGCAAGAGACACAGGAGACGCAGGTTCAATCCATGGGTCAGGAAGATGCCCTAGAAGAGGAAATGTCAATCCACTGCAGTATTCTTGCTGGAAAAATTTCATGGACAAAGGAGCCTCACAGGCTACAGTCAGACACAACTGAGCACACACATGCATGCACCCACATACTATTGACCTGCTCCACCAATAATCCACTGCTGGCTTGTCAACCTCTTAAAAGACCCAATTTGAATTTAGAATGTGTATTTGATAGTTACAAACCCAAGCTAACAAGACTTTCCTCACTGAATAAGGCTTTTCAAACTGTATTATAATTAAACAGCTTTAGCTTTAAAACTTGGTATAAATTCAGATTTATAACCAAAATATCAAAATTTAAAAAGACATAAAATACTTACATTAACTTTGAAAGCTTGTACAGTGTTATCCAGAAGAAGGATGTTGCAAACCACCTCTGTATGCTGTCTATCTCGGGCCAACTCTGATGCGCGTACATTGTAGGTTCTGCCAGCAGGCAATCGGAAACGTGAGGTCATTACTGTCCACACAAGGTCTAAGTTGAAAAAAAAATTAACTAAATAAAGGGATAGTTGAAGATACAAATTGTTTATATAAAAAGATACAAAGTTATTACATAGTTTTCAACAAACAGTTAAAAAGCAGTTACAAATTTTGAAACACCTGGATAGGAATTGTAGGTATAAAAGAAGACACCATCTCTAGCTCATCATCTAAACTACAACTGCCTGGAGGAGAAGCTTTATTTTGAACTGCCCATTAAGAAGACAATAAACAAACTGTTGAGGAAGCTATATTCCAACTCAAAATACATAAATTCAGGCATAGTCAAAAAGGAGGAAGGAGAATATGCTACCCCAGGCAACTGGGCATTACTCACTGACACAAGCATTAAAAAGACACTGTAGGATGGCAATAGGAGGGAAGGTTATTTGACTCCGAGGGGCTTTCCTTTTATTCAAGCTTAAGATTTGGAGGGGAAATGGGAGTTTATTAGTTGGGATTTTTTAAATATAACTATACCCTTCATCTTACCTATCCTCAAATTCAAACTAATTCTAATAGAACTATTCTTAGGAAAACAAAAGTAAATTAGAAATCTTAAGACTACAGACCTTTGCTTCTCAATTTTTTAACTTAACAGGGAACAAAGACTGCCTACCAAAAAAACCCAAAAAAACTGGTATCATATCATTTTTGGAATGTTATGATGTTAAAAGACAATGAAATGTAGCTTTGAAGTTCTGAAAGAAAATCATATGAAACAGAATTATATTCCCTCAAAATTAGCATTCATGTGAAAGAATAAAGCTAAAGCCATTTTCAGACATTCAAAAATTTGCAGTTTAAAATCCATAAAACTTCCCTTTCAAAAGACAAATGGATAAAAGAAACAAACTACACTACAAATAAACACAACTGTATAGAATTCTTAAATATGAGTAAGCAATAAGTACTAAGAAATCTAATAAGTAAAAATTAATAAAAAGAAACTGCAATTCAAATCGATGGTATTCAATAACTGCTGTTGACATCATACTGGGCATGTCAAATGTCAATGTTATATACGGATAAAAATTGTATAGAGGAAAATAGCTTTGGCACGTTGACAGAGAGGGACTAGCCAAGTAAAATTCACAATTAAAAGACAGTGACTGGCAGTGATTTCCAGTTCCACATGTAAAGAGCTTGGAAGACCTCATTCTATCCTAACAAATAAAAAAAGGCAGAACAGACTGGAAAATCAGCAACCATTCCTAGATCCGTAAGAGAGGACACAGGGCAAACTGCAAAGACTGGAGAGATAGGTAAAATCAAAGAGTCGCAGCTTAGGGGAGCAGAGATTTGAAGCAGAAACTGCCACAGAAACCAACACTCAGGTAGCAAAGACTGAATTCAGCTGATGAATTGCTTGAGGCTCAATGTGGATAATTTTAAAAGTTAAAAACTTCAGCGGGTGGGGGTGGCGAGCAGTCATACCAGGACTCACATAATATTGTAAGATACGGCTCCAGCAGCAGTGTGAAAGCTAGTGTGCATTGTCAAGGATAGTGCACACTTGGAGGGGACAGAGCTGGCTTGGACAAGACACTTCACTTGAATAGGGAGAGTGCAACCACTGCTGATACTAATGGAGACAACTGATGGGGAGCTGTCTTGAGCTCTGAGTGGCATGCTGTGACCATCCTTGCAAACGACTTGGCCTGTACCAGCCCCTCTTGCTCTAGTGTTGTTCCCCTTGGGGACGACAGTCCCACTGCTGAGAAGGGAGAGAGAACACACTTACTTAAAGGGAACAGAACCACCTTGGACTCGGACTTCAGAGCTTCTGCTCCAGCATGTTAGGACATGACTCTGCGCCCAAGAGGGCAGCGACAACCACTAAGCACAGCTCTGGCTCAAACCTGAGAATAGCTCCAGTACCTTCATCTCAAGTCTCACCTCCTACCAAGATAATAGCTGTGAGTCCACCCTGAGCAAACATGTGACCCATGCTCACTTCAGATCCAGCTCTACTACCTAAGTCACAGGGCAACTGCAGAGTGTATAGGGACACTCCCATGTAAATATACTCCTTCAAGACCAGGACAGATAATGTGCTTTACCCAATTTCATAGACACAGAGAGTTTACCAAAATGAGAAGAGAGAAATTTGCCTCAAATGAAATAACATGAGAAAAAACTCTGGAAAAGAAGAAGAAGAAAAAAAAAACGAATGAAAGAAATAATTTACCAGATAAAGCATTCATAGTAAGAATGCTGCTTGAAACTGGGAAAAGAACAAATGAACACAGTGAGAAATCTTACAAGGAATCAGAAAATATAAAGAAGAATCAGTCAGAGCTGAAGAATACAATAACTGAAATGAACAATATACTAGAAGGAAATTAACAGCAGACCAGGTGATATAGAAAAAAGCATAAGCACTCTGAAAGACAGAATAATGGAAATCACTCAATCAGAGGTGCAAAAACAAAAACAATTTTTTAAAAAATGAGGAAGGAACCTCTAAGACATTATTAAGCATATGATATCCACATTATAGGGGTCCCAAAGAAGAGAGAAAAAAGGGTTGAAAATATTTGATGAAGTTATGGTTGAAGAATTCTTGAACCTGAAGAAGGAAACAGATATGTAGGTACAGGAAGCACAGAATCCCAAAAAGAGAAAACCAAAGAGACCAAGACATATCCTAAGTAAAATGGCAAAAGTTAAAGACAAAGAGGATTCTAAAGGCAGCTGGAGAAAAACAGAGTCACATACAAAGGAACCCCCAATAAGGTTTTCAGCAGAAATTTTGCATGCCAGGAGGGAGTAGCACAATATATTTAAAATGCAGAAAGGGGAATATATACAACCTAGGATACTCTACCCAGCAAGAGGATCATTCAGAATTGAAGAAGAGACAAGCAAAAACTAAAAGAATTTATCAACACTAAATCAATTCTAAAGTGGTAAAAGGCCTTCTCTAAGTAAAAAAGATAAAGCTACAAGAAAAATTTATAGGAGAGGAAAAACCCCACTAGAAAAGCCAAATATATAGTAAAGGTTGTGGATCAACTACTTAAATAAGGTATTATGAAGATTAAAAGACAAAAATTATAAAATCAACCATAACTGCGAAGAACTGTTCAGGGATAAATATGATGATGTAAAATATGAATTAAAAAACACAAAATTTATGGAAAGGGAGTTAAAAATGTAGATCTTCTAGAATGTGTTTGAACTTCTATAACTATCAGTTTAAAACAAGTAGATATAGTTATATGTCAACACATATAAATCCCATGGTAACCATAAATCAAAAACATACAATAGATACAGGAAATTAGAATGAAAGGAACACAAGCATACCACTAAATAAAATAAAATCACAATGGAAGAAATTATACTAAGAAGAACAGAGAATAACAACAAGCAGAAAACAAATAACAAAAATGTCAAGAAGTATTTATCTAACAATAATCATTTTAAATGTCAACTGAATAAAACTCCAATCAAAAGACATAAGGTGTTGGATAGACCTAGAGAAGGCAATGGCAACCGACTCCAGTACTCTTGCCTGGAAAATCCCATGGACGGAGGAGTCTGGTAGGCTGCAGTCCCTGGGGTCACTAAGAGTCGGACACGACTGAGCGACTTCACTTTCACTTTTCACTTTCATGCACTGGAGAAGAAAATGGCAACCCACTCCAGTGTTCTTGCCTGGGAGAATCCCAGGGACGGGGGAGCCTGGTGGGCTGCCGTCTATGGGGTCGCACAGAGTCGGACACGACTGAAGCAACTTAGCAGCAGCAGCAGCAGCAGCAGAGAATGAAGTAAGGCAGAAAGAGAGACCTACAGAGTGAAGGTCACTGATAAGTCAGAAAGAGAAAAACAAATATAGTATATTAAGGCATATATGTGGAATCTATTTGGTTGCAAATTAGAAATAAACTCACAGACATAGAGAACAAATGTATAGATGCCAAGGGGGAAAAAGGTGGAATGAGAGGAACTGGGAGATTGGGACTGACACATATACACTATCAATACTGTGTATAAAATAGATAACTGATGGGAACATACTGCATAGCACAGGAAACTCTACTTAATGTACCATAGTGTCCTAAATGGGAGGGAAATCCAATAGGGAGTTGATAAATGTATGGCTGATTCATTCTGCTATGCAGTTGATGCTAACATGACATTGCAAAGCAACTATAATGCAATACAAACTACTTTAAATTTAAAAAAAAAAAGGAAAAAAGATGAGGTGACTGATTAGATTAAAATGACCCATCTACGTGCTGCTTATAAGAGACTTACTTCAGAGCTAATAACACACAAAGACTGAAAGTGAGGGAATGGAAAAACGTATTCCAAGCAAATCAAATGAAAAGAAAGCTGGGGGAACTAGACTTTAAAATAATCTATAACAAAAGACAAAGAAGGGTATTATATAATGATAAATAGATCAATACAAGTGGATGGAACATTTGTAAACATATATGCTCTGGTATAGGAACACCTAAAAGCAAATGTTAACAGACATAAATGGAGAAACTGACAATATAATACAATAATAGTAGGGAACATTAACACCCAACTTGCATCAATGGACAGATCAACCAGTCAGAAAATCAGTAGGTAAACAGTCATCTTAAATGACACATTAGACCAGACTTAGTAGATATCTATAGGATATTTCATCTGAAAATAGTGGAATACACATTATTTTCAAGTACACATGGAACATTCTCCATGACAGATCACATTCTAGGCCACAAAAGAAGTCCCAACAAATTTAAGAGGACAGAAATTACAGGAAGCATTTTTTCTGACCAAAACAGTATTAAAATACGAATCAATTAGAGGGGGGAAAAATGGGAAAACACAAACATGTGGAGACTAAACAACATGCTATTAAAAAAAATTACTGGGTCAATGAAGAAGTCAAAGAGGAAATCAGAAAATACCTGGAGATAAATAAAAATAAAAACACAACTTTCCAAAATCTACGGCACAAAGGAAAAGCAATTCTAAGAAGGAAGTTTAGGGCTACCTCAAGAAACAAAAAAACCCCTCAAATAAACAACCTAAGTTACTTATAAAAAAGAGCAAAATCCAAAGATAGCAGAAGGAAGGAAATAATAAGGATCACAGGAAATAAATAAATGGAGATCAAAATAAAAATCAACAGAAAACATCAATGAAACCAACAGCCGGGTTTATTTTTTATTTTTTAAAAAGATAAAATTGATAAGTCTTTAGTCATGCTCACCAAGAAAAAGAGAGCCTAAATAAATAAGAACTGAAACAGGAAAAATTACAACTGACCTCAGAGATACCAAAAAACCATAAGAAAACACTACAGATATTTATATGCCAACAAATTGGACAACCTAGAAGAAACGGATAAATTTCTAAAAACATACAATCTTCCAAGACTGAATCAATCCAAACATACCATCACTAGTAGTGAAACAATTAGTTTAAAAACTCCCAGCAAACAAAAGCCCAGGACTGTATGGATTCACAGGAACTCTACCAAACATGTAAGAACAACTAATCCCTAGCCATCTCAAAATATCCCAAAAAACTGAAGAGAAGAGAATACTCCCAAATTTATTCAATGAGGATACCATTACCCTGATACCAAAATCAGACAAAGACACTACCAAAAAAAAAAAAAAAACTACAGGCCAATATCTCTGGTGAATATAGATACAAGAATCAACAAAATATTAGCAAACAGATTTCAACAATACATAAAAAGGATCATATACCATGATCAAGTGGGACTCACTCCAGGGATGCAATGATGGCTCAATTCCCACAAATCAACCAGTGTAATACATTAACAAAAAGAAGGGGGGGAAATCACATGATCATCTACAGACACAGAAAGAGCATCTGACAAAATTCAACATTCATTTATGATAAAAACTAATCAAAGTTGGTATAGAGGGAACATACTTCAACATAATAAAGGCTATTTATGACAAACCCATAGCTAATAAATTCAACAATGAGGATTCAGGGATTAAGAGATACCAACTACTATATATAAATAGATAAGCAACAAGGATAGATAATTATACTCACAATCTTGTAATAACCTATAATGGAGTATACTCTGAAAATACATTGAATCACTCTCTGTATACTTGAAACTAACACAATACTGTAAATCAATTATACTTCCATTAAAATTTTTTCCAAAAAATTAATTTATATATATTTGCTATCTCTGTCCACTATTAGAACCTAGAAGCAAAAATATTCCACTAACATTGAACATACATACTGCCCTATATACTGCTGCTGCTGCTGCTGCTGCTGCTAAGTCGCTTCAGTTGTGTCCGACTCTGTGCAACCCCAAAGATGGCAGCCCACCAGGCTCCGCCATCCCTGGGATTCTCCAGGCAAGAACACTGGAGTGGGCTGCCATTTCCTTCTCCAGTGCATGAAACCGAAAAGTGAAAGTGAAGTCACTCAGTCGTGTCCGACTCTTAGTGATCCCATGGACTGAAGCCTGCCAGGCTCCTCCGTCCGTGGGATTTTCCAGGCAAGAGTACTGGAGTGGGGTGCCATTGCCTTCTCCAGCCCTATATACTACTCCACACTAAAAGAAACCAGGCTTTCTTGGGAGACATGGTTGATTCCAGAGCTGCAGCAAAGGAAATACAAGGTCAGGCTAAAATATCAATATTTGGTGCCAATAAGTAAAGAAGTCCTCAAAATCTGATGGGAAACAATGAAAAACCATGAGATGAAATTAAAAGGGGCTGCCACCAGTCAAATGAGACAACATAAATTTCAAAATAAATAATATGAATAGATAATCCTCTGAATAACACAATTTTTTTTTTAAGTGAGAGAGGAAAAAAGTCTTCTCAGTAGAATAATGTTAAATGATAAATGAAGAACAATGCAAAAAGAAAACTGCCATTTACAACTGCCATAACTGATTCAGGCAAGAATCATCAATGAATAATAAAATCACTGGGTGAAAGTTTATTGAGGAACAAGATACACATATAATCTCAAAGTATTTTCCCATTGATTACTTATTAATTACAAAGGGGAAAAGGAATCTTTACGATGGAGAAATCTGTCAATCCCATCTTCATCAAATGATCAAATTTATCCTCACCAAAATTACTGTCACAGGCACCATGATGTTACTACACACTGAGAACACAGTACCTATGTAATTTTCCTGCAAAAAATGTTTAAGCTGAATCTACTTATGAAAAAAATTAAAACAATCAGACAAATCCAAAATGAGGACACTCTACAAAACAAACAGCTAGAATCTTCAAAACAAAACAGCTAAAATCTTCTCACTTAAAAAAGGGAGAAGAAAGAGAGGATTCAGAAGAAGGGTGGGGAAGCACTGTAGATTAAGAGATGTAACAACCAAATGCAATGTGCAGTCCTTGATCCAATTATGAATTAGAAAAAAAAAGTCATATATATGTGTGTATACACACACACACACACGTATTACATATGCACATAATTGAAGAAATCTGAACGTGGAATGTATTTCAGACTATAGTATTGTGTCAGTGCTAAATTCCTTGAGTGTCATCATGTGGTTATATAGAATGTGTTGATTTCTAGAAGATTCGTGTTTGCATGCTATAGCATTTTTAGAGGTAAAGTGTTATGATCATGATATCTGCAACCTTCAAATAAGTCATAAATTTTTAATATATAAATACAGAAGCAAAGTAGCAAATTGCTAGCAATTGGTGAATCTGTATGAATGGTACACGGGTGTTCAATATACTATTCTTGCTACTTTTCCCTAAGTTTGAAATATTTCAAAATAAAAAGTTGTGAGGAAAAAGTAAAAGGAAATGCCTTCCAAATTCTGCTTTCACACTTAAGAAAAGAAGCAGATAAACTAACACCTTTGCTATCCAAAATTATGAAGTAATTATGAAGCAATTATCCACTCACTAAAAGTTCTCTGGATAGCTGACAATCCCTTACAGTTATCATTCTCTATAGAATGTTCTCCAATGAACCATATGCTTTGCTACAATCTTAATTTCTTATATATGATGCTCTGAATGTAACTATCAATTAAAATGTTGGTACTGTAAGTACTGGACTGAATAACTTGGCTTACTGCTATAATACTATATTCAGTGAAGGCTCCCTCAGTCCTCTGAACTGAAGCTGGTAATATATAACTGATTATCTTAGGACAGTGCTATCAAAACTATGACTATAATACTGATATTCTGTAGAAGGAGAAAAAAATCAAATTTAACAATAATTTTGACCTAAAATTTCTCTATATATTTAATATACCAAACATATCTGCACAGTAATTATTATATAGTAACTTACACAGGAAGCTTATTTAAGAAATGGTATATAATACAGCAAAGAAGTATCCCATATAACCATGTACAAACCAATGACCCAAGACATGAGCACTAGACATGCACACTGATTTACTGATGTACAGGCAGCATTTTCCAAACGCAAATCCGGGCTTCCCAGGTGGCACTAGTGGTAAAGAGCCTGCCCGCCAATGCAAAAGACGCAAGAGACATGGGTTCAATCTCTGTGTCAGGAAGATCCCCTGGAGGAAAGCATGGCAACCCACTCCAGCATTCTTGCCTGGAGAATCCCATGGACTGAGGAGACTGGCAGGCTACGGTCCATAGGGTTGCAAAGAGTCGGACATGACTTAAGCGACTTAGCATGCACACATGCTTTGTATATCCTTTATTCAACTGCTGCTGACCTGCTAAGAAGACTGAATTACAATATGATATTCATTGTGAACTATGAACACAGGAATTGAACTGGAACCAGTCTGTGTATCAAATTTACTTCTCTGAGGCTTTTCATTTTCTGTTACTTAATATTTTACATCTCATTATCCTATTTATACATTGCAGCATTTAAAGTACTATGTGCCTGTGTGTCTGTGAGATACAGACACATAAGACACTAAGGCCCCTAAACAGTTCCCTAATCCTGTGCCTTCAATATACCTGTTTACTCATGTAAACATGTCAGCAGCTCCCAATTACTAGACACAGCATTAGATGCTAGAGATATAAATATATATATATATGTGTATATATATCTCTCTAGATCTCTGCCCTCAATGAGCTCACAGTCTAGTTGGGAAAGAGACTTTAAATAACTTAGTGAAACAGTAATACTAAAAATAGGTATAAACAAACTGTCCCAGTGAGTCCAAGAACTACTTCTCTTCTGTCTGTAGCTCATAACCTAAGTACTAGAAACAACTTCAGCAGCCACTAGTTCTTTCCCTCTCTTCCCCTCTTCATTTTGTAAATTTCCAAAAATAAAGCCAATCCTTCGTAAGTACCAACAGCCAATGAAAAACATATTTTCTTGTCTAAAAAGGGCCACTCATGTAGTCTATGTGATATCATTGGGGGGGGGGGGGGTTCTGGTGTTCCCCTCTTATTCATTCAGCAAAATGAATGAATATTAGCTAGGGGTTTAATGTAGAGCATTTTTAGATGGAAAAAAAGAGAGAATGTTGGGCTCTAGAGTTTTGATCCTTCCTTTAGAAAGCAACTGCTTCACGAAAGTAGTTTTCTTTGTAACTGACCACAAACCATAGAGTTTATAGCATATAAATGTTTAATGAAATGTTTCAAACTATAATTTGAAACTCATTGGCTATGAAATCAAATTAGTGGATCAAACACCAATGTTTTTAACAAAACAGAATAGAATAAAAGAGAAGCTATCAAGAGCATGAGATAAAAGGTACCTCTTAATTAGGTAAAGTGTAAATAGTTAGAAAACTATTGACTTTACATCTCCTAATACCACCATGCAATCCTATTTATTATCTTATGTTTTCATGGGTCCTTTCTATTTGTTGTAAAGAACTGATTATTAGTCTTTCACAAAAAAAGTTAGATTAAAAGAGAAGGGCCCCTGAAAAGGGGTCAAGACTAAAAAATACCAACTATGGGAAGTAACACTGATTAATAGGTAAGACTGTGGGCTCAGAAATCAGAATGTTTCAAGGCTCAAATCCCTATTACCTTCATGACCCTGATAGCTGCCAAACTGCTGTGCCTCAGTTTCCTCACTTATAAAATGAGCTGCTATGAGGATTAAATGAGATAATACACAAGAAGCCTTTGGCACAGTACCTGACATTCAGAAGTATCTAAGAAATGTCAGCCATATTATCATCATCATTAGGTAATACCTCTCTAAATACTAAAAACTGACTTGTAAGAAGAAATTTAGAAACGCACATGCTTTTATTAAAATATTCTAGTTACACCAGAATTAAAACAGTATTAAAAGCCTCAGAAACCAACATCCAAAAAACAACAGTAATCCAGTTGGATGGAACACAATTCATCAGAGGAATAGCAACCATCGTAGGCAGAAAGATACTAAAGACTGTACTGTGGAGGAATTTGCATTAATTTGGGCAAAGGTCACATAGTCCAGAGGTCAGCAAACTATGGCCCACAGACCAAACCTGTTCACTGTTTTGGGGTCACGAGGTAAGAATGATTTTTACAGATGAACATTCTCAACTGATCCGATGATAGGGGACACTAACTTTGAACCCTACCGAAGGTAAATATTATCCTATAAAAAAGAATTATATTATTCTCATTACTAGACCAAATACAACAAAATATTATATTCAATTACTGTATTTTGATTTCACCAATAAAAATTTGTGAAATTTATAAAAAATAAAAGCCTCAAATTAAATGTCTGTATGTTAGATAATTAACATTACTCTTAACTTTCCCCAACCCTTCCCTATTCATACTATCTACTGAATGTCCCATAATTTGCCAGATACAGGGAAGCAACATGAGTATATAAACAAATAAAAGAAGGTAAAAGCTCCTGCCCTTATGAAGCTTCTTTCTAATGAGGAAAGGAAAAAGTTACATGGTAGAAAGCAGAGAATGTTCGAGCAGAGAGCAATTTTAGATGCAGTACTCAGGGGAGGCATGACTGAGAAGGTCATTTTTGGCAGACTTGAAAAGGAGTACAAGAGTGAGTCATATGGATACTCTGCCTGGAGCACGTGCCTTGAAATGTGTTCCAGGCAGAAGGAAGAACAGCACAAAGGCCTGATGTAGAAGCACACCAGGCCTGTCCCCGGAAGAGCAAAGAGGCCAGTGCACACTGAGAAAAGCAGACCAGGAGAGTAGTCAGAGAGGGAGCAGGAGCTACAGGTAATGTAGGGCCTTGGTGGCCGTGGTAAAAAAATCTCAGCTTTTTTACTTCTAAGTAAGACAGGACTTTGAGCAAAAGAACACAGTCACCTCCCTTACATGACAAGTTCATGAATTTTCACCTCGCTTCTTTTCCTACTGATGTGTTGGATACAAAAAGCTTAGACTATGTCATAAACATGCTACTGCACTAACAGAAAAATCAGTTAATGTCCTACAAATTACAAATTGGCAAGAAAAAAAAATTAAGATGCTATCAGAAAAATGAACAAAAAACATAACAATGTTTCCAATAAGAAATGAAATCAGTAATTTTTTTTAAAAGCCTAGCTACACTATCACTAAAAAGATATTCTAATTAAAGATATCTTAATTAGGTAAAGTGTAAACAGTTAGAAAACTATTTTAAATACTTAAATTAGTTAAATATTGTTTAACTACTAAAACAAAATAAAACAAAGTGTCATTTATCACCGTCCACTAGGGAAACTGGTAGTAATAAAAATTGCTTCAGGTCTACAATCCCGTATCCGAAACCTCTGGTTTCAGAACACTTTCAGAAGTGTTTTCAATTTCAGAATAGTTAAATTATAAAGAGGTGATATTTCCCAGCTACCTTAGATTAAGTAACATTTCTTGGTTGGGTCTGCCTGTATTAGCCACACTATTAAAATTTCTTTGGAAAACCTTAAGAATGTTCACTCTAAGGACTTCCTTGGTGTACAGTGATTAGGAACTCGCCTTCTAATGCAGGGAATGCAGGTTCAATCCCTGGTCAAGGAACTAATATCCCACATGCCACATGGCGGGCATCTGGGGCCACGTGCCACAACTAGAGAGAAGCCTGCATGCTGCAACTAAAGAGGCTCATACACCACGATGAAGAGCTCATGAGCCACAACTGAGACCCATCACAGTGAAATAAATATTTTTTTTAAAAATGAATGTTCACTCTATGGGGAATAAATAATGTATAAACAACCTAACATCAGTACAGGTCAAGTATGGCTGCCAAATTAACTACAAAAACTTTTGTAATTCAAAAACCATAAAAATAACCAGATGCAAGGTGGGTCACAATATCAGATCACTTGGGGAAACTTTTCCAAATCACAAAACCCTTTCCACTGAAGATTCCCCATTTCCCTAGTAGATTGTGTAATAAGTCACTGGGACTGACTCAAGTATGAATTGGGCATACTACACAATTTGGAAATTCTTGAAGTTTGTGAAATATTTTATAATACTTCCATTCAATAAGAAGTATCTTAAAAAGAAAACAGAAACAAAAAAAAGAATATCAACTTATTTTAAAGACTGAAATTTCCCAAATATTAATCTCCTTGGAAAATTCTCTTTACTCAGAGTGAAAACTGAAAGTGAAAGTGTTAGCCACTCAGTTGTGTCTGACTCTTTGCAACCCACCAGGCTCCTCTGTCCATGGAATTATCCAGGCAAGAATACTAGAGAAGACAGACATTCCCTTCAGGAGGGGATCTTCCCGACCCAGGGATCGAACCTCAGTCTCCACACCACAGGCAGATTCTTTACCGTCTGAGCCACCAGTAATCTATATTAACGAGCACATATCACATTCAAGGCATTATGAGTACCAGGTAATACCAGCAGAGAGGCTTAAATAGGTAGACAAGGGGTTGACTATGGGTTTAGATTTTACTTTACAAGCAGATGGAAAGGAAATAACAAAATTCTGAGCAGAGGTATAAAGTGGTCAGATGTGCATGTCAGATCACTCTGGTAGTAATAAAGAGGATGGACTAAAAGGGCAACACCAATAGCGGAATGCACCTTAAGTAGACTATTAGAAAAGTCCAGATAAGACACAATGACCTTTCAAAATAAAATCACCCATAAGTTGTGCCCAAGCATCATCCTGCCAAGTGGTGATAGGGCTACAAGATATCACTATGAGGGCAGAAAGGGAAACTGAACAGTGATGATGAGAGGCAATCCAGACAGGCAATAAGAAAATGATATCCATTTTAGAGTACCAGGCAATAGGCAGTAACCCAGGCAAGCGGAGCCCGAGCTGTAGAGAGCAGATAAGCAGGTGGTACCCCAGCCATCAGAAACACACATTAGGAAAACATGTCTTATTTCATGGTTCTTGAGGAAGGGCTTACAGCACAGTACAGAGCTCCAGTTATAATACTGGAGTTCACGAATTCAAAAACAGGAGACAGAAAATAGGACAGCAGCAGAAAAGACACAGGTTCAGGACTCAAATTAACCTACTTTCAAAACCTAAATCCGTTATTTTCTAGCTGTGAAGGTCTAGACAACTCAGCTTTTTTAGCCTCAGCTTCTCTATCTATAAAAAGCAGATAACACTACCTATTGCACAGGGTTGGAAGGAGAACAAAATGTGATCTCATACATTAAAACATCTGGTAGAGTTCAAGGAATATTATTTTTGTCCTTTTCTTCTTATAAAAAGATAAGTTACTGAGTTTTTTCATCTAAGCTACAGAAATAAGGAAGTCTTTTGCTTGGCCACAAAGTCTGAAAGCTTACCCAAAGGGGCTCTGTGCTGTGCTTAGCCATTCAGTCGTGTCCAACTCTTTGCAATCCCACAGACTGGAGCCTTCCAGGCTCCTCTGTCCATGGGGATTCTCCAAGCAAGAACACTGGAGTGGGTTGCCATGTCCTCTTCCAAAGAATCTTCCCAAATTAGTAACTGAACCCAGGTCTCCCAAAATGCAGATGGATTCTTTACCATCTGAGCCACCAAGGAAGCCCAAGAATACTGGATTGGGTAGTCGATCCCTTCTCCCGGGGATCTTTCAAACTCAGGAATCGAGCTGTGGTCTCCTGTACTGCAGGCTGATTCATTACCAGCTGAGCTACCATGGAAGCCCAAGGAGGCATTAGAGGACTTCAGGTAAAGAAAGTAAGGCTGGTCACTGATGCAAAAATGCCTCATAGGAGCTCCAGTCCATTCAGAGGTAAAAGTAAATGAGTTACACAAGTAAAGCAATCTAAAAAACTAGAATAAAGTTTAATTAGGATCAGCTAGCCTAAGAGTATACCCACACAATAGAACATGTCACTGTATTTAAATAAGGAAGGAAAAACGTGGGAAGCTCTCTGTATACTGAAGTCAAAGGCTCTCCAAGGTATGTTTTAAATGAAAGAATTACTATATAAAACATTAATATAGTGGGCTACCATCTTCATACAAAGGTAGGGGAAAACAATAATTTACATTTGTATTTTATTTCTCTTTGCATAAATACTGGTAAAATACACAAAAAACAAAAGTGGTTACCTATAGAGAGCAGGGAAGGGAGAGACAGAGATAAGAGTAGTATTGAGACTTCTCATTATATGCTTTTTTTTATATTATTTTGAAATTTGAATGAGGTAGCCATACTTAACAACTGTCTAACAAAAGAGCAATTCACATATTTAATTAATAGCAAAACTAACAATGACCCCTGAAAAAGACCAGAACTCACTATAAGATGGTAATCATTTGAAATGGGTGTAGGGAGTTGGCTCAGATGCCTACCAAAGTTCATTCAGGACATTTCTTTGATAGTAGCTGTTGCTATGTAGTTTCTCTTATCTATCTTTCAAATAATTACTACAGTTTCTTTCTCTTAATCCCCCCAAAATATTAAGGTGCATGTAATCTTAAAAGAAAAGATATTTTTTCAGGAATTCCACGGCGTCCAGTGGTTAGGATTTGGAGCTTTCACTGCCAGGACCTGGGTTTGATCCCTGACTGGAGAACTAAGATCCTGCAAGACAAGTGGCACAGCCAAAAAATACGATATTTTTCTTGATTCTGTTCCCTATTCCTCTGTGACCTAAGAGATCTTCCTTCTTCACCTTATGACCAAATTTCTTAGTGTCATCTAGTCTACATTCACTGCTATGTCTAGTTTCCTCTATTTACTTTCTCATCACATCCTTCTATTGTAACTCTTCTGCTACAATGAATCTCAAACTTTACTACACCTTAGAATAACTGTAGCAGCAGCAGCAGCACAGCATTTAAGCAGGTTTCCTGTGTGGTAACCTCCACATTCTTCACCCACCCTTTAAAAACTCTATGCAGTCTGAAAAGAAACCTGCAGAATTGGTATTTTTATTCAGGAGCTCACTTGATTCTGATACAGGTGGTCTGCCTGAACACCTGAAAACCAATTAGCTAAGGTCATAATATGCTGTTGTTTAGTCACTAAGTCATGTACAATTATTTTGCAACCCCATGGATTGTAGCACGCCAGGCTCTTGTGTCCATGGGATTTCCCAGGCAAGAATACTAGAGTAGATTGCCATTTCCTTCTCCAGATCTTTCCAACCCAGGGATCAAACTTGCATCTCCTGCACTGGCAGGTGGGTTGTTTACCACTGAGTTACCAGGGAAGTCCAGGGTCATAACAACCTTCCCTCAAATTCAAAGCACTTTAGATCTCATCTCTCTCTCTGTAGCATCTGACACCTTACACCACCTTCTTCTTCCATCACCTTCCCCCACACAACTGGACTCTCCTCTCTTTTCTGAGAGCCCTTATTCTTTACATATTCTTTACATGATGTTGGAGGGGCCCTCACAGTGGCCTTCATCCGAAGTTTACACACACTTCATAAGCAGTACAAGGCACATCCACTGCTTCAACTACCATTTGTATAACCCTAAATTCTGACACTTTGACTTCCCAAGAATTTTCAGGAAGTTGGAGGTTATGCAGTCAGTACAGGAGGAAGAAGATGCTTCAACATCATGCACATCTGAATCCAAAATATCTGTTATTTACATGGTAATACATTCAAAGTTACACATCTTTCTGAATTTCATCATTGTTATCCAATGGGATAACACCTTTAAAACCAGGGTAACACCTTTCTGACAATTTTTGTTTGGATTAAATAAGGGAAATAAAAAGATTAAATGAGAAGTTTCCTTCCCTTCCTAGCTCAGACTTGACAGCATGCCCTGTGGACCCCAAGCCATGGGCCTGAGGTGGCGGGCAGGAAACAACTAGCCTGGGGCAGAGAGACTGGCAACTGATACAGGGGGACTGTAGTTACAAGGGGACTGAGCAAATAAGTAAATGTACTAAGGATAATGAGTTCCAAAGAACAGCAAGGAGAGATAAGAAAGCCTTCCTCAGCAATCAATGCAAAGAAATAGAGGAAAACAATAGAATGGGAAAGACTAGAGATCTCATCAAGAAAATCAGAGATACCAAGGGAACATTTCATGCAAAGATGGGCTCGATAAAGGACACAAATGGTACGGACCTAACAGAAGCAGAAGATATTAAGAAGATGTGGCAAGAATATACAGAAGAACTATACAAAAAAGATCTTCACGACCCAGTCACGATGGTGTGATCACTCACCTAGAGCCAGACATCCTGGAATGTGACGTCAAGTGGGCCTTAGAAAGCATCACTACGAACAAAGCTAGTGGAGGTGATGGAATTCCAGTTGAGCTATTTCAAATCCTGGAAGATGATGCCATGAAAGTGCTGCACTCAATATGCCAGCAAATCTGGAAAACTCAGCAGTGGCCACAGGACTGGAAAAGGTCAATTTTCATTCCAATCCCAAAGAAAGGCAATGCCAAAGACTGCTCAAACTACCACACAATTGCACTCATCTCACACGCTAGTAAAGTAATGCTCAAAATTCTCCAAGCCAGGCTTCAGCAAAATATGAACCGTGAACTTTCAGATGTTCAAGCTGGTTTTAGAAAAGGCAGAGGAACCAGAGATCAAATTGCCAACATCCGCTGGATCATCAAAAAAGCAAGAGAGTTCCAGAAAAACATCTATTTCTGCTTTATTGACTATGCCAAAGCCTTTGACTGTGTGGATCACAATAAACTGTGGAAAATTCTGAAAGAGATGGGAATACCAGACCATCTGACCTGTCTCTTGAGAAACCTCTATGCAGGGCAGGAAGCAACAGTTAGAACTGGACATGGAACAACAGACTAGTTCCAAATAGGAAAAGGAGTACGTCAAGGCTGTATATTGTCACCCTGCTAATTTAACTTATATGCAGAGTACATCATGAGAAACGCTGGGCTGGAAGAACACAAGTTGGAATCAAGATTGCCAGGAGAAATATCAATAACCTCAGATATGCATATGACACCAACCTTATGACAGAAAGCAAAGAAGAACTAAAGAGCCTCTTGATGAAAGTGAAAGAGGAGAGTGAAAAAGTTGGCTTAAAGTTCAACATTCAGAAAACTAAGATTATGGCATCTGGTCCCATGACTTCATGGGAAATAGATGAAGAAACAGTGGAAACAGTGGCTGACTTTATTTTGGGGGGGGCTCCAAAATCACTGCAGATGGTGATTGCAGCCATGAAATTAAAAGATGCTTACTCCTTGGAAGGAAAGTTATGACCAACCTAGATAGCATATTTAAAAGCAGAGACATTACTTTGCCAACAAAGGTCCACCTAGTCAAGGCTATGGTTTTTCCAGTAGTCGTGTATGGATGTGAGAGTCGGATGGTGAAGAAAGCTGAGTGCCAAAGAATTGGTGCTTTTGAACTATGGTGTTGGAGAAGACTCTTGAGAGTCCCTTGGACTGCAAGGAGATCCAACCAGTCCATCCTAAAGGAGACCAGTCCCGGGTGTTCATTGGAAGGACTGATGTTGAAGCTGAAACTCCAACAGTTTGGCCACCTCATGCGAAGAGTTGACTCATTGGAAAAGACCCTAATGCTGGGAAGAATCCTTGGATCAACCACTTCACGGGAGGAGAAGGAGACGGCAGAGGATGAGATGGCTGGATGGCGTCACTGACTCGATCAACATGGGTTTGGGTAAACTCCGGGAGTTGGTGATGGACAGGGAGGCTTGGCGTGCTGCGATTCATGGGGTCACAAAGAGTCGGACACGACTGAGCGACTGAACTGAACTGAACTAAGGATAATGGGAGCCAATCTCTCAATGCTGAAGACGAGACTTAAAAATATAGAAAAGGGACAACTGGAAAGAACTCTGGAGTGTTGGACTGGAAATGGATTATCAGTGTGAACTTTTAAATATAAGTTCAGTTCAGTTGCTCAGCCACGTCCAACTCTTTGTGACCCCATGGACTGTAGCACGCCAGGCCTCCCTGTCCATCACCAACTCCCGGAGTTTACTCAAATGCATGTCCGTTGAGTCAGTGATGACATCCAACCATCTCATCCCCTGTCGTCCCCTTCTCCTCCCGCCTTCAATCTTTCCCAACATCAGGGTCTTTTCAAATGAGTCAGTTCTTCTTTTAAATATATATACACAGTTAGATGAAGAAAGAGATTCAAATGTGTATACAAGTATGTATCTGTATATTCAAATGCATACATATATGTATTTCCTTGCTCTGTCTGCCTTAAATGTGATGACACTCTAGCAGAAATGAGCATATTAAGCACCAAAATCTTGGTTTCTGATACCACCTCCATTAAAAGAAATCAGGATTCCTAGCAAAAATGAATGATTGCAGAGTTGGGTCAGGAAAAGTACCAATTGAGTCTAGAACTCATTAATGTGTCAGAAAGCAAGGAAATACTCAAAGGCTGGGGGTGTCAGAAATATGGGAGCCATCTTGAAGGGGCTCCCGCTATTCAAATATAAGACAATTTAAGCACCAAAATAAAATCTGAAATTATAATAACTAATAAAATCTAATGAATAGGAATATAAATCCATGGGTATATTGATGTAAATAAATAAATGAATTTATTTATTTACATCAATAAGTGAATGAACAAATACATGAAAGAAAGGAAATTTTCAGTAAAAAAAAATTAATAAATGCAGGTGGCAACCTTCATAGTAGTGGTTGATCCAAGCAAGTCATCAGTGGACCCAAAGGCTGGTAGGCAGAGATTTGAAGAGGAACAGGACATCAACAAAGTCTTGGAAATTTTCCCACAAAAGGCTTACCAGTTACAAGAGGGAAAATGATGATTGTATAATAAACTCAGCAGAAATGAACTTAACAAGGTGTTCAAGGTTAAACACAGTCAGTGGTGGGACAACACACTGTGCCTCCTAGAGACACACTAAGAAGAACACATCATTTCTATGGTATTCCTGTCAACAATGTACACAGTCCGCACACAAACAACTACTGAATGAACGGAAGTTAAGGAACATCTCACAGAACAAAAAAGTCGAGGTCATAGAAAGACAGGGAAATATCAAGGGCCCCAAATACTCAGTGCCATTCCAAACTGAAGGGCACTAAAGAGATATGACAATTAAACACGGTATATGATCCTGAACTGCATCTTGGACCAGAAGGGAAAGAAAGACACTATTCAGGGAGTTGGAAAACACTGAATGGCCTCTGGGTTGTTTATTTTTTTTATTGAAGTATAGTTGATTTTCCAGCCACAGGACTGGAAAAGGTCAGTTTTCATTCCAATTCTAAAGAAAGGCAATGCCAAAGAATGTTCAAACTACCGCACAATTGCACACATCTCACGCACTAGCAAAGTAATGCTCAAAATTCTCCAAGCCAGGCTTCAAGAGTACGTGAACCGAGAACTTACTGATGTTCAAGCTGGTTTTAGAAAAGGCTGAGGAACCAGAGATCAAATTGCCAACATCCGCTGGATCATCGAAAAAGCAAGAGAATGCCAGAAAAACATCTACTTCTGCTTCACTGACTATGCTAAAGCCTTTGTGTGGATCATAACAAACTGCAGAAAATTCTTAAAGAGATGGGAATACCAGACCACCTTATCTGCCTCCTGAGAAATCTGTATGCAGGTCAAGAAGCAACAGTTAGAACTGGACATGGAAGAACGGACTGGTTCCAAATTGGGAAAGGAGTACATCAAGGCTGTATACTGTCACCCTGCTTATTTAACTTCTATGCAGAGTACATCATGCAAAATTTCGGCCTGGATGAAGCATAAGGTAGAATCAAGCTTCCAGGAGAAATATCAATAACCTCAGATATGCAGATAACACCACCCTTATGGAAGAAAGCAAAGAGAAACTAAAGAGCCTCTTGATGTAAGCGAAAGAATAGAGTGAAAAAGCTGGCTTAAAACTCAACATTCAAAAAACGAAGATCATGGCATCCAGTTCCAGCACTTCATGGAAAATAGATGGGGAAACAGTGCAAACAGTGACAGCCTTTATTTTCTTGGGCTCCAAAAATCACTGCAGATGGTGATTGCAGCCATGAAATTAAAAGATGCTTGCTCCTTGCAAGAAAAGCTATGACAAACCTAGCCAGCATATTAAAAAGTAGAGACATTACTTTGCAGACTCAGGTCCATATAGTCAAGACTATGGTTTTTCCAGCAGTATGTATGTATGTGAAAGTTGGACCATAAAGAAAGCTGAGCACCGAAGAATTGATGCTTTTGAGCTGTGGTGTTGGAGAAGACCCTTGAGAGTCCCTCGGACTGCAAGGAGATCAAACCAGTCCATCCTAAAGGAAATCAGTCCTGAATATTCATTGGAAGAACTGCTGCTGAAGCTGAAGCTCCAATACTTTGGCCACCTGATGAGAAGAACTGACTCACCAGAAAAGACCCTGATGCTGGGACAGATTGAAGTCTAGAGAAGGGGACAACAGAGGATGAGATGGGTGGATGGCATCACCAACTCAAGGGACATAAGTTTGAGCAAGCTCTGGGAGTTGATGATGGACAGGGAAGCCTGGCATGCTTCAGTCCATGGGGTCACAAAAAGTTAGACACAACTGAGCAACTGAACTGAACTGATAACTGATTTACAATGTAGTGTAAGTTTCAAGTGTACAACACAGTGATTCAGTTTTATATATGTGTGTGTGTGTTAGTCACTCAGTTGTGTCGGACTCTTTGTGACCCCATGAACTGTAGCTTGCTAAGCTCCTCTATCCATAGAATTCTCCAGGCAAGAATACTGAAGTGGGTAGCCATTTCCTTCTCTAGGGGATCTTCCCAACCCAGGGATCAAACCTGGGTCTCCTGCATTGCAGGAAGATTCTTTACTATCTGAGCTACCAGGGAAGTCCCTTTATTCTTTTTCAGATTCTTTTGCTTACAGGTTATTACATAATATTGAGTATAGTTCCCTGTGCTACACAGTAGGTCCATGTTAGTTACCTACTTTATACATAGTAGTTTATACAAAGAGGTTTTTCTGGAGGCTCAGTCAGTAAAGAACTGACTGCAACGCAGGAGACCCAAGTTCAATCCCTGGGTGGGGAAGATCCCCTGGAGAAGGGAATGGCAACCCACTCCAGCAGAGTTTCAGAGAAAAGCAAGGAGAGATAAGACCTTCTTAAATGAACAATGTAAAGTTATAGGGGAAAACAAGAGAATGGGAAAGACTATAGAGATTTCTTCAAGAAAACTGGAGATATCAAATGAACATTTCATGCAAACACGGACACAATAAATGACAGAAACAGTAAGGACCTAACTGAAGTAGAAGAAATCAAGAAGAGGTGGCAAGAATACACAGAAGAACTATACAAAAAGGTCTTAATGACCTGGATAACCACAATGGTGTGGTCACTCACCTAGGGCCAGACATCCTTGAGTGTGAGTCAAGTAGACCTTAGGAAACATTACTATGAACAAAGATAGTGGAGGTGATGGAATTCCAGCTGAGCCATTTAAAATCCTAAAAGATGACACTGCTAAAGTGCTGCACTCAATACGTCAACAAATTTGGAAAATGCAACAATGGCCACACGACTGAAAAAGGTCAGTTTTCATTCCAATCCCAAAGAAGGGCAATGCCAAAGAATGTTCAAACTACTGTACAACTGCAATCATTTCACATTCTAGCAAGGTTATGCTCAAAATCCTTCAAGCTGGCATCGGCAATACGTGAACCGAGAATTTCCAGATATACAAATTGGGTATACAAACTGGATTTTGAACAAGCAGAGGAACCAGAGATCAAATTGCCAACATTTGTTGGATTATGAAGAAAGAAAGGTAATTTGAGAAAAACATCTACTTCTGCTTCATTGACCGCTAAAGCATTTGACTGTGTGGATTACAACAAACTGTGGAAAATTGTTAAAGAGATGGGAATACCAGACCACCTTACCTGTCTCCTAAGAAATCTGTATGTGGATCAAGAAGCAACAGACATGGAACAACTGACTGGTTTAAAACTGGGAAAGGAGTATGACAAGGCTGTATATTGTCACCCTGCTTATGCAACTTCTATGCAGTCTATCATGCGAAATGCCAGGCAGGGTGAATCACAAGTGGGAATCAAGATTGCCAGAAGAAATATTAATAATCTCAGATATGCAGTTCAGTTCAGTCGCTCAGTCGTGTCCAACTCTTTGCGACCCCATGAATCGCAGCACACCAGGCCTCCCTGTCCATCACCAACTCCCGGAGTTGACCCAAACCCATGTCCATCAAGTCAGTGATGCCATCCAGCCATCTCATCCTCTGTCATCCCCTTCTCCTCCTGCCCCCAATCCTTCCCAGCATTAGGGTCTTTTCCAATGAGTCAACTCTTCGCATCAGGTGGCCAAAGTATTGGAGTTTCAGCTTCAACATCAGTCCTTCCAATGAACACCCAGGACTGATCTCCTTTAGGATGGATTGATTGGATCTCCTTGCAGTCCAAGGGACTCTCAAGAGTCTTCTCCAACACCACAGTTCAAAAGCATCAATTCTGCAGCGCTCAGCTTTCTTCACTGTCCAACTCTCACATCCATACATGACCACTGGAAAAACCATAGCCTTGACTAGACGGACTTTTGTTGGCAAAGTAATGTCTCTGCTTTTAAATCTGCTATCTAGGTTGGCCATAACCTTCCTTCCAAGGAGTAAGCGTCTTTTAATTTCATGGCTGCAATCATACCACTAAATAGCCTCTTGATGAGGGTGAAAGAGGAGAGGTGAAAAAGATGGCATGAAACTCAGCATTAAAAAAACTAAGATCATATCATCCATTCCCACTGCTTCATGGCATATGGAACAGGAAAAAGTGGAAGCAGTGATAGATTTTATTTTCATGGCCTCCAAAATCACTGCTGACAGTGACTCTAGCCAAGAAATTCAAAGACGCTTGCTCCTTGAAAAGAAACCTATTACAAACCTTGTTGTTGTTCAGTCTCTAAGTTACGTCCAACACTTTGTAACCCCATGTACTGCAGGACACCAGGCTTCCCTGTCCTTCACTATCTCCTGGAGTTTGCTCAAACTCATGTCCATTGAGTCGGTGATGCCATCCAACCACCTCGTTCTCTGTCAGCCCTTTCTCCTCCTACCCTCAATCTTTCCCAGCTCAGGGTTTTTTCCAGTGAGTCGGCTCTTCGCATCAGATGACCTAGATGCAAAACCTAGACAGTGTATTAAAAAGCAAAGACATCACTTTCCCACCAAAGGTCCATATAGTCAAAGCTATAGTTTTTCCAGTAGTCATGTACGGATGTGAGAATTGGACCATAAAGAAGGCTGAGCAAAGAAGAGCTGATGCTTTAGAACTGTGGTGCTGGAGAAGACTCCTGAGAATCCGTTGGACTGCAAGGAGATCAAACCAGTCAATCCTAAAGGAAATCAACACTGAATATTCACTGGAAGGACTGGTGCTGAAGCTGAAGCTCCAATACTTTTGGCCACCTGATGTGATGAGCTAACTCACTGGAAAAGATCCTGATGCTGGGAAAGATTGAAGGCAAAGGAAAAGAGGGTGGCAGAGGATGAGATGGTTAGATAGCGTCACCATCTCAATAGATATGAATTTAAGCAAAATCCAGGAGATAGTGAAGGACAGAAGAGCTTGGTGTGCTACAGTCCATGAGGTCGCAAAGTAGGACACGACTCAAGACCGAACAAGTGTTACAAGCATGTAACAAGTGTGTATTAATCCCAAACTTCTAATTTATCCCTCTCCCTGCCTCCTTTTCCCTTTTGGTAACCCTAACCACACATAAGTGATACTGAATGATATTTGTCTTTCTCTGTCTGGCTTACTTTACTTAGTATATCATCTCTAGGTCCATCCATAATGCTGCCAATGGCATTAACTTCTTTCTTTTCTATGGCTGAGTAATATCCTATCGTATATATGTACCACATGTTCTTTTTCCATTCATCAGTCAATAGACATTTAGGCTGCTTCCATGTCAAGGCTATGGTAAATAGTGCTGCAATGAACAGTGAAGTGCATATATCTTTTCAAATTATGGTTTTCTCCACATACATGCCCAGGAGCTGGATGCTTGATCATACGGTAGCTCTATTTTTAGTCCTTTAAGGAACCTCCATACTGTTCCCCATAGTGGCTGCACCAATTTACATTTTCACAGTGTAGCAGGGTTCCTTTTTGTCCACATTCTCTCCAGCATTTATTATTTGTAGATGTTTTGATAATGGCCATTCTGACTGGTGAAAGGTAATATCTCATTGTATTCAGTTGTTTTGATTCACATTTCCCTAATAACTGGTAACGCTGAGCATCTTTTCATGTGCCTGTCAGTCACCTGTATGTCTTCTTTGAAGAAGAAAGTCTATGTAGGTCTTCTGCCCAATTTTTGATTGGGCTTTTTTTTTTTAATATTGAGTTGTAGGCATCTGGGATTTTGAAGGTATTGTTGTGTCAATGCTGATCCGATTTGGGAGTTATGTAACAGACTGCCCATGTTCTGGTAAAAACACCCTAGATTATTTAGGAATGATAGGTATCACGTCTGCAACTTGCTCTGAGATGGTTCAGAAAAGTCTATTTAGATGAAAAATGGTACACTCCTCTGAAATGGTTAGAAGTAGAGATGAAAATGAGAGACTAAAAATAAGATGATTAGATAGTTTTACTGAAATTTGAGAATTCAATAACAGAGAAGGAAAGGGTTGATGACAATGTCAAGGTCCCTTCTTGGGCACCTGAAACGGAAGGCTTCACTGCAACCCCTAGAGTGAGCTAAGTACAAGATGTGCGGGTTTATATTCTGTTTACACACAATATATATGTAGCACTGTGTCCAAAACTGGTTGAGGTTCATGCGTAGAGATGAGGGAGCTTATGGGCAATCTCTGTACCTTCCCCTCAATCTTGCTGTGAAACTAAAAGTGCTATAAAGAGTCAAGTCTTACAAAAAGTATTTTTTTTAAGAGGCAAGAATAGTTCGAGGAAAAGGAAGTTGGTTGAAGGGGATTCTGGAGCTCTTTGTGCTATTTTTGCAATTTTTCTGTATGTTTGAAATTATTTCAAAATAAATTACTTTTAAAAATTCAGTGAGAACTCATGACAAACCTTGGTGCCTAGCAAAACACCTGGTTCACTATAGGTACTCAATAAAAATTATTTGGTCTTCCCTTTCCAGTTGCCCAAAAAGAAGTCTTAGCAGCAGCATCAACTCTTCCTCTTCTACTACAACCAAATGGACTCTCAGTTCTCAGGAAACTGCCTCATCAGTTTTCAGTTCCAGGCTGACACCCTCATCTTTATTTCCTCATTTCTGGCTCTTATCACCTCTCACCTGGACTACTGTAAGAGCATCCTAACCAGTTTCTCTGCTCCTTCTAAACTCATCTTTGCACCATCCTTATATCTTTGCATCATTATTTAGAAGTCAAGGTTTACCTTTCCTTATTTTAAATACCTGTAATTGCTCCCAATGTAAATGATGATTTCCCAACAGGCAGACAAAAGACTCTTGAGGGCACCAGCAATGCAGGAGCACCAAAAAGATATTTCAGATACACACATAAACTAATCAACTAGTAATCCCTGGGGGGAGGAGGAAGAGAGAGGGGAGAAAAGAGAAGGACTTTGACAGGACTTCCTTCATTTTTATATTAAGGTTTGGTATTGGTTTTATTTTTGATTACATACACTGAGAATGCCAGGGGAAGTGTGGGTACCATAAACTTTCCAATACTAACAGTGCTTTTCCCAATGCTTTTCACAACTTGCACCAAAGAAAATAATTTTTAGCTCACTGGGACAAGCCAAGGAGATTATTCTAGGTCAAAAGAAACCACCGTGGTGGGTCCAATGTGCTTTGGTCGCATACACTGACAGCTACCTTATTCTCTGGCACAATGGTGAGCCATTCAGGGCACCCTAGTTGGGAAGCTCCATTTAAAAGTATTAATATGATTACACTCACAGCCCAAACAAGGACCCTCACAAGGTTTTATCTCCTACCACAGTCAACAAACATATACAAGCACACGGATAGACACATAAAATCAGACACCAACATCCATATCTAAACACCACTTCTCTAAACGCATGGATCCTCTCATGCTTGCCTTTTTGTACATGCTGTTCTCTCTACCCAGAGATCAATCCCAACTCATCCTTCAAGACGCTGCTCAAAATGCCACC
Source organism: Okapia johnstoni (assembly GCA_024291935.2). Taxonomy (NCBI): domain Eukaryota; kingdom Metazoa; phylum Chordata; class Mammalia; order Artiodactyla; family Giraffidae; genus Okapia; species Okapia johnstoni. The sequence continues at coordinate 46,106,359 of CM044319.1, read as the reverse complement.
CTCCTTTCCACAGATCTTATTACACTTGTCACTCTGAACTGTAATTGCTGACATACGTTACCACCCTAGAATCTGAGCTCAAGGACAAGAATCCTGTCTTATTTACCGGTATACCAGTGATCTCTATAACAGACATTCAAATGTCTGTTTAATTACACACAAATAAATGTTCACTATCTCATTTCCCAATAAGCCAAAATTTTCAAAATATATTAACTAAAACGACAAAGTATAATTTTATAATAAAATTAGCATTTTTCCCAAAACAAGAACATCCATTGTTCTGTAAGAGATCTGGCAGAGAGAGATATTCAAACTATTATCCTAGTCCTAGAGTTTTAAGTTTTAGACTGAGGAAACAAACCTACACATGAGCTATAAGCACAAAAATATTCACTGCATATTATAACAGTGAAAACTTTTGGAACAACCAAAATATTTAACAGAAGGTAAATACTAAACCATCTGATCGATAAATCACCTGAATGTCTAAGCAACTGTTTTATTCATGATGATGGGAATGGGAAAATAGGGGAAATAATATCAGTTACCATTTATTGATCACCTCTTCTATTTAAAGAATAATGCTGGATGCTTTATATATATTATTCTAATCCTCCCAACAATTCAAGGTTAAGTACCATTATCCTAAATTCACAGACAAGAAAGTAAGCACAGAGGTTACAGTTTTTCCAAGGTTTATGAGACCAGATTTCTACCCAGATCTCCCTCACTTCAAAGTCTGTCACCTTTTCCCTATATTGTTCTTCCTCTACATTGCAACATTTCCAATATATTAAACACCAAAATTGTAATCTCTACCATACAACTGTATATAAAAATACAATAAGACAATGGCCTGGAAGGAAAACAAAAATATCTTTTAGAGTAGTGATTATGGGTGAATGTTGTTATAGTATTTATAATTTTTTATTAGCAACTTTTTAAAAGCAGAATTACTGAGAAATGTTCTAAACTCATAAAGCAATACAGAAGAAACAACTGCTATTTTTTTTTTACATGTTTATTAAGCACACACAGTAGGTAACATATAAAAACTTAAGAAGGATGAACTCTAGGGGCTTGCTTGGTGGCTCAGTGGTAAAGAATCTGCCTGCCAATGCAGGAAACGTTTTTGATCCCTGATCCAGGAAGACCCCACATGCCACAGAGCAACTAAGTCCATGCACCACAACTATTGAGCCTGTGCTCTAGAGCCTGGGAGCCACAACTACTGAGCCCATGTGCCACAACTACTGAAGCCCTTGCACCCTAGAGCCATGCTCCACAACAAGAAACCACGAGAAGCTCCGCAACAAGAAACTACAATGAGAAGCCCGAGCACCGCGACTAGAGAAAAGGCCCCGCGGCAACCAAAGACCCAGAACAGCAAAAATATAAATAAAACTATTTTTTTTTTAAAGAGAAGGATGAACTTAAGAAATCATATCTAAATAATCATATGTTAACACCAGGGTACTCATTACTAGGATTCAAAAGCTGATCATGATTGGATTAAGCAGCATTCTTCCAGAAAAAGGTGAATTGTGTGGAAGACTTGAGGACTGGAGATAGGCGTGTGTGCTAATAAGTCCCTTCAGCAGTGTCCAACTCTGTGCGACCCTATGGACTGTAGCCTGCCAGGCTCCTCTGTCCATGGGGATTCTCCAAGCAAGAATACTGGAGTGGGTTGCCATGCCCACCTCCAGGGGATCTTCCCAACCCAAGGATCAAACCTGCATCTCTTACATCTCCTGCATTAGCAGGCAGGTTCTTTACTAATGCCACCTGGGAAGCCCTGTGCACTGGAGATAGGAATGTTTAAACCGAAGAAACGAGGGCAGGGGGAGGAAAAAAGAATGCTCTGTTTTTAAGCAAAAGTGAGAAACAGGGTTAGTGAGATGAAGTTGGCAGAAAACCTGTAAGGCCAAGCAAATTAATTAAAAGTTTGGAATTAATCTGATAAGCAACAAGAACTGTAATATATTCTCAAATGGTAAGTGGCATTGGGCTTCCCTCGTAGCTCAGTTGGTAAAGAATCTGCCTGCAATGAAGGAAACCTGGGTTCGATCGCTGGGTTGGGAAGATCCCCTGGAGAAGGAAATGTCAACCCACTCCAGTATTCTTGTCTGAAGAATCCCATGGACAGAGGAGCCTGGCAGGCTACAGTCCACGGGGTCCCAAGAGTCCATGAGTCGGACACAATTTAGCAACTAAACCACCACCAAGTGGCATACTGAAAATAAGATCTTTAAAGATTCAAACTTTGTTTCAAAGTAAAGTACTGTCTTTGGTTACACAATGTTTTCGCCAGACAACTGAGGGTAAAATAATCCATTATCCTTTATGTGCTTTAAACATACTCTCTTCCAAAAGAGAAACTGACTAAACAAAAGTTTTTATATAAGGAGTGAGTATATGGGGAAGGGATTCATTCAGATATAATGCTTGCAAATATGAAATGCTACAGTACATTTTAATAAGAATCAAAGAACTTTAGAGCAAGAAGGGATACTAGAGATAATCTTTTAGTGGTAACATCTTCATTTTCACAAGGGATTAAATTGGGGCTCATGAACTAAGTAACTTAACTAACATCATATATAAGCTAGTGGCAGATTCAATATCAAAACTCCAGATTTTCAGGAATTCCCTGGTGGTCCAGTGGTTAGGGGCTTCCCTGATAGCTCAGTTGGTAAAGAATCAGGAGAACCCAGTTCAATTCCTGGGTCAGGAAGATCCCCTGGAGAAGGGATAGGCTACCCACTCCAGTATTCTTGGGCTTCCCTTGTGGCTCAGCCAATAAAGAATCCACATGCAATGCAGCAGACCTAGGTTCAATTCCTGGGTTGGGAAGATCCCTTGGAGAAAGGAACGGCTACCCACTCCAGTATTCTGGCCTAGAGAATTCCAGGGAATGTATAGTCCATGGGGTCCCAATAAGTCAGACATGACTGAGTGACTTTCACTTTCACTTTTTCACTTTCCAGTGGTTAGGACTCTGGGCTTCCATGGCAGGAGGCAAGGGTTCGATCCCTGGTAGGGGAGCTAATACCCCACAAGATGAGTAGTGAGGCTTGGAAAAAAAAAAAGAAAAAAACACCCAAACCAAAAACAAACAAAACTTCAGGTTTTCTAGGTAGCAAGATCTAAAGTTGTCCTGCCCAACACTATAGTTACTAGCGAAATCTGATTATTTATATTTAAGCTGATTAAAATTAAATACAATTTAAAATTTAGGTCCTCAGGCACAATAATCACATTTTAAGTGCTCGATCTGTGCCACACATGGTTAATGGCTACCACATCTGACAGTGCAGAATAAGAATTCTGCCACCACTGCAGAAAATTTAACTGTACAACATGATCTAAAGAATAAGCTTCAGAATCAGACAAACCTAGTCAAATTCTACTTACTAGCAGTATGATCCCTGACAAGTTATTTATGCTCCCATTTGGAAGAGGGGAGGAGAAGTAGGGGATTAATAATCCCTACCTCACAAAGGATACTTGATGCTTATGTGGGATAACATGAAAAGCCCCTTTACATTGTCTGTTACATGTAACAGACAATAAACACGTCCCTTCTGGATCCTTTTTCCTTTATATTCCTTTATAAAAACCTCCTTGTTAAGAGATACAATAACTTACAATAACACAATAACTCACCCAAATTAATATCTTTCCCACAAGATAATACACAGTGCCTAATTTTCATTCTGTTTCTCAATTCCTTCAAATACTTGCACCTCTCTTCCAGTGCTTCTGCTTAGGAATAATGAATGAACGTGGGGGAAATCACCTCTAATGAAATGGAGGAGAATGTAATAAATTTCCCCTCTAGTTTCCCATCCCATTTTAAATATGACTGTACTGACTGATCACGCAAACAAAAAGAAATAAATTATATTCCTCCTAGGTACCATATTTCCACATTGAGAAGATTCTACAATACTTCTTCACTATATTCCTTCTCACCATATGTGCTGATCGAATATTAAATGAAATAACACCTTCCTCCTACAGTACTTTTCTGGCAAACAATAAAAAGATTTCCAGAATACTAAACCAATCTTCAAGGCTTCACAGCTTAACGTAGTAAACTAATTTGACAAATCTAGACTACCGAATATAAAAAACTTCATAACATGCATGTTATTACCCAGAAAAACAACAAAATTCAACTCAGCTTGGAACCAGTGAATTTCTGCCAGTACTAAATTTTATTTAGAGCAACAAATCATACTTAACCACATTAAGTCACACAGACTTGCCATTTCTAGTGAGGTCTCCAACTTTACATTTTTAATAACTAACAATTAAAGGACAGCTTTAAAACATGTCTTTAAACATCCACCAAACAATGTTTCTACATATTTTTAAAGCTTCCTTATTGTTTAAAATTGGCCATTATTAGCCCAGAGATGGGGGAGAAGAGGAGGGAGTCCTCTCAGTAATAGTAACAATGTCTCCTTGAAATTATCTGTCATTCTTACTTTGTTCCTTAAAGATAATTTACTTAAAAACATGACCACTGAGGCACCCACCCTTAAAGAGCTCAGAATAAATCATAAGTAAATACTAAATAGATAACATTGCACACTATATCATCACACAATTTAAATTATGTTTAGTAGATGAAATTAAAATATTAGTATCTCAAATACACAAATCAGAGTTTAATAAGTCTACGGGAGTCACATAAGTTAAAAAAAGAAAAGCACTGTAAAAAGTTTTCATTACTATTCCACATGAAGTACTTTATATTAATATAAATTAAAGTTAGGTTTCTATGCCTGAACTGATGAAATCTAATTGTGAGAGTCTATAATGTTTTAAGCCCTTCTGTAATAATGAAGTGTACATTGGTCACAGTAGAATAGTTCAGATGAATTTTCCTGAGGCTGCATTCTAAGTACATCTGACCCAGAAAGTATTTTTAGCAAGTGTGTTCAATCAATGCTGGTTTATGCCTAGTCTAAATTAGAAATTGGGTGTCACAAATTTAAAGTAACAAAGTTACTAGGGACATTTTAAAAGATATTCAATTAGAAAATCAGGGGAAAACCACAAAGTTTAAACAACTCAATACCCACAGCCTATAACCTAAGCTGCTGCTGCTAAATTGCTTCAGTCGTGTCCAACTCTGTTCGACCCCATAGACAGCAGCCTACCAGGCTCTCCCGTCCCTGGGATTCACCAGGCAAGAACACTGGAGTGGGTGCCATTTCCTTCTCCAAATAACCTAAGCAGGTTCTAGGAAACAGGCAATAAGAAAGCCACATCTTCATCCATAACTACTTTTGAGGAACCTATGATTTTCTAACTTTAACCTACTTAATTAATATTAATAAAACTGCAAAACAGTGATGGCTCCCTGTTATCAAAATCTCTTGCCAAATGTTTAAAGTAGGCTAGCTAAGTTACAAACACTCCCATATACAAAAATAAGATCACGAGTCTCGTCTTAAAAACCACTCAAGATCATGATATGATGGGACCATGCACATGTTTCAAAGAAAAGAGGTGGCAAAGATATGTGTGCCATTAAGAGAGAAAGAGACATAAAAATAGCTTCTGCGGTAATTGGAGCATAAATTTATTCTGACAAAAAATGGTGGGATCCACAAAATGATTGTGTTCTACTATGAGTTAGTAAAGAAGCTCTGCAGAGAAAAACTTTTGCTTACAAAAAGCCTTAAAAAAAAAAAAAAAACACTATAGGTTGAATTTCTCAAATTCAAGATTTAACTGATGTACTATCTAGCTCTATTCCATTAAGCACATTTTGTGCTCTGAACAATCATTTATTTTAAGGTCATTTCCTTCCCCCTTAAAAAATGTATTTTTTCCCCTCTGGCAACAAAGATTAAGGTTCAAAAATCAGGATAAAAAAATGCCCTGGCCTAACTGTTCCACAGTCTTTTTACTTTTTTACCCAAACCATTCTTTACAAGTCAGATACTTTGGCGTTTTGATGTCTTTCTCCATAAACATGGTTTAAACTGTAATGTTTCAACTGGGCCCAAGATTTGGTTACATAAACCGAATATTACTCCAATCTCTGATTCTAACAGCAGTTGGTATATTGCAGATACACAGACTGTCCTAGAAAAAGCGCCTGAAAAACCCTACCCAAACACATTGTCCTCCGCTGTGGTTCACTGTATAATGCCTCCCCAGGCATAAAGCCTCCCATTCTAAGTTTCCCAGAACCATCCGTGCGTATATATGTGCCATTATAAACTACTCCATGTTAAGGAAACCCTGGGAAGCGCATCCGTACGTCTATTTTGCTACACCTCAACTTTTTCTTTTGGCTCAACTACAGGTTCCTAAACACACGCATGCAAAGACAGAATCATAAAAGGCTTAAAACTTCAAGGGTAGGACAGTATGCCCAAGCAGAAAGTAGGAAGCTTTCAAAGGAGCCAATTTTTTTTTTTAAAAAAAAAGGAATCCTATCAGCGATGGAAAACTCGGAAGATTCTAAAACCTCACCTAGAGTTTAGGGGCCGTGGTACATTCCATCTCCGCACCTATTCCATCCCTTCTCCCCTGACTCCCCCAGAACAGAGATTCCAACTAAAACACCAGGAGGTTGAGAGCAGGGGTCCCGCAAAGAAAGGGAGTAGGCAAAAAGCATCCTTCCCCTCTGACTTGAAGTCAGCCTCACGCCTTCGGCCGGCCCCACCTGGCGGGCCGCAGGTAGCAGCCTCGCGTGCCACGCAGGGCCGAGAGGCGCCCGGGACCCGGAGCCTCTTACCTTCGTGTCCCAGCCGCGTCCTCCGGGCTGGAGAAGAAAAGCCTGCCGGCCCCCCCGGGGCTCCGTCAGCGTCCGCCCAGCAGCCGCGCCGCGGGGCTCCACCACGGCCGCGAGCCGCCGGCACCACCTCATACTGCGGGGCTGCCGCGCGCTCCCGCACCTCCCTGCGGGGATGAGCTAATCCAGCCCCGCAGCGGTGTCGCGGGGGGGTGGGGGCCCCGGAGCGGGGCCCAGAATCCAGCCCCGGGGACCCGGAGTCCTGAGAGAACAATGTGGGGCCGCGAGGAGGAGGAGCGGAACGGCGCGGCAAGAGCGAGCGGGCGGCAATCCTAAGCAGCGTTTGTGTGTGAGAGTGCAATGGGCGCTCAGTCCCTCCCGCCGCCGCCGCCTCCTCCTCTTCCTCCTCCTCCTCCTACTCCGTCTCCTCCTCCCTCAAGCACACCCCGTCTCCCAGGACACAGCATAGCAACCGAACATGGCGGCTGCGCAGACGCCGCCAGTCAGCCGCCCAGAGCGGCGGCCGCGGCCACGGGAAGCGATCTCGCGAGAGGCGAGGCCAAGCCCCCTCCCCGCAGGCGCGGGCTGGAAGCGGCCCCACCAGCCGGAGCGCGGGGGACGCGCAGGTGCGAGGGAGGAGGGACCTGGGCGGGTGGGAGGGGCTAGGATGGGCGGGGCGCAGAGGCTCCGCGGATTGGTTTTTGAAACTGGGACCCTCCCCCCCGCTGGACCTAGAGACTTGAGGGACCCCACAGAGGGAGAAAAAAACCTCAGTTTAAAGTGGAAAACCGGACCTTTTGGCCCCAGGTTGTCCCAACTTCAGTGCTGAAAAAGGATACAGGTTTTAGGGTGCAGATTTGAATGATTTTCTCTCCTAAATATAGACCCTGAAACAAAGAACAAACAACGTTCATTTATAGCGTTTGAGTGCCTCTGTGTGCCAGGAACATGTGCTGTTAAATATGAAATTAATTCATGCTAACCAAGTGTACGAATCGGTTATTACCACGCCGGGGCTTTTGTCCAGGTGATTCTAAAATCTTACTGATGATACAAACTTACTGGCGGTGAGACAAATGCCTGTGGGCTGGATAATAGTGGAAATGATGGCGGGAGGTATTTTTGCAATTCATTTTTGTCGGAGTCCTCGTCTGTCGTCAGATACCTTCTTGCTCCTCCTCGCTCTTAGCTTCAGCACCCCACCAGGGCTGTCCTTCATGAAACATTCTTTCAAAAATCACTTGCCCTCCAACCCGACAAAAGGCCTATTTACTAATCGGGGATGGTTTTTGCAAGCTGAAACCTTGCAAATCTGTGAAATCTGCAGTTTCTAGGGACTCTCTTCTCCCTCTCACCTGGCTCAGTTTTTCCGTTTTAAAAAGACAACCAATCAGTCCATGTTCTGACTTTCCTTCCCACAGCTTGTTTCCAGCCAGGTTCCTTCCTCCTTCCCAGACAGGTTCTCTGGCCTCTGTGTCTCCGTTGTCTGTGCCTTTATTCATACTGTTCCCTCCACTGAAATGCTCTTGCCTTCACCTCCATCCTATCTACACTCAGTCATCCTCCAACAATGGATCTTGCTTTACTGGAAGTAAGAATTTCTTCCTCTTTGACGTGATACTTCTAGGTTTATACCTCCTTTTTCTTACAGTGTTCTTTTTATTATAGGATACTTATCCCTGTGCGGGTTTTATCGCCACTATCCATGGGGAGCTACTGGAGTCAAGGATCTTGTCTTGGTCATCTTTGTATCCCCTCTGATGCCGGGTGACAGTGACATTGCCCAGTGTCAAAAAAAGTTTGTTAAGAGAATGAAATGCTTAAATCTTTAATTGGTGGTATTTGGAGAAGGTACTTGAGACAGACTGGTCTCTTACTCAGCTTCAAACCTGGTAAATTGCTGCGTCTCTGAGTGACACTCATCTGATCTGAATTTGTCTTTGTTGATGTTCTGTAGAGCTTTGTAACTAGTCCTCCAACTAACCTTCGTATCTCCAGACCTTCTCCCTCAGCCCATTCTGCCTACCCTCATCCATAAAGCACAGTGACCTTCTATGCAAATAGAAATCTTGATTGTAATATAAGTATAACTGGAGTCTCAAGATTGGAGAGGCAGGAGGGGGATGCCCTTTGTTTTGGAAAACTCCACAGGATGAGTCCTTTAGGTAAATGGACTATCTATGTATCTACTATTCTTTAGGAAAACTGTGAAGTCACTTTTTAAAAATTGAGTTATAATTCATATACTACAGTGCTTTTTGGTATATTTGCAAAGTTGTACAGCCATCACCCCTACCTAATTCTGGAATGTTTTCATCACCCCAAAATGAAATCCCATACCCATTAGCAGTCACTTCTCATTCCCTCCTCCCCTAGCCCCTGACAACCACTAATCTACTTTCTGCCTCTAGGTATTCACCTACTCTGGGCATTTCATATACACTGAATCATACATTCTGCAAATTCTCTATCAAAATGGATAAATGTTTGTTTTTGTTTAAATTATAATCTTTAAAAAAATTAATCAATGCCTATTCTGGATCATTTTGATGACCACCTTGTCATCAAATGCTGGCATTTGATTTTGTATTTGGCACCAAGAATTATAACTTGCATTTTCTTGAGCTAATGAGAAAAAAATAGAATACTCTTTGTAGACACGACAGCCTTCTAACTAGGAGATGGTCAAGTGTCCTCATGGTTCAGTTCAGTTCAGTTCAGTCGCTCAGTTGTGTCTGACTCTTTGCGACCCCACGGACTGCAGCACGCCAAGCCTCCCTATCTATCATCAATGCCCGGAGTTTACTCAAACTCATGTCCATCAAGTTGGTGATGCTATCCAACCATCTCATCCTCTGTCGTCCCCTTCTCCCGCCTTCAATCTTTCCCAACAACAGGGTCTTTTCCAATGAGTCAGTTCTTTGCATCAGGTGGCCAAAGTATTGGAGTTTAAGCTTCAGAATCAGTCCTTCCAATGAATATTCAGGACTGATTTCCTTTAGGATTGACTGATTGGATCTCTGTGCAGTCCAAGGGGCCCTCAAGAGTCTTCTCCAACACCACAGTTCAAAAGCATCAATTCTTTGGCACTCAGCTTTGTTTATAGTCCAACTCTCACATCCATACATGACCACTGGAAAAACCATAACTTTGACTAGACAGACCTTTGTTGGCAAAGTAATGTCTCTGCTTTGTAATATGCTGTCTAGGTTGGTCACAACTTTTCTTCCAAGAAGCAAGTATCTTTTAATTTCATGGCTGCAATCACCATCAGCAGTGATTTTGGAGCCCCAAAAAATAGTCTCACACTGTTTCCACTGTTTCCCCATCTATTTCCCATGAAGTGATGGGACGAGATGCCGTGATCTTAGTTTTCTGAATGTTTAGTTTTAAGACAACTTTTTCACTCTCCTCTTTAACTTTCATCAAGAGGCTCTTTAGTTTATCTTTGCTTTCTGCCGTAAGGGTGGTATCATCTGCATATCTGAGGTTATTATATTCCTCATGGTACAATGTGCAAAAGTTTCACAGAAATTCAAATAGAGAAGAATTTTGGAATGATTAAGCCTAAAAAAGCCAATACCAGTGGGGCAGAAGGAAAATTAGGAGGTGGGGATTAACACATACACACTATTATACATAAAACAGATAAACAACAAGGTCCTACTGTAAGGCACAAGGAACTATACTCAATACTCTGTAATAACCTATATGGGAAAAGAAGCTGAAAAGGATATGCAAATATGTATAACTAAACCAGTTTGCTGTATACCTGAAACTAATACAACATTGTAAATCAACTATACTTCAGTATAAAAATAAAAATTAAAAAAAAAATAGACTCTACCACAGCAGTGAGTTTCATGGTCTCATTGCAAAAAAAAAAAAACAATTTAATTTCAGCAAAACATCATTTACATTACATACTTAACATTAATTGAATTTTTAATTTCATTAACCAAATGTTCAAAATTGTCATTTTATAGATGTAGAAGGGCTATGAGAATGAGGACTTTATACCTAATCTTATGTTTACACAAAATAAAGAAACATAATCTAAATAATTTAATATTACATTGAGAGTTAGAAAGATTTTTTTTTTCAGTTCAAAGTGGCAGCAAACATTCCTAGATATTGGCAGACAGTGCTGTTGACTGTGACTTTTCCCCTTTGTCTGTGCCTGCTCTTGGCTGTGCTTTGGGAGTGAGGAGCAAGTGTTATGTCCACACTTGGAGGGTGTTGGCAGAAAGGACTGGCCTCGCACTGTGACTGACTCCCAATCCCGGGTAGCTATAGCCGGAATGGAAAAGGCATCCGTTCTAGCTTGTGCAGCCAAGCCAGGCTGCCTGGGCTGTGGCAGTGACCTCTGGCAGCTGCAAGGCAGCAGAGAAGGAGCTTTGATCAGGCCTTGTGGCCAACTCACCAACCACTGTTTCCCCCCACCCCAGCCTACCCATCAACAACTTGGGAGGACTCCTTTGGAAGAAGGATAAACTTTTGGGTCACTGGGGATTTCTGAGGAGGACAACCAGTGGAACTCAGAGTGGTATGAATTTTAACATTAAAAACACGTGACTTAAAGTGACCCGGTTTTGTCACCTAAGCAGGTGAGGTGGGTCATACAAGGAAAACAGGGTTTCAAACACCTGGTCTCTGACATGTGACCTTAACTGGATATCTGTCTGCCTTAGCTGCACAATTTCATTCTTGCATCTGTCTGGAATCTTCAAGCAAAGCAAAACAAGACAAACAAATTTAGACTTAAATCTTCGAAGTGTCATAAATTTTCCCAAGAAGTTTAGAATTCTATGGCTTGGACTTGCTTTAATCACAGAGTTCCTTTGCAGCTCAGTGTTCTGTGATAACCTAGATGGGTGGAATGAAGGGTAGGGGTGGGGGCAGTGGGAGGAAAGTTCAAGAGGGAGGGGATAAAAGTATACACATAGCTGATTCACTTTGTTGTACAGCAGAAACTAACACAACATTGTAAAGCAATTATACTCCAGTACAAAAAAAAAAAAAATCCCATAGAGCTCCTTCGAATGTACTTTTTAAAAATAGGTATTTATTTTTAAAAATTACATAACATGTATCTCTGAGGCAGGTGACCCAGATTGGTCACTCTTTAGATATAACCTGCTTCCTTCTCACTTGCCAGCAATTCTTTCTTATTCTTTCTTTTCTTCTTCCTTCCCTCCTTTTCTTCCTTCCTTTTTTCGTTTTCTTTCTCAATCTCTCTTTTCCCTCCTTCCTTCCTTCTTTCCCCTCTCTTTCTTTCTTCTTTCTCCCTCCCTTCCTTCCTTTCTATAGCAGGAAAAGATCCACACTAGCAATCCCTGGGATCAAGAACTATACAGAAAAATGTAAAATTTTAAAAATCAAAGACTTTCTCCTACTCCCAGCTCCAGCATCCAAAGGTAAGCAATATTCACAGCTTCTTGTGTGTGCTTCCAGAATTTTCTCTGCATTCATAAGCTTAATCAATATCTTTCCCCCTAACTACAATCAATGTCTTTTTTCCATACTTACTATATTTTACTTACAAATGTTCTTAATAGAACATATAGATATATGTCATTCTTTCAAAGGGCTGAACCAGTGTATTTAATCTTCTCTATTGGGCATGTAGGGACTTGCCTGGTGGTCTAGTGGTTAAGACTATGAGCTCCTAATGCAGGGGGTCACAGTTCAAGGAATTAGGATCCAGCATAGTCAAAAATGAAGGTGCGGAGCATTTAGGCCATTTCTGGTTCTTTGCTATGTCATACAATGCTATAAAGTACATTTTCATGACAAAGCTTTGTACATAAATAAAAGCATTTCTTTCAAATTTCTGGAAATACAATTGTTGGCTTGAAGTATATGAGTATGTTTAATTTGGACAAGTATTGCCAACTTGATTACCAGTTGCACCCATCAACTATGTGTGAGTTATTATTAATCTCTTCTTTATCATTTCTAGGTTTTATATTCTCCTCAGTCCAAAATAAACAACAACAAAAGAAAAAAAAAACATTTTCTTCTAGTACTTTTAGGGTTTTTTTTAATACTTAAGACTTGACCCATCTGGAAATAATTCTGATGTAAGGAAATAGGGATCCTGCTCAATTTGGGGGGGCGAGGTGGGGGATCCTGCCTAATTTTTTAATGGTTTTCTAGTTGTCTCACTATTACCTTGTTGAATAATCCATTACACACACACACACACACACACACACACACACACACACAAACGGTAAATTTCTTTTTTCAAATACTAAATTCAAAATTTTGAATTGGGGATTTTTTTAGTTTACTGCACAGAGTTAACTATCTTTCCTCTATATAAGTTTCCTCTTGATGCTATAACAAATTACCGCAACTTCAGTGGCTTAAAACACAAATTTATTAAACTGCAGTTCTGGACATAAGAATTATCCAAAATGGATCAACATGCTGTGTGCCTCTGGAGGGTCCAGGGGAGAATCTCTTTCCTCGTCTTTTCCAGCTTCTAGAAGTCACATGGCCCCTTCGTCCATCTTCACAAGCATCAGCCTAGCATCTTCAGATCTCTGTGTCTCATTACCTTCTCTGTCTTCTAATGCCCTCTTGCCTCTCTCTTATAGAGACCCTTGTGATTACATTGGATCCACCCACACAACACAGGACCATCTCCCCATCTCAAGAGCCTTCATTTAATCACATTGGCAAAGTCTCTTTCACCGTGTTAGCTATGTATGCACACAGTGACCCTGTGCATGAAGTTGTGATCATCTTTGAAAACTATTACTCTATGAGTCACCATGTCTAATATCAAACTTTTTAGCTATTAGAGTTTCTAATAAGTTATAATATCTGAAAGCATGAATTTCTCCTAACTTTTTTCCAAAATGAACATATTTTTACTTGTATGATTTTAAAATATTTGAGCCCCCTAGAAGACCTAAACAGACATTTCTTCAAAGAAGACATACAGGTGACCAAGAGGCATGTGAAAAGATGCTCAATGTCACTAATTATTAGAGAAATGCAAATCAAAATTACAATGAAGGTACTGCCTCACACCAGTCAGAACAGCCATCATTAAAAAGTCGACAAACAAATGCTGGAGAGGATGTGGAGGAAAGGGAAACCTCCTACACTGTTGGTGGAAATGTAAACTGGTGCAGCCACTATGGAGTACAGTATGGAGGTTTCTAAAAACAAAATAAAAATAGAGTTGCCATATGATCTGGCAATCCCACTATGGGCATCATGCACGTCCATGTTCATAGCAGGACTATTCACAGAAGCTAAGACATGGAAGAAACTTGAGTGTCCATTGACAGGTGAATGGATAAAGAAGATGTGGTACATATATACCATGGAATACTACTTAGTCATAAAAAAAGAACGAAATATTGCCATTTGCAACAATATGGATGGACCTAGAGATCATCATACTAAGTGAAGTAAGTCAGACAGAGAAAGACAAATATCATATGACATCACTTATATGTGAAATCTAAAATATGACACAAATGAGCTTATCTATGAAACAGACTCACAGACATAAAGAACAAACTTGTGGTTGCTGAGGGGGAGAGGGTATGGGGAAGGGAAAGATGGGGAGTTTGAGACAAGCAGGTGCAAACTAGTGTATATACAATGGACAAACAACAAAGTCCCTGCTGTATAGCCCAGGGAACTTTATTCAATATCCTGTGATATTTTCCACCATAGTGAAAAAGAATATAAAAAAGAGTGTATATATATATGTATAACTGAATCACTTTGCTGTACAGCAGAAATGAACACATTATAAACCAACTATACATCAATAAAATAAATTTTTTAAAAAGAAAAATAATAAAATATACAAGCCCCAGATCATGACTAAAATATTAAATTGCATTAATAGCATACTACAGGGTATGCCTAGTTTAGGATCTATATATTATCTGAAAAAAATTATTTGTAGATGTATAGTAGATGTAGGTGAATATAATCTTTATAAGTACATTCACAGGACACTGATCATCTATAAGTTGCTTAACCTATAACTCTTTTAAATGTAAATATTAATGCAAATTAGTTCACATAATTTTCATATATTTAAAAACACATGCATTGCTCACATACTATTTGAGAGCCACTGGTAAGAGGTGGCTCTTGCCCTCAAGGCAAGAATTTTTCATTCTTAGATTGTGACTCATCAGAGGGTTTTGAAATCAATTTAGTGGATTTTGAAAAGAGAAATGAACTAGAGTAGACAAGAAAACAGAATGTATCACATAAAGTGAAGGTAAACATGGGACTGTGAAAACTTTAGGTTTATGTTTGTATGTATGTGAATTTTGATGTGAAATCTCTTTCCTGTTTTGGATGTGGTTGTCAAAAAGGTGTGAGAGCCTCTAGTTGAGGGAGAATGAATAAGCACACAAACAGTACTAATTAGTCTGAGATGTGCTTTCATATATTAAACCCCATGAGCGCAGGCACCCTGGCTGTGTCACCATTATTTCATCATAGCCTGACCTAATGTCTGAGATATAATCAGCCCTTGGTTATTCTTCTTGAGTCAATGAATGAACGAGGTGGGCCTGGGATTCCAGGGAGAGCAGGAAAGCACATCAGAGGATCAGAACATTTTGTCCTTACCTGTCCATGGCTCACTCTGAAAGCTGTGGGCTACAGGCACAGGGCTGGAGAGGAAAAGGATCCAGTGAGGAATTGAAGGCTGGGCAGAGGGAAGCCTGAGGGACCTTGAGTGACATCTAGTGGCATCTTGGACCAAATGGCAGCCCCAGCCTCAGTGATCTCCCATTAGGTGGAGTATTATTGCATAAACTGCTTTAAGGGAGGGAAAGGGACTCCATTCCTGCATGGAGTGTAAGAGTAGATGAATTTGTAGATGAATCCTGTGGGTTTGCTGGGTTTATCTTTTTATTTTTTTTTTTAATATATGTTGGCTTTGTCCGAAGAGGCTTTCACATCACATTAGAAAATCTGGGTTAGTATTTGTGCCTTTGTTGTCTGTTACTCAGCACCTGGGACAGCACTTTCAGGTGTGGTTCAGGTGTGTAACAAATGCCTGCTGGTGGCTGGCTGACATGTTTAAACACTCATTCAACCTGCGCTCCTTGATCAGCTATGGCCCACATTAAGGATTCTCATCCCTGGTCACACATTAGAAACATCAAGGGCATTTTTTAATAAATATAGGAGCCTTGCCCTACCTGACCCCGCCTCCATGCTTACTTAATTGATTGGGGTGGATCCCAGGCTTCTCTTTAGATATGGATGTAAGTATTTTTTTCAGCTCCCAGGGTGATCCTGCTGTGCAACAGGGTTGAGACCCATAGCTCCTATTTGGACAGGCACTGGAAGTAACAGAACATCAGTGGAAAATGGGACTCCCTGAGTCCTACTTTAGTGCTTCTCAAACTGCCTGGGGTGGAAGGACCAGTCTTCATAGACCCATGTTTTTGTAAAATACAAATAAAAAGAAATTCTGAGAAAATTAAATGAGGAGACAAAGACTTATAATAAAATCCAATCCCCACTGTTCAACAGAAACGACTTTCTCTCTTTTACTTCTCTTAAAGGTTTTAATGGCTTAATCTGAATTTCTGTACTTGTGAGCTGGTGACAAACCCTCTGCAGGGCAGCACTTGGTCATCCTCTGGATGAAGGTGGGGGCACGAAGAAGACAGGAGATCCAAAAACACACCAGTGGCAGTAGTTGCAGGACACACAGGTGGTTCTTGTGCATTTGAGCAGGAGGGCTATGGACCCCTCTGCCCCCTCAGTCACAGCCCGTGGGGCCATCAGGGCCAGAGTCCCAGGCCTCAGCTCCCCAGAGCCAAACTTTGATCTCATCAGAACATCCACTTGGATCAGGCACTTGGTACTATCTATGAGTTAAAAAGTTTTTTTGCAAACTGGTTTATAAAGCAAATATCACTCTCCTTTTAAAACAAATTTAAAAGCAAACCACTCCCCTTTCCAGGGGCCAGACACTGATGTTTGTTATAAGGATATGCTCCTTCCAGGATGAAGGTCTTCAGGCCTGAGATTATCATTTAGGGAACAGAGGGTGAAACCCTGCCCTGTGATGGAGCATTCAGTCCAGCAATGCGATGCTCACACCCACTCCATGCAGGTGTCTCTCTCTTAGACAGTAATAAATAACCACCATCAGACTGACAGCTGTCACACTTCTAGCTGTACCGCTGTCCTTCCCCACCTCTAGCAGGCAGGCTCAACACCCTAGATTGTTACCACTTCTTCTACAACTGGGTCTTTGTCCTAAGTTTTTTTTTTTATTAGTGCTTTAAGATATCCCAATTTAATCACAGTAGTAAATTGAGAATTTTTCCAAGGCTATGCCTTGTTTCTGTTTTGGGCATATGACATTTGGAGTGATCATACGTATCAGAATCTTTCCATATATGAATGTTTATGCTTAGGGGATGCAGAAGGGAAGGAAGGATTTTACAGGAACACTGATCTGGTCATTGGGAAAAAAGAGGAGAAACTTAAACCCAGCATGAGACAACTGCAATTGTATCTTCATTTGGTGTATAGGGAAGAGGGAGCAGATGTCACTATAGAGTATCTTTCTTTTACAAGTATATGTCAGAATCTACACATTTAAATTGGTAGCACCCTCCAACTCAGTCATTCGGGGAAGCTATATATTTTCCAACAACTTGACTATTTCTCAAATACCATCAACCCTCATCTAAGTTCATCTCTACCACCCAACTTCCTTTACGAGAGGATCCTGTGACCAGTCCTTTGGGGCTACTCTGCCACCCCACCCCTATTCTAAATCCTGGTTGAAGCAGAAGGGATCCAAGGACCTCTAACCCCACCAGCAGGAATGAGCACTTGACTTAGTTCAATGCCTTCTGGTGCCTGTGTACTGGGCATCATGCCAGGATTTGGGTTTGCAGAGATGAAGACAACACAGCACCTGCCCCCCAAAACTTCTCAGACCAGTGGAGAAAGGGTTGACCTAAAAGCCTGTACACTCATTCTCCCTCTCTTTATGAGGAGTAAATCTCCAGGTATTCATACAGTTGAGACCAAGTATGGGAGACCTGTGTGTGTTGACATAAGGTACACACTCCAGTTCTTGGGATATACCTTTAAAGCTGCCCTCGGATTGTCGAAAGTTTGGCTAAAATCCAACCTAATGGGGGGGAAAAAAACTAGGTAAATACTGTGAGTGTGGAGCACGTTGCTCCAGATAAAAGCCAAGTTTAACCAAATAGGCAGCCACAAGTGGTCCTGTTTTAAAGCTCCTGTGAAGTGAAGACAACATAAAGTGGCAGTTTTGAAAAGAGCAAAAAATGTCAAAGTGTCTTTGAAGCTCTTTCCAAACTCCTTCATGTACAAGGTGAGAGCTTTAACTTTGCTCTGAATTATTTGGGTATCAATGATGTCAAACCAATTAGTTACTGGATCAATTCAGTGGGGATAGAGAGCCTTTAAAAAAAAAAAAAAAAGGAGAGGAGGTATTTCGGTATGGTTGAGGACATGTTATTGACCTTATACTAACATTCTAGAAATTAGTTCTTAGATTTTTGTGTCTGCCTCAAAGTAATTTGCAACATGTTTATTAGAAACTCTGGTTCATATAGTTAGAGCAAATGGATTAATGTGAATGACCTGCAGTCAGGAGGAGGTAGGTTTGCACCATGGTTAAGGGCAGGGTGTCTGGTGCTGCCCTGCCAGGATTCTAGTCCCGTCCTTGAAACAATCTAGGTGTTATTAGACAAGGTACTTGTTCTGAACTCAATTACGTCCTCCCCCAGATTCATATGTTGAAATCCTAGTCCATAATACCTCGGAATATGATGGTATTTGGAGATGGAGATCTC
Organism: Okapia johnstoni; assembly: GCA_024291935.2. Taxonomy (NCBI): domain Eukaryota; kingdom Metazoa; phylum Chordata; class Mammalia; order Artiodactyla; family Giraffidae; genus Okapia; species Okapia johnstoni. The sequence continues at coordinate 46,087,747 of CM044319.1, read as the reverse complement.
TAAAAAGTAAGTTAAAATGAGATCATTAAGGAGGGGCTCCCATCCAGTATGACTAGTGTTCTTTTTCTTTAATTTTTATTTTTGGCTATACTGCATGGCACATGGGATCTATACCCCCTGCATTGGAAGACTGGAGTCTTAACCACTGCACCACCAGAGAAGTCCCTGGTGTTCTTTCAAGATGAAGAATTATAGACACAGACACACACACAGAAAGGACCACATGAACACACTGCAGGAGGTGGCCATCTGCAAACCAAGGAGCGAGACCTCAAGAGAAAACAAACAGCCTGCACTTTGATCTTGCTCATATAGCCTCCAGAGTGGTGGGAAAATAAACTTATCTTGTTTAGGCCACTGAGTCTGTGGTCCTAGCTTACCAATATGCTACTCAAACCTCCTGTGCTTTCTGCTGCATCCACAAAATGGGACTAATAATATGTACTTACCTCAAAGAATTATTTGGAGAAGGCAATGGCATCCCACTCCAGTACTCTCGCCTGGAAAATCCCATGGACGGAGGAGCCTGGTAGGCTGCAGTCCATGGGGTCACTAAGAGTTGGATACGACTGAACGACTTCACTTTCGCTTTTCACTTCCATGCATTGGAGAAGGGAATGGCAACCCACTCCAGTGTTCTTGCCTGGAGAATCCCAGGGACGGCAGAGCCTGGTGGGCTGCCGTCTGTGGGGTCGCACAGAGTCGGACACGACTGAAGCGACTTAGCAGCAGCAAAGGATTATTACGAAGATGAAGAGAACTTGCAAATATGAAGCACTTAGAACTATTACCGCTGATTGAACACTTAACACGTGCCATGTCTATTAATTTACTCCTCCCATCTCCCTTCTGAATAAGTCATATGTCCCCATTTTTCAGATATGGAAATTTGAATTTGGAGGTTTCAGCAAGCCCAGCCACATTTAATATTGGCCTCCCACCATGAAGCTATAAAGATTGAAAGTGTTATATATAAACGCAAGCCACCCACATCATCAAAGCTACAGCAGTGTGTTGTTTGCAACCAGCATAGGGAGAGTATAGTCTAGAAGAAAGAACAGGAATTAGAATGGAGAGGTGGATCACCTTTGCATTTGTGTGCCATAGATGGTGTTGGCAGCAGAGGAGAACCATAGAAGATGTGATTGCCTTCATGTTTAATACAGTCCATTGTGATGATAGGGGAGCATAGACTTGGGGTGGAATGCGGGATCAGTTTCAGACCATTGTAATAACCCAGAAGCTTACGATAAGTGCTTGAGCCAGGGTGGAAATTGTGGATATAAAAGAGAACAGAGATCCTTGAGATATTAGGGAATATAACTCAATCATTTATTACATGATCCAGGTGAGACCCAGGTTTCTCGCTTGCCCAGGTGGCTGGACGGGTGGCACAATCAGTCACCAGGATCAGCACCACAAGATAAAAGAGGGTGGGTTTGAAAATGATGAGGACAAATCCAATTTAGAAGAAATTTAACTGGAGGCACCTGTGAGATTCCAGGTAGAACTATCCAGAATTCAATTAAAGACATGAATCTGCAGCCCAGGTCTCCAACCTGCTCTGGAGTTAGCGGTTTTGATGGTAGCACAGGTCATAAGGACAGTGTCTGAAGGAGGAAGAGAAGGAGGAAAGGAAAGAATCCTGGGGAGTTAGCACCATCATTTGGGAATAGGCCCCCATGGTGGGCCAGTTGGGGTGGGGAGAGAGGAGGGTCCCAGGCTCCAAGGAAAGAGAACCCCTCCAGACTGCCATAGAGGTTGACAGCACCAAGTACCCTGGAGCTGACTGAGTAAGCGGTGGGTAGGAAAGGATGCCTGGGATTGGGAATTCAATATTCATTCATGACCCTTGCCAGACAATTTCAAGGAAGTGGTGGGGGTGGAAGGCAGACGTCAGTGAAGAAGGAGTGGGAAGGAGAGAGAGAAAAGACAGGTTGCAAGGAGCTTCGCTGAATAAGGGAAGTGACAGGAATAAAGGGCGGGGGACAGGAGTGAGGGGAAACTTTGATTAGAGCATTGTGCCAACAACATTATGTCATGAGGTTCAAATTTTCATGAGAGTCAATGAATATGCTCTTTTTAAAAAGTCACAGTTAATAAACCCTAACCCAAGGTAACCTTTTGGTAAATGAATAATCTGTGCTTCAGCAGCTCCCCAGTGAGTCTGGAGCAGCCTGTAGGGTTGTTGGCCTGCCCTTCTGACTACATTCCCCCGACTGTCCTGGGCTGCTGGACCACTGAGTCCACAGACACAGTGCTCAGACCTTGTACCCCCTCCAGCACCAGGCAAGCCAGTGTCCCAGCCCTGGTTCCCATCTTCTGGCTCTGCCCACTGCACAGTCAGCCGGGTTTTCCCAGGCCTCCTCCTATGTTACAGCAGGTGCCAGGGAACCAGCCTCCGTATCCGACCAAAAACCACAGAATAAACCCTGTGGCCAGAAGGTAACATCAACCAAATCCACACCCTTAGCTACTGTGACACTCCTTGGGGGAAGGTGTCTCTGTCTTTCACCCTCAGCTTAGGAAGATGGTGCTGAGTCATGAAGAGAATGTATACTTTGGACCAAGGCAATGATGCAAATCCCAGCTTCAACTCTTAACAGCAACTTGAATTTGAACAAACCATGTCATCTTTTTAATCATAGTAATGACAATAGTGGTAACTAGTATTTATTGATTGCTTATTTCTCTGCTAAACACAAGGTATTCTTTCTACCCCCTGGGGCACCCTATAATGTGTTGTTCTCGCCATTTTACAGATGAGGAGCCCAAGACATAGATTGTTAAGTAACTTCCCAAAATCACAACCAGTGGGTGGAGGAGCTGGATTGGCTTGGTTCTGGAGTCCAGACTCTTTGAGACTCAACTTCTTTATGTGTGGAATGTGCACATTGATAACAACCTCATGGAACTGATCTAGAATGAGACATAACTTCTAAGAGGTCCCTAATAGATGCATGGAAACGTGGGTTCCCTCCTGCTGTCTTCCCTTCTAAAGGAATCTACACAGACTGTTAGGGCAATGGCTCTCAGTGAGGATTTATCCCCAAGGCCATTCCCTGGTGAACTGATTTGCAATGAGGAATCACTATTGTCATCTTGCAGGTCCTTCATGGGCCCTTTTGAAAGAGTTCTTGCAGGTTTCAGTCCTTCTCAATTCAGTACATTGGACATGCAGAAACAGTAAAGACTGTCTTCACATTCCATTACTCAGACACCAACAAAACTCTGTTCTCTGCTTTCCTGGACACCAACTGAGTGTCCCATCATTTAAATCAGTTCTGACACTAATTACCAAGAGTTAGTGGCTGACCCCACAGGTTAAGGGCTCAGTCACACAAAGTGAAAGTGAAGTTGCTCAGTCGTGTCCGACTTTTTGCAACCCCATGGACTGTACCAGGTTCCTCCATCCGTGAGATTTTCCAGGTAAGGATACTGGAGTGGGTTGCCATTTCCTTCTCCAGGAGGTCTTCCCAACCAAAGGATTGAACCCGGGTCTCCAGCATTGTAGGCAGACACTTTACTATCTGAGCCACCAGGGAAGTGACTAAACTCAGTTGCCAAACTGAAGTCACCAGCCTCCTGCATATACGACCAACTGGTCATAAAGAGGGGTCCCATGACTCTATCCTTGAGCTTGATAGTTCGCTAGAATGGCTCACAGAACTCAGGAAAACAGTTTATTTACTGTTACCAGTTTAGTACAAAGGCTACATACAACTCAGGAAGAGCCAAATAGAAGAGGTGCATAGAATAAGATACAGGGTGAGGCATGGGCCTCACCTCATGCCTTCTCTGGGCACACCGCCCTCTGAGGACCTAAATGTGGTCACCAACCTGGAAGTTCTCCGAGCCTTGTGGTTTAGGGGTTTTTATGAAAGTTTCATTACATAGGTATGATTGATTAAATCATTGACTAGGGGTGATTATCTTAACCCTCATCCCCTTTCCCCTTCCTAGAGGTGCCAGACTGGACTGCAAGTTCCAACCCTCTAACCCATGGCTGGTCCATCCTGAAGCCATCTATGACGCCCTCATCCAAGAGTAAACTCATTAGTTTACCCAAGGCACCCTCAATCATTCAGGAAATTCCAAGGGTTTTAGATGCTCTTGTGCCAGGAACCAGGGACAAAGACCAGATATATATTCCTTATTATATCACAGCATCACACAGTGACACAGCTGTTGAGAAAAATGTCTTCCAGAAACACATGTATTTCTTAGAGGACAACCAGTATTAGTGGGGACAGGACAAAGACCATGGACAAAGACCATCTTTGGGGAGGAGGCAAACTTGGATACCAAACTTGCGTGAAGTTCCTCCGAGTTGACTCAAGTCTGTAATTTCGAACCACACATAAAAATTACTTTTTTGAGAAAGGCTCAAAATTACTTAAATGAAACTTCTTTCTTTCCATAATGTGAGAGCAAAGACTCCCAGACCCACCCACACACCAGTTTCCTCCACGTTCTCTTACAGCTGGTTAGTTTGCTTCCCCTGCCCATACCCTGCCCACCTCCTTGGGTTCATGCTTTTCCTGGCACTGTTAAGAATAGCATAATTTGGAGTGTTTTTTTTTTTTTTTCTCTTTTGGTCTATGTAAATGGTCTGTGGATGTATCTCATTCCAGATGTTTTTCCCCAACCTGTCTTTCTTAAGAAACCCAGAATCATTTTTAAACATAATTTGGGGGCTTCCAAATAAAACAAATATCCTAGCTGCCTGCGGGTTCCTAAGTTAACAAGTCCCTGCTTGGTGGTGGGGAGAAAAGAAGACAGAGCAAACGAGGCCAGCTCTGGAGACAAAGTGAGGCCTCCGAGGCCGTCCCTGGGCTGGCCTGTTTTCCTCTTCTCTCTTTTCCACTTCTTGGGCATTGTTAAGGGCTGAATTTCGTGTCCCCCAGTACCTGAATTCACATGTTGGACCTCTAATCTCCCATAGGAACGTATTTGGAGATGGGTCTTCTAAGGCAGTAAGGGTGCTAAGGGTGCTAAGGGTGAGACCCTGACCCCATAAGATTCGGGTCCTCACAAGAAGAGACAGCAGAGAGTTCTCTCTCTGTCCACACACCCTCAGAGGAGAGGCCATGTGACAATGAAGTGGCCGTCTGCCAGCCAGGAAGAGAGCGCTTAGCAGAAACCGAACCCTGCTGGATCTTGATCTGGGACTTCCAACCTCCAGACTGTGACAAAATAAGCTTCTGTTGTTCAGGTCACAACAGTCTGTGATGGTTTGCTCTGGCAGCCCCAGCTAACTAATAAAGGCCCCCTGGCTGTCCCTGAGGCACCCTTGTTGAGATACTCACTTCTGTCCCCTAAAACACATCAAGTAGGTCTTCTGTTGAATTTTGTCAGCCTCCTTGTCCCCCAGGAGCTAATCTGAGAGAGTGACTCATCCACCAATGACAGCAAATCACACTGCTTCTCCCAGTTAATACATTGTTGGGGACCCTTAAGGCTTTAACCTGGGGGTTCTCAATTCTGGTTTCATATGAGGATCATATGGAGAACTTATTTAAAAGATTTCACTTGTATGGGAATCTGAAAAAATAATAGGAATGAGCTTATTCACAAAACAGAAAGAGACTCAACAGACACAGAAAACAAACTTGTAGTTACCAAAGGGGAAAGGGGAGGGGAGGGATAAATCAGGAGTTTGGGATTAACAGATACACACCACTATGTATAAGATAGATTAAACAAAAGGACCTACGGTATAGCACAGGCAACTATACTCAATATTTTGTAATAACCTATAAGGGAAAAGAATCTGGAAAAGAATATAAATATGCTCAGTTATATATATGTGTACAGTTATATACATATAACTGAATCACTTTGCCCTACATCTGAAACTAACACAACATTGTAAATCAACTATACTTCATGAAAAATATTTTCCAAGCTACACCAATCCCAGATCTGGGGATAATACCTCAGAAACCAGACCTTAAAAAAAAAATTGTTTCATTTTTTATTATAAATGTAACGTGCTCAAATGTCCAATTTGGTTTCTTAGATAATTAAACCAATACTCTATTTTCCACTCTTTATGGGGGGTTACCTTCTGAATTTCAGGGTTATTTTCATCACCCTTTCCAGTATGGTGATGTGTCAAGGAGGAGAGAACCCACCCCACCCCACCCCCCTGCCCTGCCTCATAGTCCTGGTTCTGTCACTACCTTGGTGTATAAGGTGACATAAGTCTTGTAACCTGACTCGGTACCAGTTTCCTTAACTATGAAATGATGTGAATAAGTTAAATGATTTTTAAGGTCTTTTCTGGCTTACAAATCCAAGGTTCCATAACAATGACCATACACAAACCATAAAGGAAGTTTTTAAAAACTACAGCTGAATTCAGACGGTAGAATCCCATCACCCAGCTGGGTGGTTCCTATTTACACTGTTGCTTTCCTGAGCTGAGTAGCTCTTTCTCTTTCAAAACTTTCTGTAATTGGTTTGAGCTTGCTTTTTCCCAGAGTTACCTACCACCACCCTATCACTTATTTCATGAGAATACTGTCCAGTGTAAAGCACTGTAGTAACAGTGATGTCTTATTTGTATGAGCTTTAGTTAGGGTATCATGAATGCTATTTTAGAAAGCACATGGGATTTTCAAGAAGAGATATCAGGGTTTGAATTCAGCATTGTAGCAGTCTGGGATTTAGATGCAAATAGAAACTGTTTCTGGTTAACTTAAGCAGGAGAGAATTTACTTGAGGATCAGTGGGTAATTCACAGAATCACTGGGTGCTGGGAGGTGCTGGCTGGGCCAGGACCAGAGGAGGAGAGGCACCTCAAGAGGTGGCCTGGGGACCAGCTACCTGGTGGGGGAGGAGGACGTGCTTGTCGCAGCACTTCAAGCCACTTCATAGAACCCCTTATGGACCTTGTGTCCTGGCTTGTCTCCCTCAAGGGTCAAAGTTTTGAACAACCAAAATGATACAACTGACAAGGGCCTAATTTCTAAAATATACAAACAGCTTATATAATTCAATAGCAAAAAACAACCCAATTGAAAAATGAGCAGAAAACCTAAAAAGGCAGTTCTCCACAGGAGACATACAGATGGCCAGCAGGCACATGAAAAGATGCTCATCATTGCTAATCACTAGAGAAATGCAAATCAAAACTACAATGAGGTACCACCTCACACCAGTCAGAATGATCATCATTAAAAAGTCTACAGATAATAAATACTGGAGAGCGCATGGAGAAAATAGAACCCTCCTATCTCTTGGTGGGAATGTAAACTAGTACAGCCACTATAGAGAACAGTATGGAGGTGCATCAAAAAAACTAAAATTAGGACTATCATATGATCTAGCAATCTCACTCTTGGGCATATATCCAGACAAAACTATAATTCAAAAAGATATAGGACTTCCTTGGTAGTACAGTGGATAGGAGCCCACCTGCCAAAGCAGGGAACATGGGTTCAATCCCTGGGCTGGGAAGATTTCACAAAGCACAGAGCAAGTAAGCCCTTCTGCCACAACTACTGAAGCCCACACGCCTAGAGCCTGTGCTCCACAAGACAATCGCCAAAATGAGAAGCCTGTGCATGGCAACTAGAGAAAGCCCTCTTGCAGCAACAAAGACCCAGTCCAGCCAAAAAAAAAAAAAAAGACAAGGATACATGCACCCCTGTGTTCATAGCAGCCCTATTTACAATAGCCAAGACAGGAATACAACCTAAATGTCCACTGACTGATGAACGGGTAAAGATGTGGTACATATATACAATGGAATACTACTCAGCCATAAAAAGAATGAAATAATGTCATCTGCAGCAACACGGATGGATCTAGAGATTATCATAGGAAGTGAAATAAGTCAGATAGAGAAAGAAAAAATATCATATGATACCATTATATATGGAATCTAAAATATGACACAGGAAATCCCCTGGCAGTTCAGTGGTTAGGACTCTGAGCTTTCACTGCTAAGGACCTGGGTTCAATCCCTGGTTGGAGACTAAGATCCCACAAGCCACACAGGGCAACCAAAAAAAAAAAAAAGAGAAAAATGAACCTATCTATGAAACAGAATAGACTCACAGAGGTAGAGACCAGATCTGTGGTTGTCAAGGGGGAGAGAGTAGGGGAAGAATGGATTTTGGAGTATGGGGTGAGCAGATACAAACTATTATATTTATAATGGACAAACAACAAAGTCCTACAGTACAGCACAGGGAACTATATTCAATATCCTGTGATAAACCATCACGGAAAAGAATATGAAAAACAGTGTATATATGTATATAATGTATAACTGAATCACTTTGCTGTACAGCAGAAATGAACACAACATTGTAAACTAATACATTTCAACAGTATAAATTTAAAAAGAGAACTATAAAACTTATAGAAGAAAGCATAGAAAAAGGATTAAATATATCCAGGGACTTTGCTGGTCCAGTGGCTAAGACTCTGCCCTCCCAATGCACGGGTTCCGGGTTCCATCCCTGGTCAGGGAACTAGATCCCAAATGCTGCAAATAAGAACTCTGCATGCCTCAACTAATGACCTGGTACATGCGTGCTTGCTTAGTCGCTTCAGCCATGCCCGACTCTTTGTGACCTGGTAGACTGTAGCCTGCCAGGCTTCTCTGTCCAGGGGATTCTCCAGGCAAGAATACTGAAGTGGGTTGCCATGCCCTCCTCCAGGGGCTTTTCCTGACCCAGGGATTGAACCTGTATCTTCTGCATTACAGGCAGATTCTTTACCACTGAGCCACCAGGGAAGCCCCCAAAGACCTGGTACAGTCAAATAAATAAATAAATAAATAAATATATATATATATATTTTTTAAAAGTATATCTAGATGCTAAGTAGTCAAAATGACATTTACCACATGGCCCTAGCACCTACTGCCACTAGCTGAGTGAGCTTAGTAAAACAAGGATGGGGATGAAGCTCATCTTGGGGCAGCTCTGTGGATTCAGTGGGCGCATGTGTGAGACCTCACCCCAGGGCCTAATGCTGCATGCCTACCCTTGGCATGGCTATGTTCCCCTGGCCTGGCCTAAAGCTTGGGTTCCTGGGTTCCTGGCATATCTGCCTTCAGGTGTGATCCTGCTGGGAGGGGTAGGTGATGGGGATGGAGGGGGATCTGAGAAGGGACAGATCCTTTTTAATACCTCTTGGGTTTTGCAGCTTTGAGAACCTTGGAATTTAACCTTTCCTGGGGGGTATGGTACGTGTATGGAGAGCCTCTCAGGCACTTATGGGGGGGGGGGTTCTCCTGAGACACTCCCAGTGTGTTAGTCACTCAGGTGTGTCTAACTCTTTTGGGACCTCATGGACTGTAGCCCAGCAGGCTCCTCTGTCCGTGAAATTCTCTAGGCAAGAGTACTGTAGTGGGTAGCCATTCCCTCCTCCAGGGGATCTTCTCCATCCAGGGATCGAACCTGGGTCTCCCTCATTGCAGGCAGATTCTTTACCATCTGAGCCACCAGGAGGTCCCCAAATATCTCTGGTGAAACTTCCATGGTGGGGTGGGGGGCCGGGGGTTTGCTGGAGGCATGAACTGCCATACCTGTACCGTGAATTCGTCTGTCGTCTGGCCGCTGGGGCCTGAGAGAAGGTGGGACACGTACACTGTCTCGTCTTGGGTTGTCCTCACAGCCCTCTGAGGTCCGCAGAGCAGCTACGCACAGGCTCATTTTTCTCCCTAGAAGAGGAAAGTGAGGCCAATGAACTGCTGTACAAGAGATTTGCTGAGACCATTGAGCTCGGTCCAAGGGCTTGTTTTCCTTATCCTGAGCTCAGCATCCCTTCCACCATCTGATAGGCTTTCCTGTGCTGGTCCCTCCGTTATTAGAACACCTGGATATTCTTATCTAACAATGGGTGACAGAAATAAACTCTCTGCGGTTTCCCCACACTTCCGCACAGACCCCCTGCCGGTGGCAGAGGCCTTGCTCTGAACACACGGCATGAAAAGGCATTTCAGAGGAGCTCCAGCACTAACGGCATGAATCATCACGGGGCGGCAGGGAGTGGCCCTGCAGGGGCCGGAGGCTACTTCAGGGAAACTGGGGACCCTCATGATGGGAGGTCCAGGTTGTCATCCCAGTCTAGTTGGGGCTGACTGCTCCAGAAAGCAGTGCTTGCACTCAGTCTTCGTGGATCTCACCGTCTGCCGCCCTCCCCTACAGAGCCTGGCCTGCAGCTTTATTCCGGGGCCAAGATCCGGCTTCATCCCAGGCCAAGGTGGGGGAGGGGTGGTGTCCGCCTGTGAGGCCGGCCTAGAATTCTCCACGTATTTACTGAGCCAAGGAGGATAATCAAAAATAGATCTGGAAGAAAGAAGAGGTCAGAGGCCAAGAGAGGCCACTTCCTGTGTCAGGCTGGGAGATTGTGGAACTGGGGTCCAGGGGGACGGCGTCCTGAGCTCATGGGGACAGGATTCAAGGGGGAGAGTCAGAATGCTCTGTGCCTGGCAGAGGGGAGACCGACAGTCACTGTTGGTTGAAGTAATTATTTTAGGTTAAGTCACCCTTTAGAAAACAATCTGCGGTGTGGAAGAAACAGTATGTCCATTTAGTAACTTGTACAGATTGACGATTCTCGGAAGCTGGACTCTGAGGTGCGGGCAGCTCTGTTTATCTGGCGGGTGACCTTGGTCACATGGTCTCTTGCTGGGAAGGTGACAGAGGCCCCTGAAGCCCTGTTCCAGCCCACCCTTGCCCACTAAGTTCCCATCCAGGCTGCTGGACTCTCTGACCCTGGGGGGTCCTGGGGCTCTGTGGTTTTGTTAGCCCTCAGGGATGCCCTCTTGGATGATGGCACCATGTCCGGTAGCTCTCAACATTCCTCGCCTTCTAATTTTCATGTCACGCCATCCCTTGGAATCCTGCCACTGGAAGAGGGATTTTTCTGGCTGTTCACTCCAGCTTCCTCCTTCTCCCCCTTCCTTCCTTTCGTGTAAAATGACACGATTGGGTTGGATCAGCTCCAAATCCTTGCTGCTCTAACTGGCCCATGGGTTTAATGAAGGTGCCATCAACATACCCAGGCAGGGGTCTCTCTCCAAAACCACCGAGGGAGATGTGTGGTAACTCCATGCGCTGTGTCCACACAGCTTTGCTCCCTAAGCAGAACTGAGAGGGCTTTCTGGACAAAGAAGACACATGAGCCAGATGGGGAGCAGGACTGAAGGCGATTTTCAAGGACTATTGTGCCATGGAAGGAGGAGGGCCTGCCCATGGTACTCAGGGCTTTTGCAAAGTAGATTTGTCATCCCATTCCCTCAGGCTGACAAGCAACTCATTGTTCTCAGAAAACAGCTGCACCTGGGGAGTTTCAGCACTTGGGTGTGACAGCACAGGGAAGCTCTTCCTAGCATCAGGCCAGAGGCTCTCCCCTCACCAGGAAGGGGGGAAGTCTCCTGGCAGGGCCTTGGTTTTCCAGGCCATTGCAGCAAATCTGGTGCTTCAAACAACACAGGTTTACATACAGTTCTGTAGGTCAGGAGACCGACATGGGTTGTGTTCCTTTGTGGAGGCTCCAGAGGAGCCTCTGTTTTCCTGGCCATGCCATGAGCAGAACTCCGTTCCCTGGGGTTGTACGACTGAATGTCCACTTCCCAGCTGTCTGTCAGCTGGTGGCTGCCCTTAGCAATTTGAGGCTTCTCTCTGGTTCTTACACCTGGTTCACTGCATCTCAGAGCCAGTATCAGGGCTCCTCCTCCTGCCATCTCCCTGACCTATCTCCCCTTGTCCACAGCTGGGAATGGTTCTTCACCTTTAAGGACACATGTGATTAGATTGGGCTCAGCTGGATAACCCAGGTGACTCTCCTCACCTCAAAGCTTTAACTTAATCACATTGGCAGTGTCCCTTTTGCCACGTGAGGTAACATTCATAGGTTCTGGAGATTAGGGCATGGACATCTGTAGGTGTGTGCTAACTCGCTTTAGTCATGTCCGACTCTTAGAGAACTCATGGGGTGTAGCCCACCAGTCTCCTCTGTCCATGGGATTCTCCAGGCAGCAATACTGAAGTGGGTTGCCATGCCCTCCTTCAGGGGATCTTTCCAACCCATGGATCGAAACCACGACTCTTATATCTCTTGCATTGCATTGGTGAGGGGCCCACATTCTGCCTCCCACAGTCAAGGTGAGGCAATATGATTTGCTGACCCTCTGCTAGAAGTCACTGTGATGGTAGACCTTTTGCAGGTGACTCACATCTCCTGTGCAAGTTGAGAAGTACAGAGGTGTGTGAGCTACAGTGAGCCAGGGCCAGCTGGCATTGGGAAAAGTAAGACTTGAATGCATGTGTCCCAGGCACTTTGTGGTCAAGCCATTAGATTCACTGCATAATTAATGCTCACACGGCTTTGTGAAATGCAATTATGTAGGCTTGCTCATAAAGTGGTTTTTTACAGGATCTGACAGTTAGAACCCACTCAGCCTGCTTGCCCTGTTCTAGCCTTGCCAGGTGTAGTTGGGACCCTTCTGGACTTTCCCATCATCCCCCCCTTACCAGTGTGATTGGGTCCTTTTCAGCCTCTGACCTGCAGGCTAGATCTACAAAGGCACGTTGACCCACCCTGAACTCCTCCTCTGTGTTCACACTTGCCATTCTGCCTGCAGTGCCAGCCCTCCCCGTCAGGGGCTGAGCAACCCCCGCTCTGCTCAGAGTGTGGCTGAGTTGCAGGAAATGCAGAGTCTCAGGCCCCATCCCAGACCTATAGAAGTCAAATCTGCCTTCAAAATTTTTTTTGATTTACAATACTGTGTTAGTTTCAGCTGTACAGCATCAGGTTATTTTCTACTATAGGTTGTTACAAGATATTGAATGTAGTTCCCTGTGCTACAGTAAAACAACAGTGAATCCTGTTGTTTATTTATTTTATATATAGGGTGTGTATCTGTTCAAATCTGCTTTTTCTTTCAGTCCCAGGGATCACAGGCACTTTAAAGTTTGAGCAGCACTGGATGAGGGCCTGCTGGGGGGCTCCTCTTCCAGGAAGCCCTTCCTGATTGCCCCAGACCCAGCTAAATGAGTTCTTTCCCAGCTCCCACTGTACTCCATTTGCCCGTCACTCATAAGAAGGTCATATAACTGGATGTTAACAGGGACTTTTTCCCTGTGACACAGAAGTTTCAGCAGAGGCCTCAAAGTCAGAAAAGCCCCATCTCCAAGTGAGGTGCCAAGACCCCACGTAGGTCAAGCTCGGAGAAGGTGAAACATCCTCTGTCAGCTGCAGCCCTTCCCCACTTCCAGCCTCCAAAGGACAAGTCAGAGGGTTTCTCTGGAGAGAGAGGGTTGGCTGGCGGCTGGGTCCTCACATCCCTGTTGCCCTTCCGTTGGGGAGGGGGAACAGCAGCCTCCCCTCACCTCCAGGTGAGCCAGAAGGACTTCAAGGGGAGCATTCCTTGTATCTGTAAGTGTCTGGGGAAATGTAAGAATGTGTCAGAGAAGTGGGGGCCAATGCAACCCTGTCCCCGAAGGCAGTGAGACAAAGGTGTATGGTTTCCATGGACCTGATGAGGCTCATGAGCTGGGGAGACTTCCTGGAGCCTCCATGAAAGAGACCCCACCCAAGAGAGCTGCCTGGGGAGGGCTGACAGAGGGACCCAGCAGAGAGAGATGGACCTCTGGAAAACCAGAGGCTGAGGGCTACTGCAACCCCTTCCCAAACACACATACCCTAACCTCACAGTGAAAACTACCAGAATTAACAAATACAAATACAAGGTGGCCATTTAAATTTGAGTTTCAGGTAAATAATGAATGGGTTCTTTGTACGTTTTCAGTGTGTCACATGTAATATGTCAAATAAAGATACACTTATTAAAAAGTATTTATTGTTTATCCGAGCTTCAAATTTAATTGGGCATTTTGTATTTTATCTGGCAACCCTGAGTCAGAAGCTTTGCAGCAGAAATCCTTGTGGGTTCTCCAAGAAATCCACAGAAGTGGCCCAAATGGTAGTCAGCTATTGGACCCCAATGTCAGATCACTACTGAAGCAATCAAATAAGATTCTTGTTGCTCCTTCATCCTTGTTCCTTACCCCTCCCCTTCCACATTTCTCATCAATTACCCTGGCTGATGAGTGGGAGATGAAAGAAGGGAGGGAAAGTCCCTGGAGATAACTCCCAACCTCTCCCTTCCACCACCACAGAACTAGTGGACAGAGACACTTGAAGTGAAATTGAGCATTTGGATTATTACCTGGATCAGACTTCCAAACAGTCACTGTTTCTGTGACTTAAAGGGACCTAGAGATGCTGCTGGCCTGAGACATCATGCAGGGAAGGGGAAGGAAGCGACCCCGGAGCCAGATTGAATGACAGTGACTGAAAGAAAGACTAGAGTTGCCTTGTGGTTGTGCCCTGCTGGGGGTGCCGGCTCTAAATGCATTTCTCGTTTGCATCCGTCTCTCTCACTTGTGTCCTCTTATTCATCTGCATTCCAGTGCCTGGTGTATGTAGAAGATCTTCAGTAAATGTTTGAGTGTTGAATGTCAAAAATTCAGTGAATTGACCCATTTTTTCACCCATAGAAGCTATAGAGAGTTTTCCTGGGGTTGTATACTCCTTCCCAAAGGTTCTTTGGCTGTGCTAAGCCTTCTTGTTACAAAACACACCAGGTGCAATGATGGAGGTGAGCTCTGGATCTGAAATCATCTCTGAGAACATTTCCAAGCATGTATGCTCTCAGCCAGGGCTTCCCAGGTGGAGCTAGGGGTAAAAAACCTGTCTGCCAATGCAGGAGACAAAAGAGACAAGAGTTTGATTCCTGGGTGGGGAAGATCCCCTGGAGGAGAGCATGGCAACCCCTTTCTGAGAAAAGAATATCAAATGGTGAAGTCAAAATTAGGCATAAACATGAACATTAATTTCGGGGAAATCAAAACAGATTATACATTTTTTTAAAAAATTAAAATTTTATTTATTAAATTTATTAAATTTTATTTACTAAAAACTAATAGATACCAAAAAAATCACAAAATCCAGGATAATAACACAATGTTTGTAGTGTTTAACTGAAGGACAAATTGCTATAATACACTATATATAATCTACATTTTTTTGCTAGATTATTTTTCTACATTGTTTAGTCAATGTCCTTTTAGGTGAAACTTGCTCAGTTGTGTCTGACTCTTTGCATAGTCCGTGGGGATTCTCTAGACAAGAATATTGGAGTGGGTTGCCATTTCCTTCTTCAGGGAATCTTCCCAGCTCAGGGACTGAATTAGGGTCTCCCATATTGCAGGTGGATTCTTGACCAGCTGAGCGATGTACTTTTAGTAGCAGCCTGTTATGAGTCTGTTGATGTCAATATTTTGTGGTCAAATCACAATGAATGCAAATCTTTTAAGAATATATTCGATTCATTTTTCTTCATTAAATTGGGGTTTATTCAAATCATTTTTTATGCTCAAAACATATCTCTTCCTCTTAATGAAGTACTGCTTCTGGCCTGATCTATTCTTATAAACTTGTCAAAAAATAAAAAAAATTAAAAAAAAATAAACTTGTCATTTTCATGATTTATATATTCTTAGTTGTGATTTTTTATGACTCCTTCCCTTAATTTCATGCTTTTATCAAGTAGACTCTTTTAGCTTCTGTTGTGATAGAACAAGAGAGTTTTTGACGTTTTGAAGCTTCTTCCAGTCAGTTTTTGTCTGAGGCTTCCACTAAGATTTTTTTCTAAATACATTTGAATTTTGTATAATCAGGAAATCTGAGGGAATTCCCTGGCTGTTCAGTGTTTAAGACAGCACTTTCACTGCCAAGGGCGTGGGTTCAGTCCTTGGTTGGGAAACTAAGATCCCACAAGCCATTTAGTGTGGCCAATCAATAAATCAATAAAAAGGATAATAAAATAAATAAAATTTAAAATAAAAAGGACAATACAATAATAAATTAAAATGATAGGTTTTTAAAAATTTTTTACAGAATTCTGAAAAAAAAATACAAAATTAATCAGAAATAAAGGCTTACTCAAGAACAGTTCAAAAGCACTTAAGATAGTTTGAACTGAAAAAAAAAATTTTTTAAAGAAGCACTTAAAACTTGCTGAAATTTGTGTTGAGTTAATACTGCCTAATCAATTACTCTTCTGTATAGACCCACCTGTTGGTGAGTATGTGTAGGGGTTTGGTTACCATGAAATATTCTTTTCCTTTTTTTTTTTTCTGTATCTGTGGTAACTTGGTGCACAGTTTCATCGTGAACTACCAGAGCTCATCATGACAGAAGCATCACTCTCAGGGGGATCTGCTCAAAGGAAAGCTTTGGAAAGCATTATGCGTGAAGTACAATCTCCTTTCTTTACAGAGAAGAGCGGGAAAGCTATATTAAATGGAAAGCATAGACTCAGACCAAGGCTTGGTGTGAATTGGGATAATGGAGTTGCAAAGCAGTATATATTGAAAACCTTAAAAATATTTATATGTCTCTCAAACACACTTTGCTTTGACTTTGGGGTGTTACTCTTAAGAAAATACTACTCCTGAAAATGAACAAAAAATATTATGCCCCAAATGTTAACAATATATACCTACCAAAAAAACATTTGGAATAACTTGCTGTAATAATAAATGACTGATTATCTAAATCATGAAACATCAATTTGATGAGTATTATTACTATTGAAGTTTGTAGAAGCTTTGTTATATGGTGCAAAATAGTCCTTATATAATGTTAAGCCAAAAAGAAGCAAGTTACAAAATTATGTATACGTTCTCATTTCAGGTGGATTTTAATAATACCTATGCTCTGAAAAACCTTGGAATATACACTATTTTATATTGTATAAAATACATTTTAAAATGTATACTCTATAAATATATACACTATACATATTGTGAACATCTTCCCATGTTAATAAATATAGATCTATGATATCACTTTTAATAGGCCATCAACAGATGAATGGATAAATAAGATGTGGTACATATATACAATGGAATTACTTAGCCATAAAAAGGGATGAAATTGGGTCATTTGTAGAGACATGAACGGACCTAGAATCTGTCATACACAGTGAAGTCAGAAAGAGAAAAACAAATATTGTATATTAACACACACATGTGGAGCCTAAAAAAATGGTACAGAGGAACCTATTTGCAGAGCAGGGATAGAAATGCCAATGTGGAGAACAGACATGCAGACACGGGGCCGGGAAAAGGGGAGGGTGGGATTCACATACATACACTACCACGTGTAAAATAGATAACTAGTGGGAACCTGCTATAAAGCACAGGAAGCTGAGCTCTGTGCTCTGTGATGACCTAGATAGAGGGGGTGGGGGTGGGGGGAGGCAAGTCCAAGAGGGAGGGGATAGATGGATACACACAGCTGATTCACTTCCTTGTATAGCAGAAACTAACACAACATGGTAAAGCAACTATAACCCAATTTGAAAAAATGTTTGCATTGTTTTCAAGTGTTTCCTATGTTAAGTATATTTGCAGTGAATAATAATGCACGTTAATCTTTAGCCAGTTCTTTGTTTCCTCAGAATAAATTCCTAGAAGCAGAGTTGTTGGGTCAAAGGCATTTTTAGGGCTTTTGAAACGTATTGCTAAATGATCTTCCAAAGAGACTGTAAAACTCCCCCAAGCAGTGGATGCATATGTGCCCTTTCCCTGGAGCCTCTGCAACACTGACTCATTAATCTGCTTTCAAGTTGAGAAAATAGCTTAGGAAAATATGCCTGCAACAGATTTGAAACTTTTAATAGTTTTTATTACCCAATCCCAGATTGCTATAGTAATGTTGATAGAACTAACATTTATTATGCAATTTCTAGGTCCTAGACACTGCGCTACGTGGGTTAACTCATCATCCTTAAGGTCTTCCAGGAGGTACGGACCATTGTCAACCCATTTCACAGGTGAGGAACTTGAGGCACAGAGATGCTAAACAACTTGCTTGAGGTAACACAGCCCAAGGTAATGAAAGGATGAGCTAAAAATTGAACCAGGCCATCATCTACATCCAGTTGCACAATGTCTCTCTTGAAAATCCCTACTGAAATGTCCTTAAGCACCTTGGGGTGGGGGACTGTTTAGTTCAGGACTCACCGCAGCCCTCGAAATTTCTCTGATCCATTTGGGAGGATGGATTCCCATTTAGGCAGAGGTCTCTGAGGCAACAATTTAGAAAATGCCAAGGATCTACACTTTAGAGTGAGGTAGACCCACTATACTGAACCTGCTGAGAGACCATAAAGTTGGTCTGCCAGTTCTAGCCCACTGGTCACCCCAGGCTGAAGAGTCGCAAGGAAATTGTTCCTTTGGAGGGACCTGAGGAGTATGGCATGTGCAACCCCCTGAGTAAGGTGACCAGTGCCTCCTGGTTTGCCTGGGGCTCTCCCAGTTCTAGCGCTGAAAGCCTGCATACTGGAAATTCTGCAGCCCCGGGCAGATAAGGACAATTGGGTACCAGATTCTTGGGAGAGGGTTCTGGCACTTTTCTTTCCCCTCCAGACAAGGGTGAAAGCCTTTGAGGTTCCACTCTGGAGCCATAGTCCTGGGCCAGAGGGAGGTCCAGTGAATCAGACACCCGGAGGACTCAGCCAGAGCTCCCAGGCCCTCTGTCTGTAGAATCTGACCTCAGGTGGTCTGAAACCCGGTGAAGGAGTCTGGGGTTGGGATGGAGCTGGAAGAGACAAGAAGCAGATGACACAGACCCCCTACCCTGGCCACAGCAGCCTCTAAGCCTGAAGCAGGCCTCAGCCTACAGCAGCAGGACAGCACAGAGCTTAAATCTAATGCAATTTTGAGTTTTATTATCGCACTGGTTGGTACATTTTAGTCACTGAAATGAGACTTGAAAAGGCCCAGAAACACAATGGGAGGTTCAGGAGATGGTCCCCAGGGATGCAAAGATGATTGCGGAGGGCAGCCTGCTTGATACTTGCACACTGCTGAGTCCAGCCCTTTCAATAATGGGGTTACCTGCAGTGGCCATGGAGGGCCCCCCTAGGGCCCTGCTCCCCTCGGTCAGGGGTGGAGCCACAGCTGCTGCCACTGCTGCTGCCTAAGGGACAGGGGTGGGGCTGAGAGCCCAGGGCCCCCTCGCTGCCTCTAGTTCATCAGGCTGTGGCTGGACTCTTCCTCACCCCAGAGTCCCTCCCCCAGTGGAGCATCCCTGTTCCTCAAAGTGCTAGGGCCACCCCCGCCCCCTCTCCTGAGCTGCTACAGTGATAAATGATGGCTTGCTACAGACACAAGAGCCTTTACTAGGTCCTTTTAATGCATTGTCTTCTTTTGTGCTTGTATGTCACCTGTGAGGTATTAGAATCATCTTCATTTGTCAGAGGCTCAGAGAAGTTAAGGAACTAGCCCAGTTATTAATTAGCAGAGGTGACTCAAAACCAGCTCCATCTTCATCCAAAGCGCATGCCCAGTTCACAGGTCTGTGGGGCCTCTTAGCTATCTGGGCCAGACCTCTTCCTGCCGGGGGCCCTGGTGAGCTTGCTGGTTCCACCTGTTGTTGTTGATTAGTCACTAAGTTATGTCTGACTCTTTGCAACCCCATGGACTGCAGCCCGCCAGCCTCCTCTGTCCATGGGATTTCCCAGGCAAGAATACTGGAGTAGATAGCCTTTCCCTTCTCCAGGGGATCTTCCCGAAACAGGGATAGAACCTGTGTCTCCTGTATTGCAGGCGGATTCTTTACTGCTGAGCCAACAGGGAAGCCCTGCTGGTTCCACTAGTCCCACTTGAAACTTAGAATGTGCTTCTGCTTGGAAACAACAGGATGGAGGGTTGTTTCAACTCCACTGTGGTTACTTCTTGGTTAAGTCAGCCTTTGTGACCTGGCCTGGGGTTCTCACCACATCAGATCACATGATTTCCCGGGAGGAAAACACATCCTGCGTCCTAAATAGCAAATTCCAAACACACTGTTAGAACACAGCTTATTTGTGAGTTAGGGAAAGTCTGCATGAAACTATTTGATTCCGCATGACAAGAAAAATAAGCTGGGTTCTTAAATTTGACTGGTTTGTTGGTTTAAAATAGCCTAGAAGCCACCGGGCTGCCTCTCACATTGTCCTTCTGCAAGGGCGGCGTCTAGTTGAATCATGAAATCTTACAAGAGTCTGTGACTGTGGTTGTAAGAAAATGTCAGTGGTGCAGCGGGTAAAGGCTAGCTTAGGATCAGGTGACGTGGGTCTGATCCTGCCCGTGCCCTTGCTAGTTGTATGGTGTTGGGTGAGTCACTTGACCTCGCCAGGCAACTGCTTCTCCGTCTGTAAAATAAGGGGTTACATGAGAGGGTCCCCAAGCCCCTTTCCTGTTCTCAGATTTGAAGAAACAAACAGCCTCAGGCGTGGAATTACAATTGAGGGGTCGGTTCAGAAATCGTGTTTCTTTCTTTTATTTCCTTTGTAATTTTTGTCTCTTGGGAGGGGCCTTTTAGCTGCAGCAGAAGAGAAAAAAGGAGAGTGAGGTTCTTTTGTGCTAAATGGAGCACTGAATGATGGATAAGCAGAAAGGTGTGTGATGGCTCTTTTTCTCACATTAGGTATTTGACTAATAGATCAGCAGACCCTGGCATCCAAGTGACAACCTGCACTGAAGAGGGTGGAACTTGGCTGTGCGACCCTTCCAGCTGTGAGAGCTTGAAAGGGAAGCTCTGGGGGAATGTCTCTCATTTTTCCCTGGAAGCTGGGAGACAGCTCAGCTCAGTACTGCCAACTGTGTGATGCGAGCACTTGTAAATGAAGCCTTTTTCCTTGGACGTCTTTTCAGGCTGCAGTCTCCCCTCTGGCACCTCCACCCCCTTGGAACAAAGCCTAATGTAAAGTCTGGGTGCAACTCAGACCACGCATGTCACAGCTAAGAGCTGGCACAGCTAAATAAATAAATGAAAGAAGAAAAAAAAGAAAATCACGATTTTCTTGGGCCCACTTCAGCTGGGCCTGCAGACTGAACACAGAGCCCCAGTCGCTGGGTGGGCAGAAACAGGGGCACCTGGGCAGGTGAGTGTATAGAGTCACATGTGGCTATAGCTTATGTGAGTTCTGCAACAATATAGGTTTTTACAGAAGGAACATAAACAGGAATCCTAAACTCCAGAAGCATGGGCATTTATTCCTTTTGCTCTAATTAAAGGTACAAATTCTGCCTATTATTCCTGCTGCCAATCTGAGCTCTCTCAGACTAGGTGGGCCCCTACCTGTGGGTGCTGAAGCATCCTTAGCAACAGCAGAAGGAAAGAGCTCAGGGGTGGCCAGGCAGGCAGAAACACAGAGAGGAGCTTCTGTTAATATGAATCTATCAGGCACATCCTCCTTTTAAAGTTTCTGGACAGAGGCAAAGGCCAACCATGGGAGACCTAGGAGAGATTCAGGAAGCTGTGGCTTGTGACCAGGCACACCGCTTGTCAGCAGCCAGAGGCCCAAGAAAGAGCTCCTGAATAACCCAGACTCCATCAGCCAGGTGACAGTGTGGTTCCCAATAATTACAAGCAGAGCTGGCTTCGTAGGCAAGTGATGTGTGCAGGCACACGGGGCCCCAGGCTCAGAACAGCCCTGCCACTGTCTCAAAATTCTTCTTAACTTTGAACAGGGGCCCTGCATTTTCACTTTGTACTGAGCTCCACACTCTTAGCGGCCAGTCCTGGGAATGAGAAGGGCCAGCAGGGGGAGGTGCCTTATGCCTCCTTCCTGCCCCGAGGCCCTGGTGGCCCGTGAAGAATTCAGTCCAACTGATCCTGTGTCTTCCTGCCCCTAGAACTGCCTTTAGGTTCTCTAGCTCCCTGCTTCAGGCCTTGCCTATGTCAGAAATCCCGTATGGGTCTCTCTGGGCTTCTCTGGTGGTTCAGATGGTAAAGAATCTGTCTGCAACGCATGCCTGGAGAATCTCCATGGACAGAGGAGCCTGGCGGGCTACAGTCTATGGGGGTCACAAAGAGTCACGACTGAGCGAGTAAGCACAGCATAGTACATAGGTCTCACTGGGCTAAAAATCAAAGAGTCTTCTAGAGGCTCTGAAGAATTGGCAGCAGGAATTTGCATCTTTGCCTTTTCCAACTTGAGAGATCAGCCATGTACACCTGGGTTTCCAGCCCCTTCCTTCATCTTCAAAGTTGGGGTGGTGGGAGCCCTTCTCACAGGCCTCCCTCTTCCACTTTTAAGGACCACTGGGATTATGTCTGGCTCTCCTGCATAACCTCCTACTTAAGATCAACTGATTAGTGACCGTGACTCCCCTTTGTGTAGCCTAACACATCAGCACTTCTGGGGATTGGGACATAGACATCTTTGGCAGTGGTGGGAGGGTGTGGGTGTTCCTGTTCTGTGACATGACTGTGTCTTTATCCTTCTTTCTTCAACCTGAGGCCCCAGTTTATCTTGTCTCTTGGCATGTTTTTGCTCAGGGCTTTTTTTTCCTTCATAAATCTTCTTCATATGAACCTTAAGGAGAAACTGATGCAAAATGGAAGGAGAGAAATAAAGGGAACATATACACACTACCATATAAAATAGATAAACAACAAGGACCTACTGTATAGCACAGAAACTATACTCAGTGTCTTTTAATAATCTATATTGGAAAAGAATATGAAAAAGAATATATATATTAATATATATATACACATATGTATACATTCAGTTATATATATAACTGAATCACTTAGCTTATACCAGAAACTAACACAGCACTGTGAATCAACTGTGCTTAAATAACAATTAAAAAATAAAAAAAAATTAGGGGAGGGAGGGGAAGGAAAAGGTAAACATTTTGATAGCCTCTCAATTTATGATTTTACATTTTTATACTCCCTTTACCACCTCCATTTCTCTTCAGCACTACTGTTTCTGACATATTCTAAGATCAACAAAATTTTAAAGTTAAAAAAATTACTTATGAGAAGGTAGTGGGAATTACAGCCATTGAGCAGGCCAAAGAAACGAGGCCCTAGAAAAAAGCCTTTTAGAAAGAGAATATAAGAAAGATCCTTGAATAATTGCATTTCTTTTTTTCTTTAATGTGACAATTTTTTAAATTGAAGTATAGTTGATTTACAACATTGTGTTAATTTCAGGTGTATAGATAGTGATTCAGTTATGTGTGTGTGTGTGTGCTCAGTTATGTCTGACCCTTTGCAAACCCATAGACTGTAGCCCGTCAGGCTCCTCTGCCCATGGGATTTTCCAGACAAGAACACTGGCGGCTGCTGCTGCTGCTAAGTCGCTTCAGTCGTGTCCGACTCTGTGTGACCCCATAGATGGCAGCCCACGAGGCTCCCCCGTCCCTGGGATTCTCCAGGCAAGAATACTGGAGTGGGTTGCCATTTCCTACTCTAGGGTATCTTTCTGACCCAGGGATTGAATACATGTCTCTTGCGTCTCCTCCAGTGGCAGGTGGATTTTTTACCACTGCACAACCTGGGACGACCCATAAATGTACTCTTTTTAAAAAATTTCAATTTTTCTGGAGTATAGTTGATTTACAGCATTGTGTTAGTTTCAGGAATATAGCACAGTGATGCAGTTATACATATACGTATTTTTATTCTTTTTCAGATTCTTTTCTCATTTAGGGTATCAAAGAAAATTGAGTAGAGTTCCCTGTATTATACAGTAGGTCCTGGTTGGTTGTCTATCTTACCTAAGAACTGTGTGTATACTCATCTCAAGCTCCTGATTTATCCCTCCCCTCCACGTTTCCTTTTTAGTAACCATAAGTTTGTTTTCAATATCTATAATTCTGTTTGTTTGGCAAATAAACTCATTTGTTACATCTTTTTAAAAAATAGATTCCACATGAGTAATACCATATGATATTTGTCATATATATTCTTTTTCAGATTTTATCCCATATAGGTTATTACAAAATATTGAGTATAGTTTACGGTGCTCTACAGTAGGTCCTTGTGAATAACTGCATTTCTGTCTTTCACTTCTGATTGTGAAGTCTATGGTCTGGACCAAATAAATTACCCAAGACTCTTAAAGTTCCCCGGAAAGTCTCCATTCCATTCCTACCTCCAAGGTCAGGACCTCCCTTCCTTTGAGGGGGTGAGTGTAAATTTGCCCCTGTATATTCCTCACACTGCCTTCTCCCCCCGCTGGGTTTTGAGCATTGCAAACAAGAACTTTGAGCAGATTGTTCAAAGACGATCCTGGCTTAGAAACTGTTGCCAGCTGGTCTCGTACCCATATCTTTTCAGTAAATTTCTCTCAAGCATATGTACACACACAAATACGCCTTCTGTTGAAGGCAATGAAATCATCGTTTACCACAGAGACTGGAGGAGAATGTGCTGAACCATGAAATTGAAGTAATGCTTTTGGGTCTGGGTACAGTTTTTCCTGGAGTAAAGTTTCTTATTAACATCGCTGTTTTGTTCATGGATGCACCCGGGCATCTGGGACCTGGATGCTCCATCCACACTGGGACAGGCCTGACTTCGGGGACCACATGTCTTAGCTCTGGACTATCACTCAGAGCTCCTGCCTGTCAGGCCGCCCAGCCCCTCAGCTGCAGGGCAGTGACTTCTGACCCCCATCTTCTCCTCTTGACCTAAGACCCAGGGAAAGGCTTTGCCAGTTGGAGGTCACCCTGCAAGAACCTGGGGTGAGCCAGGTCACAGGGTAGCAGAGAGGGCTGGTGCTGCCAGGGCTGAGTGTCAGCGAGGGAGAACCCCTCGTCTGGTGGAAGATGACATGCAAAGAGCCGCCTCCAGATCAGCATGGTGGGTGTTCTCGGAGAGCCAGCTCTAGGTGCTCGAGATGCCCTGAGGCAGCTGGGAAGACCTCCAGAGGAGAGGTTCTTGAGTGGAAACTTGAGGAATGAGCGGGAGATAGCCAGGAGCAAGGTGATTTGTGCCAAGGGACATGGGTTCAAATCCCATCACTGCCACCGTGTGACACTCTTGTACTCTTGGTTTCTCCGGCTATGGAAGTGTGATCATAGCCTCCATACTTTAGGCTCCTAGAATCCCCAGCAGTGGAGTCAAAGGACCTGGCTCCTGGCTTTCAGTCCTAGGCACCCCTATTCCAAGTGTAGGGGGCACACCCATCCTAGCTTCCCTCTGCCCTCGTTCGCTCCCTATTGCTTCACCTGCTCCAAACCCTCTGCCTGCCTGGGGTCTGCACATCAGATCTTGCCTGTGTTGAATCCCATGGGTCTCAACCAGGGCTCTACCTGGACCCCCGCCCAGCACAACCCCCAACCAGCAGCACAGGCTGGTCTTTATCACCCGAACCTCGATCTTAGCAGCTTGGAGTGACCCAGCCCAGTGTCTTGCATGGTATGTCTTGTGGCTGCCCCAACCTGTGTGGCTGCAAAGCCAGGCCCCTCCCCAGGCTGGGTCTGAGGGACCGGGTGGAGACGCAGACTGGAGGAGGGCACATTCAAGTGGCATCCCACGAGGAACCCTCTGGCTGCCGGCTTCTCTTCTTTAAGGAGGTCATCCACACGTCGTCCCACCTTCCCTCATCCCTATATTGCACTCAGGGCTCTGGAAGGAGGATTCATGAGATCATGTCTCAGAAATGCTTTGAAGATGAGAAGCCCTGAGCATTTCCCCACAGCCCTCAATTTAACCTTCCCAGAACTCTCTCTGGGTTGTCAAGACTTTGTAGCTATTTTTATAAACAGTGATTGCTGGCTGCTTCCATTTTTACCGTGGCTACCCTCCTACAGCAGACTGGGCAAGGGGCTGGATCTCCCGTCGCCCTTCTTCTCACACCCCTTCCTCTACCTCGGACCCACCCTTACCATCCCCTGTGTGCTCCCAGGGTCACACGTCTCATTGATGCCCAGCCACTGATCTACCCCAGTGACTCCCAGGTTCTCCAATATGGTGCCCAGTGCCCTCCAGCTCTGGCAGCTGCCCACCTGCTCAGCCACACCCCTGCCTGGTGTCCAACCCTGGACTCAGAAGCCCCAGGCTCGGTCACACCTCCAGGCCAGGAGAGAAGCTGGGTCATAAGAAATGGAAACTGAGTCTGCTGGTGGGCCTGCCCAGCATGTGACTGATCAATGGGCATTTTTTGAATAAAATATTTAAATCATACAAAAAGTGTATGGGGAGACAAATATATGATACCGCTTACATGTGGAATTTAAAAAAAAGATACAAATGAGCTTTTATCCAAAATGGAAAAAGACTCACATACACAGAAAACAAACTTGTGGTTACCAAAGTGGAAAGAAGGGCAGGAGAGGGATAAATTAGGAGACTGGGATTAACATATACATACCACTATGTATAAAATAGATAAAAGGACCTACTGTATAGCATAGGGAACTATATTCAATATCTTGTAATAAACTATAAGGGAAAAGAATCTGAAAAAGAACAGATATATGTGTATATACATATCAACTATGAAAGTGAATGTGTTAGTCACACAGTCATGTCCCACTCTGTGACCCCATGGACTACAGCCCACCAGGCTCCTCTGTCCATGGAATTCTACAGGTAAGAATACTGAAGTGGGTAGCCATTCCCTTCTGCAGGGCATCGTCCTGACCCAGGGATCGGATCTGGGTCTCCTGCGTTGCAGGCACAGTCTTTACAATCTGGAAACCAGGGAAGCCCAATCTACCTTTATGTCTGTGAACCTCTTTTATTTCTTTCTCCTACAATCTCTCCCAGAGAAAACCACTTTCTTAAATTTGGTGTCTGGTATTTCTAGGAAAGTCTTTACACTTTGGTTACATATGTATTATTAATATGTAATATTAATACTATGTAGTATTATTTTGTGTTTTAGACTTTACGTAAACACTAACTTGTGGTGAGAGAAAGCGAAAGTGAAAGTGGCTCAGTCGTGTCTGACTCTTTGTGACCCCATGGACTATACAGTCCATGGAATTCTCCAAGTCAAAATACTGGAGTGGGTAGCCTTTCCCTTCTCCAGCGGATCTTCCCCACCCAGGAATCGAACTGGGGTCTCCTGCAATGCAGGCTGATTCATTACCAGCTGAGTTACCAGGGAAGCCCAATTTGTGGTACATATCCTCATCAGATCTACCTACTGAACATTTTAGTCACTTATTCAACACACCAACCCCTGCTTCCTTGATGATCCCAGTAAAATCTTTTTGTCATAATGACAAGACACGGAGTGGGTGATGGGAGTGTTCTACGCTACAGGAAGGAGCATTTTATCACTGACGTTCTTTAGAATTGCTGGTGCATGCTGGTAACAGAGTTGACTGACTTTCAGTGGTGTCTTAGCTCAAGCTGCTATAACAAAATACCACAGGTTGGGGGGCTTAAGTAAAGACATTTACCTCTCATTGTGCTGGAGGCTAGAAGTCCAAGGTCGAGGTGCCGTCAGATTCAGTTCATTTTTCTAGCTTGCAAATGACTGCAGGGGGAGGGGAGAGACAGAGACAGAGAGAGGGAAACAAGCTCTCTGCCACCTCTTCTTAGGAGGACACTCATCCCATTTAGGGTCCCCACCCTTGTGACCTTATCAAAACCTAATCACCCAAAGGCCCCACCTCCAAGTACCATCATATTGGAGATTAGGGCTTCAATTTAGGAATTTGGTGGGGAGGGACACAATTCAGTCCATAGCAAATGGTTTTACTATTTGTTTCTAAATCCTTTACAGACAACGCACCCCTTACTGCCTGCAGCAGGTTGGCAGGGTGGGGGCAGAGTTCAATACCTAGCTGTGGCATCCAGAGATGTCCTGGGAAAGAAAGCATCTGTGTAAGGGACTCTGTGAGGGAGACAGGGTACAACTAGGGTGAGCTGGGGGCTAAGCATGGCAGTGCTCCTCACCCTGAGTGTGTATGACAGGTTTTTGGTTTTGGCCATGTTGCATGGCATGCAGGATCTTAGTTCACCAACTAGGGATTGAACCAGGACCCTGTCAATGGAAGCACCAAGTCCTAACCACTGGACCACACAGTCCCTGTGTGTGCATCTTGTGACGGCAGGACTGATTAGATTAAAAGACACTCAGAAAAAAAGACACTTGGGAAACACATTTTCCAAATGCAATGTGTGGGCCTTGTTTAAACACTAACTCAAACAAGCCTAATGGTAAAATAGTCAACTTCAGAACTGGGAGAATATGACTGTGGATTGGGTGGAACATGACCACAAGGAACTTTCGCTTGTTTTGTTAGGTATGCTGGATTTCCCAGGTGGATCAGTGGTAAAGAATCTGCCTGCTAATGCAGGAGACATGAGTTTGATCCCTGGATTGGGAAGATCCCTTGGAGAAGGAAATGGCAACTGCTCCAGTATTCTTGCCTGGAAAATCCCATGGACAGAGGAGCCTGGCAGACTATAGTCCATGGGGTTGCAAAGAGTCAGACACGACTGAGTGACTGAGCATGTTAATATGTGAACACAGGTAGGAGGTGTTTAAATATACTTGTTATGTAAGAAAACATCCTTATTCTTTAGAGATATATACTGAACTCATTTAAGCAACATCAGCAGGGCTGGGATTTTTTTTCCCACAAAACCAAAAATAGATGAAACAAGTATGGCAGAACTGCAATCTTCGTGAAACCTAAGTGATGATTATTTGGGTGTTTACTGTACTGGTTATCTGAGTCAAGATCTAGCCAGGAGGCGAGAACCACTTGAATATTTAAAGCAGTGGGACTTTGAGGCTGAGTATTGGTCACACAGGCGATGGAAGCCTGAGGAAGCCAGCAGAGAACCAAAATCAGTGTGGACAGCTGCCAGCCTGGGCTAGAGAGTGACACAAGAAGGTGGTGTCACTGGGCCCAGAGGCTGGGATCACTTAGCAAAGTAGAAAATCAGCAAGCCTTTTGAGGGGTGGTGGAGCTATGGTGGGGACAGGACCTGAGGCAGAAAGGGAAAAGAAAGACCCTTCCTCCTACCTGTCACCCTGCTGCCCAAGCTACAATCACAATGAAGCCATTGGGGTCACTCTCGGGGACACAGGGCGGAACGAGGTGGGCAAGTAGGATGGCTCTGGGGGCAGACTGGGCCTGCATGGAATTCCCTTATATTCTGCATGTTTTTCAAAAGAGAAGGAAAAGAGACCTC
Source organism: Okapia johnstoni (assembly GCA_024291935.2). Lineage (NCBI taxonomy): Eukaryota > Metazoa > Chordata > Mammalia > Artiodactyla > Giraffidae > Okapia > Okapia johnstoni. The sequence continues at coordinate 46,058,758 of CM044319.1, read as the reverse complement.
CCCTCTAAGCACTGCTGACACAGCCACCTCTCCTGCCTCCAGAGAGCATGGATGGCAGGATTCCTGGGGCAGAAGAGCCATGAGCTCCATTTTATGGCAGCTGTTGTTAGAATCAAGATTGCCAAAGATCAACAACCTCAGATATGCAGATGATACCATTTTAATGGCAGAAAGTGAAGAGGAACTAAAGAGCCTATTGATGAAGATGAAAGAGGAGAGTGAAAAAGCTGGCTTAAAACTCAACATTCAAAAAAAGAAGATCATGGCATCTGGTCCTCACTTCATGGCAAATAGATGGGGAAAATGTGGAAACAGTATCAAATTTCATTTTCTTGGGCTCTAAAATCACTGTGGCTGCTGATTGCAGCCACGAAATTAAAAGACACTTGCTCTTTGGAAGAAGAGCTATGACAAGTCTAGACAGTGTATTAAAAACCAGAGACACCATTTTGCCAACAAAGGTCCATATAGTTAAAGGTATGGTTTTTCCAGTACTCATCTATGGATGTAAGACTTGGGCCATAAAGAAGGCTGAGGGCCGAAGAACTGACCCTTTCAAACTGTGGTGTTGGAGAAGACTATTCAGAGTTCCTTGGACAGCAAGGAGATCAAACCAGTCAATCCTAAAGGAAATCAACACTGAATATCCATTGGAAGGACTGATGCTGAAGCTGAAGCTCCAGTACTTTGGCCACCTGATGTGAAGAGCCGACTCATTGGAAAAGATCCTGATGCAGGGAAAGATTGAGGGCAGGAGGAGAAGGAGGCGACAGAGGATGAGAGAGTTGGATGGCATCACTGATTCAATGGACATGAGTCTGAGAAAACTCAGGGAAATAGTAAAGGACAGAGAAGACTGGCATGCTGCAGTTCATGGGGTTGCAAAGAGTCGGACATGACTTAGCGACCGAACGACAACTGTTGCTCGGATAATGCTCTCCTGGCAAATAAAGCAGGAACCCCTGTGTCAGCATAGCCTGTTGATGAGGACCCAGAAGGAACTGGCCTCTGTCATTGCAGGAAATTGTAGACGTGTTTCCTGAGCTTTGAGAGGACATGGAGGTTTGGTCTGGGGCCCCAAGTGGTTCTGCAGATGACCAACCCCCAATCCATTTCCCATCTTTCTACTAATGGAACTTTAATTTTGTTCCTGATGACAATGTACCCAGCTAAAAAATTCACACCCACCCCCCAGATCTCTCAGAGTTAGTGGTGACCATGTGGTCAAATTCTGGTCAACATGATGGAAGTGGAAGTCCTGAGGAAGGGTGATCCTTTCAGAATAAAAAGGCAGGTCTCCTCTCACCTGTTTCTTCCTGTGTGAAAGATGGATGCTATGACTGGTGCTGTGGTAGCAGTCTTGTGATCATGAGGGCTAAAGTTAAATGCTGGAGCAAGGAGTTGCTTTGAGCAACTGCACTAACCCTAGACTTTCTAGCCCTGGGCTTCTTGTTGGGTGACTAAAATATACCCTTACTTATTTAAGTCACTGTTTTTTGGGTTTTCTGTGATCTGCGGTTAAAGAGATATCTCGACTGAAAATGAAGAAATTGGCTTTTACTCAACAGAAGGAAAAGTAGGAAGTAAAGAAATTGGCTCCTTAGGTAGAGAACTAGCATTATCTTTACGAACAATGCTAAGCACACAGCAGGTGCTCAAGAAATATAAGCCAATAAATGGGTCAATTGATATGGTAAGTGCATGACCACTTGAGCAGTGAATCTGAAGAGTTTAAAGGCTTCTGGTAGTGAGTCTATCTCTTCCACTGCCTGAAAGGAAACCAGCTGCAAACATTGCCATAATGTTATGGAATTATCTGGTGATAAGCAAATACTTCCTGGGCATCCAGGGGAAAATGCAAATAACATGCATAGAAGGAAAAGATATGTTTGCTTATCACCCAACAGATAATGGAACTGTGAGGGGACAGGTGTGGCACACACCCCCTAAGGTGACCCCCAGTGAATCACAGCCTGTATAATCCCACCTGCCCACCCACACACCCATTCACTGGGTGTGGGCAGAACCTGGGGCTTGCCTCCAACCAATAGGATATGGCAAAGGTGACAGGCTGTTACTCTTTTGACAAATTACATTCTATGGCACGGTAATTAATGCCGACTCTGAGGAAGGAAGCTGCTATGTGATGAGGGGGTCACTTGGCAAGGAAGTGGGGGCAATCTTGAGGAGCCTAGAGGAATGCTTTCAGCCAGCCAGCATGAAAACAAGGACCTTAGTCCTACAACTAAGGAGCTGAGCTCTGCCAGCAACCAGAATGAGTCTGTGAGACCCTGAGGCCAGTTGTAAAACAAAGTAGGATAGAGAATGACCTTCTGTGAAAGAGTGGAGGGGGGCTTCCCTGATGGTCCAGTGGTTATGAATCTGTCTTCAAATGCAGGGGGATGCAGGTTCAATCCCTGGTTAGGGAACTAAGCCTGCTCGCTGCAACTAGAGAAGCCTGAGTGCCTCGACAAAGGGTCTGCATGGCCAAAAAAATAAAAGAAAGAAAGAAAGATAGGAGGCTGCCTAGTGTTCTTGGGAATCAGCCTGAAGAGGGCAGATCTGGGCAGAGAATCCATTTGTTCATTCACAGACTTGTCAGCTGCTTATTAAGGGCCACTGCCACATGCCAGGCATAGCTCACAGCACGAAGTTTTTGCATCTTATACCCACTTCATCACCACGCGGCTGCAGCAGTATGTCCACTCTAGACAAGGTTGCTGAGTCCCCACAGTGACTTGGCCTAGGGCCAGACACTTCACATCACTGACTCATCGGCCATCACAGTGACCCTGGAGGTAGGTATTAATCATCGTACACATTTAAGAGCCTAACATCACACAGTGGAAGATCTGGGATTCTAAGAAATTAAGTCAGCTCCCCTTGTTCCAAGTTGGCTTAGAATTTGGTGTCAGGAAAAATCAGGTCATCTGAGCTCACACGGCCTCTTCCTCCTCCTCCTCTCAGAAGCACATTCTTAAAAGAGGTAAAGTATTAAGCATGAAAAATTACAATCTATAAGGAGACACTTATGTCAATTTAAAAAATGAAATAAATATCCAGTGTGCCTTTTTCACTTTTTCCTTTCCAGCATCTTTTTCCTTTCCATAAAGACATGATTAGAATGTTCCTTCCAATGCTTTCTAAATTTGAATCTGGTATCAACACTCCTTTTGACTGCATTCTGCCGCTGCTGTGAGGGTTCAATGAAATGATGCAGACAGAGCATTGGACCTCTTTTTCTGCACAAAGCTTTGTATTTGTCTCTCTTCACTTCACATGTGTGTCACCCAGAGACCTGACAGGAAAAGCATTCACTCTGATGGTTCAAAGGAAGAGCCACTTAGTGAAGAACAACTTACAGAGATGTGGACAAGTCTAAGGGAACCAGCGAAGGATGCCCAGGCACCCAGGAGCTGCCCAGAGCAGGAAGCTCTTACTACCCTCAGGGCCAAAAGGGCAAGGGGAGAAAATGGTGGTAACGGAGCCTAGAGAGGGTGCAGACATAGAGGGGGGCTTCCCAGTGGGAGATCGCTTGCCTAGAGGCACCAAGGCAAGAGAGGGTAGAGAAGATGCATCCTAGCTTTTTACCCACCTTCCACCTCCTGCTGCCATCTCCCACTGGCGTCTCCAACTTGTGGCCAGAAGCAAAGGGACTTGGGATGAAGTCTTGCACTGAGGTTGATATCCTGGGGTGCAGAGCAGTGCAGAAAGTGATTCTTGAAGGACAAATGGCGAATTAGTGCATTATATTATGAGAATTATCCCATGTTGTCAGAGAGTTCTTGAAGACAGTGTTCTTAAAGTATAGTTGATGTACAATACCATGTTAGTTTCAGGTATACAGCAAAGTCATTCAGTTTTGTATATATATATATATGTATATATATATATATTCTTTTTCATACTCTTTTTCCATTATTGTTTATCACAGGATATTGAATAGTTCCCTGCGCTATACAGTAAGACCTTGTTGTTTATTTTATATATAGTATTTTGCATCAGCTAATCCCAAACTCCTGATTTATCCATCCTCCATTCCCTTTCCCCTTTGGTAATCATAAGCTTGTTTTCTATGTCTGTGAGTCTGTTGAAAGTGAAAGTGAAGTCACTCAGCTGTGTCCGACTGTTTGCAACCCCATGGACTGTAGCTTACCAGGCTCCTCCATCCATGGGATTTTCCAGGCAAGGATACTGGAGTGGGTTGCCATTTCCTTCTGTGAGTGTGTTGCTATTTTGTAAATATGTTCAAGTCATATTTAAGATTCCACATATAAGTGATATCATATTATTTCTTTGTCTTTGACTTATTTCACTTAGTGTGATAATCTCTAGGTCCATTCATGTTGCTGCAAATGGCACAATTTCACTCTTTTTTACAACTGACTAGTATTCCATTGTGTGTATGTACCACTTCTTTATGCATTTCTCTGTTGGACTTTTAGGTTGCTTCCATGGAAGACAGTGTTCTCAATGGCTAAGAATTATTTCATCATTTGGTAGGTGTATTATTTGTTATTATTATTTAGTAGTAGCAGCATTGGTAGCAGCAGCAGCAGTAACATTAACCAATACTTAGACTGGTCTCTCGGAGAAGGCAATGGCAACCCACTCCAGCGTTCTTGCCTGGAGAATCCCAGCGACGGGGGAGCCTGGTGGGCTGCCGTCTATGGGGTCACACAGAGTCGGACACGACTGAAGCTACTTAGCAGCAGTAGCAGACTGGTCTCTGTTCAGTTACTACAACGGATATCTTTGCCCATAATTATTTTTCTACACTTGCCATGTTAAGGAACTTAGTTCATGGAGGTCTCTCCACAGTCCTCAGGCTTGGGGAGTCCAGGTGGGAACACCACTGGCACGGCCCACTCTCCAGCCATCCCGGGATCCCTGGAAATCACGCGGGGCCATCACCTCCTACCTTTCTTAGCGCAGTTACGAGTCAGGATGGGGCCTGGGTGGCACTTGGATGAACTGTTCATAAAATGAGGGCTGGATTCAGGGCTGGGGGAGGGCGGGTGGAAGCCTGTGGTGGGGTGGGGGGCTGATGCTCGCCAAAGTGCTCCCTCCCTCGAAGACTATTAAACGCTACAAGGAGACTCAGCATCCTGGCTTCCACCCACTGGTTTCCTCCCTGGGGCTCCCGGGCCCCAAGCTGTGGCAAGCTTGCGCCCCCTGCCGGCCAGCGAAGCATCTGCAAGAAACAGTGTCCTGCTATCCTCAGCATCAGCCATCCTGAGCACAGTCACCAGCTCTGGAACTAGCTCCCTGAAGAGTTCTCACAGGGCTCTGAGCATCTGAGGGATGCTTGGATTCACCTCCCTGGGTTAGAGAACTGAATTGGTTGGAACAGGATCTCCTGGACACTGATGGAAATGTAAATATGCATATGTATCAAGAACCTTCAAATTTTTGATTCAGCCTCACCTCCTCCAGGAAGACTTCCATGACCACACCCCTCAACATCCCAGTGTAATCTGTATGTCTCTTTTCCCTGTAGCATTTTTTATTGTCTCTGACTCAGCTGAATAAGAAAAGTAACTTTATTTTGCTCTAATTGTTTACATTTTCATCTTGAACTCCAACTTCACCAACTATTTGTAGTAACTTGATTTTAATTATTTCAAGGTTTCTCTGTGCCCTGTCTTTGGGATTATGTCCTGGAGGCAGGTGGAGGAAAGAAGGAATGTTTATGAAGCCAAGACAGGCAATGCACAGCCACCAGGCTGCCTCTTAATCATCTTGATCTCAGGGGGGCCTCAGCTTGAAGTGGGGCTTCGCCTCCCAGCCAGAAATTGTGGTGGGGTCATGGCAGTGAGAGCATCAAATCTAGCCTTTAGACTAGTGGACAGTGACAAGGCCCTGGCCCCTTGGCTTTGAAGAAAAAGAATTCTCACAAAGATGGAAAGTAGTGAAACAAGTAAATTATTTATTAGGAGAAAAAAAAAGAGTACAGCAGATGTGGATTGACACCATGGGCAGAATCAGAGAGAGAAACCCTGAATCACGCCCTGGTGGTAGCTTGAATTACTTTTAAGGGCCATATCTTCTGGGTTTCCTTTGGCCAACCATTTTTATTTGCCTGGTTAAGAGCCTGTGTTTGGTATAGTTCAGGATCTTCCCATGTGTGCACAAACATCTCTTAGCCATGATGAATTCTACCGAAGAGGCCTATGGGTAGCTTGGCATCACTTAGCATCATTCCCCTTTGACTGCTAGGGAGTCTTTCTGTGCATGTGTAGTTGTGAAGGTCTCCAGACTTCCAGAAGGAGGAATATGTAGTCTCATCTTATATCTGGGCAGGGCCAAGCCTCCTCTCTCAATTGTCCTGCTATTCTTGCCTTTAAGTATTGGTCGAGAATCTCTGATGGCTTTACCCTGGGTGGGGAAGGGGCCATTTACCTCCTGCCTCAGTCTGTCCTTGCAGACAGCACCCAGGGAGATCCCACCAAGCAGCTCCACATTCCCACTGGCTGACTTCTTCACTGGTTATATTTGGATTCTGTCTGTGGCCCCAACACTTTCAGGGGCACAAGGTTTTCTGCAAGGACAGCTAAGGAAGGAGAAAGCTCAGTTCTTTCCCACTCCTTCCCTCCCTACATTCAGTACCTCCCAGGTTATGAGGGCCCCACCTGGTCCTGCCACACCCCAGGGCTCAGCTTGGAAGCCAGGCCCGGGGTCCACCTTGCACCTCCCCCGCCCCCTCCTACCTGGGCCTGGCCCAGCCCAGGGAATCAGCTCCTATTCCCTGGCGGTTTCTTCCCAGATCTTTTGTCCACAGCCAGTGACTCTCTTCCCCTAAGGGTCTGGGAGAGCTTCTGAAAAACAAAGGCCAGGAAGCGCCTGCTTTTATTCTGCATTCTGCTCTGTGCATCTTCCTGATTTCTCAGAGGCCAGGGGTGGAGGGTGGGGAGGCACAGTGTCTAAATGGGGAGAAGAAAGGAAGGAGAGAAAAGGAGGGGGTGGAAGAGAAAGCCTTTCTGTTTCCAAAACATCACCCACATTCCTGCCCTCCTCACCCATCCTCACCCCTCCTATCGGGAGCTGGGATTGAGGGGGCAGTCAGAACTTCCCCTCCCGGAGGGGAGAGGAGGCACTGAGGGGTGGGGGCAATGCATGCCACCAGGAATGATCAGACAGCCAGAAAAAGCAAGGAATGAGAGTGAAGGACAGAGAGAAAAAGCTGCCAGGAGCTGGGGACCTGCATTCAGTGAGACCTTGAACATAGTGCTTCATTCGTCCTCAGGGCCAGGTCTGACGACTGACTGAGTCCAGGAGGCAGGAGACAGAAGAAATTCTCGTCTTTGCAGCTGACCTTGTCCCATGAGACTTGGCTCAGTGGTAGTGTGATGTAGGTAAGCACTGAACCTTTCTAGAAGTCTCATTTCTTCGTCTGCAAAGCAAAGATCAGAAGCTCCGCATTGCGTGTGGTTGAGATTGAGTAGGACAGATGATCAGGGACCACAGGCTACCTGCTAGCAGATGGAGATGTGCACCTCTGCCAGGTGGACAAGCCATGATTTAGATGTCCAGGGATGCCCGGGCCGGTGCAGGAAAACACTGGACCCTAGGATGTGTCACTTGGAAGCCTGCAGACTCCTGCACAGCCAGGCCCCTCCTGTCCCCTCCCTCTTTCTCATCTCAGGTGGCCTCAGCCTGCAGTGGCTTGAAAGCAGGGCTTTGGTTCTCAGCGAGAGATTGAGGTCAGGTCATGGCAGTGAGAGCACCAAATCCTAGCCACTAGACCAGTGGTCAGTGACAAGGGCCTGGCCCTTTGACTTTGCAGGAAAGAATTCCCACAAGGACAGAAAGTAGTGAAGCAAGTAAAGTGTTTATCAGGAGGAAAAAGAGGACAGTACTTGTTGATAGACACATGATCGGGCTCAGAGAGAGTTGCGCCCTCATGGTAGTTTGAATCACTTATATGCAGCATTTCTTCTGGGTTTCCTTTGGCCAATCATTTTGATTTGCCTGGTTCTGAATCAGTATTTGGTTTATCTCAGGATCTTCCCATGTGTGTGTGCACATCTCTGTCAAGATGGATTTCACTGAAGAGGCCTATGGGTAGTTGACATCACTTACTATGGGGTGGCGCCCCCTCCCTTTTTGACCTCCAAGAAACTTTCTGGTTGGAACGGTTTCCTTGACTTCAAAAATGAGAAATATGCGGTTTCTTATCTTTTACCTAGGTTGGGCCCAGGTAAAAAAAAAATCAAGAGAAAATCCTCTCTTGATTTTCCTGGCTATTGATATTTTGGAGTTTCCACAAGGAAGGAACTCAAATTGCTTTCCTTGGGGTGGGGTTGGGGGGGTGGGGGTGTCCATCTCCCTCCTGCATCACTTCCATGGCCTGTGTCCCCACCTCCTGAGGTCGCGTCAGCAGAAACATCGAGTCAACAGCAGCTTCTTTTCCCCACTGCTGTTCATTCAGACTTTCTAGATTCTCTCCTGCAGTGTAACAATGCTGGGTGCTTGCACATGGGGAATGAAACAGACACACACAGAAACCAGGAGATCGCCTTTAGAGGTGCCCCCCAGGATGGCAGGGGAGAGAAGGGAACTGCAGCATGTGGCAGGGGACAGAGAGCAGGCCTAAAGAAGTGGATGCTGGGTTGTGGGGCTCCAGGCTGAGCAAAAACCCTTGGAGATGAAGACCAGGCTGGGGTTCCATAGAGCTGGGAGGCCAACGCCAGGTCAGGGGATGGAGCCAGGGCAGAGGCCCTCTGTGACCTCAGTCCCTTCAAGGCTGTGGTTCCCTGTTTTGACTTCAACCACTGTCCATCTAGCCACACACTCCCAGGACACTGTCCCCATCCAGGCTGTCCTGCTCCAGCATTTCTTCACTGCCCAACTCTGGCTAGGCCCTGTAGGATGCTCTATGGACCTGGGGATGAGGTGGTTGAGGCCTGAGCCTGCCCTCAGACTCAAGGCACCTACACACATATCTTGTTTGCCAAAACAACAATGCTGCAGTCATAGGTTTCAGGCCAGGCTGGGGTATTCTAAGAAGGTGTGGTTGCAGAGCCTGCTCCCCGTTATAAACCAGGAGATGAAGCTCCCCAAGGTTCCGGGCTGGTTGAGGATTCAAAACTCGTTGCATGTGTGACCGAGGCCACTGTCCCTCTGTTATATCTCACGTGAACCCTGTAGACCCACTCTCTTCTCAGGTAAAAGGTTGACTGTGTACAAGTTACTTATCACAGTGTGTGAAATTAAAAAACAATGGACGTTAAGGAAAAAATAATGGATATGAAAGTGCATCTTACAAATCTGGTCTTTTCCTCAGAGCCATGCATGCGACTGTGCCCAGGAGGTGTTCAGTAAACGCTTTTGGGTCCCATGGCCCTCAGCCCTCTCCTTGTGGGGCTTCTCCAGCCTCTTCAATTTTGCCCTGCCCCACCCCCTCACCTAGAGGCTGCCAGGTGCTCAGCCAGGTGGCCAAGAGGCAAGAAGGCCCACCCCATCCGCTCAGCGTTCACAGCCCAGTTGGGAGAGGCTGACAAGAGACCAGACGAGATGTGGTGTGAACAGCACACGGAGTGTGCCAGGCTGCCATGGGAACAGGGGGGTCGAACTGTGAGCAGGAAAACAGCCCCTTACATCTGCGTGTTGCTTTCAGCTTTTCAGAGATGGTGTGAAGGGTGGGGGTGGGGTGGGGGACAGAAAATCAAGGAATCGTGTTTTCCAGTCCCGTTTTGTTGGCATTCCAGGGCTGTCACCTTAGTTGAGCTTAATCTCTCTCAGTGAGGGGGCGGGGGGGAAAGACACAAAGACATTATCTCACACCCATACAGGAGGCATTTCTAGCGGCAGCGTCTTGCACAATCACTTCTTGATGTTTGTTTTCAGAATGGCTTTGCGGGGTCAGCTGACACCACGCTGCGGAGGGCTGAGCAGTAAGAATTTGCAGGGCTGCCTCGGGGAGCAGAAGCTTCACTCCTGGTAATGTATGTATCACCATGTGTATCACAGATGGCTAATAGGAAGTTGCCGTATAGCTCAGGGAGCTCAGCCTGGTGCTCTGTGACAACCTAGAGGGGTGGGATGGGGTGGGAGGTGGGAGGGAGGTTCAAGAGGAAGGAGACGTGTGTCTACCTATGGCGGATGCATGTTGATGTACTGCAGAAACCACCACAATTCTGTAAAGCAATTGTCCTCCAATGAGAAATACATATTTTTAAAACGTGAAAACAAAGTTTACTAGATAATTTTATATACAAGCTTGTTATTAATCCAACATAAGGAGTTGTTATTCCATGAACTCTCTGTAAGTATGAAACATTAAACTTGTAATTATATATATATATATATATATATACACACATGCATACATGTATATATATATTTATGAAGTCTCACTCCTATGAATGAGTCCCCCACACCCCAAATGACATGAACTAAGCTGAGGGACTCTGACTCTGGCAGTTTGGCAGGAAGGAGCTAATTCGGTGGTAACAAGTAAGCCCCAAATCTGTGTTATAAAACCACATGGGTTTATTTTTTGCCCTTGTATGTGTCCCTTTAGAGGAAGGGGGGATGGAGACTTGGGCTGTCAGATGCTTTCTCGGGGAAGTGAGCAGGTCCCAGCACACACCTGCCCTCAAAGTGGGAGGAAGCAGGCAGGGGCAGAGCCTCGGCCACAACATTACATGACCTGTTCCACGAGTGCACGGAGCACAAGCCACTCCCAGCAGGGACAGGTGTGTGAGCTCACCTGGAGAAACCACCTGTGTGCACATCAGGGATGAGATCTACACCAGTGACATTAGTTCACTACTTTTGTTACCACACTGCGAACAATAGCAACTGACATCAGCTGACTCCGGCTGATTAGTGTTCAGGGAGCACAGGATTGAGGTCAGAGGGGACGAGAAAGGTTCTGGACAAAGAGATTACTCATAAGCTCGGCAGGGGAACTCGCTTTTGGGGAGACTTGGTCTCAAAGCGAGACCTCAGGCCAGCATCACATCCTCAGAGGACAAAGCAGTGACTTGGTGATGGAAATGCTCCAGTTGGGGCTCCTGGGTGCCCCCCATGCTACTGCTTCAAATCTGTTCACCAAGGACATGACAGAAGTAGTTGGGGCTCCCTGGGGTCTGCAGGAGGCTTTGCCGCTTCACAAAAGGGAGCTGCTGTCTCAGCTGTGGAATACCAGAGTACTCCCTGCTTCCCAGTGAGGTTGCAGCCTCACCAAAGGAAACAGCATAGGTCTCAGCTTGGGGTTTCCAGGGGTCCCATCTTGGCCCCATCTGCAACAGTTGTGTGTCCATGGGCAAGTTACTTCACCTCTCTGAGCTGCTGCTTCCCATCTGGACCAAGGGCATAATCCTGCTTCTTTTTAAGGGGTGTCAGCTACAAATTGGTACTTGCCATGGGCACTGGCCCTCTACAAGAATTAAATCACGTGCTGCTGCAGTTGCTGATTTTCAATACCCCCTGAAAGGAACTCAGGATGGACAGCAGAAATGAGGCGCTTTGCGTTGGGGGAGAAGGGGACTGGCAAAATAAGTCTTCAGATAAATATTTTCAGGAACCAATTTTATGAGCTTAATTCTGGTATTTCTTCACATTTAGAAAAGCACTAACATTCTTCATGGTGATGTCTGCTCCCCATGACCAACAGAAGCCTTCTGGAAAAATATATGTGCTTCTCAGAAAGTAGTAGTTATTTAACAAATATTGGGGCAAATGAAAAATAAAATGTGCTTGATTGCATGTATTCCCCTTCCACCAAAATCACATATATATTGACCTTTGCCCCTACTTCTTTGGAGCCTTTTCTCAGAGCTATGTGAGGTGCTGTCTCCTGGGCTGTAGTCCAGTCGCTTCAGTTGTGTCCGACTCATTGTGACCCCATGGACTGCAGCCCGCCAGGCTCCTTCTGTCCATGGGATTCTCCAGGCAAAAATACTGGAGTGGGTAGTCACGCCCTCTCCAGGGGATCTTTCTGACCCAGGGATCAAACTGGTGTCTCCTGCATTGCAGGCAGATTCTTTACTGCTGAGCCACCGGGGAAGCCTGGGCTATAGTCTTTATTTTCCCCCAAATAAAACTTAATTTGCAACTCGCACTATTTTAAGTTGACAGGGGCTTGCTTAAGAAAATAAGATAAGGAAACTGCCTGCACTGCTCCCTACATGGGAGGTGATACTGTTGAGTGGAAGGAGGTCCACCTGGGACCGAGCAGGGAAGGCCAAGGGGGTGACTCCCCACCAGGGCCTGAGGGAGTGTGGGGGCTCTGCCTGGCCCAGCCTGTGAGCATAACAGCCATCTCTACCAGCTCTGCGGAGACAGCCCAAGGTCAGGCAGGCAGGGGACCACGAGCCTCGCAAGCCTCCTGCCTGGGGCCACAACCCCTCTGAAGCCTCCTCCCTGGCTCGTAGGGCCTCCCGCCGGCTTTGTTGTTCAGTCACTCAGCCAAGTCTATGTTGGACTCTTTGCGATCCCATGGACTATAGCACAGCAGGCTTCCCTGTCCTTCACCATCTCCTGGAGTTTGCTCAAACTCACATCCATTGAGTCGGTGATGCCATCCAACCATCTCACCCTCTGTCGCCCCCTCTCCTCCTGCCCTCAATCTTTCCCAGCATCAGGGCCTTTTCCTGCCTGCTGCACCTCCTCAGTTGTCTCTGAGCTTCTCACCCTTGCCCTTCCCATGGGCTGTCAGTTCTGCCTTCCCTAGGTTAATGTAACCTCTGAATAATTTGGCAAATTCCCCCTTGCTCAACTGAAGATCTCATCACAAGGCACAACAAAATCAATTCATATGTATGCAAGCATTTTCTCAGCAGCTGCCGCTGGCTTAGGCAGCAGATGGCTCCTGACACTCACTTGGCTGGCAGGGAGAGCCTCAAGGCCTGGATCCAAAGCGGGTTGAACAGGAGATAGAGACAGGAAGCTCTGGGTCTGCAGTCAGCACAACTGGGAGGAGGAGGCACCAGCAGGCCAGAGGGGTGGGGTGGGGGGCAGCCATGGCCTGATTCCCACTGGGGGTCCGAGATGCTGTGCCCCTTTGCTGCCTTGGGCATCTGTGCATGCTTCCTCCTCCGCAGGGGCTGAGTCCAGGTCTCAAGGCCAGTACCCTTCCTCCCCAGGGACAGCCAGTGTGCCAGTAGGCTGGTCCAGACCTGTGGACTGATGCCCAGATGGCCTCCAGTTGCTGCTGGAAGCAATATCAGAGATGCTGGGGGCCCCTTTTGAGGTATCTTATCCAGAGGGGACAAGACTGGGGTTCAGAGGCCTTGCTACAGCAGCCTCTCTCCCGTGCATCCCTGAGAAATACTAGCTGAGCCGACCTTCACAGGCCAGCACCTCTGGGGATTACCCGCATGTCACAGGCCTCTCACATCACGACTTCATGGATTCAGTCAACACTTCCTGAACCCCAACAGCATCAGGTCCTGGGAATAAGAGGGTGGCGATGGCCCTGCGGCTGCCCCTTCGGAGGCCCCAGGCTGGAGGAGGAGTCAGATGCAGGAATGGGGCGGGGCGGGGTGTTGAGGAGTCTGCACGGGGCAGTACAGCAGTCCTAATTTCCATCACAACCGCCTGACAGGTGTCTGCACAGCGTCACCGCCCCACAAGCACGCTTTGGTGAATACAGGTTATCGACTTCCACAGGCTTTAACACTGTTCTAAGTGCTTTACAAACATCAACTTATTAACCTTTTAAATCACCTCCAGGAGATGGGCACTGTCATTTATAGACAGGAAGCTGAAGTACAGACAAGGTGAGTCCTGTACCTGGGGTGGTAAGCTGCACAACCAGGATCCAGTCTGGTTCTGAGGCCAACGTTCGTCTGCAGAGTCAGCCCCTGGCTGAGGGCCCCCAGTGGACCCCAGTCTCCCAGGACCCTGATTCCCATTTTTTTCTTCCCTCAGCACATCCACAAAGACATAAAGACTTCAGGCCGCAGGGCTGCACACAAGCAGTGGGAACCAGAAGGGACCTCCAATCAGCGTGTTTAGTTCTGAAGGGGACCAGCTAGGGCACAGAAACTCAGCGACCCAGGAAAGTGAGGGAGACCCTCTATCGAGGAAAAGGCTCAGGATTTGCATCTTTTCATTTGCATCTTTCAGGAAAAGGCTCAGGATAATGTTAGAGAAAATTCACCGCTGATACTGATTTTAGTTCTTGGAAAACTGAGTCAGAGAGTACCAGTGTCCACAGAATTGTGCTGTATGAGAGCAAGCATGACTTCCCTGGTGGTTCAGTGGTGAAGAATCCACCTGCAACGCAGGAGACCTGGGTTCGATCCCTGGGTCGAGAAGATGCCCTGGAGAAGGAAATGGCAACCCACTCTAGTATTCATGCCTGGAGAATCCTTTCGACAGAGGAGCCTGGTGGGCTGCAGTCCATGGGGTTGCAAAGAGTCAGACACAACCAGCGACTAACACACACACACACCGAGAAAGCATAATCATGGCCGTTGAACTAAGTGGTCAGTGGCTCAGTGCCAAGGTATGAGACTTGGCAGGTCTTGTTTGGGGACAGCAGTAAAGTCTATCAATACAGAGGGTCTGACTGTAAAGTAATAACATCGCTTCTGTGTATGGATGCCTGGCCCTAGCCCTCCCTCAATGTGGGTTCTGGCACCAGCTGAGTGCCTTCCACCACTGCAGCAGGTTGAGGACAGGTACATGGAGGTGGGTGATGGCATGAGTCTAATCCACTGATGCAGTTTACCTCTGACTTGCAGCAGGGAGCAAGGCCTTCTGGAGAACAAAGGCTCTAGGAGGCTGGGACTGGAAGAAGCCCAGAACCAGGACAGTCTGGAGTCCAGGTGGCTCCAGGCGCTGCAAAAGATAAACTTGTGTTCCCCAGCCTGTTGGAGTTCAGTGTGGCTGAGTCAGGGGTGTGAGGAGCAGGGGGTAGAGGGAGGGGCATAGCTGAGGAAGGAGTTGGCAAGATCAAGCCTGTGGGCAGAGGTACTTACCCCACTGGCTTTTGCTCTGAACAATCTGTGGGTGCTTTAAGGATCATGTTTCAGTTCTTCTTACTCATTCTGTCCCAATCTGGGAACTCTCAAGTTCCCAGTGAATCGATAGGCTTCAATCACCATCACTATCATCACCACCACTATCATCACCACCACCATTGCTATCATCACCATCATCAACATAACCATCATCACCATCACCACCAATATCATCACCATCAATATCACCATCACACCACCACCACCACCACCATCACTAATAACAACAAAACTGCCTTTCCAAGGTGGCACAATCAGACACTGTTCTGAGAGAATGGACATGACCCTGGCAACACTTCTCTGCAGCCATCACAATGTCGAATTTTGTTGGCTGAGGCCCTGGAAGGACACTGGAGGAGAGGATTTTGTGGGACAGGTTCTCTGAGACGGGCTCCTCCAGGGTGACCCCCTGGTGTTGGGCTTCTGCAACCCACCTTCCCTCCGGTTGTTTTGTCACAGAGGCTGCCAGGGAGGCCCCTGCTCATGGACCACTTTCTCAGCATCTCCTCAGGTGGGTGTGCATCAAATTTTGAGGTGGGGAACCTAACATGCATGGCTTCCCTGTTACCCCAGAGGGTGGATTTCCAGGCAGTTCTGCCATGTGGCACCTAACGGAGCCACTTCTCTGCACCAGGGAGCTGTGCTGACACCTTCTGCAGCGAGACCAGGTCTCACTTGGGCAGGGGTGGTGGCTGCTCCTCATAGCTGCCTTCAAGTATTATCAGAGTTCTCCTGACTTCCTACAAGCAATTCCCTCATCACGCCAAACCCATTATGACTGTAATAATTCCTTACAGAATAATAGTTCTTCATGTTAAACTTTCCCTGTTAAATCAGTGTGGTTTCAGACTCCCAGATGGGCTGTGACTGACACGAAAACCACACAAATTGTCCCGTTTCTGGCTTTTGTATAAGCTAGTCCCACAGCCTGTTTCATCTGGCTAACAGGGTCCAGTGGCTAAGAGCACAAACTCTAGAGCCAGACCGCCTGTGTTCAGACACCAGGTCTCGCATTGGCTGGTGGAAACCACTTCATCTCTCTATGCCTGGATCTCACCATCTGTAAAATGGGGACAACAGGACTGTTGGCGGGATTATATGAATTAACATATGTAAAGGGTTTGGCACATCAGTGATATGTAAGTATTTGATATTATCAGGATTAGGTTCTTTTGACTCACATTGAGGGTTTCACACCAGGAACCCTTCTTTGAGAAGGTCTCTCTGGCCACTTCCCAGCCCAGGCTGAGTTAGGCTCCCTCCCCTGTGGTTCCAAACTGATCTGGCCCTCACACCCTCACTGCACTGATGTCACCCTGTTGTCACTGCAGGTTTATTTCTGCAGATCTTGAACACGATGAGGGCAGGGCGTGTCCCCAAGGCCTCACACAGCACCTTAGTGAGGGAGGGGTAACTTAGTTAAGATGCTCTGGAAATAGACTGGATTACTTGAGTAGGAGGTGTGCTAAAGGACATGCCTGTGAGGCCAAAGGGGGCGGGAACAGAAGAACTTAGGGAGAGCCTTCAAACCACAAGGTAAGGTAGGTCTAACATGTGTGAAGGAGGTAGGGAAGGAAGGAGGTCTGGGTAGAAGGATCTCAGACCTCAGTTCAGTTCAGACGCTCAGTGGTGTC
This sequence comes from Okapia johnstoni, assembly GCA_024291935.2. Classification (NCBI taxonomy): domain Eukaryota; kingdom Metazoa; phylum Chordata; class Mammalia; order Artiodactyla; family Giraffidae; genus Okapia; species Okapia johnstoni. The sequence goes on along the minus strand of CM044319.1, from coordinate 46,042,146 downwards.
TGACTTCTGCGACCCCATGGACTGCAGCACACCAGGTCTCCCTGTCCATCACCAACTCCCGGAGTTTACTCAAACTCATGTCCATTGAGTTGGTGATGCCATCCAACCATCTTGTCCTCTGTCATCCCCTTCTCCTCCCACCTTCAATCTTTCCCAGTATCAGGGTCTTTTCAAATGAGTCAGCTCTTTGCATCAGGTGGCCAAAGTATTGAAGTTTCAGCTTCAGCATCAGTCCTTCCAATGCATATTCAAGACTGATTTCCTTTAGGATTGACTGGTTGGATCTCCTTGCAGTCCAAGGGACTCTCAAGAGTCTTCTCCAACACCACAGTTCAAAAGCATCAATTCTTCTGTGCTCAGCTTTCTTTATACTCCAACTCTCACATCTATACATGACTACTGGAAAAACCATAACTTTGAGTAGATGGACCTTTGTTGTCAAAGTAATGTCTCTGCTTTTTAATATGCTGTCTAGGCTGGTCATAGCTTTTCTTCCAAGGAGTAAGCGTCTTTTAATTTCATGGCTACAATCACCATCTGCAGTGATTTTGGAGCCCAGAAAAATAAAGTCAGCCACTGTTTCCACTGTTTCCCCATCTATTTGCTATGAAGTGATGGGACCAGATGCCATGATCTTCATTTTCTGAATGCTGAGCTTTAAGCCAACTTTTCATGCTCCTCTTTCATCAAGAGGCTCTTTAGTTCCTCTTCACTTTCTGCCATAAGTATGCTGTCATCTGCATATCTGAGTTTATTGATATTTCTTCCAGCAATCTTGATTCCAGCTTGTGCTTCATCCAGCCCAGCGTTTCTCATGATGTGCTCTGCATGTAAGTTAAATAAGCAGGGTCGCAATATACATCCTTGATGTACTCCTTTTCCTATTTGGAACCAGTCTGTTGTTCCATGTCCAGTTCTAACTGTTGCTTCCTGACCTGCATACAGATTTCTCAAGAGGCAGGTCAGGTGGTTGGTATTCCCATCTCTTTAAGAATTTCCCACAGTTTATTGTGATCCACACAGTCAAAGGCTTTGGCATAGTCAATAAAGCAGATGTTTTTCTGGAACTCTCTTGCTTTTTGGATGACCCAGTGGATGTTGGCAATTTGATCTCTGGTTCCTCTGCCTTTTCTAAATCCAGCTTGAACATCTGGAAGTTCATGGTTCACGTACTAAAGCCTGGCTTGGAGATTTTTTAGGATTACTTTACTAGTGTGTGAGATGAGTGCAATTGTGTGGTAGTTTGAGCAGTCTTTGGCATCTCAGGCCTCAGAGCTGTCCTAAGATAGATCTGCCCAGGCTTCTGGGGCATCCTTGAGCCAGTCCTTGACTGGAGGAGTCCCACAGTTCACTAGAATGGGCCTGTGTGAGTACTGCATGATGATCAACCCCTTCCTGAAGGGAGCCTACAAGAGGCCTGGCTTCAGTGAAAGCATGGTGGTGGATCTAGACAAACAACAGCTGGGACTGTCAGTCAGTTTTGCTTGCATAGCAGATCTGAGCATCATGGCTGCCACAGTAACTGACAGGCAGAAGGTAGGCCACGCCCCGAGGATACAGGCCAAAAGCAGGGATGCCAGGATCTGTCACCTTGATGCAGGGAGAGGGGGGTGGGCCCATGGACCCCTCTGAGTGAGACTGCATACACATCCATATTAATATATATATATATATATAGTGGTAAGTCCTTATATATACTGAATGAATAAAGTCATTCAAAATTTCACCATTATAGAATTATTTTCTGTAATGGAATTTTGAATTTCAGAAATTTTGCAAATTTCCTTCCAGGTCTTACCATAACTACATTATTGCAATTTTCATGCATATTATACTTCATGTTTTAAAATATTTGATATTTAGAATATTTCCTCTTGTTTCTACCATAGCTTTCATAATTATCTTTTCAGTAACTGAACAATATTCAACAAATGGATGTACCAAAATTTCCTCACTGTTTTCCAGTATTTCCATTATCCTTATTTTCTTCTATATTATAGGTATTGCTTGCATGTATATCTTTGGACATATATGACTTAATTTCTGCTGGATTATAGCTCTAGGATAAACATCTAGGTTTGAAGTTATTGGATCAAAAGATACAGTTTTGTGATTGTGTCAAATTTTGCTCCATTGCTTTCTAAAAATATTATGTCAGTTACATTATGTGTATGTTATCTATTGCTGCATAAAAATTACAAAATGAAGTGGCTTAAAATAACCTACAATTACTGTCTCACTGTGTCTGTGGGTTGGTGATCCAGGCATGGTTTAGCTGTGTCCTCTGCTTCAGGGTGTCTCAGGCTGCACTGAAGGTGTCGGCTGAGGCTGGAGTCTCCTCTGAGACCTGACTGGGGAGGGATTATCTTCCAAGTTCACATGTGCTGTCAAGACTCAGTTCCTTGCGGGCTGTGGGGCTGAGGGCCTTGGTGCTCAGCTGGCTGTGAGTCAGAGGCTGCACTTAGTTCCCTGCCATGTGGGGGCCTCTCCAACAAGGTAGGATGCTTCATCGAAGCATGCATCTGAGAAGATAACAGACTGCTGGTAAGACAGAAGTCACAGTCTTTTGTAATAATCACAATTGCCTTACTCTGTCATGTTGAACCAAGAGAAGTAAGGGGAGACGATGACACAGGCCGAAAACACAAGGAGCAGGGATCACTGGGGCCATCCTGGAGGCTGCCCCAGAGGGTCACCAAGAGGACACATGGCTTCAACTTTACCACAACCTCAACCACTCAGAATGTTCTAGGATTTAGAAATTAGAAGCAACAGTTAGAACTGGACATGGAACAACAGACTGGTTCCAAATAGGAAAAGGAGTACGTCAAGGCTGTATATTGTCACCCTGCTTATTTAACTTATATGCAGAGAACATCATGAGAAACGCTGGGCTGGATGAAGCACAAGCTTGAATCAAGACTGCCGGGAGAAATATCAATAACCTCAGATATGCAGATGACACCACCCTTATGGCAGAAAGTGAAGAACTAAAGAGCCTCTTGATGAAAGTGAAAGTGGAGAGTGAAAAAGTTGACTTAAAGCTCAACATTCAGAAAACTAAGATCATGGCATCCGGTCCCATCACTTCATGGCAGATAGATGGTGAAACAGTGGAAACAGTGACTGACTTGATTTTTCTGGGCTCCAAAATCACTGCAGATGGTGATTGCAGCCATGAAATTAAAAGACGCTTACTCCTTGGAAGGAAGGTCATGGCCATCTAGATAGCATATTTAAAAGCAGAGACATTACTTTGCCAACAAAGGTCAAGGCTATGGTTTTCCCAGTGGTCATGTGTGGATGTGAGAGTTGGACTATAAAGAAAGCTGAGCACAGAAGAATTGATGCTTTTGAACTGTGGTGTTGGAGAAGGCTCTTGAGAGTCCCTTGGACTGCGAGGAGATCCAACCAGTCCATCCTAAAGGAGATTAGTCCTGGGTGTTCATTGGAAGGACTGATGTTGAAGCTGAAACTCCAATACTTTGGCCACCTGATGCAAAGAGCTGACTCATTGGAAAAGACCCTGATGCTGGGAAAGATTGAGGGCAGGAGGAGAAGGGGATGACAGAGGATGAGATGGCTAGATGGGATCATCAACTCGATGGACATGGGTTTGGGTGGACTCAGGGAGTTGGTGATGGACAGGGAGGCCTGGCGTGCTGCGGTTCATGAGGTCACATAGAGGCGGACTCGACTGAGCGACTGAACTGAACTGAACTGTAAGCAGGGGTAAAAGACCATCTCCTATTTTAATGACTTCTTCTCTTAGTGTGGTGTTTCCCCAGGGCCACATGGATCCTTTGCTTTCAGCTGCTGCCAATTAATTTCCCAAAAGGTGTCAACTGAGAGCCATGTAAGGACATGCCCCCATTGGGGCTCTGAGAGCTGTGAGTGGAGCCCTGTGTGAGGCAGTGTCTCTGAAGAGGTTCCAGCCTCAAGAAACTTCTGGTATTTGAACAGCAACTCTACGTCCTGAACACCCTACTACCTGTACCCCTAACATTTAGGAACCAATCTTCTCTTAAAACTTACTACAAACTGATTCACATTTTGCAAATTTTACTTTCACTGTCAGGAAAATACTGTATGATGCATATTAATATCCCCATTTTACAGATAGGAAACTCAGGATCACAAGTGTGAAGTCACTTGTTCAAGGTCACTCTGACAAAGTGGTAGGAAAGAAAGAGAAAGTGTTACTCATTCATGTACAACTCTTTGTGACCCCATGGACTGTGGCCCTCCAGGCTCCTCTGTCCATGGGATTCTCCAGACAAGAATACTAGAATGGGCTGCCATTGCCTTCTCTAGGGGATCTCCCCAACCCAGGGATCGCATCAGGGTCTCCCGCATTGCAAGGAGAGTTGATCGTCTGAGCCACCAAGGAATTGCTGCCCCCTCTTTGTTCTCTACCTCCTAAGGTTCCCTGGTCCTCAGCTGGGGCCTCCTAAGGCTCCATAACACCCCACCCCTCCTCCTCATCCCCACTGCAGCACTAAACATTACAGACAGGGTGGACCCTTTCCCTTCAGTTAGCTGGAAGGTCTCCCCTGGAAGTTCCAGAAGTTCCAAAAGCCTCAGCTCAGTGACCTTTTATTTCCTGATAAAAGAGGTGAGGCTGGAAAGTCACCTCTAAGTGACAGGGGGAGAAAGGCTATAGACACCACAGAACATGGTTTTAACCTTTTTGGGATCAATCCCTGAACTGCTCTTAGGGGCATAAAATATCACAGAATTTGGGGTCAGCTTCCCCTAAAGCCTCTGAGAAGGGGTCCCTGGAGCCCTGAGAAGTAATCTGCGCCCTATAGGAAGTGAAGTGATGCACAGCATCCTGGTTTCCCCCATAAAGTCAGCAATCATGGCCAGGCCATGCCCTTGGGAAGTCCCAAGTCGGGAAGGAAGGACAGGGTCATGTATGATTCACAATGGCCGTGCCCAGGGCACCCAGTAAGCCATACCGTAACTCCTCAGAGACCCTAAGGAGCCAAGCCTGTGTCTGTGGGAGCTTCAGAGCCTTGTTCATTTATTCCCAAATGTGGAAAGCCTCAGTCAAGAGTTGTAAATGGGACACACAACCTTGCCTGTGCAGACAGTACATTTCAGCAGAGGAGATGCTCAGCCACAGTCACTTAATTACTTAATCACAGTTGGCAGCAAAGGCTAGGAAGAGTACTAAGGTGCAAAGGGTCTTCCCAGATGGCGCTAATGGTAAAGAATCCACCTGCCAATGCAGGAGATCCAGGAGATCCAGGTTCCATCCCTGGGTTGGGAAGATCCCCTGGAGAAGGCAACAGCAACCTATTCCAGTATTCTTGCCTGAAAAAATTCCATGGACAGAGGAGCCTGGAAGGCTACAGCCCATGGGGTCGTAAAGAGCTGGACACAACTGAGCAACTGACCACCACCACAGGAACACCTGCAAAGGGTTTTAAGCAGAAGAGAACCCTGTCAGACCTGCACTCTGAGAGCTGGGAGAGGTGGGGAGAATGGCCAGGAAGCCCATGTGAGGAACCATCTGGGGAGGCCAGGGCTGGAGCCACCTGGGGAGGGTGGGATGGAGCTGGAGTTGCTGGGCAGGGAGATCACCAGGCTGGGCCCTGGTTTAGCCACAAGGCAGGAAGAAGGGGTGATGGGGAGGACGGCTCAGTCCCAGGCACGTTCTCAGCCAGAGCTGCCGTGTGCCTGCCAGTACTGCAGCAGGAGAGGTCTGGATGGTAGCAGACGGCAAGGATATGTAGGATGCAGGAAGGAGGGGCTCACAGTCAGCCCAGGCTTGGAGTGGGCCATGGGCAGCGTGTGGGGCCTGAGAACAGCCCTTGAGGGGAGACAAAGTTTGCGATTTGGACTAGAAGGAGCCAAGTAAGCGGTGTCTCAGGAGGTCACCTCCCTGTCCCCATTGGCACAGGGGCTCTCTTCCCCTCCCACAGTTGGAGCAGCAGGAATGCCTGGCCTCCTCTCAGCTCTTGCAGCACTAAAAGCAGTTGGGAGGGGCGGTGCGGGACCATCCGTCTGCCTGGTCAAGCCTGTGTCCAATGCTGCCCAGAGACCTGGGAGAGGCACTGCTTTGCCCTCAGAACTCTGTCTGCTGGGCCCCAGGGCAGAGATCCCCAGGATTGCCCAGACTGAGGCCAGAGCGCTGAGCCCAGCTCACCCACCATCAAGGACCAAGCAGGAAGACAGGCCAGCCCTGCCTGCTCACTCCATCCATGATCTTCTGGCAGGGACACCAGCCACTCCTGAGTGGGCCTCCTGGGCTGGTTTTGTGTCCCTCCTGTGTGGGGCCTAATTATACCCTCTGCCCTGAGGGTACACTGACACCAGGCCTGAATTCTTCACCTCTTCCAGGGAAAACATAATCACCAACAAAAGGAATATATGGGGACTTCTCTGGTGGTCCAGTGGCTAAGACTCCACGCTCCCAATGCAGGGGGCCTGGGTTCAATTCCTGGTTAGGGAACTAGATCCTGCATGTGCAACTAAGACCTGGTGCTGTCAGATTAAAAAAAAAAAAAAAAGATACATGAATGGCCTGAAAAGATGCTCAACATCACTAATTATTAGACAAATACAAATCAACACTACAATATCACATCAGTCAGAATGGCCATCATTAAAAAGTACAAGTAACAAATGCCAGAGAGGATGTGGAGCAAAGGGAACCCTTCTACACTGTAGGTGCAGCTACCATGAAAAACTGTATGGGGCGTTCAGTGGTTGGACTTCACCTTCTAGTGTGGGGATGGTGAGGGTTTGATCCCTGGTTGGGGAGTTGGGATCCCACATGCCTTGTGGCTGGGAAACCAAAACAGAGTCAATGTTATAATGAACTGAATAAAGACTTTAACAATCCAAATGTTCATTGACAGATGAATGGATTAAAGATGTGGTACATATATACAGTAGAATATTTATCAGCCGTAAAAAAGGATGAAATAATGCTATTTGCAGCAACATGGATGCAACTCAGTTCAGTTCAGTCGCTCAGTCATGTCCGACTCTTTGCAACCCCATGAATCGCAGCACACCAGGCCTCCCTGTCCATCACCAACTCTCAGAGTTTACCCAAACCCATGTCCATCGAGTCAGTGATGCCATCCAACCATCTCATCCTCTGTCGTCCCCTTCTCCTCCTGCCCCCAATCCTTCCCAGCAATAGGGTCTTTTCCAATGAGTCAACTCTTCGCATCAGGTGGCCAAAGTATTGGAGTTTCAGCTTCAACATCAGTCCTTCCAATGAACACCCAGGACTGATCTCCTTTAGGATGGACTGGTTGGATCTCCTTGCAGTCCAAGGGACTCTCAAGAGTCTTCTCCAAAACCACAGTTCAAAAGCATCAATTCTTCGGCGCTCAGCTTTCTTTATAGTCTAACTCTCACATCCATACATGACCACTGGAAAAGCCATAGCCTTGACTAGACGGACCTCTGTTGGCAAAGTAATGTCTCTGCTTTTAAATATGCTATCTAGGTTGGTCATAACCTTCCTTCCAAGGAGTAAGCGTCTTTTAGTTTCATGGCTGCAATCACCATCTGCAGTGATTTTGGAGCCCCAAAAAATAAAGTCTGACACTGTTTCCACTGTTTCCCCATCTATTTCCCATGAAGTGATGGGACCAGATGCCATGATCTTAGTTTTCTGAACGCTGAGCTTTAAGCCAACTTTTTCGCTCTCCTCTTCTTTCACTTTCATCAAGAGGCTCTTTAGTTCTTCTTCACTTTCTGCCATAAGGGTGGTGTTATCTGCATATCTGAGGTTACTGATATTTCTCCCGGCAATCTTGATTCCAGCTTGTGCTTCTTCCAGCCCAGTGTTTCTCATGATGTACTCTGCATATAAGTTAAATAAGCAGGGTGACAATATACAGCCTTGACGTACTCCTTTTCCAATCCCAAAGAAAGGCAATGCCAAAGAATGCTCAAACTACCACACAATTGCACTCATCTCACATGCTAGTAAAGTAATGCTCAAAATTCTCCAAGCCAGGCTTCAGCAATACGTGAACCGTGAACTTCCAGATGTTCAAGCTGGTTTCAGAAAAGGCAGAGGAACCAGAGATCAAATTGCCAACATCCGCTGGATCATCGAAAAAGCAAGCGAGTTCCAGAAAAACATCTATTTCTGCTTTATTGACTATGCCGAAGCCTTTGACTGTGTGGATCACAATAAACTGTGGAAAATTCTGAAAGAGATGGGAATACCAGACCATCTGACCTGTCTCTTGAGAAACCTGTATGCAGGTCAGGAAGCCAACAGTTAGAACTGGACATGGAACAACAGACTGGTTCCAAATAGGAAAAGGAGTACGTCAAGGCTGTATATTGTTACCCTGCTTATTTAACTTATATGCATGCAACTAGAGATTATCAAAGTAAGTGAAGTAAGCCAGAAGAGAAAGACAAACACCAAATGATATCATCACTTACATGTGGAATCTAAGATATGACGCACATGAACTTACCTACAAAACAGAAACAGACTCACAGACATAAGAGTACAGACTTGTAGTTGCCAAGGGGGAGGGGGTGGGACATGGATGGAGTGGGAGTTTGAGATTAGCAGATGCAAACTAGTACACAGAGAATACACAAACAAGGTCCTACTGTATAACACAGGACACTATATTCAATATCCTGTAATAAACCATAATGGAAAAGAATATGAAAAAGATACATATGTATCTATTTGTATAACTGAGTCACTTTGCTGTACAGCAGAAAGTAATACAACATTGTAAATCAACTATACTTCAATAAAATAAATTAAAACAAAACAAAAGAATACAGGAATGACCAAGGGAACCTGGCTTACTCATCACAACTCTCCTCACCTTCCCTGCTGGGGTCCTCTGTCCAAGCATCAAAAGTGGGAGGTCTGTCTATCTACCTGAGGACTAGAGGGAAACAAGCCCAGCAAGGCTGCAGCTTCCCCTGGTCCCGAGTGGGACACCAGGCCTGGCCCATTGCTCAGTGGCACCCCTCTGCTCTCCTCACTGCCTCTTGGCCCCATTCCCATCTCCCTTCATGGTCCCTACCCTCCCTTTCTTCCCCAAGCACTCACCTGCTCTGACCTGACTGCAGGGCCTCAGCTTTGCAGGCCTACTGCTTCCTCTCCCTCGGCCAGACTTCCTAGCAGGAGGTCCCGCCAGGTTCCAGCAATACATTTTCTCCTTCAGGCCCAGGGGCTCTCCTGGGGCCCTGCAGAGCTGTTGGGCACCCAGCCCTCTCTGAGCTGCCATCTACACTGGATATGCCTCCCTTAAAGCCCCGGGGAGCTCTGTCTCCCAGCTCTTGGGCCCATACGGGCTTCTCATCTCGGCCTCTCAGAACCTTTAACCTCTACCACAGGAGGAGGAGATTGGGATTTGACCGCCAAACTATGCGGTGATTCCTCACCATAAAAAAGTGGCTGCATCCTGCAAACACCTCTGGTGGTGAGATGCAGTCTGGCCCCTTTAGCCCCCTGTAATCAAACAGCAAGGAAGACAGCCTTCCGTTTATTTAGGTGCTGGCGCCCAGGCCCTCCTGTAATGACCTCACACAACCCCACAGGCCTGCCAGGGAGTTTACATCAGTCCCGTTTTACAGTAGAGGAACCAAGGCTCACATTCATAAAGGGACGTGCCCGAGGTGACTTAGGTCATGGGTGGTGCGCTGGGGTAGGAATTGGGCTGTTAAACCCCAAAGCCTGCAAGTCTGCTGACACTGGGCTGTGGGCTTGCCCGAGTCCATGGCGAGTGGCACCTGCCTGAGCTGGAACCATCCGGGCCACGAGGCCCTCAGGAGCTGCCGGGGCCAAGCGCTGCCCTCCACATCTGCAGCACCGAGTCCCGGCGGGCTGTGTAGGGCAGGTGTCTGATGCGGAACCAATGTCTGGGAATGACGTTCCCACTGGGTGTGTAGAGTTTTTCCCCCTGCTGGCCCAGCAGACTGCGAAGGGCCAGGTTGCCCGACAGAACCTTCTCGTAGAATTCCACCCCGCCCCGGGCATAGGCTGTAGACAGGGAGGCCGTGCGGCGGTCCAGCCAGGCTTCCAGGGCGTGAGTGAGAGAGTCCGTGGAGAAGGCATAGGCCACGAAGCCCGCCACTGCTGCCACCAAGTTGAAGGCGGCCCGCAAGCTCATGGGGCCTCCGTAGAGCCCCAAGGCATGCTTGGCCCCTACGCCCACCGCCCAGGTGCTGGCCAGGCAGGCCGGGGCTGGCAGGGACTGCAGGGCGGCTGCCCCACTCTCCAGGTACACCACCTCCTTGGCCAAGGCGAACTTCTGGGCGTCGTGAGACAGGGTCAGGGCATCTCTCAGCCGGGTGCCTGCTGGGCTCCGCCAGTCCACTTGCTGCCCGTGGACAACCACAGGCCGGTCAGTGTTGGTCACTGGGCCACCCAGGAAGCTGGCGGGGATGCCCACAATGGCCCCACCAGGGAGTCTTGGGAAGCCGGCGCTCACAGGCTGGAAGGTGAAGGTGGTAAAGGCCTCGAAGTGGTGGCCTGAGGGGATGCCAATGTCCTGCTGCACCTCCTGGAAGAGCCTCTCCAGTTCTGGGGACAGAGGTGCCGGCTGGCCCTGAGGCCAGTACTGGTACAGCCACTGGACCACAGGATCTGGGAAGAGGTGGTACGAGATCTGAGCCCCAAACAGGCCTGCACAGGAGCCCACCAACAGGCCTGTCCTGTGTCTCTGCACAAACACTGTGGCCCGCCACAGGGGACCTGCCATGAGGGCTGCCACTGCTGTAACCTGGGCCAAGAAAAAGAGAAGTAAGCCAACAACTGCCAGGGTCGGCCTGCAGACCAAACACCCCCGTGCCACATCCTCTTTAACTGATGCAATATGCACAGTAACCAAAAACTAGCCCCAGCTCTGTCTCTGTGTCACCACTTACCAAATGCACACGTGACAATGGCCCACCAGGAGGGTGCTTGTGCTGAGTCAATAAACACACATGAAACAATCAGTGTCTGGCAAGGAGCAGACACCCTTGGCCAAGGTGAACTTCTGGGCGTCATGAAACAGGGGTCAGGGCATCTCTCAGCTGGGAGCTCGCTGAGCTCTGCCAGTCCACTCGCTGCCCGTAGACAACCACAGGCCTGTCAGTGTTGGTCATTGGGCAACCCAGGAAGCTGGGGGGGATGATCATGACAGCCCCGCCAGGGAGTCTCGGGAAGCCGTTGAATGGCTATAATTACAACTTTGATTCCCATGGCTAGGCACGGCCCCAAGCAACCCACCTCTCACTCCACTATTCATCCCATACTGAATATGAGCACTAATTTATACATGAAACACATCTCAGCTTATTCTGTCCTTACTATATGCCCAACACAGTTTCGAGAGCTTTACACATATTATTTAACAACTGAATCCTTACAACTCCATGACCTTATTATATGATGTCCCTATTTTAAAGTGGTGAACACTGAAGCACAGATAGGCCTCAACTAGTAATGCGGCAGAGCTATGTGCAGAACTACGTCCCTCCAAATTCACATGGTGAAGTCCTAACCTCCAGGAGGAGGAACTTGACTGTATTTAGAGATAGGATCTTTAAAGAGGTAATTAAGTTAAAGCGAGGTCATTAGGATAGCCCCTAATGCAATCCAGAGTGGGACATTAGGACACAGACACAGAAGGACTACGAGGACGCAAGCCAGAAGGTGGCCATCTACAAGCCAGTGGAAGAAGCCTCAGAGGAAACCAGCCCTGCCAACACCTTATCTTGGACCTCAGGCCTCCAGAATTCCAAGAAAACATGTTTCTGCCACCCAGTTCTTGTCACTACAGCTCTAGCAGACATATACAGGCCCGGTATCTGAACACAAGTGTCCACAGCAAATTTTTCACCATAGATTATTTTTGATGATAAATTATAAACACGCAGGAAAGTGGAAAAAATAGTATATTGTAAACTAACTTCAATCTGTCAAGTCATGGCTAACTTTGTTTCATCTCTACTCAAACGCATAATCCCCTCAGCTAGTTTATTTCCAAACACATTAAGGCCATACTATTATTTCATCCGAAAATATTTCAGTAAAATTCACAATTGTTTAACTTCGGCTGAAGCTTACTGTCTTCCCGTCTCTAAACTGTTTAATTAGCAAAAAAAATTGCTGCAAACAAGAAGGCAGCGTATTCCTTAAGAGTCGCGTCACTGTGCCTTTTCGCTAACGAGGCAACCAAAGCCAGGATAGGAAGGGTCCAAACGTAGGTCCCAACTCCCCCAGGACCGCTAGCACCAAGGCCGCGCACCCCAGGGAGGCGTGGGAGGGGGTGCCGCGCATCTCGCAGGCGGCTGGGCTAAGAAGGACCGCAGGACCCTTGCTCCACGCGGGATCCCCTGGCTACGCCCACGGCTGGAACACACTGCGAAGGGAGCCCGCTGGGGTCCGCTTGTCTGCCCGCCCCATTTCGCGTACTCACCTCCTTCGCCGCCGCAGCCAGGTACGCCGAGCACGTGGGCGGGGCGGGGCCAAGCGCAAAGCACGCCGGCCGGCTCGGGGGGGGGCGGAGAGCCGGGTCTCCTCAACCAGTGAACGACCTTGGGCGGCTCTGGCCGCCGGCTGAGTTTCTTTCCACCAAGGCCGTCTGGGCCGTCCCTGTTTAGCACTGGAGAGACCAGCGTCAGGGCGTGGGTCAGGAGGCCTCTGGCGGACCCTCTGTCGGAGCCCACGCCCCGTCCTACCGCCAGGTCCCATCCTTTCCCATCGGGAAGCGCTCTGTGCTGGCGTGGCTTCTGCCCCAGCTCCTCCCAAGTGATCCACACTGTACAGTCCGCGGAGCGGCGTCACACCTGTCAGCTCACTTTCCCAGCTGCTGTGTGAGGGTTAGGGGTCAGCCTGCCTGGGCCCAGGCCATTCCTTTACGCGCTGTCTGTGGCTGCTTTCCCTTAGAAGGGCAGAGGGGAGTAGCCAAGACAGAGACAGTCTGTCCAGAGCCTAAAACACTCACTGTCTGGCCACTTGCAGAAGAGGTCTGTGGACCCTGAAGTACAGGTGAAGTTGTGGGGAATTTGCTGGTGATGGACCAAGATTTGTAAAGTCACAGTGAAGTCTGAGAGGCCTGCAAGGGGTGGGTGACTGGGACTAGATTCGAGGATGAACGGGATATGAATATATGGATAAGCACCCAGGGAATGATGGATAAAACGGCATCTGAATGGTTGCTTTTTTTTTCACTGTGGTGAGGTACACATGATATTTACCATCCTGACCATTTTAAAGCATATGGTAGTGGTAGTACAACCGTCACCACTGTCCACCTCCATAACTCTTCATCTTGTAAAGCTGAAGCTCTGTATCCATCAGACAATAACTTCCATTCCCCTTCCCTCTGCTCTCTGGCATCCACCATTCTACATTCTGTCTCTATATTTTGACCACTAAGTATCTCCTGTAAGTGGAATCAGAACTTCCTTCTTTTTAAGGCTAAATAATGTTGCACCATATGAGTATGGCTGGTTTTGCTTATCCATTCACCTATTGATGGGCACTTGCGTTGCTTCTGCATTTTTGCTATTATAATCCTGCTACTATGAATGTGAGTGTACAAATATCTCTTCAAGACCCTGCTTTCAATTCTTTTGGGTATGTACACAGAAGTAGAATTGTTGCATAATATGTTCGGCTCATTTTTTAAGTTTTTGAAGATCTGGCATCCTGTTTTCCATAGAGGCTGTACCATTTTACATTCCTGCCAACAGTGCTCAAGCGTTCTAATTTCTTCACAACTTGATCAATTGTGTGTTTTCTGTTTTTTTGATAGTAGTCATTCTAATATGTGTATGTGGCGGTAACTTGTAGTTTTAATATGCTTTTCCCTAGTGATTAGTGATTTTGAGCACCTTTTCATATGCTCATTGGACATCTGTTTGTTTTCTTTGGAGAAATGTCTATTAAAAACCTTTGTCCGTTTTTGAATTGGGTTGGGTTTTGTGTGTGTCGTTGAGTTTTAGGAGTTGTCAATATACTCTAGATGTTAATCCCTTATCAGATACGTGATGCAAATATTTTCACCCATTCTGTGGGTTGCCTTTTAAATCTGAGAATACTGTCTTTTGATGCACATTTTAAATTTTCATAAATTCCAAATCTCCTATTTCTGTTTTGTTACCCATGCCTTTTGTGTCATATCCAAAAAATTATTGCCAGAGCTAGTGTCATGAAGTTTTTGCCCTATGTTTCCTTCTAAGAGTTGTGTAATTTTGGTCCTTGATCCATTTTGAGTTAATTTTTGAATATGCTGTTAGGTAAGGATCCATGTGGATAGACTTGCTGAAAAGACTATTTTTTCCCCATTGAGTAGTCTTCACACCTTTATCAAAAATCATTTGAGCATATATACCAGGGTTTATTTCTGGACTCTATTCTGTTTCATTATTATATGTGCTAAGTCACTTCAGTCATGTCTGACTCTTTGCAACCCCACGGACTGTAGCCTGCCAGGCTCCTCTGTCCTTGGAGCTCTCCAGGCAAAAATACTGGAGAGGGTAGCCATTCCTTTCCCCAGGGGATCTTCCCAACCCAGATATTGAAGCCAGGTCTCCTGCATCACAGGCGGATTCTTTACCGTCTTAGCCACGAGGAAAGCCCTCCATTGGTTTTTGTGTATGTCTTTATGCCTGTACTCACACCGTTTTGACACTGTAGCTTTTTAGTAAGTTTTGAAATCAGGAAGTATGAATCCTTCAGCTTTGTTCTTTTTTCAAGATCATTTTGTGTATTCAGGGTCCCTTGAGATTTCATATGCATTTTAGGATGGATTTTTCTATTTCTGCAAAAAATATCATTGGGACTTTGATAGGGATTGCTTTGAATTTTTAGATTGCTTTGGGTAGTACTGCCATCTTAAGAATATTAAGTATTACAATTCATGAACATGGGATGTGTTTCCATTTATTTATGTCTTCTTTGATTTCTTTCAGCAATGTTTTGTAGTTTTCAGTGTATAAGTCTTTCAACTCTTTGGTTAAGGTCATTCTTAAGCATTTTATCCTTTTTGTTGCCATTGTAAATGGAATTACTATCATAATTTCCTTTTCAGATTGTTTAAAGAAATAGAGGAAAACAATAGAATGGGAAAGACTAGAGATCTCTTCAAGAAAATTAGAGATACCAAGGGAACATTTCATGCAAAGATGGTCTCAATAAAGGACACAAATGGTATGGACCTAACAGGAGCAGAAGATATTAAGAAGAGGTGGCAAGAAGACACAGAAGAACTATACAAAAAAGATCTTCATGACCCAGATAATCACGATGGTATGATCACTCACCTAGAGCCAGACATCCTGGAATGTGAAGTCAAGTGGGCTGTAGGAAGCATCACTATGAACAAAGCTAGTGGAGGTGATGGAATTCCAGTTGAGCTATTTCAAATCCTAAAAGATGATGCTGTGAAAGTGCTGCACTCAATATGTCAGCAAATTTGGAAAACTCAGCAGTGGCCACAGGACTGGAAAAGGTCAGTTTTCATTCCAATCCCAAAGAAAGGCAATGCCAAAGAATGCTCAAACTACTGCACAATTGCACTCATCTCACACACTAGTAATGCTCAAAATTCTCCAAGCCAGGCTTCAGCAATACGTGAACCGTGAACTTCCAGATGTTCAAGCTGGTTTCAGAAAAGGCAGAGGAGCCAGAGATCAAATTGCCAACATCCGCTGGATCATCGAAAAAGCAAAAGAGTTCCAGAAAAACATCTATTTCTGCTTTATTGACTATGCCAAAGCCTTTGACTGTGTGGATTACAATAAACTGTGGAAAATTCTGAAAGAGATGGGAGTACCAGACCACCTGACCTGCCTCATAATAAACCTGTATGCAGGTCAGGAAGCAACAGTTAGAACTGGACATGGAACAACAGACTGGTTCCAAATAGGAAAAGGAGTACATCAAGGCTGTATATTGTCACCCTGCTTATTTAACTTATATGCAGAGTACATCATGAGAAACGCTGGGCTGGAAGAAGCACAAGCTGGAATCAAGATTGCCAGGAGAAATATCAATAACCTCAGATACGCAGATGACACCACCCTTACGGCAGAAAGTGAAGAACTAAAGAGCCTCTTGATGAAAGTGAAAGAGGAGAGTGAAAAAGTTGGCTTAAAGCTCAACATTCAGAAAACAAAGATCATGGTATCTGGTCCCATCACTTCATGGCAAATAGATAGGGAAATAGTGGAAACAGTGGCTGACTTAATTTTGGGGGGCTCCAAAATCACTGCAGAGGGTGACTGCAAACATGAAATTAAAAGACGCTTACTCCTTGGAAGGAAAGTTATGACCAACCTAGACAGCATATTAAAAAGCAGAGACATTACTTTGCCAACAAATGTCCATATAGTCAAGGCTATGGTTTTCCCAGTAGTCATGTATGGATGTGAGAGTTGGACTACAAAGAAAGCTGAGTGCCGAAGAATTGATGCTTTTGAACTGCGGTGTTGGAGAAGACTCTTGAGAGTCCCTTGGACTGCAAGGAGATCCAACCAGTCCATCCTAAAGGAGATCAGTCCTGGGTGTTCATTGGAAGGACTGATGTTGAAGCTGAAACTCCAATACTTTGGCCACCTGATGCGAAGAGCTGACTCATTTGAAAAGACCCTGATGCTGGGAAAGATTGAAGGCAGGAGGAGAAGGGGACGACAGAGGATGAGATGATTAGATGGCATCACTGACTCAATGGACATGAGTTTGGGTAAACTCTGGGAGTTGGTGATGGACAGGGAGGCCTGGCATGCTGCAGTTTATGGGGTTGCAGAGTCGGACACGACTGAGCGACTGAACTGAACTGATTGTTAGTGTATAACAACTGACTTTTGTGTGTTGATTTTGTATCCTGCTAGTTTGCTGAATTCATTTATTAGCTCTAACAGGTTTTTGTGCAATGTTTAGGGCTTTTTAAACATAATTTTGTATCATCTATGAACTGAGATAATTTTACTTCTTCCTTTCCAATTTGGATGCTTTTATTTCTTTTCCTTGCCTAATCTGGCTAGATCTTCTAGGACTATGTTGAATAGAGCTGGTGAAAGTAGGCATTCTTGTTTTGTTCCTGATATTAGATAAAAAGCTTTCAGTCTTTCACCATTGACTAGGATGTTTGCTATGGATTTTTCATATATGGCTTTTATTATGTTGAGGTAGTTTCCTTCCATTCCTAGTTTGTTGAGTGTTTATTCATGAAAAGGTGTTGAACTTTTCAGATGCTTTTCCTGCATCAGTTGAGTAGATCATGTGGTTTCTGTTGTTTATTCTGTTGATGTGTTATATTATATTGATTGATTTTCATATGTTGAACCATCCTTGTATTGTAGGAATGAATCCCACTTCATCATGATGTATAATCTCTTCAATATGCTGCTAAATTCCTATTTTGTTGAGAATGTTTGCATTAATGTTCATAAGGGATATTGGCCTGAAGTTTTCTTTTCTTGTAGTGTCTTTATCTGACTTTGGTATCAGAGTGACGCTGGCTATAGAATGAATCAGGAGGAATTCCTTCCTCTTCAATTTTTTGGAAAAGTTTGAGAGGGATTGGCATTAGTTCTTCTTTAAATATTTAGTAAACTTCACCAGTAAAGCCACTGGCTTCAGGACTTCTCCTTGTTGGGAGACTTTTTTTTTGGTGGGGGGAGACTTTTGATTACTGATTCTATCTCCTTACTTGTAATAGGGCTTTCAGATTTTCTATTTCTTCCTAAAGTGTTTTCTGCGGAGGCTTTTGGGCATGAAAGGAATACTTAAGAGTTACTTTGCTTTAATTACTAGCAATTACTTTTTAATTACTAATAAGGATCAAGTTTAAATATTTCATATCTCTTATGCCTAAAACCTCAATTTACAAGTATTTTTATCTTATTAAGAAATTCAGTGATCTTTGTATAAAAATAAGATTTAGTTTCTACCTGTTCTTTGGTTAACTGTCAATTAACCATGGGTTTTATAATTAAATCTTCCTTAATCTTACCATAGCACTTCTGTACTTACTTGATCAAATTCACTTGGACATCTCAAACTATACTTTCAACTTTAATTTAGTTGATTCTCTTAAATATAACAATATCCAACCCCTGCCAAGTAGTCTTATTCCCAAATCAAATCTTATAAGCAAAATATTCTTAACCATTAAGCAACTCTTATAAATCTAATAAAACAGACACAGAAATGTAATAGATCCTCTTACCTGTTTTAAACATCTTGAATGAAGTACATATAAAACAGAGGGATAAAACTTGTTAGTACAGATAACCTACCCAGCACAGAAGTATCAACCTAGGTAGATTCTTTTATTCATCTTGACATCTCAAATGTACTCCCCTAATTCTGGAGCACAGAACCACCCTCATGGGCCACTTTACCCTGAGGTGCTGTAGACTGAACCCTTGGTGGGATATTCTTTGATTTGTCATGAGTTGGTATTTATTTACGGAGATAATTTGACTTCTCAAGCCTATGTCTTTTTTGTCATAGTAAAATCCTCCATAATTTTTCATTGCTTGAATAGAGCTGATATGATTCTGCATCTCCTACTGGGAGTGCAATGAATATTTTAGCTATTTGATTTGTAATGATGAAATTTTGATGTTGACCAAAACTTCAGTGCAGTATACACATAGTCTGGCTTCATCAACATACTGTAAAGATCATTAAAATCTTGTACGTGCCTTTTCCCCTTCCCCCTTTCTTTTCCCTAGCATGTCTTATATGGCTCTGCAGAGAACTGCTGCTTTCTTTCTAGTGCCAAAACTGTCACAACTTGCTCAGTGGGAGCTCCTTTCAACTGGCTCCTTTATCCTTTCAAATTGTCCTGCGTCACTTTGAAAGCACACTTTCTTTCCGGCAACAAACTCACGCTCCAGGAACATCTTAATTATCCTTTTGCTGAGATATAGAATCAGATACTTTCCAAGGTTCCTTGCTTCCTTTCCAGGAATGGTTCTTGAGACCAAACTCTAAGAGCTTTGGGCATATGTCAGACCATGCTACTCGGCCCTGGGAGTGGACAGTGGCTAAGTGGCCATTTCAGAGGCAGACCCCGAAAAGATGTATTTTTAAAATGTCATTGAATCATATCATTTTTTTCTTTTTGGCCTCACAGCATCTGGGATCCTCCTGAGCCAGGGATGGGAACCCTTGTTCCTGCATTGGAAGCATGGAGTCTTACCCACTGGACCCCACCACCACCAGGGAAGTCCCTGGAATCATACCATTTTAAATTTAACTACAATTTAACTGACTACTTAAACAGACCTTGTTCTAATATAAAATATTTTTTGTCTTTTTCTTTTATACTAATTTCCCTGTTGCCACAAATACTAACTTTAATGTGCGTGCCATCTATTATGATACCAACCCACAGAGACCAAATTAGACCTGGGTCCCTTGCCTTGGCTGTTCTGCACAGCCCCCTCTTCCTTCCCAGATCCTATATTTCCACCAATAATAATAATTTTTCTCATTCCTTGATATCTTTTTTGACATCAGAACCTGGTGATGACTATAGTGTGAACAGTTTGAGTAGTATCAGCTCATTTACAAATAAATGCAAGATTTTATTTTTTCCAATAATTGCTACCAGCTGTACTCTTCAAACCATCTGATTTTCTGCTTATTAGTAGGCTCCCCTAAGGATGCACAGTCTGAGTCTATAATTTGTCAATGTTGGTTACTTAGACAATATCACTTTGGTTAAGACTCAGTCTCATTGTTTTGAAACTTCAGTCTCATCTCTCACCCAAAACTGCCCTGACCACATCAGCACCCTCCCCCAGTATAGACTAGCTGTGTGGCTCCACTGGCTGGGGCGGGGGGTAGGGGCCTGCAGTCTGGTTAATAGCTCTTCTCCTGGGGATTCTCCATGTTGTAGGAAGCACAGAAAGAGGAAGAACGATGCTTCCATCTACGATAATTCACTGGTGGCCCTCCTTCCTGTAGTTCATGATGTGAACAACGGAGGATGGTAGTAACCAGCTTCCTGCCTCCTTTCACCTTTCGGTTAATCCAGCTTGACTTTTGGTGCTGGCTGAGGTAAACCGCATGGCAGAGTAGGAGATTAGTCTTGGTAAGTCCTCTAGATTTAGCATCCAGGGAAAGGTGGGAAACCAGTTTAGTTAAAGGTCCAGAGTTATTGGCTGGAAGTTACAGCAGAGGCCCTGGGTGTCCTGTTTAGGCTTGCAGTTGAGATGCTTCAGCCTGACACTGAGGGGAGAGCTTTGGAAGGCCAGGGTTTTGGGGAGCAGCAGAACCACTGGTGCCCTAAGGGTGACCAATCGAGCTCCAGACAGTGGGGACCTGAAAAGTAGCCTGTCCTTAGGTTCAGGTCAACTCTACCACTGGGGAGAGTGATCACATAAAACAGGGCCCACTTCTTATGGCCTCTAGTGGGTGAGATACTGCACTGGACCTGGGAAGGCATGTGTGTGTATGTGTGTGTGCACAAGGGCTTGCACTGTTCATTACTGGGGGCGTAAGTATGGTCTGTCAGTCTTCAGGCTCTTTCCCATGTCTTGCTTCCTCTTAAGTCTTTTCACAACAGCTTTAACAAACTTCCTGCAAAAAGAGTATCTGAAAAGAAAATTTGCTGAAGACCCTGCTGTTGGAGAATGTGTGACCAGATCCCTGTGTCCATGCCTTGGCTGAGTCCTGTGATCTGATTCGTCTCTTTGGTGGTAAGACACAGACACCCTCGAACTTCTTCAGGAAAAAGAGGGGCTGTTGTGAGGCAGGGCCCTGGTACCAGGCTGGCTGGGAACCTTGCAGCTCAGGGACTACTGAGGGGCTGTCACAGGTGCGAAGAAAGTAAGGAGACACTGATCAACAACGCTGAGCCAGGTTTTTTTTTTGTAATTTTTAAAAGTTGATATGTTGTATTTTCATTTTTTTATTCCGTTCCAAGAAATTTTCTTTTATTTATTTTTTGGCCACGAGGCATATGTGCTCTTAGTTCCCTGAGCAGGAATTGAACTCGCACCCCCTGCAGTGGAAGTACAGTCTTAACCACTGACGACTGCCAGGGAAGTCCCCAGCCAGTTTTAATTTCCTGTTTTGATGATTGTGCCACAGTAGATGTCAACATCAGGGGAAGCTGGGTACTGTATATGTGAGCTCACTGTTCTAGTTTTGCAAGCTTTCCTTAAGTCTAAAATTATTTCAAAATGAAAAAAATTTTTAAATTACTGCTGCTTCAGTCCTGCCCTGCGAGTTGCAGGAGCTCAGATTTTTCAACTGCTGTTTAATAATAGGTACCCTTTTCATGTTTCCTAAAGTCATTCTCACAGCCCTGCAGGCAGTGAGCACTGGAGCCCGGTCTTACAAGTTCAGAGATGTTAAGGGAGCCATGTGGTTAGTGATAGGAGGACCAGCATCCACCCACAACCAGACAGCCACCCAAGCCAGCAGTCCCCACTGCCCTATAAAGAGAGCAGAGAGCGGGGGCAGAGGAAAGCTAGAAGCAGAACCCAGAGAAGCAAGGGCTTGGAGCCCCCGGAAGAGGAATTTAGACTTTAACCTGGAGGCCAGTGGTTCTCACTCCTGGCTGCACATTAGGTCCACCTGGAGAGCTTTAAAGATTATTACTGCCTGGGTCCTACCCCAGAAAACCTGATTCAGCTTTTTTTTTTTTTTAATTGGAGTATAATTGATTAACAATGTTGTGTTAGTTTCAGGTGCACAGCAAAGTGATTCAGTTATACATGTATCTATTCTTTTTCAAATTCTTTTCCCATATAGCTTATTACAGAATATTCAGCAGAGTTCCCTGTACTACCTAGTATAATCTTGTTGGTTATCTATTTTAAATATAGCAGTGATTCAGCTGGTTTTTATGAAGCTCTCCATGTGATTCCGACCTGCGGCCAGCTCATGCATGAGAATGGAGTCATGTTAACACACACAGTCAAAAGGCCTGCTTTTTACTGACTATTCACCAGGACTCCAGACCCCAAGGCAAAGCCCTGCCACCCCTGCTGCTTCTGAGAGTCCTCACAGAGGTGTTATCCATTCCTCCCGGGCCAGTCAGCAAGTTCTAGTTGCCCCACAGTGTCCCCTCCATTTCTAGCCTCCTCGCCTGTGTCTGGTGCTGCATGGCTGCTTAGGAGCCGGTGTCCTCACCAGCACTGCTCTTTCTGGGAGCAGTTCCCAAAGTCAGAGTCAGGGGTGCTCAGGGGCCGTGGGAGCTGGCGGGGGAGCAACCCCTCCCCAACTCTTTTGGCCTCCGGCCCCTCCAAAGGGCTCCCAGCCTCTCAGTACTTGGAAGCCTTTGTGCCCACACTAAATCTTGCAGCAAGAAGCTCCAAACACTGCCATCATACTAATGACATTTTATTTTTAAAAAGAAAAAACTATAAGTTTAAAATACTTACATCATCTGTATTTCAGTTTTTTTCTTTAAAACTTTAATTCCCCAAATGGCCGGAACATAAGCAGACACAGAGGACCATGGAAGTGAGAAAGGAAGTGAGAGGCACTGATGTCCTGGTGGTTTTCATTCTAGGATCAGGTAGGAGCTGAGCGCTTTGCTCCGCAGGTTCTTCATCTCCTCGAGCAGCTTCTCTCCTGCCTTCTCCATTGGCTGTGCTTGGTCTTTCACCTCTCTAAATATATATATATAAAACACAAACCCGATGAGGACACATCAGGGCACCTCTTAAAACATTCTGGTCACCCACCACAACCCTGCTTCTGGGCCCAGTGTCACCAGTGATGCCTCATGAAGATGGGAGGAGCTGTTTATACACAAACACAGTGTAAACCATACTTAGTGATCATTTAGTTACCAGTGAAAACACCTGGCTGGAAGTGATTCAAACCTGATTCCAGTCGCAGTTGCACTAGGTTCTTAGCAGAGCCAAGTGACCTAAACTCTCAGCCTCCGTTTCCAGAGGTACACGTGATGGGAATTCCCATCTCTGAGGATTGTTGCAAAGGGGAAATGAGAACTTATGCATGGACATCCCAGCATGATGGCTTCTAAATGCTCAGTGGGCAGAAGCTGATTCTTTATGAGTAAAGTGGACACTCAGGATCTCTGACTCTGACAATGGCTCTGGAAGGTGGGACTCAAGAGGGAGGGTTCTGCACCTGGGTCGAGGAGTGGCTGATGTGGAGCCTGGATGTTGCTGGCATGGTGAAGGGTAGAACTTTCCAAATATCTGGGAGGACAGGGTTAGTGTATGTGGTTGAAAGCACAGATGTCTAAGGATGGTGAGCTCAGCTATATGATCTGTCCAGTCAGAAGAATTCAAGACAAAATTAAGTGCTTCTCCCCTGTGTTCATAACAGCACTACTTACAATAGCGAAGACATGGAAGCCACCTAAGTGTCCATGGACAGAGGGACGGATAAAGAAAATGTGGTACGTATACACAATGGAATTTTACTCAGCCATAAAAATGTATGAAATAATGCCATTTGCAGCAACATGGATGGACCTTGAGATTATTATACCAGGTGAAGTAAATCAGGAGAGAAAGACAAATACCATATGATATCACTCACATGTGGAATATAAAAAATTAATACAAATGAACTTATTTACAAAATAGAAACAGACTCACAGACATAGAGAACAGAACTGTGGTTGCCAAGGGGGAGGGGGGGGAGGGAGGGATGGACTAGGAATTTGAGGTTAGTAGATGCAAACATTATGTAGAGAATGGACAAACAAGGTCCTACTGTACAGCACAGGAAACTATACTCAATATCCTATGATAAACCATAATAGAAAAGAATATATGTATATGTACAACTGAATCACTTTGCTGTATAGCATAAATTAACACAACATTGTAAATCAACTATACTTCAATAAAGCAAAAAAAATAAAATTAAGTGCTTGTGAAATATTTCCTAAGGAGAGTGAAACTTCCTAAAGTTTTGGCAAATGCCTGAAAGTTTTGAAAAAGGAGAAGTATCTCAAAATGAAAAATTAAAACTTCCCTAATGCATATAATTAAAAAAATTAATTGGCACCACTTTATGAAATCAGTCTAAAAATATATAGTTCATGTCAGCCCTTAAATATATTAATAGCTGAGTGATATTGTGATAATCTAAGGGGAGCTGAATGGTGTGTCAGCAACTAAAGTCACTCACACAGTTTCTCGGATATTTTGCAATATAATTCTCCTTAGTAGGTCTTGAGAGGGTGAGATCACCATCAAGATAGCAAGGAAGCTCTTGGGTTGATTACAGCCTTCAAGACAGACCAGATGATTCTTTGCATCCATGAAAATAAGTATTTGCCAGAAACCAAATAGACAGCAGTCTTCATGGGGACATTAAGTATCACTAATGTGTTTTTTATTTCTGTCCATGTCTGACCAAGCTTTCATGTGTATCTGTCTGACACTCTGTCTGCTTTCAGCTGAAGCTGAAGGAGGTGAGAAAAAGCACAAGTAAGGACTGAGAAGACAGAACTGAGCATCGGGTCATGCTTGGTATGCTTGGAGAGAATTTCAGAACTTAATCCCTGCTGTACAGCACAGGGAACCCTACTCAATATCTAGTAATAACCTATAAGGTAAAAGAATCTGAAAAAAAAAAAGACACACACACTTATGTGAGAATCCCATGGACAGAGGAGCCTGGTGGGCTACAGCCCATAGTGTCCCACAGACACAACTGGAGAGACTTAGCACACACAGACATAGTGGTGGTGGTTTAGTTGATAAGTTGTGTCTGACTCTTTGGACCCCATGAATTGTAGCCCACCAGGCTTCTCTGTTCATGGGATTTTCCAGGTAAGAATACTGAGGTGGGCTGCCATTTCTTGCCCCATATTTTATATATACTATATATATATATATATATATCACTGTGCTGTACACCTTAAACTAATACAACATTGTAAACCAACTATACGCCAATAAAAATTTGAAAAAAATCATCTGTGAGATATCATTGGAATACTATGCAGGAAATAAACCGATAATTATATTGATAATTTTGGCACATGAAAAAATGTGCAAAAATAATTTAAACTGCAAAATAGGTGAATTCAAAATGCCATGGATCTATTTATTGAAAATGTGTGAAACGTATGTGTATTTTGAGAAAAAAATAACTTGGTGTGCAGAAAATGCTTAGGGTTCATTGTTGTTTTTTCTGTTTTTTGTTTTTTTGGTAAAGTAGCTGAAATACATTAAAAAAGAAGAGAAAATTTTCTTCTTTGGTGAAGATATATAAAGTAATAAGTTCTATTTCATTTAATATTCATTTGATAATCAAATGGCATTTGATATTACTTCCTGTAGTCAAAATGGTGAAAAAACCAAGTGAAACAGCAAGTAAACAATGAGGCATTGGATATTGCCTTGCTCATGGGGCAAACTGTTCTAAGTCCAGGAGCAATTTTTCAAACTGAAAAAAAAAGGTTTTATTTAAAACTCTTAGTCATGTTTGAAACCTGAAACAAAATGCAAAGTGCATCTCTCTGTTGAGGTGTCAGATGTACTATGTAGTGTAACATATTTTGTTGCTAAATAGCTGGTTAAAACAGATGTTCACTGAAATTCTATTAAAAATTTTTTTTTCCTAAATTTTCTTTTAGAAGCTGCTAATCTACTTTCTGAGAAGTGCTGGTTTGCTATAGGTCTCTGCTACTATTACAAATGAACCAAAGGAACCCCTTGCTCCTCTAAGATATGTGGGCATTCCTTTCTGAAAAGGCAGGGCCTCCTCCAAACACCCTGAACAAAGAAGACAAACTAAAAAATTTACAGCATACACATGGAAGGGTAGTAATCCTTAATATATGAGGCACTCTTACAAATAAGAAAAAGATGAAGACTTTCTGCAATATAGGCAAAAAAGCCCCCCATAAAAGAAGAAAAATATTTGATAAGTGTAGGAAAATTTTTACCATCAGTCATAAACGAAGAAGTTAAAATTAAAACAATGATGTGGTCATTAAAAACCTATCATATTGGAAAAGAAGAAAAAAACCTCTGATAATACTCCACGTTGTTCAGGGCATTTCAATGTGGACATCCTGACCTCTGCTGGTAGGACGTTTGCTGATATTTTTCTGGATGGTGCAAAGCACCATGTATTAAAACCTTAAAATGAACATGGATTTAGTGTTTATGTTTCAAAGTTTATCCTAAGGAGATAGTCTGATAAGTTTGCAAAGAATTATGGCACAAGGAAATTTGTTGCAGCCCTATCCGCAAGAGCAAAACATTGAAGAGTTGACATGATCATCAGTAGAAAGATCGGTTAGCACATGATGGTATATCTACCAGTAAGATAAAAAGGTGCATATCTATATTCATAAACATATGATAACGATACGCTAAATGAAAGTCTAGAAAAAACAATATGAACAATATGATAGAATTCACTTAAACACATACAGTTGGCCCTTTGTGTCCATAGGTCCAGCATTTTCAGACTCAACCAACCCCAGGTGGAAAAAAATATGAGAAAGTTCCAAAAAGCAAAACTTGAATTTGCTGCATGCTGAAAGCTATTTAAAAATCATTTACACTGGATGAGGTATTATAAGTAATGCAGAGATGATTTAAGGTATAGGAGGATGCGCACAGGTTATACGCAAATTCTACACCATTTTACATAAGGGACTTGAACATCCTCAGATTTTAGTACCCAGGATAGGGGTTGTCCTGGAACCAATCCCCCATGGATACCGTGGGACGATTGTATATACAGTTTAACAAAATACAGTAGGTGTTTGTGTGTTATTTAAATAATTAAAGTATTAATACTTGGAAGACCACATACCAAAATGTACAGGTACTGCCCCTGGGTGGTAATATTACTGTTTTTATTTCATTCTTTATATTTTTCTATATTTTCTAACATTTTAATAATTAAAAAAGACAAATAATTCTAGAAGGATATCTGGAATTTCAAACTTACAAACCATATGAACTCTAGTGGTTATTACCTTTACCAAAGTATTCTTCAAAACCAAGTTCTGAAGGATGATGGTGATGTCTGCCTAGCTAGCTATCCCTGATGCAGAGACACAGGAAAGGGTTCACATGTGCAGAGCAAGCACCCGGAGAGATGTCCTCACACGGGCATCTCATGGAATCCTCACAACCACCCAGGAGAGAGGTTTTGTTTTCTGCACGTTATGAATGGAGAGACTGAGGTCCAGTGACTGAAGATAAGCAACGAGGCTGGAGGTGGCATGGGTGGTAAATAGGATACATGTCTAAACACCTAACGCACTGGAAACTTGTCTCTTTGGACATGTTTTTAGATTCAAACAGTTCTGTATGTCATGTAGGACAAATTTTATCCTGGGCTACCTCTTCCTAAGGCATAAAGCATCCACTTACTTCTCCTTCTTGGTGTCCCTATAGTCCAGCACTGGGAATTCCGCTTCGATCATTTCTGGAGTCAGCATAATGTCCATACTCTGTTCACAGAGCTCACTGAAAGGAATAAAATAGAAAAGTACTGCAATCATTTAACAGTTACATGATTCCTTCAACATTACTCACACCTATACTTCTTGGATCTATGTTAAAGAAAGTATAAGACTGATATATAGCTCTCTATCAACCAACAACAGTAGGAATGGTTATTTATAAGCAGAGAATAAAAAGGAGTTTAAAAATGGGGTTTGTTGTTATAGTTGTTGTTGTTCAGTGGCCAAGTCACGTCTGACTCTTTGTGACCCCATGGACTGCAGCAGAACAGGCTTCCCTGACCTTCACTATCTCCTGGAGTTTGCTCAAACTCATATCCATTGAGTTGATGATGCCATCCAACCATCTCATCCTCTGTCACCCTCTTCTCCTCCTGTCCTCAATCTTTCCTAGCATCAGGGTCTTTTCCAATGAGTCGGCTCTTTGCATCAGGTGGCCAAACTATTGGAGCTTCAGCTTTAGCATCAGTCCTTCCAATGGATATTCAGGGTTGCCTTTCTTTAAGATTGACTGGTCTGATTTCCTTGCTCTCCAAGGAACTCTGAAGAGTCTTCTCCAGCACCACAGTTCGAAAGCATCAATTCTTTGGTGCTCAGCCTTCTTTATGGTCCAACTCTCACAGCCATACATGACTACTGGAAAAAACCACAGTTTTGACTATACAGACCTTTGTTGGCAAAGTGATGTCTCTGCTTTTCAATACTGTCTAGGTTTGTCATAGCTTTCCTTCCAAGAAGCAAGCGTCTTTTAATTTCACAGCTACAGTCACCATACACAGTGATTTTGGAGCCCAAGAAAATAAAACCTGTCACTGCTTCTAGTTTTTCCCCTTCTATTTACCATGGAGTGATGGGATCAGATGCCATGATCTTAATTTTTTTAATACTGAGTTTCAAGCCAGATTTTTTCATTCTCCTTTTTCACCCTCATCAAGAGGCTCTTTTATTCCTCTTCACTTTCTGCCATTAGAGTGGTAGCATCTGCATATCTGAAGTTGTTGATATTTTTCCTGGTAATCTTGATTCCAGCTTGTGATTTATCCAGCCCGGCATTTTGCATGATGTTCTCTGCATAGGAGTTAAATAAGCAGGGTGACAATATACAGCCTTGTCATACTCCTTTCCCAATTTTGAACCAGTTGTTTCATGTTCGGTTCTAATTGCCGTTAGTTGACCCACATACAGGTTTCTCAGGAGACAGGGAAGGTGGTCTGGTACTTCCATCTCTTTAAGAATTTTCCACAATCTGCTGTGGTCCACAAAGTCAAAGGCTTTAGTGTAGTCAATGAAGCAGATATTTTTCTGGAATTCCCTTGCTTTCTCCAATGAATGTTGGCAATTTGATCTCTGGTTCCTCTGCCTTTTCTAAACCTGGCTTGTACGTCTGCAAGTTCTCGGTTCACATGCTGTTAAACCCTAGCTTGAAGGATTTTGAGCATAACCTTGTTAGTATGTGAAGTGAGCACAACTGTCTGGTAGTTTGAACATTCTTTGGCATTGCCTGTCTTTGGGATTGGAAGGAAAACTGACCTTTTCCAGTCCTGTGGCCACTGCTGAGTTTTCCAAATTTGCTGGCATATTGACTGCAGCACTTGGACAGCATCATCTTTTAGGATTTTAAATAACTCAGCTGGAATTCCATCACCTCCACTAGCTTTGTTCGTAATAATGCTTTCTAAAGCCCACTTGACTTCACACTCCAGGATGTCTGGTTCTAGGTGAGTGACCACACCATCGTGGTTATCTGGGTCTTTAAGACTTTTTCGTATAGTTCTTCTGTGTATTCTTGCCACCTCTTCTTAATCTCTTCTGCTTTTGTTAGGTCCTTACCATTTCTGTCCTTTATTGTGCCTGTCCTTGCATGAAGTATTCCCTGATATCTCCAATTTTCTTGAAGAGATCTCTAGTCTTTCCCATTCTATTGTTTTCCTCTATTTCTTTGCATTGTTCATTTAAGAAGGCTCTCTTCTCTTTCCTTGCTATTCTTTGGAACTCTGCCTTCATTGAGTAATCTTTCCCTTTCTCCCCTGCCTCTCGCTTTGCTTCTTTCCTCAGCTGGTCATAGCAAATACTGTTCTCCAATAACACAAGAGATGACTCTTGCACATGGACATCTCTGGATGGTCAATACTGAAATCAGATTGATTACGTTCTTTGCAGTGGAAGATGCAGAAGCTCCATACGGTCAGCAAAAACTAGACCTGGAGCTGACTGTGAGACTCAGATCATGAGCTCCTTATTGCAAAATTCAGGCTTAAATTGAAGAAAGTAGGGAAAACCACTAGACCCTTTGGACAAGACCTAAAACAAATCCTTCTTGATTATACAGTGGAGGTGATGAACAGATTCAAAGGATTAGATCTGGTAGACAGACAGCCTGAAGAACTATAGACGGAAGTTCGTAACATTGTACAGGAGGCAGTGGTCAAAACCATCCCCAAGAAAAGGAAAAATGGGGTTACAGAATGCATATTGTTTGCAGGTGTACATGCAACATTTACCAATATTGACCGCATCTTGAGCCATAAGGAAAGCATGAATATTTCAAAAGGTTGAAATCACTCTGAGAATGTTCTGTGACCACAATGGAATTTGATAAGAAATCAATAGCAAAGAAGATAACCAAAAAATCCACAACTGCTTTAAAAAGAAAACAATATGCTTCTAAATAATCTACAGGTGAGAGAAGAAATTACAGGGACTGAGGTTATTTTTATCTTGAGGTCTGCTACCCCTTACAGCAGGGGTCAGGAAACTTTTCCTGTAAAGGCCTCAGTGGGTCTCTTTTACAATTAGCTTCCTTGGTGGCATTAGTGATAAATAATCCATCTGCCAATGCAGGAGACATAAGAGACACTGGTTTGATCCCTGGGTCAGGAAAATCCCCTGGAGGAGGGAATGGCACCCCACCCCAGTATTCTTGCCTGGAGAATCCCATGGACAGAGGAGCCTGGTGAGCTACAGTCCATGGGGTCACAAAGAATGGGACATGCTGAGCGACTTAGCATGCGCGCACACTGGTGCACCATGAAAGGAGTCATGGAAAACATTCAAATGAACGAGAGTGGCTGTGTTTCAATAAAACGGGTGGTTTGCAAAAATGGGTGGTAGGCCAGATTTGGCTGTTTGTGGACCCCTGGCCTGGCACTTGGTTGTTTGACAGTTACAGCTGGGTCACTGCAAGTGTGAGTTCCAGTTCCAGGAAGCAGGAAGAGAGTCTGCAGGAGGTTAACCTGCTCCATCCTGGTCCTGCCCTCCGGAGGACATCTCACATCTGCTCCTGCCCTCTTGGTAAAGGCTGCCCTCTTGGTAAAGGCCTAGTCACATGGATGACCTAACTCAGGGGACACTGAGCCTCCAATTTCAACAATTCTATTTCTGTAGGAGAAGAGAAGACAATTATTTTCAGCGGCCGTCTGCTACACTCAAATGCCTCCAAGATCAACAGAGGCTTCAAAATTTAGAATTATAAACAGGAACCCTCTCCTTGCAGCGAAACATAAACAGAGGTGGGCAGAGCCATATTCTGTTTGGGAAAACACCCTTGAAAACTGCACAAAGTCACTCCGATCCCCTAACCTTCGCTAAGCAGCTGCTCTGTGCCAAGCTCTGTGCCAATCTTGATGCTGGTGATTTACAAGATGATGATTTGCAAAACTGCTTCCCATTAGCAGTTTCCTCATTTCCAAAGTATGGAAAATAATAAGACCCCATTGTTGGGGTGAATGAAACTCTTGCCAAGCGCAGGGCCTGACGCACATTTAGTGCTCAGTAAATGTTATTGTTACAACTACCCTCCTCCTCCTTGTCATCATCTTCCTTAATTGACAACCCCTGTGAAGTAGGCACTACTATTCTCATTTCAAAGATGAGGAAACTGACTCATGAGTCTGCACATCAGTGCTGAATGGGGAGGGGTCTGCAGAGCATCTCCCCACCTGCCTCTCCAACCTGAATTTCAAGTAACCGTGTGTCACCCCAGCCACCCACCTGGCTGCAGCATCCTCAGGAAATGCCCTCGTGCTCTGGGGTTCGAGTAGCAGATACTCAACTTCCTGTTCAGACCTGGGTTCTAAGCTTTAGACGTCCAAGTATTGCCAAATACCATTGCTTGTGGGCAGGTTTCACAAAAACCAATATTTAGTACTCCACTCACTGGTTATTTACAGGGAGAAATATTAAAGTGGGCATGTTCTGCTAAGTCGCTTCAGTCATGTCTGACCCTTGCAACCCCATGAACTGTAGCCTGCCAGGTTCCTCTGTCCATAGAATTCTCCAGGTAAGAATACTGGAGTGGGTTGCCATTTCCTTCTCCAGGGGATCATCTCGACCCAGGGATCAAACCCACGTCTCTTATGTCTCCTGCATTGGCAGACGTGTTCTTTACTCCTAGCACCATCTGGGAAGAGCCAAAGTGGGCGTGGCCACAGCAGATTTAAGGACACATTCTTACTGGATGTTGGATGCTCATCAGTAAATCAAATTTTTTTTTTTACTTTTGTTTATTTATTTTTAATAAATTTATTTATTTTAGTTGGGGGCTAATTACTTTACAATATTGTAGTGGCTTTTGCCATACATTGACATGAATCAGCCATGGGTTTACATGTGTTCCCCATCCTGAACCCCCCTCCCACCTCCCTCCCCATCCCATCCCTCTGGGTCATCCCATTGCCCCAGCCCTGAACATCTGTCTCATGCATCGAACCTGGAATGGTGTTCTGTTTCACATATGATAATATACATGTTTCAATGCTATTCTCTCAGAACGTCCCACCCTCACCTTCTCCCTCAGAGTCCATAAGCCTGTTCTATGCATCTGTGTCTCTTATTCTGTCTCGCATATAGGGTTATCGTTACCATCTTTCAAATTCCATATATATACATTAGTATACTGTATTGGTGTTTTTCTTTCTGGCTTACTTCCTCTGTATAATGGGCTCCAATTTCATCCATCTCAATAGAACTGATTCAAATAGAATGGATAAGGAAGCTGTGATACATATACACAATGGAATATTACTCAGCCATTAAAAAGAATACATTTGAATCAGTAAATCAAATTTAAGTGTTTTTGTTTGGGGGCTGATATTTTTCTTTTTTGTTTGTTTTTTAGTTACTTTGGGGGAGGGGGATCCTAGGTTTCTTTTTTTCCCCTTTTTTCTTAAAATTTTTTTTGACTTTTCTTTTAAAAATATTTTATTTGTTTGGGGTGGGGGCTATATTTTTTTTGCCCCTCCAAATCCTGCCTGCCCTCTGAGTACTAACCCCAGTGCATGCGATTCTGCAGCCTTCGAAGCCCACTTTAGCACCCACTCTGCTTGCCCCTCCCTGAGCACCTGCAGCACTGAAAGGTCAGCCAGTTTGAGACCTGAGACTGTTATTCTCCACCACAAATCCAGCATCTTATCTGCTGAGGGTGTGGCTGGGTGTCTTGGCATGGCTGCAAGCTCAGGTGCTGTGTGCTCCTTGGAAATCTTTCAGAGCACCTGGCATGTTTCTGGAACATAGACGACACTAGAGACCACAGGTAAAAAAGTACCGTTCAACTATCTCCATCCTGTCTTCTTCTGGCAAGGCGTCAAGAACGGCAGGGACATCGATAGGCAGCATGACTAAGTTGAGGGAATCACAGCTGTGGAAAAATCACAGAGCAGCCAAGGATATATGACCACATTAGTAGTCTCAGGGTCTTTATACAGTCTTCTAAAGCACTTTTACTTTACCTTTGGTACTTTATGCTACCATCCTGTCCTCCTTCACCTCTGGAAACCCACCCTTTAGAGAGAAAAGCAACTGGGAGGGGTGGTGGTGATGAAAGTAAAAAGTGAAAGTATTAGTTGCTCAGTTGTGTCCGACTCTTTGTGACCCCATAGCCCAGAGAAGGAAATGGCAACCCACTGCAGTATTCTTGCCTGAAGAATCCTGTGGACAGAGGAGCCTGGAGGGCTGCTGTCTATAGTGTCGCACAGAATCGGACACGACTGAAGTGACTTAGCATGCATGCATGCATTGGAGAAGGAAATGGCAACCCACTCCAGTATTCTTGCCTGGAGAATCCCAGGGACAGAGGAACCTGGTGGGCTGCCGTCTATGGGGTTGCACAGAGTCGGACACGACTGAAGCAACTTAGCAGCAGCAGCAGCCTGTAGCCCACCAGGCTCCTCTCTCCATGGAATTCTCCAGGCAAGATTACTGGAGTGGGTTGCCATTTTCTACTCCAAGGGAGCTGCATGACCCAGAGATTGAACCTGGGTCTCCTGCACTGCAGGCTGTGATGGGTACCGGTCAAATCCAAGAGAATGGTGCTAAATAAGATATTTCCCAGAGCTTAGAAAAAGAATTTTCAAATGTGTAGTATCTAAACTTACTTTATTTCCTGGGGGTGGAGGTGGGGTGAGGTAGCTAGATAGTTTACTTTTTGTTCTTAACATTTTTTCCCACAATTATACTCTTCCTTAGTTGGTTTATTCAATTTCAGACCTCCTTCCCACCTCCTTATATATTGTTTGGTATTATAGTTTTAGAGTTTTACATAAAAATTGCTGGGTATCAGGACATTAAAAGCACTGAGATTTTAATATTTAAGGACATTAAAAGCACTGAATGGGGAAGAAAAAACAGTTTGTTATTTTTAAAGTTGACAGTATATTTCTGTTTCAAGCTGGTGGAATAAACACTCATCTTTAAAATTTTTTTTCTTTTTTTTTTGGTCTCAACTCCTCACACACCTCTCAAATGCTATTAGAGGAATAAAAACTGAACACACAACAGCAAAGGGAATAGGGAAAAATCACAAATGGATATACATTTTTAATAATTTTCTGGAATAAGCTTCGAGAGGCTGGGAGGAGTGTTGTCTCACAAAAAAAGAGTAAAAAATGACCCATGGCAGGAAACTGATCTTCTTACTGGCCCTGCAGGTGGCAGGGATGGGAAACCAGGGGGATTAATTGAAGCCTCCTTGGTGTGTGCACATATGTCTTGGAGATAAGTTTCTTCTTGTTTAATAAGCAAAAATGTGCCTGGCCTACCAAGCATGGGGCTTGGTTGAATACAACTATGGCCCATGGTTTTTACAGCTGTAAAAAAAGTGAGAAGGATCTTTATCAACTAATACGGAGTGATTTTCAGGAGATGTTATAAGTGAAAACAGTAAAATGCAGAAGAGCTTATCCAGTGTGACACTTTTTTAATAAGGAAGAGGGGAAATATGAAAAATACATATATTCTCTTTAGCATTATGAAGCGAAACATGGGAATGGTGTTAGAAGACTGAGCTGGCTACCAACAAAGGTGGAAGGGAGGTGGGATGGAGTAACACATGTCTGAGTTTGACTTCTTCTTGTGTAGCCTTGAATTTGGTTAGTGTGTTAATGTTCTACATATTCAAAAAATAAAATTAAATCAGTATGAAAGGGAGGAGTGAGTGAGTGTGAGAGTTGCTCAGCCGTATCTGACTCTTCGCGACTCCAGGGACTGTAGCCTGTCAGGCTCTTCTGTCCATGGAATTCTCCAGGCAAGAATACTGGAGTGGGTTGCCATTTCCTTCTCTAACGAAAGGGAGGAAATGCCCCTAAACTGAAAGCAAATTGAAACACATAAAATTTCATATGAATTCCATAAGCACAGTGAAGGGGAAAAAAGAGAGAAAGAGGAAGGGAAAGAAAGAAAAAAGAAAGAAGAAAAGGAAGAGTTATATTCAATATTCTGTAATAACCTATAATAGAAAAAAGAATCTGGAAAAGAATATATATATATGGCTATATCACCTTGCTGTACACCTAAAACTTTGTCAATCAACTATAGTTCAATAAAAAAATACTTAAAAAAAAGAGAAAAGGAGTAATCCAAATAACATAAATATAGTATTTGACTATATATCCACATCCTGGATAGAATGGGGGTAGGGAGAAAACTGCAAATAAATCTTGAGCTGTATTTACTATGCTTGTTTATTAAAGTGGTTATTGGTGAAGTCATTCTGAAACTATTTTTAGCATTCTATAAAACTGAGCGAGTAAATGTGTTAGGAAGCCAGGGTTCTCACAGAGGAAGAAGAGACAGATAACTATCCAACTCCGTGAGTGTGGGCTGGGATTATAAGCACCAGTGTAGATTCATGATTTCCAAAATGGAGATAGGTGTGTACAAGTGTGTGTATGTGCACACGTATATGTGCATATGTGTATAGATGTATGTGGCCATGCATTTTTGTATGGCCATGTACATATGTGTGAATGTATATATTTATATACATGTACTTCCCCACACTCTGGATTGTCTGCTGAGGAGGCCAAGAAACAACCCCCCTCCACTGCCAGGGGCAATGTGTGCACCAGGAACCCAGATTTTGGTCTCTAATACCATTCCTCACCTAAAGGGACCTGGCCTCCACCACCCAGAGATTAACCTTGTTTACTGACTTTATGAGAGAGAATGCAGGTTCTGACGGACAGTCCCACTGAGATCTCCAAGTGCGTGTAGCTGAGGAGGGGGTAGAAGAAGGTGGGAGCCTGAACCACTCTTCCAAGGCCAGGCTGGTCTGGAAGACAGAATAGCAACAACTAAAGTTTTTTCATGAGACCAAACTCATCTAATTTTTAAATTCTGAGACCATGTCCCTCTTACTTTTCTATGTGTTAATGCGTTCCTCTGGAATTGAAAGGGTGGTGACAGTGGATGGTGTTTGGATGTTATATTTTGCTTTGCTTTGTTTCATGCCTTTCTTGGAAAAGTAAAACTCTGACAACCCTGAGTCAGATCCTAAGATTCTTCTGGATACTTCACCCATCTATGAAATCCCAAAGTCTGGGCACTGCTGGATTATTAATAGGTAATTTCTTCATTGATGCTGACTCTGATTTCATGGGAGTCACAGAGACTTAATAAATTTATTAAGGAGCAAAGACTCCAAGTGAGCTGTTTTGATTATTATGAATGCAAAAATGATTTGGAATAAATAAACATTGAACAACATTGCATGGTTTAACAAAAAACATAACTCTCAGCGGCAAAAATACAAGGGAAATACCAGCTAAGAAACAGGTAATCTATTCAAGCACAATGACTGCAAGTTGAAATATTGGGTCTGTGGGAAGTTAAAAAGGAATACCATTATTATTCTGTAACTCTTTTAGAAACAAAAACATGATCTAGAATCTTACATCATGGAAATACATGATGAAGAAATAATGAATCCTCTCTTGATTTTATAATCTGTCATGCAATTATGCTTTATTTTGAAACAAATTGGCCCAACAGAGCACTCAGGCACAGAAGCTGGAGGTAACAACTCCTAGTTGGAAAGTTTTCTTTGATTCATGTGGAATTCATGTTTAATTCATGGTTAATTCACACCCAAAGTAACTGCACTCTGAGTGCCTTTTGAAAGAATAGCCTCAGGAGATTTTTCCAAGGACACAGCTTTGGGGAAAAAAACCCAAAAAACCAGGATGTTTTTGTCTTAATTATTGAGACCCGCTCTTGCTGACCGCTGGTGGACCCTGGCCGTCTGCACTCCCCACCATTTCTCATTTTACGTGTTCTGTCTCGGGAGGGTGCCACACGCAGCTGTGCTTGGTTCCCTGATGACTGGGGTCTGTTCTGAAGTGCCTTCACTCCTCAGCAAAATGAGGATCTGAGTCCAGGTGATGGAGGGTCATCGCCATCTGGTGGCAGCAGAGTGACTGCAAGGTTCAGTGGCTGGGGGAGGGCAGAAGTGGGAAGAGTTATTAAGGACAGTGCTGGATGCACCATGTGAATCCTGATGAGTGCTCCTTAGGGACTCCTTCAGGTCCCTGTTCCACGGACCAGGAAATCATTGCTCAAGGGCTTCAGGGATGGGTGACTCGCCCAAGGACGCGGAGTGGGTGACAGGGCTATCGGGTCTCTCAGACACCAGAGTGTCCTTCTCTCTGTAAGGTTGTTCCCTGCAGCCCTAGGTTCTAGAGATTTCAGGTCTTAGAAATATGCTAATGTTACCAAACACAGGTTCATATATCCAATGCACAGTGAGGCCAAGCAGCCCAAAATGCCAGAGTCTGAAGCAGAGGAAGGTTTACTGCAGAATCCAGTAAGGAGAAGGGGGTGGCTTGTGCCCAAGAAACTCAGAACTTCCCAAAGGTTTTCAGGGAGAAGTTTTTAAAGGCAAAACTTGGGGTGAGGGCTGCAGGGTGTGTGACTTTCTTCTGACTGGCTAGTGGTGAGCTACAGACCCCTCTCCAGGTCCTCTGCTATAGCTCCACTCTGAAATGCCCAGATAACAGTATCTGATGCAGATTCTTGAGTTACAGGTGCCAAATCCCCACACAAAATGCAAGAAGTTAACTATTTGATGACTGTGACCATGGAGTCCCCAGACCTATGATAACCTGAGAACTGACAACATGACATAATCCTGTAACCTCACCATCAGCTAATCAGAGGTGAGCTGATCACACACCCTGCAATCCCCCTCTCTCACCTGGGCTTTAAAAATGCTTCCCTGTGCTCGCTTCGGCAGCACATATACTAAAAATGCTTCCCCAAAAGCCAAGGGGAGTTGGGCTTTTTGAGCTTTAGCTGCCTTGTTCTCCTTGCTTGGTGCCTGCAATAAACACTTTCTTGGGGCTTTCCTGGTGGCTCAGATGGTAAAGAATCCACCTGCAATGTAGGATACCTGGGTTCGATCCCTGGGTTGGGAAGATTCCCTGGAGAAGGGAATGGCAACCCACTACAGTATTCTTGCCTGGAGAATCCCATAGACAGAGGAGCCTGGCGGGCTACAGTACATGGGGACACAACTGAGCAACTTTTACTTCCATCACAACCTTGTGTCAGTAGACTGGTTTTGCTGTGCGCAGGTGAGCGGACCCAAGTTTGGTTCGGTAGCATAAATTCACAGAAAAGGAACTAACATTTCTGAGTTCCTCTCACAGTCCACATCCTCTGCTTGCTCTCATGCTCATCTCCAGGCAAAGGAGGGCGGTAGAGAAACACTGAAAAAAATGACCTGAAAGGAACAGCATGTGGAAAAGCCTGGATTTCGATTAATTCGGGAAGAGCTTTTCTGCTGGCAGTGGAGGAAGAAGAAAGGTAAGGGTTCCAGGGTCACAAACTGGATTTCAATTGCCTTCTTGAATCCCTGGGGACATGTGGGTAACAGATAGTGCGTATGGGGTTGGTGCACATTGGGGTCAGCTTTCCTACTTAAAAAAAAATATTTATTTGTCATTTGGTTGTGTTGCGTCTTAGTTGCATCATGCAGGATCTTTCCTTGTGGTGCACAGACTCTCCACTTGTGGGGCATGGGCTCAATAGTTGCAGTGCACTGGCAAAGTTGCCCCGCGGCAGGTGGCATCCGAGTTCCCAGACCAGGGATCGAACCCATATCCCCTGCACTGGAAGGCAGATTCTTAACCACTGGACCGACAGGGAAGTCCCCTCCTACTTTTACTAAAACAAAAATGTCAAGGCTAAGTAGGTCTGATCGGCCTGGGTTCTGGATGAGAGGACTTGGCCCAAAGAGCTGACCAGAGAGTGTGGCTGAGGTCGCACGGCTCCTGAGGACCTAGGGGAATTCTGATGATGGAGAGGAGCCAGGACATGCTGGCAGAAGTCAGGGTATAAGTACCCACTGACCCTGGTTGGTGGCAGTGCTTAGGCCCAGGCAAAGCTGACTACTCTTGGGGCCGTGGTGGGGCTTTGCCCCCTTGGGGTGGGTCTTACTCCATATCAAAGGATTTGAGTGATAGGTCACTGCTGATGGTCATCGTGCTGGGATACTAGTCACATTTGCTCACCAGCAACTCAGTTTACTACGTTTGTAAGGACAATGGACCAAATAAGTAAATTCTAGGGCTCAGGAGCAGGTCGCTGACCAGGCTGTGTCTTAAGGAAAAGGCATCAGCTAGTTATTTGATGTTAGAG
Organism: Okapia johnstoni; assembly: GCA_024291935.2. Lineage (NCBI taxonomy): Eukaryota > Metazoa > Chordata > Mammalia > Artiodactyla > Giraffidae > Okapia > Okapia johnstoni. Next base: position 46,002,841 of record CM044319.1, on the reverse strand, counting down.
CTTTGAAGAGGTGCTAGTTAAGCAAATTAGCAAGAATGTGCTTACTCTTAATTTCCTCCTTCTTTGGTCTAACACTATTCTCATCTACCTGCTCTGTCTCTGTGATGACAGCTGTGGGGCCTCCCAGTGAATGGCCAGGCTGGGGTATGGAGAGACCTGGATCCTTTGGTGTGGATATGGAGGGTGTAGACAGCTAATCTTGGCAATTCTAAAATGCTGAAAATGAACCAGGACTGTTTCAGTTGAATTTTATGGACTGGTTGTCTATTTTACTGAAGTATGGTCAACGATCCACTGTGACATTAATTTTTTTTTCTAAAACACCCCATTTATTTATTTATTTATTCTTTATTTGTTTTGGGCCGTTTGTTTTGTTGCTGCACATGGGCTTTCTCTAGCTGGGGTGAGTGGGGGTTATTTTCCAGTTGCAGTGCATGGGCTTTTCATTGCAGTGGTTTCTCTTGTGGACGGAGCACGGGCTCCAGGGTTCGGGCTCAGTAGTTGTGGCACATGGGTTCAGCTGTCCCTCAGCATATGCCATCATCCCAGATCAGGGATCAAACCTGTGTCCCTGCATTGGCGGGATGATTCCTAACCCCTGGAATATCAGGGAAGCCCTGCAACATTAATTTTTTTAAAGTTTATCTCAAGAGCTATGATATGATCCTACAATCCCACTCCTGGGCATATATCTAGAAAAAAGCACAATTATAAAAGATATATGTACTTCAAAGTTCATAGTAGCACTGTTTACAATACCAAGACATGGAAGCCACCTAAGCGTCCATCAACAGAGAAATGGATAAAGAAGATATGGTAGATATATACCATGGAATATTACTCAGCCATAAAAAAGAATGAAATAATACCATCTGCAGCAACATGAATGGACCTTGAGATGATCATACTAAGTGCAAGACAAAAATCATAATATATTACTTGTATGTGGAATCTAAAAATGATATAAATGAAATTATTTACAAAACAAAAATAGACTCACAGACATAGAAAACAAACTTATGGTTACCAAAGGAGAAAAGTAGGGCGTAGGGATAAATTAGAAGATTAGGATTAACATATACACACTACTATATATAAAATAGATAACCAACAAGGACCTTCTATATAGCACAGGGAACTATACTCAATATCTTGTAATAATCAATAATTGAAGAGAATGTAAAAAAAGAATTTATCTATATATATCTACATAGATACACATACATATATTTGCATATCTGAGTCATTTTGCTGTAAATCTGAAACTAATATAACATTGTAAATCAATTAGATGTCAATAAAAGTTAAAAAAATAAAGTTTATCTCAAGATAAAGAGATGAAAATCAGTTACACATCATCATATCCCTCTGACTACTGAATTTCCCTCATGCACCAAAAGTATGACTTGATATTTTACTGGAAGGCAAATTTCAGGGTCACAGTCTCTGTAATCTGAGGGGCACACATACCCCTCTGAGGCAACGTGAGCTGGGCTTACCTCGGCGACACCTCTGTCTTAGAAGTTTCAGGCAGGGATGAGAGCACGAGGCTCTGGAACCTCTTCCAGGTCATCACTCCGGGTATTATGTCCTGTAATAGAGCCAGCACAGGGGGACCATGGGTATAGTCCAGGAAGCACTTCAGCTTCACTCAGCTGGCTAATTTTCAGTCTTAAAAGTGGAACTGCAAAATTTATCATTTAAGCTTAATAGAACTTTTCTGAGGCTAAAAAAGATAACCGCTCCAGCAAATAGTGTTCAACGAAGCAGCAGGAATTAAAGCAGGAGGAAGGAGAGGCTCGTGCCCTGACTTATGAGGCAGAGAAGCGGGTCCTGGTGTGGAGACGCAGGTCAGGCCTCTCGATCTGTTTCGATTACTGTGAATGTGATGCTAATGCAACATTTAGAGAGCATGGGTCAGTTCATCAAAGGCTCTTCCAGGCAGTGGAGGTGTGGGGGGGGAGTGTGTGAAACTGCACTGAGATGCCAAGGGGGGTGTGATCAGGGGTCACTGAGTGCAGTGCGCATGATGGGGTTGACAGAAAATGTGGCCAGGAAGGCAGGCTGGTTGTGAAGGGTCTCTTGGGCCAAGCTCATGAGCTTGGAGCTGCTCCCATGGGCAGCGGGGACCATGGAGGGCTTTCAAAGTGGAAAAGGACTGGATAAGATTTGAATGGAAGGAAGGCTTCTGCAGGGGGCGGTGAGGGGTGGTGGTGGTGTGGTGTTGGCACCCAGGTGGAAGAGAGGGAGTCACGTGGTGTGTAAGGCAGACGGGTAGGACCCAGGGTGGCTGGACTCGGGGATGATGGAGGAGAAGGGAGTGAGGACCACATGGGTCATTGCTTGAATTGTACACCCAAGAGGCAGGAAAGTGATGTGGGAAGAGGTGTGAAGTGGGGCTGGCAGGAGTAGGGCCAAGATGATGACCTAACGTGGGGTTTTGTTGAGTGTGGAAGGGCTGAGGGTCACCTGCAGGAGACTTTGCTGGAAACGGAGGTCAGGCTGGTTATCCAGGGAAGAAGGGATTCTGGGGAGCCTCTTTCTCACTATGTGTTTGTCACATCACCACCTTGTCCCTTCTGACCTCTCTCTCCTTGTTAGGGACCAAACAGAGAGAGTTTCAGACCCCAGGATTGTGACCACCACGTGACTTCTCTTACATGGTCACAGTGGGAATAATATGAATATTAGGCATAGCCTTCAAAGGAAAAGAGAATAAGAATGTTGAAAGGGGGCAACATGAAGCCTGGGAAGTGGGCACAGGCAGACAGGGGTGGTGTGGCGAACCCACCTGCCCCGCTCCAGGGCTGGGGCATGCCAGTGCCCCAGGGCTGTGGTTACTGTCCTTGTTCTGCAGCTGTGGCTGCAAACTCTCTTATTCCCAGTTCCAGCTGTGAACCCCCAATTCCTTGTCCCCCACCCCCTGGTCCCTGCAGCCCAGGGCCAGTTCTGCTGCTGAGCCTGGGACGGCTTTACCGTGTGATGGAGAAACTGCTTCTGGGTGAGGGGGATGCTGGAGCCACGGTGGCACTCCTTGGTAAACTTGTACTTGGGATGGGAGCATAGGTGGTAATCGATCAAGGTTTCCACGTAAGTCAGAGGGTGCTTCACAGCAAACAGTCCTGGGCTGGGATTCTGCAGAAGAGGGAGAGAAAAAAAAAGGAGTCTCTTTTGCTGACCAGCTTTCACCTCGGGCACAGGACAGGCATCAGCTGAGGCTCCCCACGGCTCCCACCAGTACGGACGCTCTGACTCCGCGTCAGCTTGTCTGGGAAAGAGAAGCAGGAGAGTAGAGGTGGCTTCAGATGGGCTGTGGTCATGGTCACTCACAGATGTCACTTTGCTGGCTGAAGAACTTCATCACATATCACATGGATTTACTAGGGTCCCGTGGAAACCAGCACAAATGAAACCACAGCTTAAAGTATTTGTTTCTAAATTTGATCAGTCCTAATTGTAAATAGGCAAACTGGTTTTAAAAAGCAAATGAGCTTCTGGTTTGGGAAAGGAAAAACAACTTCTTTAAAACTAGTTTAAAGAGAAGATAAAGGAGAGGGTGGCATTTGATATATCAGGAAATGTCAACGTTTAACGTTGTTTTGGTGGTCTTTAATTCAGGAAGGCTCCATTTGGATGTCAGTTCAGTTCAGTTCAGTCGCTCAGTCGTGTCCGACTCTTTGCAACCACATGAACCGCAGCACGCCAGGCCTCTCTGACCATCACCAACTCCCGGAGCCCACCCAAACCCATGTCCATCGAGTGGGTGATGCCATCCAACCATCTCATCCTGTTGTCCCCTTCTCCTCCTGCCCTCAATCTTTCCCAGCATCAGGGTCTTTTCAAATGAGTCAGCTCTTCGCATCAGGTAGCCAAAGTACTGGAGTTTCAGCTTCAACATCAGTCCTTCCAATGAACACCCAGGACTGATCTCCTTTAGGAAGGACTGGTTGGATCTCCTTGCAGTCCAAGGGACTCTCAAGAGTCTTCTCCAACACCACAGTTCAAAAGCATCAATTCTTCGGTGCTCAGCTTTCTTTATAGTCCAAATCTCACATCTATACATGACCACTGGAAAAACCATAGCCTTGACTAGATGGACCTTTGTTGGCAAAGTAATGTCTCTGCTTTTTAATATGCTGTCTAGGTGGATTATAACTTTCCTTCCAAGGAGTAAGTGTCTTTTAATTTCATGGCTGCAATCACCATCTGCAGTGATTTTGGAGCCCAGAAAAATAAAGTCAGCCACTGTTTCCACTGTTTCCCCATCTATCTGCCATGAAGTGATGGGACCAGATGCCATGATCTTAGTTTTCTGAATGTTGAGCTTTAAGCCAACTTTTTCACTCTGCTCTTTCACTTTCATCAAAAGGCTCTTTAGTTCTTCTTCACATTCTGCCATAAGGGCGGTGTCTGGCTTTAAGGGAGATCCTGTTTTTTACTAATTTTCCAGTGAGACTAATGGAGGTACAGAGCAATTATATCAAAATATACAAAAACATGGAGCCTTTTAATGTTCCTTCTGGGGCTTGTCCAATAAAAACCCGGCTCTTGTCCCAAACAACATAGCTTTCAGCTCCCTCGTGGTTAATTCAGATGTTTAAGAACCATGGAGATTCTGTTCTTTTTGTCTGAGTAATTTTTTAAAAACAATTTTAAAACACACACATAAATCTCCATATGACTGATGGAAACCCAATCTCACTGTCAAGATATAAACGTCCTCCACAACTTAAAGATGATGCAGCCAGGCCAGGGAGGTGTGACAGCAGAACTTAGTTGCAGGGGATGTGATGAATGTGTTCCAGCCACAAATGCTGGGTAGACAGTCCTCTGTTAGTTCAGGGAGGCTGACTTACAGCCAGGGCTGAGGAGAAAGATGCCAAGCAAGTGGGCTCTTGCCTGAACTCATGACTGTAAAGGCAGCAGGAGGGCAGGGAGGCAATGATGCAACCTGAGGGAGTTGGCAGGGCCCCAGCAACCACATCTCAATGAGCTCTGCAGCTGAGGGAAGAGGCAGGAGATACCTATGTGTCCAGAGCAGCTCTTTTCCCGTTCTCCAATGTGCCATATGGGGTGGGGGCTGAGACAGGGGCAAATGCAAACACTGGCTCCCAAATCTGACCCAGATAGCGACTGCAGGGTCAGAAACAAACAAGGTGAAAGATGGGGGCCCTGGCAAGAGAAAGCCAGGGAGGTCGAGGATGCAGAGGAAGGTAGGTAGGGGTGGGGAGATGGGGGATGTTTCCTATTCCTGTGCAGGTTCCCTTAAGTACACCTGGGTGCAAGGATATTAATGGGAGGAGCCAAGGTTAGGAGACAAAGCAAGTGGCCCAGCTTGCACCACTTAGGCGCTCTGTGCACAATCACTCCAGAGATGGGATAGGGCCAACCCAATAGTAAAGAGCATTTATTTTGTCTTAACTGTGTCATTATGTTTCTCTGCCAGGCCAAGCACAGGCCTGGATTATAGCTTTTGGGTGAAGGTTCATTATCACGACCTCTGGGTCAGTGACAGAGGGAAGTTCTAATATCAAAGCCAGATGGACTCTATTAATATTTTTAAATTTTCCATCAAGTCTTAAAAATCATGCCAAATATTAGTTGGCATCCTATTTGGAACACATATCAATTTTTAGTTGACTCTCCCCCTTAGAGTTTATAATGGCTTTTTATTTTGATTTAATGATGTGCCTTTATGAAACCTGTACTGTCGGCGCATGGAGTCCATCCTGTCCCAGATGCCTCCTCTGGCCCCTGTAGATAATGCACAGATACCATCCCAAGACTTACTGTAGAGCTTTCCTTGTTATAACCACTATTTATTTCTGACAAAGGTCCATCCAGTCAAAGCTATGGTTTCTCCAGTAGTTGTGTACGGATGTGAGAGTTAGACCATAAAGAAGGTTGAGCACCAAAGAATTGATGCTTTCAAATTGTGGTGCTGGAGAAGACTCTTGAGAGTCTCTTGAACAGCAAGGAGATCAAACCAGTCAATCCTAAAGGAAATAAACTCTGAATGTTCACTGGACATTGAAGCTCCAAAACTTTGGCCACCCGATGTGAAGAGCCAATTCACTGGAAAAGATTCTGATGCTGAGAAAGACTGAAGACAGGAGGGGAAGTGGGCAACAGAGGATGAGATGGTTAGATGGCATCATCAACTTAATGGATATGAGTTTGAGCAAACTTTAGGAGATGGAGAAGGACAGGGAAGCCTGGTGTGCTGCAGTCGATGGGGTCACAAAGAGTAGGACACGACTGAGCGACTGAACAACAACATTGCCTTTTATGTTTGTTTCTTAGGGTTTCCAAATTCTTTCTTTTATAGCCATATTGATGTATAATTGATATAAAATAAACTGCATGCACTTAGAAGTATAGAACTTGGTATATGTTGATGTATGTTACATCTGCAAAACTGGTCTCTTTCTCACTTGCAGAGTAGTGAGGGAGGTGGTAGTGGGTGGGTCTGGGGGACAAGAGAGTGGTGTCCAAACCTTAACATGGAGATCCCGGGGTTTTGCTGGGATAGCCTTCTCAGGAAAGCCCCTCTCCCACTGCCAGTCCAGCCTTTCTATGTAGAACTTCAGCCAATGATAGGGTTCTGGTGCCAAGTGAAGTCTGGAAATCACTGAGCTAAATGTCCTATGACGTTCAGTTCAGTTCAGTTCAGTCGCTCAGTCATGTCCAATTCTTTGTGATCCCATGGACCATAGCACGCCAGGCTTTCCTGTCCATCACCAACTCCCGGAGCTTACTTAGACTCATGTCAGTTAAGTTGGTGATGCCATCCAACCATCTTATCCTCTGTCACCCCCTTCTTCTGCCTTCAGTCTTTCCCAGTATCAGGGTCTTTCCCAGTGAGTCAGTTCTTCACATGAGGTGGCCAAAGTATTGGAGTTTCAGCTTTAGCATCAGTCCTTCTAATGAATATTCAGGACTGATTTCCTTTAGGATGGACTGGTTGGATCTCCTTGCAGTCCAAGGGACTCTCAAGAGTCTTCTCCAACACCACAGTTCAAAAGCATCAATTCTTCTGTGCTCAGCTTTCTTTATAGTCCAACTCTCACATCCATACATGACCACTGGAAAAAACCATAGCTTTGACTAGACAGACCTTTGTTGGCAAAGTAATGTCTCTGCTTTTTAATATGCTGTTTAGGTTGGTCACAGCTTTTCTTCCAAGGAGCAAGTGTCTTTTAATTTCATGGCTGCAGTCACCATCTGCAGTGATTCTGGAGCCAAAGAAAATAGTCTGACACTGTTTCCACTGTTTCCCCATCTATTTGCCGTGAAGTGATGGGACTAGATGCCATGATCTTAGTTTTCTGAATGTTGAGCTCTAAGCCAACTTTTTCACTCTCCTCTTTCACTTTCATCAAGAGGCTCTTTAGTTCTTCTTCACTTTCTGCCATAAGGGTGGTGTCATCTGCATATCTGAGGATATTGATATTTCTCCCGGCAGTCTTGATTCCAGCTTGTGATTCATCCTGTCTAGCATTTCTCATGATATACTCTGCATATAAGTTAAATAACCTGGGTGACAATATACAGCCTTGACGTATTCTTTTCCCAATTTGAAACCAGTCTGTTGTTCCATGTCCAATTCTAACTGCTGCTTCTTAACCTACATACAGATTTCTCAGGAGGCAGGTAAGATGGTCTGGTGTTCCCATCTCTTTAAGAATTTTCCACAGTTTGCTGTGACCCACACAGCCAAAGGCTTTAGCATAGTCAATAAAGCAGTAGTAGATGTTTTTCTGGAACTCTCTTGCTTTTTGGGTGACCCAACGGATGCTGGCAATTTGATCTCTGGTCCCTCTGCCTTTTCTAAATTCAGCTTGAACATCTGGAAGTTCACAGTTCATGTACTGTTGAAGACTGGTTTGGAGAATTTTGAGTATTACTTTGCTAGCGTGTGAGATGAGTGCAATTGTGTCATAGTTGGAAGATTTTTTGGCATTGCCTTTCTTTGGGACTGGAATGAAAACTGATCTTTTTGAGTCCTGTGGCCACCACTGAGTTTTCCAAATTTGCTGGCATATTGAGTGCACCACTTTCACAGCATCATCTTTTAGGATTTAAAATAGCTCAGCTGGAATTCCATCACCTCCACTAGCTTTGTTTGTAGTGATGCTTTCTAAAGCCCACTTGACTTTGCATTCCAGGATGTCTGGATCTAGGTGAGTGATCACACCATCATGATTATCTGGATCATGAAGATCTTTTTTGTGTAGTTCTTCTGTGTATTCTTGCCACCTCTTCTTAATATCTTCTGCTTCTGTTAGGTCCATACCATTTCTGTCCTTTATTGTGCGTATCTTTGCATGAAATGTTCCCTTGGTATCACTAATTTTTTTGATGAGATCTCTAGTCTTTCCCATTCTATTGTTTTCCTCTATTTCTTTGCATTGATCACTGAGGAAGGTTTTCTTATCTCTCCATGCTGTTTTTTGGAACCCTGCATTCAAATGGGTATATCTTTCCTTTTCTCCTTTGCCTTTAGCTTCTCTTCTTTTCCCAGCTATTTGTAAGGCCTCCTCAGACAACATTTTGCCTTTTTGCACTTCTTTTTCTTGGGGATGTTCTTGATCATTGCCTCCTGTAGAATGTCACGAACCTCCGTCCATAGTTCTTCAGGCACTCTGTCGATAAAATCGAATCCCTTGAATCTGTTTGTCACTTCCACTGTATAATCATGAGATTTGATTTAGGTCATATCTGAATGGTCTAGTGGTTTTCCCTACTTTCTTCAATCTAAGTCTGAATTTTGCAATAAGGAATTTATGATCTGAGCCACAGTCAGCTTCTGGTCTTGTTTTTGCTGACTGTATAGAGCTTCTCCATCTTTGGCTGCAAAGAATATAATCAATCTGATTTCGGTATTGACCATCTGTTGATGTCCATGTGTAGAGTCGTCTCTTCAGTTGTTGGAAGAGGGTGTTTGCTATGACCAGTGCATTCTCTTGGCAAAACTCTATTAGCCTTTGCCCTGCTTCATTTTGTACTCCAGGACCAAACTTGCCTGTTACTCCAGGTATCTCTTGATTTCCTACTTTGGCATTCCTATCCTCTAGAATGAAAGGGACGTCCGTTTTTGGCGTTAGTTCTAGAAGGTACTGGAGAATCCCAGGGACGGGGGAGCCTGATGGGCTGCCATCTATGGGGTCGCACAGAGTCAGACACGACTGACGCGACTTAGCAGCAGCAGCAGCAGCAGCTAGAAGGTCTTGTAGGTCTTCATAGGACCGTTCAACTTCAGCTTCTTCAGCATTACTGGTTATACCTATGAGTTTATCCCAGCCCTGACTCTCTCTTTTTGAGGAACTGCCCCTCAACCCTACCATGAGACTACCGGAACATGCCCCCTAGTGGCCAAAACACAGGTATCACAGCTCTCTGGAGAAAAGCAGCAGAGCTAGGAAGAGGAGCACTGAGGCCAACAGTCAGGAACCAGGGCATCCATCTGCCCTTGGTGAGACCACCAGCACCTCTGCCCCATCAGAGACACAGATTCTCCCAGGGGAGACTTTCTCAGCAGCATCTAAGGTCCTTCTTCATTCTGCATGTGTGTGTGTGTTCTTACAAAACAGACCATAATTAGGGCAGCTAAGGTGACATTTTACTGATGATTCTGCACTTACATAGAACCTCCTTAGATTTCCTGACTTTTAGTCAGAGTTCATAATGGCCTTTTATTTTGCTTTAATGATGTCCCTTTATGAAACCTGTACTGTTGTTGCATGGAGTCCATGCTACCCTGGATGCCTCCTCTGGCCCCTGGAGACAATGCACAGATATCACTTCAACACTCCACTATAATGATTTGCTCATTATACTCAGGGTTTGCATGCCACCTTAGTCGCTTCAGTCGTTTCCAACTGTTTACATATCTACAAGTATAAGGAGGAAGGGGGATGCCCCTGAGGGCAGGTGATGGGGGAACACATAGGCTGGCTGGGACACATGCAGTGGAGTGGGGAGAATCGGCTCAGCCTCACATTGTCAGGAGCTTGGACTTAATTTGGTATTAAAAAGGGTGTCAGGCTCCCGGGAACACGAATCAACAAGAGCTCATCCAAAAGCCTCCATACCTACACTGAAACCAAGCTCCACCCAAGAGCCAACAAGTTTCAGAGCAAGACATACTAAGCTAATTCTCCAACAATGCAGGAACATAACCCCGAGCACAAAAACACAGGCGGCCAAAAGTCACACCAAACCCATAGACACCTCAAAACTCACTACTGGACACTTCACTGTACTCCAGAGAGAAGAGATCCAGCTCCACCCACCAGAACACCGATGCAAGCTTCCTTAACCAGGAAACCTTGACAAGCCACTTGTCCAATCCCACCCACAGGGAGGAACTTCCACAATTAGGAGGAACCACAAACTTCCAGCATACAGAAAGACCACCCCAAACACAGCAACCTAAACAAGATGAGAAGGCAGAGAAATATTCAGCAGGTAAAGGAACACGATAAAAGCCCACCAAACCAAACCAAAGAGGAGGAGATAGGGAGTCTACCTGAAAAAGAATTCAGAATAATGATAGTAAAAATGATCCAAAATCTTCAAAACAAAATGGAGTTATGGATAAACAGTCTGGAGACAAGGATTGAGAAGATGCAAGAAAAGTTTAACAAGGACCTAGAAGAAACAAAAAAGAGTCAATCAATAATGAATAATGCAATAACTGAGATCAATAGCACTCTGGAGGGAACCAACAGTAGAATAACTGAGGCAGAAGATAGGATAAGTGAGGTGGAATATAGAATGGTGGAAATAAATGAAGCAGAGAGGAAAAAATAAAAAAGAATTAAAAGAAATGAGGACAACCTCAGAGACCTTTGGGACAATGTTAAACGCCCTGACATTCGAATCATAGGAGTCCCAGAAGAAGAAGATGAAAAGAAAGACCATGAGAAAATACTTGAGATAATAGTTGAAAAATTCCCTAAAATGGGGAAGGAAATAGCCACCCAAGTCCAAGAAACCCAGAGAGTCCCAAACAGGATAAATCCAAGGTGCAACACCCCAAGACATATATTAATCAAATTAACAAAGATCAAACACAAAGAACAAATATTAAAAGCAGCAAGGGAAAAACAACAAATAACACACAAGGGGATTCCCATATGCATAAGAGCTGATCTTTCAATAGAAACTCTTCAAGCCAGAAGGGAATGGCAGGACATACTTAAAGTGATGAAAGAGAAAAACCTACAACCCAGATTACTGTACCCAGCAAGGATCTCATTCAAATATGAAGGAGAAATCAAAAGCTTTACAGACAAGCGAAAGCTCAGAGAATTCAGCACCATCAAACCAGCTCTTCAACAAATGCTAAAGGATCTTCTCTAGACAGGAAACACAGAAAAGGTTTATGAACTTGAACTCAAAACAACAAAGTAAATGGCAACGGGATCATATTTATCAATAATTACCTTAAATGTAAATGGGTTGAATGCCCCAACCAAAAGACAAAGACTGGCTGAATGGATACAAAAACAAGACCCCTATATATGCTGTCTACAAGAGACCCATCTCAAAACAAGGGACACAAACAGACTGAAAGTGAAGGGCTAGAAAAGGATATTTTATGCAAATGGAGACCAAAAGAAAGCAGGAGTAGCAATACTCATATCAGATAAAATAGACTTTGAAATAAAGCCTGTGAAAAGAGACAAAGAAGGACACTATATAATGATCAAAGGATTAATCCAAGAAGAAGATATAACAATTATAAATATATGTACACCCAACATAAGAGCACCGCAATATGTAAGGCAAATGCTAACAAGTATGAAAGGGGAAATTAACAATAACGCAACAATAATGGGAGACTTTGGAGAAGGCAATGGCACCCCACTCCAGTACTCTTGCCTGGAAAATCTCATGGATGGAGGAGCCTGGTAGGCTGCAGTCCCTGGGGTCACTAAGAGTCGGACATGACTGAGCGACTTCACTTTCACTTTTCACTTTCATGCATTGGAGAAGGAAATGGCAACCCACTCCAGTGTTCTTGCCTGGAGAATCCCAGGTACTGCAGAGCCTGGTGGGCTGCCATCTATGGGGTCACACAGAGTCGGACACAATGAAGCAACTTAGCAGTAGCAGCAGCAGCAGCAGTGGGAGACTTTAATACCCCACTCACACCTATGAATAGATCAACTAAAGAGAAAATTAGCAAGGAAACACAAACTTTAAATGATACAATGGACTAGTTCAGTTCAGTTCAGTCACTCATTCGTGTCCTACTCTCTGAGACCCCATGAATTGCAGCACGCCAGGCCTCTCTGTCCATCACCAACTCCAAGAGTCTACCCAAACCCATGTCCATCGAGTCAGTGATGCCATCCAACCATCTCATCCTCTGTAGTCCCCTTCTCCTCCCGCCCCCAATCCTACCCAGCATTAGGGTCTTTTCCAATGAGTCAACTCTTCGCATGAGGTGGCCAAAGTATTGGAGTTTCAGCTTCAACATCAGTCCTTCCAATGAACACCCAGGATTGATCTCTTTTAGGATGGATTGATTGGATCTCCTTGCAGTCCAAGGGACTCTCAAGAGTCTTCTCCAACACCACAGTTCAAAACCATCAATTCTATGGCACTCAGCTTTCTTCACAGTCTAACTCTCACATCCATACATGACCACTGGAAAAACCATAGCCTTGACTAGACGGACTTTTGTTGGCAAAGTAATGTCTCTGCTTTTAAATATGCTACCTAGGTTGGCCATAACCTTCCTTCCAAGGAGTAAGCGTCTTTTAATTTCATGGCTGCAATCACCATCTGCAGTGATTTTGGAGCCCAAAAAAATAAAATCTGACACTGTTTCCACTGTTTCCCCATCTATTTGCCATGAAGTGATGGGACCAGATGCCATGATCTTAGTTTTCTGAACGTTGAGCTTTAAGCAAACTTTTTCACTCTCCTCTTTCACCTTCATCAAGAGGCTCTTTAGTTCTTCTTCACTTTCTGCCATAAGGGTGGTGCCATCCGCATATCTGAGGTTATTGATATTTCTCCCAGCAATCTTGATTCCAGCTTGTGTTTCTTCCAGCCCAGCATTTCTCATGATGTACTCTGCATACAATGGATCAGCTAAACCTAATTGATATCTATAGGACATTTCACCCTAAAACAATGAATTTCACCTTTTTCTCAAGTGCACATGGAACCTTCTTCAGGACAGATCACATCCTGGGCCATAAATCTAGCCTTGGTAAATTCAAAAAGATTGAAATCATCTCAAGCATCTTTTCTGATCACAATGTAGTAAGATTACATGTCAACTACAGGAAAAAAACTATTGAAAATACAAACTTATGGAGGCTAAACAACACCCTTCTAAATAACCAACAAATCACAGAAGAAATCAAAATATGCATAGAAATGAATGAAAATGAAAACACAACAACCCCAAACCTATGGGATTTAGTAAAAGCAATGCTAAGGGGAAGTTTCATTGCAATACAAGCCTACCTCAAGAAACAGGAGAAAAATCAAATAAATAACCTAACTCTACACCTAAAGCAACTAGAAAAAGAAGAAATGAAGCACCCCAGGGTTAGTAGAAGGAAAGAAATCATAAAAATTAGGGCAGAAATAAATGCAAAAGAAACAAAGGAAACCATAGCCAAAATCAACAAAGCTAAAAGCTGGTTCTTTGAGAAGATAAATAAAACAGACTTATCAAGAAACAAAGGGAGAAGAATCAAATCAACAAAATTAGAAATGAAAATGAGAAATCACAACAGACAACACAGAAATACAAAGGATCATAAGAGACTACTAGCAGCAACTATATGCCAATAAAATGGACAGCTTGGAAGAAATAGACAAATTCTTAGAAAAGTATAACTTTCCAAAATTGAACCAGGAAGAAATAGAAAATCTTAACATACCCATCACAAGCAAAGAAATCGAAACCATAATCAGAAATCTTCCAACAAGCAAAAGCCCAGGACCAGACAGCTTCACAGCTGAATTGTACCAAAAATTTAAAGAAGAGCTAACACCTATTCTACTCAAACTCTTCCATAAAACTTCAGAGGAAGGTAAACTTCCAAACTCATTCTATGAGGCCACCATCACCCTAATATCAAAACCAGACAAAGATGCCACAAAAAAAGAAAACTACAGGCCAATATCACTGATGAACATAGATGCAAAAATCCTTAACAAAATTCTAGTAAACAGAATCCAACAACATATTATAAAGATCATACATCATGACCAAGTGGGTTTTATCCCAGGTATGCAAAGATTCTTCAATATTCACAAATCAATCAATGTGATACACCACAGTAACAAATTGAAAGATAAAAACTAAATGATTATCTCAATAGATGCAGAGAAAGCCTTTGACAAAATTAAACATCCATTTATGATAAAAACTCCACAGAAAGCAGGCATAGAAGGAACACACCTCAACATAATAAAAGCCATATATGATAAACCCACAGCAAACATTATCCTCAATGGTGAAAAATTGAAAGCATTTTCCCTAAAGTCAGGAACAAGACAAGGATGTCCACTCTCACCACTACTATTCAACATAGTTTTGGAAATTTTAGCCACAGCAATCAGAGAAGAAAAAGAAATAAAAGGAATCCAGATTGGAAAAGAAGAAGTAAAACTCTCACTGTTTGCAGATGACATGATCCTCTACATAGAAAACCCTAAAGACTCCACCACAAAATTACTAGAGCTAATCAATGAATATAGTAAAGTTGCAGGATATAAAATTAACACACAGAAATCCCTTGCATTCCTATACACTAACAATGAGAAAACAGAAACAGAAATTAAGGAAAAAATTCCATTCACCATTACAACGAAAAGAATAAAATACTTAGGAATAAATCTACCTAAAGAAACAAAAGACCTATATATATAAAACTATAAAACACTTATGAAAGAAATCAAAGATGATACAAATAGATAGAGAAATATACCATGTTCATGGATTGGAAGAATCAGTATAGTGAAAATGAGTATACTACCCAAAGCAATTGATAGATTCAGTGCAATCCCTATCAAGCTACCAATGGTATTTTTCAGAGAACTAGAACAAATAATTTCACAAAAATTTGTATGGAAATACAAAAAAACCTCGAATAGCCAAAAAAATCTTGAGAAAGAAGAATGAAACTGGAGGAATCAATCTGCCTGACTTCAGGCTCTACTACAAAGCTACAGTCATCAAGACAGTACGGTACTGGCACAAGCACAGAAACATAGATCAATGGAACAAAACAGAAAGCCCAGAGATAAATCCACACACCTATGGACACCTTATCTTTGACAAAGGAGGCAAGGATATACAATGGAGAAAAGATAATCTCTTTAACAAGTGGTGCTGGGAAAACTGGTCAACCACTTGTAAAAGAATGAAACTAGAACACTTTCTAACACCATACACAAAAATAAACTCAAAATGGATTAAAGATCTAAATGTAAGACCAGAAACTATAAAAATCCTAGAGGAAAATATAGACAAAACACTCTCTGATGTAAATCATAGCAGGATCCTCTATGACCCACCTCCCAGACTAATGGAAATAAAAGCAAAAATAAACAAATGGGACCTAATTAAACTTAAAAGCTTTTGCATAACGAAGGAAACTATAAGCAAGGTGAAAAGACAGCCTTCAGAATGGGAAAAAATAATAGCAAATGAAGCAGCTGACAAAGAATTAATCTCAAAAATATACAAGCAACTCCTGCAGCTCAATTTCAGAAAAATAAGCGACCCAATCAAAAAATGGGCCAAAGAACTAAAAAGACATTTCTCCAAAGAAGACATACAGATGGCTAACAAACACGTGAAAAGATGCTCAACATCACTCATTATCAGAGAAATGCAAATCAAAACCACAGTGAGGTATCATCTCACGCCAGTCAGAATGGCTGCTATCAAAAAGTCTACAAACAATAAATGCTGGAGAGGGTGTAGAGAAAAAGGAACCCTCTTACACTGTTGGTGGGAATGAAAACTAGCATAGCCACTATGGAAAACAGTGTGGAGATTCCTTAAAACACTGGAAAGAGAACTGCCATATGATCCAGCAATCCCACAGCTGGGCATATGCACTGAGCAAACCAGAACTGAAAGAGACACGTGTACCCCAATATTCATTGCAGCACTGTTTACAATAGCCAGGACATGGAAGCAACCTAGATGTCCATTGGCAGATGAATGGATAAGAAAGCTGTGGTACATATACACAATGGAATATTACTCAGCTATTAAAAAGAATGCATTTGAATCAGTTCTAACGAGGTGGATGAAACTGCAGTCTATTATACAGAGCAAAGTAAGTCAGAAAGAAAAGCACCAATACAGTGTATTAACGCATATATATGGAATTTAGAAAGATGAGACAGTGAAAGAGACACAGATTTAAAGAACAGACTTTTGGACTCTGTGGGAGAAGGCGAGGGTGGGATGATTTGAGAGAATAGCATTGAAACATGTATATTATATGTGAAATAGATCGCCGGTCCAGGTTCGATGCATGAGACAGGGTGCTCAGGGCTGGGGCACTGGGATGACCCTGGGGGACGGGATGGGTAGAGAGGTGGGAGGGAGGTTCAGGATGGGGAATACATGTATACCCATGGCTGATTCATGTGAATGTATGGCAAAAGCCACCACAATATTGTAAAGTAATTAGCCTCCAATTAAAATAAATTAATAAAAAAAATAAAATGTGTACTTTGGGCCAATAAAGCATTAAAAAAAAAAAGGGAGTCAGGGATCAGTGTGGCAGGGACATGGTGCCCAAAGATGGGATAAGGGATCAACTAGAGCTTCGGGATGGAGTTTGGGGTGACTTTACTTTTTTCAGTTGTGTTTTCTTTTTAAAAAATATATACATATATGTTACCTTTAAAACTTGTGAATCACTGTATTGTACACCTGTACATAAATTTATATAATGTTATATGGAAACTATGCTTAAAATAAACACAAAAATACATACGTGCATATTACAGGTAATTGGAAACCGCTATAAAGCTATTGTCTTAAAAATAAATGCCGGAGTTGTTAAAAGAAACATTGATATTCTCCAAGCAATAAAGTTTGGCCAGCAATTTCAAAAGTGAGATGTTGTTTAACCCCTGAAATTCCAAAGAGAGAAAAATATTCCCAATTGATGCTTCTGTCTTCTTTTTTTCAATGTCTTTTTTTTTAAATGAAGTATAGTTGATTTACAACATTGTGTCAGTTTTAGGTGTTCAGCAAAGTGATTGTTTTATATATATATATATATATATATGTATGTATGTATGTATATATATTCCAGATTCTTTTCCGTTATGAGGATACAGTTCCCTGATACAGTAGGACCTTATCGTTTATCCTTATTGTTTCATGAGTAGTTAGGAGTACTTGCTAATCTCACACTCCTAGTTTACCCTACCTCCCTTTCCCCTTTGGTAACCATAAACAAGCTTGTTTTCTATTTGTTTTTGTTTTCTTATGAAGTAACTGCTAAAACAAAGAGACAAGGAACCATGACTTCTGCTGATGGCACTTACAAAAATATAAAGCGGGTCGTAATCTGGAGCTTGGGCCAAGGCCTCGGGGAGTTTTATGCTCAGGACGGAGGTCTCACCGGGCAGCTGGGGCAAGGAATCCTGCTTGGGCAGGGTGATGACTGTGGTGGCTTCATCCTGGGCCAGGACCAAGGGCAGCGCATTAGTCTCGAGGCCTGGGCAGCGAGGAAAAGGTGGGGGTGGTTCCTCTCCCGAAGGTGGGACGCGTTACCTCAGCTCCTTGCCTCAGGGCCCGAGCAAGCTTCTGAGGTCTGTAGCTGGTTGAAGACCCCTGCACAGAGACCGGCTGGTACCTCTTGATCTTGTATAGCTGAGGAACCTGGGGGAGGGAAGACAGGAGCTCAGAGCCCTTGAGAGGCATTTCCCAGCCCTGGGGCCCTGGTTGGTTTGGACCAGCCCTGTCAACACAGTCCAGGCCCTGTTCTGGGTCCCAATACACAGGAGGGTTCATAGTTACCTATAGATACACTGAACACTGGTTTGTCAATTTAAAACATGCATATTTTAGAAGGACCTATGGTACAGCACATGGAACGATACTCAGTATTTTGTAAGAACCTCTAAGAGAAAATGGGCTTCCTTGCTGGCTCCATCAGTAAAGAATCTGCCTGCAATGCAGGAGGCCCGGGTTTGACACCTGGATCAGGAAGATCCCCAGGAGAAGGAAACGGCAACCCATGACAGTGTTCTTGCCTGGGAATTCCCACGGACAGAGGAGCCTGGTGAGCTATAGACCATGGGATCACAAGAGTCAGACATGACTTGTCGACTAAACCACCACTACCATAAGGGAAGAGTCTCAAAAAGAATAAAAGTATATATATGTGTGTAACTGAATAACTGTGCTGTACACCTGAAACTAACAAGATACTGTAAGTCAATTATACTTAAAAAAAGAGAAAAATAAATATGCATATTTTCAAAAACAAAAGTGGTCATACAACTCAACGAAAACTGACTTTTGTTCACTTATGCCTTTTCTTCAAATTTCTAACATGCATTTCAAGTAGCTTCAGGTATGCATGTGGTGGTTGTTCAGTTGCTAAGTCGTGTCTGACTCTTTGCAACCCCATGGACTGCAGCACACCAGGCTTCCCTATCCTTCACTAGCTCCCGGTGTTTACTCAAATTCATGGCCATTGAGTCGATGATTCTATTTAACCATTTCATCCTCTGTCACCCTCTTCTCCTGCCTTCAATCTTTCCCAGCATCAGGGTCTTTTCCAGTGAGTCAGGTCTTCCCATCAGGTGGTCAAAGTATTGGAGCTTCAGCTTCAGCATCAGTCCTTCCAATGAACATTCAGGGTTGACTTCCTTCAGGATTGACTGGTTTGACCTCCTTGCTGTCCAAGGGACTCTTCAGAGTCTTCTCCAGCACCATAGTTCAAAGGCATCAATTTTTTGGTGCTCAGTCTTCTTTATGGTCCAACTCTCACATCCGTACATGACTACTGGGAAAATAATAGCTTTGACTATATGCACCTTTGTCGGCAAAATGATGTCTCTGATTTTTAACACACTGTCTAGGTTTGTCACAGCTTTTCTTTCGAGGAGCAAGAATCTTTTAATTTCATGGCTGCAGTCACTGCCTGCAGTGATTTTAGAGGCCAAGAAAATAAAGTTCATCACTGTCTCCATTTTCCCCCCATCTATTTGCCATGAAGTGATGGGACCAGATGCCATGATCTTCGTTTTTTGAATGTTGAGTTTTAAGCCAGTGTTTTCCACTCTCCTCTTTCACCTTCATCAAGATGCTCTCTAGTCTCTCTTCACTTTCTGGCATTAGAGTGGTATCATCTGCATATCTAAGGTTGTTGATGTTTCTCCCGCCTATCTTAATTCCAGCTTGTAACTCATCCAGCCTGGCATTTCTCATGATGTGCTCAGAAAATAGGTTAAACAAACAGGGTGACAGCAGACAGCCCTATCATACTCCTTTCTCAATCAGTTGCTCCATACAGGATTCTAACTGTTGCTTCTTGACCCACATACAATTTCTCAGGAGACAGGTAACCTCTTTAAGAGCTTTCCATAGTTTGTTATGATCCACACAGTCGAAGACTTTAGTGTGGTCGATGAAACAGAGGTAGATGTTTTTCTGGAATTTCCTTGCTTTATCTAGGATCCAGTGAATGTTGACAGTTTGATCTCTGGTTCCTCTGCCTTTTCTGAAACCAGCTTGAACATCTGGAAGTTCACGGTTCACGTATTGCTGAAGCCTGGCTTGGAGAATTTTGAGCATTACTTTACTAGCGTGTAAGATGAGTGCAATTATGCGGTAGTTTGAGCATTCTTTGGCATTGCCTTTCTTTGGGATTGGAATGAAAACTGACCTTTTCCAGTGCTGTGGACACTGCTGAGTTTTCCAAATTTGCTGGCATATTGAGTGCAGCACTTTAACAGCATCATTTTTAAGGATTTGAAATAGCTCAGCTCGAATTCCATCATGTCAATTAGCTTTGCTTGTAGTAATGCTTCCTAAGGCCCATTTGACTTCACACTCCAGGATGTCTGGCTCTAGGTGAGTGACCATACCCTTGTGATTATCCAGGTCATTAGGATGTTTTTTGTACAGTTCTTCTGTGTATTCTTGCCACCTCTTCGTAATATCTTCTGCTTCTGTTAAATCTTTGCCATTTCTGTCCTTTATTGTGCCAATCTTTGCACAAACTCTTTCCTTGATATCTCCAATTTTCCTGAAGAGATCTCTAGTCTTTCCCATGCTATAGTTTTCCTGTTTCTTTGCATTGTTCACTTAGGAAGGCTTTCTTATCTCTCATTGCTATTCTCTGGAACTCTGCATTCAGTCGGGTATATCTTTCCTTTTCTCCCTTGCTTTTTCACTTCTCTTCTTTTCTCAGCTATTTGTAAAGCCTCCTCAGACAACCATTTTGCCTTCTTGCATTTCTTTTTCTTTGGGATGGCTTTGGTCACTGCCTCCTGTACAATGTTATCAACCTCTGTCCATAGTTCTTTAGGCATTCTGTCTACCACATCTAATCATTTAAATCTATTCATTACTTCCACTGTATAATCATAAGGGATTTGATTTAAGTTGGACTAGTATAACTAGTGGTCTAGTGGTTTCCCCTGCTTTCTTCAATTTAAGCCTGTGAATTTTGCAATAAGGAGTTTATGATCTGAGCCACAGTCAGCTCCTGGTCTTTTTACTGCTGATTGTATAAAGCTGCTCCATCTTCCACTGAAAAGAATATAATCATTCTGAATTCAGTATTGACCATCTGGTGATGTCCATGTGTAGAGTCATCTCTTGTGCTATTGGAAAAGGGTGCCTGCAATGACCAATGTGTTCTCTTGACAAAACTCTGTTAGCCTTTGCCCTGCTTCATTTTGGACTCCAAGGCCAAACTTGCCTGTTACTCCAAGTATCTCTTGATTTCCTGCTTTGGCATTCCTACCCTCTAGGATGAAAGGGACGTCTGTTTTTGGTGTTAGTTCTAGGTAGTCTTGTAGGTCTTCATAGAACCATTCAACTTCAGCTTCTTTGGCATCAGTGGTTGGGGCACAGACTTGGATTACTGTAATACTGAATGGTTTGCCTTGGAAATGAACTGAGATCATTCTGTCATTTTTGAGATTGCACCCACCACATTTTGGACTCTTTTGTTGACTCTGAGGGTTACTCCGTTTCTTCTAAGGGATTCTTTCCCACAGTAGTAGATATAATTGTCATCTGAATTAAATTCACCCATTCCCATCCATTTTAGTTCACTGATTCCTAAGATGTCGATGTTCACTCTTGCCACCTCCTGCTTGACCATGTCCAATTTACCTTGATTCATGGACCTAACATTCCAGGTTCCTAAGCAATATTGTTCTTTACAGCTTTGGACTTTACTTTCACCACCAGACACATACACAACTGAGCATTGTTTCTGCATTGGCCCAGTCACTTCGTCTTTTCTGTAGCTACTAGTGACTGCCCTCCACTCTTTCCCAGTAGCATATTGGACATCTTCCAACCTGGGGGGCTGATCTTCCAGTGTCATATCATTTTGCCTTTTCATACTGTTCATGGGGTTCTTGCAGCAAGAATGCTGGTGTAGTTTGCCATTTCTTCCTCCAGTGGACTACATTTTGTCAGAACTCTCCACTATGACCCATCCGTCTTGGGTGGCCCAGCATGGCATGGCTCAGAGCTTCACTGAGTTCAGGTTTGCATACTATATGGTATATCCACAGAATAAAGATCCTGGTTTCCACAAACCACATCAGGAAAAGAGAATCTCACACATCACATTAAGATAATAGCAGGGAAATAAACACTGTACGTTATTCGTTATAATCTGTAATAGAACAAAACTAATGAATTAGAGCAATTCAGAGTCAAGAACACTTTGTTTAGGATATAAGAAACCCAATTAACGAAACCATATGACAGGTCTGACCTGCAGACTGAAGAAGGAATGGGGCTGCTTGACTTGAATTTCTGAAGATTTAATTGGGACAGGTCCAAGGCCACCAGGAGCCTGAAATATGAAAATTCAAAAAGGTGACACAAGATTAACGTTGAGCAAAGGCAGCTATACTTCTGTTCTCTACATTCAGGGAATGGAGGCAGTGTGGCCACTGCCCACCCCCACACCATTGTCTCTCAGGGGAAACCCTGTTGTGGAGGCTGCACTTCCTGCCCAGAATCCCCTTCAGGCCTGAAGGAGTGAGTCCTGAGTCCTATTGACAGAAACAACCCTCAGGGGTCAGCCCTCAGGGGCAGCTGTGGCTGAAGGGCGCGATCTCACTTGAGGCCATGTGCTCACTGGGGCAGCTGCCTCCAAAGACAGGCTGAAGCAGAGGTACAAAGGTGGTCCTCGCCCTGTCCCAGGCCCAGAGCCCCTTGTGACGTCAACAAGGACTTCATCAAAGGACTGTAGCCTTATTTCTCCTCTGCTCATTCCATTCCCTTCCCTTCCAAGGATACTAATCCCCAAAGCACCACCTAATACATGTCCTGCAGGTGGATGTGCAGTGTCACCCACAGAACCCAGATCAGTGTCCAGCCTGTGACAGGCACTCAATAAATACTACATCTCACCTAATCTAAGACACTGTCGTTAAACTGGTATGATGCAGTGTAAATATGATACCAATAATTACAAGGCATTTCCCAATTTCAGAGATGCTGTATTTAAAAAACTGTTCTTAGAATAGATGAAATACCGTATGTATGGAATGAATTACAAAAATCTTTATGAACAGGGATGCCAAGCATTCTGTTTTTCATCAACCCTGAGCAGCAGAGAAGTTGATGTAGAACTAACTCAGACCCCATTTCCTGGCAGTCCGGGGGGCTCACTGGTCTCCAGGCTGGGCAGATCGGGGCCAGCAAGCTCTGCACAGGTGTCTCAGGGGCCAGGTAGGTGGCAGCAGGTGCTTCCTGGTTTCCCATTCATCACAATCACCTGGGCACAGGTCTCCCTCAGGAGCCTCCTGGGAGGAGGCAGAGGGACAGAGACCAGGTGGGGCTCCCCTCGGCACCGGCTGTCGCCCCCTGACCGCCCCCAGCCCCACCTGCAGCCTCCATGCACCCACCAGTTCGTTGGAGTCCTGGGGAGGGCTGTAGGACGGAAAGGCAAAGGGCAGTACTTCCTGGGGAGACACAGAGAACCGGCTGGCGTCCTTACTGACTCGCCCCAGATGGTATCTGGAACTCTTGTCTGCGGGTGAAAAACAGAACAGCACTTCTGGAGAATCTCAAGGAACTTTTGTGAAACCACCATCTTTTTAGCTGTGTATTTGCTACATACCAGTTACTGGGGCCTGACCACAGGCCATTTAAAAAACAACATGTACGTGCATACATATGTATGTGTGTAGTCTTGTTCTTAGGTTCTCATTTGTTCTTTGCCTCAACTCCTTCAATTTAAAAAAAAAATTTATTTTTACTTCCAAAACACCATAATTGTTTTCTTTAATACTACTGTTGGTATTTACTTAATGGGTTATTTTACATTCTGAGGCTATTTTACATAGAACTTTTTCTTAATATCTATAATTTATTGAAGTATAATTGACTTACATTTCAGGTGCACAGCAAGGTGATTAAGTTATACATATGCACATATATTATCTTTGAGATTATTTTCCATTATAGGTTATTACAAGATATTGACTAGTTCCCTGTGCTATATAGTAAACCTTTGTTGCTTGTTGCATGTCCATTTTTTAAAAATTAGAAATCTAGCATTCTATTCACACTAAGTCAAACAACTGGAGCCAAAATGTCATAAATTTTTAAGTTAGGCAAAAGTTCATAAGATTTCTAAAATATATATTATACATACTATTATATATATGTATATAAAAGCTTTTCTACCATTCTTGATAAAGGCTGAGAAAGAACATTGAAAAAAAAAAGAAGTGATGGAGAAATTGGAACACATAAACTAAACGAAATGGGAGTGCTGAATATGAAACAGAAAAAGTGAAACAAACTAGATAAAAGATCATATAGGCCAGTTGTTTTTAAACATGGCTGCTCATTAGAAACGTATCTGGAGCTTTGGAGAACAAAAGCAATACCTAGCCATTTGTATCTTTCAAAAAATTCCAAGACAATTTAAAAAAGTGATTACTTGTTTTTCTATTAAATGGTGATATACAACTCTATTTTTCTGTTGACTAATCATAATATAATGGCATTGAGTGAGTAATAGTTACATAATCATAATGGTAACAGATGTTTATCAGTTTTCACAATCAATAGCCAGACCAAAAATAAAAGATAATTACAGTTGCAAGCCATAATGGGAACATGATTAACCTAACAATATAAAATAATTACATACAGTATGGGGGGTTAAGCAGGGTGATGTGGTAAATAGAAGTGCATACATGCACATGTTTTCATATGCCCAGCCAGTCTATGTCTTTTGGTTGGTGAATTTAATCTATTTACACTGAAGGTATTATGGATACATATGATCCTATTGTTGTTGTTGTTCAGTCTCTCAGTTGTGTTCAACTTCTTGCAACCACATGGACTGTAGCATGCCAGGCTCCCTGTCCTTCACCATCTCCCAGAGTTTGCTCAAACTCATGTCCACTGAGTTTGGACATGCCAAACTTGGAGATGCCATCCAACCATCTCATCCTCTGTCGTTCCTGTATCCTCCTGCTTTCAATCTTTCCCAGCATCAGGGTCTTTTCCAATGAGTTAGCTGTTCACACCATGTGGCCGAAGTACTGGAGCTTCAGCTTCAGCATCAGTCCTTCTAATGAATATTCAGGGTTGATTTCCTTCAAGATTGACTGGTTTGGTCTCCTTGTTGTCCAAGGGACTCTGCAGAGTCTTCTCCAGCACCACAGTTTGAAGGCATCAGTTCTTCAGTGCTCAGCCTTCTTTATGGTCCAACTCTCATATCTGTACATGACTAATGGAAAAAACCATAGCTTTGACTAGATGGACCTTTGCTGGCAAAGTATTGTCTCTGTTTTTTAATATGCTGTCTAGGTTGGTCATTGCTTTTCTTCCAAGGAGAAAGCGTCTTTTAATTTCATGGCTGCAGTCACCATTTGCAGTGATTTTTGAGCCCAAGAAAATAAAATCTATCACTGTTTCTAGTTGTTTCCCCATCTATCTGCCATGAAGTGATGGGACTGGATGCCATGATCTTCGTTTTTTGAATGTTGAGTTTTAAGCCAGTTTTTTACCTTCATCAAGAGGCCCTTTAATTCCTCTTCGCTTTCTGCCATAAGAGTGGTGTCATCTGCATATCTGAGGTTACTGATATTTCTCAATAGATAATGATTCTATTACCATTTTCTTAATTGTTTTGGTTTATTTTCTGTAGGTCTTTTCCTTCTCTTGTGTTTCATGCCTAGAGAAGTTCCTTTAGCTGTTGTTGTAAAGCTGGTTTGGTGGTGCTGAATTCTCTTAACGTTTGCTTGTCTGGAAAGTTTTTGACTTCTCCATTAAGTCTGAAGGAAAGTCTTGCTGGGTAAAGTATTCTTGGTTGTAGATTCTTCCCTTTTATCACTTTAAGTATATCATGCCATTCCCTTCTGGCTCATAGAATCTCTGCTGAGAAATCAGCTGATAACCTGATGGGGGTTCCCTTGTATGTATATTTGTCCTTTTCCCCTTGTTGCTTGTACTCTTTTGTCTTTTTCTTTAATTCCTGTCAGTTTGATTACTATGTATCTTTTTCCTCCTTGTGTTCATCCTGCCTGGAACTCTGTGCTTCCTGGACTTGGTTGACTATTTCCTTTCTTATGTTAAGGAACTTTTCAGCTGTTATCTCTTCAAATATTTTTGTGGGTCCTTTCTTTCTCTCTTCTCCTTCTGGGACCCCTATTATGTGAATGTTGGTGCATTTAATGTTTTCCCAGAGGTCTCTTAGACTGTCTTCATTTCTTTTCATTCTTTTTTCTATATTCTGCTCTGTGTCAGTGATTTCCACCATTCTGTCCTCCAGGTCACTTATCTGTTCTTCTGTCTCAGTTATTCTGCCATTGATTCCTTCTAGTATTCATCTCTTGTTTATTTGTTCTTTAGTTCTTGTAGGTCTTTGGTAAACATTTCTTGCATCTTCTCCATTTTGTTTCCAAAATCCTGGATCATCTTTACTATCATTATTCTGAATTCTTTTTCTGAAAGGTTGCTATCTCCATTTAGTTGTTTTCCTGGGGTTCTATTTTGTCCCTTCATCTGGGACATAACTCTCTGCTCGTTCATCCTGATTAACTCTCTGTAATGTGATTTTTGTTCTAGCTGCTATGGGATTGTGGTTCTTCTTGATTCTTCTGTCTGTCCTTTGATGAAGGAGGCTAAGAGGCTTCTGTAAGCCTCTTGATGGGAAGGAGAGGGTGGGAAAAGCCAGGTCTTGCTCTGGTGGGCAGGCCCTTGCTCAGTAAAACTTTAAAACTTTAATCCAACTAGCAATCCCACCCTGTTAGTTGTTTGGCCTGAGGCAACCCAGCCCTGGGGTCTAGAGGCTCTTTTTTTGAAAGTGAAAGTGAAAGTCGCTCAGTCTGTCCAACTCTTTGTGACCCCATGGACTATATAGTCCATGGAATTCTTCAGGCCAGAATACTAGAGTGGGTAGCCATTTCATTCTCCAGAGGATCTTCCCAACCCAGGGACTGAACCCAGGTCTCCTGCATTGCAGGCGGATTCTTTACCAGCTGAGCTACCTGTAGGGTTAATAGTGAACTCCAAGAGGGTTTATGCCAAGGGGGACTTTCCCAGACTGCTGCTGCCAGTGCCCCCATCCCTGTGGTGAGCCCCTGCCTACCCACACCTCCACAGGAGGCCCCCCAACACTAACAAGTAGTTTTGGTTCAGTCTCCTGTGGGGTCACTGTTCCTCTCCTCTGGGTCTTGGTGTGCGCAAAATTTTGTTTGTGCCCTCCAAGACTGCAGTCTGTTTCCCGAAGTCCTGTGGAAGTTCTATAATCAAATCCTGCTGGCCTTCAAGGTCAGATTTCCTGGGGATTCCCAGTCCCTTTGTAGGATCCCCAGGCTGGAAGCCTGACATGAGGTTCAGAACCTTTATAAGAGAGAGCCTCTTTGGTATTATTTTTCTCCAGTCTGTGGGTTGCCCACCCAGCAGGTATGGAATTTTATTATGATTGTGTCCCTCCTACCATCTTGCTGCAGCTTCTTCTTTGTCTTTGGACACAGGTTATCTTTTTTTGGTGGGTTCCAGTGTTCTCCTCTCAATGGTTGTTCAACAGCTAGTTGTGATTTTGGTGTTCTTGCAGAAGGAGATTAGTGCATGTCATTCTACTCTGCCATCTTGGATCAGAAGTTCTCCCAAAACTGTAATTCTTACTGAAAGTATCTCTGATAAATATTCTTTGTCCTTGTCAGCAAAGAAAAAGATTAAATTAAAGAAACGTATAAAGTCATTTTACAGGTGTCCACATTTAACTCACAGGTAAATTTTATGATGTTTTTTAAAGAGTTTATTAGAAATGTCAGTATCAGAGATAAAATAATATAGGAGGAAAAAAGAATAATTAAAATGTAATAAAATGTGCTATGTTCATAGCAGCACCATTTACAACAGTTAAGACATGGATGCAACCTAAATGCCATTGACACATGAATGGATAAAGAAAATATGGCATATATATATATATATACATATATATATATATATATATATATATATATAATGGAATATTATTCAGCCACAAAAAAAGAATGAAATAATGCCATTTGCAGCAACATGGATGGACTTGGAGATTATCACTAAGTAAGTCAGAAAGAGAAAGACAAATACCATCTATATACTTATATGTTGAATCTAAAATATGACACATGAACTTATCTACAAAACAGAAAGAGAAAAGACTTGTGGTTGTCAAGGTGCAGGGGAACTTGCAGGTGTGGGGAGAGATGGGATGGGGGTTTGGAGTTAGCACATGCAAACTATTGTGTGTGGAATGGATAAACAACAAGGTCCTATTATATAGCACAGGGAACTATATTCACTATCCTGTGATAAACCACAATGGAAAACAATTTTCTAAAAAATGTATATTTATGTATAAAAGAATCACTTTGCTGTACAGCAGAATTAACACAGCATTGTAAATCAACTATACTTCAATAATTAAAAAAGTCCAGTATATGTGATTTATGAAAGCTAACTTCATTACAGAGAAGCCCCCTGCTTAGGGCATATGCTTATGGAACACGGCTGTTGGCAGCTGCTCTACCTTGTGCTATGGACTGTCTTTCCTGAATGAAACTTTTCATGATGTCTTTCTGCATGTTATGGATGGCATTCAGCATAGTAAGCAAGCGGTGATGAATCATGACCTGGAATTAGAAAGAAAAATGATTTCACATTATTAATCAGTGGTCATTTTGGCATTCAATTCAGCTCACTTTCCACAACTGCAACCAGGGGCTGAGACCACCTGGGAATTCCCAAGAGGGTACATGCTGCCTTAGACAAGGCTGCAGGTGCCAAGGTCTGGGCAGTGCAGACCCACCTGGATACAAAGAGAGACCAGGCTGTTATCGGGCCTTGACCCACCCAGTTTACGAGCCCCAGTTTTCTCAAATTTCCAGAGTGGAGTGACAAGTTCCATGGTGAATCTGAGAAGTGACACTGCTGCTGTGTTATTATCAGAATTGAAGGGCAAACTGAGTGGAGAATTCTGTAGAAGCCTGGCAGTGGATTGGGGCAATGCTGGCCGTACGCTCCCAGGCTTTGCATCCAGAGCAGATGCTGCTGGAGCTGTGCTCCCTGTACATCGAGTCGGGGGCCTGCTCATGTCACAGATCATGCTCCTCTCCATCTGGGGACAGACTCTGTCATTTATGGAATATTATGACACAGCTACTCTGCGGACAGTCCTGCTCAAGGAACTGCAGACATAGTGTGGAGAAATGGATGCCCTGCCTACACAGAACTGATGTTCTGTGTGTGTGTCTGTGTAACAGGATGACAATAGACAAGATAAATACCATAAATAAAACAGAAAAGAGTGAACACATGAGGACATGACTGAGGGGCCTGGGGTGGGGTGTCTGGCCTCTTGTGAGGGATGTAAGGATGGCCTCTCCGAGGTTAAGTTTGATCTGAGACTTGAACGAAGAGGAAACAGTGGCCCTGTAAAGAAAGCTCTAAGCCAAGGAAGTAGCAGGTGCAAAGATCCTGACTCAGAAACAACGGAGACAAGTTTAAAGGACAGAGAGAAACCCAGTGTGGCCTTGTCATTGTGATAAAAGTTATGCATTTTATTCCAATTGCAATGGGGGCTTTTGGAGGGTTTCCCTGGGGAAAGGTCCAATCTTTTCCAGGCTTAGGAAGGCCTGGACTGAGGTGGTCCAGGCAAGAGATGATGGGGTGTGGCTGAGTTGAGGAGATGGCAGAGCCATGAGGCTGGGGACAGGTTTGCATATCTAAGTGACAGTAACTGCTGGGAAGTATGCAGAAAAGACAGAAATGCCGCTCAAAGCCAGACACACAACTGCTGAGCCAGGAGGGCTGGTCCAGAGCAAGTGGCCGGGGGTGGTGGTGGGAGTCCCACTAGCAGGTAGTGTCTTGTGGCCACCTCTGTCCTCCATGGGCACAGAGTCACTTAGACAAAGCCCTAGCAGGGACACCGGTTATAGGGCCTGGGAGGCTGGGGAGCAGGTCACTGATGCAGTGAGTTCTGCTCTATTCTCTGGGACTAGTTTCAGCCCAAGCTGCACGTGCTGCCTGAAAGATACCCACAATGTAAACCATGGGAGTCTCTTCTATGTGTTGACTCACTTAACTTTCCTGACAGCCCTGAGACAGCTCTCACTGGTGTCTTCAGTGACAGATGAGGAGACAAAGGACAGAAGTCGTGGAATTTTTCCAAGACTGGAAAGCTCATGAGAAGTAGCACCAAGATGGGAATGGAAACGGGTGCAGCCACTGTGGAGAACAGTATGGAAATCCTCAAAAAACTATAAATAGAGTACCATATGATCCAGCAATCCTACTCCTGGGCAGATATCTGGAGAAAACTCTAATTTGAAAAGACGCATGCATCCCTACATTCATAGCAGCACTATTTACAAGAGCTGAACAGAAGCAACCTAAAAGTCCTTAGACAGATTAATGGGTAAGAAGATGTGGTACATATATACAATGGAATACTACTCAGCCATAAAAAAGAGTAAAATAATGTCTTTTGCAGCAACACAGATGGACTTAGAGATTATCATACTAAATGAAGTAAGTCAGACACAGAAAGACAAATATCATATGATACCACTAATATGTAGAATCTGAAATATGACACAAACAAACTTATCTATGAAACAGAAACAGACTCAGAACAGACTGGTAGTTGCCAAGGGGGAGGGGATTGGGGGAGGGGTGATTGGGAGTTTGGGATTAGCAGATGCAAACTACTATATACAGAATGGATAAATAACAAGGTCCTACTGTATAGTATAGGGAACTATATTCAATAGTCTGTGAAAAACCATATGGAAAAGAATATGAGCAAGAATACATACGTATGTGTAACTGAATCACTTTGCTATACAGCAGAAATCAACACGACATTGTAAATCAATTGTACTTGGACTCCCCAGTGGCGCAGTGTATAAGAATCTACCTGTCAGTGCAGGAGACATGGGTTCGATCCCTGGTTCAGAAAGATTCCACATGCCACCGAGCAACTAAGCCCGTGTACCACAACTACTGAGCCCATGCTATAGAGCCCACAAGCCACAACTACTGAGCTCCTGTGCTGCAACTACTGAAGCCTGAACACCCGAGAGCCCATACACTGCAACTACTGAATCCCAGGCCTAGAGCCTATGCTCTACAACAAAATAAACCAGCACAATGACAAGCTTGTATACTCCAAAAAAGAGTAGACCCTGCTCACCACAACTAGAGAAAACTCTCACAAAGCAACAAAGACCCAGCCTAGCCAAAACTAAATTTCAAAAATTAATAATAAATAAATAAGTAAAGTTTGCAAAATTAAAAATTAAAAAACTATACTGGAGTAAAGGTGGCGCTAGTGATAAAGAAACCACCTGTCAATGTAGGAGCTGTAAGAGAGGTGGGTTCGATCCCTGGGTCAGGAAGATCTCCTAGAGGAAGGCATGGCAGCCCACTCTAGTATTCTTGCCTGGAGAATCCCATGGACAGAGGAGCTTGGTGGGCTCCAGTCCATGGGGTTGAAAAGAATTGGATAAGACTGAAGCAACTAGGCATGCATGCAGAAAAAGAAGTAGCACCAGCAATGGAGGGCAAGCAGCCCAGGCCAGAGCCTAAGTCTTAACCACTGCTTCCCTCCTGGAGGGGGATTCTGCTCCTGAGGCAGCCACACCCCAGAGGTCGACAGGCAGCATAAGATGCAAGAGGGCCCCCCAAGATGGCTAAGTGCTGAGACTTACAGGACAGTTTGTTGGAGGAGGGGTAGGCTGAACTGCCTGAAGGCCAGCTGTGAACAGAGGGAGGTGAGATGGACTGGGATTCTGAGTGAACAGTGAGGAGGAGCAGGTAATGAGCTGATGTTTAGGAAGCAGATGAGGTCTAGGACCACACAGAGGATGGGGCAGCTGGGGAGGAGAGTAGGTAGCCAGACCAGGGGTCACTCACACCCTTTATTGACCTTAGAGGCTAACAGATCTTCATTTGTTCCTGATCACAGGAAATGTGCTGGGTGGAGACCAGTGCAAGGGTGAGGAAGCCAGGTGGTGAGAGGACACACCTTGAAAGCAGAGCTGCAGCCTGGATGTCAGAGCCCATATCCCACCAGAACACCCCATGGTGCTCTCTAGGAATAACTAACCAGCATCCTATGGTTCTAGAGTGTCCATATGGCCCAGTTATTCAACTCCTAGATGGACACATCCCAGGAACTGAAGATATGTCCACAACCTTGTACATAAATGTTTGTGACATCCTTAGTCCCATCACAATAGCCAAAAACAGGTACAGCTGAAATGTTTCAACCAATAACTAGAAAAACAGAGTGTGGTATTTCCATACGACTGAACACAATTCATCCTGAAAAAGGAATGAGGTACTGAAACCTGCTGCACCATGGATGAACCTTGAAAAGATGTTAAGTGAGAGAAGCTAGTTACAAAAGGCCGTGTACTATATGGTTTTACATATATGAAATGTCCAGAATATGAAAATCCAAATAGACAGTAAGTGGACAGTGACTAGAGGGCTAGAGTGACTACTGAGGGGAACAGGGTTTCTTTAGGCAGTGATAAAAATCTCCTAAAATTGGACCTAAATCAAATCCCTTACGGTTATACAGTGGAAGTGAGAAATAGATTCAAGGGATTAGATCTGATAGACAGAGTGCCTGAAGAACTATGGACAGAGGTTCGTGACATTGTATAGAAAGTAGTGATCAAGACCATCTCCAAGAAAAAGAAATGCAAAGAGGCAAAATGGTTGTCTGAGGAGGCCTTACAAATAGCTATGAAAGGAAGAGAAGAGAAAGGCAAAGGAGAAAAGGAAAGATATACACATTTGAATGCAGAGTTCCAAAGAATAGCAAGGAGAGATAAGAAAGCCTTCCTCAGTGATCAATGCTAAGAAATAGAGGAAAATAATAGGATGGAAAAGACTAGAGATCTCAAGAAAATTAGAGATACCAAGGGAACTTTTCATACAAAGATGGGCTCAATAAAGGAAAGAAATGGTATGGACCTAACAGAAGCAGAAGATAATAAGAAGAGGTGGCAAGAATACACAGAAAAATTATACAAAAAAGATCTTCATGACCCAGATAATCAAGATGGTGTGATCACTTATCTAGAGCCAGACATCCTGGAATGTGAATTCAAGTGGGCCTTAGGAAGCATCACTAGGAACAAAGTTAGTGGAGGCGATGGAATTCTAGTTCAGCTATTTCAAATCCTAAAAGATGATGCTATGAAAGTGCTGAACTCAATCCGCCAGCAAATTTGGAAAACTCAGCAGTGGCCACAGGACTGGAAAAGGTCCGTTTTCATTCCAATCTCAAAGAAAGGCCATGTCAAAGAATGCTCAAACTATTGCACAATTTCACTCATCTCACACATTAGCAAAGTAATGCTCAAAATTCTCCAAGACAGGCTTCAACAGTATAAGAACCATGAACTTCCAGATGTTCAAGCTGGATTTAGAAAAGGCAGAGGAACCAGAGACCAAATGGCCATCTGTTGGATCATCAAAAAAGCAAGAGAGTTCCAGAAAAACATCTATTTCTGCTTTACTGACTATGCCAAAGCCTTTGTCTGTGTGGATCACAACAAACTGTGGAAAACTATTAAAGAGATGGGAACACAAGGCCACCTGACCTGCCTCCTGAGAAATCTGTATGTAGGTTAAGAAGCAGCAGTTAGAACTGGACATGGAACAACAGACTGGTTTCAAATTGGGAAAGGAGTACATCAAGGCTGTATATTGTCACCCAGGTTATTTAACTTATATGCAGAGTGCATCATGAGAAATGCTAGACAGGATGAATCACAAGCTGGAATCAAGATTGCTGGGAGAAATATCAATAACCTCAGATATGCAGATGACACCACCCTTATGGCAGAAAGCAAAGAAGAACTAAAGAGCCTCTTAATGAAAGTGAAAGAGGAGAGTGAAAAAGTTGGCTTAAAACTCAACATTCAGAAAACTAAGATCATGGCATCTAGTCCCATCACTTCACAGCAAATAGATGGGGAAACAATGGAAACAGTGACAGACTTTATTTTTGGGGGCTCCAAAATCACTGCAGATAGTGATTGCAGCCGTGAAATTAAAAGACGCTTACTCCTTGAAAGAAAAGTTATGACCAACCTAGACAGCATATTAAAAAGCAGAGACATTACTTTGCCAACAAAGGTCCATCTAGTCAAAGCTATGGTTTTTCCAGTAGTCATGTATGGATGTGAGAGTTGGACTATAAAGAAAGCTGAGGGCTAAAGAACTGAAGCTTTTAAACTGTGGTGTTGGAGAAGACTCTTGAGAGTCCCTTGGACAGCAAGGAGATCCAACCAGTTCATCCTAAAGGAAATCAGTCCTGATTATTCATTGGAAGGACTGATGCTGAAGCTGAAACTCCAATACTTTGGCCAACTGATGTGAAGAACTGACTCAGAAAAGACCCTGATGCTAGGAAAGATTGAAGGCAGGAGGAGAAGTGGATGGCAGAGGATGAGATGGTTGGATGGCATCACCAACTCAATGGACATGAGTTTGAGTAAACCCCAGGAATTGGTGATGGACAGTGAGGCCTGCTGTGCTGCAGTCCATGGGGTCGCAAAGAGTCTGACATGACTGAGTGAACTGAATTGAACTGAACTGAAAATTGGATAGTGGTGATGGCTGCACCACTGTGTGTGCTACGTCACTTCAGCTGTGTTCGACTCTTTATGATCCTATGGACTATAGCCCACCAGGCTCTTCTGTCCATTGGATTTCCCAGGCAAGAATACTGTCATGGGTTGCCATTTCCTTCTCCATGGGATCTTCCTAACCCAGGGATCAAACCTGCATCTCCTGCGGCTCCTGCATTGCAGGCAGATTCTTTACCACTGAACCAGTAGGGAAGGTCTCTGTACCACTCTGCACTATACAAAAAACTAGAGAATTGTATACTCTACCGGAGTGAATTTTATGGCATGTGAATTGCATCTCAATAAAGTTCTTATAAAAAAACTCATTGCTCTATTTCCCATTGTTAAACACAGGGAAACTTCAACGTGGTGCTGAGACTTACCTTACGAGCTGCTTGTTGAAACCGTCTCCGTGCTCGGAATCTGTTGACCCAAGTATTATTAACGAGCGGATCAAAATTAGGATGAAATTCCTGGGTTTTCTGTGAACACAAAATATCAATCCATCTTAGATTTAAATTTTAACTCCAAGCATAATCATTTAATAAAAATGTTTCAGAGTTTGATCTCAAATCAAGTTATTTGTTCTTCCATTTAATGAGCATTTACTAAGCAATTTGGTGCACGCAGCATTATAGGGAATACTTCTTGGGTTAGGAACCAAAAGAAAGACAAGATTTGGGTTTTGAGAAATCTAGTCTATTCTCATTTTTCTAGTGACTCAATGTCTCATATATATAATGCAGATATGTTTCTGGCTTTCTCTTTGGTTTCATTTATCTTTTGTCCATCCGTATGCCAGCACCACACTGCCTTAATGATCTGACTTTTTCATAAGACTTTGCCTCCTTCAGAGGCAGTCCTCTCCCCCAGTTTAGTCATTCTAAGTTAAAAAAATTCTCAAGCCTTTTCTCTTTCCTATGTGTACGTGAGTGCTCAGTCACTCAGTTGTGTCCAACTCTTTGCAACCCTATGGACTGTAGCCCACCAGGCTCCTCTGTCCATGGGATTTTCCAGGCAAGAATACTTGAGTGGGTTGACATTTCCTTCTCTAGGGGATCTTCCCGACCAGGGGATCAAACCCACATCTCCTGCGTCTCCTGCATTGCAGGCGATTCTTTACCACTGAGCCACGAGGTAAGCTGGTGGCTTACAAATATACACACACACGTATCTACACAATAATATTCATGTTCATGTTGTGTATATATACATATATATGTACTTCAAGAGTTAATAAAATTCCATGAGAAAGTCTATTCAGATATTAACTAGGATTGCATTAAATCTATAGATCAATTTAGAAAGAGGTGACATCTTTGTAATGTTTATCCTCTTCCATGAAACTTCTGTAAAAATCTTTCAACTTATTTAGATCTTTGTTGCTGTTCTAGTGTAAAGCTTTGTAATTGTTAGATTTGCTTCCAGGTACTTGCTTGCTATTATAAATTACATGTTTATTAAATTATATGTTAACATTTTATTTCTTGTATGTGAAAATACATACATATTGTACAAGATTTTATATGCAATTGCCAAGCTCTCTCACAAATTCAGTAAGATGCATTATTCTGCAATAGATTCTTTTAGACTTTCTATAATCATAGTCAATTATATCATATGAAATCAAAGGTCTTTCTCTCCAATATTTATGACTTTTAATATATCTTTTTCTTATCATGCTGTACACTATCTAGAATCTCTAACACAATACTGAATATAAGAGTTTATACTTCCTTGTACATATAATACTTCTAACTTTTCACCAACTGGAAAGACTTTTACTGCATTTTTTTTTAAAAAAAAGCAATTTATCAGTTTACAAAAGTTTCTGTTTTCCTCATTTGGTGAGTTTTCTTTTTAGAAAATCAAAAAAGAGAGAGAGAAAGAAAGAAATGTACAGCCTAGATAGGCAAGATTGAACAAACACATGTGGCCCTGGGAAAGAATGAAGTCACATGGAAATCAGTCCCTTGTGATGGGGGATGGGATGCCTTGGAATGGAGGGGCCAGACTGTGTGGTCTTCACTAGAGCCTGCACACCATGTGCACATGTGCATGAAGACCAGTAATTGTCTGGGAAGGAAAGGGTACCTGGGGTGTCGAGAGGCCACTAGAGCCTCCGGCGCTGCAGGTTCTTGAACAGAGAAACAATGTGAAGACAAAGTCATAGGAAATGGATCATCCCCACATTGGCCCAGGCAGTGGGCCACAGAAGAGAAGGCAGATCTGCTGAATAAGCTGAGGCTGAGGTGTGATGGGGTGTGACAATGGACCTGGGGGTGGCCTCATGGAAAAGTGACTGGCAAGACTTTAGGGCCAGATGAAATGTGGGGGAGAAGGAAAAAGGTATAAAAATTGTTTAGATTTGACAGATCCAGAAGAGAAAAGTGAGAATGATGGAGATGGGAGGTGGAGAAGAATCTTTCCATTGTTAAAATTAAAAATTGGGATAGACAACAGGTCCCACTGTATAGCACAGGGAACTATATTCAATATCCTCTGATAAAACATAATGGAAAAAGAATGTGTATACACACACACACACACACACACACACAACATATAACATAACTGAATCACTGTGCTGTACAGCAAAAACTAACACAACCTTGTAAATCAATTATACTTCAATAAAATAAAATTTAAAGAATAAATAAAAATTGAGGTTTTTAACCAGAAACTATCACATGACAGAAGAAACTCTGGAGGGGGATGCTGTCCCCACTTTGCAGTTGAGGACCCTGCGGCACCGAGGCTGAAGGAGCTCCTCCGGGATCCCATATCTGTGGTGGAGCTGGAGCCAGTGCTCTGGAGTCTGACTTCCTGTCTTGTTTGACAAGGGGAGGGAGGGGGCAAGGAACCTACCCAGGGACCCACCCTGAGGATCAGCATTCAGACAGGGGCATGGACAGCAAAGCGAAGTCGCTCAGTCGTGTCTGACTCTTTGCGACCTCATGGACTGTAGCCTACCAGGCTCCTCCATCCATGAGATTTTCCAGGCAAGAGTACTGGAGCGGGTTGCCATTTCCTTCTCTAGGGGATCTTCCCATCCCAGGGATCGAACCCGAGCCTCCCGCATTGGTGGCAGACACTTTACCATCTGAGCCACCAGGGAAGCCCTTGGACAGCAAAAGGGAATAAAAAAGGAGACCAAGAGGAGAAAGCAGAGTGTGGGAAGAAAGTGCCTGTATAGGGTGCCGTTAATCTCAAATTGATGCCTGACTTGTGGACATGTTGTTTAAAAAAAAAAAAAACACTCTGTGAAAAGGTAAGCAAGTTAAAAATTATTAAAAATCTCTTGGTAAAAGGATTTCTAGAAAATTGCTTATATGTTTAAAAAATAAGCATATAAAGAGCTGCTGACAATTAGATTCCAAATAAAGAAAAGTTACTCACTTCTTCTAGGTCATGTAAAATCCGTTTGGAGTGAACTTCTGTCTTGCGTCGCTGGAATTCCTCATCCAAAACAGGATCTCCTCTATCTAGCTGGGGTTTTCAATCATTGAAAATATTAAAATTGAATACAGATGCACACAACTACAATTGTTATTTCTCTTTAAAATGGGTAGAAACACATTAAGCAATTGGTCTCATCCATCCATGATGTTCCCTCTAGGGGTGGTGGTTAAAATGATCATTGCAAGTACACCTACTGTTTAAATATGGAAAGTTTTATTAGAAGCACAAACCCAACACCTTCTTATTAAAATTAGAGTATGTGTGTGTGTGTGTGTGTGTGTGTGTGTGTGCACGCGTGCGTGTGTGTGCGCTCAGTTGTGTCTGACTCTTTGGGACCCCATGGGCTGTAGCCCGCCAGTCTCCTCTCTCCACGGAATTTTCCAGGCAAGAATACTGGAGTGAGTTGCCGTTTCCTCCTCCAGGGGATCTTTACGATAGTCTCTGGAAATTATTTGAAGCATTTAAAATTCACAGAAAGGATTCTAGGAAACTGTGTCACCATGGGGGTGTAGAGATTTCATTTAAAAGAAATTTAATGTCCCAGTAAAGTTTTAAGCTCCTTACAGTTAATTAACAAGGTATCAGGTTTAACACAGGCATGTGATCTCTCCCCTTTTCCTGGGTGGCGGAGGTTGGGGGGTCTGTCTCTTCCCTGGATTAAGAGTCCCCCAGATTGCTCCCCTCCCCCTACTACTTGTGTCCTTCTGGCCCCTGAGTAATTAATCTCCCCTGTCCCACACTAGGCACTCCCAGGTTGTTCCCAGGAAGGCTGGCTTGGCTTGGTCAGTGTCTGCACATACCTGCCTCCACAGTAAAAAGGACCATACACACTGCAAAAATGTGTTAGTTTTTGCTTCTCTGTGGGTTTTACTATTTGTTAATTAACTTCTAAAATTAGCTTGGTTCTCAGCTACACTGTCCACAGTCATTTTTAAGACTAAACTGATTGGCATACACACACTACTATATTTAAAATGGATAACCAACAAGGACCTACTGTATAGATCAGAGAACTCTGCTCAATATTCTGTAATAGCTTAAATGGGAAAAGAATTTGATAAAAATAGATATACATATACGTATAACTGAATGCAGATGATACCACTCTAATGGCAGAAAGTGAAGAGGAACCAAAGAGCCTTTTGATGAAGGTGAAAGAGGAGAGTGAAAAAGCTGGCTTAAAACTCAACATTGAAAAAAACTCAACACATGAAAATCATGGCATTGGTCCCATCACTTCATGGCAAATAGAAGGGGAAAAAGTGGAAACAGTGACAGACTATTTTCTTGGGCTCCAAAATCACTGCGGATGGTGACTGCAGTCATGAAATTAAAAGATGCTTGCTCCTTGGAAGAAAAGCTATTACAAACCTAGACAGCATATTAAAAACCAGAGACATTATTTTGCTGACAAAGGTCCGTAAAGTCAAAGCTATGGTTTTTCCAGCAGTCATGTACAGATGTGAGAGTTGGACCATTAAGAAGGCTGAGCACTAAAGAATTGATGCTTTTGAACTGTGGTGCTGGAGAAGACTCTTTAAGAGCACCTTAAGACTTCAAGGAGACCAAACTAGTCAATCGTAAAGGAAATCAACCCTGAATATTCATTGGAAAGACTGCTGCTGAAGCTGAAGCTCAAATACTTTGGACACCTGATGTGAAGAGCTGAATCACTGGAAAAGATTCTGATGCTGGGAAAGACCGAAGGCAGGAGGAGAAGGGGTGACAGAGAATGAGATGGTTGGATGGCATCACCAATTCAATGGACATGAGTTTGAGCAAACTCTGGGAGATAGTGAAGGATAGGGAAGCCTGCTGGCATGCTGCAGTCCACGGGGTCACAAAGAGTCAGACCCAACTGACTGACTGAACCTCAACAAAATCAACTATACTTCAGTAAAACAAACAAACAAACAAACAAACAGACAGAAATGAGAGACATCTATGGTTGTCAGCAGGTGGTGAGCTGTCCAGCTCTTATCTAACACAGCTGATCTCAAACACATGTGGAGTTTGAGACTGTGGATCTCAGGTTCAAAACACAGATTTTGTAGGGAGAGACCTAAATCTCCTCCACCACAAGTCAAATAAAATAGGCAATTTTAAAAAGGGATTGGCAAAGGTGTTGTTAGAAGAAAGAGGAGAGAGACTTCTTGTATCTTTATTCAGACTCTACTTATTTCTGATGAACATATCAGAAGTGAACATTACTGACCATCTCCCTTGAGCAAGAAGTCACCACCCCTGAGTGTCTGTACCATTGGGCTCTCATGCCCACTCGATCTGAATCCTCTATCCCTCTTGCTTTTGCTCAGCTTCCTGCTGTGGGCCTGGGCCTCCAGCTTTAGTTTGCACCTGGCTCTGGTGTGGCTCCTGGCCACTGTCTCTGGGTGTCTCTTATCTACATGCACTGCAGATCACATCCAGCATTCCAGCCCGAAGTGGAGCCAGTCCCTGCCTCTAAGTTGGATGCCTGTTTCTTATTTACTACTTTTCAAAACTGTACCGTGTCACCAAGGAAGCTTTCTAGTTAGATAAGTTCTCTCTCGCTGTCCCTTGAATCTCCACACTATTTAGCGGATGTTTCCAGTGACAGGTATGGCCAGCCTCGATTTATTGCTAACGGTGGGCGTGTTAACAGCCTCCCCTCCCAACTTAACTGTAAGATTTTTTTTTCCCTCCAGCTATGACATCTTGCATATAGCCGGAATTCAAAGTATTTAGTGAAATAAATGATATCAGATTAGCAGTAATTCTGACCTTGTATTTGTTGTTTACTCTTTGCCGCTCCTCATAAATGTCTTTTTTAAATTTAAAGGACATGTGATCCTTACCGAGGTGCACCTGCCTGGGGAGAAAAAAAACAAAAAACAACTTTCAGAACCCATCAGAATACCACAATTGATTTCAGGATGGAGCGTCTCAACTGAACTGCACAGCTGAGGCAGGGGAGCACATCAGAGAAGAGAGAAGTTTCAGACACCAGTAACACAAGTAGGGTGAACAACATGCTCCCCACTGGGAAGCTCGTCTTCCAGTGACACGTGCTAAAATATTTATGAATAAAGAGACCTGGACACTCAATCTCATTCATCATTAGGAAAATGCAAATCAGAGCCACAGTGATGGGCTATGTCATACCTACTTGGATGGCTATGATAATTGACAAAGATGATGATAGCAATCATAACAAAGGAAAATAACAGGAATTGCCAAGGATGTGGAGAAACTGGAATGTAAAATGGTGTAGTCAT
Source organism: Okapia johnstoni (assembly GCA_024291935.2). Classification (NCBI taxonomy): domain Eukaryota; kingdom Metazoa; phylum Chordata; class Mammalia; order Artiodactyla; family Giraffidae; genus Okapia; species Okapia johnstoni. The sequence continues at coordinate 45,961,745 of CM044319.1, read as the reverse complement.
GTAGAACACAGCTTGGCTGTTCTCAAAAAGTTATATGTGAATTACCTTGAGACCCAGTAATTTCTCTCCTATGTATACACCCAAGAGCACTGAAAAGGTAAGTTCACACAAAAACTTGTATATAAATGTTCACAGCAGCATTATTTCAAATAGCCCCAAACTGGAAACCTCCCTCCACCAACTGATGAATAAACACAGTGTAGAAGGTTGATAAAACAAAACCTTATTCCCCATAAAAATGAATGAAGTACTGATAGATGCTGTGACATGGATGAACTTTGAAAACATGTTTAGTGAAGAAAGTGAAAGTGTTAGTGGCTCAGTCATGTCTGACTCTTTGTGACCCTTTGGACTGTAGCCTGCCAGGCTCCTCTGTCAATGGAATTCTCCAGGCAAGAATACTGGAGTGGGTAGCCATTCTCTCCTCCAGGGAATCTTTTGACCCAGGTCTCAAATCTGGGTCTCCTGCGTTACAAGCGGATTCTTTACTGTATAAGCCACCAGGGAAGCCCAGTGAAGAAGCCAGTTACTAAAGGTCACATATTATGTGACTACATTCATATGAAATGTCCAGAAGGGGCAATATCAGAGACAAACAGTGGTTGAGTGGTTGCCAGGGGCAGGGGAAATAGGAAGATGGGGGCATGACTGCTTCATGCTTACAGGATTCTTTTCAGCAGGAATGCAAAAGTTCTGGAACTAAGTACTGATGGTTGTACAACACTGTGAACATATTAACTTCTGGGGTTGTACACATTAAAATGATGAAAACGGTTCATTTCATGTGATGTGAATTTCATCCCACTTTAAAAAAAACTCTGGGGGACTTCCCTGGTGTTACAGTGGATAGCAGTCCACTTGCCAATACAGGGGACATGAGTTCAATCCCTGGTCTGGGAGGATTCCACATGCTGTGGAGCAACAAAGCTCGTGCACCACAACTACAGAGCCGGCACTCTAGAGCCCATGAACTACAACTACTGAGCTCATGCACAACAACTACAGAAGCCCATGAACCTAGAGCCTGTGCTCCGCAATGAGAAGCCACTAATGAGAAGCCAGTGCATCACAACTAGAGAGTAGTCCCTGCTCTTCACAACCAGAGAAAATCCACACGTAGCAATGACCCCCCCACCAAAAAAAATTAATTTAAAAAAACAACCTCTCGTATGTAATGTACCCATTATGGAGTCTGACACACGTTCAAAGTATATAGCAGTGGAATTCCCTGGTGGTCCAGTGGTTAGGTCCTGGCACTTTCACTGCCAAGGGCCCACGTTCAATCCCTGGTCAGGGAAACAAGATCTCACAGGCTGAGTGCCAAAAAAAAAGTATATAGTAAAAGTTCTGGAGAATTGTTTAAAAGTTATGGAGAACTGTTTTAAAGGAGACTAAAGAGATACAAAAACTAAATACAAACCATATGATCTTTGATTGGACCTTGGGTTCCCCTCTTCAAAAACCAAAACATCCCTGGTATAGAAGCATTATGGGAACAACTGGGAAAATTTGCATATAGGCTGATGATTTAATGTTGTATCAATGTTAAACTTCTTAGAAGTAATTATGGTGATGCTGGAGAATGTCCTTGTTCTTGGGAGCTAAAGCCTTTAGAGGTGAGGCCTCATGGTTACCGGTACCTGCACTCACTTCCAAATGGCTCAGGGAGATGAAAGGAGTGTGTGTGAGTGTGCATTTGTACTTGTGTGTGAGGCACAGTGCTAACAACTGATGACCATACGTCAGTGTGTGTGGGTCTCACTGGATGGTTTAAAATCTTTCAACAAAAAGTTGGGAGAAAATATTAAGTGAATAATACATGATAAAAATTGAATTGAGGATATGATTTCAAGCCTGTTACAAAGCAGCACAGGAGGAAGGAAAAACGCCAGGGTTAATAGTGGTCACTGCATTATAGTGATTCTCTTTCCTTTTCTACACTTAAAAAACGTTTTCAAGTTTTTACAAAGATAACATGTCCTTTTATTTTTTTACAATAGGGAAAGAGTTTTTTCTCAAATGGTCCTGGGTAACCTGGCATACTCTCCATTCAACTGAGGACAGACCCTGAGTACAGACTCACACAAGATTCTGTGAATTCACAGAAGGGGTTGTTTCTCATGAGAGGTGGCAGGGTGCGAACACCTGAGCCCCAGAGCACGCAGTGAGTTCTCTGTCTGGGCAGTGAGGAAGCAGGGCCGTGACAGGGTGGCCACCCAACCAAACTTTTCAGGAGTCTCTTTTTGAACTCAGTTTTACAGTTTCCATAGTTACTTCAGCTGAGTCTGTACATGTAGATATGCCTTGTGTGGTCTGGTAAAAACCTGCAACTGAATTTGAAAACCTTCACTGGGAGCCTCTCCCACCCCACCTGCACTGCCAGGCTCCCCAGATGGCCCCTGGAGCTCACAGCCCAGGGCACAGGGGGCTTGGGTAGGGTGAGAGATAGTCGGGCAAGATTCAGGGTCCGTGAGTCACCCCAGGGAGGGGATGTCCTGGCGTGAGAGGGGTGCACTTTGGTTCTTTGCTGGTCACACTTAGGAAAGAGCATGGTGTGGTCACACTGATTTACTTCTGATAGAAACTTCACTCTGAAACAAAGTCCATTAAAGGGGAGAAAATAATCAAATGTTTCAAAGGGCATAAAAAGTTATTACATTCATTCATTCACTGTGTCTCATGGATAAAAAGCCATTACCAAAAACACCATCACTTGATGCAAATAGTCGTGGGACACTTACCACTTCAGGTGGTTTTCAATCTCTTCGCAAGTGTCCTGTCTGACTTTCTGTTCAAAGAGCGCTTCTTTCACTTGTCTTGTTTTGGAAATCTCAGTGCCTTGGTCCAAAACTGAAGGCAGGAGCAAACAATGATTACACCAGTAATCAAATCAGGATCACCGGCAGGGAGAAAAACATTTCTAACGGCAAAATGTAACAGGGCTCTAACTGAGTTTTGTTGCTGCTGCTCATAAGCAGTAAATATGAGAAGCAATAATTCCTTTAGATTCTGCCTGGAGCTGGTTTATGGTGGATTCATTGCTTACCTTCTCTCAATTCTTTAATCTTTAATTTTCCTGGTTCTTGGTTTAAAACAGTTGCCACAGCAAATGGATTCAATAAATCTACTGGAAATCTCAAGTTGTGATATTCGATTTCCTGAGACCAAATCAGGAGAGAAAAGTCACTATTTGGCCTCTCTGTTGTTCTTTTTGTTGTGGTTACCATAATGCCCGCTTTACCTTAATCTTTGGAGGCTTCGCCTTTGCTGGCAATTGGGGAAAAGGTACACGTGTCATTGCCTTTTCTGGAGGAACAACTACTTTCTTAGAAAGAGTATTTACTCTTTCAAATTCTTCCAACCTAGAGTTGAAAACAGATATTAAATTAGTATGTAATGCAACAACTCAAGGCTCCTAATTTTAATTCTTTCCAATAATATCATGACTTATAATCCATTAAGTACTATATCTAAACTGATTTTTTTAGCAGTCATGTACGGATGTGAGAGTTGGACCGTAAAGAAGGCTGATCGCCAAAGAATTGATGCTTTCAATCTGTGGTGTTGGAGAAGACTCGTTAGAGTCTTTTGGACAGCAAGAAGATCAAACCAGTCAATCTTAAAGGAAATAAACCCTGAATATTCATTGGAAGGACTGATGCTGGAGTTGAAGCTCCAATGCTTTGGACACACCTGATATGAAGAGCTAACTCACTGGAAAAGACCCTGATGCTGGGAAAGATGAAGACATCAAGGGAAGGGGGCATCAGAGGATGAGATGGTTAGATAGCATCACTGATTCAATAGACATGAATTGAGCAAACTCTGGGAAATAGTGGAGGATAGAGGAACCTAGCTTGCTATAGTTCATAGGGTCACAAAGAGTTGGAGACAACTTAGCAACTGAAAAATGACAACAAAACTCAAAATCAACTTGGGTGCTAAAACAGTGGTTTATGAAAATGAACACAAGGTCAGGATTCCAGAGCATAATCATAAATAAACAGTGGGGCAATGGCTATTGCCCTTACGTTCTCAAAGAACATAGTAAGTGGAAAATAGGACATGCTGAAAAATGCTCCTGGCATCCAGTATAATTCATCTCTAGGCTGTTGGTTTTCCATGGCTAAATTTATTTACCACACTTAAAAAAACTCTTACATTGATTTATGTGTAAAAGAATAATTATGTCTACTGTTTGTACCAAAATGTTTTTAAAAAGTGATTGCTAATATTGTAAAAATGACTATACTATGCAAAGCAATCTATAGATTCAGTACAATCCCTATCAAATTACCAATGGCATTTTTCACATAACTAAAACAAAAAATTTCACAGTTTGTATGGAAACACAAAAGATCCTAAATAGCCAAAGCAATCTTAAGAAAAATGGAGTTGGAAGAATCAAACTCCCTGACTTCAGACTATACTACAAAGCTACAGTCAACAAAATAGTATGGTATTGGCATTAAAACAGAAATACAAAACAATGGAATAAGATAGAAAGCCCAGAGATAAACCCACACACCTATGGGTACCTTATCTTTGACAAAGGAGGCAAGAGTATACAATGGAGAAAAGACAGTCTCTTCAATAAGTGATGCTGGGAAAACTGGACAGCTACATGTAAAAGAATGAAATTAGAACACTTCCTAATACCATACACAAAAATAAACTCAAAATGGATGAAAGACGTAAAGGTAAAGCCAGCAACTATAAAATTCTTAGAGGAAAATACAGGCAGAACATTCTTTGACACATATCACAGCAAGATCTTCTTTGACCCACCTCCTAGAGTAATGGAAATAAAAAGAAAAATAAACAAATGGGACCTAATTAAACTTAAAAGTTTTTGCAAAGCAAAGGAAACTACAAACAAGATGAAAAGATGACACTCACAATGGGAGAAAATAATTGCAAATGAAGCAACTGACAAAAAATTAGTCTCCAAAATACACAAGCTGTTGCAGCTCATGCAGCACTCTCTCTCTCTCCCTCTCTTATATATATATATATATATATATATATATATATATATATATAAACTCAATCTAAAAAGGGGCAGAAGACTTAAACAGACTTTGCTCCAAAGAAGACATACAGATGGCCAATAAACACATGAAAAAAATGCTCAACATCACTCATTATTAGAGAAATGTGAATCAGCACTACAGTGAGGTATTATCTCACACTAGTCAGAATGGCCATCATCAAAAAATCGACAAACAATAAACGCTGGAGAGGGTGTGGAGAAAAGGGAACACTCTTGCACTGTTGGTAGGGATATAAATTGATACAGCCACTTTGAAGAACAGTATGGAGATTCCTTAAAAAAAAAACTAGAAATAAATCTACCATATGACCCAGCAATCCCACTACTGGGCATAAATATACCCTGAGAAAACCATAATTCAAAAGACACACGTACCCCAATGTTCATTGTAACACTATTTACAGTAACCAGGACATGGCAGCAACCTAGATGTCCACCAACAGATGAATGGACAAATAAGTTGTGGTAATATATACAATGGAATATTACTCAGCCATAAAAAGGAGCAAATTTGAGTCAGTTTTAGGGAGGTGGATACAGAGTGAAGTAAGTCAGGAAGAGAAAAACAAATATTGAATATAAACGCATATATATGAAACCTAGAAAAATGGTACTGATGAACCTATTTGCAGGGCAGGAATAGAGACTCACATATAGAGAAGAGACTTGTAGCTACAGTGGGGGAAGGAGAGAGTGGGATGAATTGAGAGAGTAGCACTGAAACATATACATTACCATATGTAAAACAGTGTGAAGTAGCTGTATAACACAAGGAGCTCAACACGGTGCTCTCTGTTAACCTAGAGGGGTGGGATGGGATGTGGGGGTGGCAAGGAGGTTCAAGAGGGAGAGGACATATGTATACTTATGGCTGATTCATGCTGTTGTACAGCATTGTTGTAAAGCAACACAGCATTGTAAAGCAATTACCCTCCAATTAAAAAAAAGTGATTCAGGCTAATGTTTGAGATCTTTTCTATAAATGAAAACTGCTTTGAACATGGATAGGTAAAGACAGGGCTGCTTCCATGTCTGCTGCTGCTGCTGCTGCTAAGTCGCTTCAGTCATGTCCAACTCTGTGCGACCGCATAGACAGCAGCCCACCAGGCTCCCCCTGTCCCTGGGATTCTCCAGGCAAGAACACTGGAGTGGGTTGCCATTTCCTTCTCCAATGCATGAGAGTGAAAAGTGAAAGTGAAGTTGCTCAGTCGTGTCCAAGTCTTTGTGACCCCATGGACTGCAGCCTACCAGGCTCCTCTGTCCATGGGAGTTTCCAAGCAAGAGTACTGGAGCGGGGTGCCATTGCCTTCTCCATCCATGTCTGCAGAAGCTGTTTATTTGTCATGAGGGGTAGTAGAACCACGCTGTGTTCATAAATGCTGCCCATGAAAGCATTTCCTCAAGCACAAGTTTGGTGGGATGACACCTGTTGGTGACACTTCAGAGAGAAGGTGAGAAATTGCTGCCACTTAGGCATTCTGACACTCCATTTGCTTTGGTTGAGCACCTCCGTAGGTGGTCAACTGCATAACACAGGTTATAGGCCTGCAATCCCAAATTCAGTAAGGCCAGTGTGAGAGTCCTGAGAGGTCCCAGGCACGGGAGAACCTGTCCCTGGGTGGGAGGGATGCATACTGATGGACGCACTGTGAGGTGCAAGGATGAGATGCTTGGTTAGGGATGAGCTGTGGCCTGGTGTTTGCATCTCAACAGAGCAGAGCTCTGACATCACCTCTGCCATAAACATTTGGGAAACAACCCAGAACATTTGAGGATTTAAAAAAAAAAACCAGTCTCCTTGAGATGGAACCTTCTACACTGTTAATAGGAATGAAAGTTGGTGCAGTTATTATGGAGAACAGCATGGAGGTTCCTTAAAAAACTAAAACTAGAGCTACCATATGATCCTTCAACCCCCCTCCTGGGCATGTATCTAGAGAAAACCATAATTCTAAAAGATACATGCACCCCTATGTTCACAGCAACACATTTACAATAGCCAGAAACAACCTAGACGTCCATCAACAGATGAATGGACAAAGAAGTCGTGGTACACATACCCAGTGGAATACTATTCAGCCATAAGATGAACAAAATAATGCCCAACAACATGCATGGACCTAGAGATTACCATACTAAGTGAAGTAAGTCAGAAAAAGAAAGACAAATACCATAAGATATCACTTACATATATGGAATCTAAAATATGACACAAACGAACTTATCTACAAAGAGGCAAAGAGAACAGACTTCTGGTTGCCAAGGAGGAGAAGGATGGGGGAGGGAAGTATTAGGAGTTTGGGATTCACAGATGCAAACTAGTATATATAGGATGGGTAAACAACAAGGTCCTACTGTATAGCACAGGGAACTGTATTCAACATCCTGTGATAAACCATACAGAAAAGAATATGAATAAGAATATATATATATGTATGTATATGTATATATGCATATAACAGTCACATTGCTGAACAGCAGAAATTAATACAACAGTGTTAAGTCAATTACACTTCAATCAGAAAAAAAAACCAGTCTCTTTAAGAAGTCTAACTACTAGTGTTGACGATGGAAATGAAGGGATATGAGAAAGCGAGAAACCAAGAGTTACATGGAATTGGCAGTGCCAATTGGATGTGAGTTCATCACACATCCAACTCTGAAACAAAAAAAGCACCTGTGAAATCTTCAGAGAACACTGCAGCTGGATCATTTTCCCCCTTCCTGGTGGAATATCTGTGTTCCAGCCCTGCCTGAAGCCTGGGGAGACAGGCAGGTCTTGAGACATGGTCTTTGAAAATGTCAAGAGTGTTCTAGATCAGATATTAAACTCCAGATGGGAAACCAAAACATAGTTTAGAAAAGGTGTGCATCTGTTCCTGCTTGGAGCTTCTGCCATGCAATGCGCCACTGTGTTTAAGAAATGTCTACAGAAGGGTAGACATGTCAAAGCCCCACTCAAGTGATGCCTCTGAGGAGGTTGTTTCTGTGTTGTGGCGCATGTTGTGAGCTGCAAACAGCATTCTTCTCAGTCAGTTAACTGACACCAGGAAAATGAGGACTGTTTTTCTTTTATGTCCAATGTTACCTCTTTATTGGCTGAACTACTTTAGTTTTACTACAGGAACTTGCAAGATTTGAGTTCAGCAGGTCACACTAATATTCAAGCTGCTTTGGCTTCTGAGAAAGAAAATAATAGTATAAATATATAATAAATCATGAAGTTCTTATTTTGATAGTAGGTTGTTATTCCACTTTTAATATGTCTAATGATGTTAATATGTGATGTGAATGTATGTGTGAAGGGGAGAGGAGGAAAATCAACCTTTGCCTTCATCATTTTCAAAATATTTGTAAGGATTTTTCAAGATTAGGATTTATACTGTGAAATTTTTTCCTTTTCACTTCTATAAACATCATGCAAGTTAGAAAACACCTTATTAACTAGATATATCTGGATATAAAAATACAAGCTCACAATCACTGGAAATGGAAGTTCAGGTTAACTGGTTATAGTTAAACCCATGGGTTTAAAACTTAAAAATGGGTTTAAAACTTAAACCTATTTCACATCTTTACTCTGACTTGAGTGCTGAGGGTGCTTTAAGAAAAGCTCCCACCCAGCATGTTTCCATTTCTGCCTTATGTCAAATGCACTTGTTATACTTGACTTATTTTGGCTCCTGTCTTCAGCATCTTTAGAGTGTGGACCATTTCCCGTGGGGCTTTGCAGTGGGCACTGCACAGGGCAGGCACTCCACTCATTATAATATTATATTGAAACTTTGAATACAGCTATGTGGTTCTGGCTTTATGACTTGAATTTTTGAATAGACACTAATACACACATGTGGCCAGCAATTCAAACAGAGCACCGATAGTAATTAGCGAAAGAAAGTATCCTCTCCAAAATCTCTTTTCTCAGTCAACTCTTCTCTCTCTTGGCAGAAGCAACTACTGCTACAAGCACAGAGATATTCTCTGCATCACTGTTATATTTTAAAGGGTATTTTATGAAGGTTCACTATTTAAGTAAGTTTCAAAATTGAGACAGAATTGACATGTAACTGTATATTAGTTCCAGGCATATTAAGTAAGGTTTTGATGGTATTCTGCTACAAGAAATAAACAACGGAATAGATGAAAGGAAGGATTGGGGTTTGGAGGATAAACAGAAGTCTCCCCACGGAGCCGTACTTTAAAGCCACATTGGGACAGCATGTCCCAGTGAAGACACACTCGTACGGTTGAGAGTTGAACTGTGAAATCCACAGCTGCACTTTTATCTGTGCCATCCCATACTGAAACGGGGTAAACTTCACTGTCACATTCATCTTCCCATTCGCCGGGATTATTCCTGGGAGGAAAGACATGAGAAAACATGATGCTTTTTCTTCCTGCCAAGTCCAAGCAAAGAGGCTGACTCTCACACACAGATATATTCTTCCCGTGGGAAGCACAAGTATTTCTAGTATCATTGTATAGTCTTTTCATTAAATACACGTGAATCAACTTCTGCATGTTCACATTCATCTTATTTACCAACTACTACCTTAATCGTTTATACTCATAACTTGATTGTGCCAGTTATATAAACATATGCTATGAGTCAGCATTACTGAGTCAGAAGTGAATTCCCAGAACCATAACCTTTAAGCCATTATTAATAATTCCTGGATATCAATGTTCATGCTGTGAGCCACAAGGAAAATGAAGGAACACATGTAAAAGTTTGTGTCCAAATAATTTGGTTCCCTATATTTTTGTGTAATTTGATTCTCTCATTTTATATCTTCAGGATAGACAACTGTTCTCTCCAAAGGCAAATGTCACATGATGCTTATTTCTCCTTTGCGTCTGGTGCCAACAGGGCTTGGAATGCAATTAAGTGCTCAACAAACATGGAAAGGAAAATAAAAGGCAAGGAGGAGAGAAGGATCAATATGCTAGGTGTGAGAAGGGCTACCATTTCTGACTTCCGCTGAATGCTCTCTGGTTTGCTCTCTAGGTGGACTCCTCTGGTCCCCAGAGAGGCCTTGCCTGGCAACCCCCCTCCTTCCCATCTAGGGTCCCTCTGAATCTTGGACCACCCTCTGCCTTGCTGCCAACCCCACAGCCCTTTCATTCAGCCATCCAGACATTCACTGAGCGCCTACTAAGTGCCAGACACTGTTTTAGGCACTTGAGACACAACAGTAAACAAAGCAAAGTCCCAGGGGACTTCCCTGGTGATCCAGTGGTTAAGGCTCTGCCTGCCAATGCAAGGGGTGCAGGATCTATCCCTAGTCAGGGAACTAAGATCACACAAGCCACACGGCACAGCCCACACACACACACACAAACACACACACACACAGAGCCCCAGAGCTCTCGGAGTTTACATGCTGGCCAGGATGGCAAATAAAAAGAAATAAACAAGTGAATATAAACTCTCAAGTCATGTCATGAACACAGAGTAGGCCATGGGGAAGCAAGTAACACACAAGGAGCTATTTGAGACATGGTGAACATCAGGTCTCACGTGAGGAGATGCTGAAGCAGAGGCTTGGATGAGGTGTGCGGCTGCTGCTCCAAGTCCCCAGACACTGGCACTCTGGACCCCATGCCTTGGCCCTTGCTGTTCCCCAGACTAGAAGCCCTTCCTCCAGATCTTCCTTTAGCTTCCAATCTTCTAGAATCACCTCTGTGTCATCTGCCTCCCCTAGTTAAATCTCACAAAAGCAGATGCCTGCTTGTTACTGTGTTCCCAGCTCAATATATAAAACTTCAAAGCCTATGTCAGCCCACATATTACAGGCAACTCCTCCTGATGCTCCATCTGCAGAAGCCTCTGCCACCCTCCCTCACCAATACCCTGCGGTCCTCTGGTACCACCCGAACTGTCACTCTGCAAAGTTTACCAGTCTCCCAACTAGTCTGGAAGCCCGTAAGGGAGACACCCAGTCCCAGAGCTCTTTTATCTTCTCAGATCCTAAGCACTGTGGTTCAGAAAAATACATAAAACCCTAAAGACTACACCAAAACACCCACTATTGATAGAGTTACTGAAAGTAAAGTTGCAGGATACAAAATCAATATAGAAAAATCAGTTGTGTTTCTATACACCACCAACAAACTATGAGAAAGTGAAATGAAGAAACAATTCCATTTACTATAGCAACAAAAAGAATAAAATGCCTCAAATAATTTTTTTCGTTTTATTGAGGAATAATCAACATACATCTCTGTATAAATTTAAGGTATGAAGCACGATGGTTTGACTTACGTATTTGTGAAATAATCACCACTATAGTTTTAATTAACATTCTTCATTCTAAATAGATACAATAAAAAGAAAGCCCAGGAATAAACTTATGCATATATGGTCAATTAATTGGCAACAAAGGATCCTAGAATATACAAAAGGGCAAGGACAATCTCTTCAATAAAGTGTTGGGAGAACTGGACAGACACATGCTAAAGAATAAAACTGAACCACTTTCTTACACCACATACAAAAGTAAATTCAGGAGGGAGGATTAATTTGGAGTTTGGGATTAACAAATATACTCTATTGTACATAAAATGGATAAGCAACAAAGATCTACTGTATAGCACAGGGAACTTTACTCAATATCTTGTAATAACAACCTATAAGGGAAAATAATCTAAAAAGTGACTATATTTTGTATATATACAACTGAGTCACTTTGCTGTACACCTAAAACTAACACAACATTGTAAATCAACTATATTTCAATAAAAAATTTAAAGATTAAAAAAATGATTTCAAAATGGATTAAAGACTTGAATGTAAGAACTGACAATATAATTCCTAGAAGAAAACAAAGAGAAAAGCTCCTTGACATTGGTCTTGACAATGATTTTGGGAATTTGATACCAAAAGCAAAGGCAACAAAAGCAAAAACAAATGAAACTACATCAAGTTCAAAAGCTTCTGCACAACAAAAGACGACATCAACAAAATGAAAAGACAACCTATGGAATGGAAGGAAATATTTGTAAATCACACATCCAATAAGGCATGAATACCCAAGATACACAAGGATATCATATAACTCAATAACAAAACACCAAGATAATCCAACTTTTTCAGAGATGAGAGCGGTATCTTGTAGACCAACCAGACTGCTGCCCCCAACTTTTTCAAATGAGCAAAGGACCCAAATAGAAAATTTCCAAAGAAGATATACAAATGTCCAACAGGTACATGTTCAACATCACTAATCATCAGGAAAATGCAAATAAAATGAGATTATCATCTCACACCTGTTAGAATGGCTATTATCAAAGAGATAACAAGTCCTGGCAAGAAGGTAGAAAAAAGGGAACACTTGTGCAGTGCTGGAAATGCAAACTGGTACAGACACTATGGAAAACAGTATGGAGGTTTCCTCAAAACCTAAGGAATTATCATATGATCCAACAGCCTCACATCTGGGTATATATATGCAAAGGGAATGAAATCATTATTTTGAAGAGATAGATGTACTCCCATGTTCACTGCAGCATTATTCACAATATCCAAGGGTATGAAAATACTCTGTGTCCATTGATAGATGAAAGGATAAAGAAGATGTGGCATATACATACATACATACATACATACATACATACATACATATATAATGCAATATTATTCAGTGTTAAAGAAGAAGGTAATCCTGCCATTTGTGACAACACGTATGAATTTGGACGGCATTATGCTAAGTAAAATAAGCCAAAAACAGATACTGCAAGGTATCATTCACATACACATTCAGAAGAAAAAAAGTCCAATTCTGAGAAATCGAGAGTTGGAAACAGTTACCAGGGCTAGGGGTGGGGGTGGTGGTGAGGAAAGTTGGTAAAAGGGTACAAACTTTCAATTACAGAATGAATAAGGTCTGAGGTTTCAACGTAAAACAAGGTGACTATACTTTAAATTCACTGAGAGTAGAAGTTAAATGTTTCACCAATAAAAAAGGCAGCTCTGTGAGGTGATGGATATTAGTTAACTCAATGACAGAATCCTTTCACGATGTGTACACACGTCAAATCATCACATTATATACTTAAAAAGCTTGTAATTTTACGTATAAAATTATATCCATATCATATACATGTCAATTATACCTCAATGAATCTGAAAAAACACGAAACAAAAACAAAGCTAATTTAGGATTCACAGCAGGCCACAATGGGTGGATATTTAAATCCGAAACCTAAGCATCAAGAGAAACTGGGAAGCAGAAATCAGTTCAGATGGAGATTTTATTCTCAGAGGTCCTAAGCATCTTTGGGATCTATATCCTTTGGGGCGTGCAAAGACAGATGGTCCGTGCCACATGTGAGACAAATTCCTTAGACCCTTCACTATGATTCTGAAGGCTTGAGTAGATATAATATTCCCATTTTATTTGAACCTGAATTAAAGGTGACTATGAAACCATGTAAGTACCAGGAGTCAAAACTAGAATTAGAATGGATTAACTCCTGATTTCAAGTTTTGACTCTGGGGGGCAATTGACCTGAACATAAATTATAAATTATCTGCATGATATAGATTATCTCAAACTGTGTTTACTCCCAAGTTTCCAGTTCTGATTTAATTTATCAGATATGTAAAGTCTGTTACTGTTACACATTTGAAAATAACACATTCTAATGTGGCTTACTCTCTTTCATAACTTGAGACCTACTTTCCAAGCCATATTCAATCTGAGAACTCTCAGGAAATTGGCAACTTGAGAATTAATTCTCCTTACCTGATGTTGGCTCCACAGTAAAGGCCTGATGAGGATGAACCACAGTGACATGAAACTCGAAATCCACAGGGCAACTGCACCACAAAGGAATCACATAGCTTTTGCTGCAAAAAAAAGAAGAAAACTGCAAAATATTATTTTTCTTTATAACTAGCTCTTTTGGTATCAAAGAATACTCAGGTTATGTAATAAAAACCACAACCACGAGGAGTCAACCCTCACACACTCATTCCCGGGTGACAGCTAGCCTACAGCACCTTCTGGGTGCTGGGGCAGGGGCACGTCTCACAGAGCCCTGAGCCTATCCTGATGGCAAAGTAAAATGACCCTTTTGCAGTAGTAGTTTTGGGGATACAGTAGATTTCAAATATGGTTTGAAAAATGATGCCAGGATTATTTCTACTTGGCTTTAAATTCATTATTTGGAAATATTCCAAATATAAACAAAATATTGAAAATAATAAAAGAAAGATCCCTATATCCACTACCAAGCTCTATAAAATCTTCCACTTTGGGTAAACCAATGTCTTATTTTAACAGATATAAAAAGTGCAGAACAGCTGAAGCTCCCTGTCTACCTCTCCCTGGTCCTCTGCTCCTTCTTGCCTCCCCAGGGGTGACCTCTACCTGTATTCACCATCATCCCCACGGATTTTAGAAATATCACCACATATGTATGTACCCATAAAATGTATCCTATTTATCACTTGTTTTCAATTATACTGTACTAAAACATGCTAGTTTTGCCCAGCATTATGCTTCTGAGATTGATCCATGATGACACACGAAGTTCTGTTCATTTAACCAGCGATAAGTAGTTTGTTGTTTGTTGACATCATCTTTCTCTCTTTGCTCTCGTGCTGAAAGGTGTATAGGTTGTTTGTGCCTTTTCACTACTTCAGTGTGGTCATGACAGTCCTTTGGGGGGCTCCTTAAACATGTGGACCAGAGCTGCTCTAGCTGTGACTGAGAAATGGAATTACTGGTTAGCAGTAAAGTGAAACTATCAGCTTTGCTAGGTACAGCCTAAGTGCCCTCTGAAGCACTTGAACCAATTTATCCTCCCATGAGCAGCATCTGATTACCAACACAGGATTCTCAGACATTGTAACTTCTTCCAACTTGATGGGAGTGAAATAGTATGTCACTTTATTTTCATTTCTTTGAGGTTGATCCCACTCATTTTACCCATTGGGTTTCCTCTTCTATGAATTGCCTGTGTGTATTCTTTGCCCTCATTGGAAAAGACCCTAATGCTGGGTAGGATTAGGGGCAGGAGGAGAAGGGGACGACAGAGGATGAGATGGTTGGATGGCATCACTGACTCGATGGACATGGGGATGCTTTCTAATTCTGAAATACAGGGTACCTAAAAGTCATTACGTTTTTCAAGGCAATTCAACCTAACCACACTCAGGCCCCAGTGAGCATCAGGTACTTTACAGCACTGGGTAGATAAAACTAACATTACATATTACATATCCCTCAAGATGATAAATGACACTGCCCAAACCTGGTCCCTGAAGATTAGCTCAGTGACTTACAAACCACCTGGGCTGTATGGGCCTCCAGTCAGTATCCCCAGGGGTCTGCTCAGAGCTACCCCAGCAGCTGCTCAGGGATCCTCTGCTAAAAGTTGAATGTTTACATTTTCCTGAACTAAAACAAACAAACAAAAACTGGTAGTGCTTTTTATATTTACCCAATCTGTAGCTAACTTCAGAGCTCTGATAATTCCCATAGAAAAGGTGTCAGAGTGTTTGTTTAATGATGATTACATGAAGCCAAGTTCCTGATGCATTAATCAGTCGGAAAAACAAACAATTCCTTAAGGGCACAAAATTCCAAGTGGCTTGATTCAGGAGACACAGCAGTGCCAGGAATATACAGGCAGTGGAAAAACTGAACTTGGCTTTCATTGTTGCTATTCATCCTACGAATGTCAAATTATGTGACTGGTTTCCTTCATCATAATCAAGGGCAGAGAAGGCAATGGCACCCCACTCCAGTACTCTTGCCTGGAAAATCCCATGGATGGAGGAGCCTGGTAGGCTGCAGTCCATGGGGTCGCTGAGAGTCAGACACGACTGAGCGATTTCACTTTCACTTTTCACTTTCATGCATTGGAGAAGGAAATGGCAACCCACTCCAGTGTTCTTGACTGGAGAATCCCAGGGACAGGGGAGCCTGGTGGGCTGCCATCTATGGGGTCACACAGAGTCGGACATGACTGAAGCGATTTAGCAGCAGCAGCAGCTGCTTAATGTAGCTTAATGTAGATCAAGGGCGATCTACATTAATTTGGGTCAAGAGAAATTCTGGCAGATAGGAAGCTTAGTTTATTTAGAAGTTTTCCATATGTGAAGAAAGAGAATCCCATTAGATTTTGGGGGTCTTAAAAATTCTCAACTAAATTTTATTGCTAAAATACAATAAAAAGTGACTGGCAGTGAAGAAACATGAATAAATATACGTATCCACATGGAACAACAGACTGGTTCCAAATAGGAAAAGGAGTACGTCAAGGCTGTATATTGTCACCCTGCTTATTTAACTTATGTGCAGAGTACATCATGAGAAACGCTAGGCTGGAAGAAACACAAGCTGGAATCAAGATTGCCGGGAGAAATATCAATAATCTCAGATATACAGATGATACCACCCTTATGACAGAAAGCGAAGAAGAACTTAAGAGCCTCTTGATGAAAGTGAAAGAGGAGAGTGAAAAAGTTGGCTTAAAGTTCGACATTCAGAAAACTAAGATTATGGCATCTGGTCCCATCACTTCATGGGAAATAGATGGGGAAACAGTGGGAACAGTGTCAGACTTTATTTTTGGGGGCTCCAAAATCATTGCAGATGGTGATTGCAGCCATGAAATTAAAAGACGCTTACTCCTTGGAAGGAAGGTTACGACCAACCTAGATAGCATATTGAAAAGCAGAGACATTACTCTGCCAACAAAGGTCCATCTAGTCAAGGCTATGGTTTTTCCAGTAGTCATGTATGGATGTGAGAGTTGGACGGTGAAGAAAGCTGAGCGCCGAAGAATTGATGCTTTTGAACTGTGCTGTTGGAGAAGACTCTTGAGAGTCCCTTGGACTGCAAGAAGATCCAACCAGTCCATCCTAAAGGAGATCAGTCCTGGGTGTTCATTGGAAGGACTGATGTTGAAGTGGTTGGGAGTTTGCCTGCCACTGCAGGGGACATAGGTTTGATCCCTGGTCCAGGAGGATTCCATATGCCATGGGGCAGCTGGGTCTATAAGATGTGGGTGCTGAGGCCCTTGGGCCCAAGAGCTCGTATACAACAAAAGAGACTGCCCTCCCCATCCCTACCACCCATCCCTGCTTTCTGCAATCAGCAGGGGGCCTGCATGCAGTGGCAAGGGCCCAGCACAGCCAAAGTAAAAATAAATAAATAATATTAAAAAAAATTAAAGCAGATAGAATTTAATACTCTTCAAGTAACGACAACTTTTATCCCTGCTACTTTATTATTTAAACATTTAATCAAATACACTAAGGCTATGTATAGAAATATATTAAGCACTTAAAAAGACTTATGACTTATTTTTAATAAAATCCAACTCAAACTTTTTAAATACCAGTCTTATGATCATGTACAAACTCTGTGCCTATTAGAAGAAAGAGTGCCAATTTGCCTCCCAGAAAGTAAATATTATAAAATAATATAAACTCGAATTTCTTTCTTGTCTCTTTTCTAAATAAATGCTAGAAGAGGGCCAGACACCGCGTTAATTTCCAGTAAATTATATAACATTTGTTTCTACTTTACTCTGATGTTACTTTCATCATTTACTCTACAATCTAACATTGTGTTAGTCAGGAGTAATCAACGATTTCTTGAGAGAATGTATAGTCTTGTGAACTTATTGAGGATAGCATAAAAGCAAATTTCTTCTCTAATTAAAAAACCTCCATGTTTAGAGAGTGGACTGAGTGAGCCATCTTGACATAAACAGTACTGGACTCCTTTTTGGAGAACGAAGGTTGACTGATAATGTCACTGAGAGGGACTGTATGGGGCCTTCCTGGAACAGACTCCCCGCCCTGACCCCCATGTCCTCTACATGCCTCTTCGCTGTAGAAAAACTGTGGCCTCCTAGATCTTCCCTGAGTTCCACAGAGTCAATTTAATCAGAGAATGAGAAAATGGAGAAAGGAAGGAAAATCAACAGGCAAGACAAAATTCTAATACTTTAGCCATTAGATAGAGTCAAGGACCTTCAGTTCCTCTTCAAGGGCTATAGATACTATTCTGGGCCACATCCTTTGAGCTGTCTTGTAGATACTGAGACTCCCACCAGGTGGGAGAAGTTACCGGTATGCTACCCACAAGCATGTAGACTCCAGACCGGTTGGAACCAGAAGGTTGATGATGCTGACTCCTGATAACCTCACCACAACCCAATCAGAAGAATGTCCATGAGCTGACCACACACCTCACTGCCCTCTTTCCTCACTCTGTCTTTAAAAACCTTTCCCTGAAACCTTTCAAGGAGTTCAGGCCTTTTAAGCACTAGGTATCTAGACTCCTTCCTGGGTGCCTGCAATTAACACTGCACTTTCCTTCACTATGACCTGCTGTCATTAGGATGGCTTTGCTGCACACGGGCAAGCAGACCCAAGCATGATTCAGTAACAGTAAAAAGCATGACAGATGCTAACTTATTACAAGATGCTGGATTCAGAGGGTGCAATAAATTAATCATCAGCTATTACACGTTACTTGTAACCATCAAGATAAAGGGAAGCCTCTTCACAGAGACATATGTAAGATTTAAACCATAATGTAGACTACGTAAACATGTCAATTTAGCAGGACTTTTTCTTAGTCAATTACTCACTGATACAGGAATCACTTAGAGATCCAAAGCTGTGGACAGCAATGATGTATTTGTGTGAGACCCACTCCTTTTCAAATGCACAGAAGACTCAGGAGAAAATTGTATCTGAGTGAGCTCATCTATATTGGGACTTCCCTGGCGGTCCAACGGTTAAGAATCTGCCTTACAATGCAGTAGACATGGGTTTGATCCGTGGTCAGGGAACTAAGATCCCACATGCTGGGGGGCAGCTAAACCCATGTGCTACAACTGAGCCTGTGGGCCTCAACTACAGAGCCCATGCACTCTGGGGTCCCTGCACCATAACTAGAGAGAAGACTGTGCTGCAACTGAGAGCCCGAGTATCTCAACCAAGAGCTTAAGCAGGCAAAAATAAATACATAAATATGAAAACAAACCCATTTTTTTTCTATTGAGAGGTGGGTCCCCGGTCTCCTTCCCTGGGATCTGGGCTCTCTGGCCACTCAGCTCCTGGAGAGCAGTGGAAATAATGATGCTGCACTGCTTTCCTAAGGCCATACCCAGGAGACTGGCATCCCTCGATCCTCCTGGGTGCTCACCTTGTTGCCAGGTTGGCAGGAAGCGCAAGCAGCCTTTGGAGAGACCAATGTGGAGAGAACTGAGGCTCCCAGCCCTGAACCCAGCTCAGCCCAGGAAACAGCCAGCATGCGAGTGGACCATCCTGGGAAGTGGATCCCTTGGCTTGGCTAAGCAGTCTCAGCTGACTCTGCACAAAGCAGGGCAACTTTCTCCATCAACGCACCTTCAAAATGTAGATCCAGGAGCAAAACAAATGACTGCTGTTACTTTAAGCCACTGCTTCTAGGGTGGTTTGTTACACAGCAGTAAGAAAAACCAGACCCAGACAGCATTCTCTCTTCCTCACCTCATTTATCCTTTAGTGAATGACTGCCTTTACCCCATTTCTGGTGGGAATCTTAACTTGGACATTTTAGTCTTTTTCTCTTTTCAGTAGTAGCTCTTCACGTGTCCCAGCCATGTGCTTGTGCCTCAGCCAACCTGGGAGGTAGGCACTGTTATTCTGCCCATTTCAAAGATAAACAAACTGACTAGTGTGGGGCTGTCTGAGGACATATGGTTAATAAGAGATGAGGTTGGAATGGCGAGGGTCACAAGATGGGAGAGTAGAAGGACACGCGCTCATCTTCTCCTGTGAGAACTCCAAAATTACAACTTGCTGCTGAACAACCGTTGACAGGAGGATGTTGGATCACACCAGAAAAAGATACCCCATGTCCAAGGGCAAAGGAAGAGCCCCAGCAAGACGGCAGGAGGGGCAAAATTGCATTTAGAATCAAACCCCATACCTGCCAGAGATACTTGGAGGGCTCAAACAAAACCTTGTGCATACCAGGAGACCCCACAGACACTGTGCCAGACGTGCCTTTGAGTGTTTGAGTGTCTCCTGCGGAGGTATGGATCAGCAGTGGCCTGTCACAGGGGCAGGGGCTCTGGGTACAGCAGACCTGAGTGTGGCATCAGCCCTCTTAGAGGAGGTCGCGATTAACCCCACCATAGAGCCGCCAGAACCTAACCAGGACTAGGGAAACAGACTCTTAGAGGGCCCAAACAAAACCTTGTGTGCACCAGGACCCAGGAGAAAGGAGCAGTGACCCCACAAGAGACTAACCCAGACTTGCCTGTTGAGTGTCCAGGAGTCTCCAGCAGAGGCATGGGTCGGCAGCGGCCTGCTGCAGGGTCAGAGGCACTGAATGCGGCAGTGCTCAGGACCTTTTCAAGGAGGTCGCCATTATCTTCATTACTTTCACCATAGTTTGATCTCAGGTCAAACAACAGGGAAGGAACATAGCCCCGCCCCATCAACAGAAAATTGGATTAAAGATTTACTGAGCATGGCTCCGCCCATCAGAACCAAGAATCAGTTTCCCCCACAGTCAGTCTCTCCCATCAGGAAGCTTCCATAAGCCTCTTATCCTTATCCCTCAGAGGGCAGACAGAATGAAAATCACAATCACAGAAGACTGATCACATGGACCACAGCCTTGTCTAACTCAAGGAAACTATAAGCCATGCCGTGTAGGGCCACCCAAGACAGGTGGGTCATGGTGGAGAGTTCTGACAAAATGTGGTCCACTGGAGAAGGGAATGGCAAACCATTTCAGCACTCTTGTCTTGAGAACCCCATGAACAGTATGAAAAGGCAAAAAGATATGACAGAAAGATGAATTCCCCAGGTTGGTAGGTGCCCAATATTATACTGTAGAAGAGTGGAGAAACAACTCCAGAAAGAATGAAGAGATGGAGCCAAAGCAAAAACAACACCCAGTTGTGGATGTGACTGGTGATGGAAGTAAAAGTCCAATGCCGTAAAGAACAATATTGCATAGGAACCTGGAATGTTAGGTCCATGAATCAAGGCAAATTGGAAGTGGGCAAACAGGAGATGGCAAGAGTGAACACCGACATTTTAGGAATCAGTGAACTAAAATGGACTGGAATGGATGAATTTAACTCAGATGACCATTATATCTACTACTGTGGGCAAGAATCCCTTAGAAGAAACGGAGTAATCTTCATAGACAACCAAAGAGTCTGAAATGTAGTACTTGGGTGTAATCTCAAAAACAACAGAATGATCTCTGTTTATTTCCAAGGCAAACCATTCAATATCAGAGTAATCCAAGTCTATGCCCAAACCAGTAATGCTGAAGAAGCTGAAGTTGAACAGTTGTATGAAGACCTACAAGACCAAGGCAAAAAAGATGTCCTTTTCATTATAGGGGACTGGAATGCAAAGTAGGAAGTCAAGAGATACCTGGAGTAACAGGCAAGTTTGGCCTTGGAGTACAGAATGAAGCAGGGCAAAGGCTAATAGAGTTTTGCCAAGAGAACGCACTGGTCATAGCAAACACCCTCTTCCAACAACATAAGAGAAGACTCTACACATGGACATTACCAGATGGTCAACACCAAAATCAGATTGATTATATTATTTGCAGTCAAAGATGGAGAAGCTCTATGCAGTCAGCAAAAACAAGACTAGGAGCTGACTGTGGCTCAGATCATGAACTCCTTATTGCCAAATTCAGACTGAAATTGAAGAAAGTAGGGAAAACCACTAGACCATTCAGGTATGACCTAAATCAAATCTCTTACGATTATACAGTGGAAGTGACAAATAGATTCAAAGGATTAAATCTGATAGACAGAGTGTCTGAAGAACTATGGATGGAAGTTTGTAACATTTACAGGAGGCAGTGATCAAGACCATCCCCAAGCAAAAGAAATGCAAAAATGCAAAATGGTTGTCTGAGGAGGACTATACAAATAGCTGAGAAAAGAAGAGTAGCTAAAGGCAAAAGAGAAAAAGAAAGATATACCCATTTGAATGCAGAGTTCCAAAGAATAGCAAGGAGAGATAAGAAAGCCTTCCTCAGCGATCAGTGCAAAGAAATAGAGGAAAACAATAGAATGGGAATGACTAGAGATCTCTTCAAGAAAATTAGAGATACCAAGGGAACACTTCATGCAAAGATGGGCACATTAAAGGACAGAAACTGTATGGATCTAACAGAAGCAGAAGATATTAAGAAGAGGTGGCAAGAATACACAGAAGAACTATACAAAAAGATATTCATGACCCGGATAACCATGATGGTGTGATCACTCACCTAGAGCCAGACATCCTGGAATGCAAAGTCAAGTGGGCTTTAGAAAGCATCATGGTGAACAAAGCTGGTGGAGGTGATGGAGTTTCAGCTGAGGTATTTCAAATCTTAAAAGATGATGCTGTTAAAGTGCTGCACTCAATATAGCAAATCTGGAAAACTCAGCAGTGGCCACAGGACTGGAAAAGGTCAGTTTTCATTCCAATGCCAAAGAAAGGCAATGCCAAAGAATGTTCAAACTACCACACAATTGCACTCATCTCACACACTAGCAAAGTAATGCTCAAAATTCTCTAAGCCAGGCTTCAACAGTGCGTGAACCGTGAACTTGCAGATGTTCAAGCTAGATTTAGAAAAGGCAGAGGAACCAGAGATGAAATTGCCAACATCTGTTGGATCATCGAAAAAGTAAAAGAGTTCCAGAAAAACATCTACTTCTGCTTTATTTACTACACCAAAGCCTTTGCTTTGTGGATCACAATAAACTGTGGAAAATTCTTAAAGAGCTGGGAATACCAGACCACGTTACCTGCCTCCTGAGAAATCTGTATGCAGGTCAAGAAGCATCAGTTTGAACAGGACATGGAACAATGGAGTGGTTCCAAATTGGGAAAGGAGTATGTCAAGGCTGTATATTGTCACCCTGCTTATTTAACTTACATGCAGAGTACATCATGCGAAATGCCAGGCTGGATGAAGCACAAGCTGGAATCAAGACTGCTGGAAGAAATAGTAATAACCTCAGATACGCAGATAACCACCCGTGGCAGAAAATGAAGAACTAAAGAGCCTCTCGATGAAAGTGAAAGAGGACAGTGAAAAAGTCGGATTAAAACTCAACATTCAGAAAACTAAGATCATGGAATCCAGTCCCATCACTTCATGGCAAATAGATGGGGAAACAATAGAAACAGTGACAGACTTTATTTTTGGGGGCTCCAAAATCACTGTAGATGGTGACTGCAGCCATGAAATTAAAAGACACTTGCTCCTTGGAAGAAAAGCTATGACCAAGCTAGACAGCATATTCAAAAGCAGAGACATCACTTTGCCAACAAAGGTCTGTCTAGTCAAAGCTACGGTTTTTCCAGTAGCCATGTATGGATGTGAGAGTTGGACTATAAAGAAAGCTGAGCACCAAAGAACTGATGCTTTTGAACTGTGATGTGGAAGAATACTCTTGAGTGTCCCTTGGACTGCAAGGAGATCCAACCAGTCCATCCTAAAGGAAATCAGTCCTGAATATTCATTGGAAGGACTGATGCTGAAGCTGAAATTCCAATACTTTGGCCACCTGATGCAAAGAACTATTCATTGGGAAAGACCCTGATGCTGGGAAAGATTGAAGGCAGGAGAAGAAGGGGATGACAGAGGATGAGATGGTTGCATGGCATCACTGACGCAGTGGACATGAGTTTGAGCAAGTTCCTGGAGTTAGTCGGTGATGAACAGAGAAGACTGGCATGCTGCAGTCCATGGGGTCACGACTGACTGACTGAAGTCTCTGAGGTGGGAATGAAAGCCATGACCCCAGGACCCGAGCTCTTAACTGCCATGCTGTGTCCCCCTCCTCGGTCTCTAACAACCACAAAAAACTAAGACATTTCACTGTTCACACCAACAGCTTCTTCCCCACTGATTTTCTCTTCAAAACTGATCCCTCTGGGCTTTATTTGCTGAGCTTTTTGAAAGGCAAGTTCTTTAATTAGTCCATCATCAAGAAAGGCTTATAAAGTCCCAGGACTTTTTCTCAAATGTTACCAACCTCCCCTCAAGTCCTGGCATGCATGTAGAGAGAAAGGGGTGGGGGTGTCTGGGGACTGGCCAGTTAGTTTCCTTCAAGCCTGAGGTGTAAATTGCTGTATTCAGAAGATGACCAACAAAAATAGAAAGAAATCAGACAAAATGATTAGTTTCTCAGACAAAATGTTTAGTTTCTCAATAAGCCAGATCCCCAGATGAATGTGCCACAATTTGAAAAGATATGAAGAGTGCAGAGTAAATTATGTTTCCGATTTCAAAGTATGCCCTTGCAGCTCTGATAATTTATGTTCCTGGGAACTTTCATATGCTGCTTATCTCACTTCCAAAGATACAATTAACTGGGACTGGGGCCTCAAACCAGAAGCACAGTGGATTCAGGATCTTTAGTGACATAGTCAAATAAGGACAAACACAAATTTACATAAGGAAATGGTCACTTAACAGGCATCTAATTTTTTTTTTTTGCCTTTACAGAATTACACACCATCCTTACTTTTAGACTCAGCTTAGACAAATATTGGGCTTCCCAGGTGGTGCTGGTGGTAAAGGATCCACTTGCCAATGCAGGAGACATAAGAGACATGGGTTCAAACCCTGGGTGGGGAAGATCCCCTGGAGGAGGGAATGACAACCCACTCCAGTATTCTTGCCTGGAGAATCCCATGGACAGAGGAGGCTGGTGGGCTACAGTCCATGGGGTTGCAAAGAGTTGGACATGACTGAAGTGACTAAGTACACACACCCATAGACCAATATTAGAGGCAAAGACCAAGAAGGAGGCAAGGAGTCAGGGAGGTTTGATGCTTTTTCTCTTGCTGATGTGACTGTCAAGTTCTTTTCTTGCCCTTAATTCAATTTCTTCCCCAACCTTACTTAGTTCTCCCCACTGGTAAAATTTTACACACATCTCAGTAGTTTAGGAAAAGATGGAATTCTGAAAACACTAGGGAACAACCAGAAGTATTATTAAATGAGGTCCCCTTGCATACCTGCTTAAGGAAGTTAAGATATTTCTCTGGGGGTGGGATGGGGAAAGGAACTGAATTTCGAAGAAGTTAGAGGTGACCTGGTGACATGTTACCTGTCATCCACAGAGATAATATGTACCCAATTCATATTTCTAAATACCTTTTAAGAAAATGTATATACCATAAAATTTACCTATTCCTAAGGGTACAGTTTCGGCTTCCCCTAGTGGCTCAGTGGTAAAGAATCTGCCTGCAATGTAGAAGACCCAGGTTTGATCCCTGGGTTGGGAAGTTCCCAAGGAGGGCATGGCAATCCACTCCAGTACTCTTGCCTGGAGAATTCCATGGACAGAGGAGCATGCCAGGCTACAGACTATGGGGTCGCACAGAGTTGGACACGACTGAGGTGACTAAGCAGCAGCAGCAGCAAGGGCACAGTTGAATGGAATCGGGGACATTCACACTGTTGTACAACTATCACCACTGTCCTTCTCCAGAACTTCTATCACTTGCAAAATTGGAACTCGGTCCCCAATAAACTGTAATCCCATCCCCTAGCCTCTGGTACCCACCCTTCTGCTCTCTGTCTCTAAACATGATGAGTCTGAGTACCTGCTCTGAGTGGAATCACACAGTACAAAAGACCTTTTAAAAATTAAAGGATAACTTCACTTAAACATGAAAATAGTAATAGAAATAATACCATTGTATAGAAAATAGCCTCTACAACTCACTACAGGTACAGATAATGTGGGGTAAGGAACGAAATTCAGGGCTGCTCATCTTAGTCAGGGCAGGTTCCTGGTTGCTAGCTACTCTAAATATTTTGACAGGCATTAAATAATCACATTCTAGGAAATTCTCTGGTGGTCCAGTGCTTATGACTCTGTGCTCTCATAAGACACATGGCATGAACGAAAAAACAAAAAACAAACCATGCCATCCACAATACTTACCTTTGCTTCTTCCAGGAGCAGACGCTGAAACTCCTTATGCTGTATTCTTAAATACTAGAGCTGGAGCTAATCTATGAATAGTTTTCGTAACAATATTTTAAAGTTTCTTACTGTTCAGTCCATGATACTAGGTTGGTAGTTTCATATAAGCCATAAAAGGTATCTATTAAATTTAACGTATTATTCCAAGAATTTATACAAAAACTAGAAAGCCCTAAATAAAAAAAGTACTCCACCTTTTACCACTGCCCCTGATACACACATTTCTAAACTGACCATCTGTTGGTGTTGCTCCAACCCTTAGTGCCATGCAAACCAAGGGCAATTTTCCAAATCAAATTTGCACAAAATCCAAGGGAGAAAAGCAGAGTATTACAGTTTTCAAGCTAAGCTCTAATAATGTCAATACTGCTTTCCTAAAATTTGTTTCTCAGCCTTTCAGTGACTTTCTCCAGGAGTCAAAAGTCTGGGTTTCAATATTTTGTGAGAAAAACTTGAAAAAAAAAAAACCACCAAAACAAACTAATTTAGGCCTTCCATTGAAAGCTCTCTTTGGGACTTCCCTGGTGATCCAGTGGTTAAGAATCCACCTTCCAATGTAGGGGACACAGGTTCAATCCCTGGTCCAGGAACTAAGATCCCACATACCTCAGGGCAACTAAGCCCATGCACCATGACTACTGAAGCCTGAGAGCCTACAGCCTGTGCTCTGCAACAAGAGAAGCCACCACAATGAGAAGCCCATGTACCACAACTAGAGAGGACCCTAGGAGACTTTTAGGTAAGCTTGTCTATAGCACTCCAACCAACTGGTCAACCGAATCAGCTTGCTGCTAGGAGGGTCAGGTGATGCCACATGGAAAGGACAACTAGCCAATAGACTGGATTTGCTCCAGATTTCAGCCAGTTATTCAGTATGAGATAGACACTGCCAGGGAAATTGCAGAGTAAGATGATTTAAGATGAATCTTTCTAGAGTCATGGAAACAGGAATATGTAACATTTCAGTACCTCTCATAAGCATGCTTTCATTTACTTATGTGTGCAGGAAAAGTAGCACTGTATCTGATCCACAACACTCTCTAAGAACCGAGGGGATGGCTAGGGTTACCCAGTTATAGAGCAGTTTCAACATCTGAAGGCGAAAGACAGCTGAAAGGCCTCTGCATCCCATGGTTGGATGTTGGACAGATGTTGGATAGAAACTGGAATGCTACTTTTTGTTATTTACATAAGCTGTCAAAACACAGTTCACCAGATTTTAAACTACCACAGTTGTTTATAGGTAGTTGGCAAATGTCCATGTGGGATTTTATCTCAGCGAGGAAAATTTACAACTATCAAATCCAGCCCATGAGAACGTAGTTGATGAATAGATACAAGTCTGCCTCCTGACCTCTTGGAAAGTGGACTGAGGTGCCACCCAATCCTCAGAAAGGCTCGAACCAGACCACACCTGCTTCTCCCTAGAAGCAACCTCAAAGAGAGCAAACTTACAATATTAAATGAAAATCCTACAACTTCTGGCAATTTGGTCTAAATGGATTCTATACATACATACATACATACATATATATATATATATATAAAGAGAACATATATTCTTCTGAATCTACCTTATGCTAAATTTATGTTTTCCCATTACCTTTGTCCTTCCCCATAATGTGCAGTATTTTTTTTCTTTAGCTATAGAAAGAATTGCTTTACTCTGACATTTAAACACATAAATGTCTTTGGAATACAGGCTCCTCTGTCCATGGAAATCTTCAGGCAAGAATACTGGAGTGGGTAGCCATTCCTTTCTCCAGGAAATCTTGCTGACCCAGGAACTGAACCCAGGTACCCCACACTGCAGGCAGATTCTCTACCATCTGAGCCAGGGAAGCTTCATATATAAAATAGATAACTAATACCGACCTACTGTATAGCACAGGAAACTACTCAATACTCTGTAATGGCCTATATAGGAAAAGAATCTAAAAGTGGATATATGTATACATATAACTGATTCACTTTGCTGTACACCTGAAACTAACACAATAATGTAAATCAACTATACTCCAATAAATTTTTTTAAATAAAAATAAATAAATAAACACATAAATGACATTGGAACCCTCAGACATTGCTGATAAGAATGAAAAATGGTGTGGTCATTTGGAAAATAGTGTGGCAGCTTCTCAAAATGTTAAACATGGAGTTACTATTATAGCCTAGCAATTCTGTTTCCAGGTATGTAGCCAACAGAAACAAAAACACTTATCTGCATAAAAACAAATACATGTTTATAGCAGCATTATTCAAAGTAGCCAAAAAGTGGAAACAACTCAGTGTCCATCAACTGATGAACAGATGATATAATATGGTTTATCCATATAGTAGAATATTATTTGGCACTAAAAAGGAATGAAGTACTGATACATGCTACAAGCTGGATGCAAACTGAAAACATTATGCTAAGTAAAAGAAGTCAGTCACCAAGGACCATAAGACATATGATTCCATTTTTATGAAATGTCCAGAATAAGCACATTTATAGAGACACAAAGTAAATTAGAGTTTACTTAAGGCCGTGAAGTTTGAGGGTGAAATGAGGAGGTAGAAGGTTCTTTTCAGGCAATAAAAATAGCCTAGAATGGTGGTGATGGTTGATACATACTAAAACCCACTGAACTGTATGTTGTAAATCAGTACATTTTATGATATGCAAATTCTATCTCAATAAAACTTTTTAAAAACCAAGAGAGGGTGGGGAGGATAAATTAGGAATTTGGGGGTAAGAGATACATACTACTATATATAAAATAGATAAATGACAAAGATCTACCGTATAGCACAGGGAACTATACTCAATATTTTATAATAACCCATATGGGGAAAGAATATATGAATATATATATATGTATAACTGAATCACTTTCCTGTACACCTGAAATTAACATAACATTGTAAATCAACTATAATCTGATAAAAAAGAAAACAATTTAAAATACACACACACACAGATATAAACATGCCAAGAGAAAGAAGCTCTTAGCCCTAGAACCTACAGCTACACTCTCACTCCTGCCTGCCCCATCCTGGCCCCTCTGCCCAGCTTGTGCATAGTTCCCAACAGGTTGTTTTGGGGGCTTCACACAACCCCTCTGCCATCAGCCCAGTCCCCGAGCATTGGAAACCCACCTTCAGCTTGGCCTCCAGCCTCCCCACCCCAAGCCTCTCATAGCAATTTCTCTGTAAGTTGTCCACCTTTGTTAAAGTGTGAGCCAAACCGTCTGGTCTCATCGGCGCATCACTCAGGTAAAAATCTCCTTGGTGACGACAATGACGATGGCTGTCAACTTTCAGGGCTGCGCAGCCATCACCAAGCAGAGCCTGGATGGGAATCTAGACCCTGCACTGCGTTGTCTCCTTTTCAGTTTCTTTACTGAGGGTCCTCCCAGGCTGCGCAGGTAACACTGAGTGGAGAGGGTGGCCTGTGAGGCAGCAGGGAGAGGTGGGGACTGTGGCGCCTGGCAGAGGCATGGCCCTCTGAAGGGGCAGTGTCCATGCCGTCCCTGCTGAGCTGATTGTGACCACGTAGGAATCTGTGCCTGGTACTGCTGGAGCTTCCTTTTTTCAAAAAAAAAAAACCAAAAAGTGGAAATCTAAATTTCACATGAAATCTTCTGATTTTTCAATGCTGGCAACTAACTGAAATTTTTAAAATTTATTTTAAAGATGTATAGTTGATTTACTATGTTGTGTTAATTTCTGCTCTACAGCAAAGTGACTCAGTTAAACATGAAAGTGAAAGTCACTCAGTTGTGTCTGACTCTTTGTGACCCCATGGACTATAGCCTGCCAGGTTCCTCAGTCCATGGAACTCTCCAGGCAGGAATACTACAGTGGGTTGTTGTTCCCTTCTCCAGGGGATCTTCTGGATCCAGGGATAGAACCCGGGTGTCCTACATTGCAGGCTGATTCTTTACTGTCTGAGCCACCAGGGAAGCCCCCCAGTTATACATATACATAAATGTGTTATACACACATTTTTTTCATATTCTTTTCTACTATGGTTTATCATAAGATATTGAATATAGTTCCCTGTGGTCTACCGTAGGACCTTGCTGCTTATCCATTCTCTATAGATAGTTTGCATCAATTAACCCCAAACTCCTTGTCCATCCCTCTCCCATCCTCCTTCCTCTTGGCAACCATAAGCCTGAAATGTTTGCAAAAAAATAAATCACGTGAACCTCCACTACGTGGATTAAATGAGGTCAGCAGTTTAGTAAAATCAGAATCACAAATTCAGAAAGGGCGGATGGGTGACACACTGAGGGATCAACCACTTGTGCCAGACAAGGTAGGAGTGTTAGAGGGACACACCCTACTCTCTGCAGCAAGCTGATCCTCAGAAAACCATCCTGGGCTTTAGCTCTCCACAAGGAGCTAAGAAGGGAGAGACTGAGTTTGAGGGGGTGAGAAGGGAGAGGGCTAAGAAGGAGCCAGAGGCATAGGTGCCAGAAGCCCATGCCCATCCTGTGAGACACACTAACAGGTGGTCAGTGCGGCTGGAGGAGGTGCTGGCTCTCTGAGTGCGGAGCGGGGATACTGGGTGAGGTTGGCTGCAAAGGCAGCATTTGCATGTGCATCATTTCTGGCCCCAGAGCTGGGTCTCACAAGCAGTCCCTGGAGAAGTGATGGAGCAGAGTTGGGGGGATTTGTATTCACGGAGGGGTGGGGACTTAAGGCTGAGGCAGGGAAATAGTAGGAGCTGGGCTACAAATCAGAGCTTCCCAGGTGGCTTGGTGGTAGAAAATCCACCTCCCAATGCAGGAGCCATAGGAGACCTGGGTTCGATCCCTGGGTTGGGAAGATCCCCTGGAAGAGGAAATGGCAACCCACTTCAGTATTCTTGCCTGGAGAATCCCATGGACAGAGGAGCTTGGTGCGTTACAGTCCATGGGGTCGCAGTCAGACACCACTGAGTGACCGAGCACACATGACTGCAAATCAGCCTCAAGGGCAGGCGGTGGCCTGATGGGCTCCCAGGTGAGAGGTAAGACTGGAGGTCACAGGTGAGGGATCACTGCTTCTTACTCACCAAGCAGTGGCTGCAGCAAGTCCACTCTTGTAGGGAGGAGTATTAATATTTTATCACAGATCATGTTGAGCCAAGTGCCCATGCGGCAGTTGCCTTTCAAACCAGAAATGTGTGTACTCTGTGTTATAACTTCTTCCTTTAGCCAAAATGCCTAGTCCAACTTTTTTTCTCCAATTAATCACATCCTGGGATCCACTGTATTAATAT
The DNA here is from genome assembly GCA_024291935.2 of Okapia johnstoni. Taxonomy (NCBI): domain Eukaryota; kingdom Metazoa; phylum Chordata; class Mammalia; order Artiodactyla; family Giraffidae; genus Okapia; species Okapia johnstoni. The sequence continues at coordinate 45,930,441 of CM044319.1, read as the reverse complement.
AAATCCAGTATTGCATGTCTCCCACATAACTTTTCTAAAGAACCTTAATTTATGAACTATATGTATCAGAATAGTGTACACTGCCATGTAATGTAAAAAAGAAAAATCTATGTAATTAATGCCACCAACTATCCAAGTCTTATAGCAACTAGAACAATAAGTGAACCATGAACAGTGCAAGGTCACACTGAAGAGCCCCTCTGTCGCCAGGAGGGAGCACCAGGTGTAGCAACCCTATACTCTCCATCATGACACCACCCATCAGGAGATAATCACCCCACCAGGCAGCAGCTCTTATCACCTCAACCTCTCACGGAATCCGCATCATCACTCCAGAGAAGGGCAATTCCAGAGCCAGATAAAGCCGGACAGAGAGCTGACAAGCGAGTGTGTGACCCAAGGGCGTCTGCTTGCTGTGCCTTGTGGCTATGGCTCCTCTCCTTCACCAGCTGGAGCTCCCAGTGCCGGGCTCCTGGGGGTGCTGTGGCTGAGGACTCTTCCCATGACCTTCTCCAGAGGAGTACCTTCAGCTGAGGGGCTGAGCACCCTCACCCCTGCCCTGCACTCCTTTATGGGTTCTGCCTTAATAAATCATGGGCAATGAATTCTTATTTCTGCTTCTAAGGAACCTAAGGCCCCACTGCTACATTGAAATATTTGCAACCAGTGCCTGTGAAAGTGCTGCACTCAGTATGTCGGAAAATTTAGAAAATTCAGCAGTGGCCACAAGACTGGAAAAGGTGTTTTCTTTCCAGTCCCAAATAAGGGCAATGCCAAAGAATGTTCAAACTACTGTAATATTCAGTTCATTTCACATGCTAGCAAGGTAATGCTCAACATTCTTCAAGCTAGACTTTAGCAGTATGTGAACCAACACCTTCCAGATGTACAAGGTGGGTTTAGAAAAGGCAGAGGAACCAGAGACCAAATTGCCAACATCCGCTGGATCATAGAAAGAGCAAGGGAATCCCAGAGCAACATCTACCTCTGTTTCATTGACTACGTAAAACCTTTAACTGATGGAATACATTAAACTATGGAAAACTCTTAAAGAGATGGGAATACCAGACCACTTTACGTGTTTTCTGAGAAACCTGTATGCAGGTCAAGGAGCAACAGAACTGGACATGGAACAAGGGATGGGCTCAAAACTGGAAAAAGAGTACGTCAAGGTTATATATTGTCACCCTGCTTGTTTAACTTATATGCAGGGTACATCATGCAAAAGGCCAGACTGGATGAATCACAAGCTGGACTCAAGACTGCTGGGAGAAACATCAACAACATCAGATATGCAGAGTACCACCCTAATGGGAGAAATAGAAGAGGAACTAAAGGACCTCTTGATGAGGGTGAAAGAGGAGAGTGAAAAAGCTGGTTTAAAGCTCAACATTTGAAAAATGAAGATCATGGCATCTGGTCCCATCACTTCATGGCAAATAGATGGGGAAAAAGTGGAAACAGTGAAAGATTTTATTTTCTTGGGCTCCAAAATCACTATGGATGGTGACTGCAGCCCTGAAATTAAAAGAGGCTTGCTCCTTGGAAGAAAAGCTATGACAAATCTAGATAGCACATTAAAAAGCAGAGACATCACTTTGCCAACAAAGGTCCATCTAGTCAAGCTATGGTTTTTCCAGCAGTCATGTATGGATGTGAGAGTTGGACCATAAAGAAGGCTGAGTGCTGAAGAATTGATGCCTTCAAACTGTGGTGCTGGAGAAGACTTTGGAGAGTCCCTTGGGCAGGAAAGAGATCAAATTGGTCAATCCTAAAGGAAATCAACCCTGAATATTCATTAGAAGGACTGATGCTGAAGCTGAAGCTGCAATACTTGGGCCACCTGATGCGAAGATCTGACTCATTAGAAAAGACCCTGATGCTGGGAAAGATGGAGGGAAAGAGGAGAGGGGGGCGACAGAGGATGAGATGGTTGGATGTCATCACCGACTCAATGGACCTGTGTTTGAGCAAACTCAGGGAGACAGTGAAAGACCATGGGGTCGCAAAGAGTCGGACACGACTGAGTGACTGAACAAGACAACAGGAAAAGTAGTGCCTGTTTTTGAGGTGTATTGGGGCCCTGGCCTGTGTGCCTAGCTGTGCACAGCAGTGCTGGCCATGCCTCCTCTGGTTCCCGCAAAGGCCACTCAGGTGAGGCTTCTTCTATAAGGTAGACTAGACTGTGCATTTCTCTGCTTCCATTGTTCACTGGTGGCATCATTAAAATCCATGCCCCCCACCGCAGCCTCTGAGGCCTTTCTTTCTCAGCCCTCTCCCTGCTTCCCCTGCCCCAGGCTAATGAATGTTCCTTCCAGACAGGCCCAAATATGCTGCATCTTCCACACCTCTGACTGCCCAAGCCTCTGTGCTACCTAAAACACCCCTCTTTCCTCCTGCTCTGCTCCCTTCCGCTGGCTGATTCGAAAGCTCAGGGCAAGCACGTTCTCCTCTGGGAAGTCTTGTCTGAGCTTCCCTGTCCCACCTGCCACCAACTCACTTCACACTGAGCTGGGTGAGGTGTCCTTCCTCAGACCACACTGAGTTAGAAATTAGAATCATCCATTTAACAAACAGCTCATACAACTCAACAACAACAACAAAACAAACAACCCAGGACTTCCCCGGGGGTCTAGTAATTAAGAATCTGCCTGCAAAAAAAAAAAAAAAGAATCTGCCTGCTAATGCAGAGGGACACAGGTTAGATCCCTGGTCCAGGATGATCCCACATACCTAGGAGCAACGAAGCCTGTGTAAAACAACTGAGCCTGTACTGTAGGGCCCAAGTTTTGTACCAAGAGAAGATATCACAATGAGAAGCCCATGCACCGCAACTAGAGAAAGCTCACACACAGCAACCAAGACCCGGTGTAGTCAAAAATTTATATTAAAAAGAGATCAATACCCCAAGTATTGAAATATCCCCACGTCTTTAAAACAAATTGAAAAACAGGTAGAAGACCTAAACAGATATTTGTGCAAAGAAGACATACAAAGGGCCAAAAGGCACATGAAAAGATGCTCCTCATTGCTAATTCTTAGAGAAATGCAAATTAAAACTACAATGAAGTACCACCTCATTGTCAGAAAGGCCATCATTAAGATATCTACAAACAATAAGTACTGGAGAGAGTGTGAAGAAAAGGGAACCTTCCTACACTGTCGGTGGGAATGTAAGTTGGTGTAGCCATTGTGGAAAACAGTATGGAGGTTCCTTAAAAAACTAAAAATAGAGCTGCCATATGATCCAACAATCCCACTTCTGGACATATACCCAGACAAAATTATAATTCAAAAAGATATACATACCCCTACATTCACCCCATCACTTCATGGGAAATAGATGGGGAAACAGTGGAAACAGTGTCAGACTTTATTTTTTGGGGCTCCAAAATCACTGCAGATGGTGATTGCAGCCACAAAATTAAAAGACACTTACTCCTTGGAAGGAAAGTTATGACCAACCTAGATAGCATATTAAAAAGCAGAGACATTACTTTGTCTACAAAGGTCTGTCTAGTAAAAGCTATGGTTTTTCCAGTGGTCATGTATGGATGTGAGAGTTGGACGGTGAAGAAAGCTGAGCACCGAAGAATTGATGCTTTTTAACTGTGATGTTGGAGAAGACTCTTGAGAGTCCCTTGGACTGCAAGGAGATCCAACCAGTCCATTCTAAAGGAGATCAGTCCTGGGTGTTCATTGGAAGGACTGATGTTGAAGCTGAAACTCCAATACTTTGGCCACCTGATGCGAAGAGCTGACTCATTTGAAAAGACCCTGATGTTGGGAAAGATTGAAGGCAGGAGGAGAAGGGGACGACAGAGGATGAGATGGTTGGATGGCATCACCGATACAATGGACGTGGGTTTGGGTGGATTCCGGGAGTTGATGATGGACAGGGAGGCCTAGTATGCTGCAGTTCATGGGGTTGAAAAGAATCAGACACGACTGAGTGACTGAACTGAACTGAGCTATGTTCATAGCAGCAGTAGCCAAAACATGGAAACCACCTAAATATCCATCAACAGAGGAATGAATACAGAAGATGTGGTACATAGATACAATGGAATATTACTCAGCCTTAAAAGAATGAAATTATGCCATTTGCAGCAACATGGATTGACCTAGAGATTATCATACTAAATGAAGTAAGTCAGAAAGAGAAAGACAAATCTCATATTTCATTTATATGTATAATCTGGGGCTTCCCGGGTGGTGCTAATGGTAAAAAACCTGCCTGCCAATGCAGGAGACATAAGAGACATGGATTTGATCCCTGGTTGGGAAGATCCTTTGGAGGAGGGCATGGCAACTCACTCCAGTATTCTTACCTAGAGAATCCGATGGACAGAGAAGCCTGGCAGAGTTGAACAAGACTGAAGTGACTTAGCATGCACACACACATATAAAACATGACACAAATGAACTTATCTACAAAATAGAAACAGATTCACAAACATAAAGAACAGACTTGTGGTTGCCGAGGGGGAGGGGGTTAAGGGAGGGATGAATTGGGAGTTTGGGATTAGCAGATGCAAACTATCGTATACAGAATGGATAAACAATAAGGTCCTACTATATAGCACAGGGAATTATATTAAATACCCTGTGATAAACCATAGTGGAAAAGAATATGAAAAAGTATGTGTGGATTGTAGCCTGCCAGGCTCCTCTGTCCATGGGATTCTCTAGGCAAGAACACTGGAGTGGGTTGCCATGCCCTCCTCTGTGTATGTGTATATATATATCTGAATCACTTTGCTGTGCAGCAAAAGTTAACACAGCATTATAACACAAGTATACTTCAATAAAATAAAGAATTGTCTATTCATGAGATGAGATTCATGTATCCTCAGTACTACCATTGTGCCTGGCACACAGTAGGCATTCTATAAAGGTTTGTTGAATGAATGAATGAATGTTGAATAAAGAACCTACCCAAATAATACCTTCAACCCCTCAGTTCAGTTCAGTTCAGTCTCTCAGTCGTGTCTGACTCTTTGTGACCCCATGAACCGCAGCACGCCAGGCCTCCCTGTCCATCACCAATTGCTGGAGTCTACCCAAACCCATGTCCATCGAGTCAGTGATGCCATCTAATCATCTCATCCTCTGTCGTGCCCTTTTCCTCCTGCCCTCAATCTTTCCCAGCATCAGGGTCTTTTCAAATGAGTCAGCTCTTCGCATCAGGTGGCCAAAGTACTGGAGTTTCAGCTTCAACATCAGTCCTTCCAATGAACACCCAGGACTGATCTCCTTTAGGTTGGACTGGTTGGATCTCCTTGCAGTCCAAGGGACTCTCAAGAGTCTTCTCCAACACCACAGTTCAAAAGCATCAATTCTTCGGCGCTCAGCTTTCTTTACAGTCCAACTCTCACATCCATACATGACTACTGGAAAAACCATAGCCTTGACTAGACAGACTTTTGCTGGCAAAGTAATGTCTCTGCTTTTTAATATGCTGTCTAGGATGGTTTTAACTTTCCTTCCAAGGAGTAAGCATCTTTTAATTTCGTGGCTGCAATCACCATCTGCAGTGATTTTGGAGCCCCCCAAAATAAAGTCAGCCACTGTTTCCACTGTTTTCCCATCTATTTGCCATGAAGTAATGGGACTGGATGCCATGACAGCCTAAAATTAACAGAGGACATTTCAGGAGAAATCCTTTTAAATACTCATCCTATCCTACCCTGGGCTACTACCATACATTATGGATTGAACGCAGTGTGGGCAGCTTGTGTCATTAAAAGTTGGGGAAAAGCCACTAAGTCAAAAGCATCAAGTCTGGGAAAGGTGTTGTTGGCTAGAAACAAAATAGCATTCTTATGTTTTGAAATATTTTTGAAATTATCAAGGTGTTACACACAGTAACTCAAGTTTTATAAACTGTTTAGCTGAAATTTTCATTCTGATTACAAATGAAGGGCATGATGTATAAAGCACCTTGAGAGAAGCCTCCAGGGAAGTAAGCAGATTTGTGTGTTAAGAACCAAGGCTGGGCTTCACTGGTGGTCCAGGGGTTAAGACTCTACACTTCCACTGCAGGCGGTGCAGGTTCGATCCCTGGTCCAGGAAGTTCCACATGCAGTGTGGTGTGGTCAAAAAAAAAGAACCAAGGCTGATGTCTGCATCCTTTCCTTCTGTCTATGCACCAGTGCTCTCAACCTGGACAGCCTGGCTTAGGGTCCAAACAAGCAGTGATGTGTGGAGGGAGAGAGAGAGAGGGAGGAAGGCAGATGAACTAGGAAGTCAGTTGTTTCCACCACTTTGGTTTTGGTTGAAATTTGCTATTCACCCATTTAAAGGAAACAGCTATGTTTGGCATCAAAATGCATAGAGTGAGTGGGGGTGAGTAGTCTTGCCAGGAGGGATTCACCTCTGTTATCCCCTTGGGGTCCCTATGTAGACCACTTAGTGCTGAGGAGGAGCCAGCGAAGACAAGGTGGATGAGGGGAGGGCAGAAGTGCTGGGAAAGAGTTCTGGCTGAGCATTTTTGGGGAAAATAGAGACAAGAAGAGCCAGGGGCCAAGAATATAGATCACCCAAAATGTAAAGGTCTGATAATACCCACCATGGTCAATGACGCAGGAGAAAGGGAGTGTGTGTGATGGGCACACCCATATCAGAGAACAATTTGGCATTAAAAGGTGACACTGAAGCTATATGGACTGGCAATTACACCTCTAGGTGTACAATGTAGAAAACTCTAGAACACACACCCCAGACCATGCACAAGGATACCCAACAGCAGTGCTGGTCACAGCAAAAAAAAAAAAAAAAAAAAGTAGTGGCAGTAATCCATAGGTCTGTTAGCAGTGAGAAGATTTTTAACATTGCCATAAACACACAGCAGTGAACTACAATAGCTCTGGGTTAACATGTCTGGACCACGAGAACATAATGTTGGATCAAAAAAGCAAGTTACAAAAGAACTGATGCAGAGTATGATTTCATTTATATAAAGATCAGGGACTTCCCCAGGGGTCCAGTAGCTAAGACTCTGTGCTCCCATTGCAGGGGGCCTGGGTTTGATCCCCGGCCAGGGAACTAGATCCCACATGCTGCAAGGAAGATCAAAGATCCTGTATGTCACAGTAAAGACCCGGCACAGCCAAAAATAAAAAAGATCAAACACTGGCAGAGGTATACCATGTATTATTTAGGGGTGCCCATATATGTGTTGAAACTATTAAAATAAATAAAAAATGATTGCCACAAAATTCAGAACTGTGGTTGTAAAGTTACTGGTAGTGCTTTATGTCTTAATGTCTTAAAATCAATTTTCAATATATTACATTCTTTAAACTGTGCATATTATTATATATTCTTTTGTATGTGTTATTTATTGATACTTCTTAAAGAGCTGTTTTCAAAAAATAAGTAAAGAGAGATGGTGAGTCAGAAGCCCATGGGAAGCCTCTGGGCAGGGGGCAGGGTCTCACATCAGCTACCAAGGCAATTGTTCCAGATCTAAATTGTGAATTTCACTCAAAGGCCCTGAAGCTCATATACCCTGGTCATCCCCTCCCACCACCAAAAAGCCTCAGTTTCTGCCTCTCTTCCTCTGCTACTGGGTCTTCAGCAACTTGCATCCCCCGGCTCAGTGCCACCTACAGGCACTTGAACATGCTCTGACACCCCCACACGGGCTGAAGCCCACAGTCTTTGCTTATTCTCTGTTCTTAGATCAAGAGGCCTCTTGGGACTTCCCTGGTGGTCCAGTGGCTGGGACTCCTCACTCCGAATGCAGGGAGCCCAGGTTCAATCCTTGGTAGGGGAACTAGATTCCACATGCATGCTGCTACTAGGAGTTCACAGGTCTCAACTAAAGATCCTGCATGCTGCAACAAAGACCGAGGATCCCACATGCCACAACTAAGACCAGGTGCAGCCAAAAAAGAAAAAAAAGAGGCGTCTAGTATCTGCTAGCTACGGGCTGGATTCATCACCTGCAAGGCATGATCCATGCTCTGCTGCCACCATGCTTTTGTACACCCTGTTTCCCTGCCTGAACGCCATCCTCACGGCCTACCCCACGGTGTCGTCTGAGGACAGCTGGATGCCCCCCCCCTTATGCGGGAGGACTTTCCCCATCCTCCCAATCAGTTCTGTACTCCCTCTTCTGGACCCACACAGAACCCCTTGTGTGCCATGATGACAACACTTAGCAAGTGGTATAATTTCTTAACAACATGGTTCTGTCCCTGTTAGACTTTAAGACCTTCAGAATGAGAGCTTTTGTCTATTGGTCTTTTTACATAGGTGATACTTAAAACATCACCCAAGCAGGACTTTACTGGCAGTACACAACCAGCATGGATACAAAGCTGGAGCCAGGTCCTGCAGGTCCCCCCACGCCTGGACTGCTAGGTATTAACAACTTGGTTACTGCATCATTGGAGGTGAGGGGTGGCAGAAGGGGGGCCAGGCAGATGAGCAGGGGGGTGGGACAGGGACAGGACAGTGTGTATTTCTCAACCAGTACAGAAATATTTCAACATTTAACAAACTTTAACAACTGCTGTGGCCATTATATCTCGATGTCTAACTGCTCAACATTCATCTTCTTTATGTCCCTAGAGACACATGGCACTGTGCCTGGTAGTAGGTAGTCAACAAATATTTACTGGAAAAACAAGAAACATCTTAAAGTACCATTTTCCCAGCAAGGAGAAAGGACTTGAAATTTGGCTTCCATTGCAACTGTCTACTGTCTTTGCCTTCTCTGCCGCCAATCTACCTAAAAACAGGTTAATGTCTGGGCATGAGATGCAAGCTGGCCCAACAGCATTCAATCCAATCCTGAGACTTCTATGTGAATACTCCCAGCCTCCCAGCCCCTCCAACCACTCCTGTTGGCAATAGTGTTTGGACCTTCTGGCAGCTGTCTGCCCCATACAGGGGAGCCTATTGAGAAAGAAGCCTGCACGGGGCAGCAAAACCAAGACACGGAAAGGGTCAGGTTTCTCCAACCTTTGTTAAAACTCTAGACCCAGCCATGCCTAAAGATCCACCTTGTTCCTTTCAGGTTGATGACCTAATACGCTCCTTTCCTGCTTACGATATTTTGACTTGACTGGGTTTGTTTGTTTCCTTTTATTAATTTTGATTTTTGAGGGTTTTTTTTTTTTGTCTTTGCAACTACAAGTCCAGTCTAATTCAGCTGGGAGGAAAACTTTCCATTAGGAAAAATAGAAATCTAAGTTTTTACATATGTGAGTCTCTCTTTTCACATCCCATGACACTTTGGTAATTCATTTTGATAACTTACCTTTCACCAAGTAGAACATTTGATAGATTTATAAATGAGGGAAAGTCTAGTGTGTTCATGACAGGATAGGCATGAATGGGAATAAGCAAAGTCTCGTCTCCCTAAAATCAATAAGAAAAAAGCCAAGTTAACCACGCTTAAGACTATAATTTTCAAAGATGAATTTGTAGATCCTTTATTTCTTGTCCTGTTTTCTATCATTAAAAAATATTTCCAGAAAAAAAGGGAAAACATTTCCTTAAAAAAAACCTGAGTGCTTAAATATAACATTTGAAATATTGACTTTTCTAGTTATAAACAAAGTAGAGAAAATTTTAAGTATATTTCATTGAAATTACATTCAATATTATTCAGGAAAGCTAAAGATAATCATATGATGACTTCATGTAGAGATGAAGACAGTGATCTGTTTCTATTTCAGAATATTATAGAGAAAACAGTCTTGCATCGCCTGAGATAAAGAAAAACCAGCACAGAATCAGCTGATCCAGACAGCACTGAACAGCAAACACTGGACCAGCCAGAGGCCCAGAGTCCTGCTTCAGGACCTGCACAGTGCGTGACCTTGAGTAAGACTTCTGACCTCCCCACAGCTCATGTCTTCCTTTGCTTTCAACTGGGGATAATTCCACCTTTCTTCAAAGGTATGTTTGAGAAAGAAAGCAGATGATGGCTTTAAAAAGTTTAAAGAGCCATAGAAACAGGAGGTACTACTACTATTGCTACTAAGTAGCCGGACACCTGCCCTGGTGCGCTATACAGCACCTGTTACTAGGGACTTCTGTTCTTGGTACAGGATATTCCTTCTGAAAGCAATACTCTGGTCTCATCTTTAGTTCCCTCTTCCCTTTTAAAAGCTGAAATTTGTTTATTGCTAAAGAATACTCTTCCACTTTAGTTTTGCAAAGTTAAATTTCATTACCCTTGAGGCTTCTCAGGTTGTAAGGGCCAGGCATGAAAGTCAGAGCAGGGGGCAGGAGGTGGGGGGACTTCCAGTTTTGAGGGAGGGACTGACAGCATGTGGATCTGGGGTCTGGGGGCCAAGGATGAATTAGGTGACCTGGAAGAGGCTCACAGAACACAGCCTCTGGGGTCGAGCCACACAGGCCCTCTTCTCCCTGCAGAGCCCCAGGGCTGCCTCAGAGGACGTCAGCCATTTGACCTAGGTGTTCATAATCACAGCTCAGGGTTGTTGCTGATTTTCTCACCTAGCACTTAAAGGAGGATGTTTAAGTTATTTGAAAAGAATTCAGTAACTCCCAGGACCACAAGATAAGTTAGGTTTTTAGTCCAGGAAAGGTGAGAACAAGCAGTGTCTCTGGCTCTGCCCCAGTGCTTAGCAACCTGAGGCTTCCCCAGCTGGGACCCACATCACTGGACAAGGACCCTCAAGCCACTCAGGTCACTGCCTAAGGCATTGGGCTGAGAAACTTTATACTTGGAATTCCATCTCTTTCTTCTACTCTTGAAGATATAAGTTTTGATACCATCCCACTCCCCCAAAATTTAATTTTAAGGAGCTTACCTTGCAGTGAACGCGGATGCAATCATAATAGTATCGCCACTCATCTGGAGAAAATGTAATGGTGATCTTGAGAGACAATCCAGGGACAAGGCGGTGCTCCTGGAAGACAAGGGGGCTCTTGTCGGGAGACCCCAGAGACCACAGGAGCAGGACCACTGGGCCAACACACTACATACTGTCCCAGACAGACCCACCACATGGAAAGCCACATCCAACAATGAACATCGAGGGAGAACAGGTCACCCAGTGACACTTACCTTTTTCACATACTTGATCTGAAAGTATTTGGTTTGCGGGGGTAAAATATGAACATGGATGTCTTCATTGCAAATATTGACCAGATGCTGGAGAGAAAAAGAAGCATTCACATGAACACATTGCTTTATCTATCTGCATAGATATTTATACCTCACCTTGTTCCTAAATGGAGGTGGAGATAGAGTGTGCTTTTATTTTTATTATTCAAAATTTTACATTGAAATAGTTTATTTATAATGTTCTATTAGTTTCACATGTACAACAAAGTTATTGAGTTATACATATATCCATTCTTTTTCAGACTTCTTTTCCATTTAAGTTATTACAGAACACTGAGAAGCATTTCCTGTGCTCTACAGCAAGTCTCTGTTGATTATATATTTTATAGGAGTGTATATATGTCAGTCTCAAACTCCTAATTTACCCCTTCCCCTCAACCTTTCCCCTTTGATAACCGTAAATTTGTTTTCAGAGTCTGTTTCTGTTTTGTAAATAAGTTCATTTGTATCATTTTTTAAGATTCCACATATAAATGATATCATATGGTATTTGTCTATCTGTCTTACTTCACTTAGTATGATACTCTCTAAATTCATCCATGTTGCCACAAATGGTATTATTTCATTATCACTCTAGGAGCTGAGTCCAAAAAGATCTTGCTGTGATTTACGTCAAAGAATGTTCTGCCTATGTTTTCCTCTAAGAGTTTTTATAGTATCCAGTCTTACATTTAGATCTTCAATCCATTTTGAGTGTATTTTTTGCATATGGTATATGTTCTAACTTCATTCTTTTCAATGTAGCTCTCCAGTTTTCCTAGCACCACTTATTGAAGAGACTGTCTTTTCCTCCATTGTGTATTCTTGCCTCTTCTGTCATAGATTAATTGACCATAAGTGTGTAGGTTTATTTCTGGGCTTTCTCTCCTGTTTCATTGATTTGTGTGTCTGTTTTAGTGTCACTATACTGTTTTAATCCCTGTAGCTTTGTAGTTTAGTCTGAAGTCAGGAAACCTGATTTTTCCCATCTTGTTTTTCCTTTCTTAAGATTGTTTTGGCTATGGTGCACTTTTAAACCTTTTAAGTGATTCAAAATCTATTGTATATCACTTAATAACAAATACCATTGAAAGAATAATGAAATATGCCCATGTGAATCAGTCCAGCCTAAAACTTTTCCAGAGCTGCAACCCCAGATGCCTCTCTGTGTGGCCTGGCACACTCCCCTCCTCCCATCCTGACCAGTCACTTGTATACCTTTTTGTTGAACTCAACTTACTCCTGTGATTCAGCTAAGCTAAGAAGCCAGTCACCTGCTCACCCTCAGTTTCTCTAATTACATGCCACTTGTCCTGGGGACCTGGTGACACTTAAGAAAAGTGAAAGTGAAGTCGCTCAGTCATGTCCAACTCTTTGCAACCCCATGGACTGTAGCCTACCAGGCTTCTCTGTCCATGGGATTTTCCAGGCAAGAATACTGGAGTGGGTTCCCATTTCCTTCTCCAGGAGATCTTCCCAACCCACTGAACCCGGGTCTCCTGCATTGTAGGCAGACGCTTTACCGTCTGAGCCACCAGGAAGTGACACTTAGGCAGTCAAAAAATCAGGAAAAGGAGTGTGGAGAGGACAGCCCTCAATCCATCCCTGGGGCTAATAAAACAGAACACAAAGTCAGGAGTTCTCTCCAGGAGTCAGGAGCAGGCCCTCCTTTGAGACAGGACAACCTGCTTGGTAAGTTAAGTGGGTGTCTGAGTAGAGATGTTTTTCCTTTCTCTGCATGAAAGGGGAGCCAGGACTCTGGGTTCTGGGATCTGGCCTTCACCTGGGCAAGTTAAGAGGCCCTTGGTTTTCAATGTCCAGACCAGAGGCTGGGTGTGCCACATGGCCCTTGGTCCAAGGCTTCAAATTCACTGAGTCTCTAAGTTAGACTTAAGATATAATTTCTTGATGAGATGACATCAAGGCTTGCATTGGTTAAAAGTTTGCATTGGTCATCTGTGAATATTCTTAAAGTGACTCCGTTTTGGCATTTTTTTTTTTTGACTATAGTCGATTTATAATACTGTGTTAGTTTCAGGTGTCAAATTAAAGTTTCAGATTCTTTCCAAGTATAGGTTATTACAAGATACTAAATATAGTTCCCTATGCTATACATTAAGTGCTATTGTTTATCTGTTTTATATATAATAGTGTCTGTCTGTGAATCCCAAACTCCTAATTTATCCCTCGCCTCTTTCCCCTTTGGTAAGTATAAGTTTGTTTTCTTGGTCTGTGAATCTGTTTCTGTTTTGTAAATAAGTTCATTTGTAATATTTTTTTTTTATTCCACATATAAGCAATATCACATAATATATGTCTTTATCTGTCTGACTTACTTCACTTAGTATGACAATCTCTGGTCCATCTATGTTGCAGCAAACCTAAGTGTCCATCGATAGATGAATGGATAAAGAAAGTGTGGTACATATATACAATGGACTATTACTTAGCCATAAAAAGAATGATATATTGCCATGTGCAGCAACATGGCATATCTTTTTAATACAGGAGAAGCCTGAAAAAGAAAAAGCTGCCAAGATCTCTCTTGACCTCCAAGGAGCCTGGCACACAGGAGTCGTGGTGAAGGTGTGGGCTCTGGAGTCTCCTGACCCCGAGTGGCCCTTCCAGGAGACTCTAGTACATACAGGGGCATTTCAATGCTCAAACTTCATTTCCTAACTTTTTTTATTTTTATAGTTTGTCAGCAGGTCAGTTTGATTTCTTGTCAAAAAAAATATATGCTTTCAGGGCTAAAATGGCATTCTGGGTTTTTCATTTATAACTAACACTGAGGGGAAAATAATCATCACTGAAAGGGGAAAAAAAAAAGGACTTCCTTTGTGGTGTAGTGAATAAGAATCTGCCTGTCAATGCAGGGGACGGAGTCCAATTTCCTGCTCTGGGAAGACCCTACATGCTGTGGAGCAACTAAGCCTGTGTGCTACAACTACTGAGCCCACGCACCTAGAGCCCACAAGTCACAAATACTGAGCCTGTGTGCTGCAACTACTGAAGCCCTGGTGCCTAGAGCCTGCGCTCCACAACACAACAGAAGAAGCCACAGCAACAGGAGAAGCCACCGCAACGAGAAGCCTGAGCAGAGCAACTACAGAGTAGCACCTGCTCGCCATAACTAGAGAAAGCCCGTACGCAGCAACAGAGATCCAGCACCACCGAAAATAAATAAGTAAAGTTTTAAAAAAAGAAAAGGGAAATAATGGTGTCTTCTCAGGCCCGTATTGACTCTAAGGTGAAACTCAGCCCTTGCTTCAGTGTTTCAGAATGGGCCCCCATGACAAACAAGGAACCAGCAACCGGATACCAGGCAGTCACAGGTTGAAGAGCTTTTACTCCAGGGTCAGAGGGACTTTGCAAGGACTGCTCACAGCTCCCCCACGCACACACTGCTCTTCACAGTCTCCCTTCTGTTCCCTCCACAGGGCAGAGCAAACCCAGTCTCCAGTGAAGTGCTGGCTTTGGTGGGTAAGGTCTATAATCTTCAGTCCCAAGCACTTACAGTATTTTCTAAACACATTTCAGCCTCTCAAGTTGGGGTCTTTTTAACCCTTTCCCTCAGGGACACAGCTTCTCAGAGGTAAATACCTAACCACAGGCATCTGGGGGCAAAACACAGCAGCTCTGTTCTTTAAAGCGTTTGAGACAGGCTGGGATCTGGGACTTAGGACTCTTTGCTCTAGTGCTTGAACCTGGACAAATGTCTCCTTGAGCAACAAAATATAAAGAAACTATAAGGATCAAAAAATAACTGCGAGCATGTGTTCAGTTCAGTTCAGTTCAGTCGCTCAGTGTGTTGGACTCTTTGCGACCCCATGGACTGCGGAACACCAGGCTTTTCTGTCCATCACCAACTCCCGAATTTTGCGAGCATGTGAAGCTTGCGAGCATGTGTAGCTGGGGCAAACTATGTACAAAAAGATAAACAAAAAAACCCAAAACCCAACTGCCACTTCTGAAGTGCAGTCCTATGTGCTAAGTCACTTCAATTATGTTCAACTCTGTGGGACCCTATGGACTGTAGCCCACCAGGCTCTTCTGTCCATGGGATTCTCCAGGCAAGAATACTGGAGTGAGTTTCCATGCCCTTCTCCAGGGGATTGAACTCACATCACTTTATGTCTCCCGCATTGGCAGGCGAGTTCTTTACCACTAGTGCCACCTGGGAAGCCCCTGACCACTTATGAAGAATCAAGAGCAAAAGCAGGCTCCGAGCACATCCCTGCACACATCTCACCAAGAGGGTGAGCAGATCACCCAAGCCGTCCCTCAGGCCCAACCCCCTAGATCCTCCCCTACCCTCATCCCCATATAAGGAACCAGCATGCCCCTCTGAGGGGGGAGAGCGAGCAGGGGAACCAGTTTTTTGTCTTCGCTCCCCCCTGCTGTAGCATGCATGCTTGCATGCTCAGTTGTGTCCAACTCTTTTGTGACCCCATGGACTGTAGCCCACCAAGCTCCTCTCATGGGATTTTCCAGGCAAGAATACTAGAGTGGGTAGCCATTCTCTTCTGCAGGGGATCTTCGATCCAGGGATGGACCCCTGCTTCAGCAGGAGCCAGTAAAGCCTTGACAGAATTTCTTGTGTGGCCTCAGATTGATAATGCATTTTACTCTAAAATTTTGCTGAATAATGCATTTCTCCAAAATGGGAGAGTAAAATTGGTGCTCCAGAAAGATATACTATGTTTACACTGTAGCTTCAGGTCCTGACCCTCACACACTGACTAGAAGCCATTGAGATATGTGGCCCTAGTTTGAGAAGCAAGATCCTGGGGCAGAGGGGTCTCTGAAGGCTGCAACAGGGAGTTGAAAACTAATACAATTATTTCAGAAAGCTGGAAAGGACTGTTATTCTACATAAGATAAGGCTGTGTATGCTGACAACTTTGTTTTGGGCTGGTCACAGTAACACCGATTGTCTCATGGGAGAATTGATTAATTATTGACTTAATAAATATAGTTTCCCAGACAAAATCTTTCCTCAGAGGGAAAGAGAACTTAAGAGGTCTTGGTTTGTAGAAAACTGGGAACCATTATTTCAACTTTTAAAGTAAATCGAAACATTGATTTCGATATGAATCTAAGTAAAAGGTTTTAAAGCCTTTAACCAGATCTGGATCAATCTCAAATGTTAATGAACAATTTATTGTGGTTTTAAATACACATTCAATCATTCAATTCTTGGGCAATTTGTACCGTTTCCTGTAACAAAACCAAGATAAAGTGCAGAGTTGAATTTCCCCCCTTGTTTGGCAAGAATCTCAAGGTAACTGCCTTAGGCTTCTGCTTAACTTTGCTGATAGAAATAGGAGGCTGGGTCTCCCAGAATGTTATTAAGATGAAATAATTTTGTACTTTTATCTGTTTGTTTTAACGTCTGATAGAAGCAGTGTGATTATTCAGACTTTACCTTGTATTTACTCGGAACTAGTGAGACTCTGCCAAGTGACTCTCTTCCAATAAAGTGAGTTCAATATCTTGACAAGTGTTTACTGAGTGTGTTCTGTGTGATAGGCATTGTGTTGTACATAAGACAGAGATGGATGTTCTTCAGCAGAATGAAGCTTTACCCCTTCCCCAAACCCTAGGATCCAGGTAAAGCAGACTGTACATGGACACCAAACATGCCACATGCCTGCCCCTCCCGAGCCTCTCTCTGTGTCTCCCTCTGCTCCCTGAGTGCCTGCTCCCCACTTCTCACTTTGCTTGGGCTATCCCAGATGGCTCCTCCGACATAAATCTTTGATGCAATGTGACCAGTAAGCTCATGAAAAGATGCTTAACGTCATCAGTCATTAAGGAAATGCAAATAGAACAACAGTGAGTGGTGAACTCAAAAAGACATAGCCACACCCCAACAACTGGAACATGTGAATGTGACTTTATTTGGGAAAACAGTGATTGCAGGTGCTATTAAGTTAAGGACCTTGAGATGAGATCATCCTGGATTACCCGGTTGGTCCCTCAGTCTAGTGACAAGTTTCCTTTTAGAGACAGAAGAGAAGACAAAGGGAGTCAGAGGAGAGGCCAGGTGAAGATGGAGGCCAAGGATTAGGGTCATTAAGCCTCAAGACAAAGGACACCTGGTGCCATCACAGATGGGGAGAAGCAAGGAAAGAGCCCTCCCGAGAGCCCATGAAAGGAGCGGGCCCGGCTGACACCTTGATTTTGGACTCTAGCCTCCAGAATGCGTTTCTGGTTTTCTAAGCCCCTAAATTTGTGGTAATTTGTAAGGCAGCCACAGAAAACTAACATACCATACAACCTAATTCCACTTCTTAATACATATCCAAGAGAAATGAAAATATACGCACACAAAAACAGTACACAAAGGTCCATGATGACATTATTCCTAATAGCCCCAAAGATAAAATCCAAATGTCCATCAACTGATGGAACAGGGAAAATGTGAATGGTGTGAAGTTTCCTTAAAAAAACTAAAAATAGAGCTACCATATGATCCTGCAATCCTATTCATGTGAATATACCCAGAGAAACCCATAATTCAAAAGATACATGTACCCAATGTTCACAGCAGCACTATCTACAATAGAGAAGCTCTATACAGTCAGCAAAAACAAGACTGAGAGCTGACTGGGGCTCACATCATGAATTCCTTATTGCCACATTCAGACTTAAATTGAAGAAAAGTAGGAAAACCCACTAGGCCATTCAGGTATGACCTAAATCAAACCCCTTACGATTATACAGTGGAAGTAACAAACAGATTCAATGGATTGCATCTGATATACAGAGTGCCTGAAGAACTATGGACGGAGGTTCAGACACTGTACAGGAGGTGGTGATCAAAACTATCCCCAAGAAAAAGAAATGAAAAAAGGCAAAATGGATGTCTGAAGAAGTCTTACAAATAGCTGAGAAAAGAAGAGAAGTGAAAGGCAAAGGAGAAAAGGAAAGATATATCCATTTGAATGCAGAGTTTCAAAGAATAGCAAAGAGAGATAAGATAGCCTTCCTAAGTGATCAATGCAAAGAAATAGAGGAAAACAATAGAATGGGAAAGACTAGAGATCTCTTCAAGAAAATTAGAGGTACCAAGGGAACATTTCACGCAAAGATGGGCACAATAAAGGAGAGAAATGCTATGGACCTAACAGAAGAAGAAGAAATTAAGAAGAGGTGGCAAAAATACACAGAAGAACTATACAAAAAAGATCTTAATGACTCTGATAACCAGATAACCATGATGGTGTGATCACTCACCTACAGCCAAACATCCTGGAATGTGAAGTCAAGTGGGCCTTAGAAAGCATCACAGTGAACAAAGCTAGTAAAGGTGACGGGATTTCAGCTGAGTTATTTCCAATCCTAAACGATGATGCTGTTAAAGTGCTGCACTCAATATACCAGCAAATTTGGAAAACTCAGCAGTGGCCGGAGGACTGAAAAAAATCAGTTTTCATTCCAATCCCAATGAAAGGCAATGCCAAAGAATGTTCAAACTACTACACAATTGCATTCATCTCACATGCTAGCAAAGTAATGCTCAAAATTCTCTAAGCCAGGCTTCAACAGTACATGAACCAAGAGCTTCTAGATGTTCAAGCTAGATTTAGAAAAGGCAGAGGGACCAGAGATCAAATTGCCAACATCCGTTGGAGCATAGAAATTTAGATCATAACAAGAAGTTTGGATCAAAGAAAGAGAATTCCAGAAAAACATCTACTTCTGCTTCATTGACTACGCTAAAGCCTTTGACTATGTGGATCACAACAAACTGTGGAAAATTCTTCAAGAGATGAGAATACCAGACCACCTTACCTGTCTCCTGAGAAATCTGTATGCAGGTCAAGAAGCATCAGTTAGAACTGGACATGGAACAATGGACTGGTTCCAAATTGGGAAAGGAGTACATCAAGGCTGTGTATTGTCACCCTGCTTATTTAACTTATATACATATTACATCATGTGAAATGCCAGGCTGGATGAAGCACAAGCTGGAATCAAGACTGCTGGGAGAAGTATCAATAACCTCACATATGCAGATGACACAACCCATATGGCAGAAAGTGAAGAGGAACTAGAGAGCGTCTTGATGACAGTGAAAGAGGAGAGTGAAAAAGCTGGCTTAAAACTCAGCATTCAAAAAACGAAGATCATGGCATCTGGTCCCATCACTTCATGGCAAATAGATGGGGAAACAATGGAAACATTGAGAGACTTTATTTTATTGGGCTCCAAAATCACTGCAGATGGTAACTGCAGCCATGAAATTAAAGGACACTTGCTCCTTGGAAGAAAAGCTATGACCAATCTAGAAAGCATATTAAAAAGCAGAGACATTACTTTGCCGACAAAGGTCCATCTAGCCAAAACTATGGATTTTCCAGTAGCCATGTATGGATATGAGAGTCGGACCATAAAGAAGGCTGAGTGCCAAAGAATTGATGCTTTTGAACTGTGGTGTTGGAGAAGACTCTTAAGAGTCCCTTGGAATGCAAGGAAATCAAACCAGTCAATCCTAAAGGAAATCAGTTCTGAATATTCATTGGAAGGACTGATGCTGAAGCTGAAGCTCCAATACTTCGTCCACCTGATGCAAAGATCAGACTCACTAGAAAAGACCCTGATGCTGGGAAAGATTGAAGGCAGGAGAAGGTGACAACGAGGATGACATGGTTGGATGGCATCACCGAGTCAATGGACATGAGTTTGACAAAGCTCCAGAAGATGGTGAAGAACAGGGAAGCCTGGCGTGCTGCCGTCCATGGGGTCGCAGAGTCGGACATGACTGAGTGACTGAACAATAACAAAGGACATGGAAGTAATCTGTCTATTGACAGAGGACTGGATAAGGATGTGGTACATCTACACAACAGAGTATTTCTCAGTTACAAAAAACCATTCATGCCATATAAAATGCCATATTAAATGCCATATAAAAAAGCATAATGCCATATAAAAGATGGCATTATGAAATAATGCCTTTTGCAGCAACATGGATGGACTTAGAAATCATCATACTGCGTGAAGAAAGCCAGACAAAGACAAATATTGGGTTGGCCATAAGTTCGTCTGAGTTCTTCCATAATGTATTCTGAAAAATTCAAACAAACTTTTCGGACAACTCAATATCATATGATATCATTTTTATGTGGAATCTAAAATATGACACAAGTGAACTTATTTACAAAACAGAAATAGACCCACAGACACAGAAAACAAACTTATGTTTACCAGAGAGAAAAAGCAGGGAGGGATAAATTGATCGTTTGGGATTAAAAGATACACACCACTGTGTTTAACATAGATAACCAACAAGGACCTACTGTATAGCACAGGGAGTATACTCAGTATCTTGTAATAACCTATAATGGAAGAGAATGTAAATGAAGAATATACATATTTATGTTAACATATAAAATATACACATATAATTGAATCACTTTGCTGTACATTTGAAACTAATACAGAATTTTAAATAAATTATATGTCAATAAAAATTAAAAAAAAATTTTTAAGTGATATAACCATACAATAGAACATTATTTGCCCATAAAAAGGAATGAGGTATCTATTCATGCTACAAATTGAATGAGCCTGGGAAACAAGCTGAATGAAAGAAGCCAGTTGCAAAAGACCACATGTTGTGTGATTCTATTTATGTGAAATGTTCAGAACAGGCAAATCTATAACAACAGAATGTGGATTGGTGGCTGCTTAGGGTGGAGGTGGGGTGAATAAAGGAATGAGGAGAGTGAAGAGGGTTGGGAATAGGTAGTTAATTGTTCATTCATTGCAAACAATAATTATTTTAGATCCATCCTATCATCATCTAGGGGCTTCCCTGGTGGCACAGTGATAAAGAACCTGCCTGCCAATTCAGGAGACGTGGGTTTGATCCCTGGGTCGAGTATTCCCCCTGGAGAAAGAAATGGCTACCCACTCCAGTATTCTTGCCTGGAAAATCCCGTGAACAGAGGAGCCTGGCGGGATACTGTCCATGGGGTCGCAAGAGTTGAACATGACTAAACAACCACCAGCATCTAGATAGAAAACCTAATAACCAGGAAAAGCAAGTTCCAAAATGAATGATTAACCTTGGTCTTTGATGCTGTGTTCTAAGAAATGTGTCCTTGCAGACTGAGGGGTAAAGTTCCTAATCACACTTTTAAATCCTGACCCTTTTCCTAAGAGGAAGTACTCAGCCCCTAACAGCTTCCTCTGCTGATCCCTTCTCTCTCCTCCCTCTTCAATGTGTAAGGACTCAAGGAAGCTGCGTTGTCTGTTTGCCGGGACCTCTCTTTCTGGCAGTTTTACCATCTGTCAGTTTCCTGCAGTGAGTCTCCCCACTCAGAGAATGAGTCTCATAGTCGCAATTCTGTCTTGAAATGATCCACTTTAAGACACAGTTTTGGGGGCTGGGATAAATAAGGCGTTTGGGATTAACATATACTCACCACTATATACGAAATAGATAATCAAAAAGACCTACTGTGTAGCATAGGGAGCTGTACTCAATATTCTGTAATAACCTATATAGGAAAAGAATCTGAAAAAGAATGCACTATATCTAAATGCAGTCTTGTAGTGGGAGGGGACATCACATACAAGCCAGAGTCTCAGGGCCTGTGTGAGACACCCCACATCCATCCACCCTACTCCAACACATGCCCAGAGGCTGGCCTGGCTCAGTCCCTTGACCAGCTGGAGTAGTTCTAACGTCCTACTCAGTGTGACTTTGAGAGATTACAGTGGGGGTCACTGAGATTGTGGAGCAGGTTTAAACGGTCAGGTCCCTTTTAGTGGTGGGTTAGGAGTCCTGTAGTCAACCAAGCAGAGAAGGCAATGGCACCCCACTCCAGTACTCTTGCCTGGGAAATCCCATGGAAGGAGGAGCCTGGTAGGCTACAGTCCATGGGGTCGCTAAGAGTCGGACACGACTGAGTGACTTCACTTTCACTTTTCTCTTTCATGTACTGGAGAAGGAAATGGAAACCCACTCCAGTATTCTTGCCTGGAGAATCCTAGGGACGGCGGAGCCTGGTGGGCTGCCGTCTACAGGGTCGCACAGAGTCAGACACGACTGAAGTGACTTAGCAGCAGCAGCAGCAGTCAACCAAGCCCTCTCCAGTTGGGATATCTCAATCAAAAAAGGGGACCCAGAAAGGCCGGGACCTCTGTGGTGACTGTTGTCCCCACAGCAGCAGCCACTCTGCAGGGCAGCCTTCACCTGTCCCTTCTGTGGAGGTCGGTGGAGCTGCCGTCCCAGCTCTAGCTGGAGTCTCTGGACACAATGACTGATTTAGGCCTGGCCATCTGACCCAAGCAGGTGGAATGGAACCCTTGCTGGACTCTCCTAAGAAAGGGACATCTTTCCCCCTGGTGCTGTTGGCTGGAGCACGAGTGTACTGATTGGGAGGAAGGCAGCGTGAGAGTGAGTCTGTCTCATCACTGTGTTCTTGAGGTGAGTATTTAACCTTACTGAATCACGGTTTCCTCATCTCTACAAAGAGAGTCACAATACAACCGCCACAAAGCTGGTATAAGGACTAAACTGAAACATGCGAGACACAAAGCATAGTTTCTGGCCCTCAAGGATCCCTCAAAAAGGACACCAGTTTGGAAAGAGTGTTGGGAGGTGTCTTTGGCAGAGGGAGGAAACCCGTCCAAGGAAACTGATGCAACTTTAAAATTTCTCATCCTAAAACTACTGCCTTTCCTGGTCAAATTTATATCTTCCCTTCTGTTGATTATGCTGCTCTTTAGATGAATGAGTAATATAAATGAGACCATTCATGTCATTTCATTATTATAATTATCCCACTTAAAGAGGGCTAATTATCCCACTATCTACACAGGAGTGGAGGAGGGAAGGATTGGGCATTTGGGATTAGCAGATGCAAACTATTACACATAAACTGGATACACAACAAGGTCCTACTACAGAACACAAAGAACTATATTCAATATGCTGTGACAAACCATAATGGAAAAGAATATAGAAAGAATGTAAATATGTATGTATGGGGCTCCCTAGTAGCTCGGATGATAAAGAATCCACCTGCAATATAGGAGATCTGGATTTGATCCCTGGGTCAGGGAGATCTCCTGGAGAAGGAAATGGCTACCCATTCCAGTATTCTTGCCTGGAGAATTCCATGACCAGAGAAGCCTGTGGGCTACAGTCCATGGGGTTGTAAAGAGTCGGACATGACTGAGTGACTAAGCACGCGCATATATAGGTATAACTGAAACACTTTGCTATATACTTAAAACTAACACAATATTGTTAATCAACTATACTTCAATGAAATTTTGTAATTAAAAAAAAAAAAAGGACCTACCAATATCTGCTGGTGTTGTTTTTCTACTTGATAGCCTCCAAAATGTAATATGCCAGGTTTTGCCTGTATGACTTTATTATTCAGAAGATTCGCAAAAACCTCTGTAAAAACACAGATAAGTATACCATGAGATGAGACCAAAAAAAAAAAAAATTAAGTGAAAGAAGATCCTATCAACATGGACTCCCTTTAATTTAGGGTATTTTATGCACATGAAAGTTTCAGACAGAGGATACAGCTGTCAATAATTAATGATTGTTCCACATGAACTGGACTGCTTCTCCTACTATTTTAACATTTTGCTTGGGAGATACTACCATCACGAGACAAATTCACATTTGTTTTTTATTATCTATTAAACTAGCTTGCTCTGTACACATTTTGTACAAGTCTTCACAATAAAACAAGCCTGTATAGGACACACACTGTATAATACTGTGATTGTTATATTATGAATATCCACTTCAAAGAATGCAAACACCAAGTGTTTCATTTTATTGCTGTGTATTTAACTGTTACTATTTGCTTTCCTCTGAACTGAATTATAGTGTGATACTGAGTAATCCTAAGGCTCCGAATAATTATCACTCTGGATGATAATGTCTCAATTAGCTCTTGACATGTGAGTGTCTTTTTCTCAAGTTTTGAGAACAAAGTGAGGACAGCTGAGCTCATAGAAGTGTCCAGGTCTACAAAGCTTGCCCCAGCTCTGCCATGCTTCATGCCCCTAGCTCTGCCGTGTTTCATGCCTGGCATTTGTTTGTAATCCTCCACTGCTTCCATTTTGTAAAAATCAAGCCCAGGCCTGATTCTGACCAGCAAACTGCCTCCTTTGAAGTGAATGCACTGTCTAGTTTCTTACAAGTGACAGCCTTTCCCCTTCGGCTGTACCCAAACCTTGAGTCAGACACCCTGACCCCAGCCTCTGCCCTCTGTGACTTTGTATTCCACTAAAGTGGGTGTGAAATGTTTGGTGTTTTTGTTCCTCCGGCGATGAGCAGTCACTGTTGTCAGCTTTGGGCCAAACTGAAGGGCTAGACTAGGTTAAGGATGGTGTCTCAGGGGGACTGTGACAGGGTTGTCTGGTAAACTTTTAAATATTTTTTAAAAATTTATTTTTATTTATTTGGCTGTGCCAGGGCTTAGTTGCAGCATGTGGGATCTAGCTCCTTGACAAGGGATCAAACCTGGGCTACTGGCACTGAGAGCTTTGAGTCTTACCAACTGGACCACCAGGGAAGTCCAATTTTTAAGTATTAAAATGAACATTACTCAGTAATTTTTTTT
Organism: Okapia johnstoni; assembly: GCA_024291935.2. NCBI lineage: Eukaryota > Metazoa > Chordata > Mammalia > Artiodactyla > Giraffidae > Okapia > Okapia johnstoni. The sequence goes on along the minus strand of CM044319.1, from coordinate 45,905,736 downwards.
AATGCTGAGAGTTTTGTCTTTAGGGCCACAATACAGATGTAAAATGGGCATTGCCCTGTTAACACCCAGAAACAGTCAAGTATACTGATTTGCATTCAATGTGTTATAAAGTAACAATAGAGCCACACCAAATGCTGCATGTCCCTCATTTGCGATGGGCCTTGAATGGTGAGCAGAAAACAAGCTGGTTGAGACATAGAGATCTGGACACTGGGTGGCTACAGCTGAGCACCACCCCCCTACTCAGCTAGTCACCCTGGTGAATTCACTTGAGCTTTTGGAGTCTCAGCTTCCCCAACAGTAAAATGGAAATAGACAGCATTGTGATGTTAAGATGGGTTCAGTGAGAATATAGGCAAAATGATTAGCCTTATACACAAAAGCTATAGGTTTACCAGGCTTTCTAGAATAAGGATGTGCACAGAAAAAGGCAAGAAAGTGTAAGCGCAAGTGGTCTTGAAGGAACAGGAGTAACAGGTGTGGCTGGAGGTGGGGGACGGGAGGGGCGAGAGTGGACAGTTTCAGATCCAGGCAAAGGGGGCCAAACGACAAGCAAAGCAACCGAAACTTTATTCTTTACACAAGAGGATCCCCTGAGAACATTTGAACAGGGTGGGGATAGGAGCCAGCCTGCATTCTAGGACAGAAAATGCTGAGGGGTGAAGGGTGGATGGAAGGAGAGTGTGGCTAGGGAGGAGAGCCAGGACTACAGTAGTCCTGGTGACCTCCTGAGAACAAAGTATGGACAGAGAGCAAAGACACTTGAGGATGTGGAAGAAACAGAACTTGGTGATTAATTTTCACCACAAAAGTCTACCAGTTAAGCAAATGGATCTAAATAGAACCATTGTTCATAATAATACAAACTATTACAAGCCTGTAAAACAATATAGATAAATCAGCACCCAAAATTCCATTATGCTTTCTGGACTTTGGATCCTCTGGGAAGACGTGAGTTGTAAAGCAAACCTGTTTTCTAACCACTTACTTGACTCTAGGAGGTGATTGGGTACTTCTTTTGGTCTCTTGGGTTCCTCCACTAGGTTCCTTAAAAGGAGGGACGACACATTTTGAAATGGTTCTTCAGCATTCGTTACTTCTCTGCTGGGGGTTTTCACCGCTGCCATTTTATCATGAAAAATGGAGTCTTCTTTTTAAAGCCAAAGGTCATTTCCTGGGAAGAAAACAGTAGTAGTATAATCATTCACAGAAAACCACACACCACTGACAAATATACCTCTTGTCACTGTGTGGTTTACTGTGGCTCAGGTCTTCCCAACCTCTCATCTCACTCCTGGCCACTCTGTGCCCACACAGGTTGTCCTGTTCATCATGCACATCAATCCCAATGCTGTGTTGTAACCAAAAGTTGGGTCCAGCTGTTCACTATTCAAAAGCCAATAAAGAGGCAAGGCTGGTGGAAAGCAAAGTTTGCTTTATTTTGGATGCCAGCAAGCACGGGGCGGAGGACTCCTGTCAAAAGGCTGACTTACCACCCTCCAAAACTGACAACCAGTGGACAAGAGCTTATATAGACAAAGCAAGGGGGCTACACATAGAAACAGCACAGTCAGCTCTAACAGTCGTCTTGAAATCAGTCATGCAGTGATCTAACCAGTGTCATCTTAATTGTTTTAAGTAGAGTTAATCTTCAGTTCTAGTCGACTTGTTCCCTTTCTTTGAGGCCACTTCTCTGGATGTGGCAGCTTATGTCATAGTCATGTATGGATGTGAAAATTGAACCATAAAGAAGGCTGAGCACTGAAAAATTGATGCTTTCGAATTGTGGTGCTGGAGAAGACTCTTGAGAGTCCCTTGGACAGCAAAGATGTCAAACCAATGGATCCCGAAGGCAATCAAGCCTGAATATTCATTCGAAGGACTGATACTGAAGCTGAAGCTGCAATACTTGGGCCACCTGATGCAAAGAACCGACTCATTGGAAAAGATCCTGATGCTGGGAAAGATTGAGGGCAGGAAAAGAAAGGGGTGATAGAGGATGAGATGGTTGGATGGCATCATCGACTCAATGGATATGAGTTTGAGCAAACTCTGGGAGATAGTGAAAGACAGGGAAGCCTGGTGTGAGTCCATGGGGTCACAAAGAGTTGGACATGACTTAGCAACTGAACAACAAATGTCACAGCTACAATCTGGTCATCATGTAGTTAACTTCTTCCACCCGGTGATGGTATGAGTCTCTATAAGACAGCTCCGAGGATATGGCTCAGATTACCTATAGCCCTTGAGAAGGAACTAAAGGTCCTTGACTTTGCTTAAGGACTAAACTATTATTATTTTGTCCTATTTTAACTGCTTTCCTCTCCTTTTGTGTTTTCTCACTTCTCTGATTGAACTTATTCTTTGGCTAAGGTTTCCCATAGACAAAAGGCAGGCTGAGGACATAGAAGCAAGGACTATAGGGTCCTGCTCTGTTTCAGTGTCACAGCTCAAAACTCTTCTGTGGTCCATTATTTTCCTTAAAAGCTTTTCTCAAAATGTAGACCTGATGCTTTCTGAGGCTCTCGTGGTCAGTGAAGTTTGCAAAATGTTGAAGTCAGCAGTTAAACAGGACTCTTTTTTTTTTTCCAAATTTGCTTGTGCTGGGTCTTTATTGTGGCTTGAAGGCTTCTGTAGTTACTGCACCTGGGCTTGGTTGCCCTGTGACATATGGGGTCTTAGTTCCCTGATAAGAGATCAAACCCAAATCCCCTGCATTGGAAAGCAGACTCTTAGGTCCTGGACCACCAGGAAGTCCCAAACTGGACTCTTCTTTATGAGATTTCTGCAAATCAGTTTCTTAGATGAATGTGACCATGAAACCCTTTCACATTGGGAGATACTGGCATAATGAGTCATCTTCCTGGGCCCCTCTGTGGGGAGAGGATGTGGAAAGCCACAGACCTCTTCCCCCCGCCACTGGGTGCCTTCCTAGGAGCTCTGTTCTAGGACACCAGATCGCAGCTCTTGTCACACCTTCTGGCAGACTTGCCTTGGGAGTCTGATCCTGCTCTTCCACGTTCTTTACCAATTGCTGCCTTTACTGCTCCTCTGGTGTTAATCACGTATTGCCTTGTGGTGACACTTTACAAATCCCACATGTCTATATCTTCCACGGCTAAGTCTCTAAACTTGGGGGCTGCTCGGTGAAGCCCCTGAAAGTGGATGTAAAATCATATGTGGACTTTTATGTGCCTTTTTGTGTGTGTGAGAAGGCTCATAGTTTTAGATTCCTTAAAGAGTACAATATCAAGCAAAATAAACCGACCATACCGAAGAAATGCTTAATAATCACTTTCTGAAACAAGTTTCTCCTTTCCCCTCAAGGCCCATCCCCCTTCACTGGGATGGCTGAGGGTGCCCACTCCTCAGAACAGCCTCCATCTCGCCCTCCAACCATTCCTTCAGCCTTCCTTCCCCTCCAATCGTTCAACATCTACCCCGGTTCACTCTCCAGCCCTCTTCCTTCAAATTCCCTGCCTGCACTTCAGGGCGGCACAATAGCCAAACGGTTGTCACCCGACTCCTATCCCAGATCACTCACTTCCAAGGTGAACTGTCCCCCTTCGTCCCTCTTCCCCACCCCCTCCCCAGGCAACCTTGGTTTCGGGCCCTAAGGTTTGCGGGGCAGTCCCTTTCACCCCTGCCAAACGCCTGCTCCCCTCAGCGCCCGTTTACTCCAGCCCCTGCCGGGAGCACGGTCTATCCCTCACCCAGGCGCCACCCCCATCCTCATTTCACCCCTTGGGCCCTACCTCTCCTCCGCCCCGCCCAGGTTGACTTGCCGCTGGACACCCTCCCGGGGTTCAGTTCGCTCCCCCTCCCCGCCCCGCCCCGCCCCAGCCTTAGGTCCCAGGCCGCTCACCCTAGAGCGGGTTCCCAGGCGGGAATCCGCGGGCGCAGCCACCTTCCCCGAGCGTCGCCATGACGACGCGGACGCTCCCGGGGTCGCGGCCGGACGCGACCAAACTCCCCTGGGACGTGGGGGGGGGGAGTGGGGAGCCCAGGCAACCGCGGGTCGAGGTCTGAAAGCGGTGGGTTAGTTCTGGGGACTCAGAGCAGTCTCTGCAGTCTGAGTAAGAACAGAGAGAGCGACTTATAGCGTGCAAATTCCCAAGGAATTCCCAAACGGAGACACAAACATCTGGGCACCTTGAGAGGAAGTTAGTGGCCGAGCGGGGCTGAAGGGGTGGGGCTTACCACGCTCAGTGGGTGGAGCTTCCCCGAGGGCAATTCAATCCTGGATTCCGTACTGAGATACAGTTCATTTTACACTGAATATTATGATAAATTTCAAATTTCAAACATATACAAAGCCAAGCAGAATAGTATGGTGAATCTTCAACATCAACCCACAACAACTATCAACTTATCTCTACCTTTCCTCTACTACCTCTATTTTTTTTTTTAAGGAAATTCCAGACATTATAATGTCGTTCCAGACACCAATCCCAGTATCAGTCATAAATATTTCAGAATATACCTCCAAAAGATAAGGAGCCCTTTAAAAAATGTAACCGCAATCAATACCTAAAACATTACATAATTTCTTAGCAACTTCAAATACTTGGTACTCAATTTTCATAAACGTCGTATTTTTTTGAGTTTGAATCACAGTTCAAATAAAATCCACACATTATAATAAACTGATGTGTCCTTTAGGTCTCTTTTTATCAGTAGATTCTCCCGCCATATCTTTTTGTTGTTATTGCAATTTATTCATTGAAGTAACTGTTTCTGTCCTGCTAATGATAATTTAGGGATGATAAACCATGAAACTGGACCCGCTCCCCAGACCTCCTGCTCTGTTTACTTCACTCTGCTCACCCACGGACATTATTCCTTACACTGATGGCTCAGGTTTCTCTTCCTAGGATCTGTCCTTGTCTTGCTCCCTCCATGTATGAGGTGTCACTTGCTCGATGTTATTTGTTGCTTCATGTTGATAAGAGATTGTCATATGAACCCAATAAGGATACCTGCCTTTCCCACACCTTCATCACCTGTGCTGCATGTGTCTCGACCTCCAATCTTCACCTTTCCCATCATCCCATTCTCCAACTTCTCCCTTCTAACTTCCATCATCCCTGATTAAAAATAAAAAGTCTATGCATCTTTCAAGGCTCTCACTAGAGATGGTGTGTCCGCTATTGGCCCCTTAACCCTCCCAACCAGAAGGGATGTTTCCTTTCTCTGGGCTCCTATTTAGTTTGTTCTGTCATCTTTGTCGCACTTTTTATATGCTAAACCCATCATTATATGTGTGTTTTAAGCTCCAAAATTCTTAAGAGGAGGAGACTGCCTTATCTTTGCATCTCCCACAGCCCTTGGAGCAGGCCTTTGTTCATAGTGATTACCCAGTAACTGTTGGCCAAGTGGGTAGAAAAAAATTCCCCTGCTTATGTTGTAGATTGCTTTAATTCTTTCTGTTTTGTTGCCCCAAAAAGGTTGTCGGTTTCAGAATAAGTATTGTTTGCCATATCCTTGACTTTTCCACCTGAGCCCACTAAATGCTCATCTTCATACACTTTAAAAAATATATATTTATTTATTTGGCTGTGTCGGGTTTTAGTTGTGGCACACGGCATCTTTCATTTTAGCAGGCGGGCTTCTCTCCAGTTGTGGCGCATAGGCTTAGTTGCCCTGTGGTATGTGGGATCTTAGTTCCCCCACCAGGGATTGTACCTTCATCCCTTGAATTGGAAGGCAGGTTCTTAACCACTGAGCCACCAGGGAAGTCCCTCTATACACTTTTTAATGGGTATCAGATAACATTTTTAAAATTCCCCTTGTTTTTAAATAAATTTGTCAAATTCTCTGTTTTATATGTTAAGATAGCTATATATGGGTATAGATGTAACATGTAGGCCTCTGTACAGTCAATTAACCAAATTGCATATTATTGTGTAGTATTTACTATTGGTCATCTGCCTCCACTGTCTAACAATCAGAACCCCAGCTTTGCTAAGGTTTCTCCCTAATCCCTACTTCCCTAGATCCCACTTAGATTCTAATTAGTCTATACCAATCATGGAATTCCCAGTCCTCTTGCCCACGATTGACTTATGGTTGAGAATGTAACTCAATTCTGGCCACAGAGACGTCAGGGGAGGGCTTCTGGGGGACCTTGGGAAAAGGCTTCCTTTCTCCTAAGAGACATACAGCACCTTTCTCTTTCTGGACAGTGTGGTAGAAGTGCAGCAGCCTCAGGGCCATACGGAACCCTCATGCCAGGGTGACAGTGAAAGTGGCGAGGAGGATAGCAGAATAGGAAGAATAGAGTGAGACCCCATCTGGAGGACATCATCTCATCTCTTGACTGTTTGGCAACCAAATCACTCTACTTTCTTTCCTTTTTTAAAAAAAGTTCATTCATTCATTTATTTTTGGCCACACTGGATCTTCCTTGCTGCACGCAGGCTTTCTCTAGTTGTGGTGAGCAGAGGCTACTCTTTAGTCATAGTCCCACAGGCTTCTCATTGTGGTAGCTTCTTTTGTGGCGCAGTGTGGGCTCAGTAGTTGTGAGGCATGGGCTTAGTTGCCTTGCAGCATGTTGAATCTTCCTGGACCAGGGATCAAACCAGCGTTTCCTGCATAGGCAGGCAGATAACCCCTGGACCACCAGGGAGGTCCCCACTACCTCTTTCAGCTAAAAACATTCTGACATATACTGATTTCTAAACACTCACTATTCAAAAGTGTTAACAGTAGCACAGAAACTTATTAGAAATGCAGAATTTCAGGTCACCTCAGACCTTCCAAATCAGAATCTACATTTTAATAAGACCCCCCACGCCCACCCTGTGCCAAGAGATTCATGGACACGTTCAAGTCTGAGAATTACTGAACTGATGCCCTACAATTCTAGCTTTTCTAGATCATCAATTATATAGTCAATTTATTTATATATTTCACATTTATTTCTATTTCACTTAGCATTTGCAATGAGCAGAATACAAGGGTATCCCAGCCTCTGCCAAACTTGTTATTCAGTCATTCAGTCGTTTAGCTGTGTCTGACTCTGTGACCCCATGGACTGCAACACACCAGGCCTCCCTGTCCTTCACAATCTCCTGGAGCGTGCTTAACTCATGCAATGGAATAGGTATGACAGGAGGCACAGAAGATTTTGCACAGGGGGAGCCATGAATTTCCTTTCCTGAAACACCTCAGTGGCTTCACATTGTACAGAAAATAAAACTCAAAATCCTTAACACAAACTTCGAGGTTCTGCAGGCCCTAACTGCCCAGTTCAGTCCTGTCTGAATTTCTGACGTCAAAGTTCATAAAAATAAAATAAAATGGTTGTTGTTTCAAGCCTGCAAGCCCTGGAACAGTTCTAGCTGCAGCAATAAATAATCGAAAACTTGGCTCAGTCCTGCTCAGCCTGAGAATCCCTTCCTTGGAGGGAGCTAAGCCAGCTTTTCCTGGCTTCCTTCACTTAATCAGGTCCCACCTCACCATCCTGTCTTCCAGCCCAGGGTCCTCTCCCTTCATATTTTTCATAGTGTGTGATTCTAGACTGATGGCTTTCCATATGTGACATCTGTCTTCCTAGACCATAAGTTCAATGAAGTTTGATTTGTTCACGACTGTATACTCATCACTTTGCATACTACCTGGTACATGGTGGGACCTCCAAAATATTCAGAGAATTAAGTAATTAATGAGTTATGCCAAGAGAGTTCTAAATTTATATATAATATCCATTTAGAGCATACATATATGTTTGGAATATAGGCAATATATTCTTATGGTTCAAAATTCAAAAAGTAAAAAATGTCCCTCTTACTCCTGAACTTAAACCACCAGTTATCCTTTTCTAGAGGTAATCCATATTGCCAGATTCTTATTTATCTGTCAAGGCATATGCTATGCACACATGCATGCTCAGTCACTCAGTTGTGTTTGACCTTTTGCTACCCTATGGACAGTAATCTGCCAGGCTCCTTGTCCATGGAATTTTCCAGGCAAGAGTACTGGTGCAGGTTGCCATTTCCTACTCCAGGGGATCTTCCTGACCTAGGGGTCGAACACACGTCTCCTGAGTCTCCTGCATTAGCAGGCAGATTCTTTTCCACTGAGCCACCTGGGAAGCCCATGCTATGCATACACAAGCAGTTATACGTATGCTTGTATTTGTAAGCAGTTCATCCCCTATTGAGAAGCCAAATTACTCATTCTTCTGTTTCCTTTTTTCCCCATTTACAAATAAATCTGAGTGATCATGAAACTGTATGCCACAGAGTTCACAGAAGTTGATAAGTAACAGAAATCCTTGAACTTGTCTTACAGAACAACAGATAAGGGAACAGTCTGTTAAAACACTTTGCTTCTGCCTTCATTGCAATCACCCTTCATTGATTCTGTTTGCTTTAGTTTCATTTTTTCCTTCCTCCTCCTCTTTCTTCCTTCCTTCTCTTCTTCCCTCCTTTGCTCCCTCTTCCTTCCTTCCTCTCTTTAATCACATGCATTCTCAGTGTCACTGCCACAGTTACTTTACAAGATCTTGGAGTTAGCTCCTGTCCTGTGTGAGCCAGCTGGGGCTGCTTGGTACCACTGACCCTAAAACTGGGCCTGTGCAGATGTCCTATGAATGGCCTTTTGTTTTTTGAGAAGTGTTGCAAAAAATTTTCAGCCACTTGTCATTTGACTTTGCTGTCAATGGTTTTTGGCTTGAAGGATTAAAAAAAATTTTTTATTTGTATTCATTATGTATTGTGCATGAGTGCTAAGTCACCTCAGAAGTGTTAAAAGTATTAGTCACTTAGTTGCATCCAACTCTTTGCGACCCCATGGACTGTAGCCTGCCAGGCTCCTCTGTCCATGGGATTCTCTAGGAAAGAATACTGGAGTGTGTTGCCATGCCCTCCTCCAGGGGATCTTCCCAACTCAGGGATTGAACCTGTGTCTCTTACAGCTCCTGTATTGGCTGGAGGGTTCTTTACCACTAGCACCACCTGGTAAGCCCGCAATTAGGTACTGCTCCATAACAAATTACCCACAAACTTAGTGACTTAAAATAACTACTATCACTTACTATCTCTCGTGATTTCTGTGGGATAGGAGTTCAGACAGATCATAGCAGAGATGGCTTGTTTTTCTGCTCCATGAAGTCTGGGGCTTCAGTTGGAAGACCCCGAAATTGGGGAGGTGGAGAAGTTGGAAGGCATCAGCTGGCAGGTGATGCTAAAGCTGCCAGCTGCAAGTGTAGATGAGGATCTTGGCCAGTATACTCAAACATGGCCTTAACTTCCTTATGATATGGTCTCCGGATTCCATGGGAGGGAAAGCCGGGTTTAAGCCGTATTTCCTTTTAAAAACTTTTAAAATTGAAGTATAGTTAATTTACAATGTGTTAATTCAGGTGTACAGCACAGTGACTCAGATATATATGTGTACATATTATATACATACAAGCTTCCCAGGTTTCCCTGATAGCTCAGCTGGTAAAGAATCCACTTGCAATGCAGGACACCCCAGTTCAATTCCTGGGTTGGTGAGATCCCCTGAAGAAGGGATAGGCTAACCACTCCAGTATTCTTGGACTTCCCTTGTGGCCCAGACAGTAAAAAATCCACCTGCAATGCGAGAGACCTGAATTCAATCCCTGGGTTGGGAAGATCCCCTGGAATAGGGCATGGCAACCCACTCTAGTATTCTTGTCTGGAGTATCCCCATGGACAGAGGAGCCTGATGGGCTACAGTTCTCAGGGTTGCAAAGAGTTGGACACGACTGAGCAACTAAGCACAGCCCAGTATAGGCTTCCCAGGTGGTGCTAATGGTAAAGAACCCACCTGCCAGTTTCGGAGATGTAAGAGACACAGTTTTGATCCCTGGGTCAGGAAGATCCCTAGAGGAGGACATGACAACCCACTCCAGTATTCTTTTCTGGAAAATCCCTTGGACAGAGGAACCTGGCAGGCTATGGTCCACAGGGTTGCAAAGAGTCAGACATGACTGAAGCAACTTAGCATGCATATATATGTATAAAGAATATATATATATATATATATATGTATATATATATATATATATATACTTTTTCAGATTTTTTCTTCTTATAGGTTATTACAAGATATTGAGTATACTTCTCTGTACTATACAGTAGGTTCTTGTTGGTTATCTGTTTTATATTTAGTAGCATATTTACTTTAATCTCAAACTCCTCATTTATCTATCCCCCACTGACTAGCCTTTTTGGTTATTATGTTTGTTTTCTATGTGGGTTTGTTTCTCTTTTGTAAATATGTTCATTTGTAACATTTTTTCAGGTTCCACATATAAGTGATATCTTATGATATTTGTTTTTCTCTGACTTACTTCATTTAGCATGATTATCTCTAGGTCCACACATATTGCTGTAAATGGCATTATTTCATTCTTTTTTATGGCTAAATAATATTCCTCTATGTGTATATGTGTGTGTATATTTCACATCTTCTTTCTTCATTCATCTGTCAATGGATATTTAGATTGCTTCCATGTGTTGGCTATCATAAACAGTGCTGCTATGAACATAAGGGAATGTGTATATTTTCATTTTAATTTTGTCCAGATATATGCCCAGGAGTGGAATTTCTGGATCATATGGCAACTTTATTTTTAGTTTTTAAAGGAACCTTCATACTGTTCTCCACAGTAGCTGCCTCAATTTACATTCCCACCAACCATGTAGGAGGGTTCCTTTTTCTCCACACCCTCTCCAACATTTATTATTAATAGATGTTTTAATGATGGCTGTTCTGACTGGTTTGAGGTGGTACCTCACTGTAGTTTTGATTTGCATTTCTCTAACAATTAGCCACATTGTATTTCCTTTTATGACCCAGCCTTGAAAGTTGTTCAGCATCACCTCCTTATTCTGTTGAGTCCATTATCAAGGTGCATTCAGGTATAAGAAGAGGGAACATAGGTCCCACCTTTCCATGGAGATGGGCCAGCATCTTAAGATCATTCTCTGTTCCTCTGGCCTCAGCTGTGAATATTAGCCTATAGAACTACTGCAGCTGGCTTGCTACCAGCCTGAGCTTCTCCAGATTAGAAGAGGGCAAAGCCAAGAGAACCACAAGCAAACAGAACCTGAGCTAGATTTGGTCCACCCTGAAGCAGGCTCTGTCTCTGAACTCAGTCATGGAAGCCAATACCCAGCCTTATTGCTGCTTTAGCCCCTTTGACCTGGTTTAACTATTATCTACAGCCACATGCATCTTAATTGGTTGGTACCTCTAGACAATTTAATTGCGCTGAACTATTTTCAACCTCATGGCAATGCTGAAAAATTGGTATTATTTTTTCCATGATACAAATGAGGAAATTGAGGCTTAAAGTGCTCAAGTAACTTGCCCAAGGTCACCCAGCTAATTGATGACTAAGTCAGGATTTGAATCCAAGTTTGTCTGTTGCCAACATTTTTTTTCTGTGTGCCAAGCCAAACTGCCTTAGTAGGCAGAAAAGTGGGGGAGCCTCTGGGAAGCCAGTGTGCACCTGACCTTTCTTTATTCCATCCAGTGAAGATAAGGCTTGAAGAGCACTAGCAACACTGTCTTTCAGATGTGGTTTTATTTGCTCTCTTTTATTTGATCTGTTTTAATGCTAATATTTCATACAAATATTTAAAAGGATGTTGACAAATGGAGGAGGAAAACAAAAGTAAAGTAAAAACAGCTTTCTTGAAAAAGCCAGCCCCCATTTCCAGAGTAAACAATGAACCTGAGTCATAAAAACCTCATTAAAAAGTCAGTGTTATACCTTTGTACTTCAGCACTGAATAGGAAATCATGCTGGCCCCATTATTTATGGCTCATCAATAATGCATTAGCTTGACGCTCAGAAGAGCTCACACGCAGAAGAGAACAGACCTTTTTGTTTGGTTTATTGAGCAGCTGAAGGGGCAGAGCAAGCTCGTTTCATTGGTGCAGTCATTAGGGAAGGCTTAAACCTGGACCCCCAGGCATAGTCAACTCCTCACCCTCTCATCTCACCCTCACCCCTGCCCCCAAAACAGTCCTTGCAACTCACGCATCACATCCCTGGGAAGCTTCCATAAATCCATGCAGGGCTCTTTTTGTTACAGGTGACAGAAAAGAATTCAAAGGTTAAAGAAACATTTAAAAAAATTATCCATCTAATAGAACTACACTCAGTACCCGGTGACAAACCAAAATGGAAAAGAATATGAAAAAGAAACTGAGTCACTTTGTTGTATAGCAGAGATTAACACAATATAAGTCAACTATATTTCAATAAAATTTAAAAAATTAAAGTAATGAAAATTATCTGTCTGTCTATGTAGTTCTCTATCTGCCTATCTGTTCTTCTCTCTAACTACCTGTCTATCTATAATATTTATCTGTCTGCCTATCTATCTATGTATTCTATCTATCTGCATATCTATCTATCCATAGAGGCTCCCATCATGGCTGCATGCATGCACAATAGGATGGTTTCTTTGTCCTTGGATCTCTTCACAACATTTGAAAGTCTGCCATCATGTAGGTTTTGTTGGTGCCACTCCTAGTGGCCCCTCTTCAGTTGTGTGCCCATCTGCCAACCATTCACTGTGGTCAGTTGGTGGGGGTGACTCTCCTTTCCTGGGTCTGGGTCATGTGCTCACACCTGAGCTGCTGGTGGTGAAAGCCCCACCCAAACCACATGGTTTGAGAGTGGGGATGGATAAGGGAGCTCTTGTCTCAGAAGAAGAGGTAATTGTGGCTGACCACAGGTTGAACCTTGTAAAATCATCAATATCCAAATGTATTGATAATTTACCTACAAAAATGATGACTGAAGGACTTGGCCTAATACATTAACCCTCAAGGCTTACTCTAGTCCTTGAATATAGGCTCCCATAGAATTTATCCCAATAGACCATACCTACCACACATACGGACACGACTCAGTGAGTAACAACAACCATACATTCTATGGTCGCTTACTTCAGTCAACCAGTTCAGTTCAGTCGCTCAGTCGTGTCCGACTCTGCGACCCCATGAACCGCAGCATGCCAGGCCTCCCTGTCCATCACCAACTCCTTGAGTCCACCTAAACCCATTCCATCGAGTCGGTGATGCCATCTAATCATCTCATCCTCCGTTGTCCCCTTCTCCTCCTGCCCTCAATCTTTCCCAACATCAGGGCCTTTTCAAATGAGTCAGCTCTTCGCATCAGGTGGCCAAAGTATTGGAGTTTTAGCCTCAACATCAGTCCTTCCAATGAACACCCAGGACTGATCTCCTTTAGGATGGACTGGTTGGATCTCCTTGCAATCCAAGGGACTCTCAAGAGTCTTCTCCAACACCACAGTTCAAAAGCATCAATTCTTCAGGACTCAGCTTTCTTTATAGTCCAACTCTCACATCCATACATGACTACTGGAAAAACCATAGCCTTGACTAGACGGACCTTTGTTGGCAAAGTAATGTCTCTGCTTTTTAATATGCTGTCTAGGTTGGTCATAACTTTCCTTCCAAGGAGTAAGTGTCTTTTAATTTCAAGGCTGCAATCACCAACCAGTGATTTTGGAGCTGAAAAAAATGAAGTCTGACACTGTTTCCACTGTTTCCCCATCTATTTGCCATGAAGTGATGGGACCAGATGCCATGATCTTAGTTTTCTGAATGTTGAGCTTCAAACCAACTTTTTCACTCTCCTCTTTCACTTTCATCAAGAAGCTTTTTAGTTCCTCTTCATTTTCTGCCATAAGGGTGGTGTCATCTGCATATCTGAGGTTATTGATATTTCTCCCAGCAATCTTGATTCCAGCTTGTGCTTCATCCAGCCCAGCGTTTCTCGTGAGGTACTCTGCATATAAGTTAAATAGGCAGGGTGACAATATACAGCCTTGATGTACTCCTTTTCCTATTTGGAACCAGTCTGTTGTTCCATGTCCAGTTCTAACTGTTGCTTCCTGACCTGCACAGGTTTCTCAAGAGACAGGTAAGGTGGTCTGGTATGCCTATCTCTTTCAGAATTTTCCACAGTTTATTGTGATCCACACAGTCAAAGGCTTTAGCATAGTCAGTAAAGCAGAAATAGATGTTTTTCTGGAACTCTCTTGCTTTTTCGATGATCCATTGGATGTTGGCAATTTGATCTCTGGTTCCTCTGCCTTTTCTGAAACCAGCTTGAACATCTGGAATTTCACGGTTCACGTGAAGCCTGGCTTGGAGAATTTTGAGCATTACTTTACTAGCATGTGAGATGAGTGCAATTGTGCGGTAGTTTGAGCATTCTTTGGCACTGCCTTTCTTTGGGATTGGAATGAACACTGACCTTTTCCAGTCCTGTGGCCACTGCTGAGTTTTCCAAATTTGCTGGCATATTGAGTGCAGCACTTTCACAGCATCAGTCAACCAGTAGGTTTCACTTTTTCAGTCAACCAGTAGGTTTATTAAATATGTGCTTGGGCAAACTTCTGAAGTCTTGACCACCTCAGTTGTCTTTCTGGGCCTCCTGGGAGGGGTGCAATCACAGGGCTTCATGTAAGCAATTTCCACAGGCCTGTATGGGTCTGGTATAGCACCTGAAACAGAGCAGGTGCTCAATAAATAAGCACTGAATGGATGTGCTTAATTACTTTCTCCAACAAGTGTTTATTGCTATTGAAACATGCAGGAGATTATATATATATATATATATATATATATATATATATATATATATATATATATATATATATATATATATCCTAATTTCTTGTTGAAGTAGTTAACAATGTCCCCAGCCAACTAGGTAACCCCTCTCCACAAAATGAAGAAACTAATAAATCAGTGTTTTTACTGAGTGCGCGTGAAACCAGACTCTGATGCACATCACTGGCTTCCGATGGCAAAGTAGAAATCTTACCCTTTCAGCCAGACAGACACAATCCATCACACACATGCTAACTGTCTTTACCAAAGGAAAAACAAAACTTCTCTGATCTTTTTGACAAGGTGGAAAATTACAACTTGGAGTCAAGCATGTAGGCTGAACTCCCACAGTATTAGGAAGACAGGGCACCATTCTCTTGGACAATCATGTTTCAAAGAGAAGGTTTCAAGATCTTCAAGAAAGATGGTCCTGGGATGCAAAATTGGCAAGAGGTTTATTTAGCTTTTATAAAGATTTACATACATCTCAGAGACAGAGGGGATTTATAAGTTTTCTAAGGGAAATGCTGGAGGAAAAGGGAGAGAAGAAAAGCTTTCTTTCTCTTTTGACACTGGGGAAATTTTTATATTTCATTTTGGTGGGGGGTGGGGTTTGGTGGTGAGGAGAAATCTTATTCTTTCTCCCCTCCCAGGTTCAATGGCTGAAGCCTGAAATCAATCTGACAAGACAGATTAACAAGAGAAAAAGTTTTAATTGCCCAGATAGGCACAAAATTTCACAAGGAAACCAGAGCCCAGGAGGCAGCAGATGACTGAGGTTTCTACAGTCTTAGGCTAACAAAGGAGAAGTGGCTTGGGGGCTTCTCGGTGGGGGAGGCGAGCTGGGAAGGAGATGGTGGAGCTGGATGGTAAAAGGGCTCCCCTTGTGTCCTGCTGTGCAGGTTAGACTCTCGCAGGTAAAAAGAGCAGTTCTCTTCCTCTCCTCTCCTGTACGAATGAGTCCTTTTGTAAAGGAAATTTCCATTTCTTAAAAGTCTCCTTTACAAAGGGGCACTTTTGTACTTTACATTTTGGCATCTCTGGAGAGGTGAAGAGCTTTTCTTGTACCTGCTGGTTCTCAGTTGCCTTTGGCTCAAAATAATACTTATGCCAAAGTGGCATCTTTTGGCTAACATTCAGTATTTAGCCATATATTCTGCCTCCCTGGGGTGATAAAGACTATCTGTATGAAGTAGTAGAGAACAAGTTACCCTGGAACCAAATACATGATCTCCCATCCTCAGGGTAACTCAAAATTTTGTATTGAAGTATAGTCCTGAATATTCATTGGAAGGACTGATGCTGAAACTGAAGCTCCAATACTTTGGCTACCTGATGCGAAGAACTGACTCATAGGGGAGGACTCTGATGCTGGGAAAGATTGAGGGCAGGAGGAGAAGGGGACGACAGAGGATGAGATGGTTGGATGGCATCACCAACTCAATGGACATGAGCTTGAGCAAGATCTGGGAGTTGGTGATGGACAAGGAAGCCTGGCATGCTGCAGTCCATGGGGTCGCAAAGAGTTGAACATGACTGAGCAACTGAACTGAACTGACAGTTGATTTACAATGTTGTGTTATTAAACAGTTGCAATTGTATACAAGGTGATTCAGTTGCATATATACGTGGTAGTTTGTATTTGCTAACCCCAAACTCCTAATTTATCCCTCCCCCACCCCTCTTCCCTTTTAGTAATCTTAAATTTGTGCTCTGTGTCTGAGCCTTGTTTCTGTTTTGTAAATAAGTTCATTTGTTTCATATTTTTAGATTCCACATACAGTGATATCATATGATATTTGTCTTTCTCTGTTTGACTTATTTCACTTAGCATGATAATCTCTAGGTTCATTCATGTTGCTGCAAATGGCATTATTTCATTCTTTTTATGGTTGAGTAATATTCCATTGTGTATATATACCATACCTTTATCCAGTTGTTTGTTGATGGACATTTAGGATGCTTTCACGTCTTAGCTATATGAGTAGTGTTGCTGTGAGCATTAGGGTGCATTATCTTTTTGAACTAAAGTTTCAGGGTAACTTTTAAGTTGCTGTTGTGAGAACATGACTTAGAGTGTTTGGGGTGGTCATGACTTAGTTTCCTATGCCCCACTACACCTACCTCTCCAGTGTAACTTGGAGAAAGGAATGAAGCTCAAGATCTGGGAAAGTATCAAAATCAAAGAGACACCCCTCTCTGTTGCTCCTGGGAGTTATAATGAATTTAGAGGGTGGACATAAAGTATTTCCCCACAGCCTCGCTAACAGTACTGGTATTAGGGTACTAGGGGTCTCACGTGCTCCTCCAGGATCTTCCTACTCTCCATCAAGAGGCAGAGTCTATGTTGCCTCCCCTAGAACCAGGACTGGCTTTTATGATTATCTGGACAACAAAAAGCAGTAGAAGCAGAACTGTATGCCCTCGAGACTGGGTCATAAATCACGGTGCACCTTCCACCTGCTCTCTTTCGGGACAAGCACCTTTGGGATCACAGTTTAAGAAGCCCAGGCACCCTGAAGCTGCCTGGAGCTGGGGCCACGTGGAACAAGCCCAGCCCAGTCATCCAAGCGAACACGTCTCCGAGTGACTCTGTCTGACTGCCACCACGTGAGATGTGCTAAACCGGGGAACTGTCGGCGGAGCACAGCCAGCCCCCAGGACTGTGAAATGATAGTAAATCATTGCTCTGATTTTCCATCACTAGTTTCAGGTGTAACAGACATAAGGGTGATGGAGAACTCAGGCTGGGAATCAATAGACCAGAATTTCAGTGCAAACAATCCTGTGTGATTGGCAGTTCAGGCCCCACCCATCTTCATCTGTTCAGATTTCTTCATCTGTTAAATGGGTAGAATGATATACCCTAGTGGGGTTATTCTCCTTTTGCCTCATCCTTCTCAAATCTCTTTTCTGCCTTCTCTACCCGGGAGGGAGGTTAAACTCTATGGACATAGAGAAATGCTATGGACAGTTTCTCCCCAATCTGTCTGTCTTGTCTCTGGCTGTACGCTGGGTTCAGCCAATGGAAGACATAGCCAGGAGATTCAAAGGGCAGAAGAGAGGTCAGGGTATTTATCCCAACACCTGACAGTTTTTCCATCTGTTTGTTTTTGGTTGTGCTATGCAGCATGTGGGATCTTGGTTCCTAAACCAGGGATGGAACCTGCACCCCTACAGTGGAAACACAGAGTCTTAACCACTGGACCACCAGGGAAGTCCCAGATTGTGGTTTTGACAGAGGCTGCATTCCCCTCTGGTTAAGATCCTGTGGGTGGCTCCACTCCCAAGGATAGCTCTTGCCTGCTTCGGGAGACACTGCTTTCTCTCTTTGCTCCTTGTCAAAGGAAAATTATCCTGACACTTATTAAAATGGTAAAGAAGCCTTCATTCAAGACTGTTACAACAGGGGTGTTGCAAGAGGAGAGAGGAGAGAACCAGGGCTCAACTCAGAATATAACAAGAAACACAGGGGATTCACAGCTATGGAGTAGGGTGAGGGCGGCTGTGGATGAATGATTACTAAGAGGAGACATCAAGACAGGGAGATTTCTGCTAAACTGACTTAACATCCTTCTTGCTGAAGGCAGGACAGGATTAGCCATCAAAGGTGGGAGAAAAGGAACTTGACCAGATATCAAGGGGGAAGATTCTCACTAACCCCTGGCAGGAGTCTTGATGAAGCAGGCAAAAGACAGATGGGGTCAAGGTCAAAGCAGAAGAGGCACAGAGGAGTCTGACCAGGCCTACTGATGCTGACCTTGGCACCTGCATGTCCCCTGCTGGTTTCCTGTGCCCCACCCACACCTCTGCATGGCATCTTTTCATTAAACTTTCAATGAAACCATGTGAGCAATGGAGTCTCCCTCTCCTGCTGCCCCTGATCGCCGGTCCTACAGACCCCACAGAGCTGTTTCAAGGATCAAATGAAATACTGCATGCAAAAGAGCTTTGGAAACACTGAGAGTAAGAAAGTCATCTTCAGGATTGAGAGACGTTCTAGTGCCATGCAAAGGACATGGGCCCGGGCTTTGGACTCAGTCCTGGGTTCAATCCAGGCCCTGCCCCTTGTTGGCTACATTGTTGAAACAAATAGTTACCTTTCCCAAGCCTCAAGTTCCCATCTGATTCATCAAGGAAAGTCAGTGTCTTTCAGATAGTCTTGGAGGATTGACTATGATGATTCACTCAATTATTAAAAAACTCCCCAGACATGGTGGTATTAAATACATGGTTAGTTCCCCACATGCTCCCTTCCACCCTATTCTGAAATTGTGTTCTCAGGCAGGTTCTACAAAGCCACTGACGGCATCTATGGCTTCCCACAGAGTATTTTAGATCCTTTTCTCAAAACTCTGAGAGACAGAGCCTCCTATTTAAGTAACAATGGCTTTCCACAGGCCAGAAACTGATTGAATTGCCCAGAACAAATGTCGTTTTGCCTTTTCACTGGTGATCACGAGGCTCTGGTATAGAGCACAGATTGCATTTTGCATTATTTTCTTTTTTTGTCTTTCCATCAAAAAAGCAATACATCCAGTTATTATAGAAACTATTCATGCAACACAAAAGTCTATATAGTAAAAATGGCATATCCTTACTGCATGCACTTTTTCTAACGCACATTTAGGATGTCAAAGAAACTAGTTCATAACATTTTTCCAGCCTGAATCTTGAACCAGTTGAGAAACACGAGGAAGACAATGGGACCCAATATCACTTTTGTTGGTGATAATGGTCTTAGAGAACGTGGTTTATACTTGTGGACCAGAGCAGAGAAACCACCACCTGTCACTGACCACACTTGATCAAGGCAGTCAGACCCTTGACTTCCAACGACAGCCTGGGCCAGGGCAATCCAGTTACAGGCTCTCTGCTGGTGGGAATGCTATGAAAGGAAACGGTGTGTGTGTGTGTGTGCGCGCGTGTGTGTGTGTGTGTGTGTGTGTGTGTGTGCGCGCGCGCGCGCGCGCGCGCATGTACACACGTGCTCAGAATCTCATGCCAATCCTTCATGCCAAAGACAGCAATCAGGTAGAGTTCACCTCAGTTCCACGTGTGGGGAAGAGGGTGAGGGAGAGGAGAAGTCAATGAGCTGATGGACTTCAAGTGCCTGAGAAAAGATCCAGATAGAAGGAGACACAAAAGGAAAGGGGATGGGTACCAGAGCAGAAAAAGAAAAAACTCGGTCTACAAAAACCCTCTGAGGGTGCCTTGTACTGTACTGAGAGGCCAAAAGCCAACCTTCAGGAGATCCGATGAAGAAGGAAATGGCAACCCTCGCCAGTATTCTTGCCTGGAGAACCCCATGAACTGAGGAGCCTGGTGGGCTACAGTCCATGGCGTCGCAAGGAGTTGTACACGACTGAGCAACTAAACAACAAGGAGATCTGAGCCCTCAGACTCAGGATGAGCAGCTGCTGGGCGCACCTGCCTAATACTGAAATAGCTCCCGGGGGAACCAGAAAGCACAAAAGTTCCAGCACAGCCCCAAAAGCTGGGGTGCACCGATGGTCCTCCTTGGTCTCACGGGATCATCAAAGACTTCTCAGTGTGATGGAGCTCATGTGTGTGCAACTTTCTGGAAGGAGCGTAAATATCTAATAAGAAAGAAAAAAAAAGTGAAAATCGGAAATGGAGTAGCTGCCCCCCAGAATAGTGCCGTAGGGATTTAGCGAGCACCGGCTGTGTCACAGGGCACTAGTACAAACTTTTCACTCAGAAGGCGGGTATTATTAGATGTACTTTTCGGATGAGAACGCTGAGGTTCCAAAAGGTGGCCTCCTGCCCATCCTCACGCAGCGCAGCGGTGGCAGCGCTGACCCGGACCTTGGGGAGGGCTCTTTCAGTCCGTGGGCGTGTGGCAGCGGGGCCTGCCGAGCCTAGCCTGCGGGAGTCGCTCTAAGCCGCGCGTCCTCCCTCCACCTCCTCCGCAGCTGGCCTCCGCGCCGGCCCCCGTCAGCCGGCCAGCCAGCCGGGGTGGGTGGAGGAGCGCACGCCGCGCCGCGTCCTTATCAACCGGCGGGGCGGTGTGGTGTGGGGCCGCCCCGTCAGAGGAGGCGCAGTCCCGGGCCCGCCGCGGGTGGGGCTATGGCTCCCCTGGGCGCGTCGGCCAGCCGGGGTCCGAGAGGCGGCAGGGAGCGCTGAGTCCTGAGTAGCGGGGCGCGCGAGCAGGCGGCCGTCGGGGCGCCAGGGAAGCGCACGCGGCACCATGCGCCCCCGCCTGCCGCCACTGCCCGGGCTGCTGCTGCTCGCCTGCGCCGCGCACGCGGTGAGTACGCGCCCTTCCGCGCGCGGGTCCCACTCGGGGTGAAGGGTGGAGGGGGCCCCCCAGATCTTCTGTTGGGCAGTGGGAGGCGTTCCTCCCCATCTTTTCCTCACAACTATGATTTTTGTCTGCTCCTCTTCGGAGGGTCCCCTCCTCCGAAATAAAATCTGTATGTTCCCCGGGCGCAGGCAGCGCTGAGATAACCCACCTTGCCCTTCACCCTACCCGGGCGCTCCTGGGCGGAAATTCGGGAGCCGCCCCTGGTCGTGCCTTTTGTGTGCGGGCACTTTGCCTGCAATATTGAAACCTCATCATCGACTTTCGAAGTTGCTATTTTCACCCTTACTTTGCCGACAAGGAAAGCGAGACTTGGAAAGACCAAAAAACTTGCCCCGAGAAAAGACAGCTGGAACCCAGTCTGTCTGCCCCAGAGGCTTGCCATTTGCACGGACAGCGGCTGCGGATGGGGAGACCTCCGAAAGCTTTGGCCGTAACTGCCGGGGCTGTAATGCGAGCGTTTGTAGCTTCCTCGTTGGTCTTGTGGGTTTGGCTCCGCAATGTCGGTGGATCTGGGGACTTCTGGGAGCAGCTGGTCTCCCCAAACCAGGTCCAGGGAGGAACTGGCAGAGAAAAGGGAAGGCAGCAGAGTGAGTGGCTTATGTTTCTTTCTCAGAAACTCCAGGGAGTCCTGGCCTCTGCCTGTGGGGTTTGTGAAAGAGGGTGGCTGCATCCATTGGAGAGAAGGAGGGGTGAGGAAGGGGCGCGCAGATTCCAGAACTTTCCCTTTCCACCAGCATTCCAAACAGGCCCCCCACTGCCGCAGTCCCAAGAAACTCCCCAGGGAAAGCACTTGGGAACTCAATTCTGAGCCTGAAGTCTCTGTCCTGGGCAAACCTTTCCTGCAAACCCGTCAGTGGCCTTCCGTTGGTCCTCTCCTGGTTGGCTATAAGAAAGACTTGCTTCTGGAGCTGGTGGGAGTGTTGACACGCAGGAGGCACAGCTCCTGCGATATCCAGGGTGGGGTTTGCGGCTCTTCCTTGCAGCTCCCTTGTGTTAATAGCTTGGAGCCTCCTCTCTCAGCGCTGCAGTTGGAAGGTGCTAGGACAACAGCACCTGCTTGCAATTCTGAACTCCCAGTTTGGGGAAATGCCACCTGAGACATGGGGACAGTTCAAAGCCAAATTCAGCCTCCAAGTGTGTTGTTATTTGGTGCCCAGAGCTGGGAGGCAGCCCTCTTGGTGACCTCGCCACACACACACACCCCCCCTGCCCCCCGCCAGCCTCCTTTTTAAGTATCTGCAGTAACACTGCGGTTGTCAGAAGAAATCAACAAGTGGCTGGGTCTTCAGGACTAAGGTTCAACGTACATTTTAATCTCCAGCATCATCTTAGGAATAAACCCAGGGGAAAATGAGAACCTTCCCTTTGTTCAGGTCTTCTGTGTGCCTTGGAAGGATGCTTTATTATGCCCTGGTCCACTTTCCTCCTTTTACAGGGGAGCAAACTGATACCCACAGAGAGCAGGGACCTGCTCCTTATCAGTAAGTTTGTGGCAGCTCTGGGACTGGAGCCCAGATCTTGCCATTCCCAACTGCTCCAGGGCTCTGTCTGGGTTGTCGCTTGTCTTTGCTCGCGTCTTCATCTGCTCACGTACCACTATGTGTTCCTGCCAGGTGGTTTCCTGTGTGGAAGTCTTGGCTCTCTGGTGATTTTATGGGCTTATCCAAATCCTAGGTTCACACTTCTTGGCAGAGAACTCCTTCAACAAATAGGGATGGAATTGCCCTCGTTCGGTTGGAGGATTTCCCAGCCTATGGAACCCTGCGTTTTTTCTGTTTGAGTGGTCAGACATTTGCTTTTGAAACTGAAGGGCCTTCAAACAATTCCTTATTCATTTCATGCTTTGTCTTGAGGGAAATCATAGGCATCTTCCTAATTGGTGGTTGTGGGGGATCACTAAGGCCAAATTGCTTATTACTACTCCCCCCAACTCCCCACCTTTCCATTCAGAGATGTAGGGAGGGTCCCTTGCAAGTGGACTGAAAAGTGCTGATGGCTGGAGGGGCAGGTTTTTGAGACCCCCATGAGAAACTCTGGCTTTACTTCCCCTTACTGTCCCCACCCGTGTCTCCCATGAGGATTTTTACCTGGAACAGTATTGTCATTATTTACCAGCGCACCTGTCCTTCCTGTCCTCCCCAATACGTTCACTTAGAGCTTGAACCTTGAGACTTAGTCACACTCATCCTTTATCCTTAGAACCTGTCATATCAGAAGAAAGAGGCAATGACTGTGTGTGGGCTGAATGAGTGAATGAAGTGATTGTGCCATCCAGAGTGGCTGCCCTCAGGTGGGGCACTTTCATATAGCAACAGGTAGTGAAGAATGACATCTTACAAGCAATCATTGCTTACAAAATTGTACATAAATGTGCCAGGCAGAGGAGTAGTCTCTCAGGGGAGGGCTTTTAAATCCAGGGCATCTGGCCAACTGCCCACCTGAGAACCTGAGTGAGTTAAGTGGGGTACAAGGGGCTACGTTTTCCTTCAAGCAGGGTTACTTAACTTTGACACTGTAATTCTGAATATTAAACCTGAGCTTTCCACAAGGGATGCTGGGACAAGAGCTAGGCCCGCCCCTGGCATGGGAGGGAACAAGAGGGTGGAGATAGTGGTTAGAGAGACGGGAGCAGAGGGTGGGGGTGTCCTGTGCATTGTATGCTGTCCAGCAGCGTCCCTGTATCTGCCTACCAGAAGCTAGTATCTTCTCTCCACGTTGTGCCAACAGAAAGTGTTTCCAGACATTGCCACCTGTCCTCTGGGAGCAGGCAGGGCAAAACTGCCCTGGTTGAGAACTACTGCCTTAAAAGTTATTATGTCTCAGGGGAAATGTGTGAACAAGATTCGTAATAGGTGTCACTGGATGTTGGATTCAGGGTAGTGGGTTTGGTGACAGGGAATCTGAGCTGGAGACAGAATCAGGTGTACCAGTGAAAACCCATCTCCAGATGAGAAGACCTCTGTAGGTCATGGGTTCCTTTGGCTTCTCTACCCTCCCTTCCTACTCTCCTGCATCCCTCTTCATTTATTCTTGGTTGATGGCTCAGAAACACAAAAACTCGAAGGAGGGGGTCTGGCATGTGGTGGTCCCCACCCCTTTCTGGACTGCATCTGGACCCAGAGGTTGACAAGCTGGGTGAGCAGAATTTTAGGAAGGCCTGCAAGGTCACCAGAGGATCTGACTACTGATGCCTCTTAGAGGATAGTTACTGGGAGCTTTGTATCCCTGAACAATATTCTGAGGTAGTCTTGTGGATTTCTTTTTGAGTTTTTGCTATTCCTAAAATTCATGTGACTGATGACTGTGATGATGATGATGGTGAAGGCTTCCCTCACTGAGTGCCTACTTCACACCAGATACTCTGCTAAGCTGTGCCTGGTACAACGTGACTTCTCTCACCAACAGTCACTTTATAAAAGACTGACCTTTGCCCGGGCTCTGGAACAGCCTGCAACCCAAGATAAGACCCACAACACTCAGATTCTATCTACTTGCTTACATGACAGAGTATGTAAGTATTCATGAGGATATGAGAAAGCAGGAATCTCTTGGGGCCCACCCAGCTTCAATATTCCATGTCTGAGAGAGTCCAAGGGGTATCTGGGGAAGGGACCTCCCTGGTGGGTCATCTCCTGCTGGTTGTCTGCCATGATTTCCACGTTTTCCAGACTTCTCCAGGATCACCTCATGCCCCACATCACTTCCCCCCTCTTGGCTCCCCGAGGCTCCCCTTGGTGTCTTCTGCAATTTCTGACCTTACCAGCTCCTTTCCTTTTCCATAGATGGGTTTACCTCCCATCTGAGAGTCAGATGAATGAACTTATATCCTGAGAGGCAGAGAATGAGCACCCTCTGAGCAGCATCTTTCCCTCATAGATGAATCTAAGTTGTACCCTCCTGTTCCTGTCCTCCTGCCCTTCCTTTAATGTCATGCTGGGACAGAGCAGCAGACTGAGGGGCTTGAACAGTGGAAATTTATCTTCTCGTAGGCCTGGAGGCTGGATATCCCAGGTCATGGTTGGATTCTGGAAAGACTTCCCTCCCTGGCTTGCAGTTGGCTGCCTGGTCCTCATGTAACCTTTCCTCTGACTTCTGAGAGAGTGAGTTCACTGATATCTCTTGTAAGGACGTTAATCCTATCAGATGTGGGCCCCACCCTTATGACCTCATTTGACCTTAATGAACTCCTTCTGGGCCCTGTTTCCTAACAGAGTCACACCTGGGGTTAGGGAGTCAATGTATTCTTTGAGGGATACAGACATTCAGCCCGCAACACACCTGAATGGTCTAATAGAGGCTTTGCTCTGGCCCCATGATCCTGGCCTCTTCCCCCCACCATGCTCAGTGACTTTTGTCCTGAGATGACACATAAGTAGCCTTCATCCTCCTCTTGACTGGGTTTTCCATCAGCTGGTCAACCTGCCCAAGCCCATCCAGCTGAGTGGCAAAGGAACTCTACAGCTCTGGCCATGGTTCCCCCGCTACCACTCATGGCCAGCATTTTGGAAGAAGCATCCATGATCCCTGCCTCCACCTCTGTCCGTTCCTCAGCCTGCAGCACCCTGGCACTCACCCGTTCCCCACTCATATCAGTCTCACCAGGCCCTGCATTATCCCACATTCCCTAGACACGGCGTGGTCTCTGTCCCACCCAAGGGGACCACATGGTTGATGAGAGGTTGGACATTATGACTAATGACATCAAGGCAGCGAGCACACACCCTGACTGTTCCGGACAAGGTGGGCAGGGCATCCATGGGACTCCAGCCTCTTAGAGACATTTGGTGCTGGGACACTCTGTCCCTACCCCTCTTCCCCACCTTGGCTCCCCTTTCACAGGCTTGCTGTTCCCATTGCACCTCAAACGAGGTTTTCCCTCTTTCGTGGTTTCCCCGTGTCACATGGTTCTTTCCTCTTGTGTGATCCCTCCTTTCGCATGGTCCCTCCTTTTGCTCATCTTCCCAGCCTGTGAGGGTCGCTGTCTCAGGCACTGTCTCTGGCCCTTGCTCTCCTTACGCTGCTCCCTCTTAGTATGTGAGTTTCCTTGGCCATCTTAAGGTGATATAAATCCAACCTTAACCATGCTTATCTCACTTCAGCTGCTGCCAAACTCACATCTTTTGTCCTTGTTTGCCCTGTTGTTGGAGTTATTGAGGTACCCAAAGCAGACACATAGGAGCCATGCTGGCCCCTGTGCTCAAACTGGCCCTCTGCCCCTGCTGGCCCCTGTCACATCTGTGCACATCCCTCCGCTATGGGGATGACTTCTTGCCTACGCAGTGCAGTGCCTCCCAGGGGTTTCCTGCCACTGCTTGTGGTCCATGGTGACCTGGCCACTACCTTCCCTGCGTGCTCCCACCACAGGCGCCTCTGGACCCCTTGGAACCTGTGAACTGTGGCAATAAGGTCCGTGTCCCCTCACCTTCGACTGCAGGGCGTCCTAGGGACCCAGTAAGTGTTAGATGACATTTTGGATTTGGAACTGGTTGTAGGATCCAGTTCCCTCTTTATTTCTCACTGTATAAACTAGACTAGTATCTCTCTTTTTTCCCTGTGAAACTATTCCTTTCCAGTCTCAGGTTGGCAGTTGACGAGCAAAGTGTGTTGAGTTTCTTCCCTTCCTTTGGAATTCAGTAGTTTTTCATTATGCCTCTTCCCAGATTTTACCTTTTCAGATTTAAGTCCAAAGTTAAGCTCTAAGATAGTTAACAACTCTCTCTTGACATTTCTCTTATTTTGGGTCTTGCCTTGTTATTTTCTATCTCCACAGACTGGACTTTTTCCTCTTCCCAAATTATTAATTAATTTAATAATTACTCAGCAAAATAAGAGCTTGTTCACTCCTGAAAAGATTCAAAAGTTGACCTCCTTATATGTGCTTTCTCAGGAAGTTACTGTAGAATGTGCTTCTGAAGAACAAGGAAGCAAAGCCAAGAAAAAGACAAGGAATATAGGAAATGGAACTGTGACTGGGGGAGCCGGGGAGAGGCCCCCTAAAAGCACAGCCAGGTGTCAGGCCCCACTGGCAGAGGTATGTGGGAGAGAGGACTCCAGGGGTAGAAAGAATAGACCTCTTGATAAATGTCTGTCAGGGCTGTTGGAGCATTTGGATAAATTAACCCTATCTACGTAGATAAACTAATCAAATGGAAACACAAAGTGAATTGTTGACCACAGGAAAAACAAAATGTACAAGAAGAGACATAATCGTTTTACATGGCTAGACTCAGCAGTGAACAATATTTCACAGTCAAAGTAAGTCATTATAAATACAGACCATTCATTTAACTAAAAATTAAGAGAAGGATATATCGATATATTATATGGGGGGAGGGAAGTATATGTAGGGAGGTTTAAAAACATCTAAATCTTTCTCTTCCATAATAGAGAGTTTTGGATAATGTCTCAAATTGATAAACCAAGAAATAACAGTATGAGATAATTTTGAAATACAGAGATAAAATGAAAATATGCATCTAAACAAAAGGTAAGTGGTTTTCTCTGGAGAGCAGGAAAAGGTTAGGCAAGGGAACTGCTGTTTTTCGCTATGAGCACTTTAGTACTAGGACAAGTAAAAGAAAAAAAAGTACCTATCCAAACTTGATTTTTAAAAACTATTAAAAGGGACCTTTTGAAGACTAACAGCTCTTCCTTTGAGGAGTGTTTTATATAAATTTTAGCAATACTTTCACCTTCACTTGTTTCTCCTGTGAATTTAGAGGAAAATTTTAAAGGGGTGAACTATAGAGCATAATCTGTTTTTGTCTTAAAAAGATTTTTTTGGCTGTTCTGTGCAGCTTGTTCAATCCTTGACTAGGGATTGAACTTGCCCATGCCCTCGGCAGTGAAAGCACAGAGTCCTAAGGACTGGAGTGCCAGGAAATTCCCAATATTTCTAAATTTATTGATTATATAGAAACATGCACAAGCATACAGACATTTGACTTCTAAATATCAGCCTCTTCTCTCCTCTAGGAAAACTTAGATGATAAGGGGGCTTTTTCCACCTTCATTTTCCCTCTGAGGCATCTAATAAGCTGATGCTCCATGAACACAATCTTCCCAGCCACTCCCAGCTACCCTGATGGCCCCACTCTGTCACTGAGACCACTGTCTGCAGGCTGCAGACTCATCCGCAGACTCAGCCCTTTCAACAGGATACTGTTGCTGTCATACAAATAGTGGATGCACATGTTTCTGCAGTTGACATGCCACCACACAAAATAATCTTGGTTTATTCAGTTCTAATGAAAGAATGAAAGGTAAATGAAATGCGGAATGATCTACTTCACACCCACTAAGATAGATATTGGAGCTTGCCAGGTTACGCTAGTGGTAAAGAACCTGCCTGCCAATGCAGGAGATGTAAAAGATGCAGGTTCGATCCCTGGGACGGTCAGATCCCCTGGAGGAGGAAAAGGCAACCCACTCCAGTATTCTTGCCTGGAAAATCCCATGGATAGAGGAGCCTGGCAGGCTACAGTCCATAGGGTTGCAGAGAGTCAGACATGACTAAAACGACTTAGCACAGCACAACATGATAGATATTATTAAAACAGAAGAATAAGGGTTGAGGATGAGGACGTAAAGAAATTAGAACTCTGTGCATTGTTGGCAGGAAAGTAAAATGGTATGGCTGATGTGGAAAACCTTAAAAAAGTAAACATAGAATTACCATATGATCCCGCCATTTCTTTTCTGGATATGTACCTAGAAGAGTTGAAAGCAGGGACTTGAAGCGATACTTGTACACCTCTATTCTTGGCTGCATTATTCACAATAGCCAAGAGGTGGAAACACCCAAGTGATGAGTAGATGAACAAAGTGTGATCTGTCCATACAATGGAATAGTATTTATCCATATAAAGGAATGAAATTCCAATAGATGCTCAACATGGATATGAAATGAGACACAGAAGAGCAAATATTGTATGATGCCACTTATATGAAGTATCTAGAACAGACATATTCACAGAGTCAGAAAGTAGAATAGAGGTTGCTGTTTAATTGGTACTGAGTTTCTGTTGAGCTGTAGAAGAAGTCCTGGAAATGGATAGGAGTGGAGTGATCACTGTACAAATTTTCACTTAATACCACTGAGTTCTACACTTAGACATGATTGAAATGGCAAATGGTATGTATATTTTGCTACAACTTATGAAATTTAGAATTAAAAAAGCTGAACTATCCTCTAATGATCATTTTTCCATTGTTGTTGTTTAGTCACTAAGTCACATCTGACTCTTTCTGACCCCATGGACTGCAGCACTCCAGGCTTCCCTGTCCTTCACTATCTCCTGGAGTTTGCTCAACCTTGTGTCCATTGAGTCAGTGATGCTATTCAACCATCTCATCTTCTGTCACCCCCTTCTCCTCCTTCCCTCAATCTTTCACAGCATCCGGGTCTTTTCCAGTGAGTCGGCTCTTCCAATCAGATGGCCAAAGCACTGGAGCTTCAAGATCAGTCCTTCTGATAAATATTCAGGGTTGATTTCCTTTAGGGTTGACTGGTTTGATCTCTTTGCTGTCCAAGGGACTCTCAAGAATCTTCTCCAGCACCACAATTCGAGGCACCAGGCTTTGGTGCTCAGCATTCTTTATGGTCCAATTCTCACATCTCACATCTAGTCAAAAACCATAGCTTTGACTAGACAGATCTTTGCTGGCAAAGTGATGTCTCTGCTTTTTAATACACTGTCTAGGTTTGCCATATCTTTCCTTCTAAGGAGCAAGCATCTTTTAACTTCATGGCTGCAGTCACCATCTGCAATGATTTTTGAGCCCAAGATAAAACAAAATCTGTCACCGCTTCTGCTTTTTCCCTATCTATTTGCCATGAAGTGATGGGACTGGATGCCATGATCTTAGTTTTTTGAATGTTAAGTTTTAAGCCAGTGTTTTCACTCTCCTCTTTCACCCTCATCAAGAAGCTCTTTAGTTCCTCTTCACTTTCTGTCATTAGAGTGGTATCATCTGCATATCTGAGATTGTTGATATTTCTCCCTGCAATCTTGATTCCAGCTTGTGATTCATTCAGCCCAGCAGTGTGAGTGATATACTCTGCATAGAAGTTAAATAAGCAGGGTGACAATGTACAGCCTTGATGTATTGCTTTCCCAATTTGGAACCAGTCTGTTGTTCCCGAATGTCCAGTTCTAACAGTTGCTTCTTGACCTGCATATAGGTTTCTCAGGAAACAGGTAAGGTAGTCTGGTATTCCCGTCTCTAAGAATTTTACAGTTTGTTGTGATCCACACAGTCAAAGGCTTGATTGTAGTCAGTGAAACAGAAATAGATGTTTTTCTGGAATTCCCTTGCTTTTTCGATGATCCAGTGAATGTTGGCAATTTGATCTCTGGTTCCTCTGCCATTTCTAAATCCAGCTTGTGCATCTGGAAGTTCTTGGTTCATGTACTGCTGAAGCCTAGCTTGAAGGATTTTGAGCATAACCTTGCTAGCATGTGAAATAAGTGCATATTTTTCCATAGTCCTAGGGAAAAACATGAAGGAAGTTGAATCTATCTTGGAGAGGATTCCCACTGAAGGTGTTCCCTCATTCCTCATCTTGCTCCATCACTTACAAGAGCCCTGTTGTAAGAGCCCTCTTACATCATCGCTTACAAGAGCCCTCTTGTGCTAGAGTGCCCCTTTCTTCAACCTCCAACAATGCACATCACTACCCACTTTCAGGAAACACCACTCTCACCCAATCATCTATGCTGTGTAACAATCACAAAAATTCAGTGGCATGTAGCAATGCATGTTTCTTTCTTAGTGTTTGCAAGTGAGCTAGGGCTTGACTGACCAACTATGATACTGACATTGATCCAGGCACTGTGCAGAACAAGTCAGCACCCTGAAGACCCAACATGGTGCGCTGTTACAGTCATACCTTTCTCCCACCCACCCTCAGCTTTCCTTCTCAGCTGACACATTAATGTCTCCATCTCTATAATTTTACCACTTCAAGAATGTTATGTAAATGATGTGGAATCTAAAAAATGATACAAATGAATGTATTTACAGGACAGAAACAGACCACAGACATAGAAAACAACTTATGGTTAGCAAAGGGGAAATGGTGGTGGTGGTGGAGGGGTGATAATCAAGAGTTTGGGATTAAAATATACACACTACTGTATATAAAATAGATAATCAATGAGGACCTACTGTGTAGCACAGGGAATTTTACTTAATACTGTGCTGTAGTAACCATATGGGGAAAGAATCAGAAAAATAATGGATATATGTATATGGGTAATGGAATCACTTTGCTGTACACCTGAAACTAACACAACATTGTAAATCAGCAATACTTCAATATAAAATAAAATTTTAATTAAAAAAGAACATTATATAAATGAAATCATACTGTAACTGTTTGGGATTGGCTTTTTTCATTGAGCATACTTCTCTGGAGATTCATATATGTTGGTCCATGTATCACCACTTTGTTCCTTTTTATTGCTGAGGGCTTCCCTGTTGGCTCAGATGGTAAAAGAATCCTCCTGCAATGTGGAAAACCTGGGTTTGATCCCTGGGTTCCCTTGGAGGAGGGCATGGCAACCCACTCCAGTATTCTTGCTTAGAGAATCCTCAGGGACAGAGGAGCCTGGCAGGCTGCAGTCCATGGGGTCACAAAGAGGCGGACATGACTGAGCGACTAAGCACAGAATTTCATAGTATGGATGTACCACAGTTCACCGCTTACACATGGAAAGGCATCTGGATTGTTTTAGTTTTGAGATATTAGGAATAAAGCTGCTGTAAATATTAGTATACGGTATTTTTGTGTGTGTGTGAACATAAGTTTTCACTTTTTCAGGATAAATGCCCAAGAGTGCAATGGTTGGATCATGTAATATTAATAGTTGCATGTTTAGCTTTTCTTAAGACCCTGCCAACTTGTTTTCCAGAGTGGTTGTCTTATTTTACAATCCTACCAGCAATATGTGAGTGACTTAGTTTCACCACAGCCTTGCCAACGTTGTTGTGATTTTTTATTTTAGATCTTCTAATAAGCATGTAGTGATATCACATTGTGATTTCAATTTGTATTTACCTAATAGCTAATAATGTTGAACATCTTTTCATGTTCTTTTTTACCATCTGTATATCTTCTTCTGTGAAATGTCTCTTCATGCATTTTTCCTATCTTCTAGTTAGATTTTTAAAATTTGCTTACTATTGGGTTTTGAATGTTCTTTATATATTCTAGATATTAATCCTAATTTGTTAATTGAAGATATTTTCTCCTAGTCTATAGCTTGTCTTTTCATCTTCTTCCCATGGTTTTTCACGGAGCAAAAGGTTTTAGTTTTGATAAAGTCCAGTTTATCAGTTTTTCTTTTTATGGATCTTGCTTTTGATGTGAAGTATAAAGAATCTTTGTCTTGCTCTGTATTTTGAAGATGTTCTCCTGTGCTTTTTTCTAAAAGTTTTAGTTGAATTTTTTGCACTCAAGTCCATCATTATTTTGAGGTAATTTTTATATAAGGTATGAGTCTTAGGTTTGTTTTGTTATCTATAGCTCTCCAATTACTATAACACTGTTGCCTATTCTTCTGCTAATACCAAGTTCTTTTGATCACTATAGCTATGCAGGAAGTCTTTAAATTAGGTGAACTGATTTATCCCAGTTATTTTTTTTAATTAATATAACTTATTTTGTTGAGAGGACTTAAATTTATAGAAAAATTGTGCAGAAAGTGCAAAGAATGACCATATACCCCTCTCAATCCCTCCTCCCCAGTGTCTCTTGTTATTGATATTTTGCATTAAAGTGGTGCATTGGTTACGGTTGGTGTACTAATATTGATGCATTAACTAAAGTCTATAGCTTAAATTACTTTTTCTTACAAGTCTACTATTATTGAAGTATAGTTGATGTATAATATTATATAGGTTACAGATGTATACAATTAGTGATTCACAATTTTTCACTTATAGTTATTATAAAATATGGGCTATATTCCCTGTGTTGTACAATGTATCCTTGTAGCTTATTTTATACCTAACAATTTGAGCCTCTTACTCCCCTGCCCCTATCTTGTCCTTCTCCCATTCCCTCTTCCCACTGGTAACTTCTAGCTTGTTTCTATATCTGTGGGACTTCCTCGATAGCTCAGTTGTTAAAGAACCCACCTGCAATGCAGGACACCCGGGTTCGATTCCTGGGTCGGGAAGATCCCCTGGAGAAGGGATAGAAGTCTGCTTCCTTTTTGTTACATTCACTATTCTGTCTTCCTCCTTTTGAATCTCTGTTGTCTGGCCCCATTCTTGCTCACAGTGAGTCCTGATGTGCTCGAATCAGCTCTGTGGTGCTGACTAGTGCTCTTGGTTTTGGGCTTTCAGGCTGGTACCCCCCCTCGTCTGTGTGACGTGCTGCAGGTGCTGCGGGTGGAGAAGGACCAGTGCCTGCAGGAGCTCTCCCGGGAGAGCACGGAGCATCCAGCCCCAGGTACGTGCCTACCTGCATCCACTCTGAGATGTGCTATGTCCAGTTCCACTGGGTTGGTGGGAGGTAGGGGCTGGACCAGCTGTATTCTTTCAGAGAATAAGCAGAGGGGAAGTGTCTAGAGTGACCCTGGTGAGCTGTCTACACACACTGAAAAACCACATCATCACCCCTCTTTGTTTCTCTGAGTTTATGGGTACAACCAGGGTTTTTGAACCATTAGCTTCTGTGTGATGACTTCACCCAGGTGAGTGTTTTGGTGAGAGTTACTTGTCATGGTAGTATACCTCTTATCCATTCTCTCACCTCCATTGCTAGTTTGATGGGGGAGGTAACAGAAAGGCAGTGTGGGGTCTGGGAAACTCGGGGTCCTTTGCTGGCTGACCCTCACTGGCTGTGTGAATGTGAACAAATTATTTAATGCTCTGAGCCTCACTTTCCTGATCTATAAAACAGAGGTGATAAAGTATGTTAGAATTATAAATATATGTAAGATAAAGATGTTAAATAGAGGTGCTTCTTAAAGATTATTAATTTAAATATTAATATTATTAGTCAAGACAGTCAATATTATTAATTTGCTCTTTACATATTAATTTTATTTCTACTCCCTTCCTTCACTTATCTTCTTAGCTTTTACTCATCTAAAGGCAGCAGAGGATGTGGCATTAAGAAAAGAATCCTCCACAAATAGTCAAACAAAGACTTGTACAGGCAAGGTCTTCACTGTACTGGCTACAGTAACCAACAGGTAGAAACAACCCAAGTGTCTGTCAGCTGATGAAAGATGAAGATGTGGTCTGTACCTACAATAGAATAGTATTCAGCCTTAAAAAGGAGTGACATACTGGTACATGCCACAATGTGGATAAATCTTAGATGATGCTATTGGTAAAGAATCTGCCTGCCAATACAGGAGATACAGGAGACAAGGGGTTTGATCCCTGAGGTGGAAGATCCCTTGGAGTAGGTAATGGCAACCAACTCCAGTATCCTTGCCTGGGAAATTCCATGTACAGAGGAACCTGGCGGGCTACAGTCCATAGGGCTGCAAAGAGTCAGACACGACTGAGTGACCAAGCACACAAGCACATGATATGATTCTACTTATATGAAACGTCTAGATTAGACAAATTCACAGAGACAAAAGTTAGATTAGTGGTTTTCAGGGGCCCAGGGGAAAGGGCGTGCAGAGTACCTGTGTAGGAACTGCCTCTTAGTGGTGGTGAAATGTGTAGAACTAGGTAGAGGTGCTGGTCACACAATACTCTGTCCTAAATGGCACTGACTGTACACTTTAAAATCACTAATGGTTAATTTCATGTTATATGAATTTCTTTTCAATAGACTTTATTGAAAAGTCTCTTCCAAGTGGCTCCACCATTTAAATCTTCCCGATGCAGGGATGGAACCCAGACTCCTCCACTGCAGGCAGATTCTTTACTGTCTGAGCCACCAGGGGAGACTGATAATATTAAATAAATTCTAAATAAATAAATATTAAATAAAATATTTCTGTCATGTTTTTTTTTTTATGGCCATTAGATGTGGCTTGTAGGATTTCAGTTTCCTGACCCAGGATTGAATGTGGGCCCCTGAAGTGAAAGCACTGGGTCCTTACCACTGGGCCACCAGGAAACTCCTTGTCATTGGAATTTTAATACAGATTGCATTAAATCTGTAGATCATTTTGGGTAGTATTGACATCTTAAAAATATTAAGTCATCCAATCCATGAACACAGAATATCTTTCCATTTATTTGTGTTTTTAATTTCTTTCAGCAACATTTGGTAGTTTTCAGTGTGCAAGTCTTTCATCTTGTTGGTTAGGTGTATTCCTAAGTATTTTATTCTTTTTCAGTTCAGTTCAGTAGCTTAGTCGTGTCTGACTCTTTGTGACCCCATGAATTGCAGCACGCCAGGCCTCTCTGTCCATCACCAACTCTTGGAGTCTACCCAAACCCATGTCCATCGAGTCAGTGATGCCATCCAACCATCTCATCCTCTGTCGTCCCCTTCTCCTCCTGCCCCCAATCCTACCCAGCATTAGGGTCTTTTCCAATGAGTCAACTCTTCGCATGAGGTGGCCAAAGTATTGGAGTTTCAGCTTCAACATCAGTCCTTCCAATGAACACGCAGGACTGATCTCCTTTAGGATGGACTGGTTGGATCTCCTTGCAGTCCAAGGGACTCTCAAGAGTCTTCTCCAACACCACAGTTCAAAAGCATCAATTCTTCTGTGCTCAGCTTTCTTCACCATCCAACTCTCACATCCATACATGACCACTGGAAAAACCATAGCCTTGACTAGACAGACCTTTGTTGGCAAAGTAATGTCTCTGCTTTTAAATATGCTATCTAGGTTGGTCATAACCTTCCTTCCAAGGAGTAAGTGTCTTTTAATTTCATGGCTGCAATCACCATCAGCAGTGATTTTGGAGCCCCCCAAAATAAAGTCTGACACTGTTTCCCCATCTATTTCCCATGAAGTGATGGGACCAGATGCCATGATCTTAGTTTTCTGAACATTGAGCTTTAAGCCAACTTTTTCACTCTCCTCTTTCACTTTCATCAAGAGGCTCTTTAGTTCTTCACTTTCTGCCATAAGGGTGGTGTCATCTGCATATCTGAGGTTATTGATACTTCTCCCAGGAATCTTGATTACAGCTTGTGTTTCTTCCAGCCCAGCGTTTCTCATGATGTACTCTGCATAGAAGTTAAATAATCAGGGTGACAATATACAGCCTTGACCTACTCCTTTTCTTATTTGGAACCAGTCTGTTGTTCCATGTCCAGTTCTAACTGTTGCTTCCTGACCGGCATACAGTTTTCTCAAGACGCAGATCAGATGGTCTGGTATTCCCATCTCTTTCAGAATTTTCCACAGTTTATTGTGATCCACACAGTCAAAGGCTTTGGCATAGTCAATAAAGCAGAAATAGATGTTTTTCTGGAACTCTCTTGCTTTTTCGATGATCCAGCGGATGTTGGCAATTTGATCTCTGGTTCCTCTGCCTTTTCTAAAACCAGCTTGAACATCTGGAAGTTCACGGTTCACGTATTGCTGAAGCCTGGCTTGGAGAATTTTGAGCATTACTTTACTAGCGTGTGAGATGAGTGCAATTGTGCAGCAGTTTGAGCATTCTTTGGCATTGCCTTTCTTTGGGATGGGAACAAAAACTGATCTTTTCCAGTCCTGTGGCCACTGCTGAGTTTTCCAGATTTGCTGGCATATTGAGTGCAGCACTCTCACAGCATCATCTTTCAGGATTTGAAATAGCTCAGCTGGAATTCCAACACCTCCGCTAGCTTTGTTCATAGTGATGCTTTCTAAGGCCCACTTGACTTCACATTCCAGGATGTCTGGCTCTAGGTGAGTGATCACACCATCATGATTATCTGGATCATGAAGATCTTTTTTGTACAGTTCTTCTGTGTATTCTTGCCACCTCTTCTTAATATCTTCTGCTTCTGTTAGGTCCATACCATTTCTGTCCTTTATCAAGCTCATCTTTGCATGAAATGTTCCCTTGGTATCTCTAATTTTCTTGAAGAGATCTCTAGTCTTTCCCATTCTGTTGTTTTCCTCTATTTCTTTGCATTGATCGCTGAGGAAGGCTTTCTTATCTCTCCTTGCTATTCTTTGGAACTCTGCATTCAGATGGGAATATCTTTCCTTTTCTCCTTTGCTTTTTGCTTCTCTTCTTTTCCCAGCTATTCGTAAGGCCTCCTCAGACAGCCATTTTGCTTTTTTGCATTTCTTTTTCATGGCGATGGTCTTAATCCCTGTCTCCTGTACAATGTCACGAACCTCTGTCCATAGTTCATCAGGCACTCTGTCTATCAGGTCTAGTCCCTTAAATCTATTTGTCACTTCCACTGTATAATCATAAAGGATTAATTTAGGTCATAACTGGATGGTCTAGTGGTTTTCCCTACTTTCTTTAATTTAAGTCTGAATTTGGCAATAAGGATTTTAATGCTATTATAAATGGATTTGTTTCTTAATTTCCTTTGTAGGTTGTTTCTCATTAGTGTATAGGAATGCAACTAATTTTTGTGTGTTGATTTTTTTAAAAAGTTATACAATCTTGTGTATGCTTCCACTGCACAACAACGCAATCGGCTATAACTACACACATATCCCCTTTCTCTTGAGCCTCCCAACCCCAACCTACCTCTCTACATTATCACAGAGCACCAGATTGGACTCCCTGTGTTATATAGGAACTTCTCATCAGCTATCCATTTTACACATGATAGTGTACATATGTTGATGCTAGTTTCTGCATTCATTCCCCTCTCTCCTTCCCCTGCTGTATCCACAAGTTCATTCTCTACATCTGCATCTCCATTCCTTCCCTGCGAATAGGTTTATCAGTACCATTTTTCTAGATTCCATAGTTTTTTTAGGGATCTCTGTGCTGTTCTCCATAATGGCTGTATCAGTTTATATTCCTACTAACAGTGTGGGAGGGTCCCCTTTTCCTCACACCCTCTCCAGCATTTATTGTTTGTAGATTTTTTGATGATGGCCATTCTGACTGGTATGAGATGATGCCTCATTATAAAATTTCTCAGATACTTTTACTTCTTTTCAGAAATCTAGGGCCAATTTAGACACATTTTATTTATTTTTCTTGCCTAATTGCTGTAGACTAGGGCTTCCCATAGGCTTCCCTGGTAGCTTAGCTGGTAAAGAATCCACCTGCAATACCAGGAGACCCTGGTTCTATTCCTGGGTTCGGTAAGATCCCCTGGTGAATGGATAGACTTGCCACTCCAGATCCTTGGGCTTCCTTGGTGGCTCAGATGGTAAAGAATCCGACTGCAGTGTGGGAGACCAGGGTTCGATCCCTGAGTTTGGAAGATCTCCTGAAGGAGGGCATGGCAGCCCACTCCAGTATTCTTGCCTGGAGTATCCTCATGGACAGAGAATCCTGGTGGGCTACAGTCCATGAGGTCACAAAGAGTTGGACATGACTGAACAATTAAGCACAGCACAGTACAGGGCTTCCATTACTACACTGAATATAAGTGGCAAAAGTGGGCATCCTTGTTTTGTTCCTGATCTTACAGAAAAAACTTTCAGGCTTCATCACTGAATGTGATGTTCACTGTGGCCTTTACATATATGACCTTTATTTTATTGAGATAGTTTCCTCCTATTTCTAGTTTAAGTGTTTCTCTCATGAAACGATGTTGATTCTTGTCAAATATTTTATCTGCATCGATAATGTGTTTTTTGTTCTTCTGTTAGTGTGGTGCCTCACACAAAGCAATCTTCACATGTTGAACCATCCTTGCATCCCATAGATAGATCCCACTTGGTTATGGTGTATAATTCTTTTAATGTGCTGTTCAAGTCAGATGCTAGTATTTCGTTGGGAATTTTTATATCATTGTTCATCAGGGATGTTGGTCTGTGGTTTTCTTTTCTTGTAGAGTCTTTATGTGTGTTTGGTATAATGCTGGCCTCATAGAATGGTTTTACAAGTGTTTCCTC
Organism: Okapia johnstoni; assembly: GCA_024291935.2. Lineage (NCBI taxonomy): Eukaryota > Metazoa > Chordata > Mammalia > Artiodactyla > Giraffidae > Okapia > Okapia johnstoni. The sequence continues at coordinate 45,866,811 of CM044319.1, read as the reverse complement.
CTTTACAGTATTTCGGGAGTGTTTGATGAGGCTTGGTGTTAATTATTCTTTAAATGTTTGGTAGACTGTATGAGTGTGGCCATCTGACCTTTCCTTTGTTGGGAGATTTTTTGTTACAGATTAAATCTCCTGACTAGTTAGAAGTCTGTTCTGCTTTTTGTTTGCTCCTGCCTCCATCTTGGTAGTTCGAGTGTTTCTGGAAAATGATCCTTTTCATCTAACTTATCACCAGATGTATTCTTTTGCAGTACTCTTCTCTCCAAGTCATAGCCTTTGTTCATGAAATTCTTGGGCTGTTGGTTATCTACTTTCTTGTTGTCCCCCATGGCCAGGCCTGTGACTCCTTTCCCAGCCCACCCCACACACTCCCAGGAACCCAGCCACCACCCGAGCTGCCGTTCCTGCTGTGTCGCTGCCTCCTTTTCCTCTTAGCTGTGTCTGCGAGGCTCTCCTCTCTTCTCCCTTCCTGTCTGCTTCCTTGCTCCGGGGAAGACAACTGTTTGACCTCTAGTCTAGTTGTGATGGTGGCTGTAAGGTAGAGGCAACCCCATCCCTGTATGTGGATTTCATTTCAATTTTTAAAAGGAAAGAAAAAGGAAGAGGAGTGGAGGTGAGGAGAGGGGAAAGGAGAGGCCCAGGCTTTTAAATTAGACTGTGTGATCTTGCTGCTAAGTCGCTTCAGTCGTGTCCGACTCTGTGCAACCCTGTAGATGGCAGCCCACCAGGCTCCTCCGTCGCTGGGATCTTGAGCAAGTCCTTAATGTCTCTGGACCTCAATCTCCACATCTGTTTTATGGGATTGGTGTGAAATTAAAAGCATCCATTCAAAAATATTTAACACTTCTTGTTTTGAGATGAAAATGGTAATATTGACGGCACGTAGACTCCTCTGTTATGGCTTAGGAATATGTTTTTGTACACATGGCAGAGACTTGATATGCGAGCTTCATCAAATAGGGGTTACTTTTTCACACATCACAAAAGATCCAGAGCTCATGCAAAGTTCTTGGGTGTCATCAGATCCCATATTCCTCCTCTCTTTCTGCTCAATGTGTGGCATGCACCTCCAGGTCATAAGGTGGCTGCAGCACCTTGGGAGGAAGGGAGAGTATTTTGGGCGAGGAGAGATGAAAATCATGAGTTCAGATCAAGACACATATAATGGAGACTTCAGAGGAGGATTGGGCTGGGGAACGCTTTTGTTTGGGTGGCAACTGAGACTGAGGTTGTAGGAGGAGTGGCCTTGAGATCCCTGCACTTACCCACCAGGTGCAGCCAGAGACAGGAGGAAGATGGTGCCATGGGAAGCAGAGGTCAAGCCTTGTGGATGCTGTGATGTGCTCTGGCCAAGTTACTAGCCTCTGCATGAGGGATGGGCAGGATGAGAACTTCCTTCCCCTATGCTGGCTGTGGAAGGAGCTTCGGGGGAACCAAACTGGGACCTTATGGCTCAGAGGGGGCCCACCATTGAGTCACAGCCTCCTGAATTCCTGGGTGCCCCCTGCCACCCCAGGAACAGCAGCTGCCCTCGTGTCCCCAAGGAAAAATGGCTAAAATTCCAGTGACAGAGTGTGGGACTTGTATTCAGGCCTTAGGGATAAAGCCCAGAATGTCAGGCCCCTGGGAGAGATGATGGTAAGCTTCAGCTCACAGCAAGAAGTTATACATGGTTATTTTAAAAATTAGCATCTGAAGTGTTTAAATGTTCCATTGTTCCCCAGGGCTCCAGGATGAGGTTCAGCTCCTGACTTGGCCCTTGTTCATGCATCCACTCCAAACATTTCCACTTGGCTCAACCAAATTGCTTACAACTTTCTGACTGTGTCAGTTCTCTCTCAAAGGCTTCTGGGCCTTTGAACATACTGATCCTTCTGCTTCAGCTGCATTTCCTCTTCTCCAGTCCTGTCAGCCACTCCTCCAGGAAATGATTTCTGCTGGCATAGCTGGCCACCCTGACTTCTGCAGGACCACCCCACATCCACCCTCAACATTTCTTTCCCCCCTGGCACATCTGTACTGCATCGTGGAGATGTGTTTGCTGGACTGAGACAGACTGTGTTACTTTCCTCTAAGACTGAGCACTTGGTATGTGTTTGTTGACTGACTTACAAGGTGAATGAGTGCAGACCCTTGACTGAGAGTAGAGAGAGGAGACCTGAAGGAGACAGAGGGAGATGTGGATGTTCCCAGCTTGCCCAGCTTGTCACAGACCAGCTGAGGTGAGTGGCGTGGCCACGTTGCTCATGGCAGGTGCTTCCCAGAGCCTGACCTGGCCCTTCACCCTGTGGGCGCTGACCTCAGATTGCAGGACCGGGGAGGATGTGAATATGCCCAGGTTGACTGACTTGCAGCAGGTCTGACTGTCTTCTGTCCCCAGCCCTACTTGTGCATCCAAGGCTGAGAGGGCTCATTAGGGACTCCTGCTGGGTTCTCCTGTGAGCTCTTGGGGAGACCTCGCTCTCCCCGTGCAGTGATGCCGTCCATTACTCGCAGTGTTTGCCACTATGTCCTGCCAAGCCGATGAGTGAATGGGGCCAGGTTGACCCCACCCCAGTACAAAGGCTCAGACCTCTCCATCTCTTTTGCATTTTGGCCTTCTGCAACTTTTATTTAGGAAAAAGTGTCTGTTGCTCTGAAAACCTGGTTTAAAAGCCCCTGAGGCAGAAGATGTGTGAGGACCCAGCCTCCTGGGAAAGTCTTCAGGCCTTTTCTGCTCAGAGGTTGAGAAAGCTGAGCCAGAAAAGCCATCATGGAATTTAGAACGGATGTGGTGGCCACAGGGGAGGGTTCCCTCAAAGAAAGAAAACAGGAGAAACAGCAAAGCCATGGAGCCCTTGGGCAGGCTCAGCCCCGGCATCCCCATCAGAACCTGGTGGGTGGAGGGGCTGGGCTGAGGCTGCCTGGATGTGGGTCCAATCCCGTAACTCCGCTCAGGAGCATGAGTCCTGAAGGCCCTCCCATCTCCGGGAAGGATCTGTCTGGTGCCCAAGGCCAGGAGGGGCTGGCAGACACTCTGTTGGGGGTACAGGGTTAATGGTTAAGCTGCCTGGTCTTCCCTGGGGAGGAGGTTAATGTTTGAATGCTAAGAGAGGCACAGGAAATGCCACTCACCAAGCTGTCACCAACTCGGGACACTTACCACAGATAAAAAATTAACTCTTCAGCTATTCTGGGCTAGGTGACCAAGGCCTTCCCAGCATTTCCTGGGAGCATTTCAGGGTCACCCTAATAGCTGCATGGCCTGCCCTACGGGCTATTTATTACTCTGTTTTTAGAAGCTGATACCCCCTCAGAGCTGGCTGGTGGAAGGGCTCTGCCTCACCCTAGGGAGGAATGTTCCAGAGACAGAGTGGTGGCAGGAAAGGTGTGGGCTTAGTGGTTGGACAGACCTGGGCAGGTACACTGCTCTGTCACTTAGGGGCTGTGTGACCTTGGGCAAGACACCGATCCTCTCTGGGTCTTCATGTCCTTGCCTTGAGAGTGGGGACTCGCCATCCCCTTTTCCTCTTCTCTTTGCCAGTGGGCCCCCCACTCCCAAAGAACGTGGGCTGCCTTCTAAGGGGTTGGGGGGTCAGTGTGCCTTTTTATTGAGGTGAAATTCACATGATATTAACCATCTTATTGAACAACTCAGTAGCGTTTGGTGTGTATTCACAGGGCAAACACCACCTCTATATAGCCCCAAAGCATTCTCATCTCATCACCCCAAAATAAAACCTGTACCCATCGCTTCTCATCTCCCTCCTTCCTCTGCCCCACCTCTGGCAACCACACATCCACTCCCTGTCTCTGTGCATTCGCTGACTCTGTTCATTTCATACGAATGGAGTCACAATCCGTGACCTTTGAGTCTATCTCCTTCCACTAATGTTTCCAAGGTTCATCCATGCAGTGGCATGTATCAGTATGTCTTACATGCTGGCCTTTAATGCAGTTTCTCTAACAAACATTCCAGGTCCTTTTCTGGATTCTTCTGGCCCCTGATGGCCTCTGGCAGACAAACATCCTGGGACAACCCTCACCCTATCCAGAGCTCACCTCTCCCTATCCTTTCCTTGCCACAGCTGACTTCGGCTCATTTTTCAGAAACAAGAAACTTACGTTTATGTAGCACTTTAGACATTTTTTTTTTTGTAGTTCTTAAAGCAACCCATGCAGTTAAGTACTATTACCATCCTCCCACTTCACACATGAGGATGTTGAGGCTCTTAGAGGCACAGGATCACCCAGTGCTGAAAGAGGACTCTCAGCCCATATCTTTTGACTGCAAATCCTGAGGATTGTTTATTTTGTGATCCAGACTGAACTGTGAGTGACTGATATTCTCACTCTCCCCAGGAAGATTTGTATTTGAAAAAAAAATGGAGGAAGAGAGACACTGTTGGTGCCAATTAATGTCTAATTAGAGTGAGAGACAGAGTGCAAGGAAGCGTTTCAGCTGGAGGAGGAAGAGCTCGTGCGTGGTTGAGGAGGACTCTGTGGGGCCAGTGCAGTTTGTACAGTCAGGGGAGGAGGAGGCTCAGGATCAATGCTCACAAGCTCAGAAGCACTCGCCTTGGGCAAGCCTCTTGGAGGCAGAAGCGGCACCCAGCCTCCCACTCAGAGGGTCTGTATCTCATCCATTGCAGCCTCCTAACTGCATGATCCTCTCTGCTTGGATTCTTTCAGTAGTGGAGAGCTCACTACTCCCCAAGATAGTTCATCCCAAGGAATAGCTTGTGCTTCTCGGTTTAAAGAGAAGCACCCCAGACTCTCTGTTGTGCCTGCCTCCTCTGCTGTGCTTTTTAATGCCTTTGCCACCTGGGCCTCCAGTTCCTCTGACCCAACCCTGACCACCTCTGTGTGTGGTCCAGCCATCACAAGCACGGCAACCTAGTTCCCGACCTAAATACTGTAGGTCAGGTCATTTGCACAGCCGAGGAGACCTGCTTAGGGTGCCCTTGGGGTGGGCTGAGGAAGGCAGAGGGGGTTGATGAAGCCAGGAAACCGGCTGTTGGTTGTGCCTGTCTGGATGTGTTCCCAGTCCCCATAGCCGTTTCTCCTCTGGGTTTCCCCACTGTCTGGGGCAAATGGGCAGCAGGGCCCTTGAGCCTCTTTGGGGAACCTTCTGTTTCCTGTTCATCACATCACTCTTGTCTCCCTAGTCTGAGAGAAATCTTGCTCTGTTTCTGTTTTTTCAGAATTATGATTGCAAGATTTTCTTGCAATCAAGAAAATCAAAATTATGATTTTCTCAAGAATTATGATTGCACTAGAATTCCTCTTTATCCCTCTGCCTCGGGGGCCCTTTGGAAACAGGTCAGGGAGATTGTAAGTTTTTTGCCCTTCTCAGAGGCCGTGAACCCGTAATCTGAGAAGGAAGGAGAGAAAAAAGGGAAAAATAATACCAGGAGGAAAAAAGATCCACTGCACATACACATCATTTACTTCCCACCAAAATTCTCGGTGGCATTATTTTATAGATGAGGCCCATGTTATAGATGAGGAAGGTGGGGCTCATACATGTAAGTGGTGTGTTCAGAGCTCACTCTGTGCATACAACACTTCACCTCAGCCCAGGACCCCACGCTCTGCCGCGGGCACTGGGCAGTCACCCCCTGCTGCCCACATGGCATTAGTGGCCCGATGGTGTCTTTTCTTGCTTCCCTACTTGAACTTCCCCCAGTCTTCCCTCCCGCCCCCTCCAGCCAGGTGGTCAGTGTTGACAAGTGACCTCAGAGATAGTAGAGGGTCAGGGATGCCCTGGGCCCTGCTTGCCTCATAGCAGCCCTACCCTCCCTAGTGGCTCAGTGACAGTAGATCTGCTTACGAAACTCCTCCATCTCTTACCTCATAGGTTCCCCTCAACCCTGACTCAGGCACTGAGCTTTGCAGCTCTGGGTCTAAAACTCCCAGCCCTCCCCCAGCCCGGTGACCCGAGTACTGTGCCAGAGCCCCAGGGGAGGCCAGACCAGGACGCCATGCCACCTCTCTTTCGTGCTCCACCTGTGCAGCCATCCCTCACTCAGAGCAGGAGCCTGTAGGGAGTGGGGTCCGAGGCCCTCCGTTCACACCCTGGAGCAGTGCAAAGGGGGTCCCTGAAAGCAGCCAGGAGGTCACTCTACACCCTGCTCCCCCAGCCGTAGACCTTCCAGCCCACCTCCACCATGCAACATCTGTATTGTGGTCTCCATAGTATTTTTTCCTTTATATCAATGGGTTAACTCTTTTTTTTCATCATGCTTTACATTAGATCTCAGACTTACTCATCATATATAGCTTCCCTGGTGGCTCAGTCAGTAAAGAATCTGCCTGCAATGCAGGAGACCTGAGTTCAATCCCTGGGTCAGGAAGATCCCCTGGAGAAGGAAATGGCAACCCATTCCACTATTCTTGCCTGGAGAACTCCATGGATAGAAGAGCCTGGAAGGCTACAGTCCATGGGGTCGCAAGAGTCAGACACGACTTAGCAACTAAGCCACCACCGTCATATATAACTCCAACTCTGTAATCTTTGACCAGCCTCTCTGTCTTCCCCCCAACACCCGCCCCTGGTAACCACCGGTTCTATTCTCTGCTTCTGTGAGGTTAACTTTTTTGGATTCCACATACCAGTGAGATGATAACAGTATTTGTCTTTCTGTGTCTAGATTTTTTCACTGAGCATAATGTCTTCTAAGTTCATCTGTGTTTTCACACATGGCAGGATTTCCTTTTTAAAAAATTAAAAAAATTTTTAGGCTGAATGATATTTCATCATGATTTTTTTTATCGGATTCATCTTTTGATGGACACTAAGGTTGTTTCCATACTTTGGCTATGGCAGTAATGCTGCAGTGAACATGGGGCTGCAGATAGCTCTTGAGACAGTGATTTCATTTCCTTCGGATGTGTGTCCAGTAGTGAGATTGCTGGATCATTTGGTGGCTCTATTTTAATTTTTTGAGGAAGCTCCACTGTTCTCCCCAGTAGCTGCACCAACTTACATTCCCACCAACAGTGCATGAGGGTTCTCTTTTTTAAACTGACTCTCTTTTTTTTAACTTAGCTTCATCCTAAACAGCAACAACTACAAAATCACGGCTGTGATATACTTGTATAACCTTTTAATGCATATTAAATTCTTTTTAAAAAGGTGTAACTATTAAAATTAAAAGTGTTAAACCATGTACCAGCCACCAGAGCCTACCAGTGAGATGTGCTCGTCACATGCTGGGCCAGGTCTGTTCCAGTGCTGAACCTGTCCTGACAGCGAGGTCTAGGCTAGGAGAGGATGGCCGTATCACAGGGCTCGGGACATGAGCAGTACCATGTGGAGTTAGTGTCCAGGCCTGCTGCCACCAACGGTCAGCCTAGAGGTGGGATCCTAGCTCCACCAGTGCTGCTATCACCCTGTATGTCACTTTGCCTCTTGGGGCCTGGGTTCCTCATCTCTGCTTTGGGGCAGTGACCCTACTCGACCTCTGCCTTGTACAGCGCCAGCCTGGACAGCCCCTTCCCAGCCTTTTCTTCCTCCTGGCCAATAGGAAGGATATGGGCATAAGCCAGCTGTGAGGGAACCTGTGTCCCTCTCGCTCTCACTCCCCACCAGCTGCTCCTCCCTTTCTTTCTGCCAGCACCAGGCCATTGTCCCTGTGGGCCAGAACCGACAAGCCCCAGCTCAGGAAGCCTGCCAGATGCCCTGGCATCCTTCCCATCTGTCTGGCTAGCCAGACGTGGGTTGGGTTGTCCGGCCTCAGGGACTCGGGCCAGAGCCCTGGCTGACCTGGCCAGCCTCAGTCCTGAAGCCACTTCTCCCAAAATGAGGGAAGAGGCTCCTTTGTGTTCTCGCAGTGGGCAGCACCCCCAGTGCTTCTAGGAGGAAGGGCGACTGCATTGTAAATGGGGCTTCTGCAGAAGGAGTTAGGATGTGGGGTGGGCCTCACCCTCCAGCCTCCAGGTGCTGTGTCAGAGTGGAAGCACACTGTGCCCCTCTGTCCAGGGCCTCTCAGGACCATGTCACTGTCTCAAGGGCATCTGGGGAGGCGAGAGTCACTCAGGGGCCTGGTGAGCCATGTCCATGGTGGGAACCTGGAGGACCAGTACCCAGACAGTGCAGAACCTTCCTGTGTACCCTGGGGAAGTTCAAGAAGAAAGAAGGTCCAGCCCCCCCCCCCTTTCAGTGCGCACTATGAGAGTTGGGGTGAAGGCTCTGAAACATCCAAGGGGATTCTTATGCCCTACTTTCCTCAAAGAACTCAGACACTAGTCCTTGGCCCCCTGGAAGCTTCCATTGTCTCTGTGGGAGCTCCATCAGGCCCCACTCTGAGTTCCTGTGGCATTCTCCTCCTCTGTCCTCTCCCCCCTTGCCCAGAGCCACAATCTTCTAGGGCTGCTCTGCCCCAGCCAGGCATCTTTTCCTAAGAAACTGGGGCTGGTGCCCCTGGAGACAAGCAGGTGGGCAGAGCCCATGAGGTGGCACCCAGGAGCCTGGCTGGACAGTTACCTCCCAGCCTTTCCGTTTCCTGGCTGGGTGACTCCACGTACCCACCTCCTTGCTTTATTGCTTCATTTGTAAATGAGGGCAGAGTTGGGTGCCTTGCAGCATTGCTGTGGGTTGAATGCCCTCCTGTGTATGAAGCACAGAGCGACTCCTGCTAGCATCAAGCAGAGCTGGCAAACAGAGGACGTGGGATTCAGAAATCATGTGTGGCATCACAGCGAAAGCCCATTTACAAGGAGTGGGTGACGAGGAAGGAAACAGGGGCCAGAGACTTGGGCATTCATCCTTTCCTTAGATGCTTGTTGAGTGCCTGTGCCTTGCCAAGTCCTTGTGGATACAGGCCTCCAGCAGTCATGAATCAGACCGGTTCCTGCTCTCTAGATCGACTGCCCGGGGTGGGGAGCCATCTGCACCCAGGCACCAGCAGGAGCCCATGACCTCCAGCCATGACCTCCCCTGGCCTCTCACAATCATCTTGGATGGGCTCCCAGAGCCCAAGGATGGTGTGTGCCCAGAAGAAGGGGCCTCTGCAGTGGGAAGGGAGGGATGCAGTGTGAAGATTCTCAAAGCAAAGCCTAATGACCACATACAGAACACCTGTAGGGAGGTCTTAGCCTGCAGTTTCCTGGGGCTCAGGATGACTGAATCAGAATCTCCCCAGTGACACAGATGTCCCCTGCAGGATCAGTACCTCTAGAGTGGGACAGATCACCAGGAGGACTTCACGTGGAGGGGACAAAGGTGTCCAGGAGGATACTGAAACTTTGAGCCTGGTTTTATTCATGCCTGAAAAGAGATTCTTGTTCTTTATAAAAACTGGGAATTAGCCAGCTGGGTAATCCAAGGACCCCTTCAGACTATACCTATCCACCAATCCCTGGAGCTAAAAATTGCCCTGCAGTTCAGAGGACCCAGCTGGGTTCCCCCCTCCCAATGCCAGGATGAAACAGAAAAGTACTTGGTGAGGAAGAGGATTGGAGAGGACGGCAAGAGGGAGCTGCCATTCCCTGGCACCCAGTGAGTGCCAGGCTTTCCACATGGAGATGATCTCTTTCCCTGGACAAACTCAAGAGGAAGCCATCTGTTACCCCAAAAGAGCTGAGGGCTTGGGCAGCGAGGTGTGGTGAGGAGGATTGGAACCCAGGTCTCTGGGACTCAAGAATCTTGAGTTCTTTCTGAAGGTTGTGGGCTCCAGGGTGGTGTGGTCTGCTTTGTGTTCCCCAAACTGGATGCAAGGTGACTACGGACCTCATGGTATCACCTCTGTGTCCAGGGTGCTCCAGACCTTCCTGGGTGATGTCTTCCCAGGTGGCATGGGCCCCAAAAGTCTGTCACAGGAGGAGTTTCTCTGGTTTTCTTCCCCCGGGATCTACTGTGGGAGAATTGGTGGCTGGTTATGTTAAATGATAATTTTTAACAGAGTATACCTGCCAAACACTGTACTTAAGTAATGAGAGAACCAGTAATACATTAACCACTGGTTCACAGGAAAACTCAAAGTACTGTACATATAAGGCAAATGGAAGCAAAACTGTATGAAAACAATTTTGTATAAATTCTAGATAATTGATAGTCATGCAAATGCAAAGAAAGTGACAGAAATGTGGATCCCAAATGCCTCTGGACAGGAATCATTAGCATGGCCATCAGTTATCTACAATTTATAGAGTTGTGAAATAGCTCAAAGACACAAAAGGCCAGAGAATTCAGAATCAGGTAAACCAGAAGGCCTTGCTTAAGACAGTGCCTAGTTTTGCATTGTAGATACCCAATAATTTTTTTCATGTCGAAGTCTTTCAGTTACCCGAAGTGGCCACTGATCTGGCTCTGAGCTTCCTAACAGCCGAACAAAACAAAGAGGAAACAACCTCAAATTCAGTGTCTATAAGGACAGATACATACTAGTTGTTCACCATAGGTTCAGCTTTGCATTGCATTGAGACCAGATTATCCCTGGGAGGGATGTGGGGGGCAACACCAGGCACAGGTGCTGGGGATGTGCTAAGCTGTGGGGGTGGGGGGCTCGTGTCCACGTTGAGACCCTGTCTGATGCTGCTGCTCTCTTGGCAGGCTGCCGGGGGCTGTGGGACAACACCAGCTGCTGGCCATCCTCTGCGCTGGGACAGACGGTGGAAGTGGCATGCCCACGGTTCCTCTGGATGCTCGTGGGCAGGAATGGTAACAGCTCAGCCTGGGGGCCCAACTGGGCAGCTGTGGGGCAGCCCTCCAGGTGGGCCTTGGCCTGGAGGCATGAGGCCAAGACTTCTCTGGGGACAGGGAGTGAATGGAAGGATGGGAGTGGTCCTTGCTGGTGACTGGAAGCCTTGTTTGGTGGGCTAAGTTGTCGGTGCCAAGCCAGGGGGCCAAGTACCAGGGAAGGGGTAAAGGAGGCCAGGATTGCTCCTCTCTGCCCTGTGGTCCCATTGAGGGGGTCCCCTCCTTCCTTCCACATTTCTGGCCCCTTAGCACCCAGGGCCCTTGCTCCAGCCCTCGTGTCTGGGTCCCGCTTAGCCTGGGCTGGCCTTCCAGGACACTTACTTCCTATGTGCCCTCTCTACTAGGCCCTGCTGATGAACTCTGCCCTCTCTGGAAGGTTCTGGTCTCCTGGGGGATCTCTCACTTGAGCAAAGCTGCAGTTTATAAGGATTTCCTTAATTTCAGACAAGGAAGTGAGGAAGTTGTTTCAGACAGGGAACACTTAGGGACTAACAGGGACTAACGCTGGACAAAACCCTGTCATGTACTAGGCATTTTTACAGATTTAAATTGAGAGGGGTTTAGCCTTGGCTTCAGGTTCACAGCTGGGAGGTGGAGAGACAGGGGCTGCAGTTTCTTCTCTTGGCCACCCAGTGTCACTGTGGGGCTGCAGGATCCGCCCATCTGCACGGTCTCACAGAGGCGCTGCCCCCTGGGTTCCATGCTAGGGATCCAGGGCATGGTTGGGGGATGAGGGTAGGCGGGGATCATCTCAGCCTGGGGCCCACTGTGCTTGTAAGCAGCCCCGGGCCCAGGGCTTGGCCAGCCCAGGAGCATAGGTCAGGACCAGTCCAGCCTCAAGTTACCGAGAACCATCTGTCCTTTACCTGCTCTCTCTCCATAAATCCACCTTGGGTCTGGAGTCTGAAGAAAGGCTCCTCAATAGTGTCCCAAGGGTTCCAGGGCTCCCCACCCCAAGAAAGGAAGGTGTGTCCAGTGAGAACAAGCTGGTGCTCCAGACTCTTCCTTTTGAAAGAAGAAAAAAAGTAGAATAAACTAACTCTTTTTCAGGGTACCCACTACATGGGCCCAGGCAGAATGAGTGTCTGTGTGGCTGGGAAACCACAGGCTGGATTCTGTACCCAGATACTTGTGTATTGTGCTGGAGCCTAGAATATTCCGTCTCGGATGCATTTCTTTTATTCTTAAGAGGGCCCTGGTCTTTCAGCATTTCTTCTTTAAAAACACACTTCCTGAGTGGGGTCAGGCCTTGGCTTTCTTTCCCTTCTGTCTTGATGGGGGATGGGAGCCTTACAGCAGCAGAGATTCCTAACCTGAGGAGGCTTTTGAGAGTCAGATAAAAGCTTTGACCTGGCTCTTTCCTGGACTGCTTGCGTGCGCATGCGCACACAAACACACATATGCACAAAAATACTGACTGTACTTTTGGGGACCCTTGAAGTGTTCACTGACCTGAACCTGGGTCAGAATCCCTGATATATTAGGAAGTAAACCCAGGGGGAGTGGGTGGGAGCCCATGGGAGCCCACCCCTTGTCTCCTCTGAGGTTCCACTAAGAGCCATGTCAGCAGAGGGCACTGCCTTGTTGACGGCTCTGGGCACCTGGCCTGCATCTCATGCAGCGTTGTTGTGGGAATCCTGCTGGGTTGGTGAGGAAAGGCATCCAGACAGACAGCCCAGCCTCCAGGGATACACTGTCTGATAACCACTTCTGGATTCCAGGGAGTATGTGTGCTTTTATTTCAGTTTCTTGTCCAACCAGCCTCCCTTTGACCACCATTCTTTCCTCTCTGAAAACCTAGCTTGCTTGGTTTAATAACAGAAAGCTTCCACTCATCTCCTAAATTCCAAGACTTCAGGCGCCACCATTTCTGGTCTAATTTAGAAAGGCCAGAGGCAGAAGGGAAGTAGCCCTATGGCTCCCTCTCTGTGTCCAGCACCAGCCTGGCTTTCCTGCCCCGTCCTGCAGTATAGGTGATTATTCCCATTTGATACAGAAAAGTGATGTACCTAAGGGCACGTAGCAACCAAGAGCCAGTGCTGGGTTTCGAACTCAGATCTGGCTGGTTCTTGACCCCTGCTCCAGGTCTCCTGAGCTGTCATAGACCTGGCATGCCTAGAGCCCAAAGGCCACAGTCTCCTGCTAGAGTTGCCTCTGGGATCTCAGGGAGGGGGCAGGCAGGAGGGTGGGACAGTGACGGGCCACACCGTGGCTGGGCTCTGTTGCCCAGTTCTGGGCCTTGGTTTTCTTGTCTGTGAGATAGGCCAGCAAAACCTCCCTCAAAGGAGTGCCATTAGGATCAGCATGTTAACATAGTGGCTAGTTCTAGAAATGGCCACCATATTTCTCTGGCTGAGTGGAATCTGTTTGGTCCTAAACCCTGAGAGACGGTGGCCTAGACCATGGAGCAGGTCAGAGAGAAACACACCAGGCCCAGCTCGGGTGTCTGGGGAGCCCTGACAGGATACTGATTGGAGCAAAAGGAGCAGCAGGGCTCCTTTGTACAGACCTGGGGTCAGCCCCCTGCAGCCTCAACAGCAGCCGGACCTGGCAACCGGAACTCGGCCCCCCTTGGCAGCCCAGAGTGGAGGATGCAGCTGAGCCAGTCACTGCAGGCAGGGAAGCTCCCTGCATGGCTTTCCCAGACTTCTGTCTTGGCTTGGCAGCTTCTCTACCCCAGTCTTCCGGCTCTTGCTCTAAAAAGCTCCTCCTGGGTAAGCTCTTCCCTCTTCCCTTGTAAAAACACTTAGAGTGGGCCCTTCCTCCTCCCTCATTTGTTTTCCTAGCCAACCAGCCTACAGATATTTGATGAGCAAGGGCTCTGGGGAGGCAGGCCCTAGGGAACCCCTGGGATCTCTGGGAGGGGAGGCAGGGGGGCCACGGTCACTTCCGTGTGAGAGGTGCACACTGCAGCTTTGAGGGACAGAGAGGGCTGCAGTGTGGTTTATAGTACAGAGAAGCGCCAAAGGGTGGCTCCCTGGGAGGTTATGTGTGTTAGCTCTGCTGATTTTCAGACGCTGGGGAGCAGGATGTGAGGTTACATATAAAGTAGAACTTCTGGGACTTCCCCAGTGGTTCTATGGCTAAGACTCCACACTCCCAGTGTGGGAGGAATGGGTTTGATCCCTGGTCAGGGAACTAAGATCCTGCATGCTGTACGGCCAAATAAATAAATAAATAGAACTTCTTAGCGCAGGAGTAGAACCAGGAGCCTGTGAAAAGTTCATTGTGGGCGTGGCCAGGTCCTCACCAACCAGGCAGATTTCTCTGGGGGACTCACCCATTAGATGGCTGTCCCTGATAGCTCAGTTGGTAAAGAATCCGTCAGCAATGCAGGAGACCTGGGTTGGACCCCTGGGTTGGGAAGATCCCCTGGAGAAGGGAAAGGCTACCCACTTCAGTATTCTTTCCTGGAGAATTCCAGCCCATGGGGGTGCAAAGAGTCAGGCACAACTGAGTGACTTTCACTTTTCGGGGCCTGGAAACAGGAAGAGCAGAGTAAGAAAGGGGATTAGTACAAAGCCTGTGGCTAAGAATATAGGCCTGAGCCCTGGGGTTCAAATCCCATGTTCTACATTGACTGGAGTGTGGTCTTGAGCAAGTTCTTTAACCACCGTGTGCCTCAGTTCTCCTAGCTCTAAAATGGGTGTAGTATTTTCATGTTACAATACATTTTACTATAAAAGTAACAGTGCCGACCTCATAGTCTTGTTAGGATTGAATGAGTTAATACCTCTCACATGCTTAGAGCAGTGCCTGGCACATAGCAGTCACTGTATCGTTATGGTAGAGCATGACGTTTTATAATTGACTAAACACACAGTCATTAGTGTGAGGTCAGTGTTGTTTGGTTTAGGGTGTGTAACCTGCTGTTCTTAAGCACTGCATGTGGCCTCTCTCATCATCGGAGGCACTGCCATGCCTGCCAGAGGAAGGTTTTATTATTCTCTGAGGGGCACCCAGGTAGCCGAGCAGTGACCCTGGAAGTTGTGCTGGGCCTGGGGCCTGGGACATGTGTCAGTCACCTCCCTCATTGTGGAGCCTGGTGCCTGGCACAGGGGGTGTGGGGCGTGGGGTGTGGGTGAGGCAGTGGGGACCCAGGGGGAGATGAGAAGTGCTCAGAGGCTGGGAGGGCTAATGGTTCAGGATCCACAAGGTTTGCAGGTCAAGGGATCCAGAACCGTGGCTCTGTGTCTCGCATGTACACACGCATCCCCACTAGGGCTGTCTGCCCACACACCCTTCCTACCACTTTTCCAGACTGACTCTTTCAAAGCCTTCAAGGGTCAACTGAGCAATGGGAGCTGCCCTGTGTGGTTCGGGGAAAGGGACAGAGTGACAGAAGGAAGCTCCCTCCACCTCCAACTAAGGCAGGCAGAGGCACCCAGAAACCTGGCCATCAGTTCGTCCCTCCGCTCACCACAGGATGCTTGGTCCCCACAGGTTCCATGTTCCGGAACTGCACGAAGGGCGGCTGGTCAGAAACCTTCCCCAGACCTGACCTGGCCTGTGGGGTCAACGTGAATGACTCCTCCAACGAGAAGCGGGTAAGCCTGCCACACCTCCCTGTGGGGTGGAGGTGCCTGGGGATATAGAGTAAAGCAGGCCCAGGGCTAGGGCAGGTGACCTGGGGCTGCCCTCCTCAGCCTCACATCCTCCCAGCTCTCTATCCTGGCCCACCAGCCTGGAGGGGATGGCCCTGAGGACCGTGGCACAGTGAGAACTGCCATGTGCTGTGGGGATGCTGGGGCCAGATTGGCACGAAACCCAAAGTGCAGTGACTGGGGATAACTGCTTGGGCCACTGGTGAGTCTGAACCTGCCCTGTGGCCTTGGTGGGGGTGGGGAGGATGTAACCTCTCTGTGTCTCAGTTTTTCCATCTGGGAAGTGGGATGAGTAATAGCCCTGAGCTCGTCAGGAGGAGCAGAGTGAACCCTGGAAGTGCTGGGAAGGGTGAGGGGCCGCAGTGCCTGCTCACAGAGGTCCCTTCTCAGAGGAGACTCAGGCTCCAGGAGGCAGGAGCACCCGGCTGCAGGCAGGCCTGGTTTGAGACAGGATGCTGGTGTGTGGGTGTCCTAAAGAGGCCATTCGGTTCAGAGTCCATCCTGAAGGAGATTGGGTGGGGGACCGTAGTGGAGGATGGAGTTCCTTCTCTCCCAGGGCTTATCATCCAATTAGGGAAGATACGTGAGGTCTTCAGATCCAGGTTCAGTTCAGTTCAGTTGCTCAGTCGTGTCCGACTCTTTGCGACCCCATGAATCACAGCACGCCAGGCCTCCCTGTCCATCACCAACTCCCTGAATCCACCCAGACCCATGTCCATCGGGTCGGTGATGCCATCCAACCATCTAATCCTCTGTTGTCCTCTTCTCCTCCTGCCCTCAATCTTTCCCAGCATCAGGGTCTTTTCCAATGAGTCAGCTCTTCGCATCGGGTGGCCCAAGTATTGGAGTTTCAGCTTCAACATCAGTCCTTCCAATGAACACCCAGGACTCATCTCCTTTAGGATGGACTGGTTGGATCTCCTTGCAGTCCAAGGGACTCTCAAGAGTCTTCTCCAACACCACAGTTCAAAAGCATCAATTCTTCCGTGTTCAGCTTTCTTCACCGTCCAACTCTCACATCCATACATGACCACTGGAAAAACCATAGCCTTGACTAGACGGACCTTTGTTGGCAAAGTAATGTCTCTGCTTTTCAATATGCTATCTAGGTTGGTCATAACCTTTCTTCCAAGGAGTAAGCGTCTTTTAATTTCATGGCTGTAATCGCCATCTGCAGTGATTTTGGAGCCCAGAAAAATAAAGTCTGACACTATTTCCACTGTTTCCCCGTCTATCTGCCGTGAAGTGATGGGACCAGATGCCATGATGTTAGTTTTCTGAATGTTGAGCTTTAAGCCAACTTTTTCACTCTCCTCTTTCACTTTCATCAAGATGCTCTTCAGTTCATCTTCACTTTCTGCCATAAGGGTGGTGTCATCTGCATATCTGAGGTTATTGATATTTCCCCAGGAATCTAGATTACAGCTTGTGCTTCATCCAGCCCAGCGTTTCTCATGATGTACTCTGCATATAAGTTAAATAAGCAGGGTGACAATATACAGCCTTGACGTACTCCTTTTCCTGTTTGGAACCAGTCTGTGGTTTTATGTCCAGTTCTAACTGTTGCTTCCTGACCTGCATACAGGTTTCTCAAGAGGCAGGTCAGGTGGTCTGGTATTCCCATCTCTTTCAGAATTTTCCACAGTTTATTGTGATCCACACAACAAAGGCTTTGGCATAGTCAATAAAGCAGAAATAGATGTTTTTCTGGTACGCTCTTGCTTTTTCGATGGTCCATCAGATGTTGGCAATTTGATCTCTGGTTCCTCTGCCTTTTCTAAAACCAGCTTGAACATCTGGAAGTTCATGGTTCACATATTGCTGAAGCCTGGCTTGGAGAATTTTGAGCATTACTTTACTAGCATGTGAGATGAGTGCAATTGTGCGGTAGTTTGAGCAGTCTTTGGCATTGCCTTTCTTTGGGATTAGAATGAAAACTGACCTTTTCCAGTCCCGTGGCCACTGCTGAGTTTTCCAGATTTGCTGGCATATCGAGTGCAGCACTTTCACAGCGTCATCTTTCAGGATTTGAAATAGCTCAACTGGAATTTCATCACCTCCACTAGCTTTGTTCGTAGTGATGCTTCCTAAGGCCCGCTTGACTTCACATTCCAGGATGTCTGGCTCTAGGTGAGTGATCACACCATCGTGATTGTCTGGGTCATGAAGAACTTTTTTGTACAGTTTTTCTGTGTATTCTTGCCACCTCTTCTTAATGTCTTCTGCTTCTGTTAGGTCCATACCATTTCTGTCCTTTATCGAGCCCATCTTTGCATGAAATGTTTCCTTGGTATCTCTGATTTTCTTGAAAAGATCTCTAGTCTTTGCCATTCTATTGTTTTCCTCTATTTCTTTGCATTGATCGCTGAGGAAGGCTTTCTTATCTCTCCTTGCTATCCTTTGGAACTCTGCATTCAAATGGTTATATCTTTCCTTTTCTCCTTTGCTTTTTGCTTCTCTTCTTTTTCCAGCTATTTGTAAGGCCTCCTCAGACAGCCATTTTGCCTTTTTGCATTTCTTTTTCTTGGGGATGGTCTTGATTCCTGTCTCCTGTACAATGTCATGAACCTCCACCCATAGTTCATCAGGCATTCTGTCTATCAGATCTAGTCCTTTAAATCTATTTCTCACTTCTACTGTATAGTCATAAGGGATTTGATTTAGATCATACCTGAATGGTCTAGTGGTTTTCTTCACTTTCTTCAATTTCAGTCTGAATTTGGCAATAAGGAGTTCAAATCCATGTGGAATAATGTAATAGGGATTACGCATGGTCTTGCAGGGCCAGTGGATGGGCTCTGACCTCTGTAGATTTCCATCTCTGTCTCTGATTTATGTGAAGACAGGAGGCTTATGTGGATCACATTTGTAAAGTCTATAATATTCATAAGGCTCACGTGTATAACGGATGGCAGGACAGATGTTCAGAAGGATGCGTGGGCTGCAAGTGACAGAAACTTCCAAGGGGCGTCATAAGCTAACGTGGCTCATGTAACTAGGATGCAGAAGACAGGCGTCTGGTGCTTGTAATGAAGCAGTACCCCAAAGCCACTCAGGTTGAGGTTTTTTCTATCTCTCTTCCTGATAGCCTGGTGTCTTATCCCGGGGCTGGGATCCTGTTGTCAGGTGTGTGCCATTGGTGATGGCAGGCCTCCTTGTCCAGGAGGAGGGACAGCCTGACCTCTCTTGCTAACCGCAAGAAAGCTTCATATGCAAACAGGCAGTAAGCCCATCCTCACATCTCACTGACCCAACATGACTTTAGCCTGTCCACCTCTGCACCATTCCTGGCAGAGGGATGGGACACATGCATGGCTTGGACCAGCAGTTCTCAAACTTTTTGGCCCCAGAACCCTTTTATACCCTGAGGAATTACGAGCTTTTGGTTTTGTGAGTTGTATCTGTTGAAGCCACACATAAGAACTGTTGTCTAACATTAGTCAGCTGGATGAGAACAAAGGCCAGGGCCTGAACTATGATATTCATGGCTGGGTTGAAACTCTAAAATGCCAGAGGAGGTGCAGAGATTTAACAAAGATAAATGCAAAGTTCTGGACTTAAATGAGGAAATTAATTGCCCAAAAATAGTAAAAAAAGAAGACCTACTGTAACCATAGAAAAGAAATGCAAAAAAGCAAAATGGCTGTCTGAGGAGGCCTTACAAATAGCTGGAAAAAGAAGAGAAGCAAAAAGCAAAGGAGAAAAGGAAAGATATAACCATTTGAATGCAGAGTTCCAAAGGATAGCAAGGAGAGATAAGAAAGCCTTCCTCAGCGATCAATGCAAAGAAATAGAGGAAAACAATAGAATGGCAAAGACTAGAGATCTTTTCAAGAAAATCAGAGATACCAAGGAAACATTTCATGCAAAGATGGGCTCGATAAAGGACAGAAATGGTATGGACCTAACAGAAGCAGAAGACATTAAGAAGAGGTGGCAAGAATACACAGAAAAACTGTACAAAAAAAAGTTCTTCATGACCCAGACAATCACGATGGTGTGATCACTCACCTAGAGCCAGACATCCTGGAATGTGAAGTCAAGCGGGGCCTTAGGAAGCATCACTACGAACAAAGCTAGTGGAGGTGATGAAATTCCAGTTGAGCTATTTCAAATCCTGAAAGATGACGCTGTGAAAGTGCTGCACTCGATATGCCAGCAAATCTGGAAAACTCAGCAGTGGCCACGGGACTGGAAAAGGTCAGTTTTCATTCTAATCCCAAAGAAAGGCAATGCCAAAGACTGCTCAAACTACCGCACAATTGCACTCATCTCACATGCTAGTAAAGTAATGCTCAAAATTCTCCAAGCCAGGCTTCAGCAATATGTGAACCATGAACTTCCAGATGTTCAAGCTGGTTTTAGAAAAGGCAGAGGAACCAGAGATCAAATTGCCAACATCTGATGGACCATCGAAAAAGCAAGAGCGTACCAGAAAAACATCTATTTCTGCTTTATTGACTATGCCAAAGCCTTTGTTGTGTGGATCACAATAAACTGTGGAAAATTCTGAAAGAGATGGGAATACCAGACCACCTGACCTGCCTCTTGAGAAACCTGTATGCAGGTCAGGAAGCAACAGTTAGAACTGGACATAAAACCACAGACTGGTTCCAAACAGGAAAAGGAGTACGTCAAGGCTGTATATTGTCACCCTGCTTATTTAACTTATATGCAGAGTACATCATGAGAAACGCTGGGCTGGATGAAGCACAAGCTGTAATCTAGATTCCTGGGGGAAATATCAATAACCTCAGATATGCAGATGACACCACCCTTATGGCAGAAAGTGAAGATGAACTGAAGAGCATCTTGATGAAAGTGAAAGAGGAGAGTGAAAAAGTTGGCTTAAAGCTCAACATTCAGAAAACTAAGATCATGGCATCTGGTCCCATCACTTCACGGCAGATAGACGGGGAAACAGTGGAAATAGTGTCAGACTTTATTTTTCTGGGCTCCAAAATCACTGCAGATGGCGATTACAGCCATGAAATTAAAAGACGCTTACTCCTTGGAAGAAAGGTTATGACCAACCTAGATAGCATATTGAAAAGCAGAGACATTACTTTGCCAACAAAGGTCCGTCTAGTCAAGGCTATGGTTTTTCCAGTGGTCATGTATGGATGTGAGAGTTGGATGGTGAAGAAAGCTGAACGCGGAAGAATTGATGCTTTTGAACTGTGGTGTTGGAGAAGACTCTTGAGAGTCCCTTGGACTGCAAGGAGATCCAACCAGTCCATCCTAAAGGAGATGAGTCCTGGGTGTTCATTGGAAGGACTGATGTTGAAGCTGAAACTCCAATACTTGGGCCACCTGATGCGAAGAGCTGACTCATTGGAAAAAGACCCTAATGCTGGGAAAGATTGGGGGCAGGAGGAGAAGGGGACGACAGAGGATGAGATGGCTGAATGGCATCACCGACTTGATGGACATGGGTCTGGGTGGACTCAGGGAGTTGGTGATGGACAGGGAGGCCTGGCGTGTTGTGATTCATGGGGTGGCAAAGAGTCGGACACGATTGAGCAACTAAACTGAACTGAACTGAACTGTAACTTCAGCTAATGTAAAAAATATTAGAATCCCTAAGATTGGTGGAAGTTTTTCCAGACCATGAGATACACTGGTCCCTGATGCCAGACCACAGACAAGCACAGGCTTTGTCTTTTTTATTTTTTTCTTTTTGGCTGTGTGGCTTGTAGGATCTTAGTTCCTCAACCAGGAATTGGACCTGGGCCCTTGGCAGTGAAAATGTGGAGTCCTAACCACTGCCCTGCCAAGGAATTCCCCACAAACTTAGTCTTTTATTCTGAGAATTGAATCATCCTTTCTGAGTGTTAAAATGTCTTTTTTTTTCTTTTAATCTAATGATTGTGAAAGTATGTATTTATTGATTGTCTTTTTGCAACTTCCTGACTTGGCACGCACCAGTTGCCAACAGTGGACTCAAATTAGCAGGAAGACCAGGCAAAGCTGCCACATGGGCACATAAAGCTGACTTTGTTTACCCGGAGCAGAGGTTAGCAAACTAGGGCCCTCGGGCCAAATCCAGCCCACCACCTGCTTTTGCAAATAAAGTTTTATTGAAACACAGCCACATCCGTTTGCATTGCAGGAGCTGAATTGAATAGTTGCAAAAGAGACAGAATGTTTAAGCTTACATGTTTGCTGTGTGTCCCTTTATGGAAAATGTCTACTGTCTCCTAATGTAGGGGATGGATAAGGAGGGGACCCAGTCAGGACACATAGCAAAGGGACAGGCAGCCTCATCCAGGACCGACAGCAATAAAGCTTCCTTCTGGATCCCTAGCCCTCTGGGGGCAGGTGTCGCAGAGGTTGAGGGCACTGAGGTCACGTCTGGCTTCAGGGGAACAGGGCACTTTTGGGGTCAGATCTCGAAGACAAAGGCAGAGCTGGCTGGGGTGTCCTGAGGGTCACCTGGCAGACAGTAACCCAGCCACAGGACAGCATGGGATACTCATCCTGGACCCTCCACACTTGTCATCCATGCCTCCTTGCACTGCCACAGGCTGACCCACTGCTCCTGACCCAGGGGCTGCAAAACCAGGTGTCTCCTGAGTGAGCTGATGCCCTCAGCTCTGGGGTGCATGCCACACATGGCAAGATCCTAGGGATGACACATCAGTCTCCAGATTTTTGACATTTCACTGCTCTTTGAAATCCTAAAGGCTAGGAACCATTAACCCAATGCAACCTGCTGCTCTCTTGGTTCCCTGCACTCATTCCTGAGAGGTGGCTCCTGGCTTCTGGAATTGCAGTCAACTCAGTGGGGAAGGGCAGTGTCACATGGCAGCTAACCTGTAAAAAGTCCCCTCTGCTGTCAGAAGAATGTTGGTCCCTCTGAGTCACATCTACTTTCTGATAACTTCTGCCCTGTCTGGAGCTTACAATTCAGTCTTACTCTTTTATACATCAATCATTTTAATACCCTTCTTCCTTAAGTTTGTTTCCTTCAGGATGTGGTACACTCAAGTATTTTAACGCACTGTTCAGATGACATGGTCACCCCCCTCCGGAAATGCTCCAGTTCATTAATGTTCCTCTTAAAATAACATACCCAGGCCTGGAACACTCCAGACATTCCACTGTGGCTTGCTGCTCCACAGCACTCTATTAATGAAACCGAGAAGAGGCCTAATTGTTGTAGCAGCTACTTCATGCCTCATACTCCATACCGCAGTCTTAGACTGCTGCTGACTCAGACTGAACAGTGGATAGCGGGGTAGAGAGTGAAGATGGAGAAAATTAACAAGGACTGAGTATCTTCTAAGGGCCAGGCATTGTCTAGATACTCTACCTGATACCGTATCTCTTCTTCCAAAAAGCCTGCACAGTGGATATTATCCCCATTTTACAAATGAGGAATCTGAGGCTCCCAGAGGAGTTGAGTGATTTGCCCAGGGTCACACAGAAAGTTAAGTGATTTGCCCAGGGCTGGTGAGTAGTAGCAGTCCTAGGTTTGGAACCCTTTGTCTCTTGACTCTGAAGGCTTTCCGTGTTCCCTCTGCATACACTTCTTTAACACCATGGAGCATGGGCCACTCAAACCTCAAGGTTGTTTTCGTATAAGTGCCTGTCAGATTTCCTCAATAGTGTCTGTGTGCTGGTGTTTTCTTGTTACCCTTTTCTTCTGGTTACGAAACAGTACTTACCACTGAAGAGAAGTGAAGAGCGTAGAGAAAAATACAAATGAAAATAATGACTGTATCCACCGGTTTGTAACCCACAGTCAATCACTAATCATATCTAACACAACTCCTTACAATCTTGTTTCTATCAGTGTGTGAGATTGAACCGCCTGAGATGACCAATATTCAATCTTTTTTGATCTTCAAAAGAGGGAAGAGTCATACAATTCAACCTAACACTTTTCTTTGCATAAAGCAGAAATCACACTGTACATGTAAAATTTGTATTCTGCCTTTTCACTTAGCATTACATTATGTCCTGACATCTTTTGAAACTCTTGATAAGTAGCATTTTAATATAGCCTAATTTGGAAATAACTTGAATTTAAAAGAACTTAGTTAACTATTCTGTTGCTGGGCATTTGCATGTTTTTCATCAAAAATAGTTCTGTGATAAACATCTTTCTATATAAATATGCTTTTATATTTCTGATAATTCTTAGAATTAATTCCTAGAGGTAGAAGGGAAGTCAGAAGGAATGCTTGTGGTTTTTGATCTGTGCTACTTTCCAGAGAGACTGAGCCAATTTTCACTCCCATTGTACCCTCACCTGAGGCTTCCCTGGTGGCTCTGTAGTAAAGAATATGCCTGCAGTGCAAGAGACCAACTGCAATGCAGAAGACATGGGTTCAATCCCTGGGTCAGGAAGGTCCCCTGGAGGAGGAAATAGCAATCCACTCCAGTATTCTTGCCTGGGAAACCCCATGGGCAGGAGAGCCTGGTGGGCTACAGTCCACAGGGTTACAAGAGTCGGACACAACTTAGCAACTAAATCACCACCACCATGTAACCTCACCTACATAGAATATTAGTACTTTTAAATATTAGTTAATTTGATTGGTTAAAAAAAAATGGTATGGCATTATTGCTTTACTCTTTATTTCCTTGACTCTTTTAAAGACTGTTGTACAGTTTATTTTTTGAACTTAAAAAATACAGGTCTTTACATTTATTTCTATATACATTATTCCACTCCATTCGGATGTTGAGTCAAAGCTGAGCCAGTAATGCGTAGTGGCTGCTGAATAAGTCAATGACTGCCTGGAGGCATTAATAGGAGTACGGTGTGTAGAACAGGGATTGCCGTGTATAGAGCAAGTCCCCCTCTACTTCTCCCTGGTCAGAGAGTACATCTGTAGCTTTTCAAGTGTCTGGTTCAGGGTGTCTTGTTTAAGAAGGACGTTCACAAACTATAGCATATTAACTGAGGAAAGTGGTGATGGGTAATGGAAAGAGATTAAAGACATAGGGAACACTGAATGCTGAGTAAGTGGGGAACAGTTGGGCAGAAGAGCTGTATTCAGAAAGGACAGACCTCTCTGTAGCGTCTTTGTCACTCTTCTGTAAGTCTAAAGCTGTTCTACCATGAAAAAAGTTATGTTTAAACTAATGATGAAAAAAAAGGGATTTCCCTGGTGGGTCAGTGGTTAAGACTCTGTGCTTCCACTGCAGGGGGCACAGGTTTGATCCCTGGTCTGGGAACTAAGATCCCACATGCTGTGCAGTACAATTTAATTTATTTAATTAAATAAAAATACTTAAAAAAATAATGATAGGCTTTAGGTATCAGACAGATTCACTTTATTTGCAGTGACTCCAGAAGCAGAAAAGGGACCAATAGGTACAATTAAACAGTAATAGATTTTAGATTCACTTGAGAAAAAAGTGTCTAATACTTTGCACTGTTGTATACCCAGTGGGTTCCTCAAAAACCAGTGAAGATGCCATCCCTGGAGGTATTCAAGCAAAGACTTGAATTCAGGGTGGCGGATCAGGGGCCTTGTGTATGGGGTAGAAGTTTGAACTGGCATCAGATGATGCCCAAGGTCTTTTCCTAAGCCAAGATATCATGAGTCTATGAATTTGTGTCCTTGGGGTATGAACAGAATAGCAGTCAGAGTTGAAGGGGTTCAAGCCACCTGGAGCAGGTAAAAGGGCAGATTCAGTCGGTGGGTAGGTGAGCTGACACAGGCCTCTCTCTCTGCAGTACAAGTACCTGCTGAAGCTGAAAATCATGTACACCGTGGGCTACAGCTCCTCCCTGGTGATGCTCCTGGTTGCCCTCAGCATCCTCTGTGCCTTTCGGTAAGAACAGGAACCAGCTCTCCATCTCCCTCACCTTCCCCAGGCACAGCATTTTGGGTCTCTTTTATTTGCTCAGACCAGAGAAGGGAAGGTCTGGGTGAGCCACTTTGTCTTCTCTAGATCTAAAGCTTACCTGTGGCAAAACACAGAAGTTTCTGTGACCTCCTTCATTCCTTCATTCATTTGACATTTACTGAACATCACTAAGGAGAAGGCAATGGCACCCCACTCCAGTACTCTTGCCTGGAAAATCCCATGGACGGAGGAGCCTGGTAGGCTACAGTCCATGGGGTCACTAAGAGTTGGACACGACTGAGCGCCTTCACTTTCACTTTTCCCTTTCATGCACTGGAGAAGGAAACAGCAACCCACTCCAGTATTCTTGCCTGGAGAATCCTAGGGACGGCGGAGCCTGGTGAGCTGCCGTCTATGGGGTCGCACAGAGTCGGACATGACTGAAGTGACTTAGCAGCAGCAGCAGCAGAACATCACTAAGAACTTACTGCGCTGATGATTGCTTTAAATGTATTATTTCTGATGTTCACAGAATGTTAAGAGATAGGTATCATCCTCATTTTACAGGTATACTAGCCAGACTCTTGGTTGCAAGAAACAGAAATCCATCTTAAAACATCTTAAGAAAAGCAAAGGTGACCTGAAGCACTTAACTGACAATTTCAGGGGTATCTGGCTTCAGGTGTGTCTGGATCTAGGTGCTCAAAGTTATCAGCAGAACTAGGTCTGTCTCCTGCCATTGCTTCACCCTGCATTGGCCTCAGGCAGGCTTTATGCATGGACAGTAGAGACAACCACCAGCAGCTGCAGAGGCACATTCTACTAGCTCAGCAACACCAGGGCAGGGAGACTCTTTTCTCCATTAATTGCAATGAAAGTCCTGGGGGAATTCTTATGGGAGAGCAGGCTTGGGTCACGTGCCCAGCCCTGAGCCAATCACTGTAGCCAGGTGTGTAGTGCTCTAATTAGTCAGGTCTGTCATGAGGGTGAGGGTGGAGTTGTCTGCACCCAGAGCTAGAGTGGGTCCCCCATATGAAAGCCTGGTTCCTGTAGGGAAGGAAAGGAACAGGTGACAGACTTCTGCCCCTACCGCAAGGAGGACACCTAGACTCTGGTTGGTGAAAGGTTTGCTTTAGGCTGTGTAGCTGAAAAGAGGTGGAGCCTCGGTCTGATTTCTCCCCACAGCCTGTGTACTTTCTGTGCCACATGCCCCCTTCCCTACCCTCCCTTCTAACAATTCTTGGAGCTACAGGTGGTGGTCGAGGCAGAATCGAATCTCACTCTTATAATCTCAGCTTTTTTTTTTTTTTCAATTGCAGCATGAAACAGAGTAGGCTGGCCACTGGGAGCCTGGGCTCTCATTTGGGTTCTGCCAACAGGGAGGTTCATAGAGATGTCACGTCCAGTAGCTGGGTTTCCCTGGTGCATGGGGTAGGGGGTGGGGGAGCTGAGCTGAACCCTCTGGCTCTGCCACCTATGGCCCTGCATTCTCTTTCTCCAGGAGGCTCCACTGCACCCGCAACTACATCCACATGCACCTCTTTGTGTCCTTCATCCTGCGCGCCCTGTCCAACTTCATCAAGGATGCCGTGCTCTTCTCCTCTGATGATGCCACCCACTGTGATGCCCACAGGGTAACATGCCTGCATGGCCCATGGTGTGGCCAGGCCTGCCTGCTTCCCCCCAACCCCATTCATTGAGGCTGGATTTAATGCCTAGAATCAAAGGGGCCAGCACTGGGGCTGGAATAGGAGGTTCAAGGAGTCCCATGTCCTCATACGTGCAGCCTGGGACTCCTATGAAGGCATTTTGTTGAGAAGCCGATGGGGCTACTGTTCAACTCCCAGTGTCCTGGAGTGGATCAGCCTCTCTGAGAATTAGACACATAGCAAGGCTCCTCTTTCCTCTACTCCTGCCAAGTCCCAAATGTAGACAGATGGCCAAGTCTAGAGATGGTTGGGATTGTAGAAAGAAAAAGGTGAATGCACCTTGGGCAGGTCTGCATCTACATGCCCAGATGTGCAGCAGAACATAATCTTACCCTCTTCCTCCTTCTGAATGTGCAGAGGAGTCTTCATTCATTGCAATATCACTCTGTGTATCAGTTGAAAATCTCTTCTGCTGTACATAACACAAAACTATACATCAGTGGCTTAAACAGCTGAGGGTTGTGCCCCACAGAAGCGGTCCACAGATGGGCAACCCAGAGCTGGCACAGTGGCTCCTTGCCACAATGAACACAGTCCTTTTCCGTTTCTGCTCTGCCAGTTTTGATCTCATGCTTTATATTGCGTGTTAGCAACATGGCTGCTGCAACCCCACACCTCACATCTATGTTTCAGGCAAAAAGGAGGGAAGTCAAGGTTAAACATTTTTCTCTTTCGGAGGCTTTGGCTTTTCATGTGGAAAAGAATGTGCTTCCCAAGACTGTTCACATCTCACTGGCTAGAACTGTGTCATGTGACTATCTAACTACAGAGGAAGCTGGGAGGTTGAGTTTTTTTACTATCATAGTCTCCATAGTGGAGGCAAGCAAGGGTGAAGGGGACTGGAGACTGAGATTGGTTTAATCAGCCTGCTTGTCGTTTCCTACTACTCATACCTGTAATTGCTTATAGTTCTGTTAAGTTTGTATATTGCTTATAGCTTTTCACATGCATGTGTATATGTGTGTATTTTCTGACTCAAACTGAAAGGTCCCTCAAGCTGGGCCCCTGTGTGTCAGGGAGATTTCCAGGATGAAAGAAGAGTACCAGCTTGGAGTCAGAAGATTCTGACCCCACCTCATCACTGACCAGTGAAGTTCAGCAATGCCCAGCAGGAAACCTTTTCCGGTTCTTCTAAACTGTAGACTTGCCAGCCAGCCATGGGCCATGCCTGGAATAAGAGTCTCTAGGAGACCACAGGCAGGAAGCACACCTGGCCAGCAGGCTGGCCCTGGGCGCTCCTCTGTGCCTGTGACCCTCCTGCACTTTGTCAGCAGCCCTCTGGCCATCCCAGGAGCTGTCCTCTCTTCAGGGAAAGGCTAGGAAGAGAGAATGAAAGGAAGGGAGACCCTCATAGGGTACAAGTGGGAGCCATGAGGGCATGGAAGCCTCGTGCCCCACAGTCCTGCAGGCATGGCTTCCCAGGATCCCGACAGGGGACATGGCTGTCACCTAAGTCACAGGGGCAGGCAAGGCCGCACTGTGGCACCCCCTTGAATGTTTCAAGGTCTGCAGTCCAGATGCAGTGTGAGCAGGGGTCCTGTGTACTCTCATCAGTATTGGCTTGTCCCTTCTCCATCTATTTCTAGGAAACTTAACCAGGAAAGAATTTTATTAACCTTTTGCTCAGAAATCCATTTTCCTCTTTAGGCCTTAGGTTCCTCTTCTGAAAAATGCTGTTGGGAATTGGGCAATATCTGACACAGCTTGACAACTGGCGGCCAGTTCCAGAATTTGAATGCTGCTCCTGCTGCTGCAGCAGCCCACTGGCTGTGCTGACAGAGCCTGCTGGCCTCTGGACTTCCACTCTAGAGACATCTATGAGCCTGGTCTTCTGATAGTGGAAGGCCATGGGGGATGGCCGTGAGCCTGACAGATGCTCTCTGTGGCCTGGCTGCTGACTCCTACTGTACCCCTCGTCTCCTGGAGGGAAGCCCAGGATGGCTGGCCTGTGACTCAGCTGCCTCTCTTTGTAGGTGGGCTGTAAGCTGGTCATGGTCTTCTTCCAGTACTGCATCATGGCCAACTACTCCTGGCTGCTGGTGGAAGGCCTCTATCTTCACACGCTCCTTGTCATCTCCTTCTTCTCAGAACGGAAGTGGCTCCAGGGATTTGTGGCTCTCGGATGGGGTATGTTCTCTAGGGTATGGTGACTGTGTGACAGGTGGGAAAGGGCACTAAGGCAATAAGGGCTTGGGTTCCACTTTCAGCTCCACACTTAGTTAAGTTAGTGAACTTGTGTGATCTTAGACAAGTTGCTTGATGGTTAACTCTCTGGTCTCAGTTTGTCTGTCAAATGGGAAATAATAGCTAAAACCTAGCCCAGATTTTTGGCATCCAAAGCCTTTTACGATTTGATACCCCCAACACCTGTTGCCTTATCTTCCCTAGACATTCCATTCATATGTTCTCATTCTCACTTCCTTTCTGTATCAGGTAGGGTGCTTTTAACTGTAGCTCTCAGAAAACCTGACTTAGATATGCTTTAAACTTTAGAGGAATTAATTAGTTCATATAACTGATAAGTCCAGGGATCACCATTCTGGTGAGGCTGAATCCAGCAGCACAACATCATTTCTTTTTGTTTTTCTGCTTCATCTCCTGTAACATCAGTGTAATCATTAGGCTGGTGTTCCCAGTGTAACTGTCAGCAGCTTCTGGGCTTCCTCCTGGCTTCATTACTACATCTAATGAAAGAAAGAGGCTGTGTCCCAGCATTCCAGCAAATACTCAGATTCACTCTGATTGTGTTGTGCACATCCTTGAACCAATCACAGGGGCCTGAGGGAGTGGAATCCTCTGATTGGCTTAAGCTACTCAAACCATAGAGCTTTTCAAAGGAAATTCAGGATTCAGTCCAGGAAGGAGAGGAAATGGTGGTAAGAGAGCCAACTGCAGGTCCCATTGCTTCTCTTCGCCCTTTCCTTTCTGGTCAGTGAAGGTGATAACAATTCCAATTTCTTGAGCACCTACTGTATGCCAGGCATTGAGCTGAGCACTTTAATCATCACAACAACCTCCAGAGGCCTCTTAGGAACCTTGGCTCAGAGACATGACATAACATGCTCAGCTCACACTGTGGACAAGAATAGAGTCAAGATTCAAACCAAAGCCTGTCTCTTTGCAAAGCCTCCTAATTCTTACTCTGCCACAAACAAACATCCATCCATCCTTCCAGTCATACACATGTCCATCAATCTGTCCACCTGCCACCCATCCATCCATCCTTCAACTGTTCATTTGATAAACATATGTAAGCTACGCACTGGGTTCTAGAGAGAGTCAGATTTCTGTGAGTGACTCACAGGCTTACAGAGGTAGTCATGTGTATCAACCATTAGCTTCATTTACTCTCTTCTTGGTGCCTTTAATTAAGAAGTGCCCCTGCCAGGAATGCCCTTTACTGTCTTTTCTGCTTGTCTAAATCATGTGCAAGGGTTCTGCCTCTATCAGACCATCAGGGAAGTTGCCTGAACTGGCAGAGTTTGCCAAGCCCTCCTGCTTCTGAACTCTTGGCAGTCTGATTAACACATGATCCTTGGCCAACGGAAGCTGTAGGGCCCTGCTGATCTGGATTTCCACACTGGCCAGTAGTCCCAGAGGGCCTGGGACAAGGGACTTGCCTTATACAGCCAACTCTGCACCAAACATCCCCAATATGGAGCCAGCTCCCTGAGCCTTGACTCCCTGATCTGGCAGGATTTTCCTGAATGAACATGGATGGTTTCATCATCTATAATATCAGGATCATAATTTATTCAGCTTTCTTTGAGCACTTCTTTGTGCTCAGAAGGGCTTATGGAGATTCCAAAAATAAAAATGTTTCCATCACTCAAGGGCTTTGTAGTCTAGCAAGAAGACAAAATTGCACTGTGATAATATCTCCATCACAGATTTTTAGGAGGTTGAATGAGATGAGAGCCTTCTTTTCTTCCTCAAATATTTATTGAGCATCTACTGTATGCCAGGCCCTGGGGTTAGAGCCGCGCATAATACGACACTGGTTCCTTCTCTCCAGGCCTCTTTGCCTGCACAACCCCAAGGGGACATGAGGAACTCAGGAAGGTCTAAAGCTTTCCAACTGTCAGAGGCTTTTCTCTTGCAAAAGCAGCGGCCTCTGCCTCAATTTGTACTCATTCCCTGCCCCAGTCCCCGAGATAAGTTGCTTAAATGAGTTCATGGTCAACCATAAAAGTTTGCAAAAATCTTTTTTTTTTTTTTCAAATTAGAAAAAAAAAATTACCATAGCCTCATCTATTGAACATTTTCTGGGGTTTCTTTTCAGGCTTTTTTATACTCTTAGTTTTTCCCACTTGGTTACAATCGTCCTGTATGTAGAATTTTGAATCTTGCCTCTTTCCTTGAACACAGAAGCATGCTCTGTATTCTTTCAAATCTTCAATAAACGTTTTTAATACTCTGTGGATGTATATAACCAAATACCTATTTTTTTTTGACGTTAAGATTGTTTTTCATTTTTCACTGTGATAAATAACACAGTGAGGAGCGCTTTTGTGGGCAAAGCTTATTCCATGTGTAATAGAGAATCCTGCAATTGGGACCCCTGAGTCAGAAGGCACAGGCATATAAAATTTTTAATACTTATCCAAAGCTTTTACTTTTTCAAGGTGGCTGGAGTGTCAGTCTGTGCCCAGAAAAGTGTGACACCTCAGGCTTTCGTAGGAGATGAATCAAGCTCCCTCCCACTCACAGAGGGAACTCAAACCAGTGCTTCTCCAGCTGGAGCGGCATTGGAATCATGCAGAGGGCATGTCCACTCACCCGGCCCTGGGCCCCTCCCCTGGCCAGAGTCTTGGTCTGGTGGGCAGGGGTGGAGCCTGACACTCTGCATTTCTCACTGGGCCCCAGGTGATGCTGACACCCCTGTCCCAAGGGCCACACTTAAAACCATAATTTAAGCAGTTGTCAGGTTTTCTAACTTTTCCACTGACTCACTGTTAAAGATGTAAAACAAATAATAATAAATAAGTGGCCCTCAGAGTCCATATTTGCCCAAAGTACCCAGAATTTAGGTGAAGAAATTTTTTATCAATGTCATACACGCACTTGGTTTAAAGAATTAAATAGAAGTACAAGTCTAGGCCTTCCCTGGTGGCACAGGTATAAGAATCTGCCTGCCAATGTAGGGGACATGGGTTTGATCCCTGGTCTGGGAAGATTCCACATGCCATGGGGCAGTTAAGCCTGTGTGCCACAACCTCTGAGTCCAAGCTCTGGAGCCCCCGAGCCGTGACTATGGAGCCTGTGTGCAGCAACTACTGAAGCCCATGCGCCTAGAACCAGAGAAGGCACCGTGGTGAGAAGCCCTTGAACCACTACAAAGAGTACCTCCAGCTCTCTGCAACTCGAGACAGTCTGCACAAAGCAACAAAGACCCAGCACAGCCAAAAATTTAAAAAATAAATTAGAATTTTTAAAAAGAGGATAAACTTCCTTAAAAAATAAAATGTAAACCTAAAATGAAAAACAAAAAGTCTCCTGAAAAGGATCTCACTTCTGCCTCTCAGAGGTAATGTCCTCCCATTTTTCAGTTCTTCCTCCTAATATTTACTCTCACATTTCTGAACAATATTCTACTATTTCTTGATTTGTTCATCTGAGATATTATTGGTTGACTCCTTGTGATGGAAAAGAAGGATATAAAATTCTTCATCTACCACCTCCATCTTCCCATTAGAGTCGTTCACATTTTGGGGATAAATCATATTCAGTGTATACATCATTATGTCTATATAAATATTCCTCATAGCTCAGATGGTAGAGCAACTGCCTGTAATGTATGAGACCTGTATTCAATCCCTGTGTTGGGAAGACCCCCCGAGGAAGGAAATGGCAACCCACTCCAGTATTCTTGCCTGGGAAATCTCATGGACAGAGAAGCCTGGTGGGCTACAGTCCATGCGGTTGCAAAGAGTCAGACACGACTGAGTGACTAACACACACACAAATCATATTCATTGTGTACATCATTCAGTTCAGCTCAGCTCAGTTGCTCAGTCGTGTCCGACTCTTTGTGACCCCATGGACTGCAGCACACCAGGCCTCCCTGTCCATCACCAACTCCTGGAGTTAACTCAAACTCATGTCCTTTGAGTCGGTGATGCCATCCTACCATCTCATGCTCTGTTGTCCCCTTCTCCTCCTGCTTCAATCTTTCCCAGCATCAGGGTCTTTTCAAATGAGTCAGTTCTTCTCATCAGATGGCCAAAGTATTAGAGTTTCAGCTTCAGCATCAGTCCTTCCAATAACTATTCAGGACTGATTTCCTTTAGTATGGACTGGTATACATCATTATGTCTATATAAATATTGTTCACTTCCAGGCCAAGTGGTGTAAAATCATTTTATTTTCAATATTCGATTTTTTATGTTTTATGGAGTCATTTTTTAAATTTAATTTTTATTTTATATTGGAGTATAGTTGATTTACAATGTTGTATTAGTTTCAGGTGTACAGCAAAGTGGATCAGCCATACATGTACATGTATCTACTTTTTTCTGATTCTTTTCCCATATAGATTATTAACAGTATTGAATAGAGTTCTCTGTGCTATACAGCAGGTCCTTGTTGATTGTTTTATATATTGTTGTTCCGTCGCTCAGTCATGTCTGACTCTTTGCAACCCCATGGACTATAGCATGCCAGGCTTCCCTATCCTTCACCATCTCCCAGAGCTTGCTCAAACTCATATCCATTGAGTCGGTGATGCCATCCAAGCATCTGGTCCTCTGTCACCCCCTTCTCCTCCTGTCTTCTATCTTTCCCAACATCAGGGTCTTTTCAAATGAGTCAGCTCTTCGCATTAGGTAGCCAGAGTATTTAAGTTTCAGCTTCAGCATCAGTCCTTCCAATGAATATTCAGGACTGATTTCCTTTAGGATTGACTGGTTGGATCTCCTTGCAGTCTAAGGGACTCTCAAGAGTCTTCTCCAACACCACAGTCTGAAAGAATCAATTGTGTGGGGCTCAGCCTTCTTTATGGTCCAATTCTTACATCCATACACAACTACTGGAAAAACCATAGCTTTGACTAGACAGACCTTTGTCAGCAAAGTAATGCTTTTTAATATGCTGTCTAGGTTGGCTTTTCTTTCAAGGAGCAAGTGTCTTTTAATTTCATGGCTGCAGTCACCATCTGCAGTGATTTTGGAGCCCAAGAAAATAAAGTCTGTCACCGTTTCCATTGTTTCCCCATCTATTTGCCATGAAGTGATGGCACCGGATGCCACGATCTTAGTTTTTTAAATGTTGAACTTTAAGCCAACTTTTTCACTCTCCTCTTTCACTTTCATCAAGAGGCTCTTTAGTTCTTCTTCGCTTTCTGCCATAAGGGTGGTGTCATCTGCACATCTGAGGTTATTGATATTTCTTCCCACAATCTTGATTCCAGCTTGTGCTTCATCCAGCCCAGCACTGGCATGATATACTCTGCAAATAAGTTAAACAAGTAGGGTGACAGTATATAGTGGTATGTATATGTTAATCCCAAAATTATGGAGTCATTTTTAATTGACTCATTTTATGTTGCTGTCATTAATTCTCCCCAATTCTCGACAGAACTGGAAAACCCTCCAGTGCCAGGTTTCCCATCATCAAATGCAACAACGTGAAATCTATCGCTTCTATTTGTTTGGTTTATTCCTGCTCTATTAGTGTCCTAGGGCTGCTGTAACAGGTTGCCACTGGCTTAAAACAACAGAAATTTATTCTTTCCCACTGTGGGGACCAGAAGTTCAAAGTCAGGCTTTGGCAGGGCCAATTCCTTCTAAGGTCTCTGAGGGACTATATGCTCCATGCCTTTGCCCTAGTTTCTGGCAGTCGTTGGTCTTCTTTGTCTGGTGGGGAGCTTCACTCCAATTTCTGCCTCCATCTCTACATGGTCTTCTCCTCTCTGTGTCTCCTCTCTTTGTGTGGGTCTCAGCACCTTCTTAAAAAGAGAACAGTCATATTGGATTAAGGCCCATATAAATATGACCTCATCTTAACTAATGACACGTTAAAAGACCTTGTTTCCAGGAAAGTGAAAGGTCACACCTAAGATTCTAAGGATATGAACCTTTGGGGTGGAGAGGGGGATGCTATTTAACATAATCTACTCACTCATGTTCTTTCTAAAGGAGCTTTCTGCCCTCTAGCTCTGCCCTCTCTGGTCGTTCTCTAGACTCACACTCCCTTAACCTTCATGCTGAGTTTTTCTTCATTTCCTCCACAAATCTTATACCTTGACTTCTTGTTTCCCTATCTTTGGTTTACTGTTTGGTTGTGTTGGAGTTCATCCTCTAGTATCTGTCTAACAGAGTGCATGGAAGGTACATTCTTTTGCACTCCATATCTAAACATATCTTTTTTTTAATTTTAAGCATATTTATTTACTTGGCTGTACCAAATCTTAGTTGTGGCATGTGGGATCCAGTTCCCTGACCAGGGATTGAAGCCTGGCCCCCTGCACTGGAGTAAGAGTCTTAGCCCCTGGACCACCAGGGAAGTCCTAAACATATCTTTGTTCAGCTTTCACACCTAATTTATAGTTTTCCTGGGCATAAAAATTAGGTTGAAAATTGTTTCCCCAGAATTTTGAAGGTCTTCTATTTTGGCATCTGGTGTTGTGGGACTTGCCATGTCATTCTGTTTCCCAAGCTTTTACTCACCTCTCTGTATAAGCTACAGAATCTTCTCTCTGTCCCCTGTGATTTTTTTTTTTTCTTACTTTTTGGCTGTGCCATGCAGCATGTGGGATCTTAGTTCCTCAACCAAGAATGGAAACTGTGGCCCTTGCAGTGTGAGTACAGAGTCTTTTTTTTTAAACCCTTGCCTGAGATTGACATGTACACACTGCTTTATTTATTTATCTTTGGCTGTGCTGGGTCTTTGCTGCACACAGGCTTTCTCTACTTGTAGAGAACTGGGGCTACTCTCTAGTTGCCATCTGCAGGCTTCTCACTGTGGTGGCGTCTCTTGTTGTGGAGCACAGGTTCTAGGCACATGAGCTTCAGTAGTTTCATTAGTTCTAGGCTTGAGGGCCCCAGAGTGTTCAGGCTTCAGTAGTTGTGGCTCTCGGGGTCTAGAGTGCAGGCTGTTTGCAGCTCTCAGGCTTGGTTGCTCCTCAGCAGGTGGAATCTTTCCAGACCAGGGATCAAACTCAGGTCCCCTGCATTGGCAGGCGGATTCTTATCCACTGCACCACCAGGAAAGCCGGGAATCATGGAGTCTTAATCGCTGGACTGTCAGGGAAGTCCCTGTCCCTTGTGTTTTAAAATGTCATAGGGATGTGCCCCCATGCAAGTCTGTTTTCATCTTTTTTGCTGGTGAGTGGCAGTCCTTTCATCTGGAGACTCACATCTGTCATTTCTTGGACAGTCTTCTTACACTGTCCCTTTGATCTTTTTTTCCCCTCTGGTTTTTATCCTTTCTTTCTGAAACTTTTAATCAGATGGTTCACATCCTGGAATTGACTTCTAATTTTCTCCTTTCATTCCTCCTATTAGTACTTTTCATTCCACACTTTGTGTTCTGGGCAATTCCTGGTCTTTATCTCCCAGATCATCTATGGAATTTTTTAAAGTCTTGATCATCATGTATTTAGTTTCCAAGCCCTCTTCCTTGTTCTCTGAATGCTCCCTGTTTTCAACATCCTGTTTGTGTCTTGTAGAGGTAATCTTCCCTCTAATCTCTCTGATGATATTCCTTAGAATTGTTTTGTTCAAGTTCCTCCTACAGCCTGTATGGTCTATTTCCTCTGAGTTCCTTTTCTCTGCTTGTTTTGGTCTTTGCCTTTTATGTAATCAGCCTTCCTCAGATGTTGGTGACCTTGACCATTCATAATTAAGAGTGAGTCACTTCAGTGTTGACTGAAGGCTGTCTCTGTGTATGTGTGTCTGTGTGGGGTGGTTGTGGTGCTTGGGGGTTGGGTCACATCTCTCGTGGGAGACTGGGCTGAAAATGGCCACTGTGTTGGGGTCCTCAGCATGGCTATCTATAGGCCCCTTTTCTAGGCTGTTTGTTTCCTCCAGGGAGGAATCCTTTCATCTCCCACCTGGGGTGGAGGTTGGAGGGCTGGAGCAGCGTAGAATCCTGGCTGCTGGAGGTCTGAAAACTGAGCAGCCTAGGGGTGGGGCTCTTCTCAGTTAGGGGATAGGTAGGCATGTCCATTAGAAATAGAATCTGAGTTGTATTTTATATAACTTAAAATTTTCTAGTAACCACAGTAAACACAGTAAAAAGAAACCAGTTTCACTAATTAGTGAAATTCAATAGTATGTGTTATATAACCCAGTATAACCAAAATATCAACCTTTTAATGTATAATTTTAAAAATTGTTAATAACATAATTTACATTCTTTTTATTCATGCCAGATCTTCTAAATCTGCTATCTTGTGTTTTTAGCACATCTCATCTGAGAGCAGCCACGTAGCAAGGGCTCAGAAGCCACACGTGGTGAGAGACGGCAGTACTGGGCAGCACAGGCGTAGACCAGCTCAGCTGAGAACCCCTCCCACCTTCTGCTGAGCCAGAGCCCCAGTCCTCCTTGGCTCAGTTGCCCCCAAGAATTCATTTCTGTCAGAGATGAACAGCTGACTATTTGGCTGTGGGAGGGTGGTTCTGACCACTTGGAGTGGTTACCTGCTTCCTGTCCAGACTTCCAAACCAACCTGCTACCCACCCCCAGGCGCAGAATGAGTGCCTTTTCGGTGGCACCCCTGTGCAGCACTCATGCTTCAGCTTTCTCTGCTCTGGGACATTAGTCAGTTACTGCTCCTCTGCCAGCTGCCAGCTTCCTAAGAGTGTTGACATCTCTCATCTACTGTCCCCTCCTTTTCCATTCTTTGGGCTTATAGGCTTGTAGCATTTTAATTTTTTACTATCATTTTGAAGGGGGTTCAGTGAGAAACAGATAGATGTGTAACTTCAACTTAACATGTTCAACTAGAAGTCAGGAAATGTTCTTGTATTTTGTCTTTAAAATTCTTGTGTATTACAAATCTCTATTCTAAAATCTATTTTTGTTTAAATGACGTCGATAGGTTACATTACCAGTCAAATGGCTGAAGTTCTTACAAATCAATATTCGAATAGAACTGATTGTTCTCCTGTGGTCTTGTATCCCCTCCCCAAATATCCCAGTTTGATAAAGGGGCTCCACCAGTGGCCTCCACAAGCTCCTGGTCCCCTCCCTTCTCCCCTGCAGCAGTCCTTCAGAGTCTGGCCCAAGCTTCTAGGAGACCCCTGCCTCCAAGTGGCCTTCAGGATCTATCTGATCCTGCGTCAGTTCCCAAGGATTTCTTGGCACCCTTGAAGCATGAAGCTGCACATTTACACAGGATGGCAAGGGGGTTTCCATGGCAACTAGACCTCAGCATCTGCTCACTATCTGGCCTAGAGTCACTGATTGTCCTGTTTCTTATAAGGGTGTGGAAAATTGAGTCATCTCCCTTTTGCCCACCGTCCCCCCTTTATTTTTAACCCTCAGGTTCCCCAGCCATCTTTGTTGCTTCGTGGGCTGTCACCAGGCACTTTCTGGAAGATGTTGGGTAAGCTGTTGGATGGAGAGGTAACAAGTATATTTTATATTGTCCAGTTCTTTCAATAGGATGGACCATTCTCTGAAGCTGTTATTTAGGAGAGGCCTATGTCTCAGACCTGGAGCCGCAGGCAGGTTCTCTGCAGTGTGGGCTGCTGAGTGCCCAGCCCTCCGGATGTGTGTTTGCAGCCACTCTCCTGCTGGCCGATCAGCTCTGTGCTTGGGTCAAGTGCCTGACGAGAGCTGTGCTGCTCAGGGAGGAAGCTCTAAGGGCCAATCTAGCTTTTCTCTTCCTGGCAGCTCCCTCCTCCACTCCTCCTGACATGGGATGTTTGAGTCCTGCAGACTCAGGAGAGCAGGAGAGAAGAAGTAGCCTTCAAATCCCTGATGGGTGCAAAGAGATCTAGTCTCATTCTCTAAAGATTTGGGCTCAGGGACAGGGTGAGCCTGGGGGCTACTGTGAGTGGGCTCGTGGAAGGAAAGCTTGAAAGAAGCTGGGGAGGTGGTGAGGCAGCATGGCCATGTGGGAGGCTGTGTTTCATTCATGTAACAACACAGCCAGGCCATGACTGACCAGGTATAGAAGTGTCTCGCTGTCCAAATTCAGTCTAAAATAATCTTTTTAATTGAATTAATTTCCTCTTTTTAAAAAAATCTGGATTTTTAATTTCTCGAGAACAAATGGAAAGTTCTGTCAACATCCCCTAGGTCCCTTGTAGCAAAAATGAGCTGGACAGAGTTGTGGCCATCTTAGACCAAGCGCAATCTGTCCATTTGCCAAGTCCCACATGCCCCC
Source organism: Okapia johnstoni (assembly GCA_024291935.2). Taxonomy (NCBI): domain Eukaryota; kingdom Metazoa; phylum Chordata; class Mammalia; order Artiodactyla; family Giraffidae; genus Okapia; species Okapia johnstoni. The sequence goes on along the minus strand of CM044319.1, from coordinate 45,827,679 downwards.
AGCCCTGTGCCTGATGTCCCCAGGCCTGAGGTCACATGACACTCACCCAGACACTTCACTCCCTGACACTTCACCTGCCTGGCTGCTGTTGGCCACCACGCTCCCCAGTGATCTTGACCATGCACTTGGCTCTGGGGTCCAGAATCTTCCATCTCAGAACTGTGTGCTTCTGCTCCCTAGACACTCACTGGGCTTGCCTGGAGCCTGGACACTCCCCAGCCCTGGCGGTGCTCTTGGCAGCAGAAGACGGTCAGTCCTAAGGGTGTTAAGCCCACAGTCTCCAGGGGGCAGAACCACAATGTAGTCCTTCCTGCAAAGGGCATCTCTGAGAACAGGTCTCTTCTGGTCAGCCCAGCTCCCCACTCCTAGTGATGCCTGGCTGTCCCTCCCTAGGTGCTGGGACATCAATGCCAACGCGTCCATCTGGTGGGTCATCCGAGGGCCTGTGATCCTCTCCATCCTGGTAAGTAGCTAGCCCCCCTGATCTGGGCTCCAATGGGAGAGACCAGAACAGTGACAGACTTGCAGGGTGGAGGGCCTTGGCAAGGCCAGCCTTGCTGCCTCCAGGTGTGTGGAGGAATAAACCAGAGTTTCCAGAGGCTGGGCAGCAGCAGGAGGATCTAGGAACCCTGCCCCCAGAGACTGCCAGAGTGGAGGGGAGTGAGGCCAGAGCAAAATCTTGCCTTGGCCTTGGCCTTGTCCACTGGGAGCAGCTTCGGTGTACAGAGCAGAGCTCCTTACCCAGAGTGGCTGGCTCAGGTCGCTGGAGATTCTACCCTCACTGGTTCAGATGGTTGGATCTTGATCACTTTTCTAAGCATTCTCTGGTTGAACTGGGCAGACTCACTGAGCCAGGATCACGGAAGGGGTAGCACCTGGGGAAAGCCAAGGCTGCTGTGGTCTTGGCCTCTGTGGTGATGGGGCGGGAGGGCAGGCCCGGAGGGGTGTCCCCAGGGGCGAGATTCAGGAGTGACTTAGACAGGGCAGTTCAGGGTGTCTCAACCTTTGCTCTCCTGTCAACCTGGGAGCCTTTTAAAAAATACTAATAGCAGAGATCCAGGCTCTCCTTGTCCTGGGGAGGGGTCTGGGCATTCGGCTTGGTTTTAAGTTCCCAGGTGATTCTGCTCTGCAGTCCGGAGCCCTGTAACTGAGCCTGTGGGTGTGGCTAATGATAAGGAAGATCCATGGCAGGGGTGGGGAGGGTTAAGGGGTGGCGCCCTGGGGCAGCCCTTTTCCTAAGTAATGTGCACAATCTCAGAGGGATGCCAAGACTACAGAACCAGGTGACAGGAAGTGCCCTTCCTAGGCTCACAGGAGGGTCAGACGGGGCAGCAGCCCCCTCTTCCACTAGCTGGCTGGCTTGCCTTGTGTGGCTGGTTGAGGGGGCCATCCCATAACCACTTTCCTTTTTGTTTTTTCAAAAATAGTAGAATTTGGGACTTCCCTCGTGGTCCAGTGGTTAAGACTTGGTGCTCCAAATGTAGGGGTCACGGGTTCAATCCCTGGTCAAGGAACCTAATATCCTGCATGCTGCATGGTGTGGCCAAAAAACAAACAAAAAAGAGTAGAATTTTACACCATCCTCCCTATTATCTCAACTCACAACAGGAGAGCTGGAAATTGTAGAGAAATCTGAGTAGCAGCCATGATAGGCTGCAGAGTAGCTCAGGAGAGCATAATAACTTCCTATTTCTGCTTCTGTTAGAGGGTGTGAAGGTCATTCATTAATCTGGAACCACTCAGGGGTAGGAGTTAGGGTTAGAAACGCAGTGTCTGATATGATCATAATGGGTGTCTAGTGCTTTAAACACAACTTTATTTTTGCTGCCCTGAGACATTGCTACCCAAAGTCACTTTATGTTAATAAATAAATAATTTGATTATAATTTTGATTAGGCCAATTTTAGCATAGTGTTTTCTAATCTGACTAAACTAAAATTTAAGGGATAGTGAAGAATATTAAGCTTTCATTTCCTACTACAGTCTTAATACACTGAAAACTGTATACTGAAATCTGCTATTATTTATCAAAAGTTGTTTTTTGTCAGCTTGTCACATTTAAATAATGTCTGAACATTTTTATTAGCATAATAATATGGCAGAAAAATATTGACTATTCTATCACTAATTATGTTATACAAAGAGTGTACTTGTTTTATGTTAAATCAAAACATATTCTCACTTCTAAAATAATAGTAATAGAATTCATATAAAAATGGAAAAATACAAAATGTATTTTTAAAAAGGGAATAAAATCACCCATATTTGTAGCACCTAGATGGACATTATGATGCTGTACTTTTCTGTCCTGTAATTGTCTTTGAGTGCATGTACTTTTTCAAAATGCTTATTATAGTTTTGTGTCCTAGTTTGTTTTTTTCCATTAGCAGTAGATGTAAGCTTTCCAAAGTCACTTGAAATTATTTGATCAACTGCTGTGCTATAGCTGCTAAATACTGAGCCAGTTTCCTTGCTATAATTCTGGGACTTTGACAGGCCAGCCCAGGAGAGCCCCAGGGCCCAGGCTGATTTCATGAGACTGAGGTCTCTCTAGAGATTGAGGATATTGGTGGGGGAGGGGGCACTCCTGATGCCAAGTATCTCTCTCCCAGCCTGTCACGTGGCCCAGAATTCCACTATTTAACATTCATTCTTGGGATAGTTAAATTTTTCCCTTTGCTTTCAAGTGCTTCCTATTAAATACAACTCAGAGGTGAAAAATAAAAGAGCCTTTGTTAGTTTACACCATGCACAGCTTAAAGCAAGATGCACAAAGAGTGAGCTGAGAAGTGTCCTGACCAGGGGTGCTGAGCTGGGGTCCTAGACACGCCACTAATCCTGTGTCTTCTGGCAAGCGGCCCTAGGCCTCCAGGCTACTCGTCTGAACAATGAGGGTGCCCACCCAGTCAGTTCCACTGATCCCTGCTTCTGCAAAATGATTCTGGAGCCGGTGGGTGAGGGGAGGAGAGAGGGTGCTATATGGGCAGCCTCGTAGTGTGGCTGGTACTGGGCACTGGAGTGGGGGAAAGGGCACCAAAAGAAAGACTCTGGCCCCTGTCCTTTAGAAAGGCAGGATTGAATTGGCAGTTAATGGACACTACACATGCTTGCACTTGGCCCCTTGCAAGTATTTCAAGTGCCCCTACAAGTAGCATCATCCCTAACTACAATAAATCAGGAAAAGGAGGTGATCAAGAAGGCTTCCTGGAGCTGGTGATTGAGCAGCAGAGCGACTGTAAGTCTCTGAAGCAGTGGTTCTCAAAATGTCGTCCCTAAACTGGCAGCTTCACAGGGAGTGAAGCTGCTCAGTCGTGTCCGACTCTTTGCGACCCCATGGACTGTAGCCTACCAGGTTCCCCAGTCCATGGGATTTTCCAGGTTCCCCCATCCATGGGATTTTCCAGGCAAGAATACTGGAGTGGGTTGCCATTTCCTTCTCCAGGGGATCTTCCTGACCCAGGAAATGAACCCGGGTCTCCCACATTGTAGGCAGATGCTTTACTGTCTGAGCCACCAGGCAAGTCAGCTTCACAGGGGAGCTTGTTAAGAATGCAAATTCGCCTGTGGTCTGGTGGTTAGGACTCTGGGCCTTCACTGCTAGGGCCCAGTCCCAGGTGGGGGAACTAAGATTCTGCAAGCTGCAGCTAAAAGAAAGAAAGAAAATGCAAATTAAACCATAACTGTTGGGGCGGAGCCCAGCAATTTGCACCTTAAACTTTGAGAACCTCTGCTTGTAAAGCCTTTGCTACTTGGGCGTAGTCCAAGGCCCAGCTTTGGCATTCATTCCCTGGAGCTTGCTGGAAATGCTGAATCTCAGGCCTGCATTTTAATAAGATTCCAAAACATTCCAATTATGAGTGATCCATTCTGCAACTGAGCAGACCTCAGAGCTGCTGCAGCCCAGTAGTGCGGGCTGAGCCATGGTAGACTGTGTTTCTCCAGGACTGGGTATGCTGGAGGGCATGAAGGGGAGGGCTTGACCTGCCGTCCTGCTGTGGTTGCACTGCCTTCCCTGCCTGGGGCCTGGGCCGGGAGAGGTGGCCTGAAAGCAGATCATCTTTAGCCTCACCTCTGCCTTGTGTTTTACAGATTAATTTCATCCTTTTTATAAACATTCTAAGAATCCTGATGAGAAAACTTAGAACTCAAGAAACAAGAGGAAATGAAGTGAACCATTATAAGTAAGTGGAAGCCAAAGACAGGCACTCAGTCAGTCAGCAGGCATTTACAGACCACCTACTGTTTACCCAGCTGGTGCTTGGCACTATTAGAGGTAGAGGAGGAGGAAGAATTGGGACCTCATCCCAGGGAGTTTACAGTGGGGTGAGGGAAGGAAGAGTGGGTCCTTTCCTCTCCATAGAACTGCCCTGGGGGTGGGGAGAAAAGAAATCTAAGCAGGACCCCTGTAGGCAGATATCTCACCCTTGGGACAAGGCTAGGGAGTCAGGGGCCCACATTCAAGTTTTTATGGGGACAGTGGCCCTCCTTATCTGTGGGTTTTGCATCCAAGGATTCAACCAACCTTGGATTGCAGATTGCAAATATTTGGGGAAAAAAATCCAAATCAAAACATTTTCATTGTATGAGGTATTATAAGTAATCTAGAGATTATTTAAATATATGGGGAAATGTGCATAGGTTTAAGCAAATACCCCATTTCATATAAGCGACTTGAGCATACAAGGATTTCATTGTCTGCAGAGGGTCTGGAGCCAATCCAGAGCACCCCATGGGTGCCGATGGTCAACTGTGTGTATTTTTCAGCTTTCACTAGACCTTCACCAGATTTTCAAGATTATGCGATTCAAAAATACTTTAAAACCTTTAAGATGGTCAAGAAAACATGCTGTATTAGTCTGCTCAGGCTGCCATAGCAAGATACCACAGATTGGCTGACTTAAGTAAGAGAAACTTAATTCCTCACTATCCTGGAGGCTAGAAGCCTAGGAATAGGTGTTGGCATTTTTGAATTCTCCTGAGGCCTCACTCCTTGGCTTGTATACAGCCGCTTTCTTGATGGGTCCTCACATGACCTTTTCTCTATACATGTGCAACCCCTATATCTCTTCTTAAAAGGACACCACTTGATTAGACTACAGTCCCACCCTGATGGCCTCATTAAACTCAATCACCTCTTCATAGTCCCTATCTGCAAATACAGTCACATTCTGAGGTACTAGGGGTTAGTTAGAGCTCCAACTTAAAAATTTTTTTGTAGGAGGGGGATACAGTTCAGCCCATGACATATGTAAAAGACAAATCAGTGTCCACCAGAGGCTTTCTCTGTGATGTTCTGGGTTCTCAGAATCTGGCAGAGGCCTGGATGACTCGGTGACAGATTTTCCTAGGGTATCTTTAGAGCAGTGGGTCCGAAGCAGGGTCATGCTGGGGATCCAGAATAAAGTTGCCAGATAAAATACAAGATGCCCAGTTTAATCCGAGTCTTGGATAAACAGCTAATAGTTTTTTTTGGTACCTATACCAAAAAAAACCAAAACAAAACTATCCGTTGTTTATCTGAAATTCAAATTGAATTGGGCATCCTGTATTTTTGTTTGCTAAATTTGGCAACCTACCCTGGGAAGAAAACAAAAGAGCTTCTCCTTACAGATATTCATTATCCAACAAATGAGAATGGTGGCTTTGCTAATAATATGTTAGCCAGTGTGTGATATTTTAATAGTAACACATGCACATACATTATAGCGTTATTCCTGTGGGTATAGGTTCAAAGCATTTTACTGATAGGGTTGCATAATCCAAGAGTTTGGAGAGTGGCCATGGACTGATAAGTATTGAATCCAGGTACTGGGTATGTGGGAGCTGGAGATGTTCCAAAATGAAAGTTAAACAAACAAGCAGTGGGGACACTGTGGCAGAGCCTCCTGCAGTCAGGCAAGATGGGGGTGCTTGTGGGTGTGGGGTTGCCCGAGACTGCAGTACCTCTGTGTCCCCAGGCGTCTGGCCAAGTCCACCCTCCTGCTGATCCCCCTCTTCGGAATCCACTACATCATCTTCGCCTTCTCCCCCGAGGATGCCATGGAGATCCAGCTGTTTTTTGAATTGGCCCTTGGCTCATTCCAGGTAAGCTCCAGGGACGGCGACTTTAACAAAGGAGGCATTCTCTCTCTCCTTAGAGAGGCCAAAACCCAGATCTTCCCGAAGGCAGAGGAATGCCTTCATCTGGCAGAGACCCAAGAGAGGCAGGGGCGGGACCTCACTGTGCTGTGTGACCCTCAGTGGGTCCCAAGTTCCCCACCAGTCACTTGTCACATGGGGGTGGGAGATGCAACTCAGGAGAGAGAGACTGACTCCAGGGAGGACAGAGGGGAATGTAACCCTGGTGCACTAGATCACACAGCTCTCTAGTTAGAGACAATGCAAGCACTGAGGGCTTGAGCTGAGCCATCAAGGAGTGGAGGGGGCAAGATGAGCATAGTGGGAGAGGAGGGTGGGGTGGAAGGCTGTTTAGAAGAATATCCTCATCTGCACACTGGGAAGTCCATTAAAACGCCCCAAGCTGAAAAATCAAGAAGTAACCACATCAGCATATTATGCAGAATCAGTCAGGAGAGTTCCAAGTCTGAGGAACAGGAAACAGGCAAGGAGGTCAGGAGAGGGTGCTTTTTCTTTTCTTTCTTTTTGTTTTGGTGACAAGAGACATTTGACTCTTTGAAACAAATTACATACACAATTTACTAAAAATAAAAACCAACTTTAAAAAAATGAAAAAAAGGGGAGAGAAGAAACGACCTACCTACTAACTCAACAAGATGTTGTAGTTAAAAAATAGAGTAAACCTATTTGGCTAGAAGACACTTAACATGAATCCCAAACTTCACAATGTTATTTGTTTATTTACTCATAACTATCTCCTTCCAAAAATAATATGATGTAGCTTTCAGGGAAAACATACAAAGGACAAAAAATAAGCAGATGAGGGATCAGTGAATAAAGAAAATAAAGCCAAAATTGAGTTCATACACAGAAACAAATTTGATGAAGTTCTCAAAAGAGGGGAGAAATGTGTCATAAATTTTGGTTTGGAGCTTCCCAGTAGCCAAAGCAAAGACAGAAACACACTCTATTTCAAGACTTAGATGCAAGCAGCCTGGTTCCCAGAGAAAGCCTAGAATTATAGTTTTGAGGCCTCAGAGAAATCTCTCCCAGTGGGTTTTCCTGAAGAAGCCAGCTTGTCATCAACACACAGACCATCCACAGAGACTTCCTCACCTGGGCAGGCCTTGGCCTCAGGGTGAGGCTGGGTGCCTCTCTCATTCCTGGAGTTCTGTTCAGGACAGGGTGTGCCCAGGGTCATCTCCCCCTGTCCTGCTCAGGTTCCAGGGAAGACACATCACTGGGAACACATTCCTGAGTGGGGTCTGGCCCTAACCCACACTTGCAGACCCCACCCCAGGGCTGTCCCTGCTGCACTCTTCTGAGCCTCTTCTCTGCCCAGAGACTCTCACCGGCACCCCAGACCCCTGGGGACCTAGTCTCTGTGTATAATCCATGAGCTTTTTCTCTGGATCAGGAAGCTTCCATATAACATGGGGGAAGGTTGGGCTCACCATGGCCCTTTTAATCAGGTGGGCGGGGCTGTCCAAAGATGGGAGGAAGGTCTTGACCCAGCTGACAGAAGTGGGTAGTGACCCCGATGAGAACCTGGAGACCCAGGACTGCATAGATGGGGACTTCCTGTGTCTGGAACTGGGCTTGTGGCTAGGGCTGCAGACTACACCCAATGGAAGGCCATTTGACTCCTCTCTGGGGACGTGTTTATTAAGAGAAAACCAAAAGCACTTTCCTAAATGTTCCCATAGGAATGTTTTAGCTCAGTTCAGTTCAGTCGCTCAGTCATGTCCGACTATTTCAACCCCATGGACTGCAGCATGCCAGGCTTCCCTGTCCAACACCAACTCCCAGAGCTTACTCAAACTCATGTCTATCAAGTCGGTGATGCCATCCAACCATCTCATCCTCTGTCATCCCTTTCTTCTCCCACCTTCAACCTTTTCCAGCATCAGGGTCTTTTCCAATGAGTCAGTTCTTCACATCAGGTGGCCAAAGTATTGGAGTTTCAGCTTCAGCATCAGTCCTTCCAATGAATATTCAGGACTGATTTCCTTTAGGATTGACTGGATGGATCTCCTTGCAGTCCAAGGGACTCTCAAGAGTCTTCTCCAGCACCACAGTTCAAAAGCATCAATTCTTCGGCACTCAGCTTTCTTTATAGTCCAACTCTCACATCCATACATGACTACTGGAAAAACCATAGCTTTGACTAGACGGACCTTTGTTGGCAAAGTAATGTCTCTGCTTTTTAATATGCTGTCTAGGTTGGTCATAGCTTTTTTTCCAAGGAGCAAGCGTCTTTTAATTTCATGGCTGCAGTCACCACCTGCAGTGATTTTGGATCCCCCCAAAATAAAGTCTGTCACTGTTTCCATTGTTTCCCCATCTATTTTCCATGAAGTGATGGGACAGGATGCCATGATCTTAGTTTTCTGAATGTTGAGTTTTAAGCCAGCTTTTAAACTCTCCGCTTTCACTTTCATCAAGAGGCTGTTTAGTTTTTCTTCGCTTTTTGCCAAAAGGATGCTGTTATCTGCGTATCTGAGGTTATTGATATTTCTGCTGGCAATCTTGATTCCAGCTTGTGCTTCATCCAGCCCATAGGAATGTTTACAAAGAAAAAAAAGATCTTTAAGGGTGTTTTTTTAAAAAAGAGAACCGTTGTTCAAATACAAACATATATATCATTTTATTATATTTTATACATATATAGTTATATAATAAATATTTTAAAATTCTGTATTATGGAAATTTTTTGCATATACAAAAGTCAAATGAGCAATATAATGAACCTGCATATAGCCCTTACCCTTCTGTGACCTGTCCTATTTCACCTCCATCCACTCCCCATCTCTCATCATTTTAAGCAAACTCAAGCCATCATGTTATTTCAAATGTAAGCATTTTAGTATATACTTTCTGAAAGACAAGAACTTAAAGAAGGACACACACAGAACCACAATACCATTATCACTGTCATGTATTTCTAAAGACTGAAGTTTATTAGGGGCTTCCCTGGTGGCTGACAGTAAAAAATCTGCCTGTAGTACAGTAGATCTGGGTTCGTTTCCTGAGTTGGGAAGATCTCCTGGAGAAGGGAATGGCTACCCACTCTAATAGTGTTGCCTGAAAAAGCCCATGGACAGAGGAGCCGGACAGGCTACATACAGTCCATGGGGTTGCAGAGTCAGCTCCTCCTAATTATAGAAATACTTGCTTACTTAGGAAAATTTGGAAGTAAGAAGTTAAAATAGAAAGGCAAATTCATCCAAACTCTCATAACCCAATGTAATAACCTCTGTTAAAATTGTGTGTTTACTTCTAAGTCTCCTTTCTATCCAAGAAGACATACACATGTACACACATTTACACACATGTAATTGAGATCATGATGTGTGGTTTTTTAACCCTCCTTGTTATATTTAATTCTCCATCATTCCATCATGACCATTTTTCCAGCTCACTAAAATTCTTCAGAGACTGCATTTTTAATGACTGTATAAAAACTGGCATTTCCTAAACTTGTTGGCTGTGGGAGGCCACCCTCTCTCACCTGGGGCACATCTAACCCACCCTCACCCAAGGCTCCTGCCCTCACTTGAACAGAGACTGTGTCTCCGCATCTCTGAGGCTGGGCAACCCCGGTCCAGTGAGGGGCAGCAGCTTGACCTCCAGCTCCAGGTCCACCGAAACCCATGACTCAGGTCCCTCACCTGGAAGCAGGGATCCTCCCTGCCAAGTGAAGCACCTGGAACTCAGAAGCCATGATTACATAGGCTAAGTTGTGGCCCAAATCCAGCTCTGGGTTATTGCAAAGCCTGCCTTTCACACTCTCTGACAGCAACTCCTAATCAATGATGCCCATTTGAACCATCTGGGGGTCTTTCAGAGCTGCTGCTGGTCCCACCTCAGACATTCAGATTCTGGACACAGAGTGCACCTGGGCTAGAGCTCCCAAGTGATCCTCATGTGCGGCCAAACTTGGAAACCGCTGCCCTGAGTACATGTTCCTGCCCCACCCCCATAGTCCCCGTTTCGTGTGACATCATCCATGTCTGAGACTCCAGAGCAGATCCTTCTAGTTTGTCTCTAAAACTCTTGTTAGAATGCTGGGATCCCAGAGCAGTTACATGTATGAAGCCCACTGTAAACAGGCTGGTTCATCCCTCTTTGGAGTCCTGTCCATGTCTTAAGTAGCCAGGAGCAGGCCTGGTTGGCACTGGGAGGAGGGGTTGGGCTACCTGCAGTCAGGGCTGTGGCACCCAGGCCTCTGTGGGCCAGGGTGCACACCAGCCAAGGAGGCCTGAGGGCAGGGCCTGTTAGGAAGGGCAGGCTGGCCCTCGAGGGTCTGTAGGTGAGCCGGACATTCAGACTGCTAGAACCTGTTCAAAGATCATGGTTCCATACAAGCCTTAGGGTTCAAATCCCGCATCTCAGCCTGAAGTCCCTGACTGGTGGGCTCCATGCCAGGATTCTGGGGATACTATTGGGAAAAGAGGAGTCCAGATGCTGGAGAGAGAGGGTCCTGATAGGCACAATGCCCAACCCACCAGTGAACTTAAAAGCAAATATAGCCCTGAGGCCTCTGACCTTGGAGATGTGAGTGGGGAGTCAGGCCCCCTGTTCGCTGGCTGAGACCTGCACTTGAGCTCTGCTCAGACTTCAGTTACATTAAGCAGAAGCTGCTAACTCAGCCGCAGGGACCAGGCAGGTCACTAGAATTAATAAGGGAGGCCATCCAGGAGAAGCAGGGCTCAGTGGCACCTGAGGCATGCCCATCCTGCCTGGAACTGAGCAGGTGGAGCAGACATGTGAACCCCTGGGCCTGGATGGGCTTGTTTGCAGGACCAGCTGGAAATCTGGAGAGGTTTAAACAGGCACAGCTACTCAGATAGAAAGACAAATGTGTGACTGTGTGGTCAGAGCAGAGCTCTGGGCGGGATGGACAAGCCTCACATGCCACTGCTCCCTGCTTCTCCCAGATGGCCCACTTCACTAATTCCCATGACCTGCCTGGTCACCGAGGTTGAGTTAGCAGCCTCTATTTAATGTAACTGACATCACCCTGGCGCAGGGCCCCTCCCTGGACCTGGGGTCATTCTTGCCCCCAAGGGTCTCAGTCTGTGTGGGTGATGCCAGCACAGCTGGACGCACTGCAGGGCCAGAAGAGGAAGCCCCTATTTCCTCTGGGGTAGGAGAAGTGTGGGAAGGCTCTGTAATAGTCATGGGGAGAAGTGATCCTGGGGCTGTTGATGAAAGGACCCCAGGGGACTAGGAGGCCAAATGCTGGAGCCCCTCACCAATCCCGTTGCCCCTGCTTCCTCCGCAGGGCCTGGTGGTGGCCGTCCTCTACTGCTTCCTCAATGGGGAGGTGAGTGTTCTGAGGTTGCTTTGCTGCCTGGGGAGCTCCCTTGTCATTGGATTGTGGTTTAGAAGGGCTATCTGGAAAGGATGGCGGGGAGCGGGGCATGGTGTGGGTGTGGGAGACCGGGGCCGCCTGGCTCAGATCTGTCTTCCAGGAGTCTGAGCTCACTTAACGGGAGCAACAGAATCACCCAGAGGCCTTGTTAAAACAACTGCTGGGTCCTACCTTGTTTCTAAACAGGCAAAAATGTGTCCCGTAGGTCTGAGCTGGAGGTTGAGAATGTTTTAACAAGCACTCCAGGTGATTCTAACCCTCAGGCAAATTCAGGAAATGGAAAGTGCAGGTACCCCAACCCTAACTGAGGCTGCTGAATGCTGGTTGCCTGATGAGTGACCTTGGTCACTGCCCTCTTCTGGGCCTCAGGCCTCCCATTTGTAAAGAGAGTGACTCAAGTGAAACGTCTGCCCCCTCCATCCTCAGAGACCTCCAAAGAGTGTGACTGCTGAGCAGGGTTGGGGGAGCTGCACACTTAACGTTCAGTCTCTGCACTTGCCCAGAGCATCTGGGTTGGGACAGGAGGCTCCTGGCACAGAAGCCATGCAGTTGACGTTAGTTGAACACGGTACTGTATGCAAACAAACCCTTCCTGTGGCTGTCAATCATCTGGTTCGCCCCACTTGAATGGGAGTATCCTCTGATATTTTTCCAAAAGTCAAGCATCAAACCTGGCCTCAAATGCTTTTCTGCTGCCACTGGGGGTTATGAAGGAAATTCCAGAGTAGCCCCCTGGTCCCTAGATGAGCTCTGAGCTAGAGTGGCTTCATGGGGACGTGTCCAATGGTCCCAGGTGACCATCTGGAGATTGTCGAATGATCACAGGTCCCTTCTTCAGGATAGGTTTGCTGAGGTTGCTGGTGAAAGGTCCCAAGGGAAAGGGGCCCCTCATTACCTATGGATGTCAGGGCTGAAAATAGTAAATCTGAGTGGAGGGGAAGGCATGCCCTCTGGGCAGGAGTGGCAGAGCCTGTGCTGAGGCCCCAGGGGAAAAAGCAGGACCCGGGCAAAGATCTCCCTTCCCTCCTGGCTGACTCCTGGTCTCCGGGGGCAGGTGCAGCTGGAAGTTCAGAAGAAGTGGCGGCAGTGGCACCTGCGTGAGCTCCCATTGCGGCCTATGGCCCCCAGTTCCTCCTTCAGCAATGGCATCAAGGCCAGCCCCTCGGAGCAGAGTCGGGCCACCCGTAGGACCAGTGTCATCTGAGGCTGGCCACCCCAGGTCCTGCGGTAAGAGAGCCTGCCTTCCTACCAGATGCTGTGTGGTCTCTCCAGTGACTATTACACCCTTCCTCCTGGCCTTGGGGTGGGGTTGTGGTGATGATTCCTCAGAACTGATGGGGCCTGGGACAGCAAAAGGGCCTGGGATTCAGATATGTTGAGTTTCCTGGAAAGAGTAGTTCAGGGGTCCCAGGAGAGGGCAGGGGCATAAATGGTAACTGGGAGGAGACTTGGTTGGTATTTGTTGGTCCTCTTGTCCTTGAGACACAAGGTGGAGGATGCTGTCCCCTGCTACTTTCTGGAGAAGGGGGCTTCCCTGACCTCCCTGCTCCAGTTTTCAGGGATAAGCTTAGAAGCCAAGTGAACCGAAAGATAGTGAAGAATAATGAAGCCTGGCATGCTGCAGTCCATGGGGTCACAAAGAATCAGACATGACTTAGCAACTGAACAATAACCAGTGAACCAGAGAAATGGCCCTTGGCCTTGGGTGGACCCTCCCCAGCCCTCATTGCAACTCACCCATCCAGCTCTTACCCTGGAACTTTCAAGACAACTCGATCAAGTTACAGGGAACCTTTTAATGACCCTAACATGGGATGAGGCACCCTGTTATTCCTGCTTTCAGCTATCTGTAGTGGTGGTGGTTTAGACGCTAAGTCGTGTCTGACTCTTGCAACCCCATGGACAGTAGCTTGCCAGGCTCCTCTGTCCATGGGATTCTCCAGGCAAGAATACTGAAGTGGGTTGCCATTTCCTTCTCGAGGATCTTACCAACCCAGGGATCGAACTCAGGTCTCCTGCATTGCAGGCAGATTCTTTACTGACTTAGCTACGAGGGAAGCCCTCAATTATCTGTAGTACTGCAGAAAATGGGGCAGAATCCTTTTGTCAGAAGAGAAACTGGTTCACCAAGGTCCTGTGACTTGACCAAGAAACCCAGCTGCAAGTGGCAGCTCAGTGCAGGACTTTTGATTTTAAATCCCCAGGCTCGCTCCAAGGCTGTCTGTCTCCCCTGCTCCCAGGCCGGAATGAAGGGGGGCCTGTCTCCCTGTCCCACTGGGGATTTTCATCTTATCCTTAACTGTCTGGATCTCAGTTCCCTCACATATCAGCATTCCTTCCCTGCTGGCCATGTGAAGATTAAAGGACTAAATATTTGAACCTTTTTACAAAACACTGCCTACGTGCTCAGGGGAAGCATTCTGGACAGGAGCAGAGGCGACCCCTCCCCCCAGAGTAGAGGGAAGGGCATCTTGCTGGTGGATGGGCCCAGCTCTAGTCCTGGCTTTGTGTGACCTGGACAAGTGGCCCTGGCCCCCAACTTCTGCATCTCACCCCTGTAGACAAGGAGATCACCCTCTCTCACCTCATAGACCACCCCTGGGGTGAAAAGGCCAGCTTGCCCGTTTTCCAGGGCTAAGAATACATGTCAGCCTGTATGGTTGATGCAACTCTCTCCAGAGACCCCCATGAACTCTGTGCATCTTCAAATCAAGAAAAGTTAAAAAATCACGAGGTATAGGAACTCAGAAAGAGGACCTGGCAGAGCAGAAACCCAAACCTCATGAGGCCAGAATGAACCAGGGAAGGCCTGAGTTCATCAGGTCAGGGAGGGGCACGGGGCTAGTATAGAATGAAATAGGCTGAGGGTGGAAAAAAAACCCCACCTACTGGGTAGAAAAAAACCCCACCTATTGGGCTTCCCTCGTGGCTCAGACGGTAAAGCGTCTGCTTGAGATGTGGGAGACCGGGGTTCGATCCCTGGGTTGGGAAAATCCCCTGGAGAAGGAAATGGCAACCCACTCCAGTACTCTTGTCTGGAAAATCCCATGGACGGAGGAGCCTGGTAGGCTACAGTCGCAAAGAGTCGGACATGACTGAGCAACTTTACTTACTTTACTTACTAGGCAGAAAAGGGACTGAAAAGGGGGCAATTTAATGCACAGAGATATAAAGCTGCCGGCAAGGGTGGAAATCTCCATTGGTTCGTCTTTCACCTGCAGGCCTCTGTATCTAGGGTGGTTGTTAATCATTATCCAAGGTTTGGCCAGTTCCCTGTACCCTGTGGAGTCCAGATACGTGCTCTCTGGAGTGTGTTCTAGGATCAAAAATGGTACCCTGAGGCTATCTGGCCCTGACCAAAGATGCACACACATGCTATATCAGAGATCTATTCATCACGTGCTCAGCTTTGTCCAACTCTTTGCAACACCATGGACTGTAGCCCGCCAGGCTCCTCTGTCCATGAGGATTTTCCAGGCAAGAATATTGGAGTGGTTTACCATTTCCTCCTCCAGGGGATCGTCCCGACCCAAGGAAGAGTCTCCTGCATTGGCAGGTGGATTCTTTACTGCTTGAGCCATTGGGAAAGTCCCTACATCAAGAGGACAGTACTGTAAGTTAGGCAGTTCTCCTGGAAGGGCTTCAGGCAGTACTCACAAGGAGAGTCCTCAGAGGGACAGCCAGCTGCTGGAAGCAGGGGTTATCCTGGGATTATGAGGTACCCCCAAAGGGCAGGGTTCAAATAAAGTCAAATGGTTTGAAAGCTTACTATATACAAGCAATCCTGAACTCTGCTTCCCTGGCATGACCAAAGCTAAAGCAGGGAAAATGCAAAGACCCTTTGAGGCAGTGGAAGAAAGTCTTAGGCACTAATTGGACACCCTTTGCTGGAAGGATGATTCACTCTTAGTCTCCCAGGAGGCCCAGGGACCCTAAAGCACACATCCCAGCAGGGTCAATAAAACATATGTGAACTGTGCTTCCCTGTGCAGCCAGCCTGGGCACCAGTGACCCGAGCTGCTTCCAGGTCTATTCCCATCCCAGGAAGGGTTCAAGTAAAGGTTTTAAAATATGTTTATTCTTGTAAAATCAACATCCTATATAACATGGCTGTGGGTAAACTGGTGCAGCTGGTGGCATGGAGGCTCCCACCTGACCTCTGGGCTGCAGACCGGCTGCAAACACACCAAGGCCAAGAGGCATCAATTTGAACATCACATGTTGGAATTAGAAAAGTCTCATCTTTTCTATCCCTTGCACTGCACGTCATGTAGGGACTCAATTCCTCAACCAGGGATCTAACCCGTGTCCTCTGCATTGGAAGCCCAGAGAGTCTTAACCACTGGACCACCAGGGAAGTCTGGAAAAGTCCCATCATGGGCAGGTTTTCTGGTAGAACTTGATGTCCTTGGAGGAGGGTCCTAAACTTTTGTAGGCAGGCCCCAGGGATGCATGTTGTTGTTGATGTGGGTGATGCTGTTGATGTGCAGGCCACTGATAGCATTCAGGAAGAGAAGGAAGGAAGCTGTGAAGTCGCTCCAGAACATCAGGGTGAGGCCCAAGAGCGTCACCTGGCTCCTGAGAAGGACCAGGAAGCTCAGGAGGCCCCCGAAGGAGAGGATGAATGAGATGAGTAGGAGGGAGGAGCCCATAGCCCACTTCCGCCGAGCGAGGGAGTCCTCGCACACCTGGGACACTATGAGAAACTCCAGGCCAAAGATGGCGACCACCACGGCCAAGGTGGCCACGACACGGGCCAGGACCATGCCTGAGGCCAGCCAGGGTACGTGGGCCTCACTCAGGTCTCGGAGGCAGTGCAGCTCCGTCTGGTTGGAGGCAGTGCAGAAGCGCCACAGTCCAAAGAGGCGGTCATCCACCAGGAGCCATTCGCCATCACAGATGGAGATGGAAGAGAGGACCACAGCCAGGGAGGTACACAGGATGATGAGGGCTCGGGTGAAGCACTCAAAGAAGGACCGGTGGGGCCTCCTTTGGCCCAGCAGCCTCTGTGCCTGGAACACAGCATGGGGCAGCATATCAGGGAGGGCCCCCCCACACACTCTGCCAGCTTCTTCAGGGAGGACCCACAACATGCAGTTCAGATTCCCACTGCCACTGGAACCCTTCTCACATCCTGCCTGTTCCCGGTCCATCCTCGTTCAGGACCTATAAGCATTGTCTGTGGATCCAGTTATTTATCAGGCAAAGAGTTCCCTGCCCTTTCTTTAATGATCTTACAATGAATAAAAAAGCCAAATTCCATTTGCCTGTCTATACTCTAGCATGTTCTGAAGTCAGAAAACCTGTTTGACCCGGCTGTTGTGACCTTGAACCAGCAGGCAGCCTTGGTTTCTTCATATGCAACACAAGAACACTACACAGTTATTAGCACATCAGTGATGGTTTCCTCCCCTGGCTCCTGGTCTCCCCCAGTTTCATCCTAATCTGTACCTTCAGAACTTGCCAGGACCCAGGTGCTCAGTGATGTTTGCACTTTACCTTTCAGTCTGGCTTAGCCTGTACCCCACCCAGAACATGCCACCACTAAGTGTTCCAGCAGCTTGTGGGGTTGGAAGGGGAGTCCCTGAGGCTCCCCTTCAGTCTCTGGTTTCAGCCCTGGAAAAGTGCACTGTCCTCTCTCCTGGCAACCTGGGCCAAGTGTCCAGTGAGGTGTCTCTTGTTACAACCCTGGGGCACCCTCCAGTCACAGTCCCCCAACTCAGAAGCAAAAGGAATGCTTCAAAGAGTAGAATGCTTTAGATGGCCCACAAGCCCTCCCAGAGCATCCTCCCCACCACCCTGCTCAGGCACATGGCCCCCTTCCCATGCCGAGGACAGGCCTAGAACTTTCTTCCTCACCTACTGGCTCCACTACTTGAAAGGCTGTTCTGGCTGCCCCCCTTTCTCCCTTCTTCATGTCTCGACTGAAACATTGCCTCTGTACCCACCCAACCCAGAAGGGACTCCCTCTGGTCACTCTCGGAGGAACCGTTCTGACAACTTACCTATTTCTGTCTGAATAGTGGTTGTATGTTATTGTCTGTCTCACTTGGAGACTGAGGTCTCCAGGAGGCCAGGGCCTTTCCCTAGCACCTGGCACTGTGCTCAAGAGCCATGAGATAAATGAACGTCAAGCTTGCAACCACTGCCACTTTCACCTGAAGCTCCCTTTAAACCATCTCCTGCCCAGTTCTAAATTATGCCCTTTACAGTGACTGTGGAAGCAGCCCAGGTTACACCCTGGTTTGGGAGGTAAGCAAAGCAGAAAACTCAAGCGTGATGATCACTGCTAGGGAAACCAACCAAAAGGGGACCCTAGGATCCCATTTTACCCTTAAACCCGAGTCTGGACTTCCCTGGTGGTACCATGGATAAGAATCTGCTTGCCAATGCAGGGGACAAGCATTCAATCCCTGGTCTTGGACGATTCCATATGCCAGAAGAACTAAGCCCGAGTGCCACAATTACCGCAATGAAGCCTAGAGCCCATGCTCCACAACAAGAGAAGTTACTGCAGTGAGATGCCTGGGCACCACAATCAAGAGTAGCCTCTAGGCTCGCCACCACTTAAAAAAAAAGAAAAGAAATAGCTGCTTTTTCATTTTAAAAAAAAGAACAAACTAGTCTGGTGGAGTAGGAAACTTCATGGAGGGTATGCAAAGACGGCAACTGTCAGAGGCCAAGGGACCTGCCCAAGAGCATTGACCTACATCACAGTAAAGCCTGGCACAGCAGCTCAACAGCTGTATCATGTGCGGGGGTGGGGGTGGGGATGCATGCTGCCAATAAATACTGACTTGGGCCATCGTGTGAGGGGCTCAGTATAGTGGTGAGGAAAAGGAGTGGAGGGGACTGAGGGACACCCAGGGACACCGATGCAGATCCAGACACAAAGGCAGCCTGGTGCGCTGTAAAGAGCATTCAGGCGGGAGTCTAGGCTATGATTCTCAAACCATGTCCCCTTGTCTCCTAGCAGGGGGAGGGGGCCCCATTCACTTCAACCCATCAGATCCCTTTTTCCTGCCAGAGCCACTGGGAATCTGAGTCTCTACTGGATTTCAATAGGAAAAAATAGCTGTACCACTAAGAAACCAAGGGAGCTTTGAAACCTCTGATTACAAACCATAAAGGTGTTTGTCTTTGTGACAAGGTTTCTTAATCCCCTTGACTCTTGTTTCTCATCTACATTCTGTAGGAGTTAGTGACCCCTGCAGGAAAGCATAGCCATGAAGGTACCTTGCGAGGTTATAACACCCCTAGAGGTTGTTAAGTTTCTAGGATGGGAAAACCCCAGA
This sequence comes from Okapia johnstoni, assembly GCA_024291935.2. Taxonomy (NCBI): domain Eukaryota; kingdom Metazoa; phylum Chordata; class Mammalia; order Artiodactyla; family Giraffidae; genus Okapia; species Okapia johnstoni. The sequence goes on along the minus strand of CM044319.1, from coordinate 45,808,890 downwards.
CGCAGGCAACAAGTCACAAGAATACAGCACCCAGAGGCCTTTTGACCTTGGACATCACGCTGTCTGGAGAAAAAGCACATGCCGTCCTGCGCTCAGCCCCACCTGTCCTGGGCACAGACTGGACTTTAATCTCCAAGCCCTCAGACATTCAGAAAGACAGCTGACATCAGGTCATTTTCCCCCTCCCATCCCAAAGTAGGCCATCATTCAAACTCTGACACCAATAAAACTCACAAGGATTAAATGAGATTATGTATATAAAGATGCTTGGCACATGAGCAGTCCTGATTTGCCATAGCTAGTCCTAACATTAGGAACAATAAGGTATCCTGAGTCCTCATTCCTCACCACTGCCCCCTACACCTGAGCTTTGAGCCATCCAAGGCCTGAAATCCTCTCCTGGAGGACAGTTGAGCCTCAGCGTGGTTAGTGGAAGATTTGTGGACCACCCAGGATGAGGGCAGTTGAGCCCTGTCCCTGATACTGCCCCGCCCAGCTCTGTGACCTTGGGCAAGTCACTTTAGTCTCTTAGGGCCTGGACTTTCTCCACTAAAAAAAGAAATGGAAGAGGCATTTCCCCCTTTTCATCCAGCTCCCTGAATGATTTCTAGTGACCTGTAGAACAGTGTCACTTGACACTCCTGGGCCACTGAGTCCACTGCCAAGATCCTGTCTTCCTCTACAACCCAGGACCCCATCTGATTCCATCAACCCCTAAGTAGATACTTTGGGCTGCTCACTACTCATTCTCCACATCACCCCTCCCTCCTTTTTTGCCCCAACCCCCCACTGCCCACTCAGCCCAAGCCCAGATCAGGCCCTTCTCATTAGCTGGAAATCCCGTCTGAGCTCAGCCGGTTGAGTCCTGTCCCACTCTTTGGGACCTCACTGATTGTAGCCAGGCTCCTCTGTCCTTGTGATTCTCCAGGCAAGAGTACTGGAATGGGGTGCCATTTCCTCCTCCAGAGGAGCTTCCCCCACCAGGGGATCAACCTGGGTCTCCTGCATTGGCAGGCGGATTTTTTTTTTTTTTCACCACTGAGCCACCCAGAAAATCCCTTCTACAGCTCCCTAAACAGTAAGCCCATTCACACCAGCATGACCCCAGGACACTGGTCAGAGAGGTACAGGAGCCAGTCTGCTTGGTTTTTAGCTCTTTGACCTCATACAAGTTATTTATCCCCTGGAGATAACTAGTCCTGCCTCCTGCCCTCATGGTGGAGCTGAACCGAGTTCTAAACACCCCAACTGCATAGAACAGTCCCAGGCCTGTGGTTAAGTGTTTCTAAGTGTCAGCGACTATCTTCAAGTGCAGCCCGTGCCCCCCTACCCCTGCTCCCAGTAGTGCTCCAGGGTTTTAACCTCATCTTTTCCGCCCGCCCCTCCAACCCCCTTCTCCTTTCTTCGCTAAAAATCAAGTCTTTGAACCTGGCTACCAGTCTTCCTGCCCCTCCCAGCCCGGTACGAAGCCCTCCCCCACCCCTTAATCCTGTCGCAGTTTCTAATCTAGCACTCACTTCCCCGACCGCATCTAAATCCTGTTTGCAAGTCTCTCCCCAGCTGGGCCGTCAGCTCGAGGCGGGACCACACCCGATCCCACCCTCCACGCGGAAGGTCCGAAGGCAGCCCGGTCTGGACTTTAGGAAGTAACTCGCTGCATCTCGCTCTCGGGCTGCTGAATCCCGGCTGCAGGAGGTTTGCGGGCGGCTTGTGGGTGGAGTTTCTCCTGTTCGGGCCAAGTCTGGCTCTCACTCGATTCTGGGGCTGAGCTGGCCGCCACCGGCAGGTCACTTCACCTGAGCCTCAGCCTCCCTCATCTGTAAACTGGGCGGACCTCTGGGGTGAGTGCTGCGGCGCTCTGAGCGCTCGCGGGCTGAGTCTGCGGGCCTCTGACCGTCAGGACCATCAGGTCGGGAGACGAGCCGGCGGGACGCGTCCGCTATGGAAGCTCGGCCGCGGGGTAGGAGAATTGCACGCCCGAGGGGCGGAGGGAGACGGGCAGGTTCCCCAGCAAACGCCTCGAATCACTGAGAAACCTCATTTCTGCAATGCCGGCCCCTCACCTCACTACAGTCTGTTCCCAGGTTTCCGCGCGTCCCAGCTAATCCACCCCCGTCCCCGTCCCCCCAAAAGTCAGTTTTGCGGAGGGGAGGTGGTATTCCTGGCCCCGGGCTCAGGAAAGTTCTGGCTTCCCCAGACACGCCTCCTCCTCTGAGGAGCGAACCTCACTCTACAAGTGGATTCCGTCCATCCTCCGCCCCAGAAGCGCCCCCTTTAAAGAGGGACCCTTCTGTTGAACCTAACCGATGGAAACAAAGGACCCCAAAGAGAAGTAAGACAACCCCCCAACCCCGAGACTTTTGGGAGCCTCGGGTGCGCGAAGAACCCGAGCGACAAGACCGAGCCACAGAACAGAGCTGGGGTGGAAGAGTGGTCCCAGGTGGCTTCCTGCCTACCCTCCGGACCCTGGGAGGGCACTCCTACCGCTCTCACCGCGGCCGCTCGCTCACCTGAACGCCGAGGGCTGTCATCCTGCACCCGGGCTCTTCGCGAACTCCCGCCAGCTGCCTCCACGACCCGTAGCGCAGATCTGCTGAGGCACACCCTCGCGGCTAGGGAATCTCTCCTCAGGGGGGGGGCGGGGCCGGGGGCGGGGTGGGCAGGGTGGGTCGGAGGGCGGAGAGGGGAGGGGCGGGGAGGCGGGAGGGGCGGGGAGGCGGGAGGGGCGGGGAGGCGGGAGGGGCGGGGAGGCGGGGGAGGGGCGGGGAGGCGGGAGGGGCGGGGAGGGGTGTTGGGTATCTGCAAACTTGGTGCTGCTGGAGGGGCTGCCGGCGGGGCTGCTGGCGGGGCTGTTCCCCGCCCGGGGCCGCTGGGTGGACGCTGAATCAGCGGGGCCGCGGGAAGGAGCCACCGGGGGAGGGGTGGGAGGCCAGGACACCGCCAAGAAGTGTAGGCTCGGGCGGCGGACCCGCGAAGTCCAGGATTGGAGTCATTCCCTCGCTCTGAGGACTGCTGTGCTCGCGGCACCGATTCCTCAACGGCCAGGACCGCGCAGGCGGAAGGCCAGCGACCCAGGACCCGATTCCGCCCCAGCGGGTCCACCCGAGGGTCAGGGGAGGCAGAGGCGTCTAGACCGCAGCGCCCGCCTGAGCTCTGCGACCTCCAGCACCTTGTACTGTGACCCCGGGCTCTTGTTTTTGTCTCTGTTGTTCAGTCGCTAAGTCATGTTTGATTCTTTGCGACTGGACGGACGGCAGCACGGCAGGCTTCCCTGTCCATAACCACCTTCCAGAGTTTGCTCAAACTCACGTCCATTGAGTAGATGAGCCATCCAACCATCTCATCCTCTGTCGCAGCCTCCTTCTGCCTTCAATCTTTCTTAGCATCAGGGTCTTTTCTAGTGAGTCGGCTTTTCTCATCACGTGGTCAAAGCATTGGAGCTTCCTCATCAGTCCTTCTAATGAATATTTAGAGTTGATTTCTTTTAGGATTTTGACTTCCTTGGTAGCTCAAACGGTAAAGCGTCTGCCGACAATGCAGGAGACCTGGGTTCGATCCCTGGGTCTGGAAGATCCCCTGGAGAAGAAAATGGCAACCCACTCCAGTATTCTTGCCTGGAAAATCCCATGGACAGAGTAGCCTGGTGGGATATGGTCCATGGGGTCACAAAGAGTTGGACAGGACTGAACGACTTCACTTTCACTTTTCTTTCCTTTAGGATTGACTGGTTTGATCTCTTTGCTGTCCAAGGAACTCTCAAGAGTTTTCTCCAACACCACAATCTGAAAGCATCAATTCTTTGGCACTCAGCCTTCTTTATGGTCCAACTCTCACACCTGAACGTGACTACTGAAAAAACCATAGCTTTGACAACACAGACTGTTGTTGATAAAATCTCTGCTTTTTAATATGCTGTCTAAGTTTTTCATAGCTTTTCTTCCAAGGAGCAAGCATCTCTGAGCCATGGCTTATAAATGAGATAATATTCATGAAAGATCAGAGTCTTGCCAGGGCCAGGTGGTGGTCAAAAAAGTACTAAAAGAAAACAGCAACCAGGACAAAACAAAACTCATTGTTCTTCTTGGACTTTTGATAAGGCCAGAGATCTCAAGTCCCAACCCCCACTAAGACCCTCCCCTCCCTTCTCAGTTGTAGGAAGGTGTGTGTTGATAAACAGAGAGGGGGTTTCTGCTTAAGGTAAAGCAAGATCTCCTTTCTCCTTAACTAAGTAGGGTGAATTAAATGATTTGGCTCGTTCAGGCAGGCAGGTAGCTCCCCAGTGACTTCACTCACATTTGTAGTTGTTGTTCATTCACTAAGTTGTGTCCATCTCTTTGTGACACCCCATGGGCTGTAGCCTGCCAGGGTCCTCTGTCTGTGGAATTCTTCAGGCAAGAATACTGGAGTGGGTAGCCATTCCCTTCTCCAGGGGATCTTCCCAATCCAGGGATGGAACCCAGGTCTCCTACATTGCAGGCAGATTCTTTACCATCTGAGCCACCAGGGAAGCCCCTCACTTGAGTTTACCAGGGATATTTTCACTTAATGCTCCCACCCCCTTCTCTCTGTCAGATGTTCATCTGATTCCAGTACTGCCTAAGACACCTTGTCAAATCCCTTAACCTATTGCCCACTTTGTTCTTCCTATGATTCTGTGTGTGGTCAGGAACATTTTGTGTATGCTGCCTGTTATGCTTTTTTGGTAAGAATAGAAAGTCTTGAATTAGTGGAATTTAGAGTGACATGTCTTGTCAGCAAGATCTCTGGAGAAGCAGAAATGACTTAGGAATAATAAAGAGGAAGTAATGGTCCCCTTCCAATTTGGTCACCTAGGCCGGCCCTTCCTTTGAATTATAGGGTACCAGGGCTTCCAAGGTCCCTCCATGGTGCCAGTGAAACAGAAGGGAAGGGGGTAGGGCAGCCTGAGAATATGACATAAACTGGTTAGAACCAGATGGGTCCAAGATGGTGGACAAGTCCAACTTCCACTAGACTTTGAGCCTAGTATACGTTCATTGTAACACATTAGATAAATGACTTACCCACAGGTGCCATGACAGTTCCAAAGCCAACCATCAAAGACCAAAAAGTGGATGATGATCTAATTCCGGGAAATCTCTTCTCCAAAATAGTTGCAATAATCCTCACACTCATTAGCCTGTGAGATTACTCAGTCCATGAAAGCTAATCACACATTTTGAGGCTGCTCTCACCTTCTGGGATGGCCCATACACTCTGTCTTTGGAATGTATTTTTCTCTAAATAAATCCATTTCTAGAGGAAGAGATGTTTTAACAGAAGCAGAGGTCTGAGTGAGACCATTGCTGGCATTGAAGATGAAAGGGAGCCCTTAGCCAAGGAATGAGAGCAGCCTCTGGAAACTGGAAAAGAATTTCCAGGCTTCTAGTTCAAGATGGTGGAGTAGAAGGACATGTGCTCATCACCTGCAAGATCACTAAAATCACAACTAGCTGTTGAACAACCCAAGGACAGAAGAATGATGGAACCCACCCAAAAAAGATACCCCATGTCCAGGACAAAATAGAGGCTGCAGCAAGATGGTAGGAGGGGCACAATTATGATAAAATCAAATCCCACACTTGCCAGGTGGGTGACCTACAAACTGGAGAACAATAATACCAAAGAAGTTCTCCCACTGTTGTGAAGATTTTGAACCCCATGTCAGGCTTCCTGATCTGGGGATCCAACATAGGGACTGGGAATCCCAGGGAATCTGATCTTGAATGCCAGAGGGATTTGAATATAGGACTTCCATAGGACTGGGAGAAACAGAGACTCCAGTCTTGGAGTGCACAAACAAAATCTTGCACGCACCAAGACCCAGAGGAAAGGAGAAGTGATCCCATAGGAGACTAAACCAAAACTACCTGCTAGTGTTGGAGGGTCTCCTGTGGAGGCGTGGGTCGGCAGAGGTTCACTACAGGGATGGGGGCACTGGTAGCAGCAGTCTGGGAAGGTCCCCCTTGGCATAAATCCTCTTGGAGGTCTCCATTAAGTCGTACAACCCAGGGCTGGGTCACCTCAGGCCAAAGAACTACCAGGGAGGGAGTGCAACCCCACTCATCAGCAGATAATTGGATTACAGCTTTACTGAGCAAATCTCTGCTCACTAGAGCAAGACCCAGTCACTCCCATCAGGAAGCTTACACAAGCCTCTTAGCCTCCTCCATCAGAGGGCAGACAGAAGAAGCAAGAAGAACCATAGCCCCACAGAGGCTAGTTAAGCCACATTACAGAAAGTAAATCAGCATGAAAAAGAAAGTTCTGACCCAGATGGAGGGACAAAGTAAAGCACCAGAAAAGCAACCAAATGAAGTGGAGATAGGCCATGTTCTGGAAAAAGAATTCAGAATAATGATAGTGAAGATGATCCAGGATCTCAGAAAAACAATGGAGAAGATACAAGAAATGTTTACCCAAGACCTAGAAGAATTAAAGAACAGAGATGAATAATACACTAGAAGGAATCGATAGCAGAATAACTGAGGCAGAAGAGCAGATAAATGGCCCAGAGGACAGAACGGTGGAAATCACTGCTGCAGAACAGAATATAGAAAAAAGAATGAAAAGAAATGAAGACAGCCTAAGAGACCTCTTGGACAACAATAAACACACCAACATTTGCATTATAGGGGTCCTAGAAGGAAAATAAAGAGAGAAAGAGCCTGAGGAAAATATTTGAAGGCATAATAGCTGAAAACTTCCCTAACATGGGAAAAGAAATAGTCAACCAAGTCCAGGAAGCACAGAGAGTCTCAGGCAGGATAAACCCAAGGAGGAACACACCAAGACACATAGTAATAAAACTGGCAAAAATTAAAGACAAAGATAAAAGATTAAAAACAACAAGGGAAAAATTACACATAACGTACAAGAGAACTCCCATCAGGCTATCAACCGATTTCTCAACAGAAACTCTACAAGCCAGAAGGGAATGGCATGATACATTTAAAGTGATGAAAGGGAATAATCTACAACTAAGAACACTCTACCCAGCAAGACTCTCATTCAGATTTGATGGAGAAACCAAAAGCTTTCCAGACAAGTAAAAGTTAAGAGAATTCAGCACCACCAAACCAGCTTTACAACAAATGCTAAAGGAACTCCTCTAGGCAGGAAACACAAGGGAAGGAAAAGACCTGCAGAAAATAAACCCCAAACAATTAAGAAAATGGTAATAGGATCATATATATTGATAATTACCTTAAATGTAAATGGATTAAATGCACCAACCAAAAGACAAAGCCTGGCTAAGTGGATGAAAACATGTGCTTGTATGCACTTCCACTTACCACACATCACTCTGCTGGACCCCCAAATTGTATGTAATTATTTTATATGGTTAAGTTAATCATGTTCCCATTATGGCTTGCAATTGTAATTATCTTTTATGTTTTTGTCTGGCTGTTGATTGTGAGGGCTTCCCTGGTGCCTCAGGTGGTAAAGAATGTGCCTGCAATGCAGGAGACCTGGGCTCGATCCCTGGGTTGGGAAGATCTCCTGGAGGAGGGCATGGCAACCCATTCCAGTATTCTTGCCTAGAGAATCCCTGTGAACAGAGAAGGGAGTCTGGTGGGCTATACAGTCCATGGGGTTGCAAAGAGTTGGACACGACTAAGTGACTAAGCAGAGCACACTGATTGTGAAAATTGATAAAGATCTTTTATTCTTGTGATTATGTAACTATTACTCACTTAATACCATTGCTTCATGATTGGTCAACAGAAAAATAATAGAACCCTATATAACCAAAACTATTATTTAATAGAAAAACCTGTAATCACTTTTTAAAATCCAGATGCATATCAGAATTATCTTGGAATTTTTTTGAAAAATACCCAGAAAAAAAGAAAAAGCCCAGGTATTGCTTTTTCTCTCCAGAGCTCCAGATATGTTTCTAATGAGCAGCTATGGACTGGACTATATGACACTCTTTTACTTTTATCTAGTTTCTTTCACTTTTTCTATTTCATATTCAGTGCTCCTATTTCGTTTAGTTTATGTTTTCCAGCTTCTCCATCTCTCTCTTTTTTTTTTTTGATGTTCTTTCTCAAGACTTTATCAGGCATAGTAGAAAAGCTTTTGTATACATATATGTAAATAGTATGTATAATACAAATTTTAGAAAGCTTATGAATTTTTGCCTGACTAAAAAATTATGACATTTTGATTCCACTTGTTTGACAGTATGAATAGAATGCTAGATTTCTAATTAAAAAAATAGATATGCAGCAAGCGACAAACATTTACTGTATAGCATGGGGAACTATAGTCAATATCTTGTAATAACCTATAATGGAAAATAAGGAGAAAAATAATATATGTGTATTTGTATAACTGAATCACCTTGCTGTATACCTGAAACATTGTAAGTCAATTATACTTCAGTAAAGAATACATATTAAGAAAGAAGAAATTAATCCACTTCTTTCCTATAACTTTGTCTCTCACCAAAGTCTTTCTGCGGTGAGACATGAAGAACTTTCATCACATCCTGAAACCAGGTGTGTGACCTCAGTTGGAAGACTGGGTTTTGGCTGGGTTCGAGTCCCGGCCACATGGGTTCAAGTCCCAACCTGAGTTGCATGATTTCACCAGGTTTGAGCAGAGCAGGTTGGCAGTGCCCACCGCATTCCCAGGTGAGACAGTGAGAAGCTGACAATCCACTCAGCAGGAGGTGACGGCCTGGAGGGGCAGGGTTTCCCAGTGCGGGGTGGGAGGGGGGAGTTGGCAGGGGCAGAGGTGTGGGGGAATGAGAGGGTGGGCCCTTCAGGGGTGAAAACCAGATCAGCCTGGAGTGAGTGGTGGGACAGCAGAGAAGCTACCTTCTTCTTGGCTCTCTCTGCCTTTTCTCCACCTGTCCTACTTCTAGGCCTGGCCAGTGTCGGGGAAAGAGGACTAGTATAAAGAAAGTGAGGATGTGGCCCCAAATGCCCTTCTGATCACTCTTGTCTGATGAGAAAGACTCAGGCACTTGTCTTATAATGGAACATTCCAAGGCAAGGACACAGGTATCATCTAATGATTCAACCGGCTCAATCAGCAAGTACCACCCACCTCCAGACCTTCTTACTCTAGGCTACTTCCTCTGCCCAAAACGTACTTCCTCAAGACCCTCACATCTAAGACCCACCACCTCACCCCTCTGCCGTGATCACCACATCTGAAACAGAGCTCCTTTGTTCTCTTTTCGCTTCCCCCTTACCACCCCCCACACACGTCTCCTTTCCCTCCACAGTGTAAACTCCAAGAGGCCAAGGACTCTGCCGTGTTCACTACTATATCCCTGGTGCCTAGGACAGAGCCAGGCACATGTGTTGTTGTTGTTTAGTTGCTAAATCGTGTCTGTTTGTGACCCTGTGGATTGTAGCAAGCCAGGCTCCTCTGTCCTCCACTATCTCCCAGAGTTTTCTCAAATTCGTGTCCATTGAGTCTGTGATACCGTCTAACCATCTCATCCTCTGCCGCCCCCTTCTCCTTTTGCCTTCAGTCTTTCCTAGCATCAAGGTCTTTTCCAATGAGTCAGTTCTTCACATCAGGTGGCCAAAGTATTGGAGCTTCAACATTAGCAACAGGCACATAGTAGGTGCTCAATAAATATTGAATATATGGATGAGTTAACTGTATACCTATTGTGTTTCCACTGTCCTGGCTAATGAGAGACAAAGAAGAAAAAGACAAAGTTCCTGTCGGAGAAGATGCTTGGGTTTTAGGGTCAAAATCTGCCTCCCCTTCATTTCTGCCTCCTTCCCAGTCTCCCCAGTTCAGGCCCACATCCTCCTCCTGTCTGTTCCCTCACATCCAGGTCCACACCATCCTCTTCTGTCCCCAGCTCTAGGCTCCAGCACTTCTAATGTGGATGAGGTTTAACAGCCTCCTGCTGGACCTCCCTGCCTCCACTCTCAACCTCCTCTGTCCCTGCATGCAGCTTTCCATTCCCTCCTTCCTGGGCCCACGAGGCTGCTGGCTGCCCTGCCCTCAGAGCCTCATGCCCTCGTCTGGCTCCAGATGCACGTGCCCACTGGCACCCTGAGTGGGAAGCTCTGTCCAGTCTCAGGGTTCCTATGTTCATGGTCCCTGGTGTGACAGGCCTTCCCTGGTGACAGCTGGACAGGCTGTCCCCTATTCAAGGACCTCCTTTGACTTTGCCAGCCAAAGTAGCACCCCCACCCACTTGAGCCTGTTACTTTCGTATTTTTTTTTCTTTTCTTTTGTATATATTGTCTCACTCTTTTTAAAAAAATTTTGTTGAAGTATTATTGATTTATTGAAGGTCTACAGTGTTGTCGACCTTCATATTCTCTTGATCATTAGCTAAACGTCTCTCCTTGTCCGTTTCCCTCACTAAAATACAACACATAACCTCAGCACTAGGCCTCTCTCTCACCCCTGCATGCCCATTGCAAGAGCAGGGACTGGTCCATACAGCTTGCTATTTGATGAAGCAGTCTAAGATGCACTGTGGGCAAATCACTTCTCTTCTGTGAGCCTCAGCTTTCTGTCAAATGGGGAAACACATCCTTCCTGGTGTAGAGAGGGTCGTGGGAGTGAACGGGAGCAGTGGGTGTGTAGGCTCCAGCCAACTGTCCAGCACAGAGGGTGGAATGACCCCTGACTCCAAGGAAACTTAGATGGGGCATGCAGCTCCACTTTGACGTTTAGTAGGCCCCTGCCCTGGGGTCTTCTCCTTTAAGGAGCTGGGGCACAGGGTCTACAAGGTGAGGTGGGGCAGACACCCAGGGAGACCCTGAGGCAATAGTGGGGAATATGTTAGGAGTTGCCTAGTTCACTGGGCAATGTCAAAGCCGATGATTACCTCTGCCTGCCTTAAGCCTGGACATCAGGTCCCTCCAACTCTCACCTGCCTTATGAGTCAGCCCCCTTACCTGACCCCTGCCCACCCCACCCTCTCCCCACCACTCTGCCCTCACCCACCGGGTCTTCCTCTTCTCCTAGCCCCCTCCTTGAGGTTTCTTGCTTCCAGCCCAGTCTCATCCCCTCCATGCCAGACCTCCCTTGCACTTTGCCTTCTCTTCCTCAAGCTCCAGCCCTGCATTCTGACCTCCTCCAGGGTGCCTGATTGCAATACAGACTTTGTTTACTGTATTCTAGTGGCCCAGGGGCTTCTCTGCCTGCCCTGGGCTTTACTCTATAGCACGTCCCCCATGGCCAGGTGGGCAGCAGGTGTGAGGGCCCCAGGGCATCAGCGATGGTGACGGGAGGTGGGTGAGGGGACTGAACTGACCAGTGGAAGGGATGAATGAATGAAGCAGGAACCAGACATCTTACCTGAACATCCCTGTATATCAGAACCACCTCTCTGCCATGTTGTCCGAAGGTGAAAGGGAATGATGTAGGTGGGCTTGGAGGGTGGTCTTTCTGTAGGGTCTCCCCTTTCTAATTTCAAGTCTTCCCTTGAAAATGGGTGCCCCTAAAAGGGGCACCAGTACCTGCATATTTCCAGGCAGAGTCAGAGAGACTTCTAACATCTTCTCTTTTTTTTGGCTATATCGCAGGGCCTGGGGGATCTTAAGTTCCCAGACCAGGGATTGAACCCGTGCCCCCTGAAGTGGAAGTGCAGAGTCTTAACCACAGGACCACCAGGGAAGTCCCTCTAGCATCTTCTTTGCAGGCTTGGACCTTGGACTTGTCAGCACACACTCTGAGATACCAGTCTCTAGGGGATGGTCTCCACTAACCAGACACACTCGACATATCCAGGGTGCTTATATAGAGCAGACTGCCAGCCTGTCCCTTCCCCAAATGCGCTGGTGCTCTTTCCTAATCAGTGTACCCCACCTGTAAGATCAAAGTGTCCAAAAAGCAAAATTAGATGCCAGGAATTGATCATGAGCACGAATGGTGACTAGGGAATTTAAATGGTTCGGACAGGGCTTCACCTAACTCCTGGGGAAGCCCAGGCAATATCCTACCACCCACTTTATAAGATTTGATGTTTACAAGGAAGGCAGACTTCCCTTCCCTCAGAAGGTCCAGAGGAGTGGTAAGGGAGAGAGGTATGGTCTCCCTGGGAGAGTAGAGGGATGGAGTGGGAGGTCACTTCCAGACTTTGAGCCAGCAAGGTCTGGGGGTCTGGCCACTTACCACCTCAGTCTGTAGATGTGTTAAAAGCAAAAAATGTTGTCAGTTCAAAACTTGGGAGGTTTGGGGGACTTCCCTGGTGGACCAGGGGTTAAGAGTCTTCCTGCTAATGAAGGGGACACAGGTTCAATCCCTGGTCCGGGAAGATCCTACCTGCCTTGGAGCAACTAAGCCCGTGCCTCACAACTAGCGAGCAGAGCTCTAGAGCCTGAGCTCCAAAACAAGAGAGCCACCACCAGTGAGAAGCACCACAACTAGAGACTAGCCCCTGCTTGCCACAACTAGAGAAAGCCCGTGTGTGCGTAACAAGGAAGAGCCAGTGCAGCCATAAATTTAAAAAAAAAAAAAAAAAAAGGAGGTTTGGAACGTCCCTAAAGATCAGGGACTTCCCTTATGGTTTGTACTCCTTGCTCCCACTGCAGCGGGCATAGTTTCAGTCCCTTGGCTGGGGAACTAAGATCCTACATGCTGCACAGCGCAGCCAATAAGAAAAGATGATTTGGACCCCCAAGGATCCTTTTACTGCATGAACAGTGGACACTTTGGATGACTGCCCTTTGGATGGATGGGCTTCCCAGGAGGTGCTAGTGGTAAAGAACCCTCTTGCCAATGCAGGAGACATAAGAGATGCAGGTTTGATTTCTGGGTCAAGGAAGATGCCCTGGAGGAGGGCACAGCAACTCACTTCAGTATTCTTGCTTGGAAAATCCCATGGACAGAGGAGCCTGGCAGGTTACAGTCCATGGGATTGCAAAGGAGTCGGGCACAACTTATCAAGTGAGCACACAAACGCCTTTGGATAGACTGTTCTCTCTGGGGCCCCCAATCTTACCCTCAGCTCTGTTCACTCCACCATGTTGCCAGCCTGGCCCTTGTAGGATTTAAGCTGATAAGCCCAGCCCTGTGTTGTGCTGGTAAATAACCCAGCCACACCTTCAAGGTCTGTTTCCACCACTTCTTCCCTGCCAGGCCCCAGTTTTTGTTCCCTGTAACTCTGCCTGCTTGAGACCCAGCCATCTCTCGTTCAGATTTGAGACCTTCTGCTGCAGTTTCACCCCCATGGCAGTGATTGCCCTCTTCCTGGTTCAGGTTCCTGAGAAGAGAATCTCCTTAGCCCAGAAAAGTGAGGTTGTTTGATGTAAAGGAAGCAGATGGCCTGAGTAGATCACTGTGGGGCTAGGGGTCCAACCTTGTCCAAAAGAGCTGTAACCAAGAGCTAGGGGCAGGGCATCCTCCTGAGCAAGAGGCTCTGGGCAAGAAAGCAATGAGGCAGGGGCTGTACACTCAACAGAGAACCCCTCCCTGGAATAATGGTCTCCCCCCCATCTAGGGCCCCTCCCCTGAAGTGTGCTGAGGGTACACTGTCCAGCCAAGCCGCTCAGAGTCTCCTCTTTGCCAGCCTCCAAGCCGACTACCTCCTTTCCATCCAACTCGTGCATGGTGAGGGGACCCTTCCTCCTCTCTTCAAGCTTTGCTCTGGGTGATATTTTGTCTCTGACCTCATGAACTGATTGTTTATTTACATTTCAAGAATTCTAAACACAGCATTTTCCAACTCCAATATATTTCCTGCCTATTCATGTGATTCTCAAACTTCTCCTGTAAATGACCCACCCTCATCTTTTCGTTTTGTTGGACTGAGGTTCAGAGCCCAGCCAATCATTCTTAGACCATAGCACGTGAACATCCAGATCCTCCTGGAGTTTCCTTTTTTCATTTCCCCAGTGGGACTGCCTCTATGTGTTTGATATATATCCTTAACCATTGTGTATCCTTGAGTGTGTGTGTGTGTAGGTGTGTGATTTTTGCTTTCCTAAGTGGCATTATGCTATAAATCTTGTTCTGTTTCCCACTGTTCTCACCCAACAGCATGATGAGAGGCCATCCTTATTGATAATATGTATAAATCTGACTCAATGTTTTATACATAATAGGTTGGGGCCCAGTAGTGGCTGGTGAGATCAATTCTGCTGGGGCATAATCACCATATACAGGAAATGAATACAATATACAAAACAATATCAGAGTGCTTCAAACATCATCAGGGTAAATATTGTTTCATGGGAGCTTCCCAGGTGGTTCAGGTGTAAAGAATCTACCGGCTAATGCAGGAGCCACAGGAGACCCAGGTTCAATCCCTGGGTGCAGAAGATCCCCTAGAGGAGGGCATGGCAACCCACTGTAGTATTCTTGCCCGGGAAATCCCATGGACAGAGGAGCCTGGCATGGTATGGTCCATGGGATCACACAGTCAGACACGACTTAGTGACTGAGCACACACACATTGTTCCATGAATTTTTTTCCAAAAATAGATCGATTAGACTTCCTTGATGGTCCAGTGGTTAAGAATCCGCCTGCCAATGCAGGGGACATGAGTTCGATTCTTAGTCCAGGAAGACTTCACAAGCCACCGGGCAACTAAGCCCATGCACAACAACTACTGAAGCCCGCTGCTGCCTAGAGCTAGTGCTCTGAAACAAGAGTAGCCCTCACACCGCAGCTGAAGAGTTGCTCCTGCTTGCTGCAACTAGAGAAAGCCCGAATGCAGCATTAAAGACCCAGTGGAGCCAAAAATAATAAATAAAATGTTAAAAAAATACTAATGAAAAATAGATTGACAGATATAGGTTGCATTGTAAAAAGTATTCTTTACTGAGGGTTCCAGTAAGAAAACTTTAAACTTTAAATTGCTGCTTATTGCTTTCGACTGCTCTGTTATTCATCCACTGCATTTTATTTGTTCACCTTAGTGAAGAACAATAGGTCACTCCAGAACCTGCCCCCACCACCAACCACACTGATGAATATCTTAATCCATGTCTGTCACGTGAGCCTTTATGTCTTGGATGCCTCCAAGCACAACACCAAACAGGCTGAGCCAGTGTTCACAAAATAGAAAGGCTCATAGGCCGAATTAGATGCCTGGATCACACAGATTAATAAGTCAATTTAAAGCACACAGCGAGAAGACCAGGTAGGCGGGAGAGATGGAGTGGGTTCACATGCAGACCTAGGATGCTGTACAAGAGGCTGGGAGGTATGTACCACCTAAATCTTGGTATGTGGTCCTCACCTGTCTTTTCCTTCTCACTCTCTCTGATATTAGCCTTTTCCAAGGAAGGTGAATTGTCAGCGCAACAGTTGAGGTTTGAGCCAGGGTCCCAGCAGACAGAAGGTGACCGAGGGCAAACACGCTATGGGAGTCAAAGGACAAAGGATGAGTAGGTCTGGCCACAGCTGTAACTCAACATTTAGTCTGATCAACAGCCCTGGGCTTTCTGCAGCAGAGGACCCTTAGGGCAGAGTGGCTGTCACCAAATAATAGCTGCATCCAGATCATGACTATTACGTGGCTTGTATGTACCTAATGTTTTATAGTCTGTGCCTCATGAAAACTGAATGGAGCAGGGGTACTGAGCATCTTCTGGGCCCGCCATCCCTTGTCATCTATATTCACAGTGTGTTCTCTGGATCTGTCTCATATGTCTTACCTACCTATACTTCACAACCCTTCTGAGTTTCACTCTTCCCATTGCCTGACTGAGCTGAATGTTATCCAGCAACCTGGCCGATGCACATTACCTGCTCCCTGGATGCCAGGTCAGGGGCACATGTACACGCTTAGATTTGTTACACATGCCCGTGGCTGCACAGAATGACCCCTCAGTGGACACGAGCACCCAGAGCAGCAGAGTTTTCATTTCCCAACATCCTTGCCAAATGTTATTTTCTCCTCCTGCTAACATTTGCTATTTTGATGGGTATAAAATATTGTGATGGGTACATAACTTCATAACCTCACTGCTTGGTATCCTGGGTGCTCTTTTTAAAGGGTTTTACAAATCTATCTCAGATATTTCCTAGAGACTTTGCAGAATGCCAAGCTGCTGAGATGGTGGGTGGGGAACCAGAAAATGCCTCTCTCTGGGGAAAGTATCAGTGGGGACTGGATAGAGTGGGAGAATTGTGGATCTGGGGCTCTCAGCCTGCCCACCCCATCGCCCCAGGCAGTCTGGCCCGGCTACGCAGTGCTAGAGACAAGGGAAGACACCTTCTGTCACTCTTCCCTCCTTGCCACTCACCCCAGGTTGCCACCCACAGAACTGGTCCCAACTGGGAATACAAGAGGCTTCCCAAGTCTTGTCTACTTGGGCAGGATGCCACAAAATCCCAGCAAATCACTACATCTCCCTCTTCTGGCCTCTGCCTGGTATTGTTACTGAAAGGAATTCGTGGGTCTGGCTGCTCACCACTCAAAAGGCAATAAACAGGTCATGTTGGTGGAAAGGAAAGTTTGTTTTATTTCAGAGCAGGGCGAGGGTGGTGGATATCTGTCCAAAGGCCCCCTCTCTGCCCCTGACAAGCAGAGGGTGAGAGCTTTTACAGACAATGTTGCCGGGGCAGGGGTTGGGGAGGGGGTGCGTGTTATAGGCAGAAACAGCACAGTCATCTCTAACAGTCATCTTCAAATTGGTTATCAGTGGTCTGACCAGCATCATCTTGATTGTTTTAGGTACAGTTAATCTTCAGTTCCAGGGTGCACTTGTTCCCATTTCTTTGTGGTCCATTCTAAGAATTGTGGCAGCTCAAGTCCTGGGTACAGTCTGGTCATCATGTAGTTAACTCCTCCATCTGGTATTTTGGTATCTATAAGACAGTTCACAGGATATGGCTCAGAATATTATCTATAGCCCTTGAGAAAGAACTAAAGGTCCTTGACTATGTTTAATGACTACATTATTATTTAGTCTCCTTTGACTGTTTCCCTTTGTTTCTACATTTCTCACATCTCTGATTAAACTTTGACTAAAGTTTTCCACAGGCAAAAGGTAGGCAGAGAACATGGTACGGGGTGGGGGGCCTATGGTCCTGTTCCGTTTCAGTACTACAGTCAAAGAATCCACTTGTAAGTCCCCCACCAAAGCCTGGCACCCTGTTGCCTCCTTTAAACACACACCTCTGCTGACGCTGCCCAGTTCTGCTGGACAAGGTATGGGTGTGGGGGTTGTGGGCGGAGTCTTGTCCTCTCCACCATGAAGTCTTGTCCTCTTGTCCATGTCAGTCCATCCCACTGAAGCCAGGATCTCAGAATTCGCACACCCTGGCTCTAACAATAGGTTCACGGTCCAGGGCAGCATCAGTGATGGGCCTGATGGGCGGACACACAACCCAGACAGGGCAGTCCTGGGCTTCATATATGTACACTGTGCTAGTCCCCTTGCTCTGGGTCTCTCAGGCGGGTCATCAGCTTGGGTTGTGTGTGGCCTCAGCCCTCCTCCTGGCATAAGGTAACCCATCCACAGCAGGAGGGAAGCAGGCCAATGTCTATTTTCCATAGCAGAGCATCACAGCTCCTGGATCCAGTCTGAGTGGGCTGCCCAGTTCTTTTCTTGAGAGCAGGGTGTGCTATGGGAGTTGAAACAAGTGGAGGAAAAGACCCCCGGGAGGAAGCTGGGGGCTCCCTAGAGGGTGGTCACTTTCCATCTTATTTTTTGGATATTCAAGATGTATCGTATATGAACATATATTTTTTGGCTGGCAGGATCTTAGTTCCCTGACCAGGGATCGAACTTGGCAGTAAAAGAGCCAAATCCTAACCACTGGACAGCCAGAGAATTCCCAAGATGTATCATATTTTAAATCTATGATTATTATTTTGTTTCCAGATATTTTATAGCTGGTATGAATGCAGATTACTTTCTTGTATGTAATAATACAATTGAATAGAGAGGGTCATGAGCATAATGTTCTTCCTTATTCTTTTGTATTTTGAGAGAAATTGTTAAATGAGAGAAAAACACAGTTCGAGCTCCTCCCTGGCAAGCCCCAAGGCATGACAATTGTGTCCCAGTGCTTCAGATAGTTATTGGTTTCTTGGAGTCACTTCTAGCTCTCAGTTTCCAAATTGAGACAAGTCCAGAGTTTTCCACTTTTAACTTCTGCTGCAGTTATTTGTGATTATGATCAAGACTGCATCGTAGTTAATCACGGAGGATTTTATTCCAATCAGAATTGCAGTACTATGTATTTTAATAGGTTGACGATCCAGCAAAAAATGTGATGGTGAAGAGAATAGATTTTAGTTTCCAGTGGCCTAAAAGACTGATGACTCTCTTGTTCTTCAGGCTGTAGCTCCAAAGAATGAGGCATGTCCCAGGCAGGAAAGCAGGCATGGGTGGAGCAGGGCATCACCAGCTTCATCAGCAGAGAGGCTGAGGCACTAGTACATTGAATGACTTGGCATCCCGGTCAGGAGGGGGCGCATGCCCTCCGACTATTGACCCTGAGCGTCCTGCTCGGCCCTCAGTGGCCGGCAGGTGGTGCCAGAACCTTCCTGGCCTCTGCACGGGCGCATGCGCACCTCTCCGGCGTCCTTGGCAACGGAGCGCATTTTTCTCTCCGGAAAACTGAGGGCCCGCCACCGCGGCTCTGGCGCCGTTGCCTGGCTTGGTCGCGTCCGAGGCAGCAAAGCGCTTCCGGCTACGCTCCGCGTCTGAAGAGGTGATCACGTGAAGGGGCTGGTTGTGCAGCGGGAGCCGGTGCGGGAGCTGGGAGGGAGGTCGTGCTGCCGAGATGTCTGTCAGGCGCAGGGCGGTTTGTGGGGGACCGCACAGGTGTGTCGTCTGGAGGGAGATACGGTGCTGGGGACCCCGCAGCCTCGGGAGAGGGATGAGCGGGACTCGGGACCGGCCTGGGGAGACGCAGGATCCCTGGGCGGAAAGGAAAGTTTACAGTTATTCCCGTTCTTCCGTTACTGTTTTCTCACTTGCCCTCGAAAGGTTATAAAAATGTCTGTTTTCCTTAGTGACTGGGAGTGTTTGCCTCCCTTTGTCCTTAAGGCGCTGAACTATTCAGTCACTGGTGCAAAGATCTTTACTAAATTCCTGCTATGTGCGGACAATACGGATAGAATGGAATAGTAGTTGAAAAAATACTGAAAAAGTAAAGAGGAAGTGTGTTACATTACTTTAATATTTTAAATATGCAAAAACCAGAATTTTCTATAACTTTAATTTCCTGACTTTAAAGGAACACAAATTATCTAAAATATAATCAATATACTTCTTAACCTCATTTCCAGATTAAGATATTGCCATGCTTGACAGTTTCTTTTAACACAGTGACCATCTTCAGTTCAGTTCAGTTCAGTTCAGTCGCTCAGTCGTGTCTTTGCGACCCCATGAATCGCAGCACGCCAGGCCTATCTTAGATATGTGTAAATATTAGGTCATTGAAACATCTTTTGCAGGATTACAATGCAACTAGACATGTTAAAATAATAATATCCAGGCCACTACCAAGTTTTTATAAGAATATAATGAAAATACTGCAAATCACTTTTAAAAGATCCAAAGACAGTTGTGATTAAAAAAAAAAATACTAGCCATTGCTTATTACTTAAGACAATTTAAGATGAAATATATTAAAACTGAAAACTTTAGCATATTTAAGAGCCGAGACAATGGGTGCTTTTTGTAAATTAGACACTTTTTTTTGCAAATTAGAAACTTCTGTAAATTATAAACTTTCTCCTAATAACTTCAATATGTGAAGGCATTTAGATTAATTTTGTATATCTCTATTCGAATGGTAAATTAGAATGTCTATAATCTTATTTTTTAATAACCTCCTTTCCCAAAAGAATTAATATTTTTATATGTAGTTCTTCATTCCCCATTTCTTTACGTTTCCTTTTCGTTATTTTTTATATCAGAAAATGTATGTCTCTGTCTCGTTAAAGCTTTTCATTCTTCTAACATATTTCAGGAGGTACATTCTCTTCCTGTAAACAAGGAGAGAGCCCTTCTAATAAGCATGCATTATATATATAATCAGGAGTTTTCCAAGGAGCACTTAACAGTTTTCACTTGGCTTACAGTATCATCCTGTCTTGAATCCTGCATAAATATTTGTACAATAATGTCCTTTTACCAACATGCTTCTGATTTCACTGTGGTATAGTTACTTATGACTTTATCTTATTTTTTCATTTCATTTTATTTTTTTTTATTGGAGTATAGTTGCTTTACACTGCTGTGTCAGTTTCTGCTGTACAGCAAAGTGAATCGGCCATATGTATACATATATCCCCCCATATATCCTGTTTTTGGATTTCCTTCCCATCTAGGTCACTACAGGATACCAAGTAGAGTTCCCTGTGCTATGCAGTAGGTTCTTCTTTTTAGTTATCTATACCTGGGTGGTGCTAGTGGTAAAGAATTGCCTGCAGTGCAGGAGACACAAGAGATGTGGGCTCGATACCTGGTTCGGGAAGGTCCCCTGGAGGAGGGCATGGAAACCCACTCCAGTATTCTTGCCTGGAGAATCCCATGGACAGAAGAGCCTGACAGGCTAGAGTCCATAGGGTTGCAAAGAATCAGACATGACTGAAGCAACTTTGCACACATGTAGTGTATATATGTCAATCCCAATCTCGCAATTCATCTCACCCCATTTACCCCCTTAGTGTCCATATGTTTGTTCTCTACATCTGTGTCTCTATTTCTACTTTGCAAATAAGATACCATCTTTCTAGATTTCAAATAATGATTTTATTTTAAATATTAATCTAATAATACAGTATTTTTGACTTTGTTTTGTATCATATACTAATATATGCTTTAAGAGGACACATATTAATATTTGCTAAATGTAGTTAATTTGCATGAGATGGTAGCTGATTGCATTTCATCTTGATGCCCATTGGGCATTCTTATGAGTGTTTAAAGTACTTTTTAGAACGGATATGAAAATATTTCCCATCAGGAAGCTTCCATTAGCCTCTTATCCTTATCTGTCAGAGGACACCCAGAATGAAAACCACAATCACAGAAAACTAATCTCAGACTGGTCACATGGACCACAGCCTTGTCTAACTCAATGAAACTATGAGCCATGACATGTAGGACCACCCATGACGGACAGGTCATGGTGGAGAGTTCTGACAAAATGTGGTCCACTGGAGAAGGGAATGGCAAATCACTTCAGTATTCTTGCCTTGAGAACCTCATGAACAATATGAAAAAGCAAAAAGATATGACACTGAAAGATGAACTCTCCATGTTGGTAGGTTCCCAACATGGTAGTGGAGAAGAGTGGAGAAATAACTCCAGAAAGAACGAAGAGATGGAGCCAAAGCAAAAACAATGCCCAGTTATGGATGTGACTGGTGATGGATGTAAAGTCCGATGCTATAAAGAACAATACTGAATAGGAACCTGGAATGTTAGGTCCATGAATCAAGGTAAGTTGGAAGTGGTCAAACAGATGGCAAGAGTGAACGTCGACATTTTAGGAATCAGTGAACTAAAATGGACTGGAATGGGTGAATTTAACTCAGATGACCATCATATCTACTACTGTGGGCAAGAATACCTTAGAAGAAATGGTATAGCCCTCATAGTCAACAAAAGAGTCCAAAATGCTTGGGTGCAATCTCAAAAATGACAGAATGATCTCTGTTTGTTTCCAAGGCAAGCCATTCAATATCACAGTAATCCAAGTCTACGCCCAAACCAGTAATGCTGAAGAAGTGGAAGTTGAATGGTTCCTTGAAGACCTACAAGACCGTCTAGAACTAACACCCAAAAAAGATGTCCTTTTCATTACAAGGGACTGGAATGCAAAAGCAGGAAGTCAAGAGATACCTGTCAAGTATATTTGTATATTGTCAAGTATATTTGTCAGGTATATTTGTCAAGTCAAATACCAACAGGCAAATTTGGTCTTGGAGTACAAAATGAAGCAGGGCAAGGCTAACAAAGTTTTTCCAAGAGAATGCACTGGTCATAGCAAACACCCTCTTCCAACAACACAAGAGAAGATTCTACACATGGACATCACCAGTTGGTCAATACCGAAATCAGATTGATTGTATATTCTTTGCAGCCAAAGAAGGAAAAGCTCTATACAGTCAGCAAAAACAAGACTGGGAGCTGACTGTGGCTCAGATCATAAATTCTTTCTTGCAAAATTCAGACTTAAACTGAAGAAACTAGGGAAAACCACTAAACCATTCAGGTATGACCTAAATCAAATCCCTTATGATTATACAGTGGAAGTGACAAATAGATTCAAGGGATTAGATCTTATAGACAGAGTGCTTGAAGAACTATGGAGGGAGGTTCCTGACATTGTACAGGAGGCAGTGATCAAGAGCATCCCCAAGAAAAAGAAATGCAAAAAGGCAAAGTGGTTGCCTGAGGAGGCCTTACAAATAACTGAGAAAAGTAGAGAAGCTAAAAGCAAAGGAGAAAAGGAAAGACATGTCCATTTGAGTGCAGAGTTCCAAAGAATAGCAGGGAGAGATAAGAAAGCCTTCCTCAGGGATCAATGCAAAGAAATAGAGGAAAATAATAGAATAGGAAGCCTAGAGATCTCTTCAAGAAAATTAGTGATATCAAAGGAACATTTCATGCAAAAATGGGCACAATAAAGGACAGAAATGATATGGACCTAACAGAAGCATAAGATATGGCAAAAATACACAGAAGAACTATACAAAAAAGATCTTTATGCCTCAGGTAACCACGATGGTGTGATCACTCACCCAGAGCCAGACATCCTGGAATGCAAAGTCAAGTGGGCCTTAGAAAGCATCTTCGTACTCTCTTAACGGTGTTTCCCACTGTGGTTTTAAATGAAATTCTAGGTAATGAACAGTTTTCCTTTGTCTCAGATGAAAACTTGCTGGTGGGCCCTGTAGTTTGATACTTTCCTGTCACATAATAAAATGTCCTTAGATGAAGTGAAATAAGCCTTACACAAAGGATACACAGGTATGATTTCACTCACTTGAAGTTGTAGAGCAGGCAAAACTATGGTAGAAAAAAATGAGAGTGATGTTTGCCTCTGGGAGCATGATGACAGACAGTGACTGGAAAGGAACGTGAAGGAGCTTTCTGGATCAATGATAGCGTTCTATATTTTTGTTGCAGGAAGGGGGACCCCTTCCAGGACCCTGGACTGAGCTCTTGTCTAACATTCAGAAATGGGTTGTCCAAGAAGAAACACGGTGCTGACAAAGCAAGAGACTTGATTGGGAAGGGGCACCTCAGTGGAGAGCAGGAGGGTCAATGAACCCAGGAGAACTGCTCCACCATGTGGTTTGCAGTCTCCGGTTTCAGGTGATGTACTGTCCGGATTCTCTCTGATCAATCATTCTGGCTCAGGGTCCTTCCTGTGGTATACACATTGCTTAGCTAAGATGAATTCCAGTAAGGAGGATTGTGGGAGACTGGTAGTAGGACTTTTGGCGTCTCTTGTTGACCTTTCCCGAATTCTTGTGGTTGGTGGTGGCTTGTTAGTTCCATGTTCCTTACCAGGACCTCTGTTGTAAAGTAACTGTTGCAGATGATTACTACGGTGCCTGGCCCAGGGTGAGTGGTTTCAGTCAGTGTTTCCCCTAAGATTTTGATAGGGATCTGGGTTGTACAGTTACATGTATTTGTTGAAACTTACCAGTTGGTATATTTAAGAATTTTCATTTTATTATAAATAAATTTTATTCCAAAGAAATAGTAAAACTGTAAGCAAATGTTGAACTGTACTTAATAATATTTCATAACATCTTACAGAAACAGCAGAATGAACTTTTTGGCCAACCCAATATATACGCTTAAGTATTTGGGGAGAAGCATATGAACGCCTGCATCTTACTTTGAACGGCATCCAAAAATCATTCAGGTTGCTGGATAGAGTAGTGGAAGAATAGCTAGCTATATGATAAAACAGCTAGAGTAAAATGCTGTGGTAAAAATCTAGGTAGGGAGTACTCGAGAGCTCACTGTAAAAAATAGTATTTTCACTTTATGTTTTCAGTTTCATTAAAAATGGGCAGAAATAAGTTGAAAATCCTTGGAAAGTCCTTTAAAGTTCAGTGAGGCTAAAAGAAGGCCAGTTTCTCTTGCTCGGCTGTGCTGTGCTTAGTTGCATCGGACTGTTTGCAACCTCATGGACTGTAACTCGCTAGGCTCCTCTATCCAGGGGATTCTCCAGGCAAGAATACTGGAGTGGGTTGCCATGCCCTCCTCCAGGGGACCTTCCCAACCCAGGAACTGAACCCAGGTCTCCCGCATTGGAGGCGATTCTTTACTGTCTGAGCCGCTAGGGAAGCCCAAGAATACTAAAGTGGGTAGCTTATCCCTTCTCCAGAGGATCTTCCCAACCCAGGAATCAAACCAGGGTCTCCTGTATTGCAGGCGGACTGTATTGCAGGCGGATTCTTTACCAGCTGAGCCACCAGAGACTCCCCTCTTGCTCTGCAGTCACCTGTTTCTGCAGATCCTTTCTCAGTGTGTGTCCTCCTGTCCTGCGGCTGCCCATGCAGGAGAGTGGCTTCCTCCCTCCTAGCCAGGAGCTCGTGTTCCTGTGCAGGCTTGTGTGTCTTGACCGGTCGGCCTGGTGTAGGAGGACTGAGTCCTTACCTACTGCCTATGGTGACTCCAGGAAAGGCTAGGCACTTAGCCTTCTTCTCCCAGCCTGTGGCATCCGGCCTGCCCAGCCCCGGGGGAGGCAACTCCGCCTCTTGCCGCTTTCCTGGGTGCAGTCCAACTCTACACTCCTGCCATCTCCAGGGGCTTCCTAGTTGACCATTTAACATACATGGCCTTGGTTAATGGAAAACATCTGGCCTTGTGCTCCCTGGCAGAATGAGACTTTGGAGAGCAGAGGTGAAACTGAGAAAGAAACGTCTGCTCCAAAGAAATCATTTGAAACTGTGCAAGATGGTGAAAGATGGCCGGGAGGTTGGGGTGGGGTGGGGAAGAATCTGTAGGAGCAGAGGTCACAAAAGAACCTGGAAAAGACAGCCTTCAAACACTCTCACTTTCAAGGGAGTCTCAAACTGCAAGACACCACTTTTTACCTGCCAGATTGTAAAAAAAAAGAAATTTTAAGTGATAATATTCAGTGCTGGCAAGGAAGTGATAGTGAAAAGGCACTATTGTACATTAGCAGTAAGAACTTTTTATGGAAATAATTTAAAAATATGTATAAAAGATGACACATTTTGAATCAATTAATTACATTCTAAGAGTGAAAAATCAAAATGTTTTCAAAGATCTGTATATAAAGATGTTTAACAAATTATCGTAATAATAGCAAAAAGTGGATATTGTCTATCAGGGTACTAATTAAAGTATAGTCCAACAAAGTGATGCAACTATTATGCAGACATTTTTCATGAAATGATTTTAGGAGAGAAGACTCAGGTTACAGAATTTTATATACAATGCGATTCCCATTATATGCTATAAGACTATGAGAGTTAACTTGTTCTCTTTTTCACATTTCTGGCATTTCCCAAGTTTTCTGCAATGTATGCATATTGTTTTTCAAATCAGAAAAGAATTTGTTTAATTTTTATTTTATTATTTATTTCATTTTTGGCTGCTCTGGGTCTTCATTGCTTTGCATGGGCTCTCTCTGGTTTCTGAGAGCGGAGACTACTCATGATTGTGTGCACCGGCTTAATGCGGTGGCTTCTCTTGTTGTAGAGAATGGGCTCTGGGAAGCTTGGACTTCAGTAGTTGCGGCATGTGGGCTCAGTAGTTGTGGAGCACAGACTTAGTTGCTCTGAGTGTATGAAATCCTCCTAGACCAGGAAATGAACCTGTGCCCCCTGGATTGGCAGGCAGACTCCTGTCCACTATGCCACCAGGGATGTCCAGAAAAAAAAATTTTTTTTTAATGCCACACAGTCTGGAACTGGGATATGAGAGCAATGTCTGCATAGGGATTTGGGGTATGTTGTAAAGAAACTGTATCTTAAAAGACTTATTTAAAAACTCTTAAAAATCAATTTGCAAAATCTTTTGTTTATAATATAAAGTCAGTGCAGGTCCCAGTTTTGGATCATACTGACATAAATGTTAAGTTGGTAGGTAGAAGGAACAAAGATTATTGCTCAAGAGCAGAGCTCTGTCTGTACTGGGCTGGAGCCACGTATTACAAATTTCCTGAGTAGACTTGTAAGCATAGGGTATGAACTGTCCATGATGATAAAGGTTGCTGCTACTGCTGTTTTGCAACATAGATGGCGTTAGTTGCGGATTCTCGCTATCCACAAGGGAAAAGAGTCACTGGAAGGGAAAGAGTCGGGGTAAGGGAACTTCCAATTATGGAGCTGTCCAAGGTAAGGAGAAACGGCTGCACTTTGCTGGAGCAGCCGTGAAGAAATACCCCATGTCCAAGGTAAGAGAAACCCAAGTAAGACGATAGGTGTTGCGAGAGGGCATCAGAGGGCAGACACACTGAAACTAAAATTACAGAAAACTAGCTAATCTGATCACACGGACCACAGCCTTGTCTATCTCAATGAAACTAAGCCATGCCGTGTGGGGCCACCCAAGACGGATGGGTCATGGTGGAGAGGTCTGACAGAATGTGGTCCACCGGAGAAGGGCATGGCAAACCACTTCAGTATTCTTGCCTCGAGAACCCCATGAACAGTATGAAAAGGCAAAAAGATAGGACACTGAAGGATGAACTCCCCAGGTCAGTAGGTGCCCAACATGTTACTGGAGATCAGTGGAGAAATAACTTAAGAAAGAATGAAGGGATGGAGCCAAAGCAAAACAACAACGAGTTGTGGATGGGACTGGTGATAGAAGCAAGGTCTGATGCTGTAAAGAGCAATATTGCATAGGAACCTGGAATGTTAGGTCCATGAATCAAGGCAAATTGGAAGTGGTCAAACAGGAGATGGCAAGAGTGAACATCGACATTGTAGGAATCAGCAAACTAAGATGGACTGGAATGGTAAGAAGACCATTATATCTACTACTGTGGGCAAGAATCCCTTAGAAGAAATGGAGTAGCCATCATGGGCAACAAAAGAGTCCAAAAGGCAGTACTTGGATGCAATCTCAAAAACGATAGAATGATCTCTGTTCGTTTCCAAGGCAAACCATTCAATACCACAGTAATCTAAGTCTGTGCCCGACTAGTAATGCCGAAGAAGCTGAAGTTGAACGGTTCTATGAAGATCTACAAGACCTTCTAGAACTAACACCCAAAAAAGATGTCCTTTTCATTATAGGGGACTGGAATGCAAAAGTAGGAAGTCAAGAAACACCTGGAGTAACAGGCAAATTTGGCCTTGGAGTACAGAATGAAGCAGGGCAAAGGCTAATAGAGTTTTGCCAAGAGAATGCACTGGTCATAGCAAACACCCTCTTCCAACAACACAAGAGAAGACACTACACATGGACATCACCAGATGGTCAACACCGAAATCAGATTGATTATATTCTTTGCAGCTAAAGATGGAGAAGCTCTATACAGTCAGCAAAAATAAGACCAGGAGCAGACTGTGGCTCAGATCATGAACTGCTTATTGCCAAATTCAGACTTAAATTGAAGAAAGTAGGGAAAACCACTAGTCCATTCAGGTATGACCTATATCAAATCCCTTATGAGTATACAGTAGAAGTGACAAATAGATTTAAGGGACTAGATCTGATAGACAGAGTGCCTGATGAACTATGGACAGAGGTTTGTGACATTGTACAGGAGACAGGGATCAAGACCACCCCCATGGAAAAGAAATGCAAAAAAGCAAAATGGCTGTCTGAGGAGGCCTTACAGATAGCTGGGAAGAGAAGAGAAGCAAAAAGCGAAGGAGAAAAGGAAAGATATTCCCATCTGAATACAGAGTTCCAAAGAATAGCAAGGAGAGATAAGAAAGCCTTCCTCAGTGATCAATGTAAAGAAATAGAGGAAAACAACAGATTGGGAAAGACTAGAGATCTCTTCAGGAAAATTAGAGATACCAAAGGAACATTTCTTGCAAAGATAGGCTTGATAAAGGACAGAAATGGTAGGGACCTAACAGAAGCAGAAGATATTAAGAAGAGGTGGCAAGAATACACAGAAGAACTGTACAGAAAAGATCTTCACGACCCAGATAATCACGATGGTGTGATCACTCACCTAGAGCCAGACATCCTGGAATGTGAAGTCAAAGAAAGCGAACAAAGCCTGCTACTTAGCTAAAAGCATGCGACATAGACGGCAGTCCAACACCCCTGGGAAGCTAGTGGAGTGGGTGTTGTGAAAAGTGAAAGTGAAGTCGCTCAGTCGTGTGACTCTTTGCGACTACTTTCTACATCCTGGGATTTTCCAGGCAAGAGTACTGAGTGGGGTGCCATCGCCTTTTGGGAATTCCAGTTGAGCTATTTCAAATCCTCAAAGATGATGCTGTGAAAGTGCTGCACTCGATATGCCAGCAAATTTGGAAAACTCAGCAGTGGCCACAGGACTGGAAAAGGTCAGTTTTCGTTCCAATCCCAAAGAAAGGCAATGCCAAAGAATGCTCAAACTACCGTACAATTGCACTCATCTCACATGCTAGTAAAGTAATGCTCAAAATTCTCCAAGCCAGGCTTCAGCAATACGTGAACCATGAACTTCCAGATGTTTAAGCTGGTTTTAGAAAAGGCAGAGGAACCAAAGATCAAATTGCCAACATCCGATGGATCATCGAAAAAGCAAGAGAGTTCCAGAAAAACATCTATTTCTGCTTTATTGACTATGCCAAAGCCTTTGACTGTGTGGATCACAATAAACTGTGGAAAATTCTTAAAGAAATGGGAATACCAGACCATTTGACCTGTCTCTTGAGAAACCTGTATGCAGGTCAGGAAGTGACAGTTAGAACTGGACATGAAACAACAGACTGGTTCCAAATAAGAAAAGGAGTACATCAAGGCTGTATATTTTCACCCTGCTTATTTAACTTATATGGAGAGTACATCATGAGAAGCGCTGGGCTGGAAGAAACACAAGCTGGAATCAAGATTGCCAGGAGAAATATCAATAACCTCAGATATGCAGATGACACCACCCTTATGGCAGAAAGTGAAGAAGAACTAAAGAGCCTCTTGATGAAAGTGAAAGAGGAGAGTGAAAAAGTTGGCTTAAAGCTCAACGTTCAGAAAACTAAGATCATGGCATCTGGTCCCATCACTTCATGGGAAATAGATGGGGAAACAGTGGAAATAGTGTCAGACTTTATTTTTTTGGGCTCCAGAATCACTGCTGATGGTGATTGCAGCCATGAAATTAAAAGACGCTTACTCCTTGGAAGGAAGGTTATGGCCAACCTAGATAGCACATTTAAAAGCCGAGACATTACTTTGCCACAAAAGTCCCTCTAGTCAAGGCTATGGTTTTTTCTGTGGTCATGTATGGATGTGAGAGTTGGACGGTGAAGAAAGCTGAGCGCCGCAGAATTGATGCTTTTGAACTGTGGTGTTGGAGAAGACTCTTGAGAGTCCCTTGGACTGCAAGGAGATCCAATCAATCTATCCTAAAGGAGATCAATCCTGGGTGTTCATTGGAAGGTCTGATGTTGAAGCTGAAACTCCAATACTTTGGCCACCTCATGCGAAGAGTTGACTCATTGGAAAAGACCCTAATGCTGGGTAGGATTGGGGGCAGGAGGAGAAGGGGACGACAGAGGATGAGATGGTTGGATGGCATCACTGACTCAATGGACATGGGTTTGGGTAGACTCCAAGAGTTGGTGATGGACAGAGAGGCCTGGTGTGCTGCAATTCTTGGGGTCACAAAGAGTCGGACACGACTGAGCGACTGAACTGAACTGTTAGTTTGCACTGTGCTGTGAGTTTTGCAAGCATTAGCAATCATCTAATCCTTCGAGTAGCCCTGTGAGATATTGTTATATTGTTGTAACCAGGAAGTGACAGAAACCCATGTTAAACCAGTTGAAGCAGAATGGGAGTGTAGTGGTTCACTTATCTGGAAAGGACAGTTTGATGGCGCGCATGCTATATGGTCATAAATCTCTGGCAGGTTATATAAATATTTTCCCAAAAGAGCTGCAACAGTGTCTCCAGCCTTTCCTACATTGTGATCATGAAACTTTCCATCAAGAATGGTGTCCGTGTTCTTTCTCCTTGAATTTGGGTAGGCTTGTGACTATGGTAGAGGTCATGCCATGTGACTTTCCAGGCTAGGTTATAAAAGGCAGTACAGATTCACCTTGAGTCTCTTGGGACACTCACTCTGGGAACTCAGCCACCATGCTGTGAGGAAGTCCAAGCCACGTGGAGAATTGTGGGTCGGTGTCCTGGCTGACAGCCAGCATTAACCACTAGACATGAGAGTGAGGAAGCTCTGAGGTGACCCCCATCCCCACCATCATCTAGCCTCAACCATATGAGCCATCCTGAACAGGAACCACTCAGCTGAGCCTAGTTAAGTCCAGAACTGTGAGAATGATAATGAAATCATTGTTAAGTCATTAACCTTGGGGGTGACTTGTTATATAGCA
This sequence comes from Okapia johnstoni, assembly GCA_024291935.2. Classification (NCBI taxonomy): domain Eukaryota; kingdom Metazoa; phylum Chordata; class Mammalia; order Artiodactyla; family Giraffidae; genus Okapia; species Okapia johnstoni. Next base: position 45,778,468 of record CM044319.1, on the reverse strand, counting down.
ACAGGTATCTTTATTCTTCTGGTGTCCAAATAGAGTCTCAGGTAAGAGTTTTTACTGAAATCATTCTTTGCTATGCCAAACAGCTTCTTCTATGCTTCTGGAAAAGATGGCAGCAAGCAGCTCCCACTTATAAAGTCCCTATAGTTAGAGATTTTGGAGGACGGGCGAACTTTCTAACAAGGCCTGGCCACTTAAGGTGTTCTATGCCCCTGGCTATGCGATTGGTTCAAAGATGGTCAAGTGACCCAGGCAATCATTCTTCCCTAGGATTTTCATGCTGGGACCTTCAGGAAAAATGACCCCTCTTCTACTCTAGGACTCTGGTGGAATAATTACCCTGGAATAGGGGAGGGGGCGTTATTCCTCAAAAGCAGGAATGCCGGTCCAAGCACATATGAGCACAAAAGATACACAGTTTAAGATCAGAGAAGAGTCTGGGCTATCTCAACCAGAACTTCTCAAATTTTAAAACTCTAGATGAATCCATACTTTAGTTATCCTAAATGCTTTTGTTGATACTGTGTATTCACTGTTCTTTTTTGTGTTAGGCATTTATTAAAATCTCCACTCAATTCTGCACCATATCCCTATTTTATAGACAAAAAACAAAAAAACAACTGAGGCTCAGAGAAAATGAACTGGCTCAAGGTTAGAAAGAGCAAAAGTAGCCACTTTGTGGTTCAAATTTAAATCTATCTGGGAAGCCCATTCTATTTCCACCACTACATAGCTTCTGGTGAACTGAGTATCCCTCAGGGCCACCCTTAGGCAAAGCTGTGTGAAGGGCTGAGGTAATCATTCCCTCCAACCCCCTCCCACTTTGCAGTCCCACTCTCTTTTGGTAAGTCTCATGCCCTGGTGCCCGTGAGTAAAGATTCCTAAGAATGGTCACCTGAGCTCTAGCTTTTTCATGATTTCCACCAAAACTGTGCTAACTCCCATACCTTAAGGCTGATGATTTTTAACTGAGGTGAGCCCAATCAGGTATTCACCAGAGAGCCCTCCGGGTAATGGTGTCTCATTTGTACTCGACAAAGGACCTTCAGGGTCTTCTGAAGAAGGGCCGCTGGTGGACGAGACCAGCCCATGGTCAGCCATATGAGGGTTATTAGCAGGCATATTAGTTTCCTGGGGCTCCTCCGACAAATCACATAAACTGGATAGTTTAAAACCACAGAAATTTATTTTACCACAGTTCTGGTTGCTAGAAATCCAGATTCAAGGTGTCGGCAGGCCTGGTTCCTTCTGGAGATCTAGAGATCTGTCCCATGCCTCTCTTTTAGCTTCTGGTGTTGCTGGTAGCCCTTGGCATTCCTTGGCTCCTAGATGCCTAATTCTAGTCTCTGCCCCCATGTTTACATTGTCTTTCTCTCTGTGCATATCTGTGTCTCAAATTTCACTTTCTTTTCTCTTGGATTAGGGCCCAACCCTAATCCAGGATGATCTTGTCTTGAGATCCTTATCTCAATTGCAACTGCAAAGATCCTCTTTCCAAATAAAGTCACATCCTGTGGTGTGGTATGTGTATCTGGGGGCCATGGTGCTTAGGACTTGGACCTATATCCTGAGGGAACACCATCTACCCCACTCTAGCAGAGTATTTGGAAGCCCTACAAGTTACACACTGAAGCTACTTGAGATTACCCCCCCACCAAGTGCAGAGTCCTTTACTGTCTTTGATATCTCACCGATGACTCTGGAAAGGCTTTGTAGGGGTATCTAAATGTTTGCAGGCTAGACTTACATTAGTTCGTTCATTTGTGAGCAAGGATACTTATCAAAAAATCATAAAACCAAAAAGGTGTAGGTCAACTAATTCCTGGTCCTCCAAGGATCGAGTTGCACCCAAGGCAGGAGGGTGTTGTGAAGCAAGGGGCATTCTCTGCTTGGGGGTGTGCACGGAGGGCATTCCCGGGCCCTTCTGGTGCACGTGCACTTCCTGGTTTACGGCTCTTTCAGAACAAGGAGGGCATCTGACTGATCTTTAAACCCTAGGATCCTGGTGGGGCTTTGCTCATTTGGGGGGGTCTGTTCTTAGCTACCCCACGTCCCTTCAAAAGACAGGTTGTGTGTAATCACAAATAAAAGGGAAGAACCATTCTGTCCCTTTCTTTCCTGGGAGCTGCTGAGGGCAGAGGCACTGTCCTGCCCTGAGCCAGTCCAAAGCCTCAGCTCCTTACAGCCTGCCTCCGCTGGTTATTTCTTTTGGTTCATCCTCAACTCTGAATACCTGTAATTTTATTTTACACACCTTAATGCTGCTTAAACTGCCCCCTCACAACTTTCCAGTCTAATTCCTGCAAGCCAGGAACCCCTGGGGCCTTCTCATTCCCCTGTTCTGCTCTCCTTCCTTTCTGTACTGGACTCCATGACCTTCTGCTCAGCCCCTTTTTACTGATGAAGAAACTGAGGCTTAGAGAGGTGACACAACTTGCCCTAGGTCTATGTAACTTGGGCAGTGCTTAGCCAAGGTCCAGTTGCAATCCAGGGGCCTTTCTGTGTCCCCTAAGGTGCCTGGTCTCTAGCAGCAGTTCCCAGGCTTTTGGATCTTGGAACTACTTTAGTGGATCTTGGAACTACTTTAGTTGATCTTGGAACTAGTTTAGTGTAGGGAAAACATGATGACCCCCTCCCCCCCTTATTATTGAAGCACTGCTAAGGAGGGGGTGCTTCCCAGGTGGCTCAGTGGTAAAGAATCTGCCTGCTAATGCAGGAGACTTGGGTTCATTTGCTGGGTTGGGACGATCCCCTGGCAAAGGAAATGGCAACTCACTCCAGTATTCTTGTCTGGAGAATCCCATGGACAGGGACTGTAGTCCATGGGGTTGCAAAGAGTTGGATACAACTTAGCAACTAAAGAGCAACAAAGTGGGGAGCAGCAGCTTGTGTCCTCAGGCCAAGGCTTGTCCAAACAGTTGGGCAGGGAAGTACTGAGGGTGAGGATGCCGGCTAGGGAAGGCCTCCAGGCTGCTAGCAGTCACTATTTGCTGGGCATTGTACCAAGCACTTTATCCATTTTATTGGCTCATTTTCCAGATGGAAGAAAGTGTGGCTCAAAGAAGATAGGTGATTCAGCACCTGAGAGAGGCTGGAGTGGGATGCACATTTAAGTCTGTCAACCGCCTGCAATGCAGGAGTCCTGGGTTTGATCCCTGCGTCGGGAAGATCCCCTGGAGGAAGGCATGGTGCCCTACTCTATATTGTTGCCTGAAGAATACCATGGACAGAGGAGCCTGGTGGGTTGCAGTCCATGGGGGCTGCAAAGAGTTGGACATGACTGAGTGACTTTGACTTTGTTAGCCTAGTGAGACAAAGGTCACCAGGTAATGAGTGGTGACCAGAGGGGATGTGACAGAAGTGGACAAGCAAGGCCTTCCTGGTCAGAGAGCCCTGGATTTGGATCATCACCTGAGCTTTCTTTTCCTCATTTGAATAATGGGCATGGTAACACAGCAAGGAAGTGCAGGTCCCACCTCAAGGCACCGTGGATGAATTTCAGAACTGAAGCAAAGAGCCTGACCCTGCAGGTCCTTTGCAAATAATGGCCATTCATCAGAGGCCATGCCCTTGGTGGGCAGAGGGGCCTTGGGTCTGTCTTTTCACTCCAGTGTCTCTCCTATTGGCATCTAATGGAGAAGAGATACAAGTCGTCATAGTACAATCTAAGCAGAGTTTAACTGCAGAGGGCCATACTGTGCTCTTTGTCAGGGCTTCCCTAAGCTCAGGCCCCCTCTTCTGGGATCGAGGCAACGAGGCAATGACATGTCTGAGCACAGGTCTGTGCTGCCTTTCCAAGCTAGAAATAGGGCAGCGTACCAGGTAGTTGATTTTCTTACCCACACCGGCTCTAGTGTTAGGCTCTTGGGCTAGGTCCCTGACTGATAGATACTGCAAGGGATGCTGCCAGGGACAAAAACTGGCTTGAAGGAGGGTGAGAGAGAAATTCCTGATAAAGTGCCACACACTGTGGTACCTCCTTTATGGCAGGACCTTCTCACACCCCCTGGAGGCTATGCTAGGCCTGACCCTGGAGCCAGATCTATTTACGAGAAGCGCCATACCCTGGACTCTTAAGACTGTTTTTCCTTTGGCTTACTCCCCAAAACAGCCAATAACTGGAGGATGATCTAAATATGGGTCCAGGTGGGTGGCTATGGCTCCTTATTGCCTCCCTTGGGGCTCAGAGGTGCCCCCTGAGTTGGGTGGTCTTGGCAACCTGGGTGGAGTGGAGCCAGGTGGGAGGCCAGGCTCCCACCTCATATGCCCTTAATCACATCAGCATCTAGGAACTGGCGCTGCACAAATGACACTGCTACTCAGGACATCACCTCACCTACACTGCACATCTGAACTGTGGGGCTTCGTTTTCCATGGGCAGCCTGGGCTGGAACTGGATGACTCACTATGCTCAATAATCACTGATACAGTCAGACTGACCATCTGAATGCCTTGACCATGTTGCCTCCCCTGCAGCTCCCCATCACCTATGGTCAAATTCTGTACTTTTTAACTTGGTTGTCAACTTCCCACTACCCAGTCTCCTTCCACATTGAAGGCACGCTGTATTCCAGCCATACCAGATGCCCTCCCTGCTTGCTCCTGTTTTTCCCACCAGTGCTACTCACTCCTTTGAGGCCACCTTAGCTGGTACAGGTATCTGAACCAAGAAGACCTGCACCTGAATGCTGGTCCTGGGTTTCTTTATCAGCTGAGTGACCTTGGGCAAGTTACTGTAGTGCTAAGGTCTCACTGTTCTGGAGCAAGGCTGAGCTATGTCTAGGAGCAGGGCACCGGCTCTGGAGGGGAGATCTAAGAGCTGCCTGGCCTCATAGAGCCTCTCTTTAATTCCTTTTCACCTCAGCATCCTCACCTGCAAAATGGAAATATGACTGCCTCGCTTGCAGGACTGTGGAAGTGACTTAAGGGGAACATGAGGCACAGAGGGTCTGACTGCTGTCTCCTTTTCTTCTTACTATTCAACCACCTGCAAAGTCAAGCTTCAGCCTGTCTTCTTTGCAGCTTTAACCCCTTGCCCTTCCGAGGTCCTGACTGCCCTTCTCCCTGCTGAGCTCTCACTTCCCCTACTTGCTTTTTGCCTGCCCAGCTGCCTGTGGCCAAGCTTCCCCAGGGGACCCTGGGGATGCTCCCTGAAAACGCATGTTTCACCCTGCCTGGGGCTTCCCTCCTTGGTCGTTTACCTTGCAACCATGGACTGGTTGGACCTCCGCCAAACCTCAAATGCTCATCAACCCTGCCTTCCTCAGAGTATGAGGCCAGAAATGTTCTTGACAGAGGGTTGGTAGTACCTGCAGATTGACGTCTCAGCCCACCTGATGTCTCAGCCCACCTGACTGGTATAGTTGAAGTTGGGGAAGATGGAGACAGGGAAGGCCACTTCTATAATAACTCCTCTGCACCAGAGGTGAACACATGCCAGGTCTGAACAGGTGGGAGTGCCTGCCCATCCTCCAGCAAAGTGTACAGGGGGAGGTAGGTAAGTTCAAACACTTCCAGATGAAATCTTTAGAAAAAGTGAGGAAGAGAGATTGCAACAGAGGACATTATTTCAAGAACCCAAGTGATCGAAGATGTAAAGTAACAAAGATACTTTTAATTCATCTACTGATAAAAATTACTCAGCAAGGATTAGTAACCGTTTCAGCTCCTAATCTGTTACAGTCATATCCTGGGCTCTCTTGAGCTTATGGGTTAGCTATTTATTTATTAACTTCATCCACAGTATTAGAAAAACAAGGCATTAAATCAGTTTAGGTGAAATGAATGGCTGGCAGCCAAACCCAGTCTCTTATATTCCATATTTTTTCTTTAGTTCTTCTACTTTGTCAACATAAGCTTTCATGGCATCTTCTTTAGAAGTCCCTGCAAGGCATCAACAAGATTATTTGTCAGAGAGGCAGTACTGTAGAAAGGCAGCAAACTTTAGAGCCCCAGGTTAATGCTGCGAGGCTCAGTTTCTCACCTGTGAAGGGGGTGGGGGTTCTACTACACCTCACAGACCTGGCCAGGATGTGACTTTTGAAGTCCTTAAGGAGCTTGGCCCACAGGGAAGGCTCCATAAAGCACTGAGCTCATAATGTGTGTGCAGCTGCCTGAGCCCTGTCACTGGCTTGCTGGCCAGGTGAGTATCCCACTGTTGTGTCCCATTGACTTTCATGATTGGCTTTGATCTATCAAGTATTTCTCTGTTGGGCTCTTATCTCTCAGAGCTGTTAAGCTGCCAGGGAAGAAACAAAGCCAGATACCCTCTTCTCCCCAGAGAGCAGCTTTGGGAACTCTGAAGACAAGCAGCTGGCCCTTGGAGGGGAAGACAGAGGACACTGGAGATATCCCTCAGAGATAGTGATGCCTGGTGTCCTGGATTCTACGCTGAAGGAGAGATACTCAGTGGGAATTAGTGTGTGTTCTGGAGCAAGGGTGAGTACATGGGGCCTCAGAATGGTATGGACATGCCCAATGAGAATGGACAGTCAGAGGGGCATTCCTGTTTCACTTACTTGCAGATCCTAGGAGTGTATTTATTGTATTCTGGCCCCTTTTGAATTCAAGGGTTTCTCATTTGCAGGAAGACAGAGGGCTTATTCAGAAACGAGCAAGCTAGGACACAAAAGCTGGCAGGCACTTCAGTGCCAACTTCCGGGTCTTGCTGCCGCAGGTGGCATGTGATTAAGTCACAGCCAGGATACTTCTTGGCCTCTGTTCTTAGCATATAATAGCTCCATTCACCGAGGCTATGATGTGCCGGCAGCCTGCCATGCATTAATTCATTTCTTTTTTTAGGTGCCTTTCTGGCTGGAAGGGAACTAGGGAGGGCTACTTGGGCCAGGGGGTCACTGCCTGGCCTTGTGAGGGTAAGGAAGGTGTGAACAGGAAACCATCCCTATTCTGAATATTATAAAGCCCAAGGCAACTTATCACCTCCCAGTCTGTTTGTCAGTGGCCTGGTCCCCTGGCCCCTCCACTCTCCAGATGATATTATGACTCAGAGATGGTGTTTTTGGAAATGGCACAAATGGTATCATAAGTGGTCTAGTTTCTTTTTTTTTTCCATTCTGGTCTAGGTCAAACTGGTTCCCAGCATGTGCCTCATCCATTCTGTTCTCTCTCCTCACCCCTTACACCCCTTAATGAACAGTATTTCGTTACTGGGGTTCCCAAATGAGGGGAGCATATTAGAACAATTACCTTTCAGCTCATTCCAGGCATCCCACTTGGCCTTGCCTTTGAAGTCCAACATTCCAGGACGTTCTTAAACAAGGGAAGGAAAGACATTAGACCTGCTGCAAATTCTAACGGGGAACTTTATCCATTTTCTTGCCATGATAACCATATTTTATCTTCTTTTTCCAGTCTCTGCTATGGAGTTAAACGGGTCTAGTGTGGTGGGTTCTGCCTTCAGAAACCCACATGTACAGAAATTCAAACTTAAAATCTAGAGAAAATAGGAGGAAAACTGTTCTCATTACTAGAGAGCCCCTTTCTTATAAATTAACTCCAAAATTTCTTTTAAAAACCGTACTTTATTTTTTTTAAACAAGTACCACAATCCATTCACCTGGCTTAAAATTCAAACACCACAAAGGGATTACTATAAAGTTTCCTTTCACTGTTCCCACCCAACGTCTCTCCCATGTTATTGTTATCAGTTTTGTAGGTGTCCTTTTCTGTGAACTGTCTGTTCATATCCTTGCCCCATTTTGCTACCAAATTGTTAGTCTATTTCTTATTGTTTTATGGGAATTTTATCCGCCCCCAACCCCGAAGGCAAGCTTCCTTTAAGGTATACCATGGTTTTATACCTGTAGACCTGTTATCAGTTGCACTTGGGAAACACACTTACCACCGCCCTGCTGACCTAGTTCACTGCCATGCTAAGAAGAAAGCCCAGGGGAGCAATTGGAATGCCCACAGCCAGGACTACAGTGTCTGCGAAACATAAAGTCTCCCCTGAAGTGCTTGCCGGGAAGCATTCCCAGGGACACCTGAGGGAAACTGCGCCCCAGAATCATCATCAGAATCCGAGATTGGCACATCCCAATAGCCCTCTCATGATGATAGAAAGGTGGTACATTTGCACTGTCTAACTCAGGGGCCACCTGCCACTGGTGGCAGCTGAGCACCTGAAGTGTGACCAGGGAGTGAACTGTTGACTTTATTTCATTTTAAGTATTCTCAGTTTAAATTTAGATAGCTGCATGTGGCTAGTGGCTGCTGCATTGGACTGAACAGCCCTAGAGGGAGCTGATCAGGAAGTGATAAGAATCCCAAGCCAGTCTACCTACACTAATGCGAAAGCAGGGCAGAGGACAGTCTCTGTGACAATCGTGTTTGTCAGAAAAGTGTCTCAGTCACTCTGGTCACCCCCACTTCATCTCCCCTGCCTCCCCAAGAAGATGCAGAGTTTATAAACTCAGGGTAAAACTCACCTTCGCCACAAGACCTTTCTTAACTAAGCCCTCCCTGTGATTTTTATTTTAAAATATTTTATTTATTTGGCTGTGCCGGGTCTTAGTTGCTGCATATAGCATCTTTAACTGTGGGATCTAGTTCCCTGACCAGGGATTGAACCTGGGCCCCCTGCAGTGGGAGCCTGAAATCTTAGCTACTGGATCACCAGGGAAGTCCCACTCCTTGTGATGTTTGATTTGGCACTGCCCAGGATCCTTAGCAGCCAGCCCACCTGCTCCACCTGCTACCCTAACTGCAATGGAATTAGAGGCTATGCTCACCCTCCTAAACAGCAGCAAGGGGTGACCTGCTTCTATGCTACTGTGGCTACCATCTCTGAGTCCCTGTGTACAATGCATCATGCTATTGCCATATACTCCTGAGTTTCAAGAACTTAGGGGCAGAACGAAAACTGTCCAAGGAAGAAAAGACATTATAGAATATGGTGGTCCCAACCAAGGTCTCAAATCTATACCTAGATTTTTTGACAGGGAACAAATGGTGGAATTTTTGCCAGCAAAAATGCTTCTGACCTGCCACAGAAAGCCAGCTGCTACTCTGGACATCAGGCTTGGCCTCGCTGCCAAGCTCCCCAACTTTGATCCTGTCTGTCTGGGGTGGAAATAGTGTGGTTCAATAGAACTACTACTGAGCTGAGAGCTTGGAGCAAATCTCCTCCAAGCTGGGATCTTTGTCCCTCCCAAATAGATGGAAAATGCAGGTGATAACGAGTCAAGTCCTCAAACTGGGATTTGAATTCTGCTATCTGAGCCACCAAGAAACCAAGAATAGTGCAGGAACATGGATGAACCCCATTCAGGAACATGATCTTTGGGCAACCTCTCCCAGCTTAAACCCCAGGAACCACCGTAAGTGTAGGGCTGTGGGTGGTTTTGAGAATGAGGTTCCCAGAGAGTAACAGTTTCAGCACGAACCAAGGCTGCCAAGCCTGCTTTGATGAATCTGGGCCTTCCCAACTCCACCTCAACATACCTGTATTTATGTCACCCACAGTTGCTTGTTTGTAGTGGCTGTAGAGGAACAGCATCTCCTCGTCTGCTGGCTTGGTCTTAAGGTGCTTAACTTCCTCAGAAGCTTTGTCAAACTCAGCCTAAATACAAGGGAGAGAAGAGGCCTGACCAGAGTTTGGTAATGAGGATGGAGGAGTTGGAAAGGAAGCACTCTTTTGTCCTGCTGGTGAGGAATAGCAGTCGTCCTCATCTCCTCAACAGGGCAGCTAGACAGATTCAGCAAAACTAGGAGGGGAAGCACATCCCCTCACTCACTTGATGGACAACTATGTATGGGGCTCTCTCACTAAACCAGGTGTCACGTGCTGGAAACAGAGGTGAAGGAGACAGGCCAAGACTGGCTGCAGTGGACACACACTTCACAGAAAAAGCAGCACGGCCAACTGGCTGCCCAGACAGAGGTCTCTGGATAGCCCTGACTTGCGATAGGGCTGGCACTGCGTGACTGAAACAGCAGAGAAAACGGCAGGAGCGCAGCGGTGTCAGCGGCCCGAGCCCGCTGGCCCCCTCCCTCTGAGGCCAGGGGATCCGGCGCCGATACTCCTCCCAGTGTCCAGTGTCCGGACTGAAGACGGGGGAGGAGCCAAAGATGGCCCCACACTGCTAGGTCCCAGAAAAGCGTCTACAGTCAAAGAAGGGAAAGTCCTCTAGGTCACCCCTCCTCAGGCTGCGACCCTCCCCTGGCCTCGCGCTGGACACTCGGCCCCTGCTTCCCCTGATCTCCAAGCTCTCAACCGCGGCCTCCTGGCTTCTCCACTCTGTATGGCACCCCTACTCCTGCCGTGTCCTTCCGGATGGGGCACTCTGTCCCCTTAGTCTTTCAATCTATAAAAACCATTACATCCCATCTGTCTATGTTGGACCCTAGCCTCCGACCTCAATTCCTGCTTTACTGCGAACGAAGTCTTCCCCATGGCAACTTGCCAGCCGTTGCGGGCTCAGTAGCTGTGTTAGGAGCCCCAAACCGGAAAGTTCCGCTTACAGGGCTCTGTTTAGAGTCTGGGCTGGGCAAGGGTCCAGAAATAACAGCAGAGCACCGAAGGGAAAGACTTTGCGGGTGTATCTGCGGGATGATCTCCGCGCCATCTTCCCGCCTCGTGGCACCTGAGCAGCCAAGGCTGGGCACGCGTCATACCTTAGACATACCGGCGGTGTTGCAAAGATTCCAAGAAGCCCGCGGAGGCGGCGAAGAGCAAGAAGTTGTAGCACAAGAGACTCAACTGGCAGCGCTGTGGAAGCGCAGCCTTAGGCCTCTCCACCTGTGCTCGGACCAGCGAGAGACAGCCAATCAGAAGCCAGATGTACGCTGGGGGCGTGCCCAAGCGCCCGGCGCTGCAAACCTCGCTTGAACCCGCGGGGGTTCGCTTGCGCATGCGCAGAGGGGAGGAGCCGAAGGGGACGCCGGGAGCAGGTGGGGATCGCGGAAGTAGGGCCGTGTTGGTAGGGAGGCCCAATTTGTCCGAGCGGGAATTGGTGTCCTGGGTAACTGTGGGGAGTGACCCACGAGGTGGAAGAGAGGGGGTGGAAGCTGAAGAACGGAGGTTTTAAAATTTGTTTAATTAAATCTTGTGTCCTGCGTGAAATGCCAGAAGTCGCGCCGCTGGACGAGTAAACGCTCACGCTTGGGGAGGGCGAGGGCCCCGGTCCTTCTGTGGGGACTAGAAGAGACTTTCTGGGGGTTGTCCCTGGAGAACTGCACGAGGGTGGGAAGCCGGACTGGTTCCCAGAGGGTTGAAGCCGAGGCCGCCTCCTCTGAATTTTCGACACATTCTGTGACTTGGTATTGGCGGAGGTTTGCAGTCCTGTTTTGTTTGTGTGCAGTAATCCATCTGGTGTCCTCAAGTCAGGGACAGTGTCTTATTTGTCTTGACCACCCTCGTGGCTCAGACGGTAAAGAATCTGCCCAGCAGTGTGGGAGACCCGGGTTGGATCCCTGAGTCGGGGGGATCCCCTGGAGGAGGGCACAGCAACACCTTCCAGTATTCTTGCCTGAAGAATCCCATGCACAGAGGAGCCTGGAGGGGCTACAGACCATGGGGTCGCAAAGAATAGGACACAACTGAGCGAGTAACACGTTCACGTTAACAGACTTGGCCCGGACTAGGTGGTTAGCAGACATGTGTTATGACTTTCCTTCGTTCACGAGTGGGTACTGAAGTCTTGTCAGGTTACTTGCGCTGCTCCAGACAGTAGGGTGGAGGATTAAGGGAAGGTAACTTTTGAGAAAGCCCCTCAAGAGGGAGCATTCCTGGCAGGAAATGAGTGTAAATGTATGAGCGGGGAGTGAGGGGAGTATAGGGGATGATGCTGGAAGGTTAAGGAGGTGGCAGGCTGGCTGGATGATGCAGAACCTTGAGTTTTATTCTGAGTGAAATGGAAGGTTAGAGGCTTTTGAGCAGAGGATAAGGAGAGTAGGGCAGTTTTGCAAAGTTGTTGCAGAGGCTGATATTCTCCATGGGAGAAAGGTGGGTGGGGGAGTTTAAAGGTGATACCTAAGAGACCAAAGGGAGAATTTTCTGGCTGCAGTTACAAAGGAGCTAGGTGAAAGGAGGGAATTGATGGAAAAATAAGTCTCCAGAGATCTTTTGATAAAGAGAGACCATTCCTCTCGAATTCCTAATTTGTAAGGAGGAGTGGACTGCAGATCAACCTCCAGCTCCCTCCCACATTAATTTATAGCTGTAGGTGTTTAAAGAAGGCCAGGTAGACGCTTTCAGATATAACTTACTAACTTAATGGAGGTCAGGCTTTATAAAAAGGGGAAAAGTGGAGATGTAATGGCAGGGAGCACATCTGGAGTTTTCAGCTTTTGTGTAATTTTGTTTGAGAAAGCAAAGCCAAACAAATTAACAAATTTTGGAGCTAACTTTGGGGAAATTACATTTGAATTGTAAGAGATGTGAGTTTCTTCCAAAATGACAATTTAGAACTGTCTTTTTGGACTTAGTCCCATATGAAACTTGGATTCACTTTTGCCTCCATCATTTGGTGCTTACAGCTTCCTTGATGAAATTCAGATTATTCCCTGTGTGGCTCATATTTGCAGTCAAATATATTTTCTAGTAGGTAGGTTTTGTGCTTCCTTGGTGGCTCAGTGGCAGTGATTCTGCCTGCAATGCAGTAGCCTCAGGAGACGTGGGTTAACACAAAGTTACTGTGTTTGTGTTGTGTTTGGCACATTTGAAAAGATTAGGTACCTCTGAAAATGGAATTTTCTTTTTATTCCTCCAAGGATGGCTAATGTGATTGAATTTTGACTGAAGTTAAACATTGCAGAAAGCAAAGCTAGTATTTTAAATTAATTTGGTAATCTCCAGCTTAAGTGGGGTTGATTTTTTGGTTGCTTCTTTGGAATATATGCCACTTTTCTTGAAAAAACCAACCTTCCACATGGTGGTTTTGTGCCCAGGTTGCTTAAAGTGACTGAAGTATGGAACTGATCTCAGGGAGCCTGAGCCTGCAGTGGCTTGAAGTGGGGCTTCTGTTCCTTAACCAGTGATTGAGCCATTCGCTGTGCTGAGAGCCCCAAATCCTAGCCACTAGACCAGTGGTCAGTGACAAGGGCCCTAGCCCTTCAGGTTTGCAGAAAAGAATTTCCACAAAGTCAGAAAGTAGTGAAGCAAGTGGACTATTTATTAAGAGGAAAAAGAGTACATCATATGTGGATAGAGACATGGGTGGACTGAGAGTCCGTGAGTTGTGCCTTTGTGGTAATTGGAATTACTTTTATGGGGCATTTCTTCCAAGTTTCCGTTGGCCAGTCATTTTGATTTGCCTGGTTCAGAGTCCATATTTGATACATCTCAGGATCCTCCCACGTGTGTGCATATATCTTTTAGTCAAGATAGATTCTACCGAAAAGGCCTAAGGGTAGACCATCTCTTATCATCATTCCTCTTTTGACCTCCACGGAACCCTTTTGCACATTTGTAGCTGGGGAGTCTTCTGACTTCAAGAATGAGAAAAAATGTGGTCTGGGCAGGGAACAGCCTCCTCTCTCAATTGTCCTGCTGTTCTCCTCGCGGAGTTTTGGTCCACAGAGAATGAATCTTCAATTGCTTTACCCTGGGGGGGTGGGTGGGAGGGAAGCCATGGCATCTGCCTCCTGCCTCAGAACTAGTAGTGATTGCAAATCCTGGGGAACCAGGTGCTGTCTGATCTTGAGGAGAAGGAAGAATATTTTTCGTTGTTAGGGGATCCAGCCTAGGCCAAGTTTCGAAATAGCTGGAGGCCTGCTTGCTTTGTGCTGCCTTCCCTCACTTTTCAGTGACCTCCATCTATGGAAATGCTGCTTTATGCCCTGTTACCATCTCTACGCTAGGGAATTGGAATGTCATTCAGCTTTTAACATAAAGACAGGGTAACAAGTCAGCAGCTGGTATTTAATTTTTAAAAGTAAATTTTTAGAGTATATTTGGGGTCAATAGATTATATGAATTTAAAAAATAATTTATTTGTTTTTGGCTATGCTGAGTCTTTGTCATCAGGCAGGCTTTTCTCTAGTTGTGGCCAGCAGGTGCTACTCTCTAGTTGCAGTGTAAGAGCTTCTCATTGCAGTGGCTTCCCTTGTTGTGGAGCACACGCTCCAGGGCACGCGCGGCTTCGGTAGTTTTGGTACATGGGCTCAGTAGTTTCAGCTCCTGGGCTCTAGAGCATGGGCTCAATAGTTGTGGTGCATGGGTTTAGTTGCTCTATGGCATCTTCCCGCACCAGGGAACCATGGATTCTTTACCACTGACCCACCAGGGAAGCCCAGAATTTTTTGGTTGTACGTTTTGACACTACTGGAAGGGTCTTCATATCCCAAGAAAGGACAAGGTCGTTAGTTCCTTCATATTTTTGTTAGCAACTATCACAGTTGGTAATTATTTTTTGTAATTATTTTATTTACAATTACTTTTATTTTAATTTACTCCTCTACTGTCTGAGCCCCTGCCCTACCTAAGTCAGGAAGGATAGGGATCACTGAATATTAGTTGGTGCTCCGTCTCCAAGTACCTGGCACTTAAATGGTGGGTGAATGAACAGTGCTTTTCTGTCTATGAAACATTTTCCTTCTGATTAGCCATGAACTCAGAAACCAACCAAGTTTATTAGAACTAAATGTGAAACCATGAGCTAGAGTAAAGTAGATGAACTCTGGTGCAATGGCTGTGTCATCTCTTTGTTCTGCCCTCAGTCTTGGAAATAGAACACTTGAAATGTTAAGGGAAGATGAAAACCTGATGAGCTGACTTGTCAGCCTAATTGACCCTCCGAGTTAGTGGAGGGGCCATTGTCATTACTGCAGTTTTTCCCCACATCCTTGTCTTGCCAGTTTTGGCTACTCACAGGCTTCACTTGGTGGGTGTCAGTGTAAAGCCAGCCAGGCAAGTTATATTAACAGGTGAAAGCAGTTCTTGCCCAGTGGGTGTGAGTAGTAGTTTAATATTATGTTCCTAGGTGTAAACTAAACCTCTAATTTCTAAGAGTAACCCAGTCATTAAAATGTAAAAATCATTACCAAAAGCTTTATGGTAAAGCTTTACTAGAAGGCAAGGGTTAGTGTATTCACAAATGATGCATTATATTCATTTGTATTTATTTTCTGGTTTCTTGGCATAAGAGACTGGGGTTAATCATTTTTGTGACATTTTAAAATTGTAGTTTCTAGTTTCGGGAGTCAGGGTGCTCTGGTTTACCATTCTCTGGCCAGGTAGTCCATGGCTTGGGGGTCTATTAGCTCATGTTGTCCTGGAGAAACAACCTGAATTTGTTTGTTAATGATGATACCTATAATAGCAATTTTAGAAAGATGTTATCTGTAACAGCAACTATAGTCATCTGATTCTGGTTGCTTAATGCTCAGCACCCAATTGAAGTCAGAGGGGATAAAAAAGGTAATAAAATTTTGGATAGAGAGATTAACCATAAACTTGGTAAGGGAACTTGATTTTAGGGGGACTTGGGTTCAGAGGCACTTGGGAACTGCTGCTGGGATAGGAGTGGGGAGAGCTGGATAGAGTTGTGGCCTTTATTTTGTGAAGATCAGGGGAGCTCACAGCTGAGGTGAAAATGTACTGTAGCTTTTCTTCTCCCCTCTACCCCCACCCTCCTGCCTTTTTCCTCTTTTGTCTCTTTTTCCTTTCTGATGAAAAAACTGGTAAGAGAAGGCCTGGTTACCAGAGATCTTAACCAGCCCTTCCCCTTTGCCATTCTTTTCTTCCTTTGGGTATTTATATTTGGAGAAATTGGGTGAGAGAAGAATGGGTATGTGTGTAAGATACATGAGTGTATGAGTCTCACCTTTCCCCAGTCCTGTTTTTGCCCAGCCAACATGGGGTGGGGGGTGGTTTGGGCTTAGTTGAGACATGAAGACCAGGGCTTGGTTAGAGGTGGGGGTATTCCTGGCAAGAAGTGACCTTCACTGGCTGGGAGTTAAGAAGTAAGGAGTTACCTGTAAGTTGGTCATGCACTGGTGAGGTGCTACCTGTGTTCTATTTAGCAATACGTACGAATGTGGGTAGGCATAATGAAGTGCTTTACAAAGATACTGTACTGTACAGTACTGTAGTTCCTGTTCAGCTTCACTAGAAGAAGTATAAACTCTCTTGTAAATCTACTTTGTCTTCCTCACTTTGCCTGTTTCGCTAGCTCCTAGTTGCACGTGACAAGCTCTTGGTAAATGCTTTGAAACTAGGTTGTTAGAGATGAATTTTCTAGTGTGCTTTCCTATTGCCTGTCAACAGCAACAAAAAATAGAAATATTAAAATTTGATGACAAATGATTTGGCTGATGATTCCTTTGGAGATAATGCAGTTTTATTTATTTACTTCTTTTTGATTATTTTTTTGGATGTGGACCATTTTTAAAATCTGTATTGTTTTTGTTACAATGTTGCTTCTGTTTTATGTTTTTAATTTTTTTTAGCCACAAAGGCATGTGGAATCTTAGTTCCTCGACCAGAGTTTAAACCTGTGCCCCCTGCAGTGGAAGTGTGGAGTTTCTTAACCACTGGGCAGTCAGGGAAGTCCCTCTGTGCTGTTATCCCTTGTACTCTTTACCTGTTTTGTCCTGGTGGTAACAGCTTGCACAGCTATTGTGCATACCACAAATAGTACATTGACAATAATAGGTTGAAGATACAGAACATTTTCATCATCATCCTTTTATTGCCCTGTCATAGCCACAACCACTTCCCTCCTGTCCTTACTCTTCCTTCTATTCCTGGCAACCAGGAATTTATTCTATTTCTATAATTTTGTCATTTCAAGAATGTTATATAAGTGAAATCATGTAGTTTGTAACCTTTTGGGATTGGCTTCTTTACTCAACATAATTCTCTAGTGATTCATCCAGATTGTTGTATGTACCAGTAATTAATTAATTCTTATTGCTGAGTGTATTCCATCATATGGATGAACCAGTTTGTTTAACCATTCACCTGTTGAAGGACATCTGCACTGTTTCCACATTTTAATTGTTACCAATAAAGCTGCTGCTAGTCACTCATGTACATATTTTTCTGTGAATGTTTTCATTTTTCTGGAATGAAAGCCTAGGAGTGCAGCTCTGGGCCATATGGCCATTCCATGTTTGGTTTTGTAAGAAATTGCCATTGTGTCTGTACCATTTTACATTCCTACCAGTAATAAAGGAGAGATCCAGTTTCTCCACATCCTTGCCAGAATTTGGTGTTATCACTATTTTTTATTTTAGGCATTCTTATAAGTGTGTAGTGGTATCTCATTGTGGTTTTAGGTTTGCATTCCCTAATTATTAATGATGTTGAGCATCTTTTCATGTGTTTTTTTGTGCCATGTGTATAATCTCTTCTCTGAATTTTCTGTGTCTTTTGCTTGTGTTTAAATTGGATTTTTTTTAATGTTGAATTTTGGGAGTTCTTAATATATTCCAGATACTATTCCTTTGTTGGATATGTGGTTTACAAATATTTTCTTCCAATTTTTAGTTTGTTTTTTCATCTTCTTAACAGAGTCTTTCACAAAGCTTAAAATTTTAATTCTGGTAAAATCCAGTTTTTCCAGTTTTTTCTTTTATGAGTTACACTTTTGGTTCATGTCTAATAAATCTTGTCCTAGCCCTAGATTCTGAGAATTTTCTCTTTTTTTTGGTAAAAGTTTTATAGTTTTGTGTTTTAAAATTCACATAATTGATTTTGAGTTAATTTTTGTATAAAGTATAAGATTTAGATTGAGGTTCTCCTCCCCTCCTCTACCTTGGATGTCTAATTGTTCCAGCACCATTTGTTGAAAAGATATCTTTCCTTTAATGAATTGCTTTTTGCACGTTTGTTTGTAATCTCTTGGGCATATTTATGTGGTCTTTTCTGGGTCCTGTCTTCTGTTGATCTGTGCATCTGTTCCTCCACCAATACTACACAGTCCTGATTATTGTAGCTGTATAATAAATCTTGAAATTGGGTAAACTAATTCTTTCTACTTTATTCTCCTTTTTCAGAATTGTTTAGTTATTTTAGTTCCTTTCTCATTCCATATAAATTTTAGCATAAACTTGTCTATGTCTAGAACTTCCAGCACTATGTTCTAGAACCATAACTATATTGAATAAGAGTGATGAGAGTGGATATATACTTGCCTTGGATTTGTAGGGAATATTGGTCTGTGGCTTTTGTTTTTATAATGTCTTTGGTTGGTTATCCTGTAACTATTAACTATTTTTATTTATAAAATAAATTAGGAAATGTTCCCTCCTCTTCTGTTTTCTAGAAGAGAATGTGTAGAATTTTTCAGTGAAACCTTCTGGGCCTAGAATTTCTCTTTTGGGAGTATCAAAATTATGGATTTTCCTTAATAGTTTCCTTAAAAGTTCCATTCAGATTATCTATTTCTTATTGGATTAATGGTGGTAGTTGGTGTTTTCCAAGAAATTGGCCCCTTTAATCTAAGTTGTGAAATGTGTGTATGTAGATTTGTTCATAGTATTCCCTTATGATATGTATAGAGTCTTAGCGAATATTTCTTGTTTCATTTCCTATATTGATCATTTAGATCTCTCTTTTTTTGGCCAGTCTTGCACAAGATTTGTCAATTTTTTTGATCTTTCCAAATAACTAGCCCTTTTTGCATTGATTTTTCTCTTTCTCTCTTTCTGTTTTCAACTTTATTGATTTCTGTTCTCTGTTATTTCTTTCCTTCTGCCTATTTTGGGTTGTTTTGCTTTTATTTTTCTAGGTTCCTGCGATGAAAGCTTCCTGACTCTTCACCAGGCCCCCTGTGACACTAGCTGCTTTGTTATAGTAACATTTGTGAAGTGGAGCACAGGTTGCTGGATGGAGAGCTGTGGTCAATGAAGGACCACAGAGAAATTGAAATAGAGAAGTTTATTATTCACCCGTCCTGAAGGAAGTACTTGAGGACCCACATAGGGAGGAGGTCAAGACTGAGTACAGGGAGAGAGTGAGTGGTAGGACCTGGAGGACATGGTCTCTGGGTGGAATCCCTGGGGTTCCCAGGCTAACACTGGATCCATCAGTTCAAACCAAACAGGGTTCTAGTAAGCTCTATGGGGATTTTATCTAAGGAGTGTGAAAGGGCAGTCCCTGGAGGCAGGGGAAACTGGTGATCACAAGGGCTGTTGGGGAAGTCTTATCAGGAGCTTGTATTTCCTTGTGATTCAGGGCTGTTATCTAGGGCACATACTTCCATGAGGGGGAAAGTTTTAGTTTAAGGTCCTTGTGGGGCTACACAGCCAAACAAAATGTTTGCTGGAGCAGCAGTATCATGTAGTAGCTTAGCTAAACTCTCCACAGCGCCCCCGTGGGGAAGGGGAGGGCCTTTTATTACTGTGGAGGTGGGAGCTCGAGCTCTTTACTGACTCCAGGATGCAGAGGAATCAAGCTGGTGATTGTCCAGCTCCCTACTCAGCCTTCTCTAATGTGACCCTGGCGGGGTGTTGGGGGTCCTCATTAAGGCCTGAGGAGGGTAGAAGTCTAGACTCCAGCTCTGCCTTTGCTAGTGGGAGTGGAGCTACAGTTTCTTATGTGATTTCTGGCTGGATTAGAGGGCTCCTTTGTCTAAACATTTTCTTTCTTGGCTAGGCTGCACCTTTCCTGGTCCTTTGGCTAGATAGAGAAGACTTTATTCAAGCTTTTTTTTTTTTTTTTTTCCTTTTTCCTGCACCTGTTCGTGATTCTGGGTTGCTGACTTCTTCAGCTCTGTGTCTGAGATAAATGAAAACCCAGGGACCTCTCCACCATGTTGTTCCTTAGGTCTGTAGGTCCCTAGCTAATCTGCTGCCCTCCCTCCACCTTTTTGATCCTCTTGCATTTGTTTTATAGATAATGTCCAGGATTTTTAGTTGTATTTTATCAGGACATATAGGGAAAGGTACATCTACTCCATCTTCCTAGACACAGAAATGAAGAATAGTACCACTTAAAATTCATTATTATTTTCTCCATGAATTAGACTAGATTCTGAATTCATAACCTAAGTTGTGGCTTTTAAAGTTGAATAAAAACTCAATGTCCTCCATTCTTTTCAGAAGAGCATTAGTTCTGTTTTGGCTGTTTGAAAGTTGTTTCATGTGGTTGAAGCTTACAACCTCCCAAATTCAATAGCAGGATTATTTTCTTCTTAAGAAGCCGAGTGGCAGGGGAATATAGCCAATATTTGGTAATAAGTGGAGTATAACCTTTAAAAAATGTTGTTCACTTATATAGTATTCTATAGCAACTTCTGCAATTAAAAAAAAAAAGAAGCCAAGTGGTCAAGTACAAGCCAAGTGGTTTGCCATTAAAAGTGAGTTTGTGCTGTGCTATGCTAAGTGGCTTTAGTCATATTCGACTCCGTGCAACCCTAAGGACTGTAGCCCACCAGGCTCCTCTGTCCATGGGATTCTCCAGGCAAGAATACTGCAGTGGGTTGCCATTTCCTCTTCCAGGGGATCTTCCTGACCCAGGGATTGAACCTGTGTCTCCCACATTGCAGGTGGTTCTTTACCACTAGCACCACCTGGGAAGCCCAAAAAGTGAGTTTCAGTAAGGCCAAATCCAACTTTAGCTAGTGCTTAATATAACTTATATGCAGAGTACATCATGAGAAACGCTGGGCTGGAGGAAGCACAAGCTGGAATCAAGATTGCTGGGAGAAATATCAATAACCTCAGATATGTAGATGACACCACCCTTATGGCAGAAAGTGAAGAGGAACTAAAAAGCCTCTTGATGAAAGTGAAAGAGGAGAGTAAAAAAGTTGGCTTAAGGCTCAACATTCAGAAAACTAAGATCATGGCATCTGGTCCCATCACTTCATGGGAAATAGGTGGGGAAACAGTGGAAACAGTGTCAGACTTTATTTTTTTGGGCTCCCAAATCACTGCTGATGGTGATTGCAGCCATGAAATTAAAAGACGCTTACTCCTTGGCAGGAAAGTTATAACCAACCTAGATAGCATATTAAAAAGCAGAGACATTACTTTGTCAACAAAGGTCCGTCTAGTCAAGGCCATGGTTTTTCCAGTAGTCATGTGTGGATGTGAGAGTTGGACTATAAAGAAAGCTGAGTGCCGAAGAATTGATGCTTTTGAACTGTGGTGTTGGAGAAGACTCTTGAGAGTCCCTTGGACTGCAAGGAGATCCAACCAGTCCATCCTAGAGGAGATCAGTCCTGGGTGTTCTTTGGAAGGACTGATGTTGAAGCTGAAACTCCAATACTTTGGCCACCTCATGCGAAGAGTTGACTCATTGGAAAAAACCGTGATGCTGGGAAGGATTGGGGGCAGGAGGAGAAGGGGATGACAGAGGATGAGATGATTGGATGGCATCACCGACTCGATGGACATGAGTTTGGGTAAACTCTGGGAGTTGGTGATGGACAGGGAGGCCTGGCATGCTGCAATTCATGGGGTCTCAAAGAGTTGGACACGACTGAGCGGCTGAACTGAACTGAACTGAATATAATCTATGTTTTAAAATATTAACTTAGAAACAGTTTATTTTAAAAAGTATCCTTCCTGGGATGGGTGATACAAAAAGTAAGTTTTGAATTTATCTTAACAGTATTTTTGGGCTTCCCAGGTGGCCCTAGTGGTAAAGAACCTACCTGTCAATGGAGGTAGAAGTAAGAGACGTGGGTTTTATCCCTGGGTTGGGAAGATCCTCTAGAGGAGGGCACAGCAACACGCTTTAGTATTCTTGCCTGGAGAATCCCTGGTAAGGGATTCCAGAGGAATCCCAGCCTCTAGAGGAGCCTGGAGTCTGTAGGGTCCCATAGTCCATAGGGTCACACAGAGTTGGACACAACTAAAGCGACTTAGCACATGACAGTATTTTCTGATTATGTATAATAGTACCGGAAATGTTGCTGCAGTGATACTGATTGTTCTTTAGTAGAGTCTGCCAAATACATTATTTGTGTAGGTAACTCCTGATGGAAGTCACAAGGTATGTGATCTAGTCTTGTCTCTGCTACTGAATTAGCTGTGTTATTCTAGACTCACATATCCTTTGTTTCCTCATCTGCAAGATGAGAGCAGTTGCACCTGCTTTGCTGATAGGTAGTTGAGGATTATTAATGATATTTCTAAAGCATTTAGCACATTCCGAGTAGCTATTATTCTCATCCTTAATGCAGTTTGTTAAAGCAAAAACCTTGAAGCATATTTATAACAAAATTAGAGATAACTTGCTCCAGTCCTTGTTATAAGATCATAGAGTTGAGATTGAGGAATCTGTAACCTTTCTTCATTGACTCCATTGTAATTTTTCAGGAACTGTTTGTAGTACCATTTAGTATGGATTGGTGTAATAATAGTTACAGATTTTTTTTTTGGGGGGCGGGCCTGGTTGAATCGGGTTCCTAGACTCAATTCCAGTGTAAATATATGAAGGCTTCCCCACATCAACAAGCAGTTCTTGATGCTAGGAGGGGATCCAAAAATTCAACTCAGTTCTGACACTACCTGCCCAGATAGAATCAGATTCCATAGACAAAGGGCTCAGTTGCACAAGTCTGCCCTCTACTTCAGAGGCCAGTCACACAAGTTGTTATCTGTGCTTTTGACCAGCTACAGACTGGAGGTTCTGTTGACCCCTCCAATTCAGGATGCCAGCTGCAAGTCTAGGTTGCAGCCTATAGTTCTGATCAATTGGTTGTAAATCAGAGGTTCCCACATTCCCACAATTCTCTCTTGGGGTTCAATTAGCTTGTTAGAAGAGCTCACAGAACTCAGAAAAACCTGTTTACTCACTAGATTACCAATTTATTATAAAAGGATATTCAAGGATATACATTAACAGCCAGACGAGATACATTGGTTGAGGTCCTACAAAGGGACTTCTGTCGTCATGGCTGATGAAGCTGAGCATGGGGGCATGTGGAAGTGTTCTGGTTCCCCAACGTGGAAGATCTCTGCAAAAGGTCCAAAAAGCTTCTTTTGGAGTTGTTTATGGAGGCTTCATTACATAGTTATGATTGACTAAGTCACTGGCCAGTGGTGATTGATTCAACTTCTTGCATGGGGTGGGACTGAAAGTTAGTTCTCCTGACCACCAGCCCCCACTTTGTGTGGATCCCAAAAGTCACCTTCCCTGGAGCGGTTTTCAGAAACTGAGGATGAGAGACCAAATACCATTCCATTGTTCAGGAAATTCTAAGAAATTTGGAAACCGTGAGCAGGAACTGTGGATGAGGACCAAATATATATATATTTCCTATAAATCACGACGTTTCTGTGTAGTGAGGCTTCACTGTACCAGTAGTTCATGTGTATTTTGGACTGCCCGTGCAGCATGGAGGATCTTAGTTCCCTGGACCAGGGATCCAAATCGTGCCGCCTGTAGTGCAAGTGCTGATTCATAACTCCTGGACCACCAGGGAACACCTGTTGTTCATATTTTAATAATTAGGTTACTTTCAAAAATGAAAGTTTTAGTTTAAGCAGACAAATGTTAAAACTGTCATTTGTGCCCCTTAATCCACTGCCTCCCTCTGTAAGAACACCTTTCACTTCTATGTATGTCTTTGCAATTTGGCATTTGTGTTAGTCTCTTAGGGTTGCTATAGCAAAGTATCATAAACTGGGAGACTTGAAACAACAGATATTTATTGTCCCATAGTTCTGGGGGCCAGAAGTCCAAAATCAATGAGCAAGCCTGATTCCTTGTTAGGATTGTGAGAGAGAATCTGTTCCTTGTCTCTCTCTTACCTTCTGGTAACCCCAAGCATTCCTTGGCTCGTAGAGGCATCACTTCAGTCCCCCATCTTTACATGGTGGTCTTGTGTGCTTGTCTTTACAAGGCCCTCTGCTTTCATAAGGATGCTAGTTGTATTGGATATGAGACCCAGCCTACCCCAGTATGACCTCACCGTAATGAGTTACATCTTCAGCAACTGCATTTACAAATAAGGTCACATTCTGAGGTACTGGGTAAGGGTTAGGATGTCAGCTTATCTTTTTAGGGAGAACACAGTACCACACACAACAGCATTCACCTGAAAATCAGAAATAAATGAATCGGTATTAAAAACAGTGCTTTTCCTCATGCATTATTGTTTTATAGTAGGGGAAAACAGAGCAAAGGAATAATAAGTGGAGCTGAGTCAGTCAGAAAAGGTCCTCCTGATGGGATACCAATTACACTGATAGGGAGGATCCAGTTTTAGAAAAAGCAAGAATGTTTCAAGGTAGAGAACAACCTGTTCTCTAGTTTCTGGAATAATCCAGAAATAGCTGGATATATTGGAAGAACTGAAGGAGGACCAGTGTAACTGTTGAGCAGTGGCATGGGGGAGATGGTGTCTAGGGCCAAACCATGCAGGGACTAGCTGGCCATAATGATGAGTTCACTTCTTTCCTTTAGGGGCTCTGGGGAGCCTGTGAAGAATTTTAAGCAGGGGAGACATACTCAGATTTACATATTTAGGAGATCACTCCTGCTGCTATATGTCACATGGATTGCGAGAACTAGACTGGTATCGGGAAGACCAGTTTCCATTATTTCAGCAGAGACAGTGAGAGTGGGGGCTAGACTAGTGTAATGGAGGTGGAGAGAAATGGGAAAATTCAAGGTACGTTTTGGGGAAAGAGCTGAGAAGATTTGCTGGGTTAGCTAAAGAGTAGGGAAGGAGGAATTCTCTGCTGATGGCTTGAGTAACTCAGTGTGTTGGACTGAGATGGGGAAATTAGGATCAGGGGTTGGGGTCAGATTTAACTGGAAAGTTCAGTTTGGGATATGTTAAATGCCTGGGGTGATATCTAAGTAGAGAAGTTAAGTAGCCCACTGATGTCTGAGTTTTGAACTTAGGGCTGGAAATGTATTTGAGAGAGTGGTCAGAGGAGCAGTAACATTTCAAGGTCTCAGGAGAGGAGCCTGGAGAAGATCTAGGAAAGGAGCAGTGCGGTAATAGACAGCTGGAGAGTGTGTCTCAGAGGCAGACAAAGAGGAGCAGGTTCTTTAGCTCTGTTGAGTGCTTCTAAGAAGTTGAGTGTGATCAAAGGGATATGAAGAAAAGGAGAGAAATGTATTCAGTGGATCCGACCTCTGCTATTTTAACTGAGGGGTGAGTGCAAAGTCTTTGAGTTCTATTTAGTTCAGTCATTCAGTCATGTCTGACTCTTTGCGACCCTGTGGACTGCAGCACGCCAGGCTTCCATGTCCATCACCAACTCCTGGAGGTTGCTCAAACTCATGTCCATCGAGTTGGTGATGCCATCCAACCATCTCATCCTCTGTTGCCCCCTTCTCTTCCTGCATTCAGTCTTTCCAAGCATCAGGGTCTTTTCCAATGAGTCAGTTCTTCACATCAGATGGCCAAAGTATTGGAGCTTCGGCATCAGCCTTTCCAATTAATATTCAGGACTGATTTCCTTTAGGATTGACTGGCTGGATCTCCTTGCAGTCGAAGGGACTTTCAAGAGTCTTCTCCAACACCACAGTTCAAAAGCATCAATTCTTCTGTGCTCAGCCTTCTTTGTGGTCCATCTCTCACGTCCATACATGACTATTGGAAAAACTATAGCTTTGACTAGACAGACCTTTGTTGACAAAGTAATGTCTCTGCTTTTTAATATGCTGTCTAGGTTGGTCATAGCTTTTCTTCCAAGGAGCAAGCGTCTTTTAATTTCATGGCTGTGGACACCATCTGCAGTGATTTTGGAGCCCAAGAAAATAAAGTCTGTCACTGTTTCCATTGTTTCCCCATCTATTTGCTATGAAATGATGGGACTGATGCCATGATCTTCATTTTTTTAGTATTGAGTTTTAAGCCAGTGTTTTTACTCTCCTCTTTGGCTTTCATCAAGAGGCAGTTTAGTTCCTCTTTGCATTCTGCCAAAAGGGTGGTGTCATCTGCATATCTGAGGTTATTGATATTTCTCCTGGCAATCTTGATTCCAGCATGTGCTTCATCCAGCCCAGCGTTTCTCATGATGTACTCTGCATTTAAGTTAAATAAGCAGGGTGACAATATACAGCCTTGACGTACTCCTTTCCCAGTTTGGAACCAGTCCATTGTTACATGTCTGGTTCTAACTGTTGCTTCTTGACCTGCATACAGATTTCTCAGGAGGCAGGTAAGGTGATCTGGTATTTCCATCTCTTGAAGAATTTTCCACAGTTTGTTGTGATCCACATAATCAAAGGCTTTGGCATAGTCAATAAAGCAGAAATAGATGTTTTTCTGGAACTCTCTTGCTTTTTCAATGATCGAACAGATGTTGGCAATTTGGTCTCTGGTTCCTCTGCCTTTTCTAAATCTGGAAGTTCTTAGTTTGCATACTGTTGAAGCCTGTCTTGAAGAATTTTGAGCATTACTTTGCTAGTGTGTGAAATGAGTGCAATTGTGCGGTAGTTTGAGCGTTCTTTGGCATTGCCTTTCTTTGGGATTGGAATGAAAACTGACCTTTCCCAGTCCTGTGGCCACTGCTGAGTTTTCCAAATTTGCTGGCATATTGAGTGCAGCACAGCATCATCTTTTAGGATTTGAAATACCTCAACTGGAATTCCATCACCTCCACTAACTTTGTTGATAATGATGCTTCCTAAGGCCCACTGGACTTCACATTCCAGGATGTCTGGCTCTAGGTGAGTGATCACACCATTGTGGTTATCTGGTTCATTAAGATCTTTTTTTGTCTAGTTCTTCTGTGTATTCTTGCTGCCTCTTAATATCTTCTGTTTCTGTTAGGTCCATACGATTTCTATCCTTTGTTGTGCCCATCTTTGCATGAAATGTTCCCTTGGTAGCTCTTATTTGCTTGAAGAGATCTCTAGTCTTTCCCATTATATTGTTTTCCTCTTTTTGCATTGATCACTGAGGAAGGCTTTCTTATTTCTCCTTGCAATTCTTTGGAACTCTTCATTCAGATGAATATATAAATTTCCTTTTCTCCTTTGCCTTTCACTTCTTTTCTAAGCTATTTGTAAGACCTCCTCAGACAACCATTTTGTCTTTTTGCATTTCTTTTTCTTGTGGATGGTTTTGATCACTGACTCCTGTACAATGTTAAGAACCTCTATTCTAAACTCTTCTTTAGAATAGATTGAAGAGAGAATGGGAGGTGGGGAATTGGATTAGGAGAGTAAATACACCAGCCCTGTGCTGGGGGCAGATACTATCTTCCAAGGCCATAGGGTATATAGATACCTTGGGAAAAGATAGCTGAGAACAAAGGCCACCAGTGCTTCTGCTAGTAAGATATGCAGAAACTCAGACTCATGGAAAATAGTTTCTGGTTAGGAGCCACTCCCAGGTGGCACTAGTGGTAGAGAACCCACTTGCCAGTGCAGGAGATGTAAGAAGTGCAGGTTCGATCTCTGAATCGGGAAGATGCCCTGAAGAAGGGGCAACCCACTCCAGTATTCTTGCCTGGAGAATCCCATGGACAGAGGAGCCTAGTGGCTACAGTCCATGGGGGGTCACAAAGAGTCAGACGTGACTGAAGTGACTTAGCATGCATGGCAAGAGCCACTCCTCATTTCTATAGCATATTCCAGTGAATTTTCCTCTGAGCATGCCACTCTCTCAGGCAATCTGGTTAATCTACTGACAGACTGGGACTAAATCAATTCTGTTCATCTCAGACAGCATTTCATTAGTACTACTGTCAGTAAGACTCCAAGCAGCAGGACTAGGGCAACCTGCAGTATCGACCTCCACCATACCACCAGGGTCCTGAGCAAATCCCAGAAACCACTCATGGGCCTTAGAAAACCAGGGGCCTTTCTGTTTAAGTTTCTGTATTGACCTTCCCTCTGGGAACAAGACATCAATCTAGGTGCAGCAGCTTGTATTAGCCTTGGTACAGACTCCACCCTGGGCAAAAGGCAGGAGTCAGTCTAGAGTCTGCCACCCATAGCCATGCTGGCCAGTGAGTGAACCCTTGCTGACCTGCAGGACAAGGTGGTGTTACTTATCACTTTAGCTTAAGCTGGGGATGGATTTCAAACCACCTTTTCTGATTGGATTGCTCACTGGGGGGGAAACTGCCCATAGCGTCTACTTAAGACTAATCTAGTTGCTGGTCATCTGAGATCTTACTCATGTATGTTCTTAGACCTGTTTTTTGGGAGAGAGTCAAGTTAATAGTGATGTGCATGTGCACACACACACACACACACTCACACATACAATTAGTCACAGGCCAGAGGTGCATTTGGTATCCCTGGAAAAAACTTCTTTACAGTTTGCAACTGGGACTCACATGGTTTGTAACACATAGGTTGTCAGGGTCTCCAGTATGACCCTTGACCTGCTCAACCCAAGTGAATCACTTGGGTTCATGTTACTGTATTTAGGCCTTGTTTTTGGAGGCACTGCCTGAGGGCCGGCAATCAGTCTGTCTTGTTTGTTTAGGCTGCCAGCTGAGTGTCATTGTCTGTAACATGACATGCTGAGCAATGGCTGTGGGAATGGGGTGCAGAAGACGTCTGGAGGTGTGGACAGATGTCTTGTATGAGAAGTACAGGAGCTGGGACAGATGTTCTGAGACACTTGTTTTCTTGGTAACAGTGATCACATTGGGGTCAGAGCCATCTGTCAGGGGTGGCAAATTCAGGAGTCAGTTAAATTGGAAGTGCTTATACCAATTTTGTGGAAGCTTGTCAGGGTGTTTTGCTTCATGTGAACTGCTCCGGGGCAGTTCGGAAAGATGACAGATTGTTAAGGGATGATCCTTCCCACTGGTATCTCCTGGGGTTGAAGAGAACAAGTTGTTCTCTTCAGTGATGAGGTTAATTCCCTCCCTCCTCCTCCACAAAAATGTGTGTGTCCCATTCCAGGCCCGTGGACACTGCTGGGTTTGAGCTTTGCCAAACCATCTGTGAACCTTAAGTCCAGGCATTTAGGGCAACCTTAGTGAACAGAGCATCCAGCTGAGTCAGTAGCTGTGTCAGGGAGGTGAGGAGCCCAAAACCCAAAGGAGTACCTCTGAATGGAGGCTGTCTCCCTTTGCTAGAGGCTCTAGTTTGCAAAATCATCAGCCACAGAGACTGGTACCTCAACGAGGTCGTTGGGTTGTGGGAACCAAAGTTAGAGGTGTATTGCAGCTTGTTGGACCACTTTTGATGCAGCCAGTTGATTTGGGCACCACTCAGGATGCTGCCTTGTAGGTTAAAAGACAATGTAGAGTATCCATGTGAGGACTGTATCAATCAGGGTTCAACTAGAGAAGTGGCAGAACCAATAGGGACTAAACACACAGACACACACACACATGGAATTGACTTACTCCATGGTGGGGACTGGATAAGCAAGTTGGAAATCCGGAGGCCAGCAGTCAGGAAGGGCCCATGAGGAGCAGACTAGATCCCACAGACACCAACCAAGGCTTGTGGTCCCAGGCCACAGTCAGGAGAGAGGACCCAGGGGAAGGGAGAGCAATTGCAGGCCTCACTGTAGTTTGGACTCTCTGAGCTCAGGGATGCCTATATCCTCCTGTGCTGTGCTTAGTTGCTCTGTTGTGTCCAACTCTTTGCAACTCCATGGACCGTAGCCCGCCAGGTTTCTCTGTCATGGGGATTCTTCAGGCAAGAATACTGAAGTGGGTTGCCATGCCCTCCTCCAGGGGATCTTCCCAACCCATGGATCCAACCGAGGTCTCCTGCATTTCAGGCAGATTCTTTACTGCCTGAGCCACCAGGGAAGTCCTCATAAAGTGTTTCTAACTGATTAAGTCATGCCTGCCCAGGAAAATCTCCCTTTTGATTAATTTAAGGCCAGCTGATTATGGACTTTAATTATATCTACAAAATGTATATGCTACAAAATGGTCACTGCCCCATTCTTCCTCTAACATTCTGGAGAAAATATCCCTTGTGTATGCTCGGGACAGTAGCTCAGCCTGGCCACGATGAGCCACCCCAGGCATATACTGTCTCCAGTACCCAAAGAGTGTAGCAAGGTGCTAGGCTTTCTCTTTGGTGGTGGGAGGCTGAGGAGGCAGCTGTTATTACTTGATCACCAAAGGGCTTGGGCATTGTGAATCCACCCACATAATCCCAGGAAACTTTACTTGTTTAGTGGGGCCCTGGATTTGGCTGGCAGAGGTGTGGTAACAGCACAGGCAGGACCATGGAAACTGAGGTGTCTGACTTGCCAGCCAACAGGACATCTTTTATATATTGAAAACTTTGAACATCAGTGGGTAGGGCAATTACATGTTGTCTTGACCCACTCACTGATGACACACAGCAGGGGAGCTTCTCCCACTAGCATTTCTCTATCTATAGCTCTTCCTGGAGAATCTCCTCTGGCACTGTGGATGGGGAAGTATTAAGGGTAATATAAGCATCATTTGTACAATCAGATGTAGAAACAACAACAGTACTTTGAATTGGGCTGAAGCACTCATCTGCTACATCATGTTAGTTTCCCTCTCCCATTGTGAATCTTGTCCAGGTTCCGTTAGCTGAATCTGAGTACCTCCTCCTGCACAGGGCCAAGTACAACAGTGACGTGGATGCCTGTATCCACAGAGCCACAGATATTTGAGTCTCTCCTTTCCTTGGAGTTCTCCAGTATGCTTGGGTGCATCAAGTCTTCAGTCTCTCTTGGGAGCAGAGAGGCCTCAGGCCACCCCTGATGCTTCTCCTAAAAGCAGATGCCAGGGTAGAGGGCACAGGGCAGGATCAGGGTTACAAAGAGGTAGAGGAGCTTTGTGCCAGTAAGCGTGCGCGTGTGTGTGTGTGCTAAGTCGCTTCGGTCATGTCCAACTCTTTGTGACCTCATGGACTGTACCTACCAGGCTCCTCTGTCCATGGGATTCTCCAGGCAAGAATACTGGAATGAGTTGCCATGCCCTCCTCCAGGGGATCTTCCTGATCCAGGGATCGAACCTATGTCTCTTACGTCTCCTGCATTGGCAGGCAGGTTCTTTACCACTAATACCACCTGGGAAGCCCCATTTATCTTTAGTTTCATATGGCTTGGTGGCTATACATGGCTCAACTTAATGAATTTTTCAGTTACCCAAAAGCTCTGCATCCTCACTGGTGACTGTTTCAGCTCTGAGGACTCTACTCAATAGCTGCAGCCACATTGCTTCTCATCTGGAGCCAGGGGCTTGTGCTTCACTGCCTCAGTAATATCCCTTCCTCCTCCCACCCGAGGGAGAGCGAGCAACAACAAAAGGTCCATTGGGCAGTTTGTTTCAGTCCTACCTTTTACTGCTTGTCCTCTAAGGTTAATTAGCCCTAACACCCCCACACCCATCACTTGAAGAAGAACCTTTGTTACTGGATCCCGGGGAATCTTCTTATGTAACCTAAACCTATGGGACCCTTGTCTTTTCTGTTCCAAAAAGCCATGTTTCTGCCAGCATCCCATCCTTGTCACCTACTGTCAAGAACTGTGAAGAGTCTTGAGAATTTACCCAACTTAGAAGCCAGCAAGTCAGCCTGTCATAATTTCCTGGATGCTGGCAGAAGACATGGGACTCCTGGTTCTGAGACAGAAGACTTTATGTCAGCACAGCCAACAGCATGAGCTCCCTGTATGTTTCATTTCCTTTTGTCCTATGAGTCCACAGCTGTAAAACCCCGAATTTAGGCAATCCAACCCAAATATTGCAATATTTTTTAAAGAACTATAGCAAGCCTACCCAACCTTAGCCCAGAGGGATCCACTGTTTTTGTTATACTAGACAGGAAACACACCTGCCCTCAATTCTGGAGGGGGAGAATATCTGTCTTCCTGGACTGTATGCTCTATACACATCCTTGAAAAGAGTATTTGAGAGCTAGAGCAGCCAGTGCCTCTGCTCACAAGATGTGCAGAAGAGTGAGAGCACCATGGAGAAGCATCTTCAACACACTGTGTAAGGATTGACATTCTCACTGATGATTGTGTATCAGGAAAAATCGAATTTGTATTCCATGTACCTTGTTACAAACAGGAAGGACTGTGTGAAATATTTTTCCCAAATGGTTAACTCTTAAACCCTTTGGAAAACTCAACAGCCCAGAATAGTTAGTTCTCTGAGAGTTTTGTTTTCTTCCTTGAGCAGAGAAACCAGATTATGATTTTGTGTATTTGCCCCAAATCGCAGGTCACAAAGGCAGGTCTGTGGAATTGTAGGTATTGATTTGTCAGTGAGTGATACACTCAGGGTGAACAGCAAGAGTTTACTTATTAGAATTGACCATGACTCTTTCTCAGGGAAGACTAGCTGCTAATGTCATCTTGCAGTGAAGCACTTACAGTATGAGAATTATTTGCATAATCATCTGATTTAGCTAATATTTGTTGTTTAGTCTCTAAACTAAACCATGTCCGACTCTATCGACCCCATGGATTGTAGTCTGTCAGACTCCTCCGTCCATGGGATTTCCCAGGCAAGAATAGTGGAATGGGTTACCATTTCTTTCTCCAGGGGATCTTCCCCTCCCAAGGAGTGAACCCATGTCTCCTGTATTGGCAGGCAGACTCTTTACCACTGAGCCATCAGGGAAGCCTTGATTTAGCTAATTATTTGTCTTGCACCTTCTGTTATGACCAATCTAGACAACATATTAAAAAACAGAGACATTACTTTGTCAACAAAGGTCCATCTAGTCAAGGCTATGGTTTTTCCAGTGGTCATGTATGGATATGAGAGTTGGACTCTAAAGAAAGCTGAGCGCCGAAGAATTGATGCTTTTGAACTGTGGTGTTGGAGAAGACTCTTGGGAGTCCCTTGGACTGCAAAGAGATCCAACCAGTCCATCCTAAAGGAGATCAGTCCTGGGTGTTCATTGGAAGGACTGATGTTGAAGCTGAAACTCCAATACTTTGGCCACCTGATGCGAAGAGCTGACTCATTTGAAAAGACCCTGATGCTGGGAAAGATTGAGGGCAGCAGGAGAAGGGGCCGACAGAGGATGAGACGGTTGGATGGCATCACCGACTCAATGGACATGAGTTTGGGTAAACTCCAGGAGTTGGTGATGGACAGGGAGGCCTGGCGTGCTGCGGTTCATGGGGTCTCAAAGAGTCGGACACGACTGAGCGACTGAATTGAACTGAATTGCACCTCTGTGTTATCTTAAACATCTAATGTATAAGATTTTATTTTTTTGACCTATCTAAAAGATGGCTGAGGTCAAAGACTTTAAAGTCTTTCATAAGTTAATACATTGAAAATCTCTTTCTCAAAAGTTTTGTATCACTGAAAGATGAATAAACTGATTTTTCTAATATAGTAGTGTTTTGATTTGAATTATACAACTAAACATTTGGAGAAAAAGGCTAGGAGATTTTCAGAAATTTATTTGATTCTCTCATGGACCTATTCTATAAAATTATAGCTTATGATCTTAAAAATTATACTTTTGAAAATATTTAAAGCAAATTTCTGTTATTTTTTTTCTTTTTATTATAATGACCAGTTTTTGGTATTTCATTTTTACCAAAGTCTATCTTTAGAATAAAATTTTGTTCTCCATTTATGAGTTTAAAAATAATTACCCTTTTAAAGTAGGCTGTAATAGATTAGAATGAAATTAACATTTTAGGCATAGTCTAAAATAATTGATTATAATTTGTCATTCTTATCAACTTCAGTTAAATTGGAATTTTATATAAACTTACTAATTTGCCAAGGTTATGTTCTCTTTAAAAGGTGAACATTTCTCATTCACGTATTTAGCAGTGTGCTAGGTGCTCAGTACTTTTAAGAATAGTATAAAGAATGTAGGTCAATTGTAGTGAGGTGGATGAACCTAGAGCCTGTTATACAGAGTGAGATAAGTTAGAAAGTAAAAAACAAGTATCATATATTAATGCATATACTCATGAACCTCTTTACAGGGAAGGAATAGAGATGCAGGTGTAGAGAACAGACTTAGGGACATAGCAGGGGAAGGAGAGTGTAGGATGCATGGAGAAAGTAGCATTTACATATATACACTTTGTTGTTGTTCAGTCACTAAGTCGTGTCTGACTCATTGTGACCACATGGACTGCAGCATGCCAGTCTCCTCTGTCCTTCACTGCCTCCCGGAGTTTGCTCACATTCATGCCAGTTGAGTCAGTGATGCTGTCTAACCATCTCATCCTCTGCTGCCCCCTTTCCCTTTTGCCTTCAGTCTTTCCCAGCATCAGGGTCTTTTTCAGTGAGTCGGCTCTTCCCATCAGGTGGCCAAAGTGTTGGAGTTTCAGCTTCAGCATCAGTCCTTCCAATGAATATTCAGGACTGATTTCCTTTAGGATTGACTGGTTTGATCTTGAAGTCCAGGGGACTCTCAAGAGTCTTTTCCAGCACCACAATTTGAAAGCATCAATTCTTACACGTACCGTATATACACCATCA
Organism: Okapia johnstoni; assembly: GCA_024291935.2. Taxonomy (NCBI): domain Eukaryota; kingdom Metazoa; phylum Chordata; class Mammalia; order Artiodactyla; family Giraffidae; genus Okapia; species Okapia johnstoni. Next base: position 45,744,220 of record CM044319.1, on the reverse strand, counting down.
TGTATAAAATAGATGACTAGTGGGAAGCCATTATACAACACAGGGAGTCCAGCGTGGAGCTCTGTGACCTCCTGAAGGGGTGGGATGGGAGTGGGGAGGGAGACACTGGAGGGAGGGTATGTGTATATAATTATGACTGATTCGAGTTGTTTAGAAGAAACCCATACAACATTGTAAAGCAGTTATTTTCCAATTTAAAAAAAAGGCAAAAACATTAATGGAAAAAAATAATGTAGGTTTTCTTCCCTCTCCCTCTTTGGCCTTAAACAACTTTTTCTAGGGATAAAATCACATATTTGGGTGATATTTAGTAGTACATATGTTTATTTTCTTCAGAATCATTGTCAGACTCATTTGCATATTGAGTAATTTTCATCTTAGCAGTACTCTTTTTCCTACTTTTATGCCAGTTTAGTTTTCTCATATAAAAGAACAATAAACTGTATTTCTTCTTTTTATTGATTTTCAAAAGGAAGGCAATTAACTCTTTGCTGTGTTTTATTAGTTCCTAAATCTAGAGGAAAATTAAGCATTTAGTGTAATGTATGTTTTTTGTATGTGCTTAGAACTTTAGTTTTTTGAAAGCTGTGCCTTTTTCGTATGGGTAAGACAAGTTTTAAAGCAAACTTGGTATTATGACGGTTTTGATTTTATAATACTTAAATTTAGGGGGGTAGATATAACTTTACAAAATATTTTAGTTTTTCAAAGTGATTCACCTTAGAAATCTGTCAAGTTTCAAGTTATGTACACCCTTTCTCCTTCCTGGTGATTATAGAATCTGAATGCTAACTGCCTAAATGGTGAGTGCTTTTCTACACTTGAAACTTCTGATTCTTTACATGTATGTGTATGGCTGAGTCCCTTCACCTGAAATTATCACAACATTGTTAATCGGCTGTATGCCAGTACAGAATGAAAAGTTTTTTTAAAAAGCTTCTAACTTTAAGGACTTTTGGATTCTCTTCCATTCTCTGACAAAAAGTGAAGAGTGTGCTTTCTTCAAATACTGGAAAGCACGTGAAAGTGAAAGTTGCTCCGTTGTGTCCAGCTCTTTGCAACACCATGGACTGTACAGTCCATGAAATTCTCCAGGCCAGAATACTGGAGTGGGTAGCCTTTTGCTTCTCCAGGGGATCTTCCCAACCCAGGGATCGAACCCAGGTCTCCCACATTGCAGGTGGATTCTTTACCAGCTGAGCCACCAGGGAAGGTCAAGAATACTGGAGTGACTAGCCTATCCCTTCTCCAGTGGATCTTCTTGACCCAGGAATCAGACCGGGGTCTCCTGCATTGCAGGTGGATTCTTTACCAATTGTGTTATCAGGGAAACCTGGAAAGCACATATACTTTTTTTTTTTAATTATTATTGTAATGCAGTCAATCCTTGTTATTCACAGACTGTATTTGTGATTTGCCTACTCACTAAAATTTACTTGCAACCCCCAAAACAATACCCAGGCACTTTCTTGGTCATTCTCCAGTCTGCGGGGCTATTACATATTTGAATCAACAAAATTCACATTGCCAGATGAGGTGAAACGAGGCAACTTGCTGCCTTCTTGTTTCAGTTCATATTGTAAACAGGTGTCCACACTGCTTGTTTAATGCCATGCTTTTCACATTTTCATGGTTGTTTGTTGGTGATGTCACTTTAAAATGGCCCCCAAATATCTTACTGTCTGTGTGTGCCTTAGAAAACATGTGTGTTAAGCAAACTTTGTTTAGGCATGACTTGTAATACTCCTGGCTGTGAGTTTAACATCTATGAATCCAGAGTGTCCAGTATATATCAAATAAGGTGTCTTTAAACAGAAATGCACATAAAACAAGGTTATGTATTTACCAGTTGATGAAAACTGTGACTAGAGAAAACAGGCGTCCCAGAACCTGACTCTATATTTCCCCCGGAGCAGTGGTCCAGTATTCATGAATTCAGTGTTCGAGACCACTTTACAGACAGCATCCACTGCAAGTAACTAGAATCAGCTGTAGTTATTTTATTTTGTTGAACTGATAGAGATCATCAGTCAAGTATTTTACACATACTTGTGTTTCGTGTTTATGTTAATGCTGGACTGTGCACTTTCATCTCAGGAGCGCCCTAGCTAGTTTACAGCTCATCAGCTCAGAGCTTTGCCTCAGGGAGAGGCACCAGCTCTGGAATCAGAGCCATTGGGTGGTTAGGGAACCTGGCTTGCAGCTTGGCTTGGCTTTCCCTGACCACTCCATGCTGACTTTCCACCTTCCCTTTTTGTGCTGCGGCAGCCTGGCCATGAAAAGCAGCTCCCACCTGACCTGTGAAGCTGGTCCAGGAAGGGAGGATACTGAACTGCATCTGTTCTTGGCTCTGATGGTGCAGGGACGTGGGATGTGGGAGCTCCACCTGAGGGCCTTCCTATGTGGGTTTCGTGCTTGCTTTGTTTGTTTCTTTGTTTTTAAGAGTTTTGCTTTGCTGTGGTTATGGGTTTTTCTTCATTATCCCAAACCAGCTGGGTAAGGTACCAGCCAGAACATGTTTTTTAGGCAGGGAAGTTTAAAGACCTTCCTAAGGCCTAGGCACTGTTACTTTTCAAATCCCTGCCCTACATTATAGAAAATGGACCTGTATCCTGTATTAAATCTAAGATTTATAAGTAGAGTTGAATTGCTGTTGAAATGTTACTTGTGTTGTAGTTACTTGAATGTTAAATTTGATTTTTAAAAAATTTCACGTTCTAGAGCAATAAGTTTTTTCTTCAGATCTCAAGCATTTTCATGGGCCCTGGAAAAAACTCATAGGTACCTGGGTGCTTCTCTAATGGCTCTGTGGTAAAGAATCCGCCTGTAGTGCAGGAGATGTGGGTTTGATCCCTGGGTCAGGAAGATCCCCTGGAGGGGGAAATGGCAACCTGCTCCAGGATTCTTGCTTGGAGAATCCCATGGACAGAGAAGCCTGGTGGGCTACAGTCCATGGGGTTGCAAAAGAGTTGTACACAACTGAGTGACTAAACAACAATAACTGTGTCTGTAGTGTTGGACTGTGTGTCAGGAATTCAGGTGTTCCTTAGCATTGCAGTTATCCAGACACTGATGGGGGCTCTGATGTGCCTCATGACACATATGTTGCTGTGGTACAAAAACAAGCCATAAACAGATGACTGCAGTATGACGTGGTCAGGTGCTGTGGGTGGACAGAGGCCCTTTCACTGAGTTGGGGCAGAGGAGAAAGTATTGTGATGCTGTCCTGGAGCAGATGGTGCCAGGCCGGGTTCTGGAGGCTGCCTGTGTAGTAAGGTGAAGAGTTGAGGGACAAAGGGAATTTGGAGAAAAGCTGGGGGTGGAAAGGTGTGGCAGGGGCTTGGAAACAGCCTGATGTGTGTGGGAAATTATGGGCTGATATTGCTGCTGGGGTAACATGTATAAAGTGGGTTGTGGTGGTGACAAATACCATCAGAGGAGCGGGGAGGGGCTGAGTATGGAAGACCTTTTGTGCTTCTTAGACAAGTGTAAACTTGTCCTGGGCATGTGACCTGTTTCTAGTGCCTCTTGACTGCTGAGTAATACTTTTTGGATTTATCAGTAGTTGGTATCCTTCAACACATATCAGTAATATAACTAAGTTTCTGACCCTCTCTGTCCTTTCCTGTATTTGCTAAGTTCTGTTTTGTTTGCCTTTGCTCAGTAAGCTCTTTTTTCTTAAAGGAAACAGAAATACCTTAGTTTTAAAAATAACTTTTTGTTGATGTATACCACATACCTCAGAAAAGTGAAAATGTAAGTATACAGAGAAATTAGCCTAATTTCAAAACACATACTCATTCTTAGAACATCAAGCAATACTAAAAATTTATAAAGCAAGTAGCAGTCTCTTGGATTTCTACCATTCATAGCTGCTGTGAACATTTTGGTCAGTGCTGCTCTGGACCTGTCTCTGATCTTATGCAGACACCATACACCCATGGTTTTCTAACTTATTTTTTCATTCACTAGTATTTCATAGCCATCTTTTAAAGTTAATATCTCTGGATTCATTTCACCCTTTAATGGCTGCAAGGGATTTCATTTTATGGCATGATGTAATTTACTTCATTGATGAACTCAGTTGATTCAAATGATGAATTCAGTTACTTCATTGAATTCTAATTTTTATAAACTATTAGAAGCACATCAGTGGAAGAAAATCTTCCTTGAATGTACATCTTTGTACACTTACCTTCTGTTAAAATGATTTTATTATTAAAAAATTTCAAGCACATAAAAACTGTGTAGTATGATAAGGTCCCATATACATCCAGCTTCAGCAGTCACCAGTGTTCTACTTTTTTTTTTCAATCTACACATCCATAATTGTTTTTCCTCTGTCAGGAGTATTTGAAAGCAAGTACCAGTCACAATATCATTTTATCTATATACCTCAGTCTTTTAAGTTAGACTCACAAACATAATAATATTAAATAAACAGAATTGATACTGATTCCTAATATCTTCTAGTATTATGCAGATTAAGATCCATGCATGAGCTAAACATTAGTTGATATATCTTTTTTAAGTCTCTTAGTTATAACCTTCCTCCCCTTCTGTGTATTGCATGCTAATTATTTGTTGAAGAAAACAAGTCATTTATTCAGTAGGATTTTCCACAGTCTGAACTTGGCTGATAACCTCCTTATGGTGTCATTTGACTTGTTCTTCCAGGCACTGTCATAACCCCTAAACTGGGAATTAGATCCAGAGGCTTAATTCATTTGTTAAGTTGGATTCATTTGTTAAGTTTGATTACTAAGTTTAGCCCCTGAAGTATCCATTCTAAAGTTTCCCATCAATCTTTTACATAATGGTTTTGTCACCCCTTTATGATCACTGCCTACTTTCATTACTTCATTAGGGTTTCCAAAATGACGGCCTTTAGCAACTTTTTATTTTGAGATAATTGCAGAGTCACATGCAGTTATAAGAAATAATACTAGCGATCCTTTCTGCCCCTCATCCAGTTTTCCCCAAGGGTGACATCCTGCTTCAGTGTAGTCTTATATCACATCTAGGGAATTGATACGATCCATGGACCATATTCAGGTTTCACTAGTTTTACATCTTCTGTAGGCATGTGTGCATGTGTATTTGGTTTAATGCAATTTTATCACATGTGTAGATAAGTGTAGATAACACCACGGTCAAGAATTAGAAGCTTTCCATCACAAGGATCTCTTTTGTTACCCTTTTATAGCCAGAGCCACCTCCTTCCCTCCTTGCTAACCCCAGGGACACTAATTATTCTCCGTTTCTATACTTTTGTCATTACAAGAATGACATACAGGACTTGCCTGGTTGTCTAATGATTAAGAATCCATCTTCTGATGCAGAGGACATGGATTTGATCCCTGGTTCGGGAAGATTTCACCTGCCATAGGGCAACTAAGCCCACATGCCCTACCGCTCCTGCTCTGCAACAAGAGACACCACTGCAATGAGGAGCTGCACGCTGCTACGAGAGTAGCCTCTGCTTGCCACAGCTAGGGAAGGCCCATGTGCAGCAACGAAGACCCAGAACAGCCAAAAACAAACAAACAAACAAATACAAGTCTACTGTTAGAAAAGAATGATGTGTAATGGAACTACGCAGTATGTAACCTTCTGAGGTGGATTTTTCTTTTCAATTTAATTTCCTTAAGAGCTATCAAAATTGTTATGTGTATTAGTAGTTTTTTCTTTTTTATTACCCAGTATTTCGTGATATGAATATACCACACTTGGTTTAACCATTCACATGTTGAAGGATGTTTGAGTTGTTTCCAGTTTTGGGGTATTAAACATGGATATACTATGAGCATTTATATATAGGTTTTTTTTGTGTGAACATAAGTTTTCATTTCTCTGGCATAAATGCTCAAGAGTGCATTTGCTAGGTCTATGATAAGCATGTGTTTAGTTTTATAAGGAACTATTGTATTCTTTTCCGGAGTGGCTGTACCATTTTGCATTTCCATCAGTAGTGAATGAAAGATTAGTTTCTCTGTACCCTCACCAATATTTGGTGTTACCATTGTTTTTATTTTAGCCATTTTGATATTTATGTAAATCATAATTTTTAAATTCTGTCATTACTTCAGTGCTTTTTAGCTGTCATTCTTCTCTAAAGAAGAAACTTTTCATCAGCTATTTGGTAATCTTGAAATACAAGCTGTATAAGAATCTGATTATTTTTCTCATTTTCAATGCCCCGCTCCCTACCTTGGTAAGCCAGTTTTCAGGAAAACAAATAAGTGCCCCTTTAGCTTCCAGAGTGACTAATTGACTTAAAAAAATATCATTATAAAATTTTTAAATATTTGATGTGATTGTCTTCTCCAGGTAAATTAGTAGAAGGAAAATTGTCATATCAAAAGGTAGGCAAATTTAAAATTTTGATATTGGTTATCCCACTCCTCTCCAGAAAATCTGTCAGTTAATGTTCTTGGCAAGTGTATGTAAAATATTTATTTTTCTGTATCCTTGCCAACACTGGTGTGGCCAGTTTTTAATTTAAATATATTTTACCAATCTGATGGCTAATCAGTATCTTACTATTTCTATTTTTCAGTTCTTTAGTTACCAGTAATATTGACTTACAAGTTTAGCCTATTGCTCATTGATTACCTTTACCCATGTTTCTGTCAAGACATTTGTCTTTTTATAATTTTTTTTTTTTTTTGCTGTATCTGTCAATCTTTTCCTTGGTGGTTGCTAATTTTTATTTGCTTAGAAAGGTTTCTTCTACCTTAAGATTATAAAAATTTATACCCATTTTTTAATGCCTTCCTGTGATTTTACAGTTTAGTTTAAATATTTGTTCTACCTGTGGTTTATTTTGTATAAGATATGAAGTAAGGATCCAGCATTACGTTTTTCTAAAAGTCTGACTGGTTTTCCTTATGCCATTGATGAAAGTATCTTTTCCCTGCAAATGTGAAACGCCATTTTTATACTAAATTCTTGAATCTTGAGTCTAAGTTTTCATTCTCTTCTACTGATTTGTCAGTCTTCAGTGTCACATAATTTATGGTACTGCTGGTCTCTCTGTCTTTTTTTTTCTTTTATGACTTTGTGAAGTTCACAAGCATTTTCTTCTGGATTAGAAATATTTGTTTTAGATCCAGACCACCCTGTTATATTTTGATGGGGATTTTATTTGATTTATAGATTAATTTAGGGAGAATTAATTTCTTTACAACCCTGAGCTTTCATAGTTAAGAACATGGTCTATAATTTCATTTATTCACATATTTTTTTCTTGTTTTTGAATATGTTTTGTTAATTTACCTCTGAATTATTGCTTTTGGTTTCTCTGTCTCTTCATTTGAAGGATACCTTTTAAACTTGATCAGATTCATTTTTTAAAAGTAGGTCAAACCTTCTGGGAAAACATCACATTTATAATTTGTAATACGCGCTTTCCACACTGTCTCCAGTATGTCTGGCTCCCTAAACTAACAACCTATATTTCCCACAGTCCTTGAGACAAATTAAATAAGGGCCTCATTCTAATAGTAGCTAATATGGCTTAGTTACTGAGTATAAATTGCTACAAATTTCTGATGAAGATGACAATACATTGTTAATCAAATTAGACAGTAATGCACATTTGGAGTTTTAAATCGAAAACTTCAGCTATTTAAGTACAGCATATGGAGTAGCTTTTTTTTAAGTGGTAAAACCAAGCCTACAATTATAAAAGTTTCATAAGGCATACATGTGCTAGCTTGCTTGGCCTCTTTCGTTAGTCCATTTACATAATTTATTTCATTGCACCTGGGAATCTTGTATCTTTGTTTGCTGCCTACATGCTCTGTCTTTATCCCCAAACCTGTTTAATCCCAAGTAGACCCTTGATAAAAGCAGCTACTATTTATTGAGATCCAACTATGTGTTGGGGCTGAGAAGTAGAGTCAATAATTAAGTTTGATCTGTCCAGCTCTGAACTTTTTAGGAATTTGTACTTCATTGTAGGGCTTCCTTCCGTGTGTGTGTGTGTGTGTGTGTATGTGTGTGGTGTGTTTTGGAGAGCTGCTTTGTTGTTTTGGGTGTTAGGTGAGAGGAGGAAGAAATTGGTCATAATTTTCACAAATCTGTTAACACTGCCTCTAAAATATAGAGTCTTTTTTGTCTTTTTTTTTTTTTTTTTTAGTATTTATGTATTTATTTGGTTGCTTCAGGTCCTAGTTGCAGTGTGCAGGATCTTCGTTGTGGTGGGGGCCCTCTAGTTGTGGCTTGCAGGCTCCAGAGTGCATGGGCTCAGTAATTGCAGTGCTTAGTTGCTCCTCGGCATGTGGGATCTTAGTTCCCCTTTCAGGGATCACACCTGCATCTCCTGCATCGCAAGGGACTCTTGCAATGGATTCTTAATCACTAGACTACGGGGGAAGTTCCTGGAGTCTTTTATGCTATCCCTTTCTTGAGAGAGATTCTTTATTAGGTATCTCAGTAAATTTTAAATTGTAATTTTGTATATGTCTTGCTAAACTGCCATTATTTCGTAGATTTTAGGGTCAGAATTTTGGGGAAGCCCTGTAAAACCAGATTTAATAACAAATAGTGTAACAGCTAATAATGGAATTTCCAAAAGATTTAATTTAAGCTCCCAGGCCACAAAATAAGATTATACAAAGAATCCTTTATTTTAGAGGAAAAATACTATTTTTAATTCAAGACCATTTAATTGAAACCATTTGTTTAATTATAAACAGTACACTATAATCACAGATTATTTTATGCATTAAAACAGCTTGAACCTTTGCTTTTCACAATGTGCTGTATATTCTCTCAAACTTAGTGAAATATTTGTATAAGCATTTTGTGATTCAAAGAAACTTTCCAGATCAAATTAGTGTGGCTTCTTTGTGTATATTATGAAATATTATGAAATATTCCAGACACACTATAAGGCTTAAAGAATAGTAGCTATACTGTCCCTATACCTAATATCCTGCTTAAGATATAAAATGCAACCGGTATGATGGAAGCACCTGTTTTACTTCTCCCTAATTGCATAATCCTTTCTTTGCCTCCAAGAATCATCTCTTTTTCAACATAATAAAAGCTGTGTTTTTTTTAACTTTAAAAAAAACATTTTTATTGAGGTATAATTTGCATACCATAAAATTCACTCATTTAAAACGTACAACTTCAGTAGTTTTAATAAATTTATGGAGTTGACAGCTATTACCACAGTCTAATTTTTGAACATTTCCATCAACCCACCCAAAAATCTCCCATCCATTTGCAGACATTTCCTATCCCTACTTCCAGCCTGGGGAAACACTAATCCAATGTGTCTATATAGATTTTCTTTTTAATATGATATAATTCACATACCATACAATTCATCCATTTAAAATGTGTAATTAAGTAGTTTTTAGTACATTCGTGGGTTGCGCAACCATGACCACTATCCAATACCAGAACGCTTTCATCACCCTGAAAAAGAAACCCATACCCATTGGAAGTCATTCTCCATTGTCTTTTCACCCTTTGGAAACTATGAAGCTATTTCCTATATTCATGGATTTGCCTTCTGGACATTTCATATCAGTGGAATCTTTCAAGCCTTTTTTGTCTGGCTTCCTTCACTTAGCGTATTTTCAAGGTTCATCCATGTTGTAGCATGTATCAGTACTTCATACATTTTTATGGTTGAATAATATTGCTTTGTATGACTATAACACATTTGGTTTATTCATTCATCAGTTGATGAACAATTGATTGTATTGTTACCACTTTGGGGCTAGCGTGAACTTTTGTGTATGTGTTTTTGTGTGAACATTCATTTGTGTTTTCATTCTTCCTGAGTAGAGCTTTGGGGATGAAATTCCTGGGTTAAACGGTAATTCTATGCTTAAGTTTTTGAAGAACCATCAAAATGTCTTCCAAAGTGACCATGCCATTTTACATTCCCACCAGTAGTGTAGGTTTAGTTGCTCAGTTGTGTCCAACTCTTGCGACACCTTGGACTGAGCCCACCAGGCTTCTCTGACCATGGGATTTCCTGGGTAAGAATACTGGAGTGGGTTGCCATTTCCTTCTCCAGGAAAAAGCTAAAGTTCATTCATTTTCACTGCTTGAAGTATTTTGTTGAATTAAAGTGCCATAATTATCTATTCTCCTGCTGATGGACATTTCGTTGTTTCTAGTTTTTGCAGTTAACAAACTGTTAATATTGATGTTCTTTTACAGTTCTCCTTGTGCACACATGTGAGAGATCCCCAAGAGCACCTACATATGAATGACATTGCTGGATTGAAAGATACACGAGTCTTCAGCCTTACTAAATATTGCTCAATTGTCTCCAGAAGTAGAATCCATTTGGATGCCCACCTTAACCGATTAAACTCTCATTGTTCTGTACTCTTGCCAACAGTAGGTATTGTCAGGCTCTTTCATTTGTCAGTTTGATGAGTAATATATAGCTTATTGTTATTTCGAATTTCTCTGATTACTGGTGAGGTTGGACATCTTATTTTATGTTATTAGCATTACAGGTTTTTTTTTTTTAGTACTTGTGTATTATGGCTGAAAGTTATATGCAAAGTTAAAAGCAATGAGTAGTTGCTGCTAATTAAAAATGTACCATAATTTTATTTTTAAAACATTGGCAACTTTGCAGATTTTTTGGAGGAAATTATTTGAGGTGATTTTCTTTAATAGTATAGTATATATTAGATCATGAAATTTGGAATTAAATTGGTGCTTGAATCCTGGCTCCATTTTTTATGACCTTGGGCATTTAGTGCAATGAATTTTTCCTCATCTTAAAATAAATATGATATCTCCTGGTATGGTAATAGAATTAAATCTGATAACATTAACATTGGCATGTAGGACTATTACATAGTTTAGGGTGAAATAAACATATTCAAATTAAACAATAGTGTGGACAATGGGTGATACTATGCATGCTAAATTGCTTCAGTTGTGTCCAACTCTCTGCAATCCTATGGATTCTAGCCCACCAGGCTCCTCTGTCCTTTGGATTCTCTAGGTGAGGATACTAGAGTGGGTTACCATGCCTTGCTCCAGGGGATCTTCCCAACCCATGGATGGAACCCTGAATCTCTTTCATCTCCTGTATCGCCAGGTGGATTCTTTACCACTAGCGCCACCTGGGAAGCCTAGGTAATACTATGACACATGATTAAATCAGTTCTGAAATTTGGCAGCATTTGTGAAATGAAAATGCAACCTGATAGTTGATGCTAATGTAAGTGAACTTCCTCTCAGGGCCAAATGAGATTGGTGGTGTAGCACACCAGAGCAGTAACATGTGCAGCCCCACTTCTCCACATACACCCACACTCCTGAGTCGGTGTTCATCTTCTGTACCTTGTCAGTTTTCTACCTGCCAGAACATCAGTGACTGTGGTAAAGCTGTCCAGGATCACAATGGGTAGGTGGGAGTGACCCTGGGACCCTTTGGTTGTCCCGTAATCTGTCCTGGTTCTGGCGTTAACTGTGTAGTGTGGGAGAGATGGGCTGGGTGCCTGAGAGCTGATGGAGGAAATGCAGGCTGGTGGATAATTATGAGTTGATGTTATTATCCCTTGCCACAGGAGTTTCTGCACATGGATTCCGAAGATGTGACCATTACAGTTCGCCTCATTCGTTCATTTGAGCATCGCAATTTCAGACCTGTAGTATATCACGGAGTTCATTTGGACCAAACTGTAAAGGATTTTATAGTATTTCTAAAGCAAGGTATGAGATGTCTCAGCCACTTTGTTTTATTAGTGTTTCAAAAATGAATAGTTGAGTATTAGAGTGATAGTAATCTTTTAAAAGCAATTTGAAAGATATTCATCTGTGTTCTAAGCCAGGTGTGAGGCTTGCTGCTGCTCTGGGCCTTGGTATCAGCAGCAGTATCTCTCCAAGGCTTATTTAGCAATATGTGTGCCTTCCTCAGGGACTGTCACTATCATGTTTGACTTCTCCTTTTTTTTTTTTTTAATTAAATTTAAGGTCTGCGATTCCTCATGACAAATGGCTTTATGTATTTGGAGGCTAGTTAACAAGAGAAGGTAGTGTTACCTGGCTGAGCACACAGAGGGCATCCTGGGGAGCATGACAGGAAGGTAGCAGGCCTCTATCTGTCCAGCCAGGAGATCACGAGAGCATCTGGTCACTGTGGGCACAGAGTGATGAGCAGCCTCACTGGTGTAGTGTGTCATTCCAAGCTCAGCATATAGCAGGTGTGAATGTAGTCTTCATTTAGATAGGTCCTTGGTGGGTTTCTATCCTCTGGTCTTAATTACAGAAGTGTTCCAATCATCAACATTTGATGAAACATCTAGAATAAGCTTTTATTGCTTTAACTGAATTACAATTTATATGGTATAATGTATAGATCTTAGTGTACAGTTCTGTGAATTTTGGCAGATGTAGCACTTTATAGCCAACTTAATTTTTTTCAACTGACATAATTTGAGACAGAGAAGATGCAAAAACTCCTGAAAGCTCTTCACACAAGTTCCCCAAATGTCAACATTTTGTTACACTTGTTTTTCTCTCTCCTCCTCCTCCCCAGTTCCTTTCTTACTCTTCCACTTCATTTTTATCTCTGAACCATTTAGAAGTATGTTGCAGACATTATTCCCTTTTACCTCTAAATATTTCAGTGTGTATTTTCCAAAAACAGGAAATTTGCTCATATAACTATAGTTACAGTAATGAAAATCAGAAACTTAACATTGAAACAATGCTATCAACTAATTTACAGACCTTATTGAGATTTTACCTGTCCCAGTAAGGTCTTTCTGAACAAAAGAAAATCCGAGGACATATGTTAGTTCAGTTGCTTTAATGTGAATTAATTTCTTCATCCAGGAGCCTTTTTTTGTTTTTGTTTTTAATTAACTTTTTCAAAGGATAATTGCTTTACAGAATTTTGTTGTTTTCTGTCAAACCTCAACATGAATCAGCCATAGGTATACATATATCCCTTCCCTTTGAACCTACCTTCCCATCTCCCTCCCCATCCCACCCCTCTAGATTGATACAGAGCCCCTGTTTGAGTTTCCTGAGCCATACAGCAAATAGATAGTTGGCTATCTATTTTACAGATGGTAATGTAAGTTTCCATGTTACTCTTTCCATACATCTCACCCTCTCCTCCCCTCTCTCCATGGCCATAAGTCTATTCTCTATGTCTGTTTCTCCATTGCTGCCCTGTAAATAAATTCTTCAGTACCATTTTTCTAGATTCCATGTATATGCATTAGAATACAATATTTAACTTTCTCTTTCTGACTCACTTCAGTCTGTATAATAGGTTCTAGGTTCATCCACCTCATCAGAACTGACTCAAATGCATTCCTCTTTACGGCTGAGTAATATTCCATTATGTATATGTACCACAACTTCTTTATCCATTCATCTGTTGATGGACATCTAGGTTGCTTCCATGTTCTAGCTATTGTAAATAGTGCTACAATGAACAATGGGATACATGTGCCTTTTTCAATTTTGGTTTCCTTAGGGTATATGCCTAGGCATGGGATTGCTGGGTCATATGGTGGTTTTATTCCTAGTTTTTTAAGGAATCTCCATACCATCTTGCATAGTGGCTGTATCAATTTACATTCCCACCAACAGTGCAAGAGCGATCCCTTTTCTTCACACTCTCTTCAGCATTTATTGTTTGTAGACTTTTTGATGATGGCCATTCTGACTGGTATGAGGTGATATCTCGTTGTAGTTTTCATTTGCATTTCTCTAATGATGAGTGGTGTTGAGTATCTTTTTCATGTGTTTGTTAGCCATCTGTATGTCTTCTTTGTAGAAATGTCTGTTTAAGTCTTTTCCCCACTTTTTTATTGGGTTGTTTGTTTTTCTGGCATTGAGTTGTATGAGCTGCTTGTATATTTTGGAGATTAATCCTTTATCAGTTGTTTCACTTGTTATTATTTTCTCCCATTCTGAGGGTTGTCTTTTCACCTTGCTTGTAGTTTCCTTTGCTGTGCAAAAGCTTTTAAGTTTAATCATGTCCCACTTGTTTTTATTTCTGTTACTCTAAGAGGTGGGTCATAGAGGATCTTGCTTTGATTTATGTCATCGATTGTTCTGCCTATGTTTTCCTCTTAGAGTTTTATAGTTTCTGGTCTTACGTTTAGGTCTTTAATCCATTTTGAGTTTATCTTTGTGTATGGTGTTAGGAAGTGTTCTAATTTCATTCTTTTACATGTAGCTGTCCAGTTTTCCCAGCACCATTTATTGAAGAGGCTGTCTTTGCCCCATTGTATATTGGCCTCCTTTGTCAAAAGTAAGGTACCCATAGGTGCATGGGTTTATTTCTAGGCTTACTATCGTGTTCCATTACTCATTCTATGAAGCCACCATCACCCTGATGCCAAAACCAGACAACACACAAAAAGAAAACTACAGGCCAATATCACTGATAAACACAGATGCAAAAATCCTCAACAAAATTTCAGCAGACAGAATTCAGCAACACATCAAAAAGCTCATACACCATGATCAAGTTGGGTTTATTTCAAGAATGCAAGGATTCTTCAATATAAGCAAATCAATCAATGTGATACACCATATTAACAAATTGAAAGATAAAAACCATATGATCATCTCAATAGATGCAGAAAAAGCCTTTGACAAAATTCAGCACCTATTTATGATGAAAACTCTTCAGAAAATGGGCATAGGAGTACCCTGCCTCAACATAGTAAAGGCCATATATGATAAGCCTTTAGCAAACATTATCCTCAATGGTGAAAAACTGAAAGCAGTCCCCCTGAGACAGGAACAAGACAAGGGTGTCCACTTTCACCACTATTATTCAACATAGTTCAGGAAGTCCTAGCTACAGCAGTCATCGAAGAAAAAGAAATAAAAGAAATCCAGATCAGAAAAGAAGTAAAGCTCTCATTGTTTGCAGATGACATGATATTGTACATAGAAAACCCTAAAAGATAGTATCAGAAAAATACTAGAGCTAGTCAGTGAATTTAGCAAAGTTGCAGGATACAAAATCAATACCCAGAAATCACTTGCATTTCTATATACTAACAATGAAAAATCAGAAAGAGAAATTAAGGAATCAATTCCACTTACCATTGCAACAAAAAGAATTAAATATCTAGGAATAAACTTACCTAAGGAGACAAAAAAACTGTACATAGAAAATTATGAGACACTAATGAAAGAAATCAAAGACGACATAAACATATGGAGAGATTCCATGTTCCTGGGTAGGAAGAATCAATATTGTGAAAATGACTGTATTACCAAATGCAATCTCCAGATTCAGTGCAATCCCTATCAAATACCAATGGCATTTTTCACAGAACTAGAACAGAAAATTCATATGGAAACACAGAAGACCCTGAATAGCCAAACCAGAATGAAGCTGGAGGAATCAACCTTCTTGACTTCAGATTATACTACAGAGCTATAGTCATCAGGACAGAATGGTACTGGCACAAAAACAGAGATATAGACCAATGGAACAAGATAGAAAACCCAGAAATAAAACTGGGAGTCTTTTATTGTGTTTCATCACATTGGCAATTTTGAATAGTACAAGCCAGTTATTTTGTAGAATGCCTCCCTCAAGTGGGTTTTTCCAGCGTTTTCTCTACTAGATGTAGGTTGTTTTTGGCAGAGAAATCATTGAAACGATGCTGACTTTCAGTGCATTTACACCAAGACACACACACTGTTGACTGGCCACATTGCTGATAATAGTGACTTCAATCAGTTGGTTAAGGCAAAATCAGATTGATTATATTGTTTGCAGCCAAAGATGGAAAAGCTCTATACAGTCAGCAAAAACAAGACTGGGAGCTGACTGTGGCTCAGATCATGAACTCCTTATTGCCAAATTCAGACTTAACTTGAAGAAAGTAGGTAAAACCACTAGACCATTCAGGTATGATCTAAATCAAATCCCTTACAATTATACAGTGGAAGTGAGAAATAGATTAAGGGACTAGATCTGATAGACAGAGTACCTGAAGAACTATGGACGGAGGTTCATGACATTGTATAGGAGGCAGGTATCAAGACCATCCCCAAGGAAAAGAAATGCAAAAAGGCAAAATGGCTGTCTGAGGAGGCCTTACAAATAGCTGGGAAAAGAAGAGAAGTGAAAAGCAAAGGAGAAAAGGAAAGATATACCCATTTGAATGCAGAGTTCCAAAGGATAGCAAGGAAAGATAAGAAAGCCTTCCTCAGGGATCAATGCAAAGAAATAGAGGAAAACAATAGAATGGGAAAGACTAGAGATCTCTTCAAGAAAATTAGACATACCAAGGGAACATTTCATGCCAAGATGGGCTCAGTAAAGGACAGAAATGGTATGGACCGAACAGAAGCAGAAGATATTAAGAGGTGGCAAGAATACACAGAAGAACTATATAAAAAAGATTTTCATGACCCAGATAATCAAGATGATGTAATCACTCACCTAGAGCCAGACATCCTGGAATGTGAAGTCAAGTGGGCCTTAGGAAGCATCACTATGAACAAAGCTAGTGGAAGTGATGGAATTCCAGTTGAGCTATTTCAAATCCTCAAAGATGATGCTGTGAAAGTACTGCACTCAATATACCAGCAAATTTGGAAAACTCAGCAGTGGCCACAGGACTGGGAAAGGTCAGTTTTCATTCCCATCCCAAAGAAAGGTAATGCCAAAGAATGCTCCAACTACCGCACAATTGCACTCATCTCACATGCTTGCAAAGTAATGCTCAAAATTCTCCAAGCCAGGCTTCAGTAATATGTGAACCATGAACTTCCAGATGTTCAAGCTGGTTTTAGAAAAGGCAGAGAAACCAGAGATCAAATTGCCAACATCCACTGGATCATCAAAAAAGCAAGAGAGTTCCAGAAAAACATCTATTTCTGCTTTATTGACTATGCTAAAGCCTTTGACTGTGTGGATCACAATAAACTGTGGAAAATTCTGAAAGAAATGGGAATACCAGACCACCTGACCTGCCTCTTGAGAAACCTGTATGCAGGTCAGGAAGCAACAGTTAGAACTGGACATGAAACAACAGACTGGTTCCAAATAGAAAAAGGAGTACGTCAAGGCTGTATATTGTCACCCTGCTTATTTAACTTATATGCAGAGTACATCATGAGAAATGCTGGGCTGGAGGAAGCACAAGGTGGAGTCAAGATTGCCGGGAGAAATATCAATAACCTCAGATATGCAGATGACACCACCCTTATGGCAGAAAGTGAAGAAGAACTAAAGAGCCTCTTGATGAAAGTGAAAGAGGAGAGTGAAAAAGTTGGCTTAAAGCTCAACGTTCAGTAAACTAAGATCATGGCATCTGGTCCCATCATTTCATACGAAATAGATGAGGAAACAGTGGCTGACTTTATTTTTTGGGGGCTCCCAAATCACTGCAGATGGTGATTGAAGCCATGAAATTAAAAGATGCTTACTCCTTGGAAGGAAAGTTATTACCAACCTAGATAGCATATTGAAAAGCAGAGACATTACTTTGTCAACAAAGGTCTGTCTAGTCAAGGCTATGGTTTTTCCAGTGGTCATGTATGGATATGAAAGTTGCACTGTAAAGTAAGCTGAGTGCCAAAGAATTGATACTTTTGAACTGTGGTGTTGGAGAAGACTTGTGAGAGTCCCTTGGACTGCAAGGAGATCAGTCCTGGGTGTTCATTGGAAGGACTGATGTTGAAGCTGAAACTCCAATACTTTGGCTACCTGATGCGAAAAGCTGACTCATTTGAAAAGACCCTGATGCTGGGAAAGATTGAGGGCAGGAGGAGAAGGGGCTGACAGAGGATGAGATGGTTGGATGGCATCACCGACTCAATGGACGTGAGTTTGGGTAAACTCTGGGAGTTGGTGATGGACAGGGAGGCCTTGCGTGCTGCAGTCTATGTGGTCGCAAAGAATTGGACATGCCTGAGCAACTGAACTGCATTGAATTGAACTGAAGGTGATAGCTGCCAGGTTTCTCTACTGTAAATTTTGATTGTACTTGAAAAGTAATTTGTTAGGGATACATTCTGAGACTATGTGAATATCCTGTTACTTCCCAATCTTTCATCCAGTAGTTCAGCATTATTTGATGATTCTTGCCTGAATCAGTTATGATGTTTGGCAAATGGTGGTTCTTCTTATTCCATCATTCCTTTTACATATACTAGTTGTTCTTCTACAGTAAGGAAGACCTTTTTGCCCTACCCCCCATTCCTACTCCTGCCCCATTTATTTAATCTTTGGTTTATATCATTGTGGGCTCAACGGATTCTTACTTTATTCAGAGGATTATAATTCTTTATTTTTATTTTATTTTGATGCTCTAGTCATCCTCATTTTGGCATGGGGTAGCCAAAAACACTATTCAAAATTGCCAGTGAAAGACAATAAAAGACTCCCGAATGAAGAAATTAATTCAGATTAAAGGAACTGAACTAACATATGTCCTTGGAGTTCCTTTTGTTACAGAAAGAAAGGATATGGCTCCATGTCCTTTTAACATGTCCGCATCCTTTTTTGAGCACTTTTTGATCTAAGATGTTCCAGATGTGTCCTGTTCTTTCCCTACCCCAGCCCTGGGATCAGTCATTTCTCTGAGGAGCTGTGATTCCATTACTGGAGAATGTTATTGGGAAACCACAAACTTGGTTATATGTGTGCAATGTAAGTGTACATAGTTAACTTTTAAAAATGTAGTGAATTCTTGATATTTTACTTCCTGATTGACTTTGTAAAACTTCTGAACTCTTCTCCCTTACTTTTTTTTGTTTTTCTGTCTAATTCGAGTGGTTTTACTGCTCAGTGTTACTTGCCTAAGAAGAAAGCATGGTGTATTAACTCATAGAGAAGACAGGCTAGTCACTCTACTTGTTAGGGGGATGATTGAGAGTTGGTACTACGATATTGCCAGTTACAGAGTGTCCTGTTTTTGAAAGGCTATCACCAAAGTATATTCATATTTTGAAAGAAAAACAAATCTCTACTTTTTTTTATTTTAAAATCTTTGTGTGTATTACGGGTTACAGTGTTTCTTAGTGTTAGTACAGTGAGTGCTCTGGTGTTCTTAGTACAGTGCAGAATAGATTCTCTGAAGCCCTTGAGAACAAGATGTAATCTTCAGGCTGCTCCAGTGCCAAGGGAAGATTTTTCTCCCCAGGGTCACTGTGTTCTTTTCCTTCCCAAGTACCGCAGAATGCTCCCCATTAGAGCAGTGGTGTGGATCACTGCAAATGTTCAGCACAGCCTACTCACATCTTTCACCTGTTACTTGTTTCTGTTAATATTGTGCATGTGGGAAATGTGTTCCACTGATTAAAAGATAAACTTTGGGCTTCAGGCCTTTTTGAGCTGTGTGCTCTGTGCCTATCTTTGTCCTCTGATTTGAGGTACGGTGGAACTCTGTAAAGTTAGTGAATTTACCTTTTATGAATTGTGTACATAACAAAGACCAAGTAGCTTATTACTGAGGAGTTTTTGAACTAATTTGTGCTCAGAGCTTTACATAGATTTTCTCATTTCATCCTCACAGCATCCTTCTAAATTAGGAACTGTTATTGTCTCCATTTTGCAGATGAAGAAACTAAAGAACAGAGAGAGAAGTTGAGAAGCTTGCCTGAGATTACATGGCAAAAACAAGGCAAAGCTTCAGTCCCACCCTTGCAGTTTAGCTATACAATCATGTACTCAAACAGTACACTCAGTTGTCTCTTTATTCTTCTCTATAGCCTTGCTTGCTTAAATAGAATCTCTGAAATAAATGGATTTGCTTAGAGTCAAAAGAGTCTTTGAATTTAGTTCATCATGCTCTACTGTTTTATTTTTAGTTGAAATATAGTTGATTTACCAAGTTTCAGGTATATAACAAACACATTCACACACATACATATTCTTTTTCAGGTTCTTTTCCATTATAGGTTATTATAAGATATTGAATATAGTTAGTTCCCTGTGCTATACAGTAGTCCTTGTTGCTTAAATTTTACACATAGTAGTGTGTATCTGTTAATTTCAAATTTCCAATTTATCCTTCCCACCCTTTCCCTTTAATAACTGTAATTTTATTTTCTATGTCTGTGAGTCTATTTTTGTTTTGTAAATAAGTTCATTTGTATTATTAGTTTAGATTCCACAGATAAGTGATGTCATATAATATTTGTCTTTCTGTGTCTGACTTAACTTCATTTAGTAAGATAATATCTAGGTTCATCCATGTTGTTGCAAATGGCACTACTTTGTTCTTTGATATGGCTGAGTAATATTCCATTGTATGTGTATACCACATCTTCTATATCCATTCCTCTGATGATGGACATTTAGGTTGCTTCCATGTCTTGGTTTTGTAAATAGTGCTGCTGTGAACATTTCAATTAAGAGTTTTTGTCTTTTTTGGATATGTGCCCAGGAGTGGGATTCCCAGATTATAGGTAACTCTAGTTTTAGTTTTTTAAGGAGCTTCCATCCTGCTCTCCATAGTGACTGCACCAATTTATATTCCCACCAACAGTATAGGAGGGTCCTGTTTTCTCCACACACTCTCCAGCATTTATTATTTGTAGACTTTTAAAAAATATTTTCATTTATATATTTATTTGGCTGCACCAGGTCTTAGTCTCTGGGCATGTGGGATCTAGTTCCCTAACCAGGGATTGAAGCCAGGCCCCCGGTACTGGGCACACAGAGTCTTGACCACTGGACACCAGGGGAGTCGCCTATTTGTAGACTTTGAGGGTGGCCATTCTGACTGGTCTAAGGTCTGGTCTCATCTCATTATAGTTTTAATTTGCGTTTATCTAATCATTAGCAATGTTGAGCATCTTTTCATGTGCCTGTTGGCCTTGCTTTAATGTTTTGAACACTGAAAGCTGGAAGGATGCTTGACATCATGGCATAGAGAATCTTGTATACAAACTGAATGTTCATTGTGGTGAATGACTTTTTGGGGTTACTTTAGATGCCTTCTTGCCTTTCCAGCTGTCCTTTTGATAAATCACTTTTGCCATCCATAGCTTAACATGGTCTCTTCCCATAATTGTCTGTTTCTCCCTCAACCAAGAAACTTTGGTTAAATTTGATCCATTCTGCCTTGGGAATCATTGAACCGCTATACCATGCCATTAAAATCTAAAGTTGTATAAATATAACAAATAAGTGTAGTGGATATAAACTAGCATTTACAAATAAGTGTAAATATAATAATATATAAGATTGTATCCAGATATAAGCATATAAATATAATAAAACAAATCTATTATTAGCATAGGGGAAATGGATATTGATCAGATATTTTGATCACAGAGGTACCATGTATTACTTTATATAGAAGACAAATTTTCAGAATAATATACAAACCAATTATCTAGACTATATGACATTTTAATTATTTGCTGATCTGGCATTTTAATACTTTGCAATACTTTAGATTTGGGTTCTGAATGTAAAACATTTCATCTATTCAATAAAGAAAAGCTGTGGCAATTTTATCCAAACTTCCAATTCAGAACTCAATTCTTTATACCCCGTTAACTCCTGGTGAATTGTTTCTTTGTAGAGCAGTATGTTCTATCGGGTGACTACTAGAATAGTTAGAAAGATTTTCCTTATCTTTTTAATCTTTATTTATTTGCTTATATCTAATTCTCCCCTCCACAGGTTCCCCTATTATTAACATATTAGTATGCTGCATTTGTTGCAGTTAATGAACCAATATTGATGCATTATTAACTGTAGTCCATAGTTGATTCAGGTTTCCTTAGTTTTTACTGATGTCCTTTTTCTGCTCCAGGATCCCAGCCAGGATACTACATTACATTTAGTTGTCATGTCTCTCTAGGCTCTGTGAACTGTGGCAATTTCTAAGATTTTCCTTGTTTGAGGACTTTGACAGTTTTGAGGAGTACTGATCAGGCTTATTGTAGGATATCCCTCTATTGGAATGTGCCTGATGATCTTTCTCATGATTAGACTGAAGTTATGGATTTTTGAGAATGGGAAAGACTAGAGATTTCTTCAAGAAAATTAGAGATACCAAGGGAACATTTCATGCAAAGATGGGCTCAATAAAGGACAGAAATGGTAGGGACCTAACAGAAGCAGAAGATATTAAGAAGAGGTGGAAAGAATACACAGAAGAACTGTACAAAAAAGATCTTCACGACCCAGATAATCACGATGGTGTGATCATTCATCTAGAGCCAGACATCCTGGAATGTGAAGTCAAATGGGCCTTAGGAAGCATCACTCTGAACAAAGCTAGTGGAGGTGATGGAATTCCAGTTGAGCTATTTCAAATCCTCAAAGATGATGCTGTGAAAGTGCTGAACTCAATATACCAGCAAATCTGGAAAACTCAGCAGTGGCCACAGGACTGGGAAAGGTCAGTTTTCATTCCAATCCCAAAGAAAGGCAATGCCAAAGAATGCTAAAACTACTGCACAATTGCAGTCATCTCACACGCTAGTAAAGTAATGCTTAAAATTCTCCAAGCCAGGCTTCAGCAATATGTGAACCATGAACTTCCAGATGTTCAAGTTGGTTTTAGAAAAGGCAGAGGAACCAGAGATCAAATTGCCAACATCCGCTGGATCATCAAAAAAGCAAGAGAGTTCCAGAAAAACATCTATTTCTGCTTTATTGACTATGCCAAAACCTTTGACTGTGTGGATCACAATAAACTGGAAAATTCTGAAAGAAATGGGAATACCAGACCACCTGACCTGCCTCTTGAGAAATCTGTATGCCAGTCAGGAAGCAACAGTTAGAACTGGACATGGAACAACAGACTGGTTCCAAATAGGAAAAGGAGTACATCAAGGCTGTATATTGTCACCCTGCTTATTTAACTTATATGCAGAGTACATCGTGAGAAATGCTGGGCTGGATGAAGCACAAGCTGGAATCAAGATTGCCGGGAGAATATCAATAACCTCAGATATGCGGATGACACCACCCTTATGGCAGAAAGTGAAGAAGAACTAAAGAGCCTCTTGATGAAAGTGAAAGAGGAGAGTGAAAAAGTTGGCTTAAAGCTCAACATTCAGAAAACTAAGATCATGGCCTTCAGTCCCATCACTTCATGGGAAATAGATAGAGAAACAGTGGAAACAGTGGCTGACTTTATTTTTTTGGGGGCTCCCAAATCACTGCAGATGGTGATTGCAGCCATGAAATCAAAAGACACTTACTCCTTGGAAGGAAAGTTATGACCAACCTAGGCAGCATATTGAAAAGCAGAGACATTACTTTGTCAACAAAGGTGTGTCTAGTCAAGGCTATGGTTTTTCCAGTGGTCATGTGTGGATGTGAGAGTTGGACTATAAAGTAAACTGAGTGCTGAAGAATTGATGCTTTTGAACTGTGGTGTTGGAGAAGACTCTTGAGAGTCCCTTGGACTGCAAGGAGATCCAACCAGTCCATCCTAAAGGAAATCAGTCCTGAAGATTCACTGGAAGGACTGATGCTAAAGCTGAAACTCCAGTACTTTGGCCACCTGATGCGAAGAGCTGACTCATTTGAAAAGACCCTGATGCTGGGAAGGATTGAGGGCAGGAGGAGAAGGGACCGACAGAGGATGAGATGGTTGGATGGCATCACTGACTCAATGGACATGGGTTTGGGTGGACTCTGGGAGTTGGTGATGGACAGGGAGGCCTGGCGTGCTGTGGTTCATGGGGTCTCAAAGAGTCGGACACGACTGAGCGACTGAACTGAACTGATGGGTTTTCGAGAGGAAGATCACACAGATAGTGTCACTTTTATTACATCATGTCATATTAAGGGTACATATTTTCTGAATGATTTATGATTGTTGATATTGACTTTGACCACTTGGCTGAAGTAGTACAGGTTTCTCCACTGTAAGGTTACTCTGTTATCTCCCTGTTCATAAGGTACTCTGGAAGGAAGTCACTATGCACAGCACACAGTTAAGGAGTGGGGAATTATGTTCCCCTTCCTTTAGTGTGGAATATCTACATAATTTATTTGAAATTCTTTTGCATGGGAGATAATATTTGTTCTCAGATTGTTATAGATTTGGTCACTGAAAACTTTCAGTTGTCTTCTATGCCCCTTTGACATATGCCATCTGTGTGTGGTTTTTAACATGGTCCAGGCTAATTTTGTATATTTCTCGTGCCAGTCCTAGAATCAGCCATTTCTCCAGGAACCTTGGTTGCTTTTATTGGAGGAGGGTTTTAGACCAAAATCTGGGTGCTAGGTATGCTCTTCACTACTTTCATTTCTTAGGCTTTCTTGACATAGCAAGGAAATATGCCAACCTGTGTATTTACATATATGTATAGATATTTTCATATTTACCATCTGAATATGTTAACTGTGAGTTCTTACTGATGTTTCCAACTCAAATCCATTATCACGTGGGTCATTTCAGCCTTCTCTGTTTGCTTATCTGTACGACCTCACTCCAACTGTGAGAAACCTGGCTCTCATCATCTGCCATCCATTTACTTACCTGTTTAATTCCACAATACAGGTATGGGCTTCCCTGATAGCTCAGTTGGTAAAGAATCCCCCTGCAATGCAGGGGACCCCGGTTCAATACCTGGGTTGGGAAGATCCCCTGAAGAAGGGATAGGCTACCCACTCCAGTATTTTGGGGCTTCCCTTGTGGCTCAGCTGGTAAAGAATATACCTGCAATGTGGGAGACCTGAGTTTGATCCCTGGGTTGGGAAGATCCCCTGGAGAAAGGAAAGACTACCCACTCCAGTATTCTGGCCTGGAGAATTCCATGGACTATATACTTCATGGGGTTGCAAAGAGTTGGACACAACTGAGCAACTTTCACTTTCCATGGAGAAGGAAATGGCAACCCACTCCAGTATCCTTGCCTGGAAAATTCCGTGGACTGAGGAGCCTGGCAGGCTACAGTCCATGGGGTTGCAAAGAGTTGGACACGACTGAGCAACTTAAACTTAACATACAGGTATAGCTGTATTAGAGTTGTTATTTGGTACTCTGTGGGAAACAACTTGATATTAACTAGAAAGAGAAGTCCCTGCCTACAGTATTTTAAAAGTCAATACAATTCACCTAACTCCCCCTGCCCCAGACTTAGTGTTTCCATTTAAATCTTTAGGTGACCAATTAGAATGAAGGGACTGCACCTCCTTTAATGGGATGCTAACTCTTGCCTCACAGCCCTCTCCTGTTTGTCCAGCCTCACTCAGTTCTGTCATCTGGTTGGCCTCCTGTGATTGTGTTTGTCTAAGAATCATCTCAGCAGGTTTTCATTTTGAGTCTAAATATGCTTGGGACTGGCCGGCTGTGAGTCTGATCTACGGGTGTGGGGCTGGGTGATTCTAGCATGTGTCAGGTGAGATCATAGCCCTAGCTGTGAACACAGCTTTGTTACAGGATTCACAGGGAGCGTGCCCTCTCAAGAGTGGGGACTTGTCTCAGTAACTTCTTATTTTCCCTATCCCTGGAATACTCGGTAGTGGGTACTTTAAATGCTTGTAACATAAATGAATAAATTATACTTTAATTTTGGTATTTATTTGACCTTTAAAATTTGGGCTTTCCTGGCGACTCAGTGGTAGATAAGCTGCCTGCAATGCAAGAGATGTGGGTTTAATCCCTGGGTCAGGAAGATACCCTGGAGAAGGGAATGGCTACGCACTGCAGTATTCTTGCCTGGAGAATTCCATGGACAGAGCAGCTTGGTAGGCTACAGTCCATGAGGTTGCAAAGAGTCAGACATAACTTAGCAACTAATACTTTTTCACTTTCACCAACCTTTAAAAGGTTAAATGTACTTGAACACTTTTCCAAATTCAGATGTGTAGGTTTTTAAAAAAGTTTTCTTTGGTAACACATTCCTGTGGTTTTTAAGATGAATATGTAAAAAGGAATACAGTGAAAAGTCTCCTTCCCACTTCTGTCCTTTATCTGAGTGCATCATGCTCTCTCCCATGGAAGTATAAACAAAAGCAAATACATATTCTTATTTTTCCTCTTTTTTATTCAGAAGGTAGTGTACTAAAAATAACGCTTTGCCTTATGCCTCCTTTGCTATTTTTTTTTTTAATCTATTTATTTATTTAATTTCTGGCTGCATTAGATCATTGTTGCTGCTCACAGGCTTTCTCTAGTTGCGGTACGCGGGGGCTACTCTCTAGTTGCTGTGCACAGACTTCCATTGTGGTGGCTTCTCTTGTTAAGCACTGCCAGGCTCTAGAGCGTGGGTTCAGTAGTTGTGGCGCACAGGCTAGGTTGGTCTGTGGCATGTGGGATCTTCTGGACCAGAGATTGAACTCATGTTCTCTGCACTGGCAGGCAGATTGTTAACCACCTGGACCACCAGGAAAATCTGCCTCCTTTACCCTTGACATATCTTGAAGATCTTATCATATTAGTAAAGAGCTTCTTTCTCCTTTTTTGGTTGTTTTCCTGGTTGTTGAAAAATATGTTTAATTGTTTGGACATATTACAGTTTATTTAGGAAGTCCCCTCATTGAAAGACACTTGGATTTTCCCAGGCATTTGCTATTGCTAACAGTGCTACAGTTAGTACCTTTGTTTAAGTCATTTCATACACACACACACTAGTGTGCAAAGTATATTTCTATGGTAAATTCTCCAAGTGGAATTATTAGGTCAAAGGGTATATGCATATGTAATTTAGATATATGTTACTTAATTTCCCTCTGTAAGGGTTGTAATTTAATTAATTATTAATTAAAACTAATACTAGTGTTTGAAAACACTGTTTTAAGGAAATTTTTACTATTTTCTTTGCTGAGTTAGAGTAGTTACATTATAGGTTATATGAATTTTGGTGAAAGTGATGAGATTGTTCTAGATCATTGGTTTCTACTACTGACCCCAAGGGATTCTCAGATTCATGTGCTAAATGAAATCGACTATATAATAATGTTTCACACGAACATATTATATATTTCAAGTGTATGTAGATGCTATTGTATAATAAAATGCCAATTAATACTATGACTATTTGAATATTTTATAATAAAAATGCTCTTTATCTTACAGATATCCCTTTGAGGACCAGTCTTCCACCACCATTCAGAAATTATAAATATGGTAACCAATTTTTCTTATTCTTTTAAAACATATAATTTCACATTAGTTTTATTTTGAAATGAATTTAAATTTGGTTTTAAAAAATGAGTTTGCAATCTGTATATAAAAACCAATATGGAAGTTATTTAAAAATATAGGATTTCTAGTATATTGTTAAAGTAAATACTACTTGTGTCATCAAGTGGCGTATTTATGAGGAATAGCATGTTTGGAAAACTGTTTGAAATGAATTTCTATGTCAGGTAATCAGAAAAGGAGAATTGATTAAAGACTAGGAATTAAAAGAAGAGGTTTAACATTTTAGATGTCAATAACTTGAGTATGTTGGCTTCCCTGATGCCTCAGTGGTAAAGAATTCACCTGCCAACGTAGGAGCTGCTGCTGCTGCTAAGTTGCTTCAGTCGTGTCCGACTCTGTGTGACCCCAGAGACGGCAGCCTACCAGGCTCCTCCGTCCCTGGGATTCTCCAGGCAAGAACACAGGAGTGGGTTTCCATTTCCTTCTCCAACACATGAAAGTGAAAAGTGAAAGTGAAGTCGCTCAGTCGTGTCTGACTCTTTGCGACCGCATGGACTGCAGCCTACCAGGCTCCTCTGTCCATGGGATTTTCCAGGCACAAGTACTGGAGTGGGGTGCCATTGCCTTCTCCAGCCAATGCAGGAGAGGCAGTTTCAATCCTTGGGTCAGGAAGATCCCCTGGAGAAGGCAATGGCAACCCACTCTGGTATTCTTGCCTGGGAAATCCCGTGGACAGAGGAGCCTGGTGGGCAGTAGTCCGTAGGGTTGCAAAAGAGTTGGACTCCACTTAGCGACTAAACAACAGCAACAACTTGAGCATGTTACACAGTAATTTTATATGTTGCAATTATTGATTTTAAAATGTAGTAATAAGTCAAGAAGCTAGGTTTCATTATTCATGGTAAAGATGGTACAGTTATTAACCTTCAGGATAGTGACACTCACCAAACTTTGGATTTGAGACTTCACTTGAGAATTACGATGTACCTAATAAATATTTCTGTTAATTGGTGCAGACATTTTAAAGCATAAATTTTTAATTACCCTAGATCATTCCTGGAGTGGTTTTTAATTCTGCTGCCATTTGGTAGAGCAACTTATGACATAAAATACTTTGAAATCACAGTCTTCACCGTGTGTATGCATTTTAATTTCCAGAGACTAATTGTGAGGTCACACAGGGTAGACAAGCAGAAGTTAAAGGCACTGAGTTGAAAGTACTTTGATTTATTGGACTTAAAGAATTTACATACTAAATATTGAATAAGAGAAAGGAATAAAAAGCATGATTAAGTAAATATGAAACTTTTCAGTTCTGTTTTTCACGGCTTTCAAAGTGTCAAGCCTTGAAATATAACCTTAAACTTGAATCTGTCTACAGATGCCACTTCAAATTAGCATAGTTACATGCGGGTTCCCTTTTTGCATGCTGTGGATGTGTATTCAAAATTGTGTTCCATGGAAATTATTTTGAAAGATAAGTTTTAGATAATGAAATTATCAAAATACCTGGCTGCTAATCATCATGATGGTGAATAATGTATTCCTTCAATTTTTCCCTTTGTTGGTATCTGTATATTTAGGTGTGATGTTGGGTATATATATTAGTTTGTTAATGGGTAGAGTAGCTTCTTGTATTGATTCTTTTATCATTTTATAGTGTCTTTCTTTCTTTATGGCCTTTGTTAAAAAGTCTGTTTTGTCTGACATGAGTATTTTGCCACCCCTGCTTTCTTATCCTTTGTGTTCACATAAAATATCTTTAAAAATCTTTTTCTGTTTTATTTATTTTTTAATTGAATTATACTTAATTTATAATTTCTGCTATACAACAAAGTGACTCATATATATGTATGTATGTATGTGTGTGTGTGTGTGTGTATGTGTATTCTTTTTCATTATGATTTATCCCAGGACATTGAATATAATTTCCTGTGCTATACAATAGGACCTTGTTGTCCATCCATTCTATATGTAATTTTTGTATCTACAAAACCCAAGATTGCCAGGAGAAATATCAATAACCTCAGATATGCAGATGACAACACCCTTATGGCAGAAAGCGAAGAGGAAGTAAAAAGCCTCTTAATGTTGGTGAAAGAGGAGAGGGAGAAATCTAGCTTAAAACTAAACATTCAAAAAACGAAGATCATGGCATCTGGTCCCATCACTTCATGGCAAATAGATGGGTAAACAGTGGAAACAGTGACAGACTTTATTTTCTTGGGCTCCAAAATCACTGCAGATGGTGACTGCAGCCATGAAATTAAAAGATGCTTGCTCCTTGGAAGAAAAGCTATGAGAAACCTAGACAGTGTATTAAAAAGCAGAGACATTACTTTGCTGACAAAGGTCTGTCTAGTCAAAGCTATGGTTTTTCCAGTAGTCATGTATGGATGTGAGAGTTGGATCATAAAGAAGGCTGAGTGCTGAAGAATCTATGCTTTTGAACTGTAGTATTGGAGAAGGCTCTTGAGAATCCCTTGGACTTCAAGGAGATCAAACCAGTCAATCCTAAAGAAAATCAACCCTAAATATTCATTGGAAGGACTGATGCTGAAGCTGAAGCTCTAATATTTTGGCCATCTGATGTGAAGAGCTGACTCATTAGAAAACACCCTGCTGCTGGGAAAGATTGAAGGCAGGAGGAGAAAGAGATGACAGAGGATAAGATGGTTGGATGGCATCACCAACTCAATGGGTATGAGTTTGAGCAGGGAATCCTGGTGTGCTGCAGTCCATGGGGTCACAAAGAGTTGGACATGACTGAGTGACTGAACAGCAACAACCCAAAACTTCCAGTCTATCCCTCCCCACTGCTCTTGGCAACCACAGATCTGTTCTCTGTGTCTTTGAGTCTATTTCTGCTTTGTAGATTCGTTTCTGTCATATTTAGATTCCACATTAAAGTGATACCATATGGTATTTGTCTTTCTGACTTACTTCACTTAGTATGATAATCTCTGGTTGCATCCATGGTACTAGAAATGGCATTGTTTCCTTCCTTTTTATGACTGAGTTGTGTTGCATTGTATATATGTACCATATCTTATTTATCCCTTCCTCTGTTGATGGACATTTAGGTTGTTTCCATGTCTTGACTATTGTGAACAGTGCTGCTACGACCATAGGAGTGCATGTATCATTTTGGATTATAGTTTTGTCCGCATATATACACAAGAGTGGGAATGTTGGATCATATGGTAACTCTAGTTTTAGTTCTTTAAGGACATTCCATAGTGTTCTCTATAGCAACTACACCAGTTTACATTTCCACAAACAGTGTAGGAGGGTTCCCTTTTTTCCACACCCTCTTCAGCATTTGTTATTTGTAGACTTTTTAATGATGGCCATTGTGACTGGTGTGAGGTGGTACCTCATTGTAGTTTTGATTTGCATTTCTCTAATAATTAGCAATGTTGAGCATCTTTTCACGTGCTTATTGGTCATCTCTTTGTCTTCTCTGGAGAAATACCTGTTTAGATCTTCTGCTCATTTTTTGATTGGGTTTGTTGTCATTGCTGTATGAGCTGCTTGTATATTTTGGAAACTAAGCCCTTGTTGGTCGCATCACTTGCAAATATTTTATCCCTTTATGTAAATTGTCTTTTGTTTTGTTTATGATTTCCTTGGCTGTGTAAAAGCTTGTAAGTTTGATTAGGTCCCATTTGTTTATTTTTCTATTGCCTCTTGCCTTGGGAGACCAACCTGGACCAACCTAGACAGCAACCTATGACCAACCTAGACAGCATATTAAAAGGCAGAGACATTACTTTGCTGACAAAGATCTGTCTAGTCAAAGCTATATTTTTCTAGTAGTCATGTATGAATGTGAGAGTTGGACTATAAAGAAAGCTGAGTGCCAAATAATTGATGCTTTTGAACTGTGGTGTTGGAGAAGACTCTTGAGGGTCCCTTGGACTGCAAGGAGATCAAACCAGTCAATCCTAAAGGAGATCAGTCCTGAATATTCATTGGAAGGACTGAAGCTGAAGCTAAAACTCCCAATAATTTGGCTGCCTGCTATGAAGGACTGACTCATTGGAAAAGACCCTGATACTGGGAAAGATTGAAGGCAAGAGGAGAAGAGGACGACAGAGAATGAGATGGTTGGATGGCATCACTGACTTGATGGACATGAGTTTGAGCAAGCTCTGGGAGTTGGTGGTGGATAGGGAAGCCTGACGTGCTGCAGTCCATGGGGTTGCCAAGAGTCAGACATGACTGAGTGACTGAACTGAACTTGGGAGACTGACCTAAGAAAATATTGGTACGATTTGTGTCAGAAAATGTTTTGTCTGTGTTCTCTTCTAGGAATATTATGGTGTCTTGTCTTATGTTTAAGTCTTTAAGCCATTTTGAGTTTATTTTTGTGCATGTTGTATGGATGTGTTCTGACTTTACTGATTTACATGCGGCAGAATCACTTGCTAAAGAGACTTTTTCCCCTTTTATATTGTTGCCACTTTGTCAAAGATTAGTTGACCCTATATGTGATTTTATTTCTGGGCTCTCTGTTCTGTTCCATTGATCTATATGTCTGTTTTTGCCCCAATACCACACTGTTTTGATTACTGTAGCTTTGTAGTATTAATATTATAGTATCAATCGACTCTTTCCCGAAGTCTAGGAGGATTTGCCTCCTGTTTTGTTTTTTTTCCTCAGGAGTGCTCTGGCAGTTGTGGTCTTCTTTAGCTCTATACATGAATCTTTCCTATCCCCTCACTTTCAATGTATGTGTGTCCTTCACCTTAAAGTGGGTCTCTTGTAGGCAACATATTGTAAGCTATTGTTTTATTATCCAGTCTGTCACTCTAAGTCTTTTGATTGGTGCATTTAGTTAATTGATAATTAAGGTAATTATTGCCAGATATGTTTTTATTGCCATTTAAACCTTGTTTTGCAGTTGATTTTGTACTTTTTCCTTGTTCCTTTTTCTTTTACCATGGTGGTAGATAATGTACCTTTCTTATTAGTCCACCTTATTAACATCCACTTGTCCTATTATTTCTATACTACTCAGATGAATTGGCAGGAAAAACGAACACATTTACCTGTGAAGAAATTAGAGAACCACCATGGTTTTGGTAGAATTCATGTGGCTGTGTTTGGCTCTTTAACAATCTGCCACTTTGTTTTTGACAAGAAACGCTGAAGTGTTCTTTGCTCACCTATCCTTGTCCTGCAGTGTTGCTACACTCTCTGTGGGACTGAACACACTGAGTGTTGGGGAGTGGAAACAGCACAGAGTCAGATTTCATTTTGTTGGTTGCCATCTCTGTGCCCTTGGACAAAGGTCCAGTCTCTCTGCCAGGCTGCCAAGAGTCAGAGATTTCTCAGATCCCTGCCTCCCATTTAATTGGCATCTGCATCTATTACTGATTTACCCTGGCCAGACAGTGTGTTCCTAAAGCACAGGGGATGTTGTCTTATTTTTAAATTCTTTTTGTTTAGGCATGTTGTATGTGTGCAGTGAATGTTTGTTGTTGTGCAGTGTGAGGCTGCTAATTTTGTTTCTAAGGCTGTGTGAGATTACATTAAACAATGTGAACACATTAAATACTCTGCAAACGTAAATTTTGTTTTTATCTTTATGAGGTTGTTTTCCTCAAGGAATCTGCACTAAAGAAACAATACCAGCAGAAGTTGTTTCTGTTAATAATTAAATTTTTTTTTTTAAGAGGTAAAAACAAGTGAAAAAGATGATTTAACAAAGGGGCATTTCTTTTCTTCCCAATTCTCAACAGTTTCTGTTGGAGAGAAAAATCTGGTGAAAATTTATGTTCAAAGCATTTCTTTTTCTGCTAAAAAAAAAAAAAAACATTGCCTCCTTATTGTGGGGTTGCAGAGCATATCAGAGCAAAGATATTTCTAACTTAAAGAGTTATTAACAAAATATATAGAACATGATGACACTTGGAGAGGTCAGTCTGCAATTTTGCAGGTCGATTGCAATGGACTTTAATCAAGGTCCTTTTGTTTAAAAAAAAAAAGCAATTACTATTGGCTTCTCTAACTTGTCTCTAGTAACAAACAATGTATATTTATAGTGAGAAAAAGTGTAATAGGTAACTCAGTATAATAGATAATTCAAAAGTCACATTTGTTTATTTTCTTGTGTACATTGTAAGCTTATTTTTAGCCATTGTGACCTATTTATATCCTAAATGTGTATATTTCACTTAGGTTGGATTGATTTTTATAAGGCTGACTTTATATTAAAAATTGTAATAGGCAATTGAAAGTTTACTATTGAAAATAATGAGCATTTCAGAGTGCCTGTTCTTAACTAAATAGGTACCCTAATTCTTCTTTATTATCAGAACATAGTTAAATCAAGGTTTTTTTTTCTTTAAAAGAGTCTTTCATTTCACTGAAATTCCTTGTTGAATCAAATAGCATGATTGATAGATATGAATTTTAGCTTAAGCTTAAGAGTTTATTCAGATATAATAATATATATAACTATAGTAAATTAATTAAATGGCTAGGTAAAACTGAGTGGAGAATTAGAAACTTTCTGAATTTAAACCTGTTGAATGCTATGTCTGTTATATAATTAAGAACTGCTTATTGCCCAGTTAGAAATACCCAATGTAGAGAAACTATTTACTGGAAAAACACAGTGTAGCCTGACTTCAAGATAAACAGATTAAGGAGTGAAGGAGAGATTGAATAAAGCAGATTAGATGGTGTGAGCCTGTGCAGTATTTGAAAACCAGGAGACAGATATTGGTAGTCTTTGGGTATTAGCAGCCTTGATCAGATTACCAGTGCACCCTTGATGGTGTTTAAATTCTGAAAGTGGTAGCAACTTGTTGCTATGATCATTTGACCTCCTGTCACTGAATCTCTTCTGAGAGATTAGTAGAAAAATAGTAGTAGTAGACATTAACAAAGACAGACTTTTTAAAAAACCTTATTTGCTAATCTTAGCATTTAGGGACTCTAACAAACAAGATAGAGTTATGTCATTCAGCTGTCTTCTAAGGGAAAAAGGGCTGAGTTGACTACAGGTTATGGTACAAACACAGTTGTATTTGTCAAAGGCCAGGGCTTTAAGATATTTTATACAGTGATCTTTAATTTTAATGATATGCAAATGTAATATTTCTTTTACTGCATATTAGATTTTTAAGTGCACCTGATCATAAGGCAGGGACCCAGATTTCTCACTTTCCCAGCTGCCACCCTCCCCATCTCACCACACACCTCATCTCACTTTGTGTATGTGTGCACTCACTTGTGTTTGACTTTGTGACCCCATGGATTGCAGCCCACCAGGCCCCTCTGTCCATGGGGTTTTCCAGGCGAGAATACTGGAGAGGGTGTCATTTCCTTCTCCAGGAGATCTTCCCGACCTAGGGATCGAACCCTCATCTCTTGTGTCTCCTTCATTGGTAGATCCTTGACCACTAGCACCACCTGGGAAGCCTTTTAATCTCACTTCAATAAGTTTGAAATGAAGCTTTAGAATAATTTTAGTAAAAAGACAACTTGTCTTTTTTTCTTGCAGATAAACTGAAGATTGTTCATCAAGCACATAAATCAAAGGTACGTTTCATATGTACAGTACCTGGCACATAGCAGGTAATCAATTTTGGTTGACTTAGTGAATAAATGAATGAACATGTACTTCTAAGATATTTTTCATTTTGAATTTACCCTTTAAATAGCCTTTTATCCATTAAAAGAAAAAAAAACCCTCTAAATCATATTCTTGTTGGTAGTAGATTCTTTTTTAAAAAAGTGTTAATTAAAAAAAAAATGTTGTTAATATATTGAGTTGACCAAAAAGTTTGTTCAGGTTTTGAAACCTGAATGAACTTTTTGGTCAACCCAGTATATCAAGCAAATGTTTAACAAGCATAAAACTTGTTGAAATAAAGTCAGATTACAAATAAAGGATATCAAATATTATATCTAGTCCAATTTCTTTGATTTTCTTATTTCTATACCAGAAGAGAGCATTATGAAAATAATGTGTTTTCTCTCTGTATGTTAAGAGAAGGCCCTCTGCCATGGCTCTCAGAAACAGGCCTACTCGTTTCACAGAGGACATGGCCCACCCCAAAGAGGACTGCTTAGTTATGTGTTTATAGTATGTTTACATTTCTGCCTTCATACTTGTTTAGAACAGTGTTTTTATGTTTGCATCTCATGAAGATAGACCAGAGTGATCTTTTTTCTTGAATCTCAGTGACCTCGTATAGACTTCTCATTAAAACAATAATCTTCTCTATTATAGAAACTACTCAAGGACAAGGGACTGTATTTGATTCCTCATACCTCCAATACCTAGCACAATGCCTCATTCAAAGGAGTGTTTCCATAACAATATTTAAAGGAAGTATTTATTTATGGATTCACTTAATTTCATTCTCTTTGCTAGTCATAGATGATGCCCCCCATAAACTCAGTCAGCTTTCAAATAAACGTATAA
Organism: Okapia johnstoni; assembly: GCA_024291935.2. NCBI lineage: Eukaryota > Metazoa > Chordata > Mammalia > Artiodactyla > Giraffidae > Okapia > Okapia johnstoni. The sequence continues at coordinate 45,708,721 of CM044319.1, read as the reverse complement.
CAAGAGATCATAAAGAGGATGGCATGAGGGTATGTCTGTTAACTGTGGATTAGTAACTCAAATTTTTTTTTCCCTATGGCTTAAAACAACACACATTTACTGTCTTACAGTTCTGGAGATCATAAATCTGAAATCAGTTTCCCTGGGCTAAAATCAAGCTGGTTCTTTCCAGTAACTTTATTTTTCTATACCAAGGACTATGTATTCAAATTTGACAGCATCCAGTTGTTAAATGCTTTGAAATTTAGTGCTTGTGTATGTCTGTAACTATGGTGTGGAATCTTTACTTTGTATGGATGCTAGAATTGTATCTGGCCACAGACTCCATCCATTTTCTCTTGTCCAAGCCAGGACTGTTTTTAGGCTTGTCCCTAAAATGTGGAAAGTAGGAATCTTGATTTATTGTAGAAAGAAGATAAATAAAGTTGAAATGAAACAATATGCCCTTTAAAAAGGTTGTCATCCTCCATTTAGTGTTGCATTTATATCATAGCTTGCTCATGTGCTCATGTTTCCTAAAAGGGAATAATAAGTAGAGTATTCCTTTATCCTAATGAAGACCTAGTTCATAATATTCAAATTAATCAGTATTATGACATTTAAAAAAATCAGGAAGTTTTCTTGCTATAGTTGGAAATATCTTGGAATTGTTTCTTGTATTTAAAACATATGTTCCATCTTGGCACATTAGAGTTGTGAGATTAGAGCCCATTTTTCAGTTGAGCAATGTATTTACTTAAAGATTCTCCAAACAAATTGAGTCACTGAGGATGTTTCTGGAATCTGGCTTTATAAACTTTCATCTAAATCAGAGAGATTCTAGTTGAGATTGTTGTTATTTAGTCGCTAAGTTGTGTCCAACTCTTTTGCGACCCCATGGACCGTAGCCCCACCAGGCTCCTCTGTCCATGGAATTTCCCAGGCAAGAATCCTGGAGTGGGTTGCCATTTCCTTCTCCAGGGGATCTTCCCGACCCAGGAATGGAACCCATGTCTTCTGCATTGGCAGGTGGGTTCTTTACCCCTGAGCCACCAGGGAAACCCAGGTAAGAGATAGTTCTTCAGATTTCCTCATTAACTTTTGTAAGGAAGGAGTCAATATATTTTTATAGATACAGTTTTAAGACTTAAAACTTTTACCCACATGTTCCTCATTTGTGCCTTTTCCAACTGCCAGCCATTTTTCTCAGTTTTGCATGTGCATTCTACTTCCCATTTACAAGGCCTATAGACATCACTGGCCCAGCTTGTCAGTTTTCCAGCCCTGCTGTAATTTTAGTCTTCTTCATTAGCCAAAGGGAGAAACTTCCAACTAACTCCTATATCTTAATGAACTTGTTCACAAAAGGCATGTTCCCCATTTCCCCAAATTTCTAGGTTTAGACTTTCTTAATTGAAATTACCAGGTGTCCATAGAAATTTGGTGCCATCACCACAATAAAAAGATGACTGGATACCTTCCCACCAAGCCTCCTGTTTGGATAATGAGCTCAGTGTTTGTTGAATGAATCAGTAGTCCAGTGCAAGTAATTATTATAGTATGGCTTATTTTGGCAAGAAAATGTACTTGTGTGTCTATGTGTGTAGTATGGAGTATAATCATTAGGCTACTTGTAAAGTCATAATAATTCCTATCAAAAAGATTTGAAAGAAAAACCCCAATTTCTGTCTTACATTTTGTGAGTTTGGAAACCGGATAGCGATCCTTGTTAAAAGTTTACGCTAGGAAGAAGTCACACCCTGTAGTAAACTTTGTAAGAAATATACAAGATCTTTAAGAAGAAAACTTTAAAATTTCAGAGAGGTTATTCGGCTGTCCAGACTCATTGAGCTGAACTTCTCTTAAGATCTGTGTGCTAACTTTATATGAAATTCCACCTTAATTTAACAAAAAAGAAAAACATGCAAAGAGGGATATAAGATGAGACTTAAGTGGAAATGCAAAGGATATTTGGATGGGAAGAAGCAACAGTATGAAGATGTCAGTTCTCTCATAGTTAATTTACAAATTTAATGCCATCCAAATAAAATTCTAGTAGCAGTTGTGTGTATATATATATTTGTGTATATAAGTGTGTGTGTGTGTGGTGTGTATATAAAAACTAAAGAAACTGATTATAAAACTAACATGCAAAAAATAACTAATGAAGAATAGTCAGAAAAAAGAGAAATGAGAGTGACTAACCCTGGCACATTAAGACATACTGTAGAACTATAGTAATTAAAATAGTGTGGTACTGTCACATGAACTGTTAGTTCAAAGACACAGAATTAGAAGTCCAAAACCAGACCCAATTATATATGGGAATTTAGTATATAGTGAATATTGCATTTCAAATTTATGGAGAAAATATGGAGGATTCAGTAAATGTTACTGGAACAACTGGAAAACAGTTAAATTGAATCCATATCCTTTTCCTTATGCCAAAATAAATACTCAAATAAGTCTAAGATGAAACCCATAGGTGAGGATAGAGATTAACTAGATCAACATGAGTAGATAATTTGTTCAAGCTGGGTGTTGGGTACATGAAGTGTGCATTGTACTATCCTGCATACATTTTATGTTTGAACTACTCTATGATTAAAAGTTTAAAAGATGAAGTTAATTAAAATATTTTAAGGAAACATGGGATTTTAAAGTAATCTTACACTGAAGATCTTTTTAAGTATGATAGAAAAATGAAAGAGTGATACATTTTCCTTTATTCATTCAGCAGACATTCAGCACCTTCTTTTACAAAAAGGCACTAGAAGGAAAATGAAGGAACAAATGGAAACTGGGAGATTTTCTAACTTGTATTACAGAAAAGACCTAATTTTCTTAGTGAAAAGTGAGTGTTAGTCATTCAGTTGTGTCTGACTCTTTGTGACTGGCGTTGGTAGCCATTCCCTTCTCCAGAGGATCTTCCTGACCTGGGACTGAACCCAGGTCTCCTGCATTTCGGGTAGATTCTTTACCATCTGAGCCTTCAGGGAAGCCCAGTTTTCTTAGAATGTAACAGTATTCCACAATTCCATTTAAAAAAATATCCTACAAGTTTATTAAAAAATAGAAACTATTCACACCTTTATTCACACCCAAATAAATATAAATTAAGACTCTTGTTGGGGGCTTCCTTGGTAGCTCAGTAGGTAAAGAATCTGCCTGCAGTGCAGCAGACCCAGGTTCAATCCCTGGGTCAGGAAGATCCCCTGGAGAAGGAAATGGCAACCCACTTCAGTATTTTTGCCTGGAAAATCCTATGGACAGAGGAATGTGGGGGGCTATAGTCCAGGGGTCACAAGAGTCAGACACGACTTAGTGACTAAACCACCACCACAACACTATTCTTAATCTACATTTGATAGATTGGTGATATCAAAATCTTTTGATAATATACTGTGCTGGTGAGGGTATGGGAAACAGGGACTCTCAGTGATGGGTAGTGGTGGTATAAATGGGTACTGCTTCTTTGGAGAGTAATTTGGGAATATCTGTCAAAATAAAAATTGTACTTCCTCTCTGACGGAACAGTTCTACTTCTAGGAATTTATCTTACAGACAAAACTTGTACATACACCAAATGATACATGGACAAGGATATTTGATGCAGGACTGAGTAGGATAGGAAGAGATAGGAAACAACCTGAATGTCCATCAGTAGGGACAGAGAGAGTGTTAATCCTTCCATTGGAATATACTTCACCCTTGATAAATTATGATGCAGCTCTTAAACTGATTTTGAATGACTTTAAGATATTTTATTTTGTGTTGGGGTGTAGCTGATAAACAATGTTGTGATGGTTTCAGGTGAATAGCTAAGGGACTCAGCCATATATATACATGTATCCATTCTCTCCTAAACCCTGTTCCTGTCTAGGCTGCCACATGACATTGAGCAGAGCTGCATGTGCTATGCAGTAGGTCCTTGTTGGTATATTTTAAATATAGCATTGTGTACATGTCCATCCCAAACTCCCTAACTATCCTTTCCCCTCATCCTTTCCCCCAGCAACCATAAGTTCGTTCTCTAAGTCTGTGAGTCTCTTTTTGTTTTGTAAGTTCAGTTGTATCCGAATGACTTCAAGATATTTTAAGAGAAGTTAGAACACAGCATATACCATGCCATCATTTGTGTGAAAAAGTTTATAGGCACATCTCTGCCTGCATGTACATGTACAACAACAGTCTCTGGAAGGTACAAGGATAGTCTCTGGAAGGATGCATAAGAATTAGTACAAATTCTCTGGAGGAGAACTGGGTAGCTGGGTGGAGGAGGGAGGAGCCTACTTCTCATTCTGTCCATACGTACTTGGAGAATTTTGTCTTGCGAGTATGTAGTACCTATTCTAAAATGATTTTTTCAGTAAAGTTCCCCCCCCCCCCTTTTAATCTGTGCACGTTTAAGCCCCTGTGCTCTTTCTAGTGAGTAAAGCTGTGGAGCATGGCTCCTGGGGCGGCTTTTTTGACTGCTGAGAGGCTTTTCTGTTGAGCCTCCCTCTCAGCCATATTCTGGAAAGAGAATCTGGTGCTAAACAACTGCGTTCTGGTTGACAGGTGGAACTGTGTGCCCAGTGAGTACTCACTACTAGGTGCCATTTAGAGGCAGGATCAATATTTATGATGTTTAAGTGGATTTGTGAGTAGCATTGGAGAGCAGACTCTCCCTAAATCACAAAGAGAAATGTTAGTTAACAGGACTTGGGACCAAGTGTTTGTTAGCTGGAGCAGGGTTTTTAAATACATGAGCTTTCAGCAGAGGCAAACTTGCTTCTCTCAGAAGTCACACTGGTCAAAACTGGATCTGTTGCAGTAAGAGGGACTCCTACCAGGACCTAAGACTGAGCTCTTGTCTCAGACTGGGAAATGAATTGTCTGAGAACACACACATGCTGACAAAGCAAGAGACTTTACTGGGAAGGGGCTCCCAGGTGAAGAGCAGGAGGGTAAGGGAACCCAGGAGGACTGCTCTGCCATGTGGCCTGCAGTCTCAGGTTTTATGGTGATGAGATTAGCTTCTGGGTTGTCTCTGGCCAGTCATTCTGACTCAGGGTCCTTCCTGGTGGAGGAGCAAGCATTGTTCAGCCAAGATGGATTCCAGCGAGAAGGATTCTGGAAGATTGGTAGGACATGTGGTATCTTCTTTTGACCTTTTCCAAGTTCTTCCAGTTGGTGGTGGCTTGTTAGTTCTGTTTTCCTTACTAGGATCTTCTGTTGTAAAATAACTCATGCAAATGGTTACTGTAGTGCCTGACCAGGGTGGGCGGTTTCAGTCAGTGTTTCCACTAACAGAACCTTAGTCCCCTGGTCACATCCTCTGAGCATGTATCCTAACCTCTGTGAATCCTCCTGGGTTATTGTGAGGATGAGATGATGATGAAACAGAACAGTGACAGCTAACACTACTCCCTATGTGACTGACACTACATTGGGGGTTTTATATACTTCATCTCTTTTCATCCGCACCACGTGGCAATAAGAAGATGCATTGCTACCCCTACTTTTTTTTTTCTTAAGACTATTAATTTATTGAAACCACGCAGCTGGATATTTGTGGAACCTGAATTTTAACCCAGCTACAGCACAAAAGCTCTGTGTTCTAGCCCTGTATCCCTAGTGCTTTATGTAGTGTGTATTTAGTAGGTACTCACTATGTACCTGTTCACTGCTTTCCCTACAGCGATAGGAGCAAAATGTGACTTGGATTATTGCTGTGACCCAAAGTAACAAGTCAGTTGCCTTTGAGGAATCTCACCAAATGTGAAACTAATAAAAGTCCTGGTAAAAAGTGGATTTTTTTTCTTTCTAGACAAATGAACTTGTGTTGAGTTTGGAAGATGATGACAGACTCCTGTTAAAAGAAGATAGCACCCTGAAAGCAGCTGGAATCGGTGAGAAAGTGTGTGTGTGTGCATGCGGAGCTGGAGGGGGCACTGGCTTTCCTGGCCTGGATGGTGATGTCTGGCTGATTATATTTGGATAACTTAATGCAAAGTAAATGCTACCCTTGGTGCTCTTTACACTTCCTGATAATTATTCAGAGGGGAAGGACAAGAATGATGTACATTCAGATCGTTTGACTGAGGTCAGTAGATATCTGCTCTCCCAACGTTCAGCATGCAAGTAGTTCTTTCCATAAAGTATGCTCAGAATTCTGCTGAGGGTTATTTTAAGTGATTGACAGGTTATTACTCACTTAATAACCTACTTACTCATATCAGCTTCATTTGAGCTGATAGTTGAAGAGAAAAGGGCCCGGTAGAAGTATCGTGGAATAATGAAGTGAGATGTTGTTTGTATAACAAGCAGCGTGGTTTCTGATAGTTATACCAAATCACTCCGAGCCGACCAAGTCATGGAATTTCAAATAGAAGCCTTGGTGTGCAGTTGAAAAATTGTCTGATTTATCCTTTCAATTTGGAATATGCATGCAGTTTTATTTTAAAGAAATGCTATGTGACGTGTGTTGTGACCATTAGATGTCACTATAATTCTACTTAACATGTATACTTACAGATGATGTGGTAGTACAGCAAAGGTTTTGAGAGAAATGTGAGCAGTTGAAGGCATTATGCCTCCGACATAATGAAGCAGCACAAATCACACTTACTTTCTAATTTTTTATATGTACTGGTTAAGGGGCACTCTAAGGTTCATGAAGTCCATGTTAGGAATCCTTAAATTTTTTGACAGATGTTTTATTGTTGTCAAATCTGTCAGGAATTCATTTTTAAATGACACATGTGGTTAAAGTGGGTTCCTGACATCTCTAACTTGGATATGATTTTTAATGCCATGTTGTATAATCTCAGACTTGTTTTCTGTGTTTAAGTCTATACTCTTGGCTAGACTTAGTGTCTTTCTATATTGTGACTACGTAAGATTGATTGCTGTTATTTGAAAAAACAATGTTTAATTTGACATTTATTTCTTCTTAATTTGGTACTTATTTTGTTACAGCAGGTAGCACTTAACTGCTTATTAAGCATAAAACTATACTTAGTATAACAGACTGGTATTGATACAGGAATTGACAGCTCCATGGAAAAGACTGGAAAATTAAAAAACCAACTAAAAAACAGTTTCATGGTATGAAAAAATTTTGACATCTCAAATAAGTGGAGTAAAGAATGAATTAGCCAGGAACTGTTGGGCCCATTGCTAAAACATTTGAGAAAATAAAACTTAAGTTCTTAGTCTTTATTCTAAAATAAATTCTATATAGATTAAATGTTTGCAATGTAAAAAAGTTTTTAGGTAAAATGTAGGTCAGTAGTTTCATAATCTTGGGGAGAAAACTTTCTAAGCATGCCCTTGAAGCCAGAAGCCACAAAGCAGGGAGAAATGATAGATTTGACCACATAAACAGAGTCAAAGGAGAAGCAATAAATTGTGAAAAAATATTTGCAGCATATATGACAAAGAAAGCCTGACTTTGTAAAGAGGTCTTATAATTAACATAAAAAAGAGAAATAAACTACTGATAGAAGAAATAGCTAACATAAAAAATAGTTCAGCCCTATTAGTAATGAGAGCAATATACATGAAAATAGAGACTAAATTTTATGTAGTTTACTACTCTAGTGATTAAGAATTAGAGGCTGAAGTCAGAGTGCTTGGGTTAACAGCTTGACTGCCACGTACTGTCTGGGTGACCTTGGACAAGCAATAATTTAAGACTAGCAGACACGAAGAACAGTGGTAGTATCTGAAGGAATGTTAGAAAATGGAGGTTCTCTTGTACTACTGTTGGGAAGGTGTATTACCTCTAACTTTGTTGATCAATTTGAGCAGTAAGACTTTCTCAAACTTACTAAGTAATTTTCTGTCATATCTATTACCAAGCCAACAGAAGTATGCTTCCTCAACTCTGTGACTCCTCCAAGGTTGTGATACACATTCAGAAGTGTTATCTCTCACCTTCCTGGTTTGAGATTCATTGATGTAGAGCTTTATTGAATGGAAATAGAAAATGTATTGTGTGATACCATTATTATTTTTAAATGTATGTATTTACATGTCTGTATATGTATATGAAGAAGAGATCATATACTAAAGTTATAGAAATGGTTGCCCTGGGTAGTGCATTGCCAGTAATTGTTTTTTTTTTTTTTCTTTATTCTCCATTTGATCTAATTGTTTTTGTAATTTAAACTTTCTTGTATAATTTACATGTATTACTTATAAAGTAAGGGCCCAATTTTAAGGAATCAACTCCTAAATTTAGGGAAAATTGGTTTGAATGACAGCTCTGCATCTGTGACCTTCTGGAAGCCATTTAGACTCTCTGAACTTCTACTTTGATTTCTGTAAAGTGAAACAGAAATAATAAACCTATTTCAGAGGGTTGTCATAGGATTAAGTAAAAGAATGTATATGAAAGCATCTGGAGCAATGCATGTAAACACCCTCAAAAACACTTCATTTTATTTGGAAACCGTTTTGGAGAAAGCAATTGGCAAATGTTTTGAATTTGTTAAAACCTCAAGTCGTTGGTTTAATTGTCATCAATTTCAGACTTATATAACAAACCACCTATAAAGGTATAAATCAAATCACTTTTTTTTTTTTGGTCATTCTTGTTTTAAGGCCATATGGATCTTTGATCAGAATCGGATCCTTTTCATGGGTTCTCCACTGGTTTCAGGTTGTTACTTCAAACTGTTCTCATGCCCTGGCAAGTCTGTAGCCCTGGTTGAGGGTGTCTTCTATCCCTGTTGGGAGCAACCCCCTCTTCTGCATGTTCCCCTTTGTTGCTGAGAGCAGTGTTTCTCTACCCTTGAGAACAAGCCACAGTTATTACACATGGGGAAGGAGGTGATGGCCCCTGGAAAGCAACAAAAAATTCTAAGTGGGAGTAGAGTTGTAAAAGTAGTACTTGAAATGTGTGATTTTTCTAGGGAATTTTCCCTCCCTTGGTGCTGTGCCTGGTTAGGTTTTTAAGAGGTTTTAGGAGAAAAATTCTAAGTCATTGCTCTCTCCCTTCTTACCACTTGATCTTGCTGTAGAGCTTTCACTCTGCCATCACAGCCAGTTGCCATGGGAATAAGGCCGGTGTAACAAATGTATCATTATGACTTTTCTGTAAAAATCATGAAAGGAAAAAGAAAGACTGTTGCGGGGGTGGGGGGGGAAATTAGGGGAACAAACTGATTTGAAGATTTCTTTTCTCACTGAGAAATTCTCTAGCCTTTTATCTACATTGCAGATCCCAATTGTATATTCTACGCTTGACATCAGGGGAGGTTTTTGCTTGTGGATTTAGTCTAAAATACATCAATAAAAAGATTTGTTTTGTGGAAGAAGGAAGAAGGCCTTACCTAGATTTGTTATTTATAATTTAAAGATCTTGTTGTTAACAGTTGTGGTTTTATGAACTAATTCCCCTAAGTAATACATTTTCATGTTAAATATTTTTGGGGTTATATTTTATCTCTTATTTTGCTGCATTCTACAATTGCTATCTTTTGAATCTTCTCTGGTTTAGGAAAGAAACTGAGATAGGGTAACTCTTCTAAAGTCAGTTAAGTTTTACTGGAAATATTTTAAAACAAGACACAATCTGGCAAGCTCTAAGTGCTCACCTCTGGGAAGAGTTTGCATCAAGCCACATCTCATAATAATTCCCCAATTCCCTTGTGATTTGTTTTCACTTTGTGTGTCACTCTATTGTCTGCCCACAATTGAAACCCAGTCTTGGTGCCCAGCATCTCTCAGTGATCTTGGCTAAGCAGCTCAAATTGTAGTATTCCTTGGCTCCACTTCTTTATCAGGATCATATATGATTAGTGTTTCCTGAAGGTTTGAGTCGCTTTACCATTCTCGTTTAGGTAGTAATATCTTGGAGCATACATGCTTTCTTGCTTTGACAGTGGGTTTAACTGGCTGTTCATGTTAACATCATAGCAGCGATGATCTGGTACTTAATAAAATAGGTGGCAGGCCCAGGGAATTTGGGATCCCAGAGAAAGAAGATCAGAAGGAACCTTCCAGACATGATTCTTCCCTTTTTGCCCTCCCCTCGGGCTTCCCAGGTAGTTCAGATGTAAAGAATCTGCGTACCGATGCAGGAGACGTGGGTTTGATCCCTTGGTCAGGAAGATCCCCTGGAGAAGGGAATGGCAACCTACTCTAGTATTCTTGCCTGGAGAATTCCATGACCGAGAAACCTAGAGGGCTACAGTCCATGGGGTCACAAAGAGTCCGACACGACTGAGCGACTAACACTTTAACTTTGTACGCTGATGTGGAAATCACAGTGTCCAGTCTATCAAAGGTCAGATTCATTTCTATATTTGTTTTCTCCAAACTATAGTTTGAAATCTTCTCAACCAGCTTGAAAACAGATTCTCAAGCAAATAAGAAATAAAAGACACACGGTTGTTTGGAACTACTTGTTGGATTGTTGACCTCCTTTGGTGAAAAGTTAGATACATAACACAGCTGTGGGCATGGTTTTGAATAATTTGTAGATTAGGCTTTTGTGAAACTTGCAAGGATGAGATACAGTCCTGGACCAGGCGAGACAGTGAAACTTTGTCCTTTTGGTGTCAAATTGCTGCAGAAATCACACCTTGCCCTTCCTGGCTTTTTTTTTTTTGCCAATAATCTAGAGTTATTATTCACATTACAGCCTGCTCTGATCGTTAATTGTCTGTACTACCGTCAGGACACATGTCTCAGCCTCTTTTCTCAGATGACAGTTGCTGTGCTGCACACGGCTTTGATATGAGGCTCAGGATTTAGAAGCCATACGGTAAATCCTTGTTAATAGACGGGTTTATTGAAATAAATTAGTTGAGGAGTTTAAGTACATTATACTCAACTTTCCTGAGATTTTTACATTTAAAATTGGTTTTTCTTCTTTTTTAAAATAATTTGAAGTTATTATTTTCCCATTCAAGGTATATATATGTGCATTTTATAATGGAAACATTATAAAATTCTTAATTATTAATTTCATATCAACATTTGAATGTCCCGGGTTGTATTCATTTCATTAAACTTGAAAGTCAGTATTAAAATGATCCACAAATGTATTTGGAGAGATCTTACTTGGTTTCATTTGCTAGTAAGACAAAGGGATGAGCTGGTGGTATATTTATTGGATTTGAGAATGCACATTCATTTCACATTCACATGCCAAGGCACTATGCACCTGAGTGCACTGCCGCCTGCAGCACATTTAATTTAAAATCAGGTGCCCTAGGGGACCAGCATGTGGTAGACTTCCTGAGGGTTCTTCTGGAGCCATTTTAAATAGAATTTGGGATAATGGAGAAAAGGGTGATTATGTAGAGGTCTTGAAAATCTTTTGTAATTTGTTTTCACTGTAATTGGCAAGTAAATTTGCAGTCTAAATACGTGAAATCATTGTCTCAGACATTTTCGATAGGGTTCTGTAGATTTAAGAAAAAACATTATATTCTGTTTCTGCTTGAGGACCACATTACTAAAGTTTACAATCCACCTTATGTCTTTCTTTTGAATGTTCAAAGCAGCTAACTCCTAATTTGTGTGTTATTCTCCAGTTTGTTAAGGGTAAACATTTTTATCAACCTGGACCATTTGAGTTTAACCCATTTGTCAATCTGCTGCTGCTGCTGCTGCTGCTGCTAAGTTGCATCAGTCATGTCCGACTCTGTGCAACCCCATAGATGGCAGCCCACCAGGCTCCACCGTCCCTGGGATTCTCCAGGCAAGAACACTGGAGTGGGTTGCCATTGCCTTCTCCGATTTGTCGATCTAGTTTTCTTGAAAAAAAATTCATTCGTCTGAAAATAAAATCTTTACCTTAGATGACCTCATTTTTAAGCCTGTAGTATATAAATAATGGATTGATGTATAACTTAATTAGACCCAAGAGAACTTATGTGTCAAAACAGAAATGCTTTGTCGGTTCTTTCTATACATTCATTTAATTCTAAACCTATTATTGGTATCCTGAAGAACCATAAGATGTACTAGTTTCTCAAAAGGGGTACAGATAAATGTCAACTGCGTTAAGTAAAAATTGTAATTACAGTTAGTGTGTATTGAGCGAAGTGCTGTGTGGGCAAAGCACTGTGTGAAGTTCTATATGTAAATAGCACATTGTGTATGAAATCTTGCATTGTGATTATTAAGAACAGGGGACTTTTGCTTATTCTCCAAATATCAGGAGGAGGATATTAGAATCACTTGCAAATTATGTAGGTCTACCTTTGGGCTTGCTTCTCTTCAAAAAAGGAGCTTTTTATATAAAGGATAGATCTCAGAATATCTTCTCTTTGAATACTGAATTTTTTGAAGCCCCCTTTTCAACATTTTACTATTCCCCAATATAGAGCTCTTAGCTATTAATTTAAATGCCATTTTCTTGTAATATTTAACTGTACATTAACTTACTGTTTGCCCAGGGTGTGTTTGTTTATAGCCCCTCTCATTGATTCCCAATTTCTTTCTGCTGTGTCTTCCCTGCTTGCCTACACACACACACCCAGGCTTATTGTGACAAGAGTTCGTAATCTGATTTTTATCAAGATTAATCTTCATTTAATCTTGAATATACAAAAGGGCTGGAATGAGGATCTCAGACTCTGGGTGATTTTATTTTCTTCTTTCAACATTTCTATATTTTCTGTAAAGACCACAGGACTTTAGGTTTGAGAAACATTAAATTTGGTATACTTAAAACCAGCAAAAACATTTTTAATGAAATGTTATGCTAAGCTGTTTAATTTCATTCTTCTGTGATAAATTCTAATGAAGAGATGAGAGCTTTAAACTGGGAGACCAGTGGTAATCCTTGGCATCCTTCCTTATTATCCTGTTTATTTGGCTTGAAGAGTTTCACTGGTCTGTTTTTAGAGAATATGTTAATTGAGTGATCAGTATTCATTACAAATAATCTTGTCTGTTTTCTTGTCAAGATTCTGAAGGCCCTTTTGCTCTTTCTGTAAAAGCTTAAGCAGGCTGTATTAACTTCTGATTCAATTTAAAAAATGTGGAACTTGTTGGCACAACACCTTAAAGAATTGCATGTTTAATAATTGGAAGGCTTTCCATCAGATTTGTCTCCAGTCTGAATTAATAATGTTGCTGACTTATTGTTTTAGAAGACAGAGTCCTTGACCTGCTAGGTTGAAAGAATTGTGACTGCTCTGAACCTTTGTGGGTCCTTTAGCTGTGCCATATCCCTTGTGAATAATTAGAGGTATTTGAAGGCATTGTGGTAGAAGCCAATTTGTGTCTTTCACTTTGCATATTGTCGAAGCCTCATGAATTAGTCATAAGCGGGCAAAAAATTAACTTCTTCAGACACATATTTTGATGGGTCATGAGGGAGAATGTAAAGTGATCTGTAAAATATTCTACTGATCCTCTAAGTATTAAATTATTATACCTACAGGCTAATTTCAGAGGGGGGAGAAAAGAGTTTTCCTCCTCCTTCAGGAACAGAGTAACACATTTGGAAAAAAAAATAATGGCTTATTATTTCTAGGATTGCCAAGAGGACTATAAATGAACAATTTTATGATTTCTTGAAAACAAGATTCATGTGTTAACTCTTGTTTTTAATTTTTTTGGTTATTTTTCTTTTTACTCTTAAATTGGTTGAATTCTAGATTCTTGTACTTAAACTTCTTGTTGATTTTGTGAAATGTGAAACCAAACTCGTTTTTCTTACTTTAGGCCTTGGAAGCACTGATCAATGAAATATGGATTTCCATACTTATTTAAAATCTAATTTTACATTAAAATTTTTTTTCCATTTTCTATGTTTCTTTTTTTTTTTCAGCCAGTGAAACTGAAATTGCATTCTTCTGTGAAGAAGACTATAAGAACTACAAAGCTAATCCCATTTCATCCTGGTGAAAACCTCACACAGCTTCCTTTTTTGCATACTTGCATTAAGCTCTTTATTCCACTAGTGAGTTTCTGAAATTGACAAATAAAAAAATTTAATCCCAGGCTCTGCCATTTGAGGTAAAATCTGTGGTGTGTTCTCTCTTGTGCAGGTCTCATTTCTTTCTTTCTTGTTGTAAAATAATGTATTTATTTATGGGAAAAACATCTGGTTTTAAGTGAAAGAAATAATTATTCAAAAATCACCATGGAGTGTTGGCTCTTTAGTTATAATTTGTTTCTTGAAATTAGAGGTCATTTGGGTGACTTGCATGTTGGATTCTTTAAAAAAGATTATAAGACTAAGGTTATTCTCTTTTATTTTGTGTTTTCTCCAAAGTTACTAATTAGAGCCCCTGTTACTATCTTTGTCTAGCAGGGGTTCTTATGACCATGAATGCCATCTTTTCACTCACTGTGATAAACACCACCACACATGAAATTAAATTGGATATATTTTAGGGAGGTTTTCTGATATAAGAGTTTCTTCTTTCTTTTCATGTTACAGCCCACACAAATAACATTGCTGAAATGTGTTTTTCTGAGCTATGTTTCCTGGCTTCAGGAGCAAACTATAATAGAATCAAACTCTTTATTTGGAGAGAGGAGGTAGCAGGAAGTTTGCACTTCTGCAAGAAAATTGTCCATTGAGAACAAGTCTAAGTCATGGATGATACATTCTTTCAAAATAATATAATACTTGGATGTCTGACTACCAGCATCTGAAGAATAGTGGATTCAAGAGGGCCTCTCAGCCAGCATGTATCTAATCAGAACTCTGAGAGAGGTTAGTTGGCTCTACAATTGTTCCATGAAGCCTTAAATTGCTAGTAAGACTTCATTGTGGTGAGGCTAATATAAGAAAATATATTCTGCTAAAACAAACAAACAAACAAACAAATCAAACTTGAAAGTCGGGTTAACATAGCCAGAAGATGCGTTGCTTTGTTTAAAGGCAAAGCACTTGGAGTAGAGGAAGATAGGGCAGAAAGTCCATTGAGCTAGGCCTTATAAGTCATGCTGAGGAGTTGGAACTTTACCTAGTAGGTAGTTGGGAGCCAACGGGAAGATTTATACAGGTAAATTACATGATTAGATTTGTATATTTGAAAGTAAGCTTTGGCAGCAGTGTCCATATGGCAGAAAGACTAGAAGACAGTTGTCATAGACCAGGTGAAGGTTGGAAGGCCTCAACCTAGGACTCAACAGAGGGGAAGGGAGAAGAGGAGACCTTGCTGAATTAGTGCTAACCTTTGGTCATGCATTAGATGGCAGGCATTGTGTTAGATATCTACATGTGTTATTTAATTTTTACCACAACTCTTTAAGGGACTTCCCAGGTGGCACTAGTGGTAAAGAACCCTCCTGCCAGTGCAGGTGACATGAGAGACACAGGTTTGATCCCTGTATTGGGAAGATCCCCTGGAGGAGGGCATGGCAACCCATTCTAGTATTCTTGCCTGGAGAATCCCCTGGACAGAGGAACCTGGTGGGCTATGGTCCATAGGGTCGAAAAGAGTCAAACATGACTGAAGTGATTTAGCATGCACAGCTCTTTAGTCTTGATAGTATCATATCTATTTATAGATGAAGAAATTAGGGCCCAGAGAGGTAAAGTAACTTACCCAAGGCAACACAGTAATATGCACTGCGAGTGGAGCCGGGTCTGTCTGAAATTCTTGACCTTGCCCATTTTATCCTGTGGCCTCCTAGGAGAGCTATGAGGTAAAATCTTTGGGACTTGCTGAATGGCTGTTGTGAAAGGTGTAGAAGAAGGAGGAAAGGAGACTTTAATTCTTCCAGATTCTTGCTGGAGTGAGTGACTGGATTGATGCTGACAGCCTGAACCCAAACAGAAAGTTAAGTAAGTAGAAGAATAAGTTAAAGCATATTCAGTTTGATTATTTTTCAAATATTCAGTTTACCCACACTTTTTTTCTTTTTTAAGAAAAATTAAGCATTCTTTACCTGTAGGTTTTCTTTTTAACAAGTAATGCAAAAATTTGTATGTATGTCTAATCCTTTGTTTTGGCCTGTATTTATTTTCCTTATTAGGAAGTTACATGTAGCCTTTTCTCACTTGTAAACACAGATGTAAAAGTCAGAAATTAAAATATATTATGACTAAGAAGGACTTTTACCAGGAGTGAAAGATTGGTTGAAAACATAGAAAATTTATCATTGTACATAATTTGCAAAATCTATAAAGAAAAAGGAAATTGTGCTATCTCAAGAGATGCCGGAAAGAAGCATATGATGATGTGCAACCCCATGTGTGAATAACACTAGAACAGAATCTCCCTAACCTGATGAAGGTTACCCACAGGAAACATACTAATGGAGAAGTGCTTAAGCAAACCTATGAGATGAATGGGATGGGGAGGACCACTATTGCCAGTACGATTCAGAATGGTTCTGTGTCATATTGCAGCCAGTGCAATAAGAAAAGTAGTGAGAACCACAGGCATTGAAAAGGAGGCGACAGAACATTTATTTGCAGGTAATAGGATTGCAAGAGAATCAACTGACAAGTTATGGGAACTAACAGGAGACTTTGAGTGCTCAATAATGAACTTAAAATGTGTACAAAAGCTATAAAACTGTTAACTAGAAGATATGAGACCTAAGTAGAGAGATACTACACGTTCATAGGTAGAAGCTTTGGTACCTAATCTGTAATGTAGTGCAACCTCAGTATTTATATTGGGATTTGACAAATTGATTTTAAGGTTCATTTGGAAAAGCAAATGTATAAGAATAGCCAAGATCGATTTGGAAAAACAAGGAGGAGGGAGGATTGCCTACCACATGTCAAAATATATTGTAAAACTGTAGTAATTAAAACAGCTTGGCTGTGATACAGCAAACCAAAAAAATCAATGAATAGAAACTGACTGATGTCTATGGGAACTTAGTATGTAATAAAGGTATTTATAATCAGTGGAAAAAAGATGGATATTTAGCACCTGCCTAGGCCTTAAAAAATCGATTAAGGACCTTACTTCCTACCATTCACTGAAATTTCAGATGGACTAAATAAACATGAAAAAAGAAATGAACTTATTAGAAAAAAAAATGATTATTTTTATGACCTTGGCGTAAGGATGGCCTTAAAACACAAAACGTGCAAATGCCATTATTTGCTGAATTTGATGTATTGGTATGAAAAACTAGATTCTCCTCCCACTCCCCGCCAATATAAACAGATTAAAAGACAAAGACTGGGAAAAGCTACTTGCACATATAAGATAGACAGAAGATTAGTTTCCAGAATATATAAAGAACTCTTATAAAAATCAATGAGAAAAGGACAAACCTGCAACAGAAAAATGGACACATTTTGTAAAGAAGAAATTTGTAAAAAAAGGAAACATATGGCTTATAAAAATTTGAAAAGACACACATCCTGTGATTCAAGGAAATTAAAACAGCAGAGTGTCATTTTTATTCATCAAGTTGGCAAAAAGTTAAAGGTTTTGTTAGCAAGTATTGACGGTGATGTGTGTCTACACTGCCAATGGGAGTATAAATTCGTGTGCAGTCACTTAGTCAAGCAATTTGATGTACCGTCTGTTAAAATAACAAATGTGTGTCTTCTGTTGACCTAGCAGTTCCACTTCTTAAAATGAATCTCAAGGAAACCCTCTAATGCCTGCAGAAGAAGGCATTTATAAGAGAATTGACTGCAGAATTATTTTTAGTAGAATAACACTAAATGCTGTTAGTAGAGAGTAGCCAAGTTACATTTGGCATATCTATATTTTGTGTTGCTACTTAATCTAAAACAGTGAGGGCCATTCATATTACTTAGTGACATGGGATAATATTTGAGACATCTTGATGGGTGAAATTGCAGAGGGTCTCAAACTGATGTCATTTGTTTAAAAAAGGCACAAAATGATAATATATGTAATGTTATATATACGTGTGTATGTGTGAATACACACATTGTATACACTTATGTACATATACATGAAAGAACATACACCAAACTGATAACATTGATTACCCCTGGGTAGGGGCCTAGGATTGGGAGGTGAAAGTGGTAAAAGGCTTTATCTGTAATATTTAAGGAGAATGTATCTGTGTTAAGAATTAGTAAAAACTGGTGCATGTATAGAAATTAAGAGAGGCAGGAAAAGAACCCATCAGGCAATTGCTATTAATATTTTGGCATATTCCACCTGGGTTATTTTCTCTATGTATTTTTTTAATGTTTCTGATCTTTTTGATGTGTTTTGAGTTATACAAGTAATATGTGCTTGTTGAAAACAACTCTAAAGGACTTTCCTGGTGGTCCAGTGGTTATGAATCCACCTTGCAATGCAGGGGATGTGGGTTCAATCCCTGGTGAAGGAACTTAAATTTCACATGCCATGGAGCAACCAAGCCTGTGAGTTGCAAATACTGAGCCCGTGCACTATGACGTTCAAGCACCATAACTAGAGAGTCTGTGAACAACAATGAAAGATCCCAAAAGATGCAACGAAGACTCAACTCAGCCTAAGTGAATAACTAAAAACAACTCTAAGGTGAAATAAAACGCCCCCCTTCAATGGTCTCTTTTTTTTCATGACTTGGTGTTCATACTTTAGTTGTTTTTTTTTTCTGCACATATATCAGTTTTTAAGTGTGCATTTTAAAGCATTATCATTTGAATATTTTAAAATATTCTCATATATATAGAAGTCTCATTTTCTTTCTTTTTTAAAGCTTTATTTATTTATTTTTGGCTGTGCTGGGTCTTTGCGCCGTGTGTGGGCTTTCTCTAGTCGCAGCGAGTGTGGACTGCTCTCTAGTTGCAGTGCTCAGGCTTCTCATAGCGGTGGCTTCTCTTGTTGTGAAGCACAGACTCTAGGGTGAGCAGGCTTCAGTATTTGCAGTGTCTGAGCTCAGTAATTGTGGCTCAGGGACTCAGTAGTTCTGGCACACGAGTCTACTTGCCTTGAGGCATGTGGAATCTTCCCAGACCAGGGATCACACTGGTGTCCCTTGCATTGGCAGGTGGATTCTTAACCACTGGACCACCAGGGAAGTCCTGGAAGTCTCCTTTTCTTTTTGAAAAATCATTGTGTACCAGACACGGCATGTGTCGGTACACTGCATGTATACAGACTTATATATTAAGTCCTCGAGTTGGATAGAGCTATGAGGTGCTCCATCTGTGAAGTGGAGGTGATGACGCCCACCTTACAGGATCTTAGTGTCAAGTGAGACACTGTCCACAGGGTTAATAGACAGGGCCTGGTGTGAGGTAAGTGCTCATCGAATGTCTTATGATACTCATGAGTCGTGAAGCAGCATCGGCTTCAGTTTGAAGCCCCAAACCCTGATGCACTCAGGTATTAAGCCACTTGCCCAAGGCCTAAAATCTGGAAGGTCAAAGAGCAGGTTTCTTCTGGCTTCAGATACCATGTTCTGCCACTCTTGAAAAGGTGTGTTGGGCACTTGGAGAAACATGATGTGAAGGTTATCAACCATGGGCTGAGAGATGGTGTCCCGTTTTTGTTGATTGTCACCCCTTCTCCAAGCATTTTTGCCATTCTCAGTCAAAGAGAACTTTTTCCTCTTCTTGTGCCAAACGAACATACAGGCCCTAGCCCCACTTAATAACCACACCTAGTTTTATGTGTCTGAGGCTTTTTAACACAGCAAAGGTGTTTTATTTCCCTTCTGTTTCTACCTGTTTTAGATACATGCGGGAGAGGTGGTGATGCTCTTGCCTATGTGGGACACCCAGAGAGCTGGCTTAGCCTGGGCCTCTTGGGAAACTGCTGCTCATTGCTAAGGAGGGGAGGGGAGGGAAAAATGAGGCTTTCTTCCTGCATGCAGAGACAGGGGCCAGAGGAGTCTGAAGCTGCTGAACCGCATGTCAAGAACACAGAAAAGTCCAAGTAAGACAGTGTCCAAGGATCTGGACTTGTTCATTTTTTCTTCACTATGTGGGCATGCATGTGTGTTGGGTTCTGATTATTGATTATAGGCAGTTTCCTTTTATTTTACTCTTAAAACACTCTCATAGTTAATCAGGTTAGTTAGCAAAGGTAACTGAAGCAAGTGCTATAGTTTCTTCCTTGGTTTGAGGTGAACATTTTGAACCCCACCATCATGATAGGGGGGCTTGAGTGTCTGAGGGCCTGGAAAATACCCGCTTTCACTTTGGACCCCCTGCGTGAAGCTCATGGCCACTATCAACCTTTCACTCAGCACTTCCAGCATGGTAGAGAAGAGCATGGCTTTTGTCATTTCTCTCCATCAAGGGAGATGTATTTCTTCAATGAATCAGACCTGAGACCAGTTCTCCCATCCCCAAGTGTGCGTTTTGGGTTATATTACTAACACTGACCTGGATAATGGCCTTTGGAGACTCATTTTTTTTGATTGTTAGTCAGTGAGAGGATTATTTAATATGCAATGGCTTAAAAGAAACATACAGGATATGTATCATGCTGCTTTATGATGTGGGTTTTCTAGAGAGCAGTGACTCAACTCTTCTGTGCTTATGGCTCTTCACACAAGTATTCAGTAAATAATGTCATTCATAGGCAGCAAGATTTAGGATGGAGAAAATCCATTTCCGGTCCTGGGTAATGTCATACGACTCCAGAAATATGTGAAGGCAAATGGTTTGGAGAATGCTGGGAATGCCTTAGAGATTAGGCCTTTGGTTTTAGCTTCATTCCTAAGTCCAATACACAGGAAAAGTGCCACCCCCAATAATAAAATTTTTGTTGTTCATGAGTGAGCAGGGGCTCTGATTCTTTAACAGGACTAAGGCAAGTGATAAAGACAAGATTGTAGGGGCTTCTTCCCCCCATTTCTCACTTGGTGGGAAATGAGAACGAGAAAGATCAAGGACTATCATCTGCATTCCTTTCTTTGTTCAGTCCTACTTAGTGAAAAACAAGAATCCCATTTAATTTCCTCATCATTATTGCCTCTTTGCCTCTTCCTCCCTCACATAATCCCCAGTTTTGTGCTTTCTGCCATCAGACTGTACATCACCTGCCTGCCCAACCCCTTGTTGCAGGACCCAGCACCAGTCTCCCTTATTCCTTGCAAACTCAGGTCAGCTTTTGGCTCATGCCAGTACTACTACTGTCATGATTTGGAATAGACAAGCCTTCCAGTACCATGGAACCTTGCAGCTCGACTGTCTCAGCCAACTGCTTACTCTCATGTTCACGCTTGAGCTGTAGATATCATCACTAACCAGATCCTAGTCCAAAACTTCTCAATATCATGCCTCTCAATCATCAACCACTGTGTACTATCTTTCCAATTCTTTCGCTCTGGTGCCCCCTCTTGCAGTTCTTCAGTCTCGCAAGACTCCACCAGTATTGACGCTACTATCTTTTCACTGTCCCTCCCCCTAACCCCATTGAGATTCTCTGGTCCTTTGGAGAAGACTCGTGTGAGTCCCTTGGGCAGCAAGGAAATCAAGCCAGTCAACCTTAAAGGAAATCATCCCTGAATATTCATTGGAAGGACTGCTGAAGCTGAAGCTCCAATACTTTGGCCACCTGATACAAAGAGCTGACTCATTGGAAAAGACCTTGATGCTGGAAAAGATCAAAGGCAGGAAGAGAAGGGGGCGATAGAGGATGAGATGGTTGGATGACATCACCGATTCAATGGACATGAGTTTGAGCAAGCCCTGGGAGATGGTGAAGGACAGGAAAGCCTGGTGTGCTGCAGTCCATGGGGTTGCGGAGAGTTGGATACAACTTAGCGACTGAACAACAACAACCGGGCCTTTGTATGGATCCTCAGTTCCCTTACCACCCCCAAGTCCCCAGACTTAATTCTACCCTCTGCCTTCTCCATACTTGCCTGGCTGGATAAAAACATGTGGGCTGACAAAACATTTTGTTTGGTTCGTGACTGCTAAACTCAGGTGAGTTCCTAATGCTGCCCTGCAGTTCTTACACTTCCCTAGTTCCATCACTCTCCTTGGCCCTCAATTTTAACACCTCCTTTCCAACTTTGAGCTGCTATCCCTGCTTCCTATTTCACTTGAGAAAATAGAGGTCATCAGAAGATAGCTTGCTTCTGTCCCGCCACGGTGATGGATGAATGAGAAGACTCCTTTCGAGTCTGGCCTCTACTTGTATATCCAGCCCTGCCTTTCAAGCACCACCACAACACTTGGCCTCTCTCCCTCTCCTGTGTTGTCACATCTGCCCTGTACTCCAGCTCATTCCCACCAGTGTATAAACATATAAACATGCTGGAATGTCTCTCATATTGACCCGCAACAGTTGTCCCATTTTCCCTTTACAGCAAAGTTCCTTAACAGAGTTAACCATACCCTTCTTTTCCCCACTTTCTCTCTTCTCATTTTCCCTTGAACTCACTCTAGTTGGGCTTTCATCCCCATCACTCTACTGGCTTGAGTCTGGTCAGGATCACCAGTGGATTCCCTCTTGCCAAAGGGGTATGATGCTTCGGCTTCAAATTACTGGACCTATCAGAAGCATTTGACACAGATTCACTTGGCACCCTTCTGCTTGTGAATACTGTTTTCATTTGGCTTTCTGGTGCTCCCCTGGCCACTCATCCTAATTTCCTTTACTGGTCCTTCCTCATCTTCTTTACCTTTCTACTCCCTTGATGACCTCATGCATCGCACAGTTTTAGATGACAACTAGATGCTGTGGACTCCTGATTTTTTAATAACTTCATTCATTCATTTTTGACTGCACTGGATCTTTGTTGCTTTGCGCGGGCTTTCTCTAGTTGCAGTGACGGACTTCTCATTGCAGTGGCTTTTCTAGTTATGGAGCACAGGATCTAGGTGTGAGGGCTTCAGTAATTGCAGCATGTGGGCTCAGTAGTTGAGGCATGTGGGCTTGCTGCTCCAAGGCATGTGGAATCCTCCCAGATCAAGATTTGATCCCGTGTCCCTTACATTGGCAGGCAGATTCTTATCCACTGTGCCACCATTGGATAAGTTAGAAGTCCAGTTAGAAGTCCCTTCTAACTCTACTCTTAAAAAATCTTTTTCTGGTCAGTCTCCTACCAGGCTGTCCCCAGTATATAGAACTGTGCTGGCACTTAATAGGCCAGCATAAATATTTCTTGAATGAATGAATGCCTTTGGGACTATATCTGAATCTTAAAGCAAAACTTTACAGACTCTTGAAGCTCATCACTTAGCAAAATAGACCCGAAGTAGATTGGCTAAGTTCTAGACACTTTTTTTTACTTGAAGACAGTCATCTAGATTTGTATACTAATGGACTGGGCCATATATATACTGTATGCTAATCTGTATACTAATAGATTGGCCGGAGGTCCTTAGTGCATATGTGTTTCAAATGGTATTGAGGAAATGAGATTAAAAATCTTGTTACAGTTGGTGTTTATTTGTCGGAACCTGGTGGCTGTCACACCGGCCTATGCGTGCAGCTGACGGCTCTCTTCATTGTGCAGTCCCTGTGTGTGCCTGGAGGCCATCATGCACCTCGTGTGAGGGTTTTTTCCCAGCTGGAAAAAAACACAGTGTTGAGTACTCACAATAGACAAGACAGGTGTCCTAGATTGTCATCTCTTTCTGTTTGAAGTGTCCCTGGAAAGCTGAGCAGAAAACTGCACAGTGGATCCTACAACTGTACCAATTACAGCAGTATTTTTTCCCCTACTTGCCTTAAAGCAAAGTTTCTTGTTTTAAAAGTGACCTAGAAGTGAACTTGTGGTGACATTTCAAATTATACAAATTGAAAAAGGCAAATGGTACACTTCTGCCTGTATTGGAATTATTTATCTTTCAGTGTTTGCTTTAAGCAAGTTTGAGCAGGAGGAAAGAGCATTGGCTCTGAAGTCAGCCCTGGGTTGGAAGGACAGACGCACTGTCACTAGTACGGAGGTATAACCTTGGGTAAGCCGCTCGGCCTCTCTGGGTCTCAGTCTCTCCTACTGTTGTTGTTTAGTCGCTAAGTTGTGTCCAACTCTTGTGACCCCATGGACTGTAGCCCTCCAGTCTCCTCTGTCCATGGGATTTCCCAGGCAAGAATACTGAAGAGGGCTGCCATTTCATTCTCCAGGGGATCTTCCCAACCCAGGGATCGAACCTGTGTCTCCTGCATTGACAGGCAGATTCTTTCCCACTGAGCCACCTGGGAAGCCCCTTTTCTCCCATTACATGGGGGGATAATAACACTGACTGCACAGGATTGCTCTGAGCTTTAGCAAAATGGCCTACTCAGTGCCTGGCATACAGATACTCTATTTTGGGAGGAACTATCGTGTTGGCTGTTTTCACAAAGACCATTCATCCTATTTAGGGACAATCTAAACAGAGAATGGGGTTGTCCCACATCAAACACTGGGCAGTAGGACCAAGCCTTTACAAGTATTTCCTGCTGCTTGCCAGTTTTCTCTTGACCCGTTGGCTCCAGTGATACAGCCCAGTAATGTTCTTGGGACCTGGGGAAGAATTCATTTTTCTTTTTCCAAGAAATCTTCCCATCTTATTCCCTTTCCTGAAGAGCCTTGTCCTTGAATGCAGCTAACCCTTAGCAATGTTAAATGTTTCTTGTACCTGTCCCTTTTCTTCTGGTTGGCATTGTTCCCAGTTAGGACTGAGTTAACTGACAACAACAGAACAATTTAAATGCCCCCTTTAAAAGAATAAGGACTATTCTTTTTCTATTCTCTGGATATAACTTGCTTAAAATGGGGATAAGGGCAGGAGTTGGTAGAATGAATGGATTCCAGAGAGGTGGATACGGAGGTTGTTCAAACAAATTTCATCTTTGGGAAGAACAATTTTGAAAAGCAGGTTTTGCCATTTGAATTTTCTAGATACCTGCATGGGATTCTTTATTGGTGCTGATTAATTCCTGGCCATTAATGTGACGATCTTACAGAGCAGCTCTTCCTCTAATGTAACATTATTCTTGCTGTTTTAGCCGAAATCCACTGCAGACCAGAAGCCCAGGCAGCAGGTCAGGTAGAGGGAAATCCTCTGTGGACTCAGCTCCGTCTGCCTGCTGTCTGCCACGAGGTGTCAGCAGAGGCCGCTGGGCCTCAAGAGTTGCCAGGGCAGAGAGGGCTGAGCCCTTTGACAAAGACTGTGCTTAGTGGATGGGCTTCCCAGGAGGTGCTAGAGGTAAAGATCCCACCTGCCAGTGCAGGAGATGGAAGAGGTGCAGGTTTGATCCCTGGATTTGAAAGATCCCCTGGAGGAGGGCATGACAACTCACTCCTGTATTCTTGCCTGGAGAATCCCATGGACAGAGGAGCCTGGCAGGCTACAGTCGATAGAGTCACAAAGAATCGGACACGACTGAAGTGGCTTAGCAGCAGGAGCAGTGGGTAGGTTTGTATACCTCTCAAGTCGGCCTTGCAGTACTTCAGCAGAAAGTCAAAGCCTTCAACCGGTAAATGATTTGTTGTACTCCTGTTCAAAATGATTATGTGGTTTCTACTGCCTAAAATTTTAATTTGTTTCCAAAATCAGCGCCTGATGATTACAAAACCAATATCTACTTTTAGTCAGTTGCACCTCTGTAATCTTCCTTATTTCTACAATGAATACCAATAATGTGTTCATGCTTCAGAAAATGCTCCTAGTTATTTGTTGAGGATTATTTTTTGAAGGTAAGGATTGAGGGGTGGTAAGCAAGTTTTAATAGATCCTTTGTTAAAATCTTCCAAGTATACTGCATTATGTGCGACTTCCTTTGTTCGGCTGAGGTTAGATGCTTAAGCCAGTTCCTTCCCAAACCAGTGATGTTTGTGAAAACATTCTGCTTGGTGGAAGGCCTTGGGAGCTCTCTTTTTCTGTGCTTTAAAGCAGTGCCCACAGCTCTGGGAGCAAAGAGTGACTCGTACCTCAAGGACACAGAAATTACTTTGCACAAGGTGGTGTCTCTCTTCCCTTTTAAAGGCTGAATGTTCTCACACATGATTAGGCAATGCCTTTAACCCCGAACAGTTTACAAAAACCCCTGTGTTTGTTTCTGAATTATTTAAAGTTTTCTTTAAAACATCATTTTGAGTTAGTTAACAGAATTAAAAACCAGTCTGGCATGGTACAGAATTGCCTCTGTGGGTTCTCTTCATGGTTCGGCTTCATTCTGGCCGTTAGAAGAGAACCTTTTGTGTAGACAGAGGGCTGAGCTGGTGCTAGCAGTGGGGCCTAGAGTAGATTTTAAAACATTTAAAAAAATTCTTTATTTTTTATTTTTGGCTGTGCTGGATATTTGTTGCTGCATGGGGGCTTTTTCTCACTGCAGAGACTGGGGGCTTCTCTTCATTGCTGTGTGTGGGCTTCTTGTTGTGGTGTCTTCTCTCATTGCAGAGCACAGGCTCTAGGCACACAAGCTTCAGTAGTTGCAGCATAGCACAAGGGCTCAGTAGTTGTGATGCATGGGCTTAGTTGCCCCACAGCATTTGAATCTTCCCGGAGCAGGGATCGAACTGGTGTCCCCTGCTTTGCAAGGTGGATTCTTAACCACTGGACCACCAGGAAAACCCCTGACAGTGGATTTGAAGTAGCAGTGTCTTTTTATAGCTTTGGGGACTCTGTTAGTGTCTAATTTCAGCTCCCAGTGCTGTCTATGTCACTCAGCTCTTTAATGCATGTACCACAGCTGGTAGATGCTTCCAGACTAAGACATTGATGAGAGACTTTGCAAAGTGTAAGATGAAACACAGTGACTGAAAAGGAGGAGGAGAATTCTAAGAAGCCTATTTGATGTAGGAATGAGTCCAACCCTTCCCTACTTCTCCATTTTCCAAATTCTTACAGCCCTGTGATGAAAGGGGCTTCTCTGATCTAGTGAGCATTCTGTAGTCTTAGGTCTCCTGTATTTCATGGAAATGTGTTGGGACCTGTTGTGTAAAGGCCTGGTGATTGGCCTTTCTCAAGGTTTCCAGCACAAGGGGACAGAGTAGTATAGAGACAGGAATTTGTGTGTGGTCCTCTTTATTCTCCCCTCTTCTTATTCTAAGATAGTTGGGCTCCTTGGTGTCCTAGCCCAGGGGTGCTTGAAGGGTTGAAAGCAGAAGCAACTTGCAGATAAATTCTGTAAGTCTTTCTTGAAAGCCTTAGCTGGTCAGGCACATTTTGGAAGGCAGGGTCGGGGAGACTGGGAAGCTGGAGTGATTCTCCAAGACAGGAGGTGAATGGAGGTCTGTGAGTTCTACCATAAGCAGGTGTCTGCATCCTTGGGGCATGGTGGGTGGGTCAGACCTTGGAGACAAGAGGAAGTTTTATGCAGGGGAGCACTCCAACTCCACCCAAAACCCCAGGCCTCTCTATTCCTCGTGGGAGCAGCCAGGTTGTTTAGCCTCTCGGAACCAAATGGATTGAGATAACAGGCATCTCTGGGAAAGCAAGTATGAACCGAAGACTAAGCCCCATAAATATTTTGCCCCAGGACCTTTGTGTAACCCTCAGGTAGGGGATAAGGAAGCTCGGTAATGTCTGAGGTTGAATTTCAAGCCAGATAGGGACTTGAAATCAGACTTCAGGAAATAAAAAAATATGAAATTTCTTTTACACATACGTTCGTAATTTCAGATTCATACACACTATACCACAAACTCCTTATTGCCAAATTCACACTTAAATTGAAGAAAGTAGGGAAAACCACAACCACTAGACCATTCAGGTATGACCTAAATCAAATCCCTTACGATTATACAGTGGAAGTGAGAAATAGATTCAAGGGATTAGATACTGATAGAGAGAGTGCCTGAAGAACTATGGACGGAGGTTCGCGACATTGTACAGGAGGAGGTGATCAAGAACATCCCCAAGAAAAAGAAATGAAAAAAGGCAAAACGGTTGTTTGAGGAGGCCTTACAAATAGCTGTGAAAAGAAGAGAAGTGAGAGGCAAAGGAGAAAAGGAAAGATAAACACATTTGAATGCAGAGTTCCAAAGAATAGCAAAGAGAGATAAGAAAGCCTTCTTCAACGATCAATGCAAAGAAATAGAGGAAAACAACAGAATGGGAAAGACTAGAGATCTCTTCAAGAAAATTAGAGATATCAAGGGAACATTTCATGCAAAGATGGGCACGGTAAGGACAGAAATGATATGGACCTGACAGAAGCAGAAGATATTAAGAAGAGGTGGCAAGAAGACGCAGAAGAACTATACAAAAAAGATCTTCATGACCCTGATAATCACAATGGTGATGACTATGATGGTGATTACTCTAGGTGATCACTCACCTAGAGCCAGACAATCTGGAATGTGGAGTCAAGTGGGCCTTAGGAAGCATCACTACGAACAAAGCTAGTGGAGGTGGATGGAATTCCAGTTGAGCTATTTCAAATCCTAAAAGATGATGCTGTGAAAGTGCTGCACTCAATATACCAGCAAATTTGGAAGACTCAGCAGTGGCCACAGGACTGGAAAAGGTCAGTTTTCATTCCAGTCCCTAAGAAAGCCAATGCCAAAGAATGTTCAAGTACAGTTCAGTTCACTTCAGTTGCTCAGTCGTGACCAACTCTTTGCAACCCTGTAGACTACAGCACGCCAGGCCTCCCTGTCCATCACCAACTCCTGGAGTTTACCCAAACTCATGTCCATTGAGTCGGTGATGCCATCCAACCATCTCATCCTCCATCGTCCCCTTCTTCTGCCCCCAATCTTTCCCAGCATCAGGGTCTTTTCAAATGAGTCAGCTCTTGGCATCAAGTGGCCAAAGTATTGGAGTTTCAGCTTCACCATCAGTCCTTCCAATGAACACCCAGGACTGATCTCCTTTAGGATGGACTGGTTGGATCTCCTTGCAGTCCAAGGGACTCTCAAGAGTATTCTCCAACACCACAGTTCAAAAGCCTTCGGTGCTCAGCTTTCTTTACAGTCCAACTCTCACATCCATACATGACTACTGGAAAAACCATAGCCTTGACTAGATGGACCTTTGTTGGCAAAGTTAATGTCTCTGCTTTTTAATATGCTATCTAGGTTTGTCATAACTTTCCTTCCAAGGAGCAAGCGTCTTTTAATTTCATGGCTGCAATCACCATGTGCAGTGATTTTGGAGCCCCCCAAAATAAAGTCTGACACTGTTTCCCCATCTATTTGCCATGAAGTGATGGGACCAGAGGCCATGATCTTAATTTTCTGAATGTTGAGCTTTAAGCCAACTTTTTTACTCTCCTCTTTCACTTTCATCAAGAGGATCTTTAGTTTTTCTTCACTTTTTGCCATAAGGGTGGTTTCATCCGCATATCTGAGGTTATTGATATTTCTCCAAACAATCTTGATTCCAGCTTGTGCTTCAACCAACCTGGCATTTAGCATGATGTACTCTGCATATAAATTGAATAAGCAGGGTGACAATATACAGTCTTGATGGACTCCTTTCCTGATTTGGAACCAGTCTGTTGTTCCATGTCCAGTTCTAACTGTTGCTTCTTGATCTGGATACAGATTTTAGGAGGCAGGTCGAATGGTCTGGTATTCCCATCTCTTTCAGAATTTTCCACAGTTTATTGTGATCAGCACAGTCAAAGGCTTTGGCATAGTCAGTAAAGCAGAAATATATGTTTTTCTGGAATTCTCTTGCTTTTTCGATGATCCAGCGGATGTTGGCAATTTGATCTCTGGTTCCTCTGACTTTTCTAAAACGAGTTTGAACATCTGGAAGTTCACGGTTCACGTATTGCTGAAGCCTGGCTTGGAGAATTTTAAGCATTACTTTACTAGTGTGTGAGATGAGTGCAATTGTGTGGTAGTTTGAGTATTCTTTGGCATTGCCTTTCTTTGGGATTGGAATGAAAACTGACTTTTTCCAGTCCTGTGGCCCCTGCTGAGTTTTCCAGATTTGCTGGTATATTGAGTGCAGCACTTTCACAGCATCATCTTTTAGGATTTTAAATAACTCAACTGGAATTCCATCACCTCCACGAGCTTTGTTTGTAGTGATGCTTCCTAAGGCCCACTTGACTTCACATTCCAGATTGTCTGGCTCCAGGTGAGTGATCACATCATCGTGATTATCTGGGTCGTGAAGATCTTTTTTGTACAGTTCTTCTATGTATTCTTGCCACCTCTTCTTAATATCTTCTGCTTGTGTCAGGTCCATACTATTTCTGTCCTTTATTGAGCCCATCTTTGCATAAAATGTTCCCTTGATATCTCTTAATTTTCTTGAAGAGATCTCTAGTCTTTCCCAATCTGTTGTTTTCCTCTATTTCTTTGCATTGATTACTGAGGAAGGTTTCTTATCTCTCCTTGCTATTCTTTGGAACTCTGCATTCAGATGGGAATATCTTTCCTTTTCTCCTTTGCCTTTTGCTTCTTTTCTTTTCACAGCTATTTGTAAGGCCTCCTCAGACAGCCACTTTGCTGTTTTTATTTCTTTTTCTTGGGGATAGTCTTGATCCCTGTCTCCTGTACCATGTCACAAACCTCCATCCGTAGTTCATCAGGCACCCTGTCTATCAGATCTAGTCCCTTAAATCTATTTCCCACGTCCACTATATAATCATAAGGGATTTGATTTCGGTCATACCTGAATGGTTTAGTAGTTTTCCCCACTTTCTTCAATTTAAGTCTGAATTTGTCAATAAAGAGTTTATGATCTGAGCCACAGTCAGCTCCTGGTCTTGTTTTTGCTGACTGTATGGAACTTCTCCATCTTTGGCTGCAAAGAATATAATCAGTCTGATTTTGGTATTGGCCATCTGGTGATGTCCATGTGTAGAGTCTTCTCTTGTATTGTTGGAAGAGGGGGTTTGCTATGACCAGTGCATTCTCTTGGCAAGACTCTATTAGCCTTTGCCCTGCTTCATTCTGTATTCTAAGGCCAAATTTGCTGTTACTCCAGGTGTTTCTTGACTTCCTACTTTTGCATTCCAGTCCCCTATAATAAAAAGGACATCTTTTTTGGGTGTTAGTTCTAGAAGGTCTTGTAGGACTTCATAGAACCGTTCAACTTCAGCTTCTTCAGTGTTACTGGTCTGGGAATAGACTTGGATCACCATGATATTGAATGGTTTGTCTTGGAAACGAACAGAGATCATTCTGTCATTTTTGAGATTGCATCCAGGTACTGCATTTCGGACTCTTTTGTTGACTATGATGGCTACTCCTTTTCTTCTAAGGGATTCTTGCCCACAGTAGTAGATATAATGGTCATCTGAGTTAAATTCACCCATTCCAGTCCACTTTAGTTCACTGATTCCTAGAATGTCGACGTTCACTCTTGCCATCTCCTGTTTGACCACTTCCAATTTGCCTTGATTCATGGACCTAACATTCCAGGTTCCTATGCAATATTGCTCTTCACAGCATCGGACCTTGCTTCTATCACCAGTCCCATCCACAATTGGTTGTTGTTTTTGCTTTGGCTCCATCCCTTCTCTTAAGTTATTTCTCCACTGATCTCCAGTAACATGTTGGGCACATACCGACCTAGGGAGTTCATCTTTCAGTGCTCTATCTTTTTGCCTTACCATACTGTTCATGGGATTCTCGAGGCAAGAATACTGAAGTGGTTTGCCATTCCCTTCTCCAGTGGACCACATTCTGTCAGACCTCTCCACCATGACCCGTCCGTCTTGGGTGGCCCCACACGGCATGGCTTAGTTTCATTGAGTTAGACAATGGTCCAACTCATGGTCCATGTGATCAGATTGGCTAATTTTCTGTGATAGTGGTTTCAGTCTGTCTTCCCTCTGATGCCCTCTCTCAGTGCCTACCATCTTACTTGGGTTTCTCTTACCTTGAACGTGGGGTATCTCCTCTCTGCCACTCGCTGCCCCTGTGCTGTGCAGCTGTCGCTCACCACCCTGACTACCACACAATTGCACTCATCTCACACGCCAGCAAAATAATGCTCAAAATTCTCCAAGCCAGGCCTCACCAATACATGAACTGTGAACTTCCCGATGTTCAAGCTGGATTTAGAAAAGGCAGAGGAACCAGAGATCAAATTGCCAACATCCGTTGGATCCTCGATAAAGCAAGGAGTTCCAGAAAAACATCTACTTCTGCTTTATTGACTATGCTAAAACCTTTGACTGTGTGGATCACAACACACTGTGGAAAATTCTTGAGTTGGGAATACCAGACCACCTGACCTGCCTCCTGAGAAATTTGTAAGCAGGTCAGGAAGCAACAGTTAGAACTGGACATGAAACAACAGACTGGTTCCAAATCAGGAAAGGAGTACGTCAAGGCTGTATATTGTCACCCTGCTTATTTAACTTATATGCAGAGTACATCATGAGAAATGCTGGACTGGATGAAGCACAAGCTGGAATCAAGATTGTTTGGAGAAATATCAATAACCTCAGATATGCAGATGACACCACCCTTATGGCAGAAAGTGAAGAACTAAAGATCCTCTTGATGAAAGTGAAAGAAAAGAGTGAAAAAGTTTGCTTAAAGCTCAACATTCAAAACTACGATCATGGCATCTGGTCCCATCACTTCATGGCAAATAGATGGGGAAACAATGGAAACAATGTCAGACTTTATTTTGGGGGGCTCAAAAATCACTGCAGATGGTGACTGCAGCCATGAAATTAAAAGGTGCTTGCTCCTTGGAAGAAAAGTTATGACCTAGACAACCTATTAAAAAGCAGAGACATTACTGCCAACAAAGGTCTGTCTAGTCAAAGCTATGGTTTTTCCAGTAGTCAGGTATGGCTGTGAGAGTTGAACTATAAAGAAAGCTGAGCGCCGAGGAATTGACACTTTTGCGCTGTGGTGTTGGGGAAGACTCTGGAGAGTCCCTTGGACAACAAGGAGATCCAACCAGTCCATCCTAAAGGAAATCAGTCCTGAATATTCACTGGCAGGACTGATGCTGAAGCGCCAGTACTTTAGCCACCAGATGCAAAGAACTGACTCATTTGAAAAGACTCTGATGCTAGGAAAGATTGAAGGCAGGAGGAGAAGGGGACGACAGAGGATGAGATGGTTGGATGGCATCACCAACTGAATGGATGTGAGTTTAAGTAAGCTCTGGGAGTTGGTGATGGACAGGGAAGCCTGGCATGCTGAAGTCCATGGGGTCGCAAAGAATCAGACAGGACTCAGTGACTGAACTGAACAGAATACACTATACCAGATTGGTATAATCTAATGTTTAAGGAAGAGCAATGTAACCTCTTTGTTATGAACCAAAATGATAGTTTAATAAACATGGAGGACAGAATTAAATTCTCCTCCCAAATTGTCAAAAGAAACACCTGTCTTTTTTTTTTTTTGAGAATTAAAAAATATATGTTTATTCTTACCAAGTTAAAAAAAAATTGTCCTACAGTACTAATGCCTTATATTAGCTTCCATCTCCTCTCTCTGGTCTAAAGCCCCCAAAGCAGCTACTTTAAGCTCTTGGTTAGTTCCTTTTGCTATTTTTCTCCATGTTTCATCTTATGTGCTTATGCGCCTTTCACATTTCTGTCCTTTATTTTCATGATTGTATACCATGATTATGCCTTTTATTGGGAATTTGTAAATTCTTTCCCTGTTCACATGTATGGTGTTTCCCCATCAGAGTGGTCTAAGGCTTTTGTTAGTTTTTTCCCAACTGCTGAAGCATATCAGATAACCTCTTCTTGGCTTGCTGAATCCTGAGACCTCTGTCCTGCTGTGACCGGATGGGCTGTTCTTTGGGTCTGCTGTAAAAATATTACAGGGGGCTTCCCACTGCCATCTTCTGGGGCTCCCTTCCTTGTTTTCCTGTCTTCTTGGTTCCTGAATCCTTTATCATTTTTTGTCTCACTTGTGCCGTATCACAGCTTCTATTAGGTTGGTGCAAAAGTAGTTGCAGTTTTGCATTGTTGAACTTTGCCTTTTTTTTTTTAAATTTTTATTTATTTATTTTAAATTTTAATTGGAGGCTAATTACTTTACAATATTGTGGTGGTTTTACCATACATTCACATGAATTAGCCATGGGTGTATATGTGTTCCCCATCCTGACCCTCCCTCCCACCTCCCTCCCCATCCCATTTGTCTTTTGATATTAGAATACATTCTTAAATAAATGTGATTATGTTATACATCATTTCAGTGCACATTTTTTGTTTTATGTTTTTTGCTAATGACTTGTTACTTGCTGTTTATTTTAGACTATGGAAATGATGTTAGATAAAAAGCAAATTTGAGCAGTTTTCTTATTTGAGTTCAAAATGGGTCATAAAGCAGCAGAGACAACTCACAACATCAATAACACATGTGGCCCAGAAACTGCTAACAAACATATAGTGCAGTGGTGGTTCAAGAAGTTTTGCAAAGGAGATGAAAGCCTTGAAGATGAGGAGTGTAGTGGCTGACCATTGGAAGTTGACAATGACCAACTGAGAGGATCATTGAAGCTGATCCTCTTGCAACTACATGAAAAGTTGCCCAAGAGCTCAGTGTTAACCATTCTACAGTCGTTTGGCATTTGAAGCAAATAGGAAAGGTGAAAAGGCTTGATAAGTGGGTGCCTCATGAGGTGACTGCAATTTAAAAAAATTGTCGTTTTGAAGTGTCGTCTTCTCTTGTTCTACACAACAACAACGAACCATTTCTTGATTGGATCGTGATGTATGAAAGAAGTGAATTTTATACGACAACCAGCGATGACCAACTCAGTTTTTGGACCGAGAAGCTCCAAAGCACTTCCCAGAGTCAAATTTGTACCAAAAAAAGGGTCATGGTCACTGTTTGGTGGTCTGCTGATAGTCTGGTCCACTACAGCTTTCTGAATCCCGGCAAAACCATTACATCTGAGAAGAAAGCTCAGCAAATCAATGAGATGCACTGAAAACTGCAATGCCTGCAGCCAACATTAGTCAACAGAAAGGGCCCAATTCTCCTTGACAACACCTGCCCACACATCACACAACCAACACTTCAAAAGTTGAACGAATTGGGCTACAAAATTTTGTCTCATCTGCCATATTCACCTAACGTCTTGCCAACTGAGTACCACTTCTTTAAGTGTCGATAATTTTTGCAGGGGAAATGCTTCCAAAAACAGCAGAACGCGGAAAATGCTTTCCAAGAGTTTGTTGAATCTTGAAGCATGGACTCTTATGCTATAGGAATAAACAAACTTATTTCTTGTTGGCAAAATGTGTTGATTGTAAAGATTCCTATTTTTATTAATAAGCATGTGTTTAAGCCTAGTTATAATAAAATTCAGGATCTGAAACCACAATTACTTTTGCATCAACCTAATAGTAGCTTCCCCAAAATGGGCTTGCCTGGTAGCTCAGCTGGTAAAGAATCCACCTGCAACGCGGGAGACCCCAGTTCGTATTCTTGGGTCAGGAAGATCCACTGGAGAAGGAATAGGCTACCCATTCCAGTATTCTTGGGCTTCCCTGGTAGCTCAAATGGCAAAGAATCTCCCTGCAGTGTGGGAGACCTGGGCTGGATCCCTGGGTTGGGAAGATCCCCTGGAGACGGGAACGGCTACCTATTCCAGTATTCTGACCTGGAGAATCCATGGACTGTATAGTCCATGGGGTTGCAAAGAGTCGGACACGGCTGAGCAACTTTCACTTTCTTTCAAAAATGGGCACATAGAAGGTCTGTGTTTTGAAATGTTTGAAAATGTCTGGTTTTTTTTTTTCCCTTCAAACACTGGTAGGTATTAAAATCTAGACTGAAACACTGATGCTTAGAATTTTGAAGGTGCCATCTGCTTTTAGTTTATAGGAAGCTGTTGAGAGGACTAGTGCCTTATTTTTTGTTGTTCAGTGGCTCAGTCATGTATGACTCTTTGTGACCCCATGGACTGCAGCATGCCAGGCTTCCCTGTCTTTCACCATCTCCTGGAGCTTGCTCTAACTCATGTCCATTGAACTAGTGATGCCATCCAACCATCGCATTCTCTGTTGTTCCCTTCTCCTCCTGCCTTCAATCTTTCCCAGCATCAAGGTCTTTTCTAATGAGTCAGCTCTTCGCATCAGGTGGCCAAAGTATTGGAGCTTCAGTTTCAGCATCAATCCTTCCAAAGAATGTTCAGGGTTAATTTCCTTTAGGATTGACTGGTTTGATCTCCTTGCCATCCAAGGGACTCTCAAGAGAATTCTCCAACACCACAGTGCCAAAGCATCAATTCTTCAGTGCTCAGCCTTCTTTATGGTCCAACTCTCAACTACTGGAAAAGCCATAGCTTTGACTATATAGACCTTTGTTTGCAAAGTAATGTCTCTGCTTTTTAATATGCTATCTAGGTTTGTCATAGCTTTTCTTCCAAGGAGCAAGCATCTTTTAATTTCATGACTGTCGTCACCATCTGCAGTGATTTTGGAGCCCAAGAAAATAAAGTCTGTTGCTGTTTTCATTATTTCTCCATCTACTTGCCATGAAGTAATGGGACCTGATGCCATGATCTTCATTTTTTGAATGTTAAGGTTTATTATTATTATTATTATTATTGGCATTGCTTTATTTTCACTGAATTTTTTTTTAATTTATTTATTTTTTAACTGAAAGGTAATTGCCTTACAGAATTTTGTTGTTTTCTGTCAAACCTCAGCATGAATCAGCCATAGGTATATATATACCCCTCCCTTTTGAACCTCCCTCCCATCTCACTCCCCATCCTACCTCCCTAGGTTGATACAGAGCCCCTGTCTGAGTTTCCTGAGTCATACAGCAAATTGGCTGTAATGCAAATTTCCATGTTACTCTTTCCATACATCTCACCCTCTCCTCCCCTCTCCCCATGTCTATAAGTCTATTCTCTATGTCTGCTTCTCCATTGCTGCCCTGTAAATAGATTCTGAAGTACCATTTTTCTACATTTCTTATGTATGCGTTACAATATGATATTTGAATACAAATGTTGAGTTTTAAGCTAGCTTTTTCACTCTCCTCTTTCACCTTCATCAAGAGGCTCTTTAGTTCCTCTTCGCTTTCTGCCATAAGGGTGGTAGCATCTTCATATCTGAGATTATTGATATTTCTCCCAGCAGTCTTGATTCCAGCTTGTGATCTAAAGATGTTGCTTGTGATTTTATTGAAATGTCTTATTCTGTTCCTAACATTGTTTCTGTTTCCTCTGGGTTCCTTTTCTCAGTTTCTTTCTGGTGTGGTAGAGGTATTTATCACAATGTCTGTCCATTTACATTAAGCTTGAAGTTTGAAGCTTGTAAGCTTGAAGTTACATTACAAACAACTTCTTCAAAGTGCTCTTTGGATGGGTGGGACCTGCTGAATGGTGCTCCAGGGCCCAAGGTCTAGAGGATAAATCTCCAGTCTCCTGTCTGGGAATGGCCTGAGGTTCTGAGGATGCAGAAAGGTGAATAAGCCAGCTTCTTATCACTTTTTGTGAGTATTTACTAGGATCATCTTAACTCTGGCAGTTGCTACTCCTCTATAAATTTCCCATCTTCAAAAATGGGATGAACTATCTTAATCTCTTTGTCTTTATGGGCTTATACCTATCCTGTCCCTTTATCCCCATTTTAGTGGAGTTTCCGGAGGAGATGATATAATGAATATGTTCAGTCTATCATGTTTAACTGGAAATCTGCATGCATGCTTCTTTCCCTGTTTCCTTTTTAAAAATCGAAGTATAATTTACATACAGTAAAATGCAAAGACCATAAGTGGACAGTTCCATGAATTGTGACAAATGTACAACTTACATCCCTATCTGTATCTTTACAGAATGTGCCCATCCCCCCAGACATTTCCTTCATGCCCTTTTTCATGTCCCTCCCCTCTTTTCCACCATAAAAGCCACTGTTGTGATTTCTGTCAATGAATTTGGGATCCTCATTTTTGAATATTTGAGAGAAGTATTTGTATGGTACAAATCATTCTCCCAACTTACCTAACTGAAGAACAGCTCTATTATTATAAGAAATTGAAATTTAAGTGAGAGCAATTCTGTTTTATTAAAGAAAAACACACACCAAATTTTGTCCAATCTAATGTCCTTCTTCAGGAGTGAAGAGAGGTTTATTGTTACCTCGAAAAGCTTTTAAGGAAATCAGTTTTCTCCATAACCACCAGAATGTCATATCACATATTTAGTTAAAAACTCACGTAGTCCAAAATGATCCTTGATATCTTTGAACAAATATGTCCTCTTTCCATGTCTTCAAGGTCATACTCCCCAGGTTCTTCTGAACAAAAACCGAGATCCCCCTTGTTTTTAGATGGATATGTGATTAGCCGTCCTTTCAAATACCTTCTGATGTCTGTGCACTTGTGGACACAAGGCCCTCATGGCAGGGGTGGCGTGGAGGGTGGATCTTGACTGTGTATGTAGGGGGATCTGTGATACTGATGTGATAAGGACTGGGGTGTGCTAATTGCCTGGCTTCTGCCTGGTGGTTGCTTCCTTCATATAGATCTTCCATGAATAACAAAAGTCATATTTTTAAAATGCTAAATCTGAGTGTTTTTTCCACAACAAGAGTTAGCAACCTCTGCAGGACAAGCTAGGCCATCAGAAGAGAGACCCAGCCAGGTCCAAGAGCATCTAGCATTTACTGAGTGCAACTACTAATACTAGTAGATTTATTCACTTGGTTACCCTGCTAGTAAGTGATGGAGCTAGGGTTTAGAGTCTGCTCAGGACCAGCTATCACACTGTCTTTGTATGGAAGGCAGGAGGGACTCTAAGGTTAAGAGGGAGGATCCTTAGAATCACCAGCTGCACTATAGAATATTTGCTAATTGTAACTGGAGCAAATGATATCTTTCTTTGCTTTTCACTGCTTTCTGATACCTCCTCAAGATGAGACAGCTAAAAATTCCTGGAACTGACATCTTACAAGAATGCCTTCCCTTTCTCTTTCCACTTCCACTGCCTTGCTTTGGGCCTTCATTATTTTTCATCTTGACCATCGAGACACTGTTTTGTCTGCAGGAGACTCTCCTGCAGACTCTCATCCAGTGAGTCCATCTGTCATGCATATTACCAGAATAATCTCTTAAAAATGTAAGTCAGAAAGAGAAAAACAAATATCATATATTAATGCCTATATATGGAATGTAGAAAAATGGTACTGATGAACCTATTTTCAGGGCAGAAATAGAGATGCAGATATAAAGAATAGACTTGTAGATATGGTGGGGGTAAGGAGAGGGGAGGAGGAATTGAGAGAGTACCATTGTCATATATACACTACCATGTGTAAAATAGCTAGTGGGAAGCTGCTGTATAGCACAGGGAGCCCGGCCCCATGCTCTGTGATGACCTAGAGAGGTGGAGTGGGGGTGGGTGTGGGAGGGATGCTCAAGGGGGAGGGGATTTGTTGTTTAGTAGCTAAATCCTGTCCAACTCTTTGCAACCCCATGGACTATAGCCCTCCAGGCTCCTCTGTCTATGGGATTTCTCAAGCAAGAATACTGGAATGGGTTGCCATGCCCTCCTCCAGGGGATCTTCCTGACTAGGGATTGAACTCTTGTCTCCTACATCTCCTGCATTGCAGGCAGATTCTTTACTGCTGAGCCACCAGGGAAGCCCCTGAGGGAGGGGATATATGTATACATATAGCTAATTTGCCAGCAGAAACCAACACAACATTGCAAAGCAATTATCCTCCACTTAAAAGTAATTAAAAAAAATTCAAGTCTGACTGTGTTCCTCTCTGTTTAAAACCAGCTGATGATGGGTTCCTGTTTCCTTCAGCATGAAGTACACACTCTAATGTGGTGCTGGGGACTTTTTGGTTTAATCTTGAGGCATATCTCCAACTTTTTCTCTTGCTATGTGAGCTGGCATGCCCCTCCTCTCACCTACAGCCCTCCTTTGTCCCCAGTGTCTGTTTCTCTGCACATGCCATGCTGCCACGGCTTCTCTGGAATGCTCCACCCCTTCTCCACCAGACAGGCGTTCACCTTGGGAGACACTGCCAAAGCCAAGGATCACCTCATCTCTGAGATCTTTCTGACCCACCCCTCCCACCACCTCACGGCCAGTAGCCTAGATTGTGCTCTCCTTTGGGTCAGCACAAGGACAGTTTTTTATAGAGCTTATAACACACCATGGTCTTGCTTTTTTATATGTTCATCTTCCTAACAAGACAGGGTTCTCCCCAAGATTGGGGATCGAGTCTAATTCACTGTTGGGGTTCTCTTGCCTGGCACATATCAGGACTTAATAAAGGTATAGTTCTATTTACTTATATATGAATGGATGGATTTGCTTTCCCTATTGCATCATATACTTTTCTAAAAGTTACTTGGCTTTCTGGAACTTATATTAAGAAATTCAGATACCAGCAATAATATCTGGTTAGCTCAGCCTGTGCCAAAGCTGCCTGTTGAGATTATCTCTGCCTCTCAGCTAGGACCACAGTTCTACTGCTTTTCTGTGTTCTCCCCACGATCTGACACAGTGTTGGACATGCAATACCTGTTTAAAATGTATCTGTTGATTTGCATTGGAGAGGTGTTGGGGGAGAAAAGACAGAAAAAATAAGGTCCCTACTATTGAGGACCTGACACATAAAAGGGGAGACAGGACACATCCTGTGGGGGAAAAGCCCCATTAAAACCAATTACTAACGACTTCCCTGGTGCTCCAGTGGTTTAGAATCCACCTGCCAATGCAGGGGACATGGGTTCAATTCCTAGTCCTGGAAGATTCCACCTGCTTTGGGGCAGTTAGGCTTGTGCACTGTAACTACTGAACCTGCGCTCTAGAGCCTATGCTCTGCAATGAGAAGCCACCACCATGAGAAGCACATGCAACACAACTGGAGACTAGTCCCCACTTGCCACAACTAGAGGAAGCTCATGTCCAGTAAGGAAGACCCAGCACAGCCAAAATAATTGTTTTAAATCCCTTATATAGGTCAGTCCTTCGAAAAATAAACAAATAAATAAAAACATATTCTCTCTAAAAAAAATTGCTAAGACTTTCCTCTCAAGTCCCCAAAGGTGCCTGCATGTATCCCCAAAGAAGCCATTCTGAGTTGCATGACCCTGATGAAGGTCTTCCTTCATCATATGATTTGTTGCAGTAAAAACAAGGAAGGAATTTCTAAGCAGTTAAGGTCACTTTGTACTGAGACTGTGGCACTCTATCATGTTAAATAAAATGTCAGTTGATAGTTATTGTGTCATTCTTTTCAAATGATTTTATGCACAGTAGATGGTTTTATTATAGATGAATTGGATTTGACTTGATTTTTAAGAATTTAGTAAGAATATGCAAACAAATGTGTATGTCTTATTTAAAGAATCCTAATAAGGAAGTTGCAACAGTACTAATGTTGAGTGAGAGCTGTGTTAGGTGTTTTCAATATAAATGCCCTTATCTGATCTTCTCTACAATCCTGGGACAATGATTTTAAATCAGCTATTCACAGAAGGAAAAACTGAAGCTAATTAACTGGCTGGAGATCTCTACAGCCACTATCACGTACCATCTATAAATAGTTAAATCTAAATTCATTCATGTGAAATTCTGGGTTAAATCTTTTAGAAAATTGACAGCTATAAGAGTCTGTTGGCTATACTCATGTATATTTATTTATATTTTTATCCATGTATACATTTTTTGAAATTTAATTTTAAAAATTTTATATAATTTTTATAGTTTTATAAATTTTTATACTTTCTGTTTACAGTTAATACAAAGCATTGGCTATATTCCTTGTGTTGTACAGTACATTCTTTCCATGTATATGTTTTTAAGTTTCAAACATGAAAACTATTTTAGCCACTAGGCTGCAAAAGTAAATGCATAGTGTACAAAATGAATGTGGGCTGCTGTATATCAGTATTTCCCTATAAATATATTTTCTCAGGTAAAAGCCTGAGAAAACCTGGAGCAGTATTTTGGGGTGAAGATAATTTGACAGTATATACCTAAATCAACAGTACCCAAATCCAGTGACCCACTGAGGCCTCTTTGGGGATTCTATATGATACAGTAACATAATAGTTAAGAGCAGAGGCTCTGGGGTCCACATGACTCTGGGAAATTTACTTTGAGCCCCATTTTCCTCATCTGTAGCATTAGGCTAATGGTGCCTAAAATGGGGTGTCATTAGGATTAAATGTCAGATGTCTGTCTGGTGCTTGTTTGTGGTGTGGCTCAGCAAGGGGTTATTGTTTTTCAGTTGCTCAGTCATGTACCACTCTTTGTGACCCCATGGGCTGCAGCACACCAGGCTTCACTGTCCTTTGCTATCTCCCAGAGCTAGCTCAAACTCATGTCCATTGATTCGGTGATGCCATCCATCCATTTCATCCTCTGTTGTCCCCTTCTCCTCCTGCCCTCAATCTTTCCCAGTGTCAGCTACATTGGCACTTATCAAGAGCATTGCCAATGACTGAACAACAAAGGCATTTGCCATCTGCCTCTACGGAGCTTGAACCCCATGCTGCTATAGCTGTTGACCTTCAACAACCCCTGAGGGAGTTCAGGGTGGAGTGAGGCATTCTGTGCTCCAGGGAATCTGGTAGGACAGGTCTTGAGATAGTTCGATGTTTTTAGGAACAAATTTTATGATCTCTATCCTTGCATCTCCTCATATCTAGAGAAGCACTAAATCCTTTCATGGTGACATCAGATCCTCATGACTAACAAAAACCTTTTGTAAATTGAGTACTTCATGGTATTGAACTCCCCCTTCACCGAAACCTTATATATTGACTTTCCCCCACTGCTGCTTTGGAGCAGTCTCTCAGAGCTATCTGAGATCCTGCCTCCCAGGCTGCAGTCCTCATTTTGCCCCAAATAAAACTTAACTTGCAACTCTCAATGGTACATCTATTTTTACTCAACACCAGCATCAGGATCTTTTACAGAATCCACTCTTCATATCAGGTGGCCAAATTATTGGAGCTTCAGCTTCAGCATTAGTCCTTCCAATGAATATTCAGGGTTGATTTCCTTTAGGATAGACTGGTTTGATCTCCTTGCTGTCCAAGGTGCTCTCAAGAGTCTTCTTCAGCATCACAGTCCAAAAGCATCAATTTTTCAGGGCTCTGCCTTCTTTATGATCCAACTCTCACATCTGTACCTGACTGCTGGAAAAGCCATAGCTTTGACTATATGGGCCTTTTTTGGTAAAGTGATGTCTATGCTTTTTAATATGCTATCTAGGTTTGTAATAGACTTTCTTTCAATTTTGTGGCTGCAAGTCACTGTCTGCAGTGATTTTGGAGCCCAAGAAAATTAAGTGTGCCACTGTTTCCATTGTTTTCCCATCTACTTGCCATGAAGTGATTGGACTGGATGCCATGAGCTTAGTTTTTTGAATGTTGAGTTTTAAGCCACCTTTTTTGCTCTCCTCTTTCAAGGAGTACATAGGTCATGTCATTGGCTAGAGGTATACTCTCCTTCTCACTGGTTAATGAGGTGCTCTCTTCTGATTATGCAGATTGAGAG
This sequence comes from Okapia johnstoni, assembly GCA_024291935.2. Taxonomy (NCBI): domain Eukaryota; kingdom Metazoa; phylum Chordata; class Mammalia; order Artiodactyla; family Giraffidae; genus Okapia; species Okapia johnstoni. Next base: position 45,665,567 of record CM044319.1, on the reverse strand, counting down.
GGCATGGAGAAACTGAGGTTGGCTGTTGGGTGATTATGGAAGGCTTCTAGGAGCTCCCGGAGGGAGAAAAGATGTCACCTAGAAGAGAAGTGAGTTTGATGTCTGAAGCCATTTTCATATCATGGGTGAGCAGAAAGCCCAGATTCTATCAAGAAACCACCTCTGGATGTCTTAGTTGTGCTCCCAAATGTCTGTGGTCATTTCATTGTGCAAATAGGGCTTGTATTCTGTACTTCCTGAGGAGTCTCAGTTTCCAAGATTCAGTCCTATCAGCAAAGCCCAATTTCTGACTTTTTGAATTCGATAATATGTGCCAGAGTCCAGCTCCAGCAGCCAGGGAATCAGCCTGAAGGGATGAGCGGTGTTGGCGGAGAATGATGCAGCCTCTGACTCAAAGTACGGGACTGCATGTTTATTTCAAGCATCAGGTTTTCTTTTTATACTTATACAAAAGCGTTAGGTCAGAGGTTTGACATCTTCAGTTTCCCCTCACCCAGATTTACTGTCTCCATAAATCATTGTTGTCCTTCAGAGTTCCCTCTTAAGTGTCCTTGTGATTACATGGTAACTCATGTTTGTCTCTGGGCTGCATACTGCATTCCTCAGTTTATTTCTTATCTTTCTAAGTCCTGCTTGAGCTCATTATCTCCTAAAAAGGCTTCTAGCTATTAGTATCTCTAAAATTCCTAGTCTCTATAAGCTATAGTAAAATATGCCAACACTACAACATACCTTACACTTTTAGCTTCTAACTATTCTTAATTATTCCTAAACCCTAAACTCAGCAAACTTCTTTTGCCATAAACATTTCCCTCACAAGCAGGTTTCAGATAACAATGTTTCCCATGGCCTCAAGCTGCGGCCTATGTGCTCATCCTGGAACATTCTTTGTAAAGATCCTTCAACAAATGTCAATAGTTAACTTTATGGATTATAACATTCTTTCCAGCCAACTCAACCTGAAGGAAGAAAAGGACAAGTCACAATCACAAGACCTAACTCCTTCATCCCGGAACTGTGCCTGCAGGAAGAGGAGAGGGGGTTGGGGCCGTGCCTCCATTTTGTCAGTAATGCCTAACGCGGCTCCCGACAGATATGGAACCTAGAAGTGGAAAAACCCTCCAGTGTTAATCTTTAAACATTGTAAATTAGATATGGGACATGGCAAAGAGAAAGGGGAGCAGGTGGAAGGGGTACAGAAAGGACAGAGGGAGGAGAAAGGCAGGACCGGGGCTAACCCAGGGCTGGACACCCAGGAATGTTGGGAGAGGGGGTTGTTGTACTGGGTTGAGTGAGCACATTATGTAAACCAAAGACTGGGAGTTCAGGCTGCTGAGTGGCTGACCCTTGTACACTCCACTTGCTCCTGCTGCCCTTTGGTGCCTCCAGGGGCATCCTGCCTGACACCTCAAGGGAGGTGGTCACCAGCATCTCTCTGGAGCCCCCTCCTTTCCATCAAGGGCCCCAAGGAGAGATTTCCCAGGCTGGGACATGGGCCTATCAGGGCATCACTCAACTATGAATGGCCCCTTAATTATTCAATACATTCACCTAATGTGGCCAACTCTCCAGCCCCTCCTGTGCTCATCCACAAGGAGAGAAACTCTGAATTGGATACTCTTTCCTAGGGCCTTCGAAGAATTCTCCCAAGGGCTGGAATCATCTCCTACCTCAGTCTTGAGGTTTTAAAAGAGTGAAATGAAAGCATTTTGTGATTCTGGGCTTCATGCTTTCACTCTATTCCCCATTTCATCACACCCCTCAGTGCTATGAAATGTGGATTAGTTTTTAATCTTCCTTTCTCATTTTTGTTGTGTTGGCATTGAACTGATTATGCAGAACTGTGTGTTGATATCTCTTGGCATCTTCCCTCCAGGGATGGAGCTGTGCTTTCTAAACATCACCTTTAATCCTCTTATGGAAGGAGGCTGTATAAGGTGCTCACCCCATCCATCAGGACCCACTGAGACTGACAGGTTACAGGCCCTTATAACCTGGGCCACATAGAACAGGAGGTTCAGAGGTGCCAAGATCCCAAATCTATTGCTACCCATCTAGCCATCCGTCTCAGGTGACACTGGTGGTTGAAAGAATAAATACATGAAAATCAAGCCCACTCTGCCTGCAAAAGAGAAGAGAAGGCAAGCTGGCCGTAGGCTGTCACCTGGAATCACCTACTGGGAAGTGCTGAGTCACCTCTAGGTGAAGGATGGAGAGGAGGCTTGAGTGACAGAGTCACTGGCAGCACCTTGTACAAGGAAGCTTAAGTCCAAAGTGAAAACATATTCTCTGCCTTGGAGCCAACCTATCAGTATAAGATATTTTACTCTTAATACAGGGATATTTGTGATAAATAGATTGACACAGGAATGCCTGGTTTCATTTTTCATTTACATGTGCTCCTTGGAACACCTCTCACTTTCCCATCTTAATGGCCTTTCCATAACTTTTCAGAGCACATACAGCCGACTCCTAGTGTGTATGGGGGTGATTTCTGGTGGTGGTGCACTGAGAAAGTTACTCTTGTTTTACCTGCCCTCCTGGTCTTCTGGTTGAGTGGAGAAGAGGCTTCACTCTGGTGCTTAGGACTTCCCTCGCCTGATTCCTTCCTGTTTGTTTGATATTTTTAAAGATACCAGGGCCAGTCCACTAAGCATTTTAGCAGGTAAATATCTACCTAGAGTTAGTAAACCCTTTTTTGTTTCTAAGATCTTTTGTTTTAAGATTTTATAGAAGGTAGTACTGGTTTTCCATTTACATTAGAGGCATTTATTTAGCAAACACTCATATAGCATTTATTCTATGGAAGGCCTGTTTCAAACACTTTATAAAGAGACAGCCCTTTGTTTCTCACAACCTGATTGTAAACCTCTGTGATTGTAAACCTATAATCACTCTCATCATGCTTGTGTGCATGCTAAGTCACTTCAGTCATGTCTGACTCTTTGTGACCCTGTGTACCACAGCCCGCCAGGCTCCTCTGTCCGTGGGATTCTCCAGGCAAGAATACTGGAGTGGGTTGCCATGCCTTCCTCCAGGGGATCTTCCCTACCCAGGGATCAAACCCAGGTCTCTTATGTCTCCTGTGTTGACAAGCAGGTTCTCTACCACTAGCGCCACCTGGGAAGCCCACCCTCATCACATAGATGGGGAAATTGAGGCACAGTGGGGTTAAATCATGTTAGGAAGTGGCAGAAGCAGTGTTGAAACCAGGGCAGCTTGACTCCAGACTGTGTTCTTAACCTCTGTGCACCGCTGCTTCTCCAGAAGGAATGCTTTAAAAATTGATGTATTCAAGGGAAAAAAAATGAGCTGATTCAAAAAACATGATATGAAGAAAATGGGGTTCACGTACTATTTGGAAATGGCAGAAATGGTGACAGTGAACTAAAATGAGCGTCGCCGGTAGCTCCCCTGGCCTGCACGATGAGGAAGTGACTGGCCGACTAAGCACTGTACCTCAGACACAATGCACTGCATCCAAAGGATCCCTGGAGCTGCAGATAAAACTTCTCGCAGGTTGATTGTATTCTAGAGACCTCCTGCTGCAGTAGACGATGTACTTGTAATAAATGTACGTGAATTCACAGGTACATGCACACATGCATGCATGTGCACACTGCTGCTTTCACTGCTGTTATGGACCAGGAATGGAGCCGCACAGCTTGATCAGCACCATTCCTTCTTTTCTTTCTTAATGGAAGTATAGTTGGTTTACAATGTTGTGTTACAAAGGCAAAACAAAACAAAAAATATTAGTTTCTGGCATAGAGCAAAGTGATTCAGTTTTGTGTGTGTGTGTATGTATTCTTTTTTGGATTCTTTGTCGTTATAGGTTATTGTAAGATGTTGAATATAGTTCCCTGTGCTATATTGTAGGACTTTGTTGTCCTATATACAGTAGTGTATATATGTTAGTCCCAAACTCCCATTTCATCCCTCCCCATCCTTTTCCCATTTGGTCACCATAAATTTGTTTTCTTTGTCTGTGAATCTGTTTCTGTTTTGTAAATAAGTTAATTTGAAACCTTTTTTTTTTTTTAGATTCCACAAATAAGTAGAATATGATATTTGTCTTTCTCTAACTTACTTCACTTAGTATAATAATCTCTATTATTCATGTTGCTGCAGATGGTAAAGTTTCATTCTTTTTTATGGCTGAGTAATATCCCCTGGAGAAGGGAATGGCAACCTACTTCAGTGTTCTTGCCTGGAGAATTCTATGGACAGAGGAGCCTGGCGGGCTACAGTCCATAGAGTCACAAAGAGTGACAAGGCTGAGCGACTAACACTTTCATTTTCACAATATTCCATTGTATATAGGTACCACATCTGTATTCTTTCATCTTAGTTTCTTTAACCTGTATTATCTTTTTAAATTTTCACAACAGCCTCTGTGGTGGGTTTCATCCCCATCCCAGGATGAGGAAGCTGAGTCTGGGGTATGCTATGGAACTTGTCCAGACCACCCTGCTGACAGGGGTGGACCTGGGCTGGGAGACCAGGCCAGGCTGCTCCTAAAGCCCAGCAAGGTCTCAGCCATGGCGTTACACTCTCAGTTACTTATTCCTTAAAGGTGAACTCAGTCTTCCTACATTCTCTTTCAGAAAAAAAATGTTGGGCCTGAACGTAACTCTTGACCATAAGTCTCAGACTCTGGCATTTAAATAATAAATAACTTAAATCTTAGAGATTGATTAAATTTGTCAGCTCTTTATTTGATCAGGTAAACACATTACTTCCCTAAGTAGTAGCAAAGGTCAACGATGCTTCTTTAACATGTCAATACACAAATGAAAGGAGATCATGACAAAGAAACAGGGAGGACATAAGCTTGGAATAATCTGTGTGTGTGTATGTGCATGTGTGCAAACATGTGTACATGTGTATAGTATATTTTTAAGACAAATGAAACCTTCTTCATGGAGCCAAGTTGGTAGTATTTGGGAACCACTGTCTTAAGAGTTCCTGCCTAGTGTTTCTGCTGTCTTCTGTTGGCTGGTATTTAGATACTTTTATAAATTGAAATATAGTTGATTTATAATGTGTTAGTATCAGGTATACAACAAAGTGATTTGTTATACATATGTGTGTGTGTGTGTGTGTATCTTTTTCAGATCCTTTTCCATGATAGGTTATTATATGATATTGAATATAGTTGTACTATACAGTAGGACCTTGGGTTTTTTTAATCTATTTTATATAAGTAGTGTTTAGAAAAGGCAGAGGAACCAGAGATCAAATTGCCAACATCTGCTGGATCATCGAAAAAGCAAGAGAGTTCCAGAAAAACATCTATTTCTGCTTTATTGACTATGCCAAAGCCTTTGACTATGTGGATCACAATAAACTGGAAAATTCTGAAAGAGATGGGAATACCAGACCACCTGACCTGCCTCTTGAGAAACCTGTATGCAGGTCAGGAATCAACAGTTAGAACTGGACATGGAACAACAGACTGGTTCCAAATAAGAAAAGGAGTACGTCAAGGCTGTATGTTGTCACCCTGCTTATTTAACTTACATGCAGAGTACATCATGAGAAACGCTGGGCTGGATGAAGCACAAGGTGGAATCAAGATTGCCGGGAGAAATATCAATAACCTCAGATATGCAGATGACACCACCCTTTATGGCAGAAAGTGAAGAGGAACTAAAAAGCCTCTTGATGAAAGTGAGAGAGGAGAGTGAAAAAGTTGGCTTAAAGCTCAACATTCAGGAAACTAAGATCATGGCATCTGGTCCCATCACTTCATGGGAAATGGATGGGAAACAGTGGAAACAGTGTCAGACTTTATTTTGGGGGGCTCCAAAATCAATGTAGATGGTGATTGCAGCCATGAAATTAAAAGACGCTTGCTCCTTGGAAGGAAAGTTATGACAAACCTAGATAGCATATTAAGAAGCAGAGACATTACTTTGCAAACAAAGGTCCATCTAGTCAAGGCTATGGTTTTTCCAGTAGTCATGTATGGATGTGAGAGTTGGACTGTGAAGAAAGCTGAGTGCCGAAGAATTGATGCTTTTGAACTGTGGTGTTGGAGAAGACTCTTGAGAGTCCCTTGGACTGCAAGGAGATCCAACCAGTCCATCCTAAAGGAGATCAGTCCTGGGTGTTCATTGGAAGGACTGATGGTGAAGCTGAAACTCCAATACTTTGGCCACCTCCTGCGAAGAGTTGACTCATTGGAAAAGACCCTAATGCTGGGAAGGATTGGGAGCAGGAGGAGAAGGGGACGACAGAGGATGAGATGGCTGGATGGCATCACTGACTTGATGGACATGGGTTTGGGTAAACTCCGGGAGTTGGTGATGGACAGGGAGGCCTGGTGTGCTGCGATTCATGGGGTCTCAAAGAGTCGGACACGACTGAGCGACTGAACTGAACTGAACTGAACTGAGTGTGTATATATTGATCCCAAAGTACCAATTTATCCCTTCCCAATCCTTTCTCCTTTGGTAACCATAAGTTTGTTTTCCCTTTTATTTATTTATTTTGGCTGCACTGGGTCTTCGTTGCTGCACACGGGCTTTCTCTAGCTGCAGAGAGTGGAGGCTACTCTCTAGCTCTGGTGTGCAGGCTTCTCATTGCGGTGACTTCTCTTGTTGTGGAGCACAGACTCTAGGTGCATGGGCTTCAGTAGTTGAAGCATGCAGCCTCAGTAGTTGCAGCCTGTGGGCTCTAGGGCATGTGGGCTTCAGTAGTTGTGGTGCATGGGCTCACTACCAGGCTCTAGAGCATGGGCTTAGTTGCTTTCCAGCATGTGGAATCTTTCTAGACCAGGGATGGAACTCGTGTCCCCTACACAGGCAGGTGGATTCTTACCTACTGCACCACCAGGGAAGTCCAGTAAGTTTGTTTTCTGTGTCTGTGTTTCTGTCTTATAAATAAGTTCATTTGTATCATTTTTTTTAATTCCACAAAAAAGTGATATCATGAGATTTGTCATTGTCTGACTTACTTCAATTAGTAGCTTAGTTGCTTCAGTCATGTCCAACTCTGTGTGACCCTATGGACTGTAGCTCACCAGGCTCCTCTGTCCATGGGATTCTCCAGGCAGAAATACTGGACTGGGTTGCTGTTTGTTCTCCAGGGGATCTTCCTGACCCAGGGATGGGACTTGTGTCTCTTATATCTCCTGCATTGACAAGTAGGTTCTTCACCACTAGCACCACCTGGAAAGCCCATGATAATCTCTAGGTCCATCCATGTTACGGCAAATGATTATTATTTTATTCTTTGTAATGGCTGAGTAATATTCCATTCTGTGTATGCATCACATTTTTAAAAACCCATTTGTCTGTCAATGAACAGTTAGGTGGCTTCCACGTCCTGGCTATTGTAAATGTGCTGCTATGAACATTGGTGTATATGTATCTTTTCAAATTGGAGTTTTCATCTTTTCTGGATGTATTGGCTGGTTACTTTTAAAATGACTTGCATCAAGTGATGCTAAGAAGGTTATATAAGAAGGTTATGCTAAGAAGGTTAATTTCAGTTATCCTGAAATTAATTGCTCTGATTATGTATTGTACTGGCTCTTAGTTCTGTAGATTTTTAAAAAGCTGCTTCACAATCATCACCATCTCCAGTGACATGATAAATCCTAGAAAGTTGTGAGCTATGAGAGGGGAATAGCAGTGTCTGTTTTTTCACTGCTCCATCCTAGAACTTAGCATAGTGCTTGGCATAGAGTGGGTGCACAGTAACCATGAGTTAAGTAACTGAATGAATGAATGAATGGTGGATGAAAGAGATAATTACATTTAAAATTTCTTTTTCTTTGTGTCCAGGGCTGATAAACTCTTAATATAAGCATATTTGTAAATTATGAAACAATAATGGGAAAGTACACTATTAACCCACTACTGAGCTTAAGAAAAAAGCTTGTGGGTACCTTTCCTATCCCATTCTTCTTGCTTCCTTCTAAATAAAAACCACCCTGAATTTTGGGTTTCTCATTCTATTGCTTTTTAAAAGAGTAGTTAAAAAAGATCCCATATGTGTATTCCATCCTAAATCTTATGTTTATCATCCTTGCTTCCTTAAGATAGTTTTAAAAATCACATATGTATGTAACCCTAATCAGAGTGTTGTTTAGTTTTTGTTTGGTTTCTGAAGTTTATAAAAAATGCTATCATATAGCTTATGGTTTTTTACTATTTTTTTTCACTCCATATTATGTTTCTAAGCTTCATTGGGGCAATAAGTGGTTTATTTTCATTGCTGAATAATAAACAGGCCATCATCTGAATAGTACAATTTATTCATGAATTCACCTGTCAATGGAATTTGGGTTATTTCTAGTTTGGGGCAATTGTGAACAGTATGGCTATGAACATTCTTTAAAAAAATTGTTTTGGTTGTTAAAATAACAGTATATACATATATACATAGCATAAAAAATGAAAAGATCATGAATTAAAAACTGAACACCTTTAAATACCCCCATGGCAAGACGACTTATTCTGACCTCAAAGCCCACAATAGTCACCATGCCCCCCTCCAGTTGGACTTTGTGCTAATCACCTCTTCACTTTTCTTTGTTGCACTGTCACCATTCCTAAGCACTACAGTTTAGCTTTGCCTGTTTATCTTTTTCTTTCCTAAGATGTCTTTTCTAGATCTCCTTTCATCTGTAAGCCCCCATTCCATTTCCTCTCCTTCCTCTTGCCATTTTGAATTATTAGGCTTTTGTTTTTATCAGTGCATTTCTCTGGCATGCTTTTATTATCTACAGGGATGTTATTCTGCTCCTCATTTTTCTTTGAATAACTGTACAGGATTTGACTTCAGTCCTTTTCCCTTACTTATGCATACATGATATTAGGTTTCCCGAACTTATAGGAAGGAGATATAATTTAAGAGTTGTTCTACTTTTACAACTTTAGAGTATCCTCTTCTGTAGTTTTTGTTAAGTATTGAACTCTGGCACCTCACTTCCTGCAACCTCCAGATTACTTTTACCAGGCTCTTCTTCTCCCTTTACTCTTATTTCCCTGATCTGCTCCCTGCGGATTCTATTTCTGGCAGTTCCTCCTCAGTTGCGATTTTTAAAAATAATTTATTTTTATGTTTTTGGCTGTTCAGGGTGTTCATTGCTGTGCAGGCTTTTCTCTAGTTGCGGTGAGTGGGGGCTACTTTCTAGTTGCAGTGTTCTGGCTTCTCATTGCAGTGGCTTCTCTTGTTGCAGAGCATGGACTCAATATTATAATTTTTCAAATATTATTGCCCATACTGTGGTCTTTTTTTTCACTTCTTGGTGATGTTTGAAGTATAGAAGTTTTTAATTCCAGTTCATCTATTTTGTCTTATGTTTCTATGCTCTACATGTCATACTGAAGAAACCATTGCCTAATCCATGGTCATGAAGATTCATACCTATGTTTTATTCTAAGAGTTTTATCATTTTAGCTCTTATGTTTAGGTCTTTGATCCATTTGTGTTTAGTTTTATATGTGGTGTGAGGGAGAGGTCTAATTTCTTTCTTTAGTGTGTGACTATCCAGTTGTCACACCATTTGTTGAAAAGATATTCTTTCACCATCAGTTGGCACCTTGTTTAAAATCCATTGACCATAGGTATATGGGTTTATTTCTTGACTCCAAATTCTATTTCATTGACCTATATGTTGATAGGTCTTATTTCCTGTAGCTTTGTAGTAAGTTTTGAAATTGGGGAGAGTAAGTCATCCAACTTTTGTTCTTTTCAAAATTGTTTTGGTTGTTCTGTGCCTTTTGCAATTCCGTATGAGTTTTAGGATCTGCTTATTAATTATTGAAAAAAAAACTAAAAAAGCCAGATGGAATTTTGACAGAGATTGACTGAATCTGTAGATCAGTTTGGGGAATACTGTCATCTTAACAACATTAAGTCTTTTAATCCATGAAGATGGGGTGTCTTTCTGTTTATTTAGGGCTTATTTAATTTCTTTCAGTAATGTTTTATAGTTTTCTGTGTACTTAAGTGTACGCACACTTTTTTGTTAAGTTTATTCCTAAGTAGGTTAGTCTTTTTGGTGGTATTATTAATGGAATTATTTAATTTTTGTATTGTTTATTGCTAGGACATAGAGCACAAATTATTTTTACATATTGATCTTATATCCTGTAAAATTGCTGGATTGGTTTATTAGTTCTAATTTTTTAGTGGATTCCTTAGGATTTTGTATATATAAGATAATGTCATCTCTAAACTGAGTTAGTTTTACTTCTTCCTTTCTAATCTGAATGCCTTCTAATTTTTTTACCTGCCTAATTGCCCTGGACAGAACTCCAGTACAGTGTTGGGAAGAGTGGATATTCTTGTTTTCTTCCTGATCTCAGGAGAAAATCAAGCAGTCTTTGACCACTGTGTTAGCTATGGATTTTTCATAGATACCCTCTATCAGGGTGAGGAAGTTCCCTTCTATTCTTAATCAGTTGTGTTTTTTTATTTTTAATAGGAGAATAATTGTTTTACAATATTGTGTTAGTTTCTGCCATACATCAACATGAATCAGTCATAGGTATACATGTATCCCCTCCCTCTTGAACCTCCCTCCCACCTCCCACCCCATCCCACCCCTCTAGGTTGTCACAGAGCACTGACTTTGAGCTCCCTGCTTCATACAGCAAATTCCCACTGGCTGTCTATTTTATATATGGTAGTGTATATATTTCAGTGTGACTTTTTCAATTCATCCGTCCTTCTTCCCCTACTGTGTCCACAAACCGTTCTCTATGTCTGAATCTCTAACTTCAGTTCAGTTCAGTTGTTCAGTCCTGTCCGACTCTTTGCGACCCATGGACTGCAGTACACCAGGCTTTCCTGTCCATCACCAACTCCCGAAGCTTGCTCAAACTCATGTCCATTGAGTTGGTGATGCCATCCAACCACCTCATCCTCTGTCATTCCCTTCTCCTCCTGCCTTCAATCTTTCTCAGCATCAGGGTCTTCGCATCAGGTGGTCAAAGTATTGGAACTTTAGCTTCAGCATCAGTCCTTCCAATGAATATTCAGGACTGATTTCCTTTAGGATTGACTGGTTTGATATGTTAGTGTAAATTACTTTGGATTTGTTTCTACTTTATATTTCAATTAAGACCTTATGTTGATTTAAAGGGCTTCCCTGGTGACTCAGATGGTAATCTGCCTGCAATGTGGGAACCCTGGGTATGATCCCTGGGTTGGGAAAAAACCGCATGTAGCAGTTTATATTATTTCTGAATTTCATTCATAGAAAGGAATTTTCAACATATTTGTTAGAAAAAGTCTGGAGAGATTGAGCTTCTGCTGTAGCAGTGCCGATTTCCTCTAAAGCGGTCCAATGCAAGTGAGCTTCTGCACTTCCCAGAGTCCCCCTTCATTCCTTTTGAAACACATTCAGCTTTTCAAGTAGCTGAATGATAATTCTCTTTAACTAATGTGAGTTATTTTGGTTGCTCCTTAGTTCTTATGTGAGCTACCAAAATAATGGATATTTTTTCATCTACTTTATCCCTTCTTTTTAAACTTACCTCTCCCAGCCTTATGCGTGGGAGGATGCGTGCTTGCAAACCTCCAAGTACAGGATTTTGTTTTTCTATTGAAAATTATTTGTAGTGAAGTTTTTTTCTGGACGTGGTTCTTATTTTGGAAAACTCTTTTCACAGGCTCAAAATGGCAAGGCCATCTTTTGGTTATTGTTCCCAAGAAATGGTTTTCAACCACTAGATTGCCTTCTGCACATGGGTTTCTTTTTTATTTCCTGGTACAAGACAATTCTGGTTGCTTCAGGAGAAAAGCTTGACTGCATGACAGGCGGGCGTTCTGTGAAGAGTTCCTGTTTTCTTGATGGACCCAGAGCCGATGTGTGGGACCACATGGGAGCATCCTACATGGGGCACACAGAGGGCAAGACTTTGGCTGGTGGGGTGTTTTCTCCCTCTACTTTTAAGAGAACAAGGGTTTGCAGCAGCATCAGCAGTATCTCACCAGGGCAGCCAGGGAACCAGAGTCCAGGGAAAGCTTAATGGAGCAGACATGCACTGGTTGTGGGCTGTAGACTGTAGCACAGAAGAGACCAAGAAAGCCATTGAAGCCCTTGTTACTCTGTCCAAGGATCAACACCGTGTGTGGCACTTGGGAACTTATTAAGATGCACAATCCTCATTCCTGACCCATGGGTCCAAACTGAGGTGTGGACAAGATCCTGACGCAACTCCTGTGCACATTATAGTTTGAGGAACACTGCTGCTCTAATCAGACCACAGCACAGACACTGCTCCCTCCAGGAAGTCTTCCTGGTACTCCTTTCAATACCCTGGCACTCTGTCACCTGGATCTCATCTGTGTCCTCACTGGCCTTGTTGCTGCAGGTCTGCATGTCCCTTCCTCAGAGGTGAGTGCTAACCCAGATCATTCTGTGCTCACCTTGCACATGACCTGACTCAGAGCATATTCCAATCAGAAGGCCTACTGGGCCAATGAACCAATGAATGGGCAGGTAGGTGATCAATGAGACAGAAATAACAGGCTGAAATTCATGGAAGGCTAGGTGTTTATTTTTGCTGCTTCTCAGACAAGCTCCTCAAGGTAAAAACAAAACAGTTTCAATAGCATAGATTTTAAATGTTCAGCCTCATACCATAGCATTTTAGGTTTCCAGAGCACTTTGGTTCAGGCACTTTTGTACCCAGAGGCACAGAGAATTTCCCAGGCTGGAAGGGAGTGACTTACTCTCATGGGGGTGCTGTTGTCAGCTGCCTGATGAGGTATGGAAGAGCAGCAGATGATACCAGGTCAAGGCCAAACACACAGCCCACCCTGCCTTTCATGAGCTGATTGTCCAGTGGGGTGTGGTCAGGTCCTCTGCTGCACCTGCCCCCCTGAGGACCACCTGCAGCAGAAGGTGGGCAGGGAAGGGGAGGGAGCATATTAGACTTGGCTCTGTGTCAGCATCTTTGGTGTAAGGAAACATCTCAGGCCTAGGGAGGGCCAGAGAAAAAGGGCAGCTAATACTGAGTGGGGTTGACAATCCTTGGTGAGTCCCAGCTGCCCATGTTCTCCCTGCTTCCTATCAGCAGGAAATTGATGGGCATTTTTGTCAAGCAAATGCTGAAATCTCTGCTTCGCCCACCGCCTTTCCAGCGAGCTCCGCTGAGGCCAAGGCTGCTGCTCCATCAGGGCCCATCTGGGAGGCAAGCTCATGCCGCTTGGCTCTTGAGCAGCAGACGGAAAACATCCTCAGGAAGCAGGCAGTTTTGTCTGCATTGCTTTCCCTCCATCAGTCACTGGCCTAATGAGATATGCTTGCACTTGGCTCCTTTTCTTTTTTTTCCTTTTTACTCAAGGACCCTAATGCGCTCCACAGACATGAGCTCATGCAGTCTCCATGGGGAGGCAGGAGCATTCGTTCTGTGGCACTCCTGGGTCAGCTTTTGCCAACTGACTCTCTTTATTTCATGAGATGGTTAGATAACATCACCAACTCAATGGATGTGAATCTGAACAAACTCTGGGAGATAGTGAAGGACAGGGGAGCCTGGCGAGCTGCAGTCCACAGGGTTGCAAAGAGTCAGACACGACTATGCGATAGAACAACAACAGGATGCCCCCTGGCATGGGAGACCTAAGAATATAAGCATGACCAACACCCCCTTTCAGGGTACACCTCACTGATGTCTTCCATCAGGACCACACCCCTTTGTGTTCACAGATGACACATCATCCCGATGCTGCCAGGGGTTGGGGGCTTAGCCGAGAACAGCTGTTTCTCTTCACAGGGAAAATAAAAAGTTTTAGTGAGGGACAGCATACAATCCAAGGACACGTGTCCTGTGGCCTCTCTTGTGCTTTGGGGCAGCAGTGTTTCCAGTTTGTAGCTTTGGTGGAAAAGACCTCCCACCTTATCCCCCACAGCTATTTTGAAACATAACCCTGCTTTAGGAGTAACTTGGAGCCAGTGTAGCTTTGGGGTGTTCAGAAGGCAGGTTTTCTGCCTGGCGGCAGCAGGAAATTTAAAAAATCCGCAGTGTCCTTCCACAGGACAATTCAGTGAGGACTATTCATCCTTCAGCCCTCTGGCTGGGACCCCGAGAAAGGCAGGCCTTATTTTCCCCTCCCCCTTGAACCAACTTTTAGAGGGTCTGCTCTTGGGAAGACATTCAAACTAATGATTTACAAGGTGAGAAGGCACAGTGGTTTAAAGAACAGTCATCACCAACTTAAAGAAAGAAAAAAAAGTACACTTGTTCTCAAGACAGGGTTCATTAGTGGCTCCGGTAAGGAGGTGACTTCACACTCCCACAGGAGGATCAATTTGCAGCTGGCGGGGTGATTTCTGACTTTTAGGAAAAAAAATCTCTCCAGCTCAGGGAGAATTAAGGGTAGCAGCCTCAGCCCCAATTGTTCCCTCTTCCCACCTCCTAACCTGGCAAAGGATGAACCTTCAGGTGGCTCCCTGGGCACAGACCTGGGCTCACCCCCAGTGCCCTCAACCCCGCCTGGCCTCCTCCTGCAGCCAAAGGAAGGGCGGCACCCTGCTCCCTGGTGACTGGTCAGCCCTATGCACCCGGATTGGGCTCCAGGCAGAGCTCCTGTCTGTCCTGCCACCTGAGAGCCTCAGCTCTGCAAATGCCTAGGGAAAGTAGCAAAATGGGCAGGGAGCAGGGGGGCGCACACATGGATGGAATCATCAAAGTACAAGCCTCTCACTGCCTTTTCTGTGCCAAGTCTGCTCAGCTCTCTGCAGATGTCGCAAGTGTGAGTTGCTCTTCTCCTAACATCTGGCACTTGCTTTGAAATCTACAGGTTGAAATCTCAGGGACTCAACTTTTAAACTAAGTAAGTGTAATTTTAAATCCTGTTATCTATATGAAATACATGTGGACATATATATATCACACACAGTCATGTCATTCTGAATATTACCGCACACATCCCAGGAATCCAGACCTCGGCCCACCAACTTGTGTGTAATTCTGCTGTCCTGCATGATCGAGAAGTCCTGGCAGACTCCGGGCACTGTCCTGCCTGCGTCTGGCTCCTCGGAGCTGGGTGCAGGCCCATCACACGTGGCTTGTCTTCTGGGCCAGGGCGTGGTCCACTGGCAGTGTGAACCTGACGGAGCCATCCTTCTCCCAGCCCCTCCGGATCCTGGTGAGTCTGCGGTTGACACACGGCAGGAGAAACAGGCCTTTGGCCAGGATGACAACACAGGGCACCAGCAGGGTGAGGGTGAAGGTGGGGGGCAGGAAGAACTTGTAGCGGCTCTCCTCGAAGGCGCGGGTCCAGCCGTAGGTGAGCGTGTGCAGGGTGCTCAGCACCAGAGCCACAAAGCCCAGAGTGGACTGTGGGGGAAAAGAAGGCTGCAGTAAGGGTGAGGATGGACATAGTGATCCCACCAATGACAGAGGGGAAAGAAGCATAGTGGCTTTAGTGAGGCTCTGGGTATAAATCCCAGCACCATCACTCACTCTCTGCATGATCTTATTACTACCCAAACTCTCTGAACCTCAGTTTTCCCAACAGAAAAAATGGGAACAATGCTCATATGCCAATGTGTGTAAGAATTGATTGATTCATAAGGATTCAATAAAACAACAATGCTTTTCCCCAAACTATATTATTCATACCTCTAGTGACTGCCAAAGGACTTAAGATAGAATTAAATTCAAAGAAGTTTAAAAACATGTTAGTAGTTTTGTGTATATATTCATGCATATAGGGTAATAAGTGTCTGCTAGCATATCAAAATCATAATTTCACAGATAATATTTGGCATAAGATAAGGCTAGAAAAAAACAAGTGGGTTTTAAGTTGATTTAAAGATAAACACAGGGACTTCCCTGGTGGTCCAGTGGTTAAGAATCTGCCTTGCAATGCAGGGGACGCTGGCTCCATCCCTGGTTGGGGAGCTGAGATCCCACATGCTGTTGGGTGGGGTATGGCCAAAAAAAAGAAAAGATAAAACACAATGGAAAAAGTTCCCTTGGCACCAACAGTGAAGATGGCTCTCAGGGGCCTCGAGGCTAGGTGTCTTCACGCTGTATACAAAAGTCCATAGCACCACATAGATGCTGCCTGTGCGTACTGGTGCCTTACTTCCTGCCCATGCTCTGAGCTACAGACACCCCAGGTACAAACCCTACCAGGATTACTCTCCTGCCTGGAAGGAGATTAGTGATGCTAAGGAGATCAAGACCATCACAAATCCGAATGGACACGGTCCAGGCTATCTTACAGCAGAGCATCCCACTCTTGAGCTGGGTGTGGGCTTTTGTGGGTCACTTCCAGCCATGAGCAGCTCATCACCCCAAGTGCTATACAAATACGACTTTCTATGGGGACCACAATGTGAAAATAGCCACGAAGTGCTGATCTGTAACTCCAGCCTCTGGGAATCTTATTGCAGGTAGGGTTTCTTGCAAACTACAAATGACGCCTTCCAGATTTACTGTTGGTGTTAGTCTCAACTGACACTGTGACCCTCAGCAAGTTGCTTCATTAGCCTCAGAGAAAAGGAAGCAATTACAAAAGCTGAAGTCAGAATTGTGGGGAAAGCACTGTATTGACGCAGCATTCTGCAGCCCTCAGACCTGGAAGGCAACAGTGCAGAGCAGAGGGCACCTAGGGTTAGGGCTTTGTGGAGGTTGGGGAGGAGGGCACAGGGCACTGAGAGAGTCCTGGTGGGAGAGACCTATGTTCACTGCATAAGGAATATGTAATGACCCATCAAGCAATGAACACACATGCATTTTCTCCAAGGAGACACTGCAAGGGTCTAATTGAATTGTGGCAGCTCGATGGAACCCGAGGGTGCTTTTTACAGGTTGATTTTGAGCTTTCCATGGAGAAGCTGTAATTGGCCTCCTGGATTTCCTTCCGGCCCAGCTTGTCAGCATCAATCCAGGGGCTTGGCTAAGAGATCCTGTCTTGTTTGCACTCCCCTCAGACACAGCTCTAAGTGGGTCTGATTTTACTGCCTCATTCTTGCTCCTCCCTAGCATGGGCAGTGCTTTGCTTATACCCCCTCCAGTGTAAACCCAAGATGGTGAACCTCAGTAACTGGTTCAGAAGAATTGCTTGTAATGCTTTTACTAAAAATAGTAATAATAAATATTTTCTAATGGCTATACATACAAGTTCATAGATAGGTTTACAAGTATAACATTTTAACCCTAAGTAAAATATTAGCTGGGCTCCCCTTGTGGCCCAGTGGTAAAGAACCCACTTGCCAATGCAGGAGATGTGGGTTTGATCCTGATTGGGGAAGATCCCACATGCCTCAGAGCAACTATGCTCCTGTACAACAATTACTGAGCCTGTGTTCTAGAGCCTAGGAGCCGCAACTACTGACCTCGATCCCTGGGTTGGGAAGATTCCCCTGGAGAAGGAAATGGCAACCCACTCCAGGATTCTTGCCTGGGAAAATCCCATGGACAGAGGAGCCTGGCAGGCTACAGTCCATGGGGTCACAAAGAGCTGGACATGATTTAGTGACTGAACAAGAAAAAAATACTAGCTGCCAAAAGATCCCGTCTCTATCCTTCCTTAGCCATCTCTGGGTCTTCTTGGCTTTGTGACCACTTCAAGGATCTTTTTGTCACATCCTTAACAACTTCTTGGCTCAGTACAGCCTGTTGGGAAAGGCCATGGTTAGCTCTGTGCTACCCACAGCTACTTCTGGTGTCATATGAAAATGGTTGGCCCCCAAATGGGAGGCTTCCTGACTGTGAGTCACATGTAACCAGAGTCACTTCCAGACCTGTCAAGAATTCCAGATCTCCTAGCAACTTCTGAACCACACTAACTTTTTCTAAGTTCTGATCTATTGATAATGAAGACTCAGGTTAAAGAAGTTCCCAGCATTGAGGAAATATTTGGGATTAATATCCAGAATATATACAGAACTCTTAAACTCAACAACAACAAAAACAAACAACCTAATTCAAAAATAGGTAAAGGACTTGAATAGAAATTTCTCCAAAGAAGATATATGAATGGTCAGTAAACACATGAAGAGATGCCCAACATCAGGAAAATGTAAATCAAAACCGCTCCACATCCATTAGGAGGGCTACTATTAAAAACAAAACAAAACAAGAAAAGTGTTGGTGAGGATGTGGAGAAATTGGAACACTTGCTGCTAGTGGGAGTGGAAAGAGTGCAGCTACAACAGAAGATGGTATGGTGATTCCTCAGTGAGTTAAAAAACAGTCACCATGTGCTTTGGCAATTCCACTTCTGGTATATATCCCAAATAACTGAAAGTAGGGTCTTGAAGAATGCTAACTATAAGCACAGAGTCCTCACCACTGGACCACAGAGTAATTCTCCATCAGGAATAAATCTTCAACTAGCCTTCCAACCACCCTGATACTTCCCAAACAATTTCCAAGTCCCAAACTACTGCTCTCCTTACTCAGGTGAATTCACTGGGTTTTGCTGAGATGGCTGGGATGTGCCTTTTCACAGCTGGAGACTGTGTTTTCAAATCTGGCTGCATAGTAACATCACTTGGGGAGCTTGGGGAACATATTAATGCCCAAGCACCAGTCCTAGGAATTCAGATTAAATTAGTTTGGGATGGGCCTCAGACATTTGTAGCTTTTACAAGCTCAGCAATGATACTGTTTGCAGACAGGACTAAGAATCACCAATTTGGGAGACTCTCCTCACCTGAGACCTTCTAGCTTCAGGCTGAGACGTCTTTGTGGCCCCTCTGCTCAGGCTATTTGATGGGGGTGGACCTGGTCCTTTCTGTTCCTTCGACAAAGACCCACCCAGGGCCTGAATGGGCTCACACCCTGCACTGTGATACCTTCCCAGATGCTGCAGCAGTGAGAACCCACCCTGGCCCAGGGACGAGTCCTGGCAGCCCCAGTGAGGTCTAAGCACCTCCCTTGGTGACATGTCCTGGGGCTCCAGTGTTTTGCCCATGCTCTCCACTGTCCCCGGCCCTGATCTGGAGAGTGATAGACTAGCTGGGCAAACAAGACATGCCCTGGGAGACAATAAAGACCTGCTCCCGTTAAGACATCCTCTCTTCCCTTCACCATCCAGAATCCCATGGTGATGGATGGCAGGAGGCCCCAGCTTTGGGCTGATGGCTCACAGAGAGGGCTGACAGCCAAAGACCGGCCAATGACAAAGGGCCTTTTGACTTTCCAATCCCAACAAGAAGCCTGGATGACTCCAGCAAGTTTGTTTCCCTAAAACTCACTCTCCTTGGGAACAATTTTAAAATCCCAGACCAGCCAAAGGGAGGCATGGTCTTGGGGCAATTAATGACCCCCACAACAAGCTAAGGCCATTTCTATTATGTGTAAGCTTGTTAGTGAGAAAGAAACCACCAGGTTGTTGCTGGCTCCTGCCAAAACTCAGTTACTGTGGTGGGAGGGGGCTTTGGACCATTGCTTACAAGGCTGGGATCAAAGCAGGCTTCTGCTATTATTTCAGGCAAGTGGCTAGAGTGGGCAAGGCCACAGGAAGCTCCTCTAACTCTGGGGCAGAACTGAGGTGCTAACAGCTGAAACCTAATGTCTCTTCTAGTTGAGCTGCACTGACCTGGGTATTCTGCAATCTGACAATGTTTAAGTGGCTTAATTAGGAGCAGTTGGCACAGCCCAAAACAATAGCAACAAAAACACCCAAACAAAACCCCAAATTAAAAAATTTGAAAACAGCCTCAGGAACGTAAGCACAGGTCAACTTGTTGAATCAACACACTGTTTTGATGGCTTGTAGCTCAGTAAATCATTATAGACCCAGGGGTCAGGCCAGGCCCACTGGGAACCACGTCTCCACAGTCAGTTTCTAGGCCCTGGTGACCTGCTGCGGTCATTCTTGGCTGGGGAAGGAAATGTGGTCAGGGTACTCCTCATTATAAAGCAGTGCTTACCTTACGGAGAAGCTCACCCCCAAAACTATACAGCCACCATTGGGTGTACGTGTCACGCACTATACACGTCCTCAACACAAATTCTCCCAATGACTACAGGAGGTGGACACAGACAAGTCAGGATGCTTGGAGAGGCTAAGAAACTGTCTAGTGGTGCAGGGCTGGTAAGTAGTGGTCTTGGGACTGAAACCCAGGTCTGCTGACTCTACCATCTCAGAGATTGTCACATACCGCATGGCATGCACGTAAGTCACTCAAAAAGCTTATAAAGACAGATTCTAGAGCCAACCCATAGGTCGGGGTAGTCCTGGGTATCTGCATTTCTCCCAGAGCTCTGTGACTTCTAACTTTTTGATGTCAGCTCACCATAAGAATCGCATTTTCATTACCGCCCAGTACACAATGACATATATCCACGTATGTATGTATAACTACTGAACTGATTCAACTGAAAAAAGATGTCTGTGCTTAGAACATGTAAAGTGCCCTGACATTTTGGGAGACATTCTACTCTATTTCATATTTAAAAAGCTTGTTGTAGCCCCAAAATTGATTTCATGACCCATCAATGAGTGTCCACTGCAGTTTGCAAACCCTGCCCTGGACCGTTCTAAGGCCCTCAGGGGAGTCTCTTGGCCTCTCCTGAGTGCTGAGTGACTCAACTGTTCAGTCTCTTGCTGCTTCCTACTGGGCTCAGAAATGGGCAGTTGGTGGCTCAGTGATCATGGAAATGTGGCCACATGCCCTGAGAATAATGGCAAATCACTTTGTATTTGTGTTTTACACATAATCTTGCACAGTGAGTCGCAGCACCTCTGGAGGGAATTCACTCCACTCCACGAGAATGTAAGGTAAGGCTTGGGGAACCCAATAGGTGGAAAAAAAACAAAGTTATTAGCAACTATAACCAAAGGAGGATTAGTAGTAAATTAAGAATAGCGTGCTTAGTTGAAATAGCCGTGGAGCACGCACACACCGCCCAGCACCCTCTCAAGTAAACACATACCTTAAACTTATTTACACGTATTACCCATATAAGGAGACAAGTCGTAACAAGTAAGCATAACTGGAAAGGTGCTTTGGACAATCAAGACATGCTTAAACAAAGCACCCTAGTTTACACCTAGAAGATCTCGCACGCCAACGAGTATCTTGAACTAAACCTAGCCCACAGTTCCACCAATCAAATAATCAAGATTAAAATAAAATAAAACATTTATTAACCACTAAAGTATAGAAGATGAAATTTTAAACACGGCGCTATAAAAAAGAACCGCAGGGAATTGATGAAAGAAAAAGATCAAAGTAACAAAAAAGCAAAGATAACCCCCTTGTACCTTTTGCATAATGAATTACTCATGATCTGCCCATGGTTCCAGAGCTGGAACAAGTCTGTTCCTCCTCCATGTCAGCACTCTTGGGAGATAAAGCATTTGAGGACAGAACATGGACACTGGATTTCCACAATAAAACCCTGCCTTTCCACCCCTCTCTCAGCCTTCCACCCCCCTCTTCCTGCAGCATCAGCAGGACTTTCCTATTTGTATTTCAACTCTTCAGTATGTAAAGCAGAGTGGCTGCTGAGGTCCCTGTCAGCTTTTGCTAACAAAACCAAATCCCCCGGCTTTCTCTGGCAGCAGGAGCCGGGGCTTGTAATCTATAGCTGCTTAAGGAAGCAACTTTCTGGTGAGGGGAGCAAACTGCAGTCTGTTTTAATTGTGGATAAACCATGCACCCTGGCAGACTCCAGGCAGGAACTGGAAAATCCCAGATTTGGGTGTTTGACACATGAGGATTAGTGGCAGATAAATAAAATTCTTTCTTCCCCTCTTTTGCCAGCATGTAGTCAGGCCTGAGCATTCCTCCAGGGACCTTCCAAGATGAGCAGAGCCAGTGAGAGTCAGAAACTGACAAACTTATAAAACACCACAACTCTACTTTGTTCTAGAGTGTGCATGTGTCCCCAGTTAGGAACAATTAATTTGGATTACATAAGAGTACCGCACCATTGGTGTCCCTGTTGGAATCTCATGCTGTGTCCTTGCTGCACAGAGAAGATATGCAACAGATGTTTGTTGGCAGTGGGGGTGGAAGTGATAGCTGTTCCCTGCCCTGATACCATGTCGATGGTAGAACCCAGTATTAGTCAGCACTCATCACTGGAGTGGGTGAGTTAGTATGTCAGTACCGGGGGTTGACCACGTGCTCTGTATAGAGAACAGTGGGCGATGCCAGAGGAATGCAAATGTCCCTTCCCAGTTGTCCTTAAAATTAAAACATGGCTATGCCTGGCTTTGGAGGATGAAACAGCAACCCACTCCAGCATTCTTGCCTGGGAAATCCCATGGACACAGGAGCCTGGGGGGCTACAGTCCATGGGGTCACAAAGAGTCAGACACGACTGAGCAACTGGGCATGCACGTGTGCATGCCTGGCTTGTTCACAGGTCTAGCACAAAGCTGGGTGCAGAGTATGTGTTCATTAAACACTGAGTGAATAAATGCATGAAGAACCTTTGCCACTAGTAGCAGCTTCCTAAGTGTGTTCTGTAGAGTGTAGATAGCTGTTATGTGGGTGGTGGTGGTGGTGGGGGAAGTGGGGTAGTGAAGGTGCTACGACTCAAATAAGTCGGCTGAACAAGGTTTGCTTGTGGTAGACACTAATTTGATGTGCCAAAGTGCATTGTGACTAACTCAGGGGGCAGCGGATCTTTTCCCAAATGTATTTGACCCCACATGTCCTTTTTCATAGGAGTGGTGTTCTTTGGGAAATGCTGTGGTTTATTTCCTATCCACTCTGCGTGAATCAAGAGGTCAAAGGGGAATAACAGGACCCGGTTGAGCTGAGGGTGCTGGGTGGGCAGCTAGATTCACTCAAGGGCTCGCTGACTCCCTAGCCAGATTAGCGACACGTCCAGTGACTCCACATTATGGGATTTTGTTTCAGAAGCCCAAGAATTGAAGAAACTGAGAATGTGTAGTCCAGGGTTCAGCATTCTGCCATCTGATTTTTTCACATCCCTAAATCTGGCTTCCCCAGATGTTGTGAGGATGAGCTGGTCCCAGGCAGCCCCTTTCTCAGGAGACCTGGGTGAGCCCGCCAGGCTCCCAGGACACTGGAGTGAGTGGTTCTGTTGCATAGATTATGAAAGTCCGGGCAGCATGTGTAGGGGAAGGTGCCTGCATGGGAGAGGCAGGGCCCAGGCTACTTTACCTGGACAAAGCTGAACTCCCTCCAGTTGAGTGAGTTTGCGATGGATGGCAGTGAGGTGACAGCCAGCAGGGACAGCATGCCAAGGGCCAGCACTCCCAGGGACAGGTAGATCTCCATCCGCCACACTTCCTCCTCATTCCAGAGGTGACTCTTATTGGTCAAGACCTGGTATAGATGGAAGGAAAACCATGAACACTGTGGCCAAGGTCGATGCCCTGGGATTTGAGCCAGTGAGGAATTTGGGATGGGAGAAACACAGTAACAACCAACATTTCTACTTTCCATCTCATGTAATGTGTGTCTAGCTCTGTTTGAAGCGCTTTTCAAGTATCAGCTCACCTGATCCTTAGAACGACCCTGTGAGGAAGAGTTCATTACTGTCCCCATTTTTCAGATGAGGGAAATGAGGCACAGAGATTAAGTTACCTTGCCATGGTCACACACACCTCAGGAGATGGCAGAGCTAAGATTAGGAGCCAGGCAGCAGGCTCCAAAGACATGGCTCCCTCCCCACGGCTTTCACAAATTTGCCTGGGCCAGTCAAACAGAACAGCTGCATAAGCCAAGAGTAAGGAGCCAGAGAATTTGACAAGACACAAAGAACCTCCAAACATGACCATCTCTCAAGATTTTCGGGTGCCCAAGTTCCCCAGAGGAGCGAGGAGCTCTCTGAGCTCAGAATCCCATCAGCTAGGCGGGCTGCTGCCCCTGCTGCCCACCTCCCCTCCCAGCATGTCTCACCCTGGACCCTTGGTCCCCCAAGCTGCCCCCATCACTGGTTCATACTCCAGACACACACAGACACCAAACCCCTCAACATTGCCTAACTAGCTTCCAGCTCCCATCTTCCCACCCAGCTCCTCATTTCTGTCTGAGGAATATAGCTTTGACTCAACTGTGGAGTCCCATACTGAGGTCACAGTTGTGAGGCATTTGATGCAGAGCCCAGATCCAAGTTCACCTCTGGAACTGACTGAGCCTCATTATAATCATTGCCAAAACCCACCCTGATCCTTATTGGCCAGATTCCTGACTCCAAATTAGGCAAAAATGCCCCTCCTCCCAACCCCTTCTGGTACTCCCAACCTGGTACTCACCCTATTGCGCCCAAACCAATCACCTAATGCCACCCTTCCAGCAGGAATTTTCTTTGTCTTGAGGCCATAAAAATTGGCTACCAACCCATGTAAAGTATCAGCTCTCCCTTGAGCAGACCAGCTGTTCTAACAGCGTCCGTCAGCTCTCCCTGGTCTGTCAGGAGGTTGGCCCACTGTGCTCACAGCCCCCACATTACCTCAACTCTTTGTTCTTAATAAACTCATTTCCATCTGAAATGCTCTGTGTCTGGAAGTTCTTTTCCAACCCATGCTCAGACTGCCATGACATCAACCACTGCTACACAGCAGAGGCTGAGATCCACTCACCAAGCAGACTCATGAGCACTTAAGAAGCACCTACTGTGCCAACATCCATTGGATCATCAAAAAAGCAAGAGAGTTCCAGAAAAACATCTACTTCTGCTTTATTGACTACATCAAAGCCTTTGACTGTGTGGATCACAACAAACTGTGGAAAATTCTTCAAGAGATGGGAATAACAGACCACCTGACCTGCCTCCTGAGAAATCTGTATGCATGTCAAGCAGCAAGAGTTAGAAGTGTACATGGAACAACAGACTGGTTCCAAATCAGGAAAGGAGTACGTCAAGGCTGTATATTGTCACCCTGCTTATTTAACTTATATGCAGAGTACATCATGTGAAATGCCAGGCTGGATGAAGCACAAGCTGGAATCAAGATTGCCGGGAGAAATATCAATAACCTCAGATATGCAGATGGCACCACCCTTATGGCAGAAAGAGAAGAACTAAAGAGCTTCTTGATGAAAGTGAAAGAGGAGAGTAAAACAGATGGCTTAAAGCTCAACATTCAGAAAACTAAGATCATGGCATCTGGTCCCATCACTTCATGGCAAATAGATGGGGAAACAATGACAGACTTTATTTTCTTGGACTCCAAAATCACTGTAGATGGTGATTGCAGCCATGAAATTAAAAGACGCTTGCTCCTTGGAAGAAAGGCTATGACCAACCTAGACAGCATATTAAAAAGTGGAGACATTACATTGCCAACAAACATCCATCTAGTCAAAGCTATGGTTTTTCCAGTAGTCATGTATGGATGTGAGAGTTGGTCCATAAAGAAGGCTGAGCACCAAAGAATTGATGCTTTTGTACTGTGATGTTGGAGAAGACTCTTGAGAGTCCCTTGGACAGCAAGGAGATCCAATCAGTCAATTCTAAAGGAAATCAGTCCAGAATATTCACTGGAAGGACTGATGCTGAAGCTGAAACTCCAATACTTTGGCCACCTGATGTGAAGAACTGACTCATTTGAAAAGACCCTGATGCTGGGAAAGATCAAATGTGGGAGGAGAAGGGGATGACAGGGGATGAGATGATTGGATGGCATCACTGACTTGATGGACATGAGTTTGAGTAAGCTCTGGGAGTTGGTGATGGACAGGGAAGCCTGGCGTGCTGCAGTCCGTGGGGTCACAAAGAGTTGAACATGACTGAGCAATTGAACCGAACTGAACTGAACTGAACTGTGTGCTAGGCCCTGGGCCACAGAGAGCAAAGACACCTGCCCTCACAGAGTTCCAGATCCCCTACTGAACTCCAGGGATGCACTCATTAACGAGCCACTGCAGGACCAGAGGTGTCTACTCCCTTCCTCCCCACGGGGAGTGCCCATGCACCTGAGCCCCCTCCAAGCTGGACTGACAGATCCTTCCATTAAAACTATCATTTCCCAACTAGACCAGGTAGCAGAGTTCCCGGAAGTCAAGGTGTTCTCTCAGAGCACTGGGAAATACTGGTGCTTCAATTCTACCCACAGGACATGGAACAGCATTTCCCTTAGGAAATATGACCAGGCTTTAGCAGGCACATCTCTGCTTTGCAAAACAGAGTCAGTCAGGTTTTTGAGAAACTATTTCAGCAGATGGAGAAGGCAATGGCACCCCACTCTAGTACTCTTGCCTGGAAAATCCCATGGACAGAGGAGCCTGGTAGGCTACAGTCCATGGGGTCGCTAAGAGTCGGACACGACTGAGCGACTTCACTTTCACTTTTCCCTTTCATGCACTGGAGAAGGAAATGGCAACCCACTCCAGTGTTCTTGCCTGGAGAATCCCAGGGATGGCGGAGCCTGATGGGCTGCCGTCTATGTGGTTGCACAGAGTTGGACACGACTGAAGTGACTTAGCAGCAGCAGCATTTCAGCAGAGGGAAAAAAAAATAACCCAAGTGCAGCTAGAAGATGTAATAATAAAAATGAATCTAGTGGGCTGAGCAAAAATGGTTGAAAAGCTAATGAGAAAAAGTTGAAAGAAACTGAGCAAATGTCATCCATTGAGTACTCTTCCTGCAATTTGTGAAAACGATGGACTCTGTTCTATTTCAGGGCAGGCTGGTTCTCGCTGGTGTCATTAAGCCACGACAGGACCAGCAGTCTGGAGACCCAGGTTCTCATCCTGACCACGAGTCCTGTGAGACTCTGGGCAACTCCAGCTCTGGGCCTCCGTTTCTCCACTGACAGAGCAGGAAGAGCTCGTGTCTAAAATCCTAGAATTTTGCTCCCTTACCAAACAAATGTCATCACTAGCTAGGGAAGGCGGGGCCGGATATTACCCTGAAGGGGGCTGGGAGTTCTCCCTCCTACCTGAGCCTGGTGGAGGCTTACTCACACCTTCCCAGGACTAGCGACTGCCACTTGTAAGTCATCCCCATGTTCTGAGTTGTTTGTTCTTCAGATATACTTCATTAGTCACTCCCTTCTGCATTTTGGTAAGATTAGGCAGTTAATGTCACAAGTCAAGAGTCTGGATGATGACTCACACCACATTTGCTTGCAAAATGTCTTGTTTTTTTCCTAATATTTCCACTCAGCAGTGATGCTGGGAAGGGGTTGGGTGAAGAGGGCAGGGAAGTAATGGGTGGTAAGGAACCTGTGTGAGCATCTGGATCGTAGGCCGTGGGAGGTCTCATCCAACCATAGTGCTGTTCTCAGGGCTCCCAGTGACCAGGGTCACACATGGCTAACCGGGACATAGATTCAATAGCTCTCCACTCCCCTAGGGATTCTCCCATGTTCAGAGCTAATCAAGCTGGCCATCTTGAGACGATAAGGACAGTGCTCATCAACAAGAGATGGAATGCTGGCATCCACGCATGACGTTTCCTTCCCCTATAGGTTTCAGGTTAGAGGCAGAAGGGCTCAGGGACAGGAGACCCAGAAGGCTCACCATGTCCCAAGAGTGTGTGGTGGTTGGCAAGAGGGTGATGCTGACCTCCAGTCAAACCCGGAGAATATGGTAAGGCAGGACAAGGGTCAGTCTGGGGTGCTGGTGAGAATGGCTTCGCTGTCCCAAGGCCTGGGTTCCAATGCTGGCTCTGCTGCTGGGGGGCAGTCATGAGATCCAGGCAGTCGCTTTCTGGAGTACCAGCACCTCTCTCTGTTATTGCAATGACTAAATGGATGATGTTTGTGAAGTGAGAAGCATGTGACTGGCACATAGTATATGATTAATATAATAAATGGCTGGTGCTGTTGGTCTTAATGGCAGCTGGGAAGTTAGACTAGTTCTTTCCCCAAGCTCTACCCAGACTTCTCTTAAGAGATGCCTGGTGTTAGCTTCATGGTGACTAAGTAAACAGTCACTCAGTGAACATGCACTAGGACTCTGTGTTAGGAACCATGGACCTCAAGGGGTGGAAGACCCACCCAGTCATGGAAATCTAGGTTGGGCAGACATGTAGATGAGTGATTACACAGTGAGGCAAAAGAAATATCATAGCAATGTGGACAAAACACAACAGATTACAGAGGTGGGAATGGGAGAGTGGCTGGAGAGGCTTAATAGAGGTTGGGTTTTGAAGGAGGAATAAGAGTTTGTCAGACTGCCAAGATGTCCCAGGTTGGGATGTCCAAGCTGGAGGAATAAGCTCTGCCCATTCAGAGGACAGTATGGGACCTGAGTGTGACGTGTCAAAGAAGCATTGGGGAGATGAAGCTGAGGACAGAGCCCAGAGGCATTGTGAAGGGTCTGTCCTTATCCTGAGTCACTGAATGCTTTTGAGCAGTGACATGGTCAGATGTGAGATCTAGACAGTTCTCTCTGACAGCTTAGACTAGATTTGGGGTGAGAGGAAGGAGAAGACAGTGTGTGCATAAAACATTTTCTTTGATATTAATTTTGATCTTAAAATATTTCTAAGGCACCATAGAAGTAAATCAGAAAGCATTAGTAAATAAAATATGATTTACCATAGAGGTAAATCAGAAAGTACTAGCTACCATTGGTAATACTATTAATACTATCAATAAACATGGTCTCAGAGGTCTTCTCTGCAGCTGGTGTACAGCTGCGTCTCCAATTCTATGGACTTGGGGTTAAAGGAAACCTATGTGTCCTGTGCCCAGGCTAGCGTGCTCCCTTCCTCCAGTGGGGCAGCCAAGGTGGTGAGTGCCTGCCTCCTGCAGGCCCTGAGAGGGCAGCCCAAGGGCAGACTGGGAAAGTCACAGGTCACAAACTGCCCCCAGAGCCCTGCTGTTAGGAGCTGAATGCAGAACAACCTCAGATGCCCAGTCTTGGAGCCTGAGGGCATGGTTGACCCGCAGACTATCCAGTACCTGAACCTCCAGGTTCAGGCAACTCATCACTTCTTGGGTGTGCATCCTACTTCTGGGCTGCTCTGCTGTTAACCGCCCGCACTCCCCCCCCAATCACCCACCCCCCACCGACATACCCACAGCAGCCCTGGCTCTGCCCTACAGAACACTGCAGAACAAGGTTCGGCCCCTTTGCTTGACTTTGCTATCTGTCTCTGATCCCATCCTATGGGAGTGATGGTTGCCTGGCAACCTCCACTGGGGCCTGCAGCCTTACAGGGCTTTGAAACTCAGGGAAAATGACCTTGCACTTGCCCCTCTGTGCCTTGGTATTTGCATCATGGCAAAACTATATTAACATAATATCAAGAAGAGCCTTGGGGACTTCCCTGGTGGCACAGTGTATAAGAATCTGCCTGTGAGACAGGGGAGACAGGTTTGATCCCTGGTCTGGTAGATTACACATGCTGCAGAGCAAAGAAGCCCATGTGCCATAGCTACTGAGCCCACACTCTAGAGCCTGCAAGCCACTACTGAAGCCCATGAGCTCTAGGGCCCATAAGTGACAACTACGGAAAACGGAGCGCCCTACAGCCCGCACATCGCCAACTACTGAGCCTGTGCACCTAAAGCATGTGCTCAGCAACCAGAGAAGCCACTGCAATGAGAAGTCTGGACATGGCAACAAAGAGTAGCCCCTGCTTGCCTCACCTAGAGAAAGCCCATGCAACAACGAAGACCCAGCACAGCCAAAAATAAATAAATGAATGAATTAAAAACAAAAACAGAAAGAGCCTTTGCAGGGTGGAGAATCTGGAGAGTGGCAGTCAAAGGGTGAGCAGGGGAAGGGGCAGCCAGGGGTTTGCCTCATGCTCTGGTGGGAAGGGGGCATCACCTTCCCTACCTGCTGCCTGAAGTACCTGCCACCCAGACCTGGCACCTCCTGGGCAGCAAGCACTGTGCCATACCCCGAGGAGCTATGCAGGACCTCCTGCCCAGTGGGAGAATATCAGAGAGCATCAAAACCACTAGCACTGGGTAAGACCTCCATCTACATCAGGGCACTGAGAACCAAGGAGGCACTATGACTTGCTCAAGGTCAAGCTCTTTGTTCCCATCAGTGATGCTAGAGGACAAGAGTCCAGGGTTCTGGCTTGTAGGCCACACACCACCCCATGCCAGCTAAGGGGAGGATGAGACTGTCTTATTTCATCCTGTGGCTTTGGGGCCTGGTAGAGTAGAACTCAGTGAATGAATGAGCTCTGGGATCACTTACTCAACTGGTAATTTGGACTTGTTTTCCCTGTAGAAATTTCATGGGCATGAACATGGATCTGGAAGAGAATGGCTGGATCTGCATCCCACCTCAGCCGCTTACTGGCTGTGTGACTTTGGCCAAGTAACTTAAACTCTCTCTGCCTCAGTTTTATCACCTGTAAAATAAGGGTAGTACAGCATCTGCCGTATAGAGATAAGGGCTAAATGAATTCACGCTGGGTATGTAAAGCTCTTAGAATTCTACTTTGAACACAGTAAGCTCTTTTTAAAGAGTGTATGACCATTATTTTCCCCTTTCTCTCTTGTTGCCAGCAGGTGTCTTGCTTTTTCACCTGAAGTCTATGTTCCAACTTTCTATTATGAAAGCCCAAGCCTACAGATGCAATAATGCTAGGTATCCATGGGTGGGGAAGGACAAGGGCATTTGAGAAGCTGCAAGCAGGGAAGCAGGAACCCAAGTGAGTAGGGGCTGAGGTCTGTGGTTCCCAGGAAGCGGCCCCACCTTGCCCCCACAGTCCTGTTCTGGGAAGTGGCCAGGCCTCTGAGGGGATGGCTGCAGGCAGATGTACCCGGGGAGGGCACAACCTCAGTAGGATCCCTGCTTCCCAAGCAAGAACAAAACTGCAGCCGGAACCAGGGGTAGATGAGAAGGGTCTCATTGGATGACTTAAGTATCTTGGAGTGTGTAGGATCCACACACCAGGCCAGAGGCTGAGGGCTAGAGGTAGAATCAAGCAGGTTAGGGAAAATAAAGAAAAGCACTGTTGCTTGCAGACCTGAACTTTGGAGTCAGAATCAGGCCCTGTGAGTTTGTAAACCAGGAGGAAGCATCTAGGGGGCCTATTTCTGTGGGTACAGGTGCCAAGGGAGGCTGCCTGTGGTGCTATCTGGTTTGGCCCGAAGGCCCTGCATTCCCAGGAATCCTGATGGCAAAAGAGCACCATCTGGCTTTCCTAAATGCATAATTACTGTGCCTCCCCCCAAAAACATATTTCTGCAGCCTTCCCCATCTCAGATGATGGTAACTCCATCCCCCTAGGTACTCAGGCTGAGAACTTGAGCACCTCATCTATCCCAAATCTATTACAGCAATCCTGTGTACTTGGGCTTCAAAATATGCCTTCAGTACCTTCTTGCCCCTCTGCTGCCCCCACCCTGTTCCAAGCCTCCATCGCCTCTCGTCAGGGTTCCTGCACAGCCTCCTAACTGGTCTCCCAGCATCTTCATCTGATCAAGTTAGAAGATCTTCTATGTTCTCCACCTGGCAGCAGAGTGAGCCAATTAAAACTCCGGATGGATCATCAATCCTCTACTCAAAACCTTTTGTTGGCTCAGAGTCTAAGGCCAAAGCCCTTCCTTGGCCTTCAAGGCCTTTCTGGTGTGGCTTCAGCCTCCCAGGCCTCACCCACCACTGCCTCCCTGGGCTCCACCAAGAGGTCCTCTTTGCTATTCCTCAAAGGTGCCAGGCAGCTCCTCTCCTTCCGACCTGTGCTCACATATCACCTACTCAGCAAGGCCTCCTATACCACCCTTTAAAATTGCACCCCACCCTTCTCCCCAGTTTTCTTTTCCTCCTTAGTGATAGGCATACGTGCTGTTATATCTGACTCTTTGCGACCCCATGTATGTAGCCCGCCATGCTCCTCTGTCCATGGGATTCTCCAGGCAAGAATACTGGAGTGGGGTGCCATTCCCTCCTCTAGGAGATCTTCCCAACCCAGGGATCAAACCCACATCTCCTGCATCTCCTGCATTGAGAGGCAGATTCTTTACAACTGTGCCACCTGGGAGGCCCTCGTTAGTGATAACTACCTTCTAAATACCCTCTGTAACTTATAGCTACACTTTAAGTCTCCCTGGCTTGGGAACATAGAGACTTTGATGCTTTGTTCACTGATACTCAAAATCTTGGACAGCAGGATGTGGACATGGCCCCATCTGGCAGAAGTGTGCTGAGTGTGCTGTCATGTCTGACACTTTGCAACCCCTGCAAAGGTACTGAAGGCCTATTTTGAAGCTGGAGTACAAAGAATTACTGACTGTTATAGACATGTGATACATAAGGTGGTCGAGGTTGACACTGAGTTTTCAGCCTGAGAACCTAGAGGGATGGAGTTGCCATCAGTGTAGCCCACCAGACTCCTCTGTCCAAGGGATTCTTCAGGCAAGACTACTGGAGTGAGCTGCCATTCCCTCCTCCAGGGGATCTTCCCAACCCAGGGATCAAACCCGCATCTCTCCTGCATTGGCAGGCAGATTCTTTACTGCTGTGCCAGTGGGAAGAATTGGCAGATTACAAGTGGTGGATTGTACCTATGGGCACACCCAGCACCATGATTGGCAGGAGACAACTCCTGAGGGCCGTACCTGCTTGACGGCCAGGTTGACCAAGTCGTAGCGGTGGGAGCGGCGCAGCGGCAAGCAGAGACTGTAGAGTGCGTGCAGGGCAGCACAGAAGAAACTGAGCAGGCCGATCTGCTTGCGGTGCTGCAGCCAGTGGTCCAGCCAGTCGGGGAAGCGTTGGTACTTGGTGCCGTGGTGCAACTGCAGGACAGCTGCCAGCACGCCAGGCAGATACACCAGTGACAGCAGCACGTAGGCTACGCAGGGCAGTGTTGTGTTGACCACGAACACGGGGAGCTTGTAGAACTTGTCCTTGCCCTCCTGCACGTAGGGCTCCAGCACATCCCGGACAAAGTTGTAGGCATAGAAGAAGATGAAGAGCCCCAGGGCCAGGAGAGCGGGCACTTTCCAGCCTGGGAAGAGGCGCAGGGGCATGGCCTCCACCTCCCAGGCTGAGGCCAGGGACCCCATGTCCACAGGGGTGAAGCCCATGGCCCGCACCATCTCCAAGACAGTGCGCTTGGCTTCTGGCTGGTCACTGCAGATGGGCACCTGTGGGGAGGGAGGTGGGAGGCGTCAGATGGGGTCCCTGGGTAGGGCCTCAGAGAGCCTCCTGGCCAAACTCCTCACTAAGTAGCCGAGGAAACTGAGGCCCAGCAAGCTGCCTGGTAAGGTACAGCTGGAGCAGAAGGTGGCCCTGACTCCCAGGCCAGAGGCCTTTCCTCGGCTCCCTGTGGTCTCCCAGTCTCTGACCCAGCAATGCCCACTACTCAAGGATAATGGCCAACACTCATTCAACAGTGAGCATCTCACCCAGCTCATAGCCATCAGCATCCACAAGCAAAACACCCATCTAGGCAGCCCCCAGGAGCCCTTGGAATAGGTGCCTCGAGGACTCTGGCCTGCCCTGAGGGTTGCTCAGCAATTGGGCTCTGCATATGGCCTAGAACGCGCTGCTGTGGCTGCAGCTCCATCCTCAGTCCACAAGTGTCCTCTTTGACCAAGTCCTCTTGCCCCTTACAGCTCTCAGCCAACACACAAGGCATTCCACAAGCCAGCCCCTGCCTTGTAGCCCACTGCTCCCCTCTGTGAGCCCCCAGGGAGGTTCACTGGTGTTCTCTGATCCCAAACACTCCATGTGTCTTGCTGACACTGCTGTGGTCAGCTGCTCTACCAACACTGACTCAGGACCTACTATGTGCCAGGCTTAACACGTGTGATCCCTCAGTGTTGCCAAAAGCCTGAAAGTAGGTACTACTGTCCACATTTTTCAGGTGAGGAAACTGAAGTTTGGGAACATCAATTCTCACCTCTGTGCCTCAGAAGGAATGCCCTTTCTGTGCCTGATGACATGAGGTAGGGCCAAGGCCAAGGCTGACCTCAAAGGCTTCCCCAGCCAGCTGATGGTTCTGCTCCCTCCAGGCCCTGCTATTCTACATTCAGCCACTGTCCCTTGCCTGTCCATATATGAGAGTCCCAAGATGCAGGCTATAACGAGGACCCTCCAGTTAGAGGGGCTGGGTACCTGTGGGCTCTCCCACAGCCTGGCATCGAGTTGGCAGAGGAGCCATCTGAAACTGGACTGAGCCATCTGGACTCATTGGAAGAGGGTCTCATACACATGTGGAGCCTGGCATCCTTCCTCCAGGAAAGTGCAGGTGGCCTCTTGACATGAAAAACCATCTTGTCTTGGTTAGAGCCCCTCTTGCCAACAACTGTATGCAGCAATGGCTATTTTCTGGAGCCATCTTCCACTTCCAGAAAAACCTGCTCTTAACTATTCTGAGAAATCTACTCAGTTCTTGGAAGTCCTTGGAATAAATGGGATAAAGTTTGGGACTTGCCTGCTTCCTCAGGACCTGGCACAGGTTCTTCTTTCTAAGTCCATTCCTAAAGCAAAATCTCCCTTCTTCTTGACTCCAGATAGTAAAAAGAAAGCCATCAACATTTTCCTCCTTATTTTCTTGGAAATCAAGTTACCATAGAAGAACATGGATTTCCAGTTCAAACCCCAGCTCACCAAGCCATGGGACTTGGTCTAAGTAAACTCATTAACAACTCTGCACCACACTTCCCTACTCTGTGACATGGAACTTTGCAGTCATGTGAGATGAGCTGAGATAATGTACACGAAGTGCCTGGTACCCCAAGGGTCTTCAGTGAAAGTTAGCCATTTACATTTATTATGATGACTGGCATTCCTCCAGCACTTACCTGCCTATTTCCATCCCTTGGACCAGACTGCAGGGTCCAGGCAGAGATGACATTGAAGGCCTTGACCACTGTGCAGGTGGGGAAAAGGGAGGCCAGGTACTCAGCATTGGACTCATGGTGCTGAAGGTGCTCCTGCTCTGTGGGGTTGCTCACATCCACCAGGATCTTGCCAGCCAGCTGGTCACTGAGGCCACACAGTGTGGAGTAGTGTTCCCGGAACATAGCCACGAAGATGACCTCTGGGGAGCCCACTGCCTCCTCCTGGAAAGTCACTCGCGCTGCTGAGGGAAACAGCCCAGCCATGCGTTTGGGGTTGCGGCTCCCCACCACCACACTGAAGCCGGAGCCCACCAGGCGGGTGGCCAGGGAGCGGGCAAAGTCCCCGCTGCCCAGGATGCCCACTTTGGGAACCTCACTGGGGGCCTCAGCAAGGCTGCCATCACTGTCCATCAGGTGGTGGCTGATGAGTGGCTTGTCCATCTTTCCTGATGTTCTGGTGGCTAGAAGAGAAAACAGGAAGTTGGTCAGCGGAGGGCTTGTGGACTCCCCCTCCTACCAGCTCCCTCTCTTGTCCATCAGAACTGCATGATGGTCCAACATTCACCCAACAGGCCTTTCAGTGTTAACATGTGCCAGCATGGGGGCACAAGCTGAATAAGTCCCAGCCCCTTCCTCAGGAGCTCACAGATTCCAGAAAAGGAGAGGGAAGAACCTCTGTGTTCCACTCTGTCCTTTGTCCTGAATTATTTCCTTGGTACAAATTTGTGAGAGTGAGAGTGCTGAGAAAGAAGGGTATGGAATTTCTATGATCAATGCTATGCATGTCTTTTCAAAAGCATTATGTAATAGCCATTGTTACTATCCAGGAGCGACCCCAACCTCAGCATCATTGGGTTTATTGGATTACCAGGAAGGGTAGACAACATGTTCCTGTGCTTGTTTACATTCTGCATTTTGGAATGGTATCTCTGATGCTCTTCCTTAAGTAGACAGTGAGAAGCTTAAAGGTAGCGACCTCATCTTATTTGACTGTGGATCTCACCATTTATCACAAGGACTGGCACAGAGCTGGTGTTCAGCGCTTACTGAACGAATGAATGAACACCAGAATTCTACTCTCTGAGGGTAGGACTGGAGTGGGACTTGACAGTGAATGGGACCTAAGATTGGGCCCATGAATTTGGGCTACAAATTACAGTAACCTTGGGTGGGAAAGTTATTTGTTTTAATTGTC
Source organism: Okapia johnstoni (assembly GCA_024291935.2). Taxonomy (NCBI): domain Eukaryota; kingdom Metazoa; phylum Chordata; class Mammalia; order Artiodactyla; family Giraffidae; genus Okapia; species Okapia johnstoni. The sequence continues at coordinate 45,629,746 of CM044319.1, read as the reverse complement.
ACCAACTTCTAGCTGTAAGTTGCTAGTTTCTTCGGTATGAATGTAAGCAGCAACCCAGTAGTACTGGCCTATCTGCAGCTTTGTCACCAGTAATGACCAATGTCACATCACAAGTTTAATTGTGAAAGAGCTCTCCAAATATGATTTAAACTCATCATTAATTTAAAATTATGGTACATAGAACACCTAAATACATAAAGCAAATATTAATATACCCAAAGGGAAAATAGCAATAGTAGGGAACTTCACTATCCCACTTTCAATAACGGATGGATCAGACAAAAAAAAAGTCAGCATAGAAACATTGAACTTGAACTATACTTCATACCAAATGAACCCAACAAATATATAGAGAACATTCTATCCAACAGCAGCACAATAGACATTCTCCTCACATGTCACAGAACATCCTCCAGGACAGAGCATATGTTAGGTCATAAAACACATCTTAACAATTTTAAAAAGCTGAAATCTCATCAAGTATTTTTCCAACCACAATGGTATGAAACTAGAAATCAGTAACAGGAGAAAAATTAGAAAATTCACAAATATGTGGAAATTAACATACTCCTGAATGACCAGTGAGCCAAAGAAGAAATCAAAAGAGAAATTAAAACAAAAAAACTATCTGAAGCAAGTAAAAATGGAAGTATAACATACCAAAAAGTATGAAGTGAAGCAAAAGCAGCTCTAAGAGGAAAGTATAGCTTAATGCCAAAATGAAGAAAAAAGAAAGATCTCAAACAACTTAATTTACATCTCAAGGAACTAGAAAAAGAACAACAAAGTCTGAATTAACAGAAGGAAGGAAATAATAAAGATCAGAGTGGAAATAATGGAAATAAAAACTAGAAAAACAATAGAAAAAATCAATGAAGACCTGGTTCTCTGAAAAGATAAAATTGACAAACCTTTAGCTAGATTCACTAAGAAAAAAAAAGATTCAAATAAAAAAGAAAGAGACATTATAACTGATACCACAGAAATACAAAAGATCATAAGAGACTATTATGGGCAATTATATGACAACAAATTGGACAACACCAAAGAAATGGATAAATTCCTAAAAACATACTATCTACCAAGACTGACTCATGATGAAATAAAAAATCTGAACAGGCCAGTAATGAGTAAGGAGATTGAATCAGTGATTTAAAAAACTCTCCGACTTAGCTGACTAGATAGATGTTGAATCAAAGAAGAATATCTATAATGATCTAAAGAAGTTACTAAGACACTCCTCCCCTTCCTAACTACATGTCCCTGTAAGGCTGGATTTTCTTCATACATTTCAACCAAATATTGCCCCACACTGAACGCAGAAACATGAGAATCCAGCTCTTTCATATTAAGCCTGCCCTTAAGGAGATATTAAAAAATATAAAACAATGCCTCTGTTTGCATTACTTTTTGGTTTGGAAAATATCATTTTCATGAAAATATCTCACTATTTTAAAATAAAATGGACTTATTGTGACTATTTTAAAATAAATTAATAAGCAAAAAACCAAAAAAACCCCAAAGCCTCTCCCAACAAAGAAAGGCCTAGGACTGGATGTCTTCACTGGTGAATTCTTCCAGAGATTTCCTGACAAGTTAATGCTAATCCTTTCCTCACTCTTCAAAAAAACTGAAGAGAAAGGAACACTTCCAAGTTCATTTTATGATGCTGTCATTACTCTGATACCAAAGCCAGATAAGGACACTACAAGAAAAGGAAATTACAGGCCAATATCCCCGATGAACATAGATGCAAAGATCCTCAATGAAACACTAGGAAACTGAATTCAGCAGCACATTAAAAGGATCCTACAGCATGATCAAAGTGGGATTTATCCCTGGGATGCCAGGATGGTTCAACATAGGCAAACCATTAAATGTGATATGCCATAATGAAAGAATAAGGGATGAAATTAATACAATCATCTCAATAGATGCAGAAAAAAACTTTAACAAAAATGAACATTCTTTCATGATAAAAACTCTCAACAAGTTAGATACAGAATTAGGAATGTACTTCAGTATAATCAATGCCATATATGACAAGCTCACATGTAACATCATACTCAATGGTGAGAAGCTGAAAGCTTTTCCTCTAAGATCAGGGACAATACAAGGATGCCCACTCCTGGCCACTTCTATTCAACATAGTAGTGGAAGTCCTAGTTAGAGCAATCAGACAAGAAAAAGAACAAAAGACATCCAGATTGGTAAGGAGAAATAAAATTTTCTTTGCAGTTGACATGATCTTATATATAGAAAACTCTAAAGACACCACCAAAAAACTATTAAAACTAAGAAATTAATCCAGTGAAGCTGCAGGATACAAAATCAACATGCAAAAATAAGCTGTATATATACCAACAATGAACTATCTGAAAAAGAAATTCACTAAGCAATCCCATACAGTACCATTAAAAAGGACTTCCCTGGTGGTCCAGTGGTTAAGAATCTGCCTTTCAGTGCAGGGGGTGCTGGTTTGATCCCTGGTCAGAGAACTAGGATCCCACATCCCTTGGGGCAGCTAAGCCCATTTGCCACAACAAAAGATCCCATGTATGCTGCAACTAAGACCCAATGCAGCCAAATAAAACAAATAAATAAATATTTTTTTAAAGAATAAAATACTTTGGAATAAATTTAACCAAGGAGGGGAAAGATCTATACACTTAAAACTATGGAACACTGATGAAAGAAATTGAAGAAGATGCTAATAAATGAAAAGACATTCAGATTCATAGCAATCTATATAAAAATTTCAATGACATTTTTCAGCTATAGAAAAAAAAAACTAAGATTCATACAGAACCACAAAAGATCCCAAATAACTAGAGTAATCTTGAGCAAGAAGAACAAAGCTGGAAGCATCATACTTCCTGATTTCAAATTATATTACAAAGCTTCAGTAATCAAAACAATATATGACTGACATAAAACAGACATAAACCAAAACAGAATAGCCAAGCCAGAAATAAACCCATGCATATATGGTCAAGAATATGCAATAGGGAAAGGACAATCTCTTCAATAAACGGCATTGGAAAAACTGGACATCTTCATGGAAAAGAATGAAAAGTGGACCCATATCTCATATCATACACAAAAATCAACTCAAAATGGATTAAAGACTTACACACACACAAAAAAAAGACCTGAAACTATATTACTGTCCTAGAAAAAAACCTGGGAAAAAGCTCCTTGACATTGGTCTTGTCAATGACTTCCTTTAGATTTGACACCAAAAGTACAAAGATCAAAAGTAAAAACAAACAAGTTTAGTTTGACTACATCAAACTAAAAAGCTTTTGCACAGCAAAGGAAAAATAAACAGTCAACAATATGAAAAGGTAATCTATGGAATGGAAGAAAACATTTGTAAATCATATATCCAATAAGGGGTTAATTTCTAAAATATTTAAGGAAATCATACAACTCAATAGTAAAAACCCAAGTAATCCAATTAAAAATGCAAAGGAATTAACAGACATTTTGCTAAGGAAGACATACAAACGGTCAACAAATATATAAAAAGATACTTAAGACCACTAATCAGGAAAATGTAAATCAAAACCTCACACCTGTTAGGGTGACTAGTGTCAAAAAGTCAAAAGATAGTAAGTGTTGGCACACATGTAGAGAAAAGAGAACCCTTGTGCACTGCTAGTGGGAATGTAAATTTGTACAGCCATTGTGGAAAACAGTGCAGTGACTCCTCAAAATATTAAAAATAGAACTACCATATGATCCAGCAAACTACTACTGAATATTTACCAAAGGAAATAGAATCACTATCTTGGAGAGATCTGTACCCCATGTGTATTGCAGCATAATTCATAGTAGACAAGATATGGAAACAACCTCAGTGTCTGTCCGTGGATGAATAGATAATGAAAATATGGCATATGAGTACAATGGAATATTATTCCATCTTAAAAAAAAAAAGAAGGAAATCTTGATATTTGCATCAACATAATGAACCTGGAGGATATTATGCTAAGTGGAATAAACCAAATACAGAAGACAAATACTGCATGACCCCACTTATATGTGGTTCTGAAAAACCCCAACTTAGAAGTACAGAGTAGACTGATAACCAGGAGAAATGGGGAGATACTGGTCAAAGGGTAGAACCTTTCAGTTTATGAGTATGTTTGGGAGATCTAATGAACATTATGGTGACTACAATTGATAATGGCACACATTATAGGGGGGTTGTAGGAATGAAGAAACCAATATGTGTCAAGCATCCAGAACAGTGCTCTCTCAGCACTCAAGCCAGCCCTGGGTGGATGGCAGCTCTGGTGATGAAGCAGACCCTAGGTGCCAGCACTGTCCCAGCAGCAGGGATGAGGTGCTGGAAGGATGCAGTGACCCCGCCAGTGCCTCTGCACCTGGGGAAAAGGGGCGAGTGGTGACAGGGGCTTTGCAGTCGGCCTTAGATTCCCAGGCTAGCATCAGGGATTTGGGCCAAGATAACTATACATCCCTCCCTAGGGACTCCAGCCTTCTCTATGGCCAGTCGGGGCTGGGACAGGCACCCTGGGGTCTCCCCAGTCCCTGCCCCAGCCACCTGGAGACACTGGCGCCAGAGCAGGCTTTGTTCCTACGGGAGGGAGAGTCACCACGCTGAGGCCTCCAGGTCACCTTCATGTTTGCTAATGATTTGGAGGATCCCAAGCAGGTCCCCTCGTGAACAGAAGCCTCTCCTCTGGCTTCGCTCTCCTCTTCTTCCCACCTCCTGAGCAACTACCACGTGCTGAACACTCTTAGGAGCATAAAGATGAGTAAGAAATGCTCCCCATTCTCCAATGGTTTATAACTGTGAGTGTCTGTGTGTGTGTGCTGGGTGATGCAGGGAAAGATGGGCTAGGGCTTCCAAAGGGGCAGCCAACGACAACTTCATGGCACACACAGCCTCTGCTGGTGCTTGAAGAGCCCAGAGTGATCTACAGCCTCACAGTAAACATGAACCAGCCCAAAGAGAAGTCAGTGAGACCTGGACTTGGAATCCTGTCTGTGTTTATCCCCAGACTTAGCATCACGAGGTGGGAGGAAGTGTTCAGGCCTGGCACTCAAGCTTCATTGCTCAGAACCTCATTTGTATTTGCTTCCCGTCAGGGATCTGAGGCGATGCAGCTGAAGCTGAGGGAAGCCACAGCCCCAGACTGGGGGACCTGGGGCTGGTCCCAGTTTTGCCCTGAACTGACCCTGAGACATTGGAACATCTAGGGATCTATTAAACATCCCAGACTTACATTCCTCAAGGGCCCTGCTTTGAGCCTCAGGGTAAATGGAAACTAAATATGAAACACCTCCAAAGTGCTTCTTGCTACCAAAATTTGGTCCTTGGGACAGGAAAACGCCAGCCACCTGGGCAGAGGTGCTAGGTTCTGATCATAGCCACGCCCATTGCTCACTACCCAGGTGCTTCTGCACTTTAGTCCTCTCACCTTTAAAATGGGGACACAAATTCTATCTTTCTCCAAGGACTGTTGTGAGGGTGAAATTAGTTAACAAGAGCTCAGAGCCACCTTCTCTGACTGGTGCTATGTGTACATGTATGTGTGTGTGTGTGTGTGTGTGTGTGTGTGTGTTGTGGGTGTGTGTGTATCCATGTGTACTATCCTCTGAAGTGCTTCATGGGCCTTTCAAAATTCTTCGGCCTTCCCTGTGCCCAGCTTGAGGCCTGCAGCTGGCATGATGCTGGCAAGGGCAGGACATGTGGTAGGATCCTGGAGGCCCCAAAGGTCTAGCAGAGCCCCTGTTGCCTGTGCATGTGACCCAAAGGTGAGAGGGCCTAACCCTGCCTGGGCCCTGGCTTCCCTGCTATTCTATTTACAGATCTGGGGGAGGTGGAAGGGAGGGGATCAAACTGCAGCTGGGTCGGGGCAGCTGGGACCTGCTGCCTGTGTACATATACCTGCCCGCCTCCCCCTCTCAAACTGTGGACAGAATGACATGTAGGCCCGGTTGTGCAGGAAATGGCACAAACCACAGTTCCCAGTCCCTTCTGGGTCTCTGCCCTGCTTGCTGGGCCTCTCTTCCTTCCCGGCAGGGCCATAACATGGGTTATTTGTGGCTGGGAGCCAGGCCTGGCCCACAGGCCTGCCTTCCAGCTTCTGTCTGCTCTTGGACAGGCCTTCAGAGGTGGGCAATCAGGGCGTGTTTGGTTTGTATCTGTTTGCATCTTGTCCAAACAGAACTGCTGTTTGGACAGCCCCTTCTACAAGGGCGGCACATATCCATCAGACCCCAGGGGTTAGAGCAGGCTGCAGCCACAAAGGTGTTGCTTTGGGGTTGGATGTGGGTGGGGGCGGGGGTGCCAGCTTGGCACCCTCCAGCTGGAGGGTCTGCAGGCCACCTGGGATGCCACCCCCTCCACCTCCAGGGCAGAGGCTAACTTAGCTAACATTTCTGGCCTCATGGACTGAAAGAGGAATATGGTACAATTCTTGCCCTCAAGTGGCCCACAGTTGTGTTCAAGCTTTATTTTTAAATTTTAACATTAAATCTGGGGGGCACACATTCCTGTAATTCTATGTATGTGCTGTGCTAAATCACTTCAGTCATGTCTGACTCTTTGTGACCCCATGGACTCTAGCCTGCCAGGCTCCTCTGTCCATGGGCTTCTCCAGGCAAGAATACTGGAGTGGGTTGCCATGCCCTCCTCCAGGTGATCTCCCGACCCAGGGATCAAACCAGAACTGCTCTATTTATTTATAAATTAAGTATATTTTAGTATGATTTGTGCACTCTAATGTTATATACAGAATAAATCATATATAAACACACATAAATGTAAAGAGATAAGGCTAAAAATTTAAATACAAACAGAAGCTCTAAGTTTTCTTCCCACTCTCAAGGATGATCTCTGACAACCCCTGGGGAAGTTCGCACCCTCCAGACACTGGGGTCCCCACGGAGTGACAGGCACAAGATGCAACTGAACATGGTCTCCTGGGAAAGGACCCAGCCTACAGACAGGGCAGCTGGGCAGTTTCCTGCAGGAGGTGGGCCTGAGCTGAGCCTTGAAAGATGTGCAAGTGAGCTCAGAAAAGCCTTCTAGAAAGATGAGCCTGTGTAAGAAAAGGCCCGGGAGCTGAAGAGCAGGGATCCACAGATAGCTCGTGGCCCTGGGGCAAAGGGAGTATGTGCCCACAGCCAGCACCCGGGATTTGGCAAGACGTAAATGAAAATGCAAATTCTTGCCCAGAACTTTAAAAAAAACAAACAAAGAAACCTAAAAAGCCATAGAAATGAAGAGCATGGCTCTCAGAGGCTGGAACTCTAGGTTCCATCCTGACAATTTCCTCACCAGTAGACACTGGACAAGTTCCTTCAGTTTCCTCATCTGTGAAATGATGGAGGTCTGCCTGGCTTCCCTTAGTGAGCATGGGGTAGTTGAGCGTGGTACACACCTGGGACTTTGCCTGTGGTTAGGGACCTAGGGGGCTTCTCTAGGTCCTTGTCTGTTGGTGTCCCCATGCCTTGCCCCAGTCAACTATGGGAAGGTAGAGATCACCATGCTTGTTCCATGGCCCAACTTCTAAAACCCAGCCTTGTGCCTGACACATTGCAGATGTTCCATGCATAGTTGTGACTAGAGATACATGTCACAGGAGCTTCCAGCTTCAAAACTTACTCTATTTATCCTTTGGGGGCAGAAATCCTTCCAAAATGCAGTGCCTGTTTCAAGAGAAGGCAAGCACACCCTCACCCAGAACCCAGAGATCAACCCGAGCTGCAAGAAGGGATGTTTTTGAGTCTCATCTTGCTTTTGTAGAACTGTGTTATAGGCTTATCTCCTCACTCACTGGCAGGACATTTATCAGAGCTGTCAGCCCGCTTGCCTCTTAATTAAAGCCCTCCCAGATCCTGCTAATTGGCTGTGGACAAGAAATACAGACGACACACTATCAAGAAAGTGAAAGGACAACCCACAGAATGAGAGAGCAATTTTGGAAGCCATATATCTGATGAGGGACTTGTTTCTAAATATATAAAGAACTCTTACAACTCAATATTAAAAATACAACCTATATAAAATTGGGCAAAGGATTTGAGTAGACATTTCTCCAAAGAAGATTATCTGGTTTTCAAGAAGTACACAAAAAGATGCTCAACATGATCAGCCCCCAAGAAAATGCAAATTATCAAGAAAACCATGAGGTATCAGTTTATACCCACTAGGATGGCTTAACCAAAAAAAGAGAGACAAAGATAAAAAGTGTTGGTGGGGATATAGAGAAATCAAAACGTACATCCACTGCTATTGTTAAAGTTAAGTGGTACAGCCACTGGAGAAGCGAGTCTGGAAGTTCCTCAAAAATTTAAACATAGAGTTTCTATATACTCCAGCAATCCCACTTCTAGGAACACAGATACCCTAGAAAAATGAAAGCATACATACACACAAACATGTGTGCACCAGTGTTCCCAGTAGCATATTCACAATAACCCCAAAGTGGAAACAACCCAATGATCACCAGTCATGAATGCATAAACAAAATGTGGTTCATGCACACAATGGGATAACATTCATAATAAAAAGGAATAAAGTACTAATACAAACTACAACATTATGAACTTTGAGAGTATTATGTTAAATGAAAGGAACCAGTCTCAAAAGGCCACATACTGTATGATTCCATTTATATGAAATGCCTAGAAACAGGCAAGTCTACAGAGACAGAAAGTAGATGAGAGGCTGCCAGGAACTAAGGATGGGGGCGGGGGGAGGGGTTGGGAAAAATGAAGAGTGACTGCTCACTGGTACAGGGTTTGTTTTTGGAGTGATGAAAATGTTCTAAAATTGATTGTGGTAATGGGTGTACAGCTCTGTGCATATACTAAAAAACCACTGGGTGGCTTACTTTAAATGGATGAATTATACAGTACATGAATTATAGCTCAATAAAGTTATTACAAAAAAACCTGAGACACTACACAGCCTGTTACTATGTATACACTAAGAGCAAATATGCTTTGGTGAGAGTTTAAGGACTCCTCATGAGTTAATGCATGGATTTTGTGACATCAGTGTTGGTGATTCTGCAACCTTCCCAAGTTATCGCCTAGTCGTTTCCAAAATTTGAGGTTTCTTAGCCCCAGGACCTCTAGAAAAGTGATGCTTATGTAATCAACACTATTAACTATTGCTGTAGGGGAGATGGTTGTTGCTCTTGTTTAGTTGCTCAGTTGTGTCTGATTCTCTGTGCCCCCATGGGCTGTAGCCCACCAGGCTCCTCTGTCCATGGAATTTCCTAGGCAAGAATACTGAAGTGAGTCGCCATTTCCTTCTCCAGGGGATCTTCCTGACCCAGGGATCGAACCCATGTCTCCCACATTGCAGGCGGATTCTTTATCACTCAGCCACCTCGGAAGTCCCAAAGGCAGATGTTACCATGGGCTAAACAGCCCTGTTGGCTTTTGAGTGGACCTTGCAGCTTTTGCCCACACAGCTACTTCTCTGCATTCTACCTCATGTCCTCAGACAGCTGTTCCAGAGCCACAGTAGATGGCCTTCAAGGAAAGGTGCTAAGGCCTGAGGCTCATCTACCAGCTCCTGGGATGGGCCAGAAAATAGGGCACGTGTGTTCCAGTGAGAGGGGACAGGCAGACATCATCTGCTCCTCATCCAAGTGGCTGAGGATTTATATAAGGACCTACAGCTGGAAACTAGCACACAGCTGCCAATCTGCCTGCATTAGGTCCAATACATTCATCTTTCCCCACCAAACTCATCCCTTCCTTAATTAGGCAGAAGGTCAGCCCCTGAGAGCCATAAGTGGTCATTGGGAGGTTGCCTAGCAGAATGTGGTCTCCTAAAACATCTGGATTTACTCAGGATCAGTCGCCTTAGGAAGATGCAAAGTGGGTGAGCAAGAACACAGGCAGTTATGGAGTCATATTTCAGCTGCACCACTTACGAGCTGGGTGGCCCTGGCAAGTCACTTTACCTCTCTGAGCCTCAGTTTCTTCATCTGTACAATGGAGTGATGTCACTTACTTTAATGAAACATAGTAAGGATTATAGGAGGTAGCAAAGTGCCACGATCTGAGCCTGTTAAAACTCACACGAGTTTCATGTTGTTCCTCTCTGCCTAGGATTTTTAAAAACCTTTGATCTGTGTAAAGCAGAAATAAATACACCTAAATCAATAAATGATGTTCTCTGCTGCATGGAAAATTTTACTCTAAAATTTTCTAAAAATATGCTCTGAGATAATGGTCTGGATATCTGCACATACTTCTAAGACAATTGGAGGAAGAGTCATGCTGCTCTTTGGGGCTCAGGAAGAGGTAACAAGGGGTGGTCGAACAGGAAGGGGTACAGTGGAGAGAGGCTGGCGGTCAAGGGCAGGACACCAAGGGTGGTCTGGGACCGGGCTTTGCTAGTCCCAGCACCAGGCTCCCTGCCAGGGATGGTCCTCATGCCACTGGTGTTGACAGGCCACCCTTCCTTACCAGCAACCCCAGCTCCTAGATCAAACCCCACCAGCAGCCACTCTGCCTTCATGCTCTTTGAGAACAGCCCTTTTGCACTGACAGGATCTCTCTTTCCTGCCTTTGTCCTTCCCAGACTCCAAGGGCAAGAACAGTCAAATTCACTTCTGTAATCGCAGCACTTAGCCCAGTGCCTAGCATGTATTAGGTCAAGCCTGGAGTCTTCTGGAGGGCTTGGTAAAACATACTGCTGGGTGGGATTTCCCTGGTGGCTCCATGGTGAAGAGTCTGCCTGCCAATGCAGGGAACATGGGTTTCAACCCCTGATCCAGGAAGATCCCACATGCCGTGGAGCAACTAAGCCCATATTCTGCAACTACTGAGCCCACGTGCTGCAATTACTGAAGCCTGAGCCCTAGAGCCTGTGCTCCTCAGTGAGAAGCCGCTGCAATGAGAAGCCCATGCACCACAACTACGGAAAAGGCAGTGAAACAACGAAGACCTAGCATGGTCAAAAATAAATTAATTAATTAAATTATATATATATATATTAAAAAAATAAAAACATACTGCTGGACAGGACTTCCCTGGTGGCCCAGTGGTTAAGAATCAGTCTTCCAAAGCAGAGGACGTGAGTTCAATCCCTGGTCAAGGAAACTAAGATCCCACATGCCACGGAGGAACTAAGCCCAGGAGCTGCAACTACTGAGCCTGCACACCACAACTAGATAGTCTGTGCTCTGCAACAAATGATCCCAAGTGGCACACAGCCAAATAAATAAAGGAAAAAAAACCCTACTGCTGGGCTGCATCCCTAGGATTTTTGATGCTGCTGGTCCTAGGACCACAGGCTGAAAACACTGCAGCAGATGCTCACAAAAGATCTGTGTGAGGGGCGAGTGAATTAATGAATCACTTGCATGTAAGAACCACTCCAGATATGACTTCTTCCTTGAATTCTTATAGTCAGGCACAGCCTTTAGGCCACCTCCTTCATAAAGCCTCCCTGACCTCTGGAACCCCTGGTATCAGTAACTCTGCTTATACTCCTCTCAGTCTTAAGGGCCAGGTGTGCCCCATCCCTGCACACACTATGGCCTCCCTCCCAAAGCTGGCTCTTTCTGGTAAGGAGAAGGCAGTCAAGGCTATGGTGGCATTGCCCACTCAGCCAATGAGGCAAACCCTCCAGGCAAACTGCTCCCATGGCCCCCTCCCCATCCTGTGTGTGGGTCACCAGGCCCACTGCAGGCTGAGGGAGAAGAGAGTAGTAAAACCAGGAGGCCACACAGATCCTGTGGACCCAGGAGCCCCCAACACATCAACTGGGGTGATCTCCCCAGAAGACCTAGTTTCCTGAAGGACCAAGAATTCAGATGGCCTGAAGTCATATCCATATCCATGTATTCTTTCTCTAGGATTTGACAGCCAGGCCTGGAGGAAATGCTCACTGGCACAGTTCATCACTACCCACCATCAGCACAGAGGCAGGAGGGTGGTCAGTGCTGCTTGCAAGGGGGAGGGAGGAAGTCCTGGTGGTCAGCACCAAGGCCAGTGGTGCAAAGCAGGGAAGATGCTAGCTAGGGGCCCTGTGCTACACAACCCCAGGGGCACCATTTACATTGTGATCCTTGTGAACAGTGCCCCCTGGAGTTGTGCATGCACATCCTGTGCAGTTTTACGTAAAGATTGGTCCTGCCAACCCTGGTCTGAAAAATTTCATTCGTTATTCCCTGAATACCCACTGCTTACCCAGCAGGTGTTCTGGCTGCTGCTGCTGCTAAGTCGCTTCAGTCGTGTCTGACTCTGTGCGACCCCATAGACGGCTGGATTCTCCAGGCAAGAATACTGGAGTGGGTTGCCAATTCCTTCTCCAAGGCATGCATGCACGTTAAGTCGCCTCAGTCGAGTCCGACTCTGTGCGACCCCATGGACAGCAGCCCACCAGGCTCCCCTGTCCATGGGATTCTCTAGGCAAGAATACTGGAGTGGGTTGCCATTTCCTTCTCCAGGTGTTCTGGCAGGTGGCTAAAAAGACGGTTTGTCCGCTTGAGGCTCTTAGGGGAAAGGCTGGCTACACCCTGCAGCCAGGAGAAAAGTGCTTGAATGAGGGCGTGCCCAGCACTGTGGGAGCCAGGGAGGAACACTGGCCTCTGCCCAGTGAAGTCAGGGTGCTGGCATGTGGAGGCAGCCAGCTCCTTATGGACTGGTTAAGCCAGCCAGGTTGGAGGCTGTCAGGCAGCGGCAACTGAATCTGCCGCCTCAGCGATGTGGGTTGAATGGCTTCTCACTTTCCAGGGACATGGTGCTGCAACTCCTGGGGCCAGATGGGTCTTGTGGCTAGTTGCTCCCTCCGCCCTTTCCCCTTGCCGGGATGCACATTTGCACATCCAGAAATGTGCCCACCTAGCTCTGGGGGCTCCCCTGCCCCTGGGGAGGATAGAGGAAGGGAAAGGGGCAGGTCCCCAGACTTCTGCCAAGCAGCTCAGCCTGCCTCACATGGCCAGATTCTTGGGTTTGGGGTGTATGTTTCCTGGCTTTGCCCAGCTGATGGGCCACCTTTTCCAGGAAGCCTCTGGGGTGCCTGACCCTGACCCTCAGGGGCCTCTGCCTCTGAACTCTTAGGGACAGTGGGACTCAGCCTCCACTCTCCAGCTGCTCTGTGTGGGGATGGTCGTCACGCCACTCCATCCCAACCACCTGCCACAGGCCAGATCCACACAGAACTCTGACTTTTGTTAGAAGTCTCTGAGAACTCAAAGAACTGGCCCAGGCAGTACTGGGAGCACCTCCTGGCTTCCTCCTGGGCCCTGAAGGATAGAGGGGACCTTGAGCTCTGTGACTCAGTCTGCACTCCTGTCACATTACCATTGACTACATATACCGGTTTGCTTGTCTATCACCCCACCAGACTAGGGGCCACTTTGGACTCATTTCTGTGTCTCTAGCACCTGGTCTAGGGGCCTAGCACCATGTAGGTGCTCAATCAATGTTTGTGGTCTGTGTGACTTAACTGCTAGATTCTGTGCCTGAGGGCAGAGGGTGCTTGGGAGTGAGCCCTGGCTGTTCACCCCAGAACCTAGCTGGGGTCCTCCTCAACCCAGAGGGGATTAAATCATATGATCAGTTTTGAATTCCTACTGTAGCTTGGTCATACTGTTAGAACTGGCCAGACATTTTACTGTTTGATGAACTTAGTAACACAGAAGACAAATGCATAGCTTCACTCACACACTACAAAGAAACAGAATGAGGCAGTTCGGCTCGTGCAACTCTGGCCAAAGTAGCAAATCAAACACCACATCTGAGGGACATCAGGGTGCAGCCTGGTAAGGACAAACCCAGGGAAGGAGGCTCCAGGGTCCATGAATCTCTGAGTCAAGAGGTAGCAACCATTAAGAGCGATCTGCCCAGACTCCATCAGGGAACAGTTCCTGGGGCAGGTGAGGCCCAGCTGTGGCTTCTGGCAGATGAATTCCTTGGCTTTTCCCAATCTAGACCCACCTGGCCTATGGTCTTGACTCTGGTCATCCTTCCTTATGCTTTTTCCTGATCAAGTCACAGACTTAATCTCTGTGCCTAAAAGTCTTTTCCTTCCAAATGACAAAATTCAAGGTCCAGCAGAAAGGCCAGTCCTCTATGAAGCCCTCACCCTACCTCCTCTTCGAGGCAGGATTAACCTCCCTCCCTTGGTCCCCTTGGCCCCCTGCAGCATGTTGACAGGATGGAACCAGCATATAATGGTAGGAACTTTCTCTGAGGGGCCCAAAGGGTGGATGGTGGTGGAGTGTCCAGCCTCCTTAAATCTCCATCACCCTTCCCCATGTGCTAATATTAATATTAAAATGAATACACTTTGATATGAATAATTCACATTTCCCAGTCTGGTAAAGTGAATAACAGCTCCTACAAAATCTTTCCCATTTTATAAATCTGAGAGACAATCTAAGTACCAAGCCAGCTACTTGTTATGCAAATAGATACGGTTTTCTGGGAAGTCCCCTAGTTCCTCCTTCCCTCCACATGACTGCCCCTAAAGCCACCTCATGTAGAAATCCCAGTCTCCCCAGGGCTATGAGGTCTGCCAGCCCTTCCCTACTGAGATGCAGCTGGGAGGTCACAGCCCAGTACCTGCAAGTGTCTGGCACATGCCACATCAGCAACAATCGGAGTCAAAGAAGAGATGATGATGTGGGGTCTGACTCACACGGTGGACAGACTTTAACTGTGGACTTGTTCACTCAGGGTATCACTGCTTCCATTTCACAGATGAGAAAACTGAGGTCAAGTTAGGACTTTCTGAAGGCCCCTAGATAGCTCTTGCCCTAGCCCCATCCAGTGCCGCTTGTGGACATGGGCGTGAGTAATAGCCAGTCATCTGGTCTACACGGGGCTTTGAGGTACTCTTGGCTTCCTCTCTGCTCTCCCTCCGCCCAGCTGAGCTGCCCAAACTCTTACTTTCCAACCTCTCATTCTCAAGTTGTTTCTACAAATCCAGGACTGCCCTCTGTCCTAGATTCTAAACCACAGCAGCACCGGCCCTCCCTCCCTGATCTCAGGCTGAGGGGTCCAGGGGGCAAGGAGGTGCTACCTGTGTCCAGTTGCCCGCCCCCCACACAAACCCCCACAGCTGACCTGACAGGAGACAGTATAGAAGATGCCATCTCAAATACAGGTTTAAAAGCTGGGTCACAGACACACATCTAATTGGTGCATTTCTATTTTTTTTCGGCGAGCATTTTCCCTTTCTGATGGACTCTAACAAACATTTTACTATTATATTTCTTGTAATACTGCCTGGAATCATTATTTAGACATCATTAAAAAATCATTATATTTTTAAAAGGAAGGCTGAGAAGTTCCTACAGAAGAGAATAACAGAAAGCAGGGGTGCATGCACATGCGTACACACACAACCCTGTACACACACACAGACACATACATGCAAGTTTGGTTGGACAGAAAAGAGGTTTATCACCACACCGCTTGCAAAATAGAAGTGAATGAATAATTTATAGGGCTTTTTACAAACATTTAGATTTTTGAAACATTCTAAAAAAATCCTGTTTGACTACTTACAGCAGCAGTTCTCTGATAAACCAACCCAGAAGTGGTTACTAATAAGTAAAATTTACAATTCCCAAATGAACCTGCCTTCCACAGAAATATGTCATAAACATTAACCATTTTTTTTTTAACACACCAGAACCCACAAAGCCAGTGCTCACATTAACTGAAGGCATTCTATATGATAAATCCTTGAACCCTTTACTTGAAAATGTTTCTGACTTAATGTGCAGATGATAAGATTTCCCATTTTGGGAAGAACATCACCAGATGGTGCTCTTTGGTGGCAGTTCTAAAACAGGGGCTCCCCGAGATACTGGGGTACACATAAGCAGACCAGGACTGGAGGGGCTGGAGAGAGGGCCCCACACGCTTCCCAGGTCATGTGGCTCTGCACCCTATAACCAGACTCACCTACGACAAGCCGATGCGAGGGTCTGACGCATGCGTCCCTTGACAGCCCTACTGTGATCTGGCCACCTGTTCTCCCTGGGGTCTCCCCCTGACCTCTAAGCTGCCTGACTTTGGCCTGGAAGACAGAACTCAGGCAGATGCTCAGAAGGCGCGGGACTGCCAGGGGCTTGGACAGCCGGGCTGCCACCGCCTCAGCCTGCACTCTGGTTCCCGGCTGCAGGGAGTGGACGGGGTAGTGACTGATGCTTGGTTTCAGAGTGCACTGCGAGCGAGTGGCTCTGGCTTGATACTTCCTGTTTAGGGAGGAAACCTCACTGGTGATAATTAGTGGCTCAGACTCAAGTCTCTTTGCTACAGGAACTGGGGCAGGACAGCCAGCAGAACCCAGGATACATAAAATGAATAAATGTCATCCAACGCAGGGCAGACTGCCTCACCACAGGAGTGTGTGTGTGTGAGAGAGAGAGAGATGCCTTTACTTCTCAGATACAAAGCCAAACGTAACGGCTGCAGAAAATGGCAATTTACCAATTGCTGCAGGGGGTAATTTATCACAATCGCTGTGGTTGTCATTGGCTTAGTGATAATTCTCTCTACATTCGGTGCCAACAAGGCTTCACAGTCATCTTTACTAGCTATTCGGTGCCTCTCTCCGGTGGGGAGCCAGACAGAGAGACAGACGGAAGGATGAACAGAAAGACAATTCTGTCCAGAGGACAAAACCTGGACAGGGAAGGCCTGCCTGTGCAGTGACCCTGGAGGCCAGGCCACACCAACAGCACAGGCGGAGGCCAGAGGTGTGGAAGCTTTTGTATCATTGAAGTAAATTATGCCAAGTTTAGTCTTATGACAAGTACTTTTAATTGTTTTCAACTTGGAAAACTGGTGATTTTGGGAAACTAGCTCTGAGGAACCATGGGCATTTGGGCCTTTGATGACCAGAATACACACCCTGGTCTCCAGACAGGTTTACTCTTATTACCAGCAACAGGTCAGGGCCTGCATGGTTCTCTGCTAAGGCTCCTCTGTCTCACCCTGTGGGCAGGGAGGGGCATTGTGGAATGTCTCCAGAGTCCAGCATAGACCCAGCAATGTACAGACTGACTTTCCTCTGCTCAATTCATCTGCCACCCCTCCTTCCAGTCCCCACTGCTCCCCTCTTCTGCCAGTGCTGTCACCTCCACCTTCACATCCTCCTGTCCATTCACACTCCTCTTCCCTGAAGATCTAGCCTGAACCCTTGGGCATGCAAGGCACCTCCAGGCCTCCCCACAGCCCCCCACCCATCTCCCTCATTCTGAATACAGAAGCAGCGGTCCTCATGGGGGATCTAGTTAGACAGATCTAGGTGTGAATTCAGGTTTGACCATGTACCAGCTATGTGATCCTGGGCAGGCTACTTTCCTTCTCTGTTCTGACGGTTAAATAAGACAGTAAGAATGAAAGCTCCCAAACCTACACCTTAGAACTGCTATTTTATACGCACGGCCTGTGTTCCACTGTGGGCCACCGGCCACATGCAGCCCTGGACTCTTTCCGTTCTGCTGCCTAGGAGCAGTTTGTATCCTCATTTGGCTTCCCAGTTGACTGTAAGTTCCCTGAGGGCTCTTCACTCCTGTGTACTACACAGCCCCTTGGAGAAGCTGCCCTGTCAGGAAACCACACTTCCTTCTGAAAGCAAACCCTCCAGGCATGAGCTCCAGGCATGAGCAGCATCTCCATGGTTCCAGCTTTGATGCCCTGTCCCTTGGGGTTCTCGCCAAGCCCCTAGTTGTGTCCTGAGCTCCCCCAATGTTGTGATTCCCCCTCCCTTCACATGCTGCACAGAGCCATCCTGTTGTTGATTAGTTGCTCTGTCATGTCTGACTCTTTGTGACTCCATGGACTGTAGCCCACCAGGTTCCTCTGTCTATGAGATTTCCCAGGCAAGAATACTGGAGCAGGTTATCATTTCCTTCTCCAGGGGATCTTCCTGACCCAGGAATGAAACCCTCATCTCCTGCATTGTAGGCAGATTCTTTACCATTTGAGCCACAAGGGAAGTCCACAGCAAAATTATGAGAGGACAAAGGCCGCCAAGCCAGAACTCACAGAGCAGTCAGATCTCCAGCCTCCAGCCTTCCAATCTTGGAATACCAGAAGGGCAGGGCTTTCCCAGATCAAACCCCCTGAACTCTCATCACAACCCTTGGCCACCTGGCTCAGCACATCTTGTTTCTTCCTTAAAAATTCCAGGTGCCACCTGATTTCCAGCCAGTGTGGAGCCATCTCTACAGACATCCACAAAGGGCCTGCTCTGACCTCCAGGAGAGGCTCGGCCCCACACCAGGTCATGGCTCATTTGCCAGACCCCCACCCCACCGTATCTGTGCAATACTGACCCATGTACACGTCTGGCTGGGCACCTGGACTTGGCACAGACCCATTTGATTCAAAAGGCCTGTTGGGGTGACTCCACAGGCACTGTATTTGGCCAGCCTGTCTTTCACAAAATCTACCTGGAGGGCCCATCTCACAGGGCCACCTGAAGCCCCTTAACATCCTCAGCTGTGAGCCCTGAGTGATTCACCTTCAGAGAGACCTTCACCCCAACAGCAGGGTGTGCTGTCACCTCCCCAAGCCCACCAGTCAAATCACAGGCCTCCCCTTTCCACAGCCTGACAGCCACCAGAAGCGCTGGTTGCTACAGTCATGGGTCCTCCCATCACAGATGGCACACAGGCTCTGGGAAACATGCTGTCTGCACTTGAGCCAAGACAGCCTGCTCCCCACAGAAGACTTAGGAGGCCCATTCACCAGTCCTAAACTCCTTTACATTTACCTTGACTGATTTGATAGTCTTGGGGCTGCATTTTTCACAGTTTAATCTCCTAATTGGATAGCTCTAAAAGGCTTAAAAATGTGCTATGTGCTTCGACCTCACCTGGATCTCATTAAGCAGAAGAGGGAGTGAGAAGTTACTGCCTGATTACAGACCAATTAGGGCTCACCTGTTGCACGTTTTGCCAGATGACAATGGTGACTGATGAGGACAGACTGATTGGAAAGAGTTGAGCATCAGGTAATTCTCCAGTGACAGTGTTCCATACCTGAGGACGGGGGAAATCTTTTGCTCTGGGTTGAAGAGACAATGCAGGGGTTTATGATTCTGCATAAATTTGCAGCCACTGATCCCGCCAGGGCAGTGGTCAATACCTCCAGCTCAGGGAGAAGCCATCTCTGGTTTTGAATCCTGGCTCGCTTGCATTAGCTGTGGAACCTGGGCCTCAGTTCCCCCACTCATATTCAGAAATAAGTGGAGGGTGTTGGTTTTCGTGCGATTATAAATGACAACCTACACTCATCCTGCTAGAAGTGGGACTCAAACCAGGTCCTGAGTGCCTGACATCAAGTTAGTGCTCAGTAAATGTTGAATGAAGAAACAATTAGGCAAAATATGGACAAGGAGTTACAGTCAGTGGCTAGGAGAACAAATCTGGTGTTAAAAGAATGGAGTCTCATGTGTTCTTGGGACAGTCACAAGGCTGGGAGAATAGCACTGTCTATTTCATAGGACAGTTGGAAGGTTCAAGTGTGCTCACACCTATAACATGCTTGGCACGTGGGAAGCTGACTATTCACTTATGATGATGATTGCATTTCAGTTATGAAGTGGTGCTCACTGCATGCCAAGGGCATGAAGGGCTGACATACAGAGGTCTGGGAATGGCAGATCAGGTTGGACAGGTAGGTGGGCCCAGCTGTGGGGCACAGATAGGAGGAATTGAGACTTCTGTACCTAAATGTTTGAAAATCACCTAGTGTGCCTTGTCCCCACCCCTTGCCTTCCCACCTCCAAGTTCTGTAACCCAAACTAAATTGAGGCCTGGGCTCAAGACCAGGTCTGCAACAGAGAAGCAGACCATGGAGGCCATGCTGTAGTGAACTGAGGAGTTCAGACAAGAGGAGCAATGAGCATGTCAGGTTCCCAGCTGCTTTTCACACTTAAACCCTGGGAGAATGGGAAGGGGTCTGATATTTATTGTACTCCTAAACCTCAGCAATATCACACAGTGCATCCTCCCCCAGCAGGCACTATTGTTCCTGTTTTATAGGAATATCAGGTCCCAAGCCCTTAGCAAGGTCTTATAGATGAAACAGGTTCAGAGAACGGAGGCTGTGCTTTAGGCCACATGGTAAAGGGCTGTGATGACTGCAAAGCCAGGCACCCTCCTCTGAAGTCAGCCACTCCACTGCTCAGGTTTGCAGCTATGGACTTTAGTCCTTACATTTCCCCTTTTAACTATCTGAAGCCCTGCCCAACACTCTGATATATCCTACAAGGGAAGGGCCCTGAGTTAAGGACAGAAAACATGGAGGGGAGAGGAGTTCATCTGTTTGGCATCTCTAGGCCAAAGAGGGCATACCTATGGTCCCAGTGTGACCAGGCCTGATCCTGGGGAGCTCAGCAAGCTTGAGGCTGTCTGTCCAATCCTCCAATGAACAAATGGCCTGGCCTGAGCTCCCTGCAAACTCTGAGGCCAGGGTCACCACATACCAACTCCAGGCCTTCCTCTCCCAAGCCTGGCTGAGGCCACTTGTCCATCATTCAAGGCCTCCTTCAGGAAAACTTTTCCATCCCAGTGATAGCCCCTGCCCCACGGAGTCCATTCATCCATCAGACATTGCTTAAGTGTTGTAGGGGAGAGTCAATTGACTCCATGTTGGATCTATTTCTTTGACTTGCTTTTCATCGCTTTTGTTATTATAATCATACGTTAGGGCCTGCCTCAGAGAACCCTGTCCCTCTGCCTGACTGTTAATCTACAGTGTCCTTATTCAGCTCCTAGGGAGATGATCTGACCCTGTCCACCAGTGAATGGCTGTAAGAAAGATGAGAATAGCATATCCCTTTCCCAAGGCTGGCCATTCCCAGAGATGTTTTGCAAGACTGATGGCCTTTTTTACTTTACTTCCTCATTGCCTCTATTCTGCTTTTTGCCTTAGTTCCTAACTGCTTCTCTCTCTGGTTCTATAAAAGAACCTAGCATCCAGACCCCACAAGATGGTTTTTTGGAGATATTAGTCTGCCATCTTCTCTGTCAGCCAGCTTTCCAAATAAAGCATTCCTTGCCTCAACACCTCGTCTCTCGGTTAATTGGCATGTTGTGTGGAGAGCAGAGTGAACTTGCTCTTGGTAACAGAAGCACCTGCTCCAAGCTGGCCCCTCTGGAGGCCACTGGGGATACAGATGAGGGTAGAGATGACTTAGATACGGTCTCAGCCCTCCAGGTGCTCCTGACAAGATGCTAGGGGGGTTCACTCTGCAGAACTGGACTCGGCCAGCTGTGGGTAGGACCTTGTTGTTCAGTCACTTAGTCGTATCTGACTCTTTTGTGACCCCATGGACTGTAGCCTGCCAGGCTTCTCTGTCCATGGGATTTCCTAGACAAGAATACTAGAGCGGGTTGCCATTTCCTTCTCCAGGGGATCTTTCCAACCCAGGGGTTTAACCCATGTCTCCTGCACTGGCAGGTGGATTCCTTACCGCTGAGCCAAGAAGGAAGACCTAGGTATCTGTATTTTTAAGAAACCATGCAGGTGACCAAGGGTCACACCCAGGTAAGACTCTTTGGTCTTGTGGATTTTCTGGCCTCTAGCCTGGGATTCTTCAGGCTGCCACAATCCTCTGAGAGCATGGCCTATCTCTCCCAATAGCAGCCTCCTCTCGGCTCTCAAGTCAGATAAATCTGTGTACAAATCCTACTTTTGCAACTTGGTACTCCTATATCCTTATAAAATACTCATGCTGCCTGAGGCTCAGTTTCCCCATCTTAAATGAGATAACAATGGTGCCTTCCCATATGGAGGATTAACTGGAATACTGTGTGCAAAACAAGAATTCTGGTATAGATAATGCACAATAAATGTCTGCTATTAATCATATCATCACTGGACTCTGATGGACATACTTCCCTGTATTTCCAGGATCCCTATCTGCAGCCTGTGTCTCAGAGGTGGCCTTGGAAACCTCTGAGGCCTCTCCCCAGAGTCCTCTGCCAGGGCTCCAACAAGACCTGTCTGCATTTTCCCTGAGGACCCAGCTTCCTGGTCCTCAAAGGACATACTAACTCGTCGTACCCTCCCCTTCATCTAACCCAGAGTGAGCAAAGTTCCAACCACGCCTCTCTGGGCAGCCTGACCCCAATTTCGGGGAAACCAGTAAGTTTGCCAGGCAAGAACTCCGCGGGCAGAGGACACTGGTCAGCCCTGCCTCTTCCTGGTCAAGGTCGGGAGCTCCCGCCCCTGCCGCCTGCCCCGCCCGGGGCAGCCACAGGGTTGCGAGGCCTGGCGAGAAGATCCCACCCACCGCTCCGGCGCTCCCCTGAGACCGTGGGCGGGAGCAGCTGGGAACAGGGGACCTGTGGACTCGGCGGGTCCGCGGGGTGGGGCGCGGGACGCAGCATCCCGGGGAATTAGCTCGGTCCCTTCAGTCCCGACCCCGGCGCTGCGCGCACCCAGCCCTGCCCACCTCGGGTGGCTCACGAGGTTGGGAAGGAAGGCACACAGGGAGTGGAGGACCCAGGACCCGAGTTCGCTGCCGCCGGGCACACGTGGCTGGGTCCCAGTCGCCCAGGTTTCCTGCATGCGTGGGGCGGTCCAGGCTCAGGAGGCTACGGGGCAGCCTCCGGGGCCGGGGTCCCCGGCAGGGCGCAGCCCCGCGGCGACCTGGGCGAGGGGTCACTCACCTCTCGGGCCCGCCGCTGCTCCGAGCGGCGGCAGCAGAAGGTCCGCGGCGGCGGAGGCGGTGGCCCGTCCCGGAGGCTCCTCCTCTCCCGGTGCCCCGCCCGCCAGCGGGGCCGGACCTGCGGGGGAGGAGGCCGCCCGCCTGCCTGCTGCTGCTGCTGCTTATACGGCTTGGCCACCTCCCCCGGGGCCGCAGTCGGGGAGCTGCAGGGTCCTCGATCCCCCCTGGTCCTGCAGCTCCAGCAGTGGTGGTGGGCGGCAGGGACGAACGACCCTCCCCTTCCCCGGCCTAATATTCCTAAACTTCCGGAACTGCTCCTCTATCTCCCCCATTAAAGTGGGCAACTCTTAACCCGGACAAGCAGGGCGTCTGGAGTCCAGAGTAAACTTCTGGGACCGGCTGGTTCCCTTCATCCGAGGGTCACCTCAAATCCACGTCCATTTCATAATGCCAGGTTAAGGGGCAGGCCAAGTTCACACAGGTGAGAAGACGCCAAGGCATCAGTTCAACCTGGCTTCCTTCCATCCTGCAAGGGGCGCAGCAGCAGAGGCCCCCTCCTCCACTAGGCTGCATCCAGGCCTTCGTGCTCCGTTGCTCCTCTGTTCCTGGTCTACCCTTAGCGCCGACCTCTGACCCTTCTTCAGAGTCCTCACTTCCAGGGCCTGGGAGCTGGGGGGAGGGACCTTGGGAGGTAGGTAGTCTCCCCATCTAGACTTCCTGGGCTTGAAACTACCACCCTGCCCTGAGACAGATGGCCTCCAGCCCTGGGCGCTGTCCTCCACTCCTCCATGATGGTGGCCTCCCAGCACAGCCCTGAGTCAGGTATAAGGTGAGGGTATCTTTCAGGTGCCTTTCTAGAGGGGTGCACCTTCATCTGAAGCCCTTTCTCACCTGCAGTCTCACATCATGTGCTGCTGACCACCATTCCTCTCCTTCCACAGGTGAGGACACAGGGGCTCTGATGGTTGTGGGGCACCAATGTCACGCATGTTCTGGGAGGCTGACTGGGGGTTACCTGACCCCTGGGACTCTCTCTGGATTAGTCCTCTAGGACATATTCTGCCAGCCCTTGATAAAGAGCTTCGAATTACTCCAGGATCCCAAGCTGTTCTGGGGAGATAAGTCCTAGGGAGGGGCTATCTGAACCCAGAGACCAGAAAGGCAGGGGCCTGGGCCTCAAGAATGGCCCCACAATTAGACCTCAGGGAGCACAATGAGGGGGAGAGGCAGAGCTCTGGCCGGGTGGTGGGGTGAGAGTCCTTTCCTCCATCCTCTCATTTCACCAGCATCTTGTGCTTCCTCACTTCCATAGGTTTCCTCTTGAACTAAATACCCACCTGCCCCAGCTCCCCGCTCTGCCAGACCCTAAGGCCCAGCTTCTCTCCCATCTCCTGTCCCACCCTGCCCCAGGAAAACATCCTCTCTGAGCTCTGGAGGCAGTTCTAATAGGTCCTTTGTGCACTCCACGCTCAGGGAACCGCACCATATCACAGTGTTCCAAGTGCTGGGGACACAGTTGCCCCATGCCTGGTTCTGGCCCTAGGATGGCAAGTTGCCTCTGCAGTGACTTTGGGGAAACAGGAATGAGCATGTAGCCTTCTTTGGTGTCCCTTGCATGATGCCCTGAACACAGTAGGTGCTATTTAAATATCTGCTCTGTCTGATGAGGGTCTCTGAGCACCCTTCCTGTTACTCCAGAGGAGTTGGAGTACAAGGAGATGCAGCTTGGGAAATAGAGATGCCGAGAGGTCTTCCAATATTCTCGAAGGATCTGTCTAGCATCCTTCCAAAGAGACCTGCTAGGCTTCTGAGGGGCTCCCCATGATTTGGAGAGAGAGCAAAGGCTGGAGCAGCAGAGATGCACAGAGGAATGTCCTAGTGGAGCATGAGCTTGCACAACAGAACAATGAGAGGCACAGAAGAGAGGTGAACACCCTGCTGAGGCCAAGCACCTTGGTGGACAGAGCACCATCCACGCCATCGGCCTTTGGTGCTTGGTCTGTCTGTCTCACCTGACATGGGGCCTAGTGTGGGTGAGGGCTGAATCAGTGTTTCCTGGAGCCCAATTCCCGGAAGCAGACCAGCCATCTCCTGAGCTGGGAGGGAGAATGGTGCACTGACATTGGTTGAGCACCTCCTCTGTGCCAGACTCATGTCCACGGCAAGGCCAAGGGCAGAGTGGCTGGAGCCATCCTTTGGAGACATTTGTCAGATCATGTTACTCCTTGGCTCAAAACTTGCCCCTGGCTCCCTGGTCTCTGAGAGTCAGAGCAAAGTCCTTGCTATGGTGACCAGGCCCAGCAGGACCTTGTCTCTGGTTCCCTTCTCTTTGCTCTCACGCAGCCCTGCTACACTGGCTTTCTCCCTCCCTCCTTTGGATCCTTGAGAAATAACGTCACCTCTGTGAGACTCACCCAATTATCTGCATCGCTCATCTGGGTACCCTGCCCTATTTCTTTTCACTTAGCCATTTTCTCCTTCTAGTGTGTGATAGTCACTCAGTCGTGTCCGACTTTTTGCGACCCCATGGATTGTAGCCCGCCAGGCTCCTCTGTTCATGGGATTATTCAGGCAAGAATAATCCCATGCCATTTTCTCCTCCAGGGCATCTTCCCAACCCAGGGAATGAACCCATGTTTCCTGCATTGGCAGGCAGATTCTTTACCACTGAGCCACCAGGAAAGCCCTTTTTTCTCCTTCTAACACACTATAAGACACACCTTCTCCATTTGCTGTTCATTAATGTTCTGCTCCCACAGAAATGTAAGCTCCTTCAGGGCAGGGAGTTTTATCTGCCTCTTTCACTTCTGTATCCCAGTGTCTGGATGAGAGCCTGGCACATAGTCGGTGCTCTGTAAACAGTTGTTGAATGAATGCTTTCCCATTCTCAACCTTCTGCACCTCCTAGCATCTCTGGGAAGCTTTGCCCAGGGCTCCCATCCACCTCTGGTCTCCTCCTTTGCTTGCCCCAGAGCTAGCACTGCAGGCACAGAGGAGGTGCTCAGTACATGCACTGGTAGATATCTGGATATGGAGCCCCTGCGTGTCAGTCTCCTGAGATTGCTTTTATTCCTGCAGACAAGGCTACTCCTTTGGCTTAGAAAATGAGAGTATCCGGGAAGAGAATCTAGGTTTATCTCCTACTTGGCCCAGAGAGGAGAAGGACATAGTTCAGACTCAGCTTCTTGGATTGATCCAGCACTTATAAGCTCGGACAGAACATATCCATTTCACAAAATAAATACTCTAATTGACTACTAAATCAAGATGGTCACTAGAAGCCATGTGCCAGATGTATTCTGACAGCCTGGCTGGGAGCCAGGCCACCTGGACCTAGATGTGCTCAGGCTGGGCTGTGGCCCCAGGAAAGGTGCCCTGCCCTCCACTGCCCAGCCCAGGCAAGGTGAGACTCCCCAAACCAAGCTTCTGGGCACAAGGAACTGCTTCCTTCTGTGAGGGAGGGAGTGGGACTGCAACTTGGGAAAGCGATTTCAAGGGAAAATGGAGGGTTTGTGTCTTCTTCCATGATGACCTTGTGGATAAAGCCTTGTCAGAACCACCCAGAAGTGAGGCAGCAATCGCAGGCCTGGGGTTGGCTGTGGGGGACAGGCACTGGAAGGGGAGGCAAGCTGCAGAAGTGTGTTCAGGGCTCAGCGTTTAAGCTTACAGTCTCTTTCATGTCGTGGATTATTTCAAGCCAATATTGTAAGGCATTATAAGGAGTGGCTAACAGGGCCCTCAACTCTCTGCCCCTGCACCCAGGGCTTGGCACTCTGGTGTAAGTCTCACCCTCCTTCTAGTCCCTCTGTTGCAACATGAGCTCTCTCCAAAGGAAAAGCTCTTCTGAGTTCAGTGGAATGAGAGACTGTACCCACAAGAGATTTAACTGTGGCAGCACAAGAGCATGAAGAAGGTTCTAGAGGCCGGTGCTATTAGAGGGAGGGGTGGGCACATCAAAGACTAGGGGAAGGGTGGGCAGGAACAGCCATTTTGGTAAGGGTGCTCTGACACATGGTAGGTACTTAATGAATCTCTGTATGAGTCGGGAGTCATGGCTTGGGACTGGACATCAGTGGTCAGGGGAAACTATGGCAGCACTGCATTACCTTCAGTTGAGGGAAACCACATAGGTGGACAACTAGAGAAGTCTGGGCTTTTGGCTCCTTGCTCCAAGTATGGTAACGTGGTACCCTGGGAGTTTTTTAGAACTGCCCACCCCAGATCTAAATCAGAAAGGCATTTTCAAAAGACTTGCCGGAGATTTCACGCACATTAAAGTTTGAGAAATGTGGGTCTACAACACAGATGAGGAAAGGAACAACTTGCTGAACACCCAGGCCAATCTGACCATCAGAAACCTGTATTGGAATGCATTCACCCTAATGGGGTGGTACTTTAATACCATTCCCTTTGCTTTGTCAAAGGCTCTTGTGAGCCAAATAGCCTGATTTCATCTGCTTCTGAATTTTTAGAAATATGAAGTAAATGACGTGTTTCTCACAATGTTCAATGCCTATTATATAAAGCTCTAAGAAAAAAATATAAGACTAGTATGCCTCTTCCTTTCCAGTTGCTGATCCTATTTCCCTTTTTACCATGGTGACTAGGATACTCAGACCCATATTCATGATTATCTTATCTTTACTAAATATATTTAATGAAAGTCACTCAGTTGTGTCTGACTCTTTGCAACCCCATGGACTATACAGTCCATGGAATTCTCCAGGCCAGAATACTGGAGTGGGTAGCCTATTCCTTCTCCATCAGATCTTCCCAACCCAGGAATTAAAACAGGGTCTCCTGCACTGCAGGCAGGTTCTTTACCAGTTGAGCTACTTTAAGTTCTACTTTATTTTTACCCCAACCCATGATTTCCCATGTCTTATTTACTATTAACCTTATTGTGAAGCTCTTCTTTTTAAGCTGTTCTAAATTGCTTTTGGAAAAAGCCAATTGTTTAAGAAAAATAAATAGGTAACATCTGTGTGTTACAATGGCAAATTCATTTCTCCCTGGGTGACCATTACTCTTCCATTCCTATCCTCTGCTGGATTTTTGAGAAGGTGGAAGGATTGGGAGACAGATGGGTCTGCCCGAAGTTACTAAGAAAAAAAAGCTCGACCAGCTAGGCAGCACTGGGGCGTCAGTGGTGGGGTACGGTGACACCCATACTATGCTCCTCCCTGCTTTCTCCCTGCCTGTCCATGCCCAACTCACCTGATTGGGGGTGCAAGGGGCTGTCCTCCATGTCAAGGGACTTACTGCAGCCTAGAGCAGGGGCTCTGATCCCCAGCTGCCCACTCTCCATGTGCTGTTTCTTCTGCCCCTGGGTCCGAGCCTGGTGGCCAGGGCTCAAACCAGCTCACTCAGCTCAGTGTGGGCGGAGTGTGGAGTCAGCCCAGACTGCTCAAGCGCAGGAGTGTCAGAGCCCCTGCTGGCCCAGGTGGGGTCACTGACCTCAGGGTTATCTATACATGCACTGTGGTCAGCAGCCAGATAAGGCTTCCTTCCAGGCCTGGGGATGTTTTCCTCCTGCCTAATTCTCTGCTTCCTGGGTATTGGCTTCCAAAGGGAGGAGGGTAACGAAGTGACATTTTTGAAGTTCCACCACCTATTTAACTTATATGCAGAGTACATCATGTGAAATGCCAGACTAGATAAAGCACAAACTAGAATCAAGATTGCTGGGAGAAATATCAATAACTTCAGATATGAAGATAACACCACACTTATGGCAGAAAGTGAAGAAGAACTAAAGAGCCTCTTGATGAAAGTGAAAGGGAAGAGTGAAAAAGCTGGCTTAAAACTCAACATTCAAAAAACAAAGATTATGGCATCCGGTCCCATCACTTCATGGCAAATAGATGAGGAAACAATGGAAACAGTGACAGACTTTGTTTTCTTGGACTCCAAAATCACTGCAAATGGTGACTGCAGCCATGAAATTAAAAGACATTTGCTCCTTGGAAGACAAGCTCTGACAAACTTAGCGTGTTAAAAAGCAGACATTACTTTGCAAACAAATGTGTGTATAGTCAAAGCTATGGTTTTTCTAGTAGTCATGTATGGATAAAAGCTTTGGACCGTAAAGAAGGCTGAGCACCAAAGAACTGATGCTGTTGAACTGTGGTGTTGGAGAAGATTCTTGAGAGTCCTTTGGACAGCAAAGAGATCAAATCAGTCAATCCTAAAGGAAATCAGTCCTGAATATTCATTGGAAGGACTGATGCTGAAGCTGAAGATCCAATACTTTGGCCACCTGATGTGAAAAGCCGACTCATTGGAAAAGACCTTGATGCTGGGGAAGATTGAAGGCAGGAGGAGAAGGGGATGATGGAGGACGAGATGATTGGATTAGCATTGAAGTAGAAATTAATAGTCATTGTAGAACTCTGAGACCTTGATCTTGTTTTCAGTAAACATCCACTCCATTGTCCTGAATTCCTGGAATGTCTCTTTAGTCTGATAAATTATCAGCACTCAGATCCAGGGAATGGCAGTAATTGGATTCTATTCCATATGCTTGGGGGAAAAGGAACTGGTGATTATTAATCTTCAGTTCAGTTCAGTCACTCAGTGTCCAACTCTCTGTGACCCCATGGACTGCAGCATGCCAGGCTTCCGTGTCCATCACCAGCTCCCAGAGCTTACTCAAACTCATGTCCATTGAGTCAGTGATGCCATCCAACCATCTCATCCTCTGTCGTCCTCTTTTCTTCCCACCTTCAGTCTTTCCCATGATCAGGGTCTTTTCAAATGAGTCAGTTCTTTGCATCAAGTGGCCAAAGTATTGGAGTTTCAGCTTCAGCATCAGTCCTTCCAATGAATATTCAGGACTGATTTCCTTTAGGATAGACTGGTTGGATCTCCTTTCAGTCCAAGGGACTCTCAAGAGTCTTCTCCAAAACCACAGTTCAAAAGCATCAATTCTTAAGTGCTCAGCTTTCTTTATAGTCCAACTCTCACATCCATACATGGAAAAACCATAGCTTTAACTAGATGGACCTTTGTTTGCAAAGTAGTATCTCTGATTTTTAAATATGCTGTCTAGGTTGGTCATAACTTTTCTTCCAAGGAGCAAGAGTCATTTAATTTCATGGCTGCAGTCACCATCTGCAGTGATTTTGGAACCCCCCCAAAAAAGTCTGTCACCATTTCCATTGTTTCCCCATCTATTTGCCACAAAGTGATAGGACCGGATGCCATGATCTTAGTTTTCTGAATGTTGAGTTTTAAGCCTACTTTTTCACTCTTCTTTCACATTCTTCACTTTCATCAAGAGGCTCTTTAGTTCTTCTCCACTTTCTGCCATAAGTTTAGTGTCATCTTCATATCTGAGGTTATTGATATTTCTCCTGGCAATCTTGATTCCAGCTTGTGCTTCATCCAGTTCAGCATTTCTCATGATGTACTCTGCATATAAGTTAAATAAGCAGAGTGACAATGTACAGCCTTGATGTACTCCTTTCCTGATTTGAAACCAGTCTGTTGTTCCATGTCCAGTTCTAACTGTTGCTTCTTGACCTGCATACAGATTTCTCAGGAGGCAGGTGGTCTGGTAGCCTTTGACTGTGCAGATCACAACAAACTGTGGAAAATTCTTAAAGATCATTAATCTTAAGCCCATACATCTGATAAAATGGCCAGAGGGCATGAAAAAGAGTGGTGACTTAATCCAAGGATCAAGAGAAACCATAAAGATTTTAAGTATCTTGACTTAAATTGATTGGTTTAAATTGACTTTAAATTGATTGGTTAGAAATAATGGTTATCATTGGTTAGAATAATAATTGGTTAGAAATAATTTGAGGAAGGATATAAAAACTGCTTTAAGTCCCACCTTGGGGGTACTCTTTGCCCCCTCTCAGTGTCTGTGTTGAGAGCTTTGTACTTTGCTCCTCTTTAATAAATCCTATTCACTCGCTACCATGAGTGCTTGCGTGTTTGTGTATTCAATTCTTCAGCTCTGCAGACAAGAACTCGGATTCCCATCTCAGCATCTCTGACTCAATGGATGTGAGTTTGAGCAAGCTCTGGGAGATGGTGACAGACAGGGAAGCCTGGTGTGCTGCAGTCCATGAGGTCACAAAGCATCTGACAAGAATGAGCAACTGAACAACAACAACAATAACCTCGAGGCAAGGACTGTGCCACGTTTAGATCACGTGCTTTAAGTCCCATCAAGACCTTGTGAGGTGAATAGAATGAGCCACATTTTCAGATGAAGAAAGCATCATGCAGTGAGGAAATAGAGCTGGGATTTGAACCAGGTCTGCCTCAACCACAAGTCTTTCTGCTACCTCTGCCTCACCAGCTGCATGGCTCCTGTGGGCAGGTGGCCAACACACCTTTGTGCTAAAGGCTGGGGTCAGCCTAGTCAGGGGCAGAACAGGAGTAGTCCATGTAGTGTGGTCAGAGGCAAAATGAATCTGGATGGGGTAACTCTTGCAGCCCTGCCCCTCCTAGGTGGAGTCCTGCGAGCCACCCCAGCCTCTCAGAGGTGAGGCTCCCCTGATGAGATTTACATAGCCTGGAAGCAGGTCTGGGAAATGTCAGGTAGGTTTTCAAGAGTCTGGTTCTTTCCAGTGTACTGCCTGATTTCACTGATGTGCACAAGTGGGCTGTCCTCCTCAGAGTCGTGTAAACATTTGCTATTCCCTGGCAGCATGTAAGAAGCTAGGTCCCTGCAGGACAAATAAGGGAGATAGTGGCCCAAGTCCTGGTATATATTCCAAGAGCCGAGGCCACAGTCAGCTAGATCCTGGGGACTCCAGGGAGGAGAGGGACCAGAGATTGGTCTTCAGCGGCATTTACAGGACAAGCAACATACTGACCTGGCTTCAGACTGAACCCAGGATTCAAACTTGGTTTCCTCAGCTGCAAAATGAGAGCGTATACCTCCTTCAGGTGATTGTAAGAATGAAGTGTTAAACTGCCAGGAAAACGCCTGGCATGTAGCAGGTGTTCATTAAAAGGTCGTCAATCAATTAAGAGGAAAAGGAAGAGTGAAGTAAGCAGGCCACGAAAAAGTCATTTCAGTAAGAAATGCACTTCCTGGCAGACCCCTCTTCTCCCCCTTGGAAAAGTCTTCTTCCTTCTGTGTCCTGACCTAAACTCTCCCTATCTCTGAGAAGCCCTCAGGGAACTAGCTCTCCTCTGAACTCATGTCAAAGACCCCCAGTGAATACCAGTTTCCCCACTCCACCCTCCTGTCATAGTGGTCAGTGGGCACTGTGGGCCCTCTTGTCAGCTTCCAGGCTGGCTGTAGAAACTCCTTGCCCAGTTCCCTGCTCCTGCCAGCTCGAGGTGTCTGAAAACTTAGTGTCTGAAACTTCCCCCAATGCCTTGTGAGTCCTGTGAACAGGCCTTGCCCTGTGCATGATCTGGGGGTCCCTGAAAGATGCTACAGCAGATGGGGCTGGGGACAAAGGGGACAGATGAAGAGAGATCTGGTTTGCCTTTGGGTGAAATTCGAGGCTTTGTCCTGCTGGCTGTGGGGACCCAGGAAGATTTGAAGAGGCATGAGTGTGTGTGATAATAATAGCTAAGAGTTTTTGAGGCATGCTATATACCAGGCCCTGTTCCTAGCGTGTTAACTGTGTTAACTCATATAATCCTTGTATGGGCAGTGTCAACTGCAAATGGGCACTTGCCCAGAGTATTGCCAGTGACTGAACAAGGGCATTTGCCATCTGCCTCTGTGGAGACTGTACCCTGTGCTGCTGCAGGTGTTCACCTTCAACACTCCCCGAGGGGAATTTAGGGTGGAGTGAGGCACCCTGTGCTCCAGGGAACCTGGTGGGACAGGTCTTTAGATAGATGGATATTTTAAGGGACAGCTTTTATGATCCCAATGTTTGCATCTCCTCATATCCAGAAAAGTGCTAAATCTCTTCATGATGACATCAGATCCTGGCAACTAGCAGAAAACCTCTTGTAAAGTAAGCATTGATGGCATTGAACTTTCCCTTCACCATAATTTTATGGATTGACCTTCCCCCACTACCTCTTTGGAGCAGTCACTCAGAGCTATCTGAGACACTGTCTCCTGGTCTGCAGTCCTCGTTTTGCCCCAAATAAAGCTTAACTCACAACTCTCAAGTTGTGCATCTTTTTCAGTCAACGGCAGGTCATTCAAAATGGCTGTTCTCTTACTCTCTGTATATCCCCTCTTCAACCAGACCTTGCTTCATTCACATACCTACTTAATCCTTTTAATTACTGAGCTTAATTAGCCCCTGGTAACTGATGAGCCCACCTGACATCAATAAACAGTAGCCTCCTTTTCCTGCTGTCGTGTCTCACTCACCATCTGTCACACACAGTAGGGGGGTCTCTCCAGGACCCTCTGCAAGATCCCCTGTCCAATAAACCATTGCTGTCTCTGTCACTGTCTCCGGGCTCTTTCTTTGATTTTGAGGCTGGGCAACTACAAGGCTTGCAGATCCACAGGGTACAGCCCAACAATCTTCATAGAACATTCTCCCCATTTTCAAATAGGAGACAGGTATGAGGAGGTTATGTCACCTATTGTATTGTATTGTTAGTCTCTCAGTCGTGTCCAACTCTTTGTGACCCCACAGACTGTAGCCTACCAGGCTCCTCCGTCCATGGGACTCTCCAGGTAAGAATACTGGAGTGGGTTGCCATTCCCTTCTCCAGGGGATCTTCCTGACCCAGAGATCAAACCCGGATCTCCTGCATTGCAAGCAGATTTTTTACCATCTGAGCTACAGGGATGCCCCTACATCACCTACTTGATGTGAAATAGCTCAGAAAGTGGTGGAGCTGGGATTGAAAGCCGATGGGTGTATTTTGGTGCCCACCCCCTACCACTTCCTTCCTGTCTCTTGGAAGCAGTTGGGGGTGGATCATAAAAGGCATATGAGAGGCTGGGAGGGGGTGAAGTGTACTTAGGGGACAAAATAAGTCCGGTAAATCTTGTGCATTCAGAGCTCCTCACCCAGGGCTAAGGGCTGCATGTTTAATCAGAGTTCAAAGCAACTGCCCAAGTGATCCTCTGGCCAGGGCTAAAAAGGACATTCAAAAAGGTCATTTAGCCAAAATCAAATCTCTCGCTTTCTGGAATCCAGGAAGGGAAGTGACTGAGGACTTATGGCCCACCCACTGACTTTGATACCTGGAGAGAAGAAGGCTTTAGATGTGACAAGGCTTTTGAAGTTGACTCCTGAGCCTCAGTTTTCTTATCTGTAAAATGGAACTGATGACAGCAGGGGAGTAAACTACATGCAGATGGTAAAATTAGGCCTTGAATACACATTAATTCCCCAATCTGCCCTCACCTATATTCCTTGTCCTTCTCTGCCCCAGTCAAGCCCCTGGATTACAGAGCCTGGAGGAATGGAAGGAGGATGCTAGGACCCTGGGTACCTGCTGCCCATTGGACCTGGCCCAGCCCTGGCTGGAAGACCTGAACTTTGTGGCTGTGAGGCCCAGTCTTCCCTCAGCTCTCCCCTCACAAATCTTTCCTCACATTCCAGAAACTCTCTTTCATCAAAGGTGGGAGGCAGGGTTGTTGTTGTTCAGTTGCTCAGTCGTGTCCAACTCTTTGCGACCCCATGGACTGCAGCACATCAGGCTTCCGTGTCTTTCACTATCTCCCAGAGTTTGCCCAAACTCACGTCCATTGAGTCGGTGATGCCATCCTACCATCTCATCCTCTGTCACCGCCTTCTCCTCTTAACCTCAATCTTTCCCAGCATCAGGGTCTTTTCCAATGAGTTGGCTCTTCCCATCAAGTGGCCAAAATATTGGAGCTTCAGTTTCAGCATCACTCAGGATTGATTTCCTTTAGGATTGACTGGTTTGATCTCCTTGCAGCAAGGAGAGCAAGGGACAAGGGAGGACTTTTCCTGTTTCTGCTCCAGACTCATCTGGCTACTCTGATTCTGGAACTTCTCTGTGAAGCCTGGAGCCTCCTGGGCGTGTTCTCCAGCTCTTCTGGTGTTGTTCATGTGCCCGATGGACAGTGAGGCCAAGCAAACCAAAACGGAGTTTGGAGCAGAGAAAGTTTTATTGTAGGGCCAAGCAAGGAGAGCAGACAGCTCATGCTCAAAAGACCTGAACTCCCTGACTGTTTTCAGGGAAGAGTTTTTTTTTTTTTTCTTAATAGTTAATTATTTGCCTGCACCATGTCTTAGATGTAGCATGTGGGATCCAGTTGCCTGAGAAGGCATCAAACCCAGGGCTCCTGCGCTGGGATCTTGGAGTCTTAGCCACTGGACCACTAACCCTAGGAGAACCCAGGGAAGAGTTTTTATAGGAAACATTTGGGATGAGGGCTGCAGGGTGCATGACTTTTTTCAGATTAATTAGAGGTGATGTAACAGGGTGGTGTTCCAGGAATCTTGAGCTTCGCACAGAGGGAGTGGGGGGCTTACTTCCTGTGGAACTACTAACTCAAAGATGTGTTGTTGTTCAGTCTCTCAGTCATGTCTGACTCTCTGTGACTCTGTGGACTACAGCACACCGGGCTTCCCTGTCCTTCACCATCTCCTGGAGCTTGCTCTAACTCATGTCCATTGAGTCGGTGATGCAATCCAACCATCTTGTCCTCTGTCATCCCCTTCTCCTCCTGCCTTCAATCTCTCCCAGCATCAGGGTCTTTTTCCAATGAGTTGGCTCTTCACATTACATGGCCAAAGTATTGCAGCTTCAGCTTCGGCATCAGTCCTTCCAATGAATATTCAGGACTGATTTTCCTTTAGGATTAACTGGTTTGATCTCCTTGCAGTTCAAGGGACTCTCAAGAGTCTTCTCCAGCACCACAGTTCAAAAGCATCAATTCTTTGGCACTCAGTCTTCTTTATAATATAGTCCAATGCTAGCATCCATACATGACTACTGGAAAAACCATAGCTTTGACTAGATGGACCTTAGTCAGTAAAGTTATGTCTCTGCTTTTTAATATGCTCTCTAGGTTGGTCATAGCTTTTCTTCCAAGAATCAAGTGTCTTTTAATTTCATGATTGCAGTCACCACAGTGATTCTGGAGCCCAAGAAAATAAAGTCTGTCACTGTTTCCATTGTTTCTCTACCTATTTGCCATGAAGTGATAGGACTGATGTCATGATCTTAGTTTTTGAATGTTGAGTTTTAAGCCAGCTTTTTCATGCTCTTCTCTTATCTTCAGGAGGCTCTTTAGTTCCTCTTTGCTTTC
Organism: Okapia johnstoni; assembly: GCA_024291935.2. NCBI lineage: Eukaryota > Metazoa > Chordata > Mammalia > Artiodactyla > Giraffidae > Okapia > Okapia johnstoni. The sequence goes on along the minus strand of CM044319.1, from coordinate 45,593,915 downwards.
TGCCATAATGGTGGTGTCATCTGCTTATCTGAGGTTATTGATATTTCTCCTGGCAATCTTGATTCCAGCCTGTGCTTCATCCAGCCCGGCATTTCGCATGATGTATTCTGCATATGTTAAACAAGCAGGGTGACAATATACAGCCTTCATGTACTCCTTTCCCAGTTTTGAACCAGTCAGTTGTTCTATGTCCAGTTCTAATTGTTGCTTCTTGACCTGTATACAGGTTTCTCAGAAGGCAGGTTAGGTGGTCTGGTATTCCCATCTCTTTAAGAATTTTCCACAGTTTGTTGTGATCCACACAGTCAAAGGCTTTAGCGTAGTCAAAAGAGTAGACCTTGTTAACATGTTAAATGAGTGCAATTGTGCAGTAGTTTGAACATTCTTTGGCATTGCCCTTCTTTGGGATTGAAATGAAAACTGACCTTTTCCAGTCCTGTGGCCATGGCTGAGTCTTCCAAATTTGCTGGCACATTGAGTGCAGCACTTTCACAGCATCATCTTTTAGGATTTGAAATAGCTCAGCTGGAATTCCATCACCTCCACTAGCTTTGTTTGTCGTTATACTTCCTAAGGCTCACTTGACTTAACACTCCAAGATGTCTGGCTCTAGGTCAGTGATCACACAATCATGGTTATCCGGGTCATTAAATGTTTCTGGTGTAGTTCTTCTGTGTATTCTTGCCACCTCTTCTTAGTATCTTCTTTTTCTTTTAGGTCCATAGAGTTTCTGTCCTTTAATGTGCCCATCTTTGCATGAAATGTTCCCTTGGTATCTCTAATTTTCTTGAAGAGATATCTCAGTTCAGTCGCTTAGTTGTGTCCGACTCTTTGTGACCCCATGGACTGCAGAATGCCAGGCTTCCCTGTCCATCACCAACTCCCGGATCTTGCTCAAACTTATGTCCATAGAGTCGGTGATGCCATCCAACCATCTCATCCTCTGCAAAGAACTGACTCATTGGAAAAGAACCTGATGCTGGGAAGGATCAAAGACAGGAGGAGAAGGGGATGACAGAGGATGAGAGGATGAGAAGAGATGTCTAGTCTTTCCCATTCTATTGTTTTCCTCTATTTCTTTGATCACTGAGGAAGGCTTTCTTAACTCTCCTTGGTATTCTTTGGAACTCTGCATACAGATGGGTATATCTTTTCTTTTCTCCTTTGCCTTTTGCAAAGATGTGTATCAGATTGTTATCCCTTGAGGAGGAACTAGGACTCTGCCTTATCACTGCACTAATGTTTCTTGACTGCTTTTTCTCTGATTCTGCATTTCCTCACTTCCCTAATTAGTAACTGTTTGAATCTGCCCTTTGGAACTCCAGAAGGTCTAAGAGGTGGAAACCTTTCTCTACAAATAAAAAATAGGGGAAAGGCTTTTGTATGTGGGAGAGCCTTGCAGAATCATGCTCAGTTTCAATCTTCCCTGTTCTTTGATACTCCTCTGTCTTGAGGAGAACATGTGAAAGAATAAGGTTTTGGATTGAGAGGTATGAAGCTGGCAGAGGAACTGGGCTTTGGGGGGACTCAATTTCAATGGGTTCACAGGCACACCAGCTCCTCTGGTTCTGGTTGCAGCTCTGCTGCAGACTCTGTGATCTCAGCTGAGAACTTTTCTCTTCCTTGGGCCTCTGTTTGCCCAGATATAAAATGGGGGAGGGGGCTCAAATGCTCTGAGAGCCTGAGGTCCCTGCAGATGCCTCTGTGGAGTGAGGGACTAGCCTAAGGGTAGGACTCCAGGCCGTGCCCTCCCCTCAACTAGAGCAGAGCTGCCCTTACCTGTCTGAGGGTAGCATCAGGTTGAATGGCCTTGGATTAGACACCCTGAAAGTCCTCTCTATGTTTAAGATTCTAATATGGTTAAATTAAGGCAGCTGAGGAGTAGAGAAGGATTGGAACTGCCAAGACCTGCCTTTCCCAGACCCTGGGAACTTCTGGTGGTCCTGATGGGGGTTCAGGGGCAGCAGGTGGGGAAGGGAAGGATTGGAAGTGCAGGCCTGTGGGAGACATTTTCTGCTGGGAGCAGGGCAGAGGGTCTGGGTGCTCTCTTGACAGGAAACCCAGGGGTACACACCTCTGGGTGGCACCCTTTCCTGGAAAGCAGAGATGCAGGAATGAAATTGGCTACAAGACACGGGGATACAGTGCTCATGCAAATTTATGCAAACATAATGCAAATGAACCTGGCCTTAGGCTGGGTTCCCTGGGATGGCAGCTGGTTGGGGTTGGGGTGCCTTCTGCTTCACTTCTAACTTTGCCTTAGGCCTCTGAGAATTTCACAGACAGAGGCCCATAGCCTTCCCTTTGACAAACCCTCTTCTCAGTGGGCTTAAGAACAGACACACACACACACACACAAAACAACTATGGAGTACCTACTGTGGGGAGGTCCTACTGCATAGGAAGACACCAAGGCCACCAAATGGACAACAGAGTGGAAGATTCCAGGCAGTCTGATTTGGGACAATGTCCTCATTCCATAGAAAAGGACAGTGAGGCTTAGAAAGGTGAAGTGAATTTCCCCATCACCCAGCTAGAAGTGACAGAACTGGAATTCAGTCCAAGGCTGCCTGATTCTGACTCCATGCCCCTTCACCATGACTGCTATCTACAGTGCTGTGCTACCTGACAACTAAATACTATTGCATGTTTGCATATATGTGAGAATGAGCCTCCAGAGCCTGGCAGGGGGACCCAGGCTGCCTAACATGGTAGCCCTGGGCCACCTCTCCATTCCTAGACTAGAGCTTGGTAGGTGCTTGATGAATGTTTTCATGAATGCATGGAAGTTCATCTTTACTGTAAGTACTTAAAGTCTATTTCAGCTACTAAAGGTATTTGTTGCTCTTAAGTCAGCCTGGTCTAGAGTGAGACTATGTTGCTGGTCAAAATCTTGGCTTTCTCTGCCCACTAAAGCTGAATAAAAAATTCAGAGGCAGAATTTGGAGGAAATAGAAAGGTGGTTTTAATTCCCAGCTGGTGGAGAGGGGAGCACATTAGACTCATGCCTCAATAACTGTGCTCCCTCTCTGGGAGGAGTCTAGGGGCTTATACAAGGTGAGGAACAAAGATATTAGGATCTTGATTTCTTCCTCTTGCATTGTTTCAAAGACAGTCATAGGCTGGCATCAGGAACTCAGTAATTGAGTCTGGAAGTTTGGTGGCTCTGTGGCCTTCTTTCTGATATGTAACTACAAGGGGAAGGGTAAACACCAGACACAGGATGTATTTAGCACAGAATCAAAGGAAAATAGGTGTGAATTGTAACTCCTGCAGAGTTCGGTTCAGTTCAGTCACTCAGTCGTGTCCGACTCTTTACAACCCCATGGACTGCAGCACGTCAGGCTTTCCTGTCCATCACCAGCTCCCAGAGCTTGCTCAAACTCATGTCCATCGAGTCAGTGATGCCATCCAACCATCTCATCCTCTGTCATCCCCTTTCCCTCCTGCCTTCAATCTTTCCCAGAATCAGGGTGTTTTCAAATCAGGGGTGGCCATCACCACCCTCTTCACATCAGGTGGCCAAAGTATTGGAGTTTCTGCTTCAACACCAGTCCTTCCAATGAATATTCAGGACTGATTTCCTTTAGGATGAACTGGTTGGATCTCCTTTCAGTCCAAGGGACTCTCAAGAGTCTTCTCCAACACCACAGTTCACAAGCATCAATTCTTCAGTGCTCAGCTTTCTTTATAGTCCAACTCTCACATCCATACATGACTACTGGAAAAACCATAGCTTTGACTAGATAGACCTTTGTTGGCAAGATAATGTCTCTGCTTTTTAATATGCTGTCTAGGTTGGTCATAGCTTTTCTTTCAAAGAGCACGTGTCTTTTAATTTCATGGCTGCAGTCACCATCTGCAGTGATTCTGGAGCCCAAGAAAATAAAGTCTGTCACTGTTTCTATTGTTTCCCCATCTATATGCCATGAAGTGATGGGACCAGATGCCATGATCTTAATTTTCTTAATGTTGAGTTTTAAGCCAACTTTTTCACTCTTCTCTTTCACTTTCATATAGAGGCTCTTTAGTTCTTCTTTGCTTTCTGCCATAAGGTTGGTGTCATCTGAGATTATTGATATTTCTCCCAGCAATCTTGATTCCAGCTTGTGCTTCATTCAGTTCAGCATTTCCCATGATATACTCTCCATATAAGTTAAATAAGTAGAGTGACAATATACAGTCTCAATGTACTTCTTTCCCAGTTTGGAATCAGTCTGTTGTTCCATGTCCGGTTGTAACTGTTGCTTCTTGACCTGCATACAGGTTTCTCAAGAGGCAGGTCAGGTGGTCTGGTATTTCCATTGCTTTAAGAATTTAGAGTTGGGGCAGAGTTAGGGGGCAGAAAAGCAAACTTCGAGACATGCAGAGTTAGAAGCAGTTAAAGTAAAAAAACTAGGAATGTTCTGGCCTGCTCACTGTTCTCTTTACCTTCTTTGTTCTCAGGAAAGGGAAAGAAAAAAACTCATTTTTTTTTCTTTTTCACTGCAATAACTACAACATGTGGATGGCTAGGGGTGCATTCATTTTCTTGCTTCAGAGAATGGATTTCTATCAGCTGGTCAAGTCATGGGGAAAGAAGCTAATCTGGAGGTGGGAAAGCAGAGCGCATTAGAATTGGTCAAGGAGGTCCCCCACTGGGACAGAGAGCGCTGATTTGAGTGTTCAGGTAAGGAGGAGCAAGAGTTCCAGCCAGTGGGGATTGAGTTGCAACTTCCTTCTTCCCCTCTCTAGTCTTTCCCTGTTCCAATTTCATTTATAGGGGATCACATGGGCACACTTGAGAACTGAGTGGAGTTTTAAGGTCAGTAAGTTGTAAGATCATGAAGTGAGTGTGAGCTGTAAGGTTTGTGTGAACCAGGAGTGCTGGACTTAGGTTATCTTCAAACTTTGAGGGACATTTTGCTCAGAGTCATGTTTGGACCTAGTTGTGTTGTAGGCAATCAGCAATCCCATTCCTTCTCCAAAGCCAGTGGGGTCATCAGTGGTCTCCAGTGGAGAGAGTGTGCCCACATGAGTGCACATGTGACCATCTCACATGGTCATTGGCAAATGTGGGGTCAGACCAGAGGCTAGAGAAAGGGCCTCAGGCAAGAGCCTTTGGAAGCAGTTTTCTGGGAAATCTGTCTTTGTTCAGTCACTAAGTCGTGTCTGACTCTTTGTGACCGCATGGACTGTAGCACGCCAGGCTTCCCTGTCTTTCACTATCTCCTGGAGTTTGTTCAAACTCACGTCCACTGAGTCAGTGATACCATGCAACCATCTCATCCTCTGTTGTCCCTTTCTCCTCTTGCCCTCAATCTTTCCAAGTGTCGACTAAAAAAGATGTGCAATATGAACGTTGTGAGTCAAGTTTTATTTGGGGCAAAATGAGGACTGCAGCGTGGGAGATATCATCCCAGTTAGTTCTGAGAGACTGCTCCAAAGAGGTAGTGGGGGAAGGTCAATATATAAGATTTTGGTGAAGGGGGAGTTCAATGCCATCAAGCGCTTACTTTACTAGAGATTTTCTGCTAGTTGTGAGGATCTGCTGTCATCATGAAGGGATTTAGTGCCTTTTTAGATAAGAAGAATAGGCCAAATAAAGGACAGAAACAGTATGGACCTAACAGAAGCAGAAGATATTAAGAAGAGGTGGCAAGAATATGCAGAAGAACTATACAAAAAAGATCTTCATGACCCAGATAACCATGATGGTGTGATCACTCACCTAGAGCCAGACATCCTGGAATGCAAAGTCAAGCGGGCCTTAGGAAGCATCACTGTGAACAAAGCTAATGGAGGTGATGGAATTCCAGCTGATGGAATTTCAAATCCTAAAAGATGATGCTGTGAAAGTACTGCACTCATGGATTTTGCTGAAAGTGGCTATAGGACTGGAAAATATGGAAAACTCAGCAATGGCCACAGGACTGGAAAAGGTCAGTTTTCATTTCAATCCCAAAGAAGGGTAACACCAAAGAACATTCAAACTACTGCATAGTTGCACTCATTTCACATGCTAGCAAGATCATGCTCAAAATTTTCCAAGCTAGGCTTCAATAGTACGTGAACCAATAACTTCCAGGTGTACAAGCTGGATTTAGAAAAGGCAGAGGAACCAGAGACCAAATTGCCAACATCTGTTGGATCATAGAAAAAGCAAGAGAATTCCAGAAAAACATCTACTTCTGCTTCATTGACTATGCTAAAGTCTTTGACTGTGTGGATAACAACAAACTTTGGAAAATTCTTCAAGAGATGGGAATACCAGACCACATTACCTACCTCCTGAGAAATCTGTATGCAGGTCCAAGAGGCAACAGTTAGAACTGGACATGGAACAATAGACTGGTTCCAAATATGGAAAAGAGTACATCAACGCTGTATATTGTCACCCTGCTTATTTAACTTATATGCAGAGTACATCATGAGAAATGCTGGACTAGATGAAGCACAAGCTGAAATCAAGATTGCTGGGAGAAATATCAATAACCTCAGATAAGCAGATGACACCACTCTTATGGCAGAAAGCAAAAAGAAACTAAAGAGCCTCTTGATGAAAGTGAAAGAGGAGAGTGAAAAAGTTGGCTTAAAACTCAACATTCAAAAAATGAAGATCATGGCATCTGGTCCCATCACTTCATGGCATATAGATGGGGAAACAATGGAAACAGTGACAGACTTTATTTTCTTGGGCTCCAGAATCACTGCAGATGGTGACTGCAGCCATGAAATTAAAAGACCCTTTCTCCTTGGAAGAAAAGCTATGACAAACTTAAACAGCATGTTAAAAAGCAGAGGCATTACTTTGCTGACAAAGGTATGTATAGCCAAAGCTATGGTTTTTCCAGTAGTCATGTATGGATGCAAGAGGTGGACCATAAAGAAGGCTGAGCGCCGAAGAATTGATGCTTTTGAACTGTGGTGTTGGAGAAGACTCTTGAGAGTCCCTTGGACTAAAAGAAGGTCAAACCACTCAATTTTAAAGGAAATCAGTCCTGAATATTCATTGGAAGGACTGATGCTGAAGCTGAAGCTCCAATACTTTAGCCACCTGATGCGAAGAGCTGACTCACTGGAAAAGACCTTGATGCTGCGAAAGATTGAAGGCAGGAAGAGAAGGGGACAACAGAGTATGAGATGGTTGGATGGCATCACCAACTCAGTTCAGTTCACTTCAGTTGAGTCGCTCAGTCATGTCTGACTCTTTGCGACCCCATGAATCACAGCACGCCAGGCCTCTCTGTCCATCACCAACTCCCGGAGTCTACCCAAACCCATGTCCATCGAGTAGATGATGCCATCCAACCATCTCATCCTCTGTTGTCCCCTTCTCCTCCTGTCCCCAATCCCACCCAGCATTAGGGTCTTTTCCAATGAATCAACTCTTCGCATGAGGTGGCCAAAGTATTGGTTTCAGCTTCAACATCAGTCTTTCCAATGAACACCCAGGATTGACCTCTTTTAGGATGGATTGATTGGATCTCCTTGCAGTCCAAGGGACTCTCAAGAGTCTTCTCCGACACCACAGTTCAAAAGCATCAATTCTGCAGCACTCAGCTTTCTTCACTGTCCAACTCTCACATCCATACATGACCACTGGAAAAACCATAGCCTTGACTAGACAGACTTTAGTTGGCAAAGTAATGTCTCTGCTTTTAAATATGCTATCTGGGTTGGCCATAACCTTCCTTCCAAGGAGTAAGCGTCTTTTAATTTCATGGCTGCAATCACCATCAGCAGTGATTTTGGAGCCCCAAAAAATAAAGTCTGACACTGTTTCCACTGTTTCCCCATCTATTTCCCATGAAGTGATGGGACCAGATGCCATGATCTTAGATTTCTGAACGTTGAGCTTTAAGCCAACTTTTTCACTCTCCTCTTTCACTTTCATCAAGAGGCTCTTTAGTTCTTCTTCACTTTCTGCCATAAGGGTGGTGTCATCCGCATATCTGAGGTTATTGATATTTCTCTCGGCAATCTTGATTTCAGCTTGTGTTTCTTCCAGCCCAGCGTTTCTCATGATGTACTCTGCATATAAGTTAAATAAGCAGGATGACAATATACAGCCTTGACGTACTCCTTTTCCTATTTGGAACCAGTCTGTTGTTCCATGTCCAGTTCTAACTGTTGCTTCCTGACCTGCATACAGGTTTCTCAAGAGACAGGTCAGATGGTCTGGTATTCCCATCTCTTTCAGAATTTTCCACAGTTTATTGTGATCCACACAGTCAAAGCTTTGGCATAGGCAATAAAGCAGAAATAGATGAGTATGAGTATACAGTAGAAGTGACAAATAGATTTAAGGGACTAGATCTGATAGACAGAGTGCCTAATGAACTATGGACAGAGGTTCGTGACATTGTACAGGAGACAGGAATCAAGACAATCCCCATGGAAAAGAAATGCAAAAAAGAAAAATGGCTGTCTGAGGAGGCCTTACTGATAGCTGGGAAAAGAAGAGAAGTGAAAAGCAAAGGAGAAAAGGAAAGATATTCCTATCTGAATGCAGAGTTCCAAAGAATAGCAAGGAGAGATAAGAAAGCCTTCCTCAGCGATCAATGCAAAGAAACAGAGGAAAACAACAGATTGGGAAAGACTAGAGATCTCTTCAAGAAAATTAGAGATACCAAAGGAACATTTCATGCAAAGATAGGCTCGATAAAGGACAGAAATGGTATGGACCTAACAGAAGCAGAAGATATTAAGAAGAGGTGGCAAGAATACATAGAAGAACTGTACAAAAAAGATCTTCACGACCCAGATAATCACGATGGTGTGATCATTCACCTAGAGCCAGACATCCTGGAATGTGAAGTCAAGTGGGCCTTAGAAAGCATCACTCTGAACAAAAGTAGTGGAGGTGATGGAATTCCAGTTGAGCTATTTCAAATCCTGAAAGATGATGCTGTGAAAGTGCTGCACTCGATATGCCAGCAAATTTGGAAGACTCAGCAGTGGCCACAGGACTGGAAAAGGTCAGTTTTCATTCCAATCCCAAAGAAAAGCAATGCCAAAGAATGCTCAAACTACCGCACAGTGGCACTCATCTCACACACTAGTAAAATAATGCTCAAAATTCTCCAAGCTATGCTTCAGCAATACGTGAACCATGAACTTCCAGATATTCAAGCTGGTTTTAGAAAAGGCAGAGGAACCAGAGATCAAATTGCCAACATCCGCTGGATCATCGAAGAAGCAAGAGAGTTCCAGAAAAACATCTATTTCTGCTTTATTGAGTATGCCAAAGCCTTTGACTGTGTGGATCACCGACTCAATGGACATGAATTTGAGCAAACTCTGGGAGATGGTGAAGGACAGGGAAGCCTGGCTTGCTGCAGTCCATGGGGTTGCAAAGAGTTGGACACAATTGAGCTGCTGAACAATGAAAAGTATTGGGATCATAAAACCTGTTTCTGAAAATGTCTAACTATCTAAAGACCTGTCCCACCAGGTTTCCTGGAGCACAGGGTGCCTCACTCCACCCTGAAGTTCCTGAGTGTTGAAGGTCAACAGCTGCAGTAGCACAGGGTTCAATCTCCACAGAGGCAGAGGGCAAATGCCCTTGTTGTTCAGTTGTTGACAGTGCTCTGGAAAAGTGCCAATTTGTAGTTGACACCAGCACCAGGGTGTTTTCCAATCAGTTGGCTCTTCTCATGAGGTGACCAAAGTTTCGGAGCTTCAACTTCAGCATCAGTCCTTCTGATGAATATCCGGGGTTGATTTCCTTTAGGATTGACTGGTTTGATCTCGTTGCTGTCCAAGGGACTCTCAAGAGTCTTCTAGAGCACCACAATTCGAAAATATCGGGTTTTTGGCAATTACTCTTTATTGCTGGGAAATAGAAATAATGGGGGGCGGTGGCAGGTGTACTCTGAGAGGGGCTAACCTTCTAGGTAGATGGTGGTAGGAACTTGTATTACAAAGACTTCAGCCTAAAAAGCATGGACATTTTCTTTTTGGAATCACAGGCTGATGGGCTCAGAGACCCATATATCCCACCTCTGGCCTGCGGACTAGTCAAGCATGGGGTGGAAGAATACCCAAAGGCTGGTACGGTGGTGACAGAAGGAAATGGGCAGAACTGGCAGGGGCTGGAGAATCCAGGCAGAACTTATGGTAAGTGTGGGGTCCCTGGGCCCAACATACAGTCTCCTGTTACTGCTAACCTCAGAGCACTGAGATTTCCTCCCAAGCAGCGTTTACTTCAGAATTTGACTGGGGCTTCCCTGCTGACTCAGCGGTAAAGAATCCGCCTGCCAAAGCAGGAGACACGAGTTTGATCCCTGATCATTGAAGATCCCACAGGTCACGAAACAGCTAAGCCCCTGCACCCCAACTACTCAGCCTGCACTCTAGAGACGGTGCTCCAAAACATTGAGAAACCTATGCACTGTAACTAGAGAGTGGCCCCTTCTTGAAGCAGCTAGAGAAAAGCCCACACAGCAATGAAGCAATTAAAAAAAGAATTTGCCTGGTTCCCTAACTAAGACACAACTTTTCACTTCTCCAGGCTTTTCATGTGGTGAAAAGTGTTAAGTGTTAGTCGCTAAGTTGTGTCTGACCCTTTGCAACCCCATGGACTGTTGCCCACCAGGTTCTTCTGTCCATGGGATTCTCCAGGCAAGAATTCTGGAGTGGGTTGCCATTTCCTTCTCCAGGGCATCTTCCCAACATAGGGATTGAACCCCAGTCTCCTGCATTGCAGGCAAATTCTTTACCATCTGAGCCACCAGAGAAACCCCATTTCATGTAGGGACCAGGTACAATTACTGGTAAAATAACATGCCAACCCCCAAAGCAGAGGCTCAAGTTCTTGGCAGAGGGCAAGTGACTGGCAGTGTGGTGAGCCCGGCTGCGGGGGTAGCGCAGGCTTCTTGCCCAAGCAGGGCAGAGGTGGGGGTGCCTGAGCACTTAGGCAGGATTGGAGGCCCAGTCCATTTCCTAGACCATTAGCAAGGCGAGTGACTGTTGAAAAATTAACCACAGGCAGGGGTAATGTGCTTTGAAGAGGAAAAATCTCCTCAGAGGCTCAAATGCAGGACACGGGCCCAAGAGGCTGGCCCGAGAGGTGGGCGGAGCTTTTGGAAAAGAAAAGAGAGTGGAAAGATATGGAGTTTGCCTCCATAGTAGCCTTCCTCAGTAGTGTGGTTGAGGGAGTGACCCCAAGGGCTGGGGCTTCTCTTTCGTGGCCCCCACAGAGCCTCAGATCTGGGAAGCCTTCCTTGACCTCTTTCAAGGCTCCGCTCTCTCACCTCGAGGGTTGTTCCCCCCACCTTGGCACACGCTCTGAAGCAGGCCCACTTTCTCCAGTTAGCCCCTAAAAGTGTTTCCTTGAGGCAGAAGTCCAGTTGGTTGTAAACACTCCTGGGCAGAGATCTCACCTGAGCTGGGGCAGGAGAGCAGCTGATGCTCCCTCTGCTTGGCATGGGGTCCCCTTGCCTGCCAGCTGGCTCTCTTGTGCATGTGCCAGCTGCCCCACTTCCATTATTTCTAATGTCTTCAGCACCCTTCCAAGATGGCCCTTACCATCTGCCCATTTCTCAGACGAGAACACTGATCCCCCAGCAGTGAGAGCTGAGAAAGCCACGTGGCAGGCAGTGCTTCAAGCTGGCTAGCTCAGTGCAGTATGGATCTTGAATGTGTCTTCAACCCCCTCCCCTTGCTGAGGGAGGCAGCACCTGAGCCGTAGGTTTCTTCCAGGCTCAAGTTCAATTGACAAATGTCCAGACCACTTGCAATGCAATAGATATGATCCTTGGCTCAAGAAGATCCCCTGGAGAAGGAAATGGCAACCCACTCCAGTATTCTTGCTTGGAAAATCCCTTGGATGGTGGAGCCTGGCGGGCTACAGTCCGTGGGGTCACAAGGGTTGTACACGACTTAGTGATTAACTCATCACCACATCATATTTGAAAGCTTTTGATGGATGGTTGGTTTGTCAAATGGGTATAAAGCCAGGGCTTTCAGGCTTTTTCTCGGAGTCACACAATCTGGCCCAATACATACCCACTTATATATAGGTTATAGATCCATACCTGAAACAAAAGTGTGAGGAGACAAAACATATCCTCATCATGTGTGGTAAGATTTGATATTTAAACTTTTATTCTCTTCCACTTCATTAAAGAAAAAGCTTGTTGACCTAACCCTCTAATAAAGATGTAAACTGAAATTTGCCAGCACTGGCTGGTGGCCATGCGCACCTGGTCAGGAAGGGGTGCCGCCAGCGTGCTGTGGTTGCTATGGTGTGGTGGTGGGTTGTGGCCTTTTGGGGTCTGTACACTGGGGCCTGTGTGAGAAACAGATGGGAGGCTGTCCAGCCACATATGTCTCAAGCCTGTACCCCAGGGAGTGCCTGGGGTCTGAGGCATCCACCCTGCATCTCAGAGGGACCCAGATCCCCTAACCTAGCTGGGTGCCTTTGAACTTAGTCACTCTCTCTGGTCTCAGTTTCTTATCAGAGCACTGAAATGGAGGTAGCTGATAATGCCTACGGGCTGTTCTAGCTTGACCTTTCTGGGATGGCTCCAACTTGAACTTGACTTTCTAGGCTGTAAAACCGTGCCCACTGAGGGGCAAGCCACCAGAGGCTGAATGGGGCTGACAGCACTGCAGGAGCAGGGAGTAGGGTAGGGGTGGCAAGCAGCAAGACCTGAGGCCTTCTGTTATTGCTCTGGGCACTCAGGAAGCATCGCAGGTGGGGAACCATGGACCTGTCGTTCCCCTCTTTAGTGGGCTCCTGCATACCTTCTAGCATTTGAAATGCAAGAATGTAGTCGTAATTACACACCCAGACACCCTAACCAAGCTTCATACCAGCTCGCCCTGTTCTCAGAGTTCTTCACCACTTAATGGGCAGTTTCATCTCTTTTGTGTTGGATGTTTCTTTAATATGAAGAATTATATTATTCTTAAACACAGGCTACAATCTGAGTGCCCTGGGCCAGGAGGAAAGCAGAATTCATCTCAGAGAGGGAAAGAGAGGGAGGTCTGCCCCTTTGGGACTTCACCTTGGCCATGAAAGTTAAACTCCTGTTTATTTTTTTATTTTTATTTTTTTTCTTTTTTTTCTTTTTTTTAATTTATTTTAGTTGGGGGCTAATTACTTTACAATATTGTAGTAGTTTTTGCCATACTTCGACATGAATCAGCCATGGATTCACATGTGCTCCCCCTCCCAAACCCTCCTCCCACCTCCCTCCCCCTCCCATCCCTCTGTGTCATCCCAACGCTCCATCCCTGAGCATCCGTCCCATGCATAGAACATGGAATGGTGTTCTGCTTCACATATGACAATATACATGTTTCAATGTCACTGTCCCAGAACGTCCAACCCTCACCTTCTCCCTCAGAGTCCACAGGACTGTTCTATGCATCTGTGTCTCTTATTCTGTCTCACATATAGGGTTACCATTACCATCTTTCAAATTCCATATACATGCATTAGTATACTGTATTGGTGCTTTTCTTTCTGGCTCACTTCACTCTGTATAATGGGCTCCAGTTTCATCCATCTCAATAGAACCGATTCAAATGTATTCTTTTTAATGGCTGAGTAATATTCCATTGTGTATATGTACCACAGCTTCCTTATCCATTCGTCTGCCGATGGACATCTAGGTTGCTTCCATGTCCTGGCTATTGTAAACAGTGCTGCGATGAACATTGGGGTACACGCGTCTCTTTCAATTCTGGTTTCCTCGGTGTATATGCCTAGCAGTGGGATTGCTGGGTCATATGGCAGTTCTATTCCCAGTTTTTTAAGGAATCTCCACACTGTTCTCCATAGTGGCTGTACTAGTTTGCATTCCCACCAACAGTGTAAGAGGGTTCCCTTTTCTCCACACCCTCTCCAGCATTTATTGCTTGTAGACTTTTGGATAGCGGCCATTCTGACTGGTGTGTAATGGTACCTCATTGTGGTTTTGATTTGCATTTCTCTAATAATGAGTGATGTTGAGCATCTTTTCATGTGTTTGTTAGCCATCTGTATGTCTTCTTTGGAGAAATGTCTGTTTAGCTCTTTGGCCCATTTTTTGATTGGGTCGTTTATTTTTCTGGAATTCAGCTGCAGGAGTTGCTTGTATATTTTTGAGATTAATTGTTTGTCTGTTGCTTCGTTTGCTCTTATTTTCTCCCATTCTGAAGGCTGTCTTTTCACCTTGCTTATAGTTTCCTTTGTTGTGCAAAAGCTTTTAATTTTAATTAGGTCCCATTTGTTTATTTTTGCTTTTATTTCCAATATTCTGGGGGGTGGGTCATGGAGGATCCTGCTGTGATTTATGTCGGAGAGTGTTTTGCCTATGTTTTCCTCTAGGAGTTTTATAGTTTCTGGTCTTACATTTAGATCTTTAATCCATTTTGAGTTTATTTTTGTGTATGGTGTTAGGAAGTGTTCTAGTTTCATTCTTTTCCAAGTGGTTGACCAGTTTTCCCAGCACCACTTGTTAAAGAGATTGTCTTTTCTCCATTGTATACTCTTGCCTCCTTTGTCGAAGATAAGGTGCCCATAGGTGCGTGGGTTTATCTCTGGGCTTTCTATTTTGTTCCATTGATCTATATTTCTATCCTTGTGCCAGTACCACACTGTCTTGATGACTGTGGCTTTGTAGTAGAGCTTGAAGTCAGGCAGGTTGATTCCTCCAGTTCCATTCTTCTTTCTCAAGATTGCTTTGGCTATTCGAGGTTTCTTATACTTCCATACAAATTGTGAAATGATTTGTTCTAGTTCTGTGAAAAATATCATTGGTTAAACTCCTGTTTAATCCTTCACCTCACACCTAGGAGCAGAGGCATCAGACTAATGGGAGATAAATTTTCTTTTTCCTTTTTTTTTTTTTTTTAAGTATTTTTATTTATTTGGCTGCACTGGACCTGGGTCTTTGTTGCTGCATGCTGGCTTTCTCTAGCTGTGGCGAGCAGGGGTTACTCTTTGCTGTGGTGCTTGGGTTTCTGATTGCTGTGGCTTCTCTTGTTGCGGAGCACGGGCTCTACAGCACATGGGCTCAGTAGTTGTGAAGCATGGGCTTAGTTGCCTTGCAGCACATGGAATCTTTCTGATCAGGGATTGAACGCATATCCCCTGCACTGGCAGGCAGATTTTTAACCACTGCACCACCAGGGAAGTCCAAATTTTCTTGTATTTTAAATAACAGGAATTTTGCATTTCAGGCCACTTGCCACTTGGGAGAGAGGGTGAGGAGCCAGAGCTCAAAGTCGGACAAAAGGAAGATCTAAAGAGAAAAGGGTTCCTGAAACAGGATGGAATCTAGGAGCTTCTTGTTAGAAACTGTGCTGAGGGAGGTTGTGCTGGAAGTTTTCCAGCCCCACAGTCAGTTATGTGCCCTAGGTTCTCCGACTTTCGTGAGCGACTGTCTTGAACACCTGCTGTGTGGTTAGCATGCTCTGGGGCCTGAGGGAAGGGCAGCAGGCTGAGTCCCTGTCAGACACCTAGGACATGGAACTGGAGCTGTGTTTGCTCCACAGTTGGCTGGGAGCGACCACTGTGTGGACTGGCTAGGAAAACACGAGCCGCTGAACATTCAAGAAGCTTGGATTCCAGAACGTTTGGGTGGCCCACCACTGGGTTTCAAGGCATCTCTCCAGCCAGCTCTGCAGAGTTGTCACGCCTTTTGCCAACCCCCTCTTGTCCTTTGTTGAATGTCTGTTAACTTCTGCCTACATTACTTTCCTCTAGGCTAGGAAATCAGTAAGGAAAAACCAAGATCCCCTAAAAGAATCACTTACTGTCCTAGTTTGCTCTAGTGTCCTTTCATCTTAAGAGACAAGTAATGAGATGTCACACTCACACGGCTCTTACAGTGCCAGGCTCTGTCCTATATATGGTCTGGCATTTATGATTTCTTGTCTTATGGTCAACCCAGGAGGTAGGCTCTGTGACTACCACCCCCATTTTATAGATGAGGGAACTGAGGCACTCAGAGCTTCCATAGGCATAACCTCTCTCTCCTGTGAATAGCTCTCAAACTGCAGTGTGTTTCTTGAATGATTTCTAATGAACCCAGAGTGGTCCTCATCTGTGCCAATTTTACCCGCCCCCCACCCCCACCCCAGGAGGGGACACAACATCTGGAGACATCTTTGGGCAGAGCCTTAGGCCAGTGTGCATGTGGTGTATTTGCAGGGAGAGCTCAGGGAGCTGAGTGCGGGGCTGGGGGAGTGAAATGGAGAAGGAGGAGCCAAATCAAGGGTACATTGCTTGACATGATCTCCATCCTGCTAGAAGCTTCTGGGGAGTTTATGTGTTTCTGCAGACCCTCCAGCCTTATGGCCATGGAGGACCACTCCAAGGCTCCTTAGTGGTCCTGCACTTTTGAGCTGGGAGCAGACTAGGCCCTGCTGTAGTCAGAGGGGAGGTGAGGGAGTATGAGATGGGGCACTAGAGCAAGGGACAGACCCAGTGGGCCAGTGCTGAGACCCCCACCACACCATCAACAGACATTGACACATACCAGGTGAAGATTGGCAAAACCCCTGCCTTCAGGCCATCATTGTCTGGCTGGGGAAAAAAGACAGGATTCTTCCAAACAGTTGATGAGGCCAGGACCTTACATAACCCAACTGCACACCCACTGAGCAACAGATGACAATGTCAGAGCTAGAAGAAGCTTCAAGGAGCCTCTTGTTAATTCCAGTCCAACCTTCTCACTTACAGAGAAAATTGAGGTTCATGTATTCATTTGTTCAACAACTATGCCCATTTTAATATAGTAAAATGAGAGAGAAGGTACTTGTCTTTAGAAGGCAGCCGATGTGTTGGGTGATTCACAAGGAAGTCCTAGAGGACTGGATGGGGTGGGGGGTGGGCAGGGCCAGCTTGGAGCACCTCTGCTGACTTACCGCACCACTTGGAGGGTGATTCCCAGTTATTTTGGACACATCAAGGAAGACCTGACCTTTGCTGGAGTCTTGGCCGTCCTCCCTCAATTGTTAATGGGTATTGATCTACAAAAAAATTCTCGAGTACAAGAGATGAGGACTCTTTAAAGAACAAGCATCAGTTCATGTAGAATTTGGAGTCCTGCAGTAATATGGATACTGTGTCCGTACTTTTGGTTCTGTTTAACCTTGAGTGGTTCATCTTTCCTCTCTCTGAGCCTAAATTTCCCCATGTTTTTAACCCAGCTAGAGTCTTCCAGAAAGGCAAGCTTTGTTGAATGCATGAACCAACCCACATAACAGTCAAATTTAGAAAGATGGTAACGATGACCCTATATGCGAGACAGCAAAAGAGACACAGATGTAAAGAACAGACTTCTGGACTCTGTGGGAGAAGGCGAGGGTGGGATGATTTGAGAGAATAGCACTGGAACATGTATATTATCATATGTGAAATAGATCTCCGGTCCAGGTTCGATGCATGAGGCAGAGTGCTCAGGGCTGGTGCACTGGGATGACCCTGAAGGATGGGGTGGGGAGGGATGTGGGAGGGGGGTTCAGGATGGGGAACACATGGACACCCATGGCTGATTCATGTCAATGTATGGCAAAAACCACTACAATATTGTAAAGTAATTAGCCTCCAATTAAAATAAATAAATAAATTTTAAAAAAAGCATGAACGAAGAAAAAAAGAAAGTAGCCTTGGAGATAATCTTACCTTGTTTAAAGATGGGGAAATTGAATCCCAGGGAGAGAAAGCATGAATTGCCCTCCAAACACCTATAAGCAGGTGAAGGAGGCAGACATGTAACTAATACAAGGTGACAAGTATTAGAGCAGAAATGTGTGCCAGAAACATAAGCATAGTGAGAGGGGTGATGAAATCTGTCCAGGCTTCTGTGGATGGTGGGGAATGGGCTGGAAAAAGCCTTAAATTCCCTCAGGTGCCACAGAAATGTCTGTTAGTATCATATTCTTTAATTTTCAATTTTTTAAAATTTATTTTTAATTGGAGGTTAATTGCTTTACAATGTTGTATTGGTTTCTGCTGTGCACTAACATGAATCAGCCATAAGCATACTTATATTCCCTTCTTCTCAAAACTTCCTCCCACATCTACCCCCAATCCCACCCCTCTAGATCATCACAGAGCACCAGGCTTAGCTCCTTGTGTTATACAGCCACTTCTCATTAGTAGCCTCATATTTTTTCTTCCCTCCCTCTCTGCCTCTGTCCTTCCTTTCCCTTCTATGACCATAAGGGTTCTAGGTTTCCCACAATAGACCTGTGTTCTGACTGTCTGGAGCAAGATATGGGTCCTTACAGAATCAAGGGAGGCACCAGGGAAATGAGCTGGAACCACAGGCCACCAGGAAGACAGCTGAGGTCATGTGACAGGACTCTGTGGCCATCAGCATGGACACCAGATGCCACTACTGGCCCTGTTGCTTCTGCTGCACCCCAGCCATCTGACTGGCCCTGCTTCCAAGTGTCACTCACTCTAGTCTAAATCCCTGGTAGGAGATCCCTTAATCTGAACTTTGGGCATCATCTAGCCATCGACTGCCCAGATTAAAGGGAACAAGTCAGGGCCTTTCAGCTCTCCTGGAGGAGGCAGGGCTAATCTTCTCCAAGACTCACACAGTGGCCCATCCCTGAAACATGGGGAAGTGGTTCAGATACTGGGTCACTCCTCTATGTTCTGTCCTCTCCTGGCCTCCCTGTACTCACCCTACACAGGATGTGGTCCAAACTGCAAAGAGCTCACAGCCCATGAGAGGGCAGCTTGAGACTGAGTCCTCGCAACACCCCAGGCTGGGCCCAGGGCTGATCTCTTGCATTCCAGGAATATTTGAGAGGAGAGTCTGGCCCAGTAGTTCCCTGCATCTCCAGAGAGCGTCTTAGTGAGCATTCTGACCTCTGTTCTGACGCATCCTACAGATGTCAGGACCAAAGAGAACTTTTCAGAAGAGGACACTTCTACAAAGTGGCGAGTGCTCACTCCGCCCCCAGATTCTGAAGTGAGCAGTTGAGGATCCCAAGGCCACAAGAGGACCTGAATTAGTGCAGTCTTCTCCCTCTCCTCTCCCTCCACAAGCTGCTCTCAAGAAGTGAAAACACGAGGCATCACCTCCCTCCTGTCTATGCTAGATGAGACTGTCACACACAAAAGGTGATGCACGTGGATCTGCACCTTGTTTTTTTTTCCTTAGTAGTGTATCTTGGTGATACACTGGCCCTCCATGACAGGTTATCTAGAAGACTCATTCTTTGTGATGGCTGCAGAATATATGCTTTACTTATTCACCAAGTCCCCTTTGGATGGAGAGTTGATGGTTTCCATGCTTTGCTCTTACAGTTTTTTTTTTTTTTGGTATGTGTGTGTAACTGTATTTGGGCTTCCCAGGTGGCTCAGTGGTAAAGAATCCGCCTGCCAATGCAGGAGATACAGGTTCGATCCCTGGTCAGGAAGATCCCCTGGAGTAGGAAATGGCAATCTATTCTAATATTCTTGTCTGGAAAATTCCAGGGACAGAGGAACCTGGCGGTCTATAGTCCATGGGATTGCAAAGAGTTGGAGATGACTGAGCGGCTGAGCAAGCATGCATGCACGTGATTGTATTTGGAGGAGAAATTCCTAGGAGTAGAATGCCTGGATTAACTAGTATGCACATTAAAAATGTTATCAGATATTTCCAAATTGCTCTTGAGTAGAGGCTGTATCATTGTGCACTCCGAAGTGCAATGTATGAAAATGGGTTCTGGTTCCGCACCTCAGGGTATCTGGAATGCGGAGAGGTAGGAGAGGTGACATGTTTGCTCATCAGAAACCACCAAGATAGCATTGCCTGGTACTTGGCTGGGAAGATATTTTCATAGTTCTCTGGCTGTCTTATAAATGTTAATTTTCTGAATGCAAAGCATTTTGTCAGGGTTTTTTCCCTTTTGATGGCGGAATTGGTCTCAAGGGCCTCCCTCAGCCCTCGGGGTGGTGGCTTTCAGGATAAAGGAGAGACAGCAGAACTTTCCTCTGGCCATGCACTCCCCTGCATTTCAAACTGATTGGCCCTGTGGCAAGTTCATTGCTCAGCCAACAGGAAATGGCAGCGGCCCAAATACATCACTCTGGAGCAAGCATTCCTTCACTTGCTCACTAGCCTGCATCTGTCAGTCCTTCTGTCCATCCAACTATCTATTCATCCATCTATCCATCTATCCCTCTCTTCTTTCATAAAACATTTATGAGTACCTGCTCTGAGTTAGGCACTGGTGTATGTGCTCGGAGAGCTACAGGGTGATGGGAAGGGATGTAGAAATGCAAACAACCAACAATACTGTGATGCAGAGGAAGGCTGGTTACGGTAGGTCCACTTATTACAGAGCTGCACTGTGCTGGGCTCCTGTACCCGGGATGCAGAAATGCTGGAGGGAACCATCCTCCTTCCCCTAAGGAGATCAGGGTCTCCCAGGGAGGAAGGGTGGTCACTATTTCCTAGTATCAAAGAAATGCCCTCCACATGTAGGAGCACTGAGGAAGGGATTTGTTCTTGCTGGGGGTGAAAGAATGTCACATTATTTTATTTGCTTTGCATGGTAAGTCACTTTAGTGGTGTCTGACTCTTTGCCATCCTATAGATTGCAGCCCGCCAGGCTCTTCTGTCTCTAGACAAGAACACTGGAGTGGATTGCCATGCCCTTCTCCAGGGGATCTTCCCAATCTAGGGATTGAACCAGCATCTCATTATGTCTCCTGCATTGGCAGGTGGGTTCTTGGCCACTAGTGCCACCTGGGAAGCCAGTTAAACTGGCTGCAAGCCCCCATTTGTCAGGATAGAGGAGAAATCCATAGCTGCCATGTTCTGGGCCGGCCACCCCCAGGGTGAGATTTCAGGGGTCAGCACTCTTGTCTTCTGCATCACTGGTTCCTCTAAGTTCCCATCCCAGTGGAGGTCTTTACTAAGGTGGGAAGCCTCAGGATGTAAGGTCAGCCTCCCTAGGGACCTCTGCTATGAGGTCTGTTATCTGCTGGGGGAGGCGTTCAGATGAAAGTGTGGGTTCCTGCCATCTCAGAGACCGCACTTCCAGAGTTTCTAAATTTCAATTCCTAGGTCTTGGGGAGAACAAAATCTTCCCTTCTCCCTGGATTCCAATCTTGCTGAACTTAAGTGTCCCTTCCTTCCAGTGAAATCAGTTCGATCAACTTGATGAGCACGAACTATGAAAACAAGAGCCTTCTGGGCATCATCTCCCTGGATGCCTGGGCAGCTTCTGATCTCAGCTGGCTGAGCAACACACAACAGGGAATCAGAGGCCTGGTCCCTTTTCTGTATGGGGAGGCGAACATCCCTACCGCAGCATAGAGGATATGGCTCTGATCCCCTCAGATGTGTTTATCTGTGCCTGTGCACCCATCCCCCGGGGTACAAGGGCATGTTGTCTAAGGCTCTGCATCTGTGACCCTGAAGCCTTCAGGCTTTTAAGCCTCACTGCCTGCACACATGCACAGATGGCCGAGTGCCAGACTAGTGCTGGTCCGTGGAAGCCTAGCTACCCTACCTCAAGTGGTGTAATTGACATTGAGCTGAGTCTAGAATTTTGCCCAAAGCACAATCTTTCATTTTTTTCTGTTCTGCTCCTGCCACTCTCTTCCTGGTTTCTCCTGGGAGCACTCTCTTAGCCAGTCTCGTGAAATCCTGTCTCAGGGTCTGCTTCTGAGGAATGGACCCATGACAACCAGTGGGGACAAAACACAGATATGGACTGTTCCTGGTGCTCCCCTTGGGAATGCAGTGAATGTGTTCTTTCATAGCAGAGTTTCACAGCAGAAGGGATTCCTGAACCCACCCAGTCTTACTTGGCTCAGTTGGGTAGACCAGATGACCATCACAGGCCAAGGAGAGGCAGCTTCCCAGGGTGCAGGTAAGAACAGCATAAT
Organism: Okapia johnstoni; assembly: GCA_024291935.2. Taxonomy (NCBI): domain Eukaryota; kingdom Metazoa; phylum Chordata; class Mammalia; order Artiodactyla; family Giraffidae; genus Okapia; species Okapia johnstoni. The sequence continues at coordinate 45,572,092 of CM044319.1, read as the reverse complement.
GTTCAACTGCAGACTACAAGCTCAGGCTCCAGTGCAGCTCCGCTGCCCTGGATGAATAACCCTAACCACCTTGGTTTCTAGCCCCTTTGCCCGGTGTGAGCAAAGCCAGAGTCCAGAATAAGAGAAGTGAAATGCCACTTAAACCAGTAAAGCCTCAGAGCTGGATGGAGTCTCCTAGGTGGCTTTGTCTTGTATGGCAAAGGGGCTACAAACGAAGGTGTGTGGCCCTGGGGCAGCTTACTGTCTGCAGGCCAGGTGCAGGGACCTGATGTTCCTGAGTGCTCAGTTGCTCAGTCCTGTCTGACTATACTGGAATGGGTTGCTACTTCCTCCTCCAGGGGATCTTCCTGACCGAGAGATCGAACCAATGTCTCTTATGTCTCCTGCATTTGCAGGCAGATTCTTTACCACTAGCGCCATCTGGGAAACCCCTGATGTTCCTAAAGGAATGAAGAAGGCTTGATAGAATGAGTGGAGATTGAGCTTTGAAGGATGAAGGGAGGTCACTAGTGAGAAAGGGCAGGCATTTGAGGCAGAGGGAGCCCCTTCTTACTTACTGCCTGACCTTGACCCAGTCGTTTGTCCTCTCTAAGCCCGGCTTTCCTTGTGTGTAGGATGAGGGCAGCAACAGTACTTAATTCCTAGGGTGTTGTAAAGATGAACTAAGCAGGTGAAGAGCTTAGCACAGGGCCTGACCCATAGCAAATGCAGAGATAATGCGAGCTATTATTGCCATGTTTATATGCGGAAGAGCCGATGGAACTGAAGATGTTTGGATGGTCTACTCGACAAAGACCTATATGTGTATATCAAGACCCAGACCAAAAAGGATCTCCTACTGTCCTCTTATTTCTTATCCCTTCAAAATAGAATCAGCCATCACCTCTTTAGGCACCCTCGTGTGTGCCCTGGAGTGGATGCTGTGCTGTGTTACCCAGACCCCCATTCTAGAGAGAGGCACTTGCTTTTCCAGCTGCCTGGAGTAAGTACTGGCAGCAATGGCAGGATCACTGCAGTCCTTTCTGGCAATTGCCTTAGCTGGAGCCAGATGCCCTGCCTAAGGCCCACACCCTTGCTGGGAGCGGCCCACACTCTAGGGCTGGAGAGCAGGGTAAAGGCCAATCTTCTTGCCTCATTTGAGACAGTTCTGAAGGGCCATCCAGCTCAGAGTTCCTTATAGAATCAGCTGAGGACTCCATTGTGACTGCAGCTCAGTATAAGTCTGCCCTCTGTCCAATCTTGCTTCCGTCATTCCCTCACATGTGTCAACATTCTGCATGCAAACCTAAGACACACCTTGTGCATTTTCTCTATGTCTAATTGTTTCCTCCAATAAAACTGGGGCTATGTGTTCTCCACACCAGGGTCCCCAGCACGTAGCACAGAACAATGATGTATTAAGATTAGTGCAGGTGCTATCAAAGTCCAGAGCAGAAAATGTCCAATTAAGACGGGTGGCTTCCAGGCAGAGGTGGCGTCTGAGCCAAGTCCAGTACTAGCCCTTTGTAAGCCAGCTCTACTGGCCAGCAAAGCACAGAGGTATTGGCTCAGATGAGGGGTTCCAGGACTAGTACCCATCCCCAGGCTGCAGGTTCCTGAAGAGGGTGGTGATTACAAGCTCCCTACAGCCTCCAGGTAACACCTAAGCATCAGGATGAAGGCTGAGAAATCACAGGGAGGGAAGTGTGAACAACCAATTCCATTAGTGCAGAGTATGGCAAGAGGGATGGAAGCCAAGCTGATCCTGGACTCTCCAGCCTGTGTGGGCAGGAAGAGGGGGGGGGCCAGGTATCTCCAGCCCCACTGGTTGCAAAGACAGTGTGGGAAGGAAAGGTGAAGCGTTTGCAAACACACATCTAGAGCTGAGGAGACGTTTGGGGAGAGCTGTTCAAACAGGGTGGACAGACATGGGGTAGAAATAAGAGTTGGAACTTGAAGCCAACTAGTAAAAGTAAAAGGAGAAGAGAAGAAGGCTAAAGATCTGACCTGGAGTGGGGAAACGGATGGGGCCCTGATGGTCAAGACAGGAGGGTGAGGGGAAGAGACACAGAGGAGAGGCGAAGAGATCTCAGAAGTCAGAGGGGGTCAATTGTTACTTGGATATCAAGGAGGTTGAGGCCAAGGGAAACCACGGGTTGGTTTGGGGAGACCCCTGGTGGCCTATGAGAGGCTGGTCAGGGCACTGATCGAGAGCACAGGTTTTAGAATCAGAGCTGGGTTCAGGTTGTAGTTCCTTTGCTTTCTGTCTGTGTGACCTTGAGCAAATCACTTAACCTCTCTGGTTCCTATGTCTAGATCTGTAAAGTGTGGTTGTTACAAAAACTAAAGGACTCAATAGTTAGAAAAGCACTTGGCACGGTGCTTCGCCGTGGAAATTTTCAGTCACTGACAACTTCTGTAGAAGGTGAGGGCAGAGAAGTGAGTATGCTTGAGAGGGGGCCAAGGTGAGAAAGGCTTTGTAAGGCTGGGGGTGGGGTTTGCTGCTGTGTGGATGGGGCCAGGAATGAACAGAGCTGAAGTTTCTAATGTGGACAAGGGTAGCTGATCCTGGAGGTGTGGCAGGTGCACAGAGGCAGAGAGAGGGAAGTGTGGAAGCATCCTTATCTCCCTCCAGGCTCGGAGGAGGCAGGGCCCTCATTGGCAGTGACACGAAGCCATTTCCCCTTATCATGGGTCTGCTTATGGCCATAAAATATGGGATGACACTAGATTTGGCCATCAAGTAAATGGTATAAAGAAATAATTGGAAAATGGATCTGGAAGGAGTGGAATTTTTCCCTGGGCTACTGCTGTCTGTGCCCTGCTCTCTGAGTAATCTGCAGAGCCAGGCAAGTAAGTATGTCAGGCTTAGGTGTGATGAGAAACTTTACCTTAAAAAGAGCCTGAAATTACCCATGACAGTGGAAGAGCCTTTGTCTCCTGAACAGAAGGAGGAAGAAAGACCTTGAGTGTTCCCTGGGGGTGGGTGGGGAGGGAAGGATGTTAAATGTTAAAGAGGTACCATGGTGTCTTCCCTGGATGGGCAAGACTCGTGGTCCCACCTGGGGAGGGGTCTATGTGCTGGGATGGGGGTACACTAGCCTTGGCAGAGAAGGTGGCTGCATAGGAGAAACACATGCTTTTACCTGCAAGTCAATTCATCCATCTCTTGGCCCCTGCAATTCATGTCCTTACACCCGACCCTTGGCACACTCCACAAACCAGAGCTCTTGCTTGGACTCTCGGGGGGAAGAAAAGTGGGGTTACTGATATCTAGGACAGTCCTGGGAGGAAGAACTGATTTTCCAGTGGATAGAATGTGAAGAAGATAGAAGGGAGCCCTCCTTTTCCATACCCCCAAATCTTTTACAAAGAACCCACAGTATCTATCGTATGGAAATGCCACTCTGATGCGCCTCTCTGTGGCTTCAGACCTGGTCATCCCTCATCCCGTCGCCTCTGGGTGCTTATGGCCGTGAATCCCACTCACCCCTCCCACGGTCCATTGTCCAAGGCACTAAAGTATTGTAGAACCATACTTCCTCCTTCTGTTGTACCTTCTGGGCAGAAAGCACTGTTTTAGGTAACCATTTTCTCTTTCTGCCTCCGAAAACAAGTCAGGAGCAGCCCCACGAGGAGCTTCCTAACTCCAGTCAAGCACACAGGACAGGACCCCAGTTTTCCCATCTCTGGATGAGAAGAGCCTCTCCCACAGGCTGGTGGACTTCCATAGTATCAGCCTCACTGCTGACACTTGTTCAAAATAGAGATTCCTGGGCCTTGCCCCAGAACCCCTGATTCAGAATTGTATTTGGAAACCCGGATACTTGACTTGGGGTTTCCCAAGTGGTGCTAGGGGTAAAGAACCTGCCTGCCAAGGCAGGAGACATAAGAGACTCAGGTTTGACCCCTCGGTTGGGCAGATCCCTGGAGGAGGGCATGACAACTCATTCCAATATCCTTGCCTGGAGAATCCCATGGACAGAGGAGGCTGGTGGGCTACAGCACATGGGGTCACAAAGAGTCAGACCTGACTGAAGCGGCTTAGCACACATGCATACTTGACTTGAAGGGAGAAGTCTCTACTTAGAGTGTTGTATCCCCAGCTAAAGGCAGATTGCCTTACAAGAAATGGTCAAATGCCAGAAAGTTACAAAACACTTCTCAGCTTTACCAAAAATGGAAAGTATGAAAATTCTCCAAATAAGATATACAAGAATTTGTTGTTGCTAAACACTGATAGCATAACAATTAATTTGCTAGAAGATAAAAGTGGAATGAGCAAATCGGTAATGAAGAAAGGGAGTATTTCTACAAAATCCATTTTTATTCATCTCCATTTGATGTCCATCAAAATGAATCATTGACCATGTAGCAAATAAATAAAAATGTGATACACTTGTGCACATGCATTAGTGGCTTTATGTGCAATAAAGGAAATGGAAGGAGAGAAAAAACTGGAGTAGAGTCATCAGGATGTGGTAGACCCCTCCTGCCTGCTGCTGGAACACACAACTAACTCTATATCCAACCCCCCTCGACAACTGTGTGAGCTGTGTCTGGCATCACCCTTTGAGTTTACATCTGTGCTCATGAAAGGTTTTACTGAGTCACGCATGCCTCTTCTTTGAAAACCTCACTGTAGAAGCATCCTACTCTTCCCTTGTCACATTAATGTGAAAGTTATTCTCAGTCCTGACCCCATCCTTTGGTTTCTCAGGGCACATGGTCAGTGCAGGGACCTTCTCAACTGCCCTCCCAAAAGAGGTACCTATAATTTGTTCCTATAATTTGGTCTTTCCAGAATGTCCTAAATGTCCACGATATTTTCCAAACCGTCATAGCAGCCTACAATGTGCACTCCTTTGAATCTTGCTTCTTTCACTCAGCATAATTCATTGAATTTCATCATGTTGTTGAATCTATTGGTTGTTCATTTCTCTTTATTGCTGAGTAGTATTTCATTGTGTGAATGGAACACGATGTGTTCATTCATTCGTCAGTTGAAAGAAGTGTTGGGTTGTTTCCAGTTTTGGGTGATTATAAATAAAGTCATTGTAAACACTTGTGTGCAAGTTTTTGTGTGAACATATGTTCCATTTCATATGTTACCTAGGAGTGAGATTGCTGTGTCATGCGATAAATTTTGTGTTTAATTTTATAAGAAACTGCCAATTTCTTTTCCAAAGTGGCCATACCATTTTGTATGTATGTATATACAAGCAACATATAAGTTTGTACGTATGTATAGCAAGGAGATAAAACCAGTCAATCCTAAAGGAAATCAACCCTGAATATCCTTTGGAAGGACTGATGATGAAGCTGATGCTCCAGTACTCTGGTCACCTGATGCCAACTCATTGGAAAAGACCCTGATGCTGGGAAAGATTGGGGGCAGGAGGAGAATGGGGCGACACAGGATGAGAAAGTTGGATGGCATCATTGACTCAATAAATATGAGTTTGAGCACACTTTGGGAGATGGTGAAGGACACAGAAGCCTGGCATGCTGCACTCCATGGGGTTGCAAAGAGTCGGACATGACTTAGTGACTGAACAATATATACATATACAGATATGTTTTTATTTGTATATACACACAAAAAAACCAATGAGAGAATCATTCATTTGCATGTGTGTGTGTATACACAAGTATGTATGTATGTAATACATTTATTTGTATGTTTATATTCACAAGCAATGTACCAGAGCTCCAGTTCCTCCTCAGCAGCTGTATTTTTTTTTTAAGTCATTCTATTAGGGCAGAGTCATCTTTCATTGTGGTCTTGGTTTGCATTTCCCTAAGGCTTCCCAGATGGCACCAGTGGTAAAAACATGCCTGACAATGTAGGAAACATAAGAGATCCCTGGGTTGGGAAGATCCCATGGACGAGGGCAGGGCAACCCACTCCAGTATTCTTGCTCGGAGAATCCCATGGATACAGGAGCCTGGTGGGATACAGTCCATAGGGTTGCAAAGAGTTGGACATGACTGAGTGACTAAGTATGCGAGGATTAATGATGTTAAGCATATTTTTATATGCTATCCATGTATTTTATTTGATGAAGTGTCTAAATCTTTTGCCTATTTAAAATTGGGGGAGTTCCCTGGTGGTTCAGTGGTTAAGAATCCACCTTCTAATGCAGGGGACACAAGTTCAATTCCTGGTGGGGGAACTAAGATCCCTCATGCCACAGGGCAACCGAACCTCAGCGATACAACTACTGAGCCCACACACTCTGGAACCTGTGAGCCACAGCTAGAGGGCAGCCTACAAGCTGCAACAAGAGATCCCACTTGCCACAGTGAAGCCTTGACACAGCCAAAACTAAATACATACATAAAGAATAAGTACGCACAATAAATACATAAAATTGAATTGCTCTGAGTCTTGAGTTTTTTCTACATTCTGAAACAAATTATTTTTGTGAAATGTGTTTTGCAAACATTTTCTCATATTCTGGATTTGTTTTTTTATTCTCTGAACAGTGTCTTTCACTGAGAAGTTCTTAATTTTTAATAAAGTCTGATATATCAATCGTTTTTGGTGAATCATGGTTTGGTCGTCATGTTAAGAAGTCTTTGCTAACCCAGGATCATGAATATTTCTCTAGTGTTTTCTTCTATTAATGGAAATTTTATAGTTTTAGGTATTTTTAGGCCTCTGTTCCATTTTCCTTGAAATTTTCTCTGTAGACAATCATGTCATCTGACAATAAGAATTCAAGTTCTATTTCAACTTTTCCAATCTCTGTGCCTTCTGTTTCTTTATCTCATCTATTGCACTGGCTAGGAACTCCAAATGATATTAAATAAGAGTGGTAAAAGTGGACATCTTTTCCTTGTTCTTAATCTCAGAGGAAAGTCTTCTGTTTTTCATTATTAAGCAATATGTTTACTTTTTTCCTAGATGCACTTGATCAGGTTAAGGATGTCCCTTCCTGTTCTTAGTTTGCTGAGAGTTTTCTCTTTATTATGAATGGATATTGAAATCTGTTACATGCTTGTCCTGCATCTGTTTTGATTATCATATAAGTTTTCTGTTTTAGTCTCTTGATTTAGTTAATTACTTTGATTTATTTTTGAAAGCTGAGAAAACCTTGTATTCCTGGGATAAATCTTAAGTGATTACGATCTGGTATCCTTTCAATATCGTGTTTAATTCAATCTGTTAATATTTCATGGAGGATTTTTGCATCTATGCTCATTTTTTCATTCCTGATTTTAGAAATTTCTGTCTTATTCTCTTGATCAGTTTGGCTGGAAATTTATTAATATTATTGGTCCTCTTGAAACAGTTTTTGGTTTAATCAATTCTATTATTTTGAATTCATTGTTTCAGTGAAACAATTTGATTGTTTTTAATTTTATCTGTATTTTTTTCCCCTCTATTGGCTATGAGTTTAATTTGCCTTAATTTTTATAGTTTCTTAAGGTGGAAGCTTAGAGTATTGATTTGAGACCTCATTTTTGTTCTAATATAATCATTTAATGCTATAAATTTCACCAGAAGCATTACTTGAGCTACATCTCATAACTTTTGATTTATTATGTTTTCATGCAATTAAAAATATTTTCAAATTTGCCTATTGATATCATGTGCTGCTGCTGCTGCTGCTAAGTTGCTTCAGTCGTGTCTGACTCTATGTGACCCCATAGACAGCAGCCCACCAGGCTCCCCTGTCCCTGGGATTCTCCAGGCAAGAACACTGGAGTGGGTTGCCATTTCCTTCTCATGTATGACCTATGAGTTGCTTTAAAAGTGCATAGTTTATTTTCCAAATATTTGGAAATCTCCCAGATATTTTTCTGTTATTGATTTCTAATTTAATTTTATTAGTTGGCTCAGAGAAGATACGTTGTATAATCTTAGTTCTTTAAAAAAGCTTCCCTCCCTCCCTAAACAGTCTAGAGTATGTTTTATTGTGGTAGGTGTTCCATGTGCAAACAAAAAGAATTCTGGTGTTGTTGGGTCAATTAAATCAAACTTGTTAATAGTGCTATTCAGGTTTTCCATGTCCTACAGTTCAGTCGCTCAGTCATGTCCGACTCTTTGAGACCCCAAGGACTGCAGCATGCCAGGCCTTCCCGTCCTTCACCAACTCCTAGAGCTTACTCAAACTCATGTCCATTGAGTCAGTGATGCCATCCAACCATCTCATCCTCTGTCATCCCCTTCTCCTCCTGCCTTCAATCTTTCCCAGCATCCGGGTCTTTACCAGTGACTCAGTTCTTCTGATCAGGTGGCCAAATTATGTCCTTACAAATTAGCTGCCCATCTTTTCTAGTAATTAATGTGAGAGCAATGTGAAGTTTCCAAGTGTAATTGTGTATTTTTCTGTTCAGTCCAACCAATTTTCCTTGCATGTAGTTTAAAACTTTGTAGTTATGTACATACATATTTAAGGTTTAATTGATCCTTTTATCATTATATCATGCTATGCTTTATGCATAATATTCCTTGTTCTGAAGACTACTTTGATATTAACATAATCATTCCAGTTTTCTTTTGATTGCCATATCATTTTCTATCCTTTTACTTTCAACATACTTATGTCTTTATACCTAAAGTATTTTTTTCTTGAGAACAGTATATGGTCAGGTCTTTCAAAAATTCTGTCTGATAATCTCTGCTATTTAACTGGGATTTATATCATTCATATTTAGTATCACAATTGATAAAGATTAGATTTAGTTCTACCATTTTATTGTTTTCTATTTTTTCCCCTTCCAACTCTGTCTTTTGTTTTTTGCATTCTTTTGATTATGTGAATATTTTTTAATATTTGATTTTTTTCCTGAGAGAGAAACTCCTGTTTTTATTTTATTTTTAAACATTTATTTAATTTTAATGGGAGGATAATTGCTTTACAATATTGTGTTGGTTTCTGCCATACATCAATATGAATCAGCCATACATATGTCCCCTCTCTTTTAAACCTCCTTAGTATTTGATTTTATCATATTGACTTTTTATGTCTGTTTTTTTTTTTTTTTTTTTCCTTTTTGGTGATTGCTCTAGAGGATATAAAGTATATAACTGTGTCAGTTTCCTGGGACTTCTGTAACAAATAACCACAATCTGGGTAGCTTTAAGGACAGAGATTTATTTTCCCACAGTTCTGGAGGCTTGAAGTCCGAGATCAAGGTGTGGGCAGGGCCACGCTCTCTGTGAAAGCAGCACAGAAGGGTCTGTTGCAGCCTCTCGCTGAGCTTGGTAGTCCCCAGCTTGAGGCAGCATCACTCTAACCTTTACATGGCATTCTCCTTGTGTCTCTATCTTTGTGTCCAAATGTCTTTTTTTTTCTAAATTCACAGTCATATTAGATTAGGGCCCACCCTAATGACCTCATTTTAACTTGATTACTTCTATAAAGAGCTTATCTCTTAATAAGGTCACATCTGAGGATTTCAACATACAAATTTTGGGGGACACAGTTCAACCCATAGCAATAAATAACCTTTTGTCATCTATTTAGAGTTAAATATTTTACCATTTCAAGTAAAAGATAAAGTAACTATACAAGTCCTTTACCCTCCACCATTGTATAGTTATTGTGTATATTACATGTCTTACATGAAAACTGCTCCAGAAACCATTATAATTTTTGCATTGAGCACGCATGTATATTTTAAATAACTTAAGAGGGGGAAAATACTTTATATTTATACAGATATTTGTGTTTGTTTTGCTATTCCTTCATTCTGGAAGTCCCCAGTTTCTCTTTGGCATCATTTCCCATCAGCCCAAATAATTTCCTTCATAGCAGGGCTGCTGGTGATAAATTCTCTTAGTTTTCCACTATCTGAGAATATTTTTATTTCGCCTTCATTCCTTAAGGATGCTTTCACCGAATATAGAATTCTGAGTTGGAAGATCTTTGCACTTTACAGAAGCTGTCTTACCGTGCCTTGACCTCTGTGATCATTCAAATGTTCTCCTGTAAGTGATGTGTCATTTTTTTCTGACTGTTTCCAAGATTTTTTGTTTAATCTTTGTCAGTAGTTTCAGTTTGATGTGTACGGCTGGTTTTCTTTGAGTTCATCCAGTGTATGTGCTTCTTTTCATTTATGTCTTTTCCCAATTTGAGACATTGTGACCATTATTTCTTTAAATTTGTGGTGCACTGTTATGTTTTTTTTCGGAGAACGCAATGGCACCCCACTCCAGTACTCTTGCCTGAAAAATCCCATGGACGGAGGAGCCTGGGAGGCTGCAGTCCATGGGGTCGCTAAGAGTCGGACACAACTGAGCGACTTTACTTTCACTTTTCACTTTCATGCACTGGAGAAGGAAATGGCAACCCACTGCAGTATTCTTGCCTGGAGAATCCCAGGGACGGGGGAGCCTGGTGGGCTGCCGTCTGTGGGGTCGTGCAGAGTCGGACACGACTGAAGCTACTTAGCAGCAGCAGCTATGTTTTTCCTCTTTTTCTAGGACTTCAATGGCACAAACATTAGATCTTCAATATTGTGCCACAGGTTCCTAAGGTTCTGTTTATCTTTTCAATCATTTTTCCCCCATTTCAGTTCTTCAGATAGTATAATTTTTACTGACTTATTTTCAAGTTCATTAACTTCTTCCTTTGTCACTTCCATCTTGCTTATTGAAATTTGTCCAGTGAGTGTTTTATGCCTGATATCATATTTCAATTTTTTTACAGTCTCTATTTCTCTGATGAGCATTTTTCCATTAATTTAAGTGAGTTTACCACTCAGTGTTGTTATTACACTTGCTTTAAAATCTCTGTCTGATAATTACAATATGTGCATTTTCTATTGATGGTTTAGTCACTAACTCGTTTAGTCGCTGACACTTTTGTGGCCCCATGGACAGTAGCCCACCGGGCTCCTCGGTCTGTGGGATCTCCCAGGCAAGGATACTGGAGTGGGTTGCCATTTTCTCCTCCAGGGCATCTTCCTGACCCAGGGATCGAACCTATGTCTCTTACTTCTCCTGCATTGGCAGGCAGGTTCTTTACCATCTGAGCCACCAGGGAAGTCCATCATCTATTGCCTCACTCCATCTAGGGCACCATAGAACTCACCTCATTATCCTCACCATTCCCAATTTCAGATGTTTTTAACCTTTAAAAAAGGTTTTAGCAGTTTAAGACCCAGCCCGAGTCACAGAGGCCCTATCAACAGCTTCCCACAGAGCAGACTCAAAACACCAGAACTTACAACGCTACTAACAGTCATCATCCGGTAAATCTCATTGTCCACGAAGGCTCTGTTCTTGTTCTGAAGTTCCTGTTTCAATGTCTCCACATTCGGGCCTTCTTCAAGGTCTGAGAGAGTCTCACCAAGATGGCCACTGACTGGGTTGAAAACCCTGGAATTGGAGCATATTAGTGAATTCTCCTGGCAGACCTGGACTGGAAGACCTCAGGCAGCTATACCCAGTCCAGCCCTTGCCTATCACCCCTTTGCTTTCTGAGAGCCCAGCCCCCTGAGTTCAGGTCCCATTTCAGCCAGCCTCCAGCTTGTCCTCAACCTTCTTTCTGGCAGCTTCTGTTTGTCTCAGAAGTTCAGCAGCCATCTCTCCAGGAGAACAAAGAGCAATCAGGAAGGCTGCTGCCTCATTTTTTTTTTTTAACTTTTTATTTTGTATTGAAGTATAGCTGATTGACAAAGTTGTGACAGTTTCAGGTGGACAGCAAAGAAACTCGGTCATACATATACTTGAATCCATTCTCCCCCACACTCCTCTCCTTCTCCAGGCTGCCACATAACATTGAGCAGAGTTCCCTGTGCTATACAGTAGGTCCTTGTTGTTTATCCATTTAAATAGAGCAGTGTGTACATGTCTATCCCAAACTCGTTAACTATCCCTTCCCCCAACCCACCCCATTCTCCCCTCCACCTCCCATCCCACCCCAGCCTCACATTTTAACTTGCAGAGAGACTATAGTCCCCACCACAAATCCTTTCTCTGTGAAACCAGGAGATCTTGCTCTCTGCCTTCTCTGGAACTCTGTCCTGGCTTGCTTAGACTATATCTCAGCAGCCGAGGAGGCTGTGAACCTTCCTTCCTCTGTGCCTCTGAGAGCCCAGCAGAGAGGAAAGGGGCTGTTAAGGAGCCCAGTGAGAGAGGGATCTAGGTCTGGTGGGCTTGGCTCTGGGAAATCTGTTCACCCCACCTTCAGTGGTAACTTCACTCTTGTGAGCAGAGAGTCCTATGCTGACACATCCATGAGGAAAGCTGAGTGAGTTATGTGGACATGTCCACAATGCCCTGACTCTTTGATGCCCCCAGGGCCCTTAACTTTAGGCTCCTGTTTATCCTCTGTTTCCAAGGATAAGGCAAGAAGGCAGCAGGGGGCTTCTTCCTTGAGCTGCTTTTGTGAAACTTGAGATATTTGTCAGAGATTTTTTGGGGACTCAGAACAATGCTTTGTGGTGAGCTCTGTGGTGAGCCCCCCCCCCCCTACCTGGGACTCTCTCCTTCCTGGCAGTCCACTCCCAATCTTTTCACCGCCCATCTGCTGCTTACTTCCTGTGCCATTTCAGTCCCATAGTCACATGGCATCTTCAGGGCCAGGCACTTGGTGCAGAGGGCCATCAGTCTTGGTCCCTGCCCTCAGGGAGAACACATCCTGATTCACTTCGGTGATGGCCCTCAGGTGGTTCTGTGCTTCCAGCTTTCTGTCGGGAGCAGTGGTTCTCAGAGTGTGCTCCCCTGACCAGCCGCATCGGAATCAACTGGATACCTGTCAGACCTAGGAATAAGGAGGTCAGGGGGTGGAGCCCAGCAAGCTGTGTTTTAACAAACCCTTCATGTGAACCACCATTGCTCAAGGACTGAAGAGGAAATGAGAAGACAGAAGTAGGAGAGGCTGGGGGCTGGGGCAGAGGCATCAGGACAAAGTGTGTCAACTGGAAGGGCTCCATCTCATAGTGCCATCCTGTGGTCTCTGCACATGAACTACTGCACAGTGGAGGTACGTTCAATGCAGTTTCCCTCTGGGGCCTTGTCCCCCTGCCTATAGCCTGAGTCTAGGGACAAATCAGGACTTCGACACTCCATATACTTCCTACCTCTGAGCCCCAGATCTGTTCCCCATGGCCTGTCAGTTAGGAGAGACCTAAATCTCCTGGTCCAAACATCGAGAGAAGGAAAGGCAGTTAGTCCTGGTCTCACCGCAATTCACTTCAGTTGTGTAGAGGATCCTAATTTATCTTATCTCGAACTCACCCCTTTAAGTGAGGACAGCCTTAAGCCTCTGGATCCAAGTCCTTTTGCATAATCAGGATATTGAGAATCTAGGTGAGGAGAATGAATGGGAGTGGGAAGGGATGGTGAGAAGGAAGACAGGGAAGGAAACAGGTGGGAGCAGCTTACAATCACTTGGGACCATCTCTGTCTGTGTGGATAGTCCAGCCTAGAGGCTCAGAGAGCAGGTTAAGGTAAAATCAGATGGAACCTGGAGTCCAAGGCCTGTGAGGGAGTCTCAGTGGCTTAGGCCATTCCTGGATGCTGTCTTGGAGAAACCTGGGCAGACCGAAGACAGCTTGAAAGATTCAGACTCACAAAGGACTGGGAGAATCATCAGATCTGAGCATAGAGAACTGAAGGGCAGATTTCACAAAGGAGGAATGTGTGTGTGGAGGGGGGAGGCTGGGGGAGGGGCGGAGTCAGGGAGGAGAAAGTCCTGGGTCCTGGAGTCCCAGAGTTCCTTTGCTGGAAGTTGAGCAGCTTGCTGAAGATATTGAGTGGAAGTTGGCTTTCTTGTCTTGTCCTGCATCTGTGACACCCTTTGTCCACCAGGAGCATTGCCGCCTACACAGACAGCAGGGAACTCTGCTTGAATTCTTATTCAAATACAGCCAATCAGGGGTTCTGATCTTCATTACATAGTTGTGTTATTTCCAAGAATTGACACTTTATCAGACAACAATAGAGAACTTATGATGGACATGGTCTCCATTTAGCTTCTTGAAAGGTTGAAGATAAAACTTGTGGACATTCCCTCACTGGGGTTCGGAGCTGTAAGTACTGGGAACTATGATAATAAGGGAGGAGTCAGGAATGACTCTAAGATGCCTGGTCTGGAAGAATTGTGTCCTAAGAGGCTGGTATAGGGCACAAGCAGGACTGGGGGAATGCTGAGTTTAGCTTTAGACATAGAAAAGTAGAGATGAAGGAGGAATCTTCAGAAGGAAGCCTATAGAAAGCAATTGGGAAAGACTTTTATCTTCTAATACCTCGTTTATAGCCATACTGCCCTGAATGGGTCTGATCTTATCAAAAATCTGAGTGACTACATTTGCAAGATAATATCAGTCCTGGAAATACAGAGACACAGGTTCCATCCCTGGGCAGAGATCCCCTGGAGTGATGGGAAATCCCATGGACAGGGCTGAAAGTCAGTAATGCCAAAGATTGATGGCCACAACTGGAAACTAGGAAGAAACAAAGAAGGATTTTGCCAACATTTTGATTTTGGACTTCCACCCTCCAGAACTGTAAGATAATAAATTCTGTTGGTTTAAGCCATCCAGTTTGTGGTTCTTTGTTGTGACAGCCCTAGGAAACTAATAGAAAGATGACTTCCTTTTTCTGAAAAGTATTCTAGTCTGCCCCATGCAGAGTAAAATAACAACAGCTAACATTTATTGATCACTTACAATTATACTATACACTGTTCTGAGCATTTCACATGATTAACTCAATCCTAGAATGAGATTATTCTTTTTTTAATTTTAAAAATTATTCTGTTTTGGTTGCACTGGGTCTTCGATGCTGTGAGTGGGCTCCTTCTACCTGCAGCAAGCAGGGGCCCCTCCTCATTGTGGTGCACAGGCTTCTCATTGCAATGGCTTTTCTTGTTGCAGAGCATGGGCTGTAGGGTGTGTGGGCTTCAGTAGTTGCTGCACTTGGGCTCAGTAGTCGTGGTGCATGGGCCCTAGAGTGCAGACTCAGTAGTTACGGTGCATGGATTTAGTTGCTCTGAGGCATGTGGAATCTTCCCAGTCCAGGGATTGACTGTGTCCTCTGCATTGGCAGATGGATTCTTAACCACTGGATCACCAGGGAAGTCCAAGGCTATTCTTATTATCCCCATTTTACAGATGTTAAATGTGAAGGTAAGTGGCTTGCATAAGGTCCCCCAGCTAGTACCTGGCAGAGTTGGAGTTTGAACTTAGTTCTCTGTGATTCCAAACCCCTTGCTGCCTTTAGATCAAACTGGCTTTCCACTAGTGCTATCCTGCTTTTAATCCCTGCACATTATATTTGACCCTGTACTAGCTTAGTCCTAGTCTGGGGACACCCTTGAGCAGCAAGATAGTAAAAACGAGAGGAAAGATGTGACAAGATAGAAGTAAGGAGAAGATGAAGGAGGAAGAAGAGGGGAAAAAGGAGAGGGGGAAATAGAACCTCTCACCCAGCTTCCTCAGAATCAGGAAAAGCAACACTGAGGAGAGACTGACACAGGAAAACAAAACATCAAGGGGGTGTGGTGGAACATGTCGGTGAATCCTGAAGCAGGGGTAGGGAGAAGAGCTGAGCAGAGAGCAGCCAGCTCAGCAGGGGAAGACTCAGAGAAAGAAGACAGGCCTTAGGTGATGCAGAGAAGGACAAGAACTACCCCCAACCCTCGTTCTCTCTAGATAGTTTGAAATCTATCCTAGTCTTCAAAGGCAGTGAGCTATCTTCTTTACAAAGTCCGATAAACACACCGATTTAGTCCAAAACACCTGTAGTTGTTGTTCCTGAGACCTGGCTCATGAAGTAAGAACAAATCTCACACTGGTCCTCTCAGGCTTCTCTACAGTAGAAGTCTCCAAGAGCTAGGCTGTGTCTGTGACAGCTCCCTAAATGCCCATTACTTCCTTCCTCTATAGTTCCAGGCAATGGTCCCAGTGTTGTTCAGAATAAATTTTTGCTTCTCCATCTACTCTTTTTTCTCTTGTTCTACTCTAAAAAAAAAAATTATTTACTTATTTGGCTGTGCTGGGTCTTAGTTGCAGCATGTGGGTTCCAGTTCCCCGACCAGGGATCAAACCTAGGCCCCCTGCATCAGGAGCTTGGAGTCTTTGTCACTGGGCCACCAGGGAAGTCCCTCAGTCTACTCTTGATAGAGGAGCCCTGTTGGCACTAGGAACTCTAGTGAGCAAGTTGAAGGCACTCAGTTCTCCACTGCCTGGACCACCATTGCTTCCCATCAGGAGAATAACATCCTCAATCACTACTAATGAATGTTATTTAAATAATGCAATAAGACGGAATAAAGGAATACAGGTATAAAGAAATGGAAAGACAAAGTATTACAATCTATAGGTGATCTTATCATCTTCAAAGAATTCACAACAAATATAAGGAAAGTTTAAAATTAAAACAATGACTAGATATAAAGCCAACATAGAGAAACCAATAGCATTTCTATATACAAGCTATAATCAATTAATAAGACAATAGGAAAAAACACAATCAAAACCATAGTTAAAAAAAAAAAGCAGGCAGCAAAAAAACAAAAACTATAATGTATCTTGGAGTTACATTATTGTTTTCCTTGGAAGAAAAGCTATGACAAACTTAGGCAGCATATTAAAGAGCAGAGACATTACTTTGCCAACAAAGGTCCATCTAGTAAAAGCTACGGTTTTTCCAGTAGTCATGTGGGGATGTGAGAGTTGAACTATAAAGAAGGCTGAGAACTGAGGAATTGATGCTTTTGAACTGTGGTGTTGGAGAAGACTCTTGAGAGTCCCTTGGACTGAAAGGAGATCCAACCAGTCCATCCTAAGGGAGATCAGTCCTGAATATCCATTGGAAGAACTGATGCTAAAGCTGAAGCTCCAATACTTAAGCCACCTGATTCAAAGAGCTGACTTATTTGAAAAGACCCTGATGCTGGGAAAGATTGAAGGCAGGAGGAGAAGGAGACGACAGAGGATGAGATGGTTGGATGGCATCACTGACTCAATGGACATGAGTTTGAGTAAGCTTTGGGAGTTGGGGAAGGACAGGGAAGCCTGGCGTGCTGCTGTCCATGGGGTCACAAAGAGTCGGACACGACTGAGTGGTTGAACTGAACTGAACTGATCTTGGAATTAACCTAGCCAAAAATGTATAACAACTTTAAGTAAAAATGTTTTAAAGTTTATCGAAGAAACTGAAAGAAGATTCAAATAAATGATTTAGGAGTTTCAATATTGTAAAAAATTATTATTCCCAAATTAATCTATAAATTTAATATGATCCTAAATGATACTGCCAACAAAATTTTTAACACCACTTGGCAAATTGACATTAAAATTAATCTAAAAGGTTGAGTGGGCAAAAACTAGTAAGATAATTCTGAAAAATAAGAATAATGAGGAAAAGTGAATGTATCAGATAAGAAGACCTGTTACACCCTTTCCTTCCCCTGCTATGTCATGTGCCTGGGGCTCTGTGTCAACCTAGAGAGGTGTGATGGGGGTGGGAAGGGGTGGGAGGTGGGAGGGAGGTTCAAGAGGGAAGGGACATTGTATTCCTATGGCTGATTCATGTTGATGTATGGCAGAAACCAACACATTATAAAACAATTATCCTCCAATTAAAAATAATAAATAAAAAGAACTGTTACAAAGTTATTTAACCCTAATAGTATAATATTGAGCAGCTTTAGGCAAACGGATAAATGGAATAGGATAGAGAAGGTATGTATACATGGGAATTGGTTATATGTCAGAGCTTGGCATCATAAATCAATGAGGTAAAGACAGTTAATAAATGATATTGGGATAACTGAATAGCCACATGGAAAAACATTAAAGTAGATTTTAACCTCATACTGTAAACAAATAAAACATTCCAAGCACATTAAAAACTTAATTGTTAAATAATAATATTTAAAAATATTATAAATGGTAAAATGGGATATGGGAGTCAAAAGGTACAAATTTCCAGTTACAAAACAAGCAAGTCCTGGGGATGTAATGTACAGCATGACAAATACATAATAATACTGTGCTGCATATTTGATAGTTGCTAAAGAATGTAGATTTTTTTTTAAAGGAGGGGATACACGTATACATATAGCTGATTCATTTTGTTGTACAGCAGAAACTAACACAATATTGTAAAGCAACTATACTCCAATTAAAAAAAAGAGAGTAAATCTCAAAAGTTTTCATCACAATAAAAAAAATTCTGTAACTATGTACGGTGACAGATGTTAACTAGAATTATTACAATAATCATTTGGAATATATACAAATACTGGATCATTATATCATACACCTAAAACTAACATAATGTCATGTCAATGATACCTCAATAAAAAGTATTAGAAAATAATATGGGAAAACACTTTAATGGTTTAGGGCTAGGAAAGACTTTTAAACAAAACTCAAACTTGACAAAAAAATTTACAGGAATAAACTAGTAAATTTGAAATTAAAACAAACAACTTTGCCATGTCAAAAGAAAACACAAAGCTAAAAGATTAGTAATAAAATGAACGAGCATATTGGCAACAGACATAATAAAGATTTAACATAGAAAATATATGAAGGACTGACTACCACAAACCAAGAAGAAAAAGAGCACCATTTGATAGAAAAATGAACATCGGATACAAACAAGCAATCATAAAATATGGAAAGTACTACATAAATGACCACCTCACTGGTAACTACATAAAAAGAAAAATGATGGTGACCAACCTCACGTTGGTAATCAGAGAAATGGACAAGAAAAATGATGAGTGTATAAAGAAATGGGTTCTTTGTGTACTGATATAGGAAACATATTTGATATGGGAAACATATCTGATATAGGACATAAGGAGCAGCTCCAGAGGTGTTTATACAGCATTCTTGGTGATAGGAGACCCTGCTTCAACTCCTGGGTTGGGAAGATCCGCTGGAGAAGGGATAGGCTACCCACTCCAGTATTCTTGGGCTTCCCTTGTAGCTCAGCTGATAAAGAATCCGCCTACAATGTGGGAGACCTGGGTTCAATCTCTGGGTTGGGAAGATCCCCTGGAGAAGGGAAAGGCTGCCCCCTCCAGTGTTTCGGCCTGGAGAATTCCATTGACTGTATAGTCCATGGGGTCACAAAGAGTCATGACTGAGTGACTTTCACTTCACTTAGTGACAGAAGAAAACTGAAGTGACCTAACTGTTCATCAGGCGGTGAATGGATAAAGTCAATAGGGCCTGTACACTAGTAGAATGCATTCATTGGACTTAGAAGTTAAAAGCGGTGAACTAGATCAGTGGCTCTTAAACTTTTGGGCTCCAGACCCTTTTGCCATTTTAAAAATTGCTGAGAACCTCAAAAAGCTTTTATGTGGGTTATGTGTGCTGTGTTGGGCTAAGTCACTTCAGTCATGTCTGACTCTTTGTGACCTTATGGACTGTAGCCCTCCAGGCTCCTTTGTCCATGGGATTCTCCAGGCAAGAATACTGGAGTGCCCTCCTCCAGGAGATCTTCCTGACCCAGGGATTGAACTTGTGTCTCTTTTGTCTCTTGCATTGGCAGGCAATTTTTTACCACTAGTGCCCCCTGGGAAGCTCTTATGTGGGTTATATCTACTAATATTTACAGCATTGGAAATGATAAGGCTGAGAAAGTTTTAAAATACTTATCAATTCATTAAAAAATAAGCCCATTTAATGTTAACATAGTATTTATAATAATATAAGCAACATTTAAATGAAAAATCGATATATTTTCCAAAGCAAAAAAAAAATGCAGTGAGAAGAGTGGTACTGCTTTATATTACTATTTTTTCCCCCAAATCTCTTACTAGAAGACAGCTGGATTCTTATACCTGTTTCTGCATTCAGACTATTGCACTTTCATATATAATATAGTTTCTTGAAAACTCCACTGTAGACTTGTGATAAAGTAAGAGTGGAAAAAGACAAATAAATTCTTAGTGTGATTATGAAAGAGTTTGACCTTAGGGACCTCCAGAAATGGTCTTAGAAACTTTTTCCCCAGACCACATTTTGAGAACCAGTCAAGCAAATCAATATAGACTTATTTTTAACAGCATTTTTAATTTAGTGTTTTAGCTTGGTTTCCACCAAACAGCTGAAGCAAATGATTACATTAGGTACTTTACTTTGGGAAATGATTTCTGGGATTAGGAGTTGGGGGACTGAGAAGAATGAAATGGGGAAGCAGGAAAGTCAATACAGGGGTGTATTATTAAGTTGATGACTTCTGTGGGCAACTGAGGCTCAGGTTAATTGGGGATCCCCTGAGAAACCAAGTAGGATATACTATAAAATCATCATGTGCAGCAGATCTGAAAGTATGGATTATTGATACATTGGTTCCCATCTCCCATTGGTCAAGGATTGCCCAAGGGAGGGTTAACCAGTGCACCAGAACACCTAGGGCAGAAAGGAAGCCATGTGAGGTGCCCCTGAGGTGAAGTTGTCAGGCTACACCTGGGAGCCCCTGATTGCCACAGCAACTATTATGCAGAAGGCTGGCCAAGACAATGTGAGATGAGGCCTCAAAAACTCAAAAACATTCAACACATTGTATGGGAAAACCAGGCTGCAGAATAATACATACAGTAAGATACCATTTATGGAAATAACAAAACCACCAAAACAATAGTATATATTTTCTGGGCATGAAATGAATTCTTTTAAATGGATTTACACAAATACGTGTGTATGTGCATATGTATATAAGCATGTGTTATGTACATACATACAAGATTACTACTGAAAAAGTATTGGATTTTTATATACCTACTTCAGAGGAAAGAGATCTAGACTGGAGATGGGGTTGTCTCAGAGATTTTTCTGTAATTTTCTAAGCTTTATCCCCCAAGCTTTAAAAAGAGAGGATTAAAAAGGAATTTGCTGAAGTTAATGGACAGAATTTGTTTGTTTGCCCCCTCTCTTCCTGTGGGACAAGGAAGCAAAGCGAGCAAGCCAAGCCAAGCCAAGGGGCTCTGAGAGAATGGCTTGTGGAGTCTGTGTACAAGGAGAGAAAGGCATATGTCTCTTTTAGCTGGATGATCATCCCCACGGAGAACCAGAGTGACAGACCAATGAGAAATTTGAGGGAAGGCATGGCAAGGGTGCCTGAGAGTTTGGGATGAAACCTGAATAGACGGCTCTTGCTTCCTTTGTGGAGAATTCTTAAGGTGGAGATCTGCCTTGAAGCAGCCATGATGGTGAGCAGGGAGGGCCAGTGCTGGGAAGCCGCGCTTTCAGTCTTGGGCAAGGCAAAGATTTGCTGTTCCCCAGGAGCTAAATGGGGCTCCCAGAAGCTAAGCTAAGCTGCCCTCAAAAAAGCCCACTTGTGAGTATGGCCTGCTGGGGGGAGGGGTTCCCCAGGAAAAGGCTGTGAGGGTGAACCAATGATCAGCCAGTGAGCACTCATTCAGTTTGATGAACTTCTTATGGAGGACAAACATCCCCTGGGTGTTTTGAGGAACGATTCCTCCAAACCCACTTGGAAAGTGACAGTGTTAGTCACTCGGTCATGTCTGACTGTGACCCCCATGGACTATAGCCCACCAGGCTCCTTTGTCCATGGAATTCTCCAGGCAAGAATACTAGAGTGGGTAGCCTTTTCCTTCTCTAAGGGATATTCCTGACCCAGGGATCGAACATGGGTCTCCTGCATTGCAGGCAGATTCTTTACCATCTGAGCCACCAGGGTAGCCCAATTGATTTGGGGGACAAATCACCTACCACCACTCCTCTAAGCCTGGCCCCCCTCTCTCACCTCCTTCTTCCTGACCTTGAACCTGGAAGAGTCAGGCTCAGGAAGGGAGGGAGGTAGAGAAGATGTGAGACAGCAGGCCTATGCCTCCTTCTGCACCACAGGGGTGGTTTGAGCTGGGGGAGGGAAGAAGCTGACACCAGACTGAGTCCTGATGTAGACAAGGCTGCATTTTCATTCTTAAAAATACTACTCCAGTTCTGAAAGCTCAATGTGACGGAAAAGCTGAGGGACTAGGAAAAGTGTGCTGACAGAGCAGAGCTGAAAATACAGCAATGGGAGAAAAAATAGAGCTGTTTTTCTCTGTGCCCATTGAGTTCCGCCCATTCAGTAAATCAGATGTTCTTATTTGTACTAAAAAAGTACATATATATGGTCAGTGCTGAAGCAACTATGTCCAAATGTTACCTGTGATTAGCAGACTGCACGTTACCTGTTCAACCTCTGAGTTTCCTGTTGTTGTTTAGTTGCTAAATTGTGTCCCACTCTTTTGCAACCCCATGGACTGTACCCCGCCAGGCTCCTCTGTCCATAGGATTTCTCAGGTAGGAATACTGTAGTGGGTTGCCATTTCCTTCTCCAGGGAGTCTTCCGGACCCAGAGATTGAACCTGCATCTCCTGCCTTGGCAGGCAGATTCTTTACCACTGGGAAGCCCTGGTGTTCCTGTGTTTCTTACAGAACCCTAATTTTGCTCTGGTATCACCCAGCTCTGAAGTCACATGGACCGGGAGAGCTGGTTGGTCTAAGCCAAAGAGGCAATACTGGTCCCTAAGTATGTTCTGGAAATTAGTTTGGACTTTTATGTTGGGGAGGAGGGCCCTGCTGTAGGTATTGAATGAGAGGGGTCTAGGAATGCCAAATATCTTACAGTGTTTGGGACAGTCCTTGAGAGAAGGGCCCCGCATTCCATGTGATGTTTTGATGTCCCATGAGACATTGATGCAGGTGAAAAACCCATTTCTAAGACTGAAGTTTCATCCATTTGACATATACATACTCTAGAGATCTCTTTGCATGTTTTTAAAATTAATTTTTGTTGGAGTATAGTTACTTTACAATGTTGTTAGTTTCTGCTGTATGGCAAAGTGAATCAGTGATACATATACATGTATCCCCTCTTTTTGGATTTCCTTCCCATCTAGGTCACCACAGAGCACTGAGTAGGGTTCCCTGTGCTATAGAGTAGGTTCTCATTAGTTATCTGTTTTATACATAGTAGTGTATACATGTCAATCCCGATCTCCCATTTCATCCTCCCTCCCTGGTTCGTGCATGTTTTTAACATAACCTGACTTTCCTAGGAATGTAACTACTGTATAAATCAAGGAATGACTGCATTGTGTTTTGATGAAAGGTTATCAAGAGTTGCTCACCATGTTAGAAAATCGTGCTGTCAACGGCAGTGGCCTTGTGCTAGTTGAGTCATCTCCTGCATCTGTCTGCAGCCTTGGCATTTCCATGTGTAGCTGCCAGCATCTCACTGCTTTATCACAACCTACTTGATAAAACTTCTGCCTGTGTCTTTGCTTATTAAGAGACATATTAATTTGTTGTAAATTATTAATGTCTTCTTTACAAGGATCACTTTGAATCCCTTTAAAAATTCATATTTAGGAGGAGTTCCTTGGTGGTCTAGTGGTTAGGTTTCTGGGCTTTCACTGCTGTTCTGGGTTCAGTCCTTGGTTGGGAAGTTGAGATCCTACAAGTATGGTGGTGCAGCAAAATATATATATTATATATGTAATATATACATACATATATGTACATATAAAAATTGTTATCTATGACTTTTGTTTCTGGATTGAAGAACATTTGTTATAAGAATGATTGTTTTCACAAGGGCTAGTTAAGTCTAAAGTGTTTTACTTATTTATTTTTGGCTGTTCTGGGTCTTCATTGCTGCTTGGACTTTAGTTGCAGTGAGCGGGGGCTACTCTCTAGTTGCAGTGTGCAGGCTTCTCATTGCCGAGCCTTCTCTGGTTGCAGAGCACGGGCTCTAGGGTGCAGAGGCTTCAGTAGTTGTGGCATGTGGGCTCAGTAGCTTCAGCTCCTGGACTCTAGAACACGGGCTTAGCAGTTGTGGTACATGTGCTTAGTTACTCCAAGGCATGTGGAAATCTTCCCAGACTAGAGATTGAGCCTGTGTTTCCTGCATTGGCAGGCGGATTCTTTTTCACTGAGCCATGAGGGAAGCCCAAGTCTAAGATGTTTGAGGTGGTCCCTTTTCCTTACTAGTGACATGGAACACTTTGTTAACATGGGCCCCCAACGCTTTGGCCAAAAGCTATACAAGTTGAAGGAAAGGCCTTCAATCAAAGAGTGGAGAGGAGCTGATGAAGAATTCGTATGTAAAGAAGTTGATGGAGGACACTAACAAGCTGGTCAGCAGTACATTTGATGAAATGAAACTTCTTGGTCAACAGTACATTTGATGAAATGAGACATCTTATGAATATCCTTTGATCAAAGTGATTTCCTGTTGTAGAGCCCTCAAACCCTTGAATGCTCTGAATTTTCTATGACCACTAGGACTCTGGGTGAAGGAGCTTAGATAGTTTCACATGAAGAATTTGTATCACCTATATACAAAAGATATTCAATATATCAAAAACCAAGCCAAACTAGTGGCTAGTTTGGGTGTGGACATGTGACGTAATTTGGCCAGTGAGATATATGGGTACATCTGCTGAGGGACTCTAGTGAAAGGAAGAGAGGGCATCTTTTCTACCTTGGGGAATTGTCTTCTTTTATCATATGCCTGGCTCTTAAAAACAGGAAGTCTGAGAACTAAGTCTACACACTTAGAGAGTAGAGTAGGATAGAAAGGACCTGTTCTTTGGTCATACAGTTGTGCCATTAAGTAGCCAAGTCTAGGGCCACCCCTCTTTTGCATTTAATCTCCCAGTAAATCTGCTGATATGATGTGAGACTATGACTGTCATTGCCATTTCTTTTGTTGATAATATTTGCCTTCCCAGACAAAATAGAATAAACTAAACCAAAATCTCCTTCGAAGGAAAGAATAATACACATGACAGAAAAACCAAACACTACAAAATGTTTATAATGAAAAGTCAGCCCTTTTTGACCAGTCTTCCTGCTCTTCCCACCAGCCTGTTCCCCAGTTTCCCAGAGGCAATGAATGTCGTCAGTTTCTTGTACATTCTTATAGAAACATTCTATGCATGTACCAGTATATATGCTCACACACCCACTTCCTTTTCAAATGCATCATCATATGTTGTAAATTCTTCCCTTTTCCCTTTTCCCCTGCCATGTGATTATAGAATTAGGACAGCAATTATCTTTGATATTTCCCTACTTAGAGGCTAATTAGAGAAGTCATCTTCTTGGCATAGTTAAGTGGAAAACTTTGTAAATAATTTTTTTCAACCCATTTTGATTTTTATTTTCTTACGCTGTCATTTTACTTTCAAAATTTCAGTGTGTAATGCTCTTTATAGAAATAAAGTTCAGGGGCTTCCCTGGTGGCTCAGTGGTAAAGAATCTGCCTGCCAATGAAGGACACATGGGTTCAATCCCTGATTCAGGAAGATCCCACATGCTGCTGGGCAGCTAAGCCTGTGTAACAACTACTGAGCCAGTGCTCTAGAGCCCAGGAGCCAAAGCTACTGAGCCCATGCACCACATCTACTGAAGCCCACACATCCTAGAGTCTGTGCTCTGCAACAAGAGATGCCTTCGCAATAAGAAGCTCACATACTGCAACTAGGGAGTAGCCCCAGTTTGCCGCAACTAGAGAAAAAGTGTGCATAGAAACAAAGAGCCAGCACAGCCAAAAAAAGAAAGAAAGTTCAGATCTTTTAAGAAAATAAAGTTTCTTGGAAGAGGGGAAATTGCCAATGCTGTTGCCGGGAGGGGCAAGGCAGCCTGGAAGCAACATCCTCCTGTCTCTGCCTCCACCCTAATCTGAGATATCCAGAGGGTCTGCGGAGGTGGGGTTGGGGCCAGTGGCAATGGTGAGAGCCCTGAGTATGGAGCTGCTTCACCCTTCAGAGCAGACCCTTCAGAGTTTCCTCCTCTATAGATCTCCATGGCCTCCTGCCTCCCTCCACTGTTCTTCCATTTTAAATAAAGTCAAACAAAATGTGGGAGGGAAGGGATAAATCAGGAGCTTGGGATGAACATACATGCACACTACCATATAAAAGATAGATAACCAACAAGGACCTCCTGCATAGCACAAGGACCTCTACTCAGTATTCTGGGGTAACCTATATGAGAAAAGAATCTTAAAAAGAATGAATTATACTTGTGTGTATAACTGAATCACTTTGGGTGAAACTAACACAACACTGTAAATCAACTGTACTCCAATAAAATGGGTACTCCAATGGGTCTTTGTTGCTGTGCCCGGGCTTTCTCTAGTTGTGGCAAGTAGGGGCTACTCTGTTGTGGTGTGTGGTCTTCTCACTGTGGTGCTTTCTCTTGTTGTGGATCATGGGCTATAGGTGCATGGGCTTCGGTAATTGTGACTTGTAGGCATTAGAGGGCAGGGTTGGTAGTTGTGGTGCACAGGGTTAGTTGTGGAATCTTCCAGGACCAGAGATCAAACCTGTGTCCCCTGCACGGACAGGTAGATTCTTATCCCCTATACCACCAGGGAAGTCCTGCCCATTTTAAAATCAGGTTATTTGGGGTGATTTTGCTATTAAATTTTATGAGTTTGTTATATAATTTTCATATTAGCCTCTTATCAGATACATGGTTTGCAAATATTTTATCCCAATCTGGTTGCTTTTTCTTTTTGCCAACCATTTCCTTTACTGTTAGAAACTTTTAACTTTGATGTGATCTCACTTGTGTATATATA
Organism: Okapia johnstoni; assembly: GCA_024291935.2. NCBI lineage: Eukaryota > Metazoa > Chordata > Mammalia > Artiodactyla > Giraffidae > Okapia > Okapia johnstoni. The sequence goes on along the minus strand of CM044319.1, from coordinate 45,545,583 downwards.
TATATATATATATTTTTGCCTGTACTTTTGTTGCCAAATCCAAGAAATCACTGCCAAGTCTAATCTAGAATTTTTCCCTGTGTTTTTCTTTTAAGAATTTTGCAGTTTTAGGTCTTACAGTTAGATGTTTAATCCATTTTGAATTAATTTTTCTATCAATATATGGCACAAGGTAAGGGTTTAACTTCATTCTTTTTCATGAGGATATTCAGTTTTCTCAACACCATTTATTGAAGAGACTCTCCTTTCCCCATTGTGTGGTTTTGACACACTTGTTGAAGATGATTTGTCCATATATGCAAGAGTTTATCTCTGGGCTCTTTATTTTGCTCCATTGGTCTACATGTCTCTCCTTATGACAGTACCGTACCATTTTGATTACTGTTGCTTTTTAGTATAGGAAGCGTGAGGTCTCCAACTTTGTTCTTTTTCTGGATTGTTTTGACTTTTGGGTATCCCTTGAGATTCCATATGAATTTTAGGGTACTTTTTTCCCTGTTAAAAGCGTCATTGGGATATTTGGTACGGGCATTGTAAAAATATTGAGTCTTCTAATCCAGGAGAGAGCATTCAGCTTTTTAGTCTAATCTTTCATATGTGGCTTGATGGGTGGTGTGGTGGGTCACTGGTTCTGTAACATGGGTGCCTGTGATGATGTGTTTTTGCTCAAAAGGAATCTTGGGAGGCAGTATGCGGTGAGTCTGTATTCACAGAGCTGCCTGCAGCCTCCAGATGGTCCAAGAATGGGGCAGAGGGTGAGTGTGGGGACAGTATGTGGAGTGGCAGGAAATGACCTTGATAGTGAATGCCTGCCTCCCTACAACATGACTTAGCCTCCCTGCTTGAAGATATTCCTACATTCCAGGAGCTGGTGAAGAGCAAAGATGTGCTGCTATCTGTCTGGGTCACTTCCTCCTCCTACTGCCCAGTGGTGTCCCCAGCACAGAGCAGAGTGCCTGAGACGTGGTAGGTGCCTGGTTACACAGATGATCTGAGAGAGGGTAGCATAGCACCCAGTCAGCAAGTGATGGTCACTCTTCTCCCTCACCTTTCTCTGGAGGCCAATCCCTGAGGGAGAGAAGGCCTTACTGGAGAGAGGCAGGGGCGTGAAATTCAGAGCCCCTGGGCTCATTTTTCTGCAGAACCCAGAGGCCTGGCCTGGGCTGGCCAAGGGCAGAGGAAATAGTCACTAAGTGGACATGAGACTAAAGCTTTTAATAGGACTGGACATCTGCTTGAGATGTCCTGCAGGGACAGAGTCCGACTGAAGACAAGGATGGAGAAAATAAAGCCTTTTTATGCTTTACCAGGGCTTCACTGGTGGATCAGATGGTAAAGAATCTGCCTGCGATGTGGGAGACCTAGGTTCAATCTCTGGGTCAGGAAGATCCCCTGGAGAAAGAAACGGCTACCCACTCCAGTATTTTTGCCTGGAGAATTCCATGGACAGATGAACCTGTTAGGTTACAGTTCCCAGGGGTGCAAAGAGCTGGACACAATTGAGCACATCTTCCTCTTTAACATATAATTTTTGCATGTGCTTTATAATGTCTATAATTTATTAATCCTCTGGTCCATATACAAAAAAGTAAGTAGTATGTTGAGGACTGTCCCTAATCATGTAAGCCTCGCTCTGCCTCCTGGAGAAAGGTAGGGAGTACAGGGCCCTGCCCTCTGGGAGAGAAGCACTTTCCAAGGAGGTGCAGGTAAGCATCTGGGATGCTGCGGAGTAGAGCTTCCCACCTGAGCCCCAGGTGCTGGGAGGCGCTGGCATCAGAAATGTCAGCTTCCTCTAACCTTGGAGGAGGGGGCAGGTCACCTCCAGGTGAAAACAGATTGCCCTTTGATCTCCATGTGCCTTGAGATGTGAAAGGTCCAGAGACTTGAGGGTCCAGATGTGTGCATGGGTTGGGTTTACTTACAAGTCCTGGGACCTTGATAGGAACCATTTCCACGCGTCAAGAGTGGAGGTGAGGAGACCCTCCATAGCACTGGGTGAGTGAGGCAGAATCTTCACCACTCTGGAGGGGGGCGGTAGATATGGACTGATCTGGGGGTGGCAGAGGACAGCCAGGTAGAAGCCTCCTAGAGTGTCCTTGCCCAGGATGGAAAGTGAGCAGACAGCAGAAAAACTGGGCATGTTTTGGAAATTACATCAGAAAAAGCAGAGGTAACCAGAGGATTAGATCATGAAGCTAAGAAGCTTCAAGTGGACTTGAAGAAGGCTTGAGGGGAAGTGACAGATGGATGGCTATTGAAGCACATAAAGTTTGTTCCCTGTGGGGAGGCTGGTAATGGCTGAGATGTCATGCCTTGTATTGAGCTTCGAGTTTTCCTCCTTTATCAGTGTCCAAGAGAAATGCTGATGGCCCATTAGACCTGGACTGGGAATCATGAGCTACCACCCCCACAAACTCACCTTGTCTTCTTTTCTCTGTATACAAAGAGCTCTGGGTTCAGGAATGCAAAGGAACTTTGTCTTATTTTGACTTCTTGCTGAGAAGGTCCAGTATGGCTACCATTTTGAGCCATGAACATTCTTGTGGCATCATTGACTCTTTAGAAGAAGGTGTTCTGTTACTGGTGTGGAAACTGAGGTTGGAGAAGTCAACATCTGCTCCTTGATGGTGAACCCCAGTCTGCTGAATTCCATAGCTCCTCCCTGTACTCAGTTCATGAGCATTCCCAAAGCATGGTGCCCAAGCCACAGGAGGTAAGTGAGAAGATTATGGGAGAATGTTTTTTTCATTTATTAGTAATAGTTTTATGGTTTTCCATTTAGGGTAGGTATTTTTGAACAGGTGAAAGTACTTAATTAAAAGGGAGTTGAGGACTTCCCTGGAGGTCCAGTGGTTAAGAATCTTCCCTGGTCTGGGAATATTTCTCATGTTGTGGGGCAACTAAGCCTATGTGCCTCAACTACTGAGCCCATGCTCTAGACACCATGTGCCACAGCTACAAAAGCCCGTGTGTCCTAGAGCCTGTGCTCTGCAAGGATAGAAGCCACCGCAATGAAAAGCCTGGGCACTGCATCAAGAGAGGAGCCCTCACTTATCGCAATTGGAGAAATCCTGTGCATAGCAGTGATTACCCAGTACAACCAAAACATTTTTAAAAGGGAGTTGATATAAACATTAAGTGAACATTAGTACAAGTGCTATAAGGGCATGCAAATATCAGGATACTTCTAGAAGAATCTTGCCCTGCTCTCCTGTCACCTTTCCTTTCCAGGACAATTGGCCTGAGGTTAGCCTGGCCCCATCATTTCAGGATTTATCTTCATCACTGGATTTCCTTGTTCCTTTCTCAGTGAAGGGAGCCATCATCACCTGGGAGTTGGGAGGGAGGTGGTCCATTCATGGAGGACATCTCCTAGCTACCCAGATCTGTTCTCTGACAGCCCAGCTAGGTCAGATGTCCACTTACCCCAGGACAAAGATGACCTCAGAGATGGGAGGGTTTTCCCCTGCTCCTCATCCCAATCCTTGGTCTGGGCTCTGAAAACATTGCAGAGAGATGGTCCTGGGCTGGGGGAGGTGGTTACAGTTCCTGGACCAGACCTCACAGGGCTGAGGGTATATAAAGATGCCTTATCACAGCAGGAAAGGAAACTGGTGGAGCAAAGACCATACTTATCTAAAATCATCACTCTAAAAACAACTTCTTTTATTTCCCCCATCTTATCTGCTCTTGTTCACATGCACGTCTTTAAAGAGTTTTAATTCATTACATAACATTTTGTATTCTGTTCACCCCCCGGCCCCAAGCCAACCATGTTCGTGTGTGCTAAGTCACTTCAGTTGTGTCTGACTCTTTGTAACCCCATGGACTGTAGCCCTCCAGGCTCCTTTGTGCATGGGATTCTCCAGTCAGGAATACTGGAGTGAGTTGGTTTGCCCTCCTCCAGGGGATCTTCCCAATTCTGGGATTGAATCTGTGTCTACCATCGTCTCCTGCATTGGCAAGCAGGTTCTTTACCACTAGTGCCACCTGGGAAGCCCCAGAGCAGACCTCACCCCAGCCCTTCACCATGTTGCTGTCATTTTTGTGATGACCATTGTGATCTTGTACAGGGCTCCCTCCAGTGGGTCTTCAATCATGGACTAAATCTGCTTGGATGACAACACTAAGATGGCTCCAATGTTTCATAATTATATAAAAGATTACAAGGAACTGCTTTAACAAATGTTGCTTTTAAAATATTTTTAACCATTTTTTAGGATAATTATTTGCTGCCCCTCTTATTACTTCATCCTCAGCCCCTCTTGATTTTCCTTGCCTCTTTTCTGGAAAATTTCCTCTCCTTTTCCCCTCCCTGACAGCCTTCTCTCTTTTTCCTGCCTGTCCTGTCTCCTGCTCCCCTATCCACATGGCTCAATGAAAAAAAAAACAAAACTGGATATGGAGTCAGAAGAGATGAATTCAAGGTAGGATTTGTCACTTTCCAGTTGTGTAACCCCCAGGCAAGTCACTTGATCTTCCTAGCTCTTGTTTTATTTCTATCTTTAAACATAAGAAAAACAGAGGCTGAGCACAGAGAAATTCTAGGGCAATGGAAATACTCTGTCTTTACTCTGATGGTGGATAACAGGCATTATCTGTTTGTCCAAACTCATAAGATGTGCAATACCAAGAGTGCATCTTCATGTAAACCATGGACTTTGGATGATAATGATGTGTCAGTGTAGGTTCATCGTTGGTAAGAAGCACAAAACTCTGGTGGAGGATGTTGCTAATGGGGGAAGCTGTGTACATGTGGGGCAGGGGCGCATGAGAAACCTCTATACCTTTCTCTCAATTTTAATGGGAACATAAAACTGCTCTAAAAATTAAAGTCGTTAAAAATATGTAAAAAAGGGGCTTCCCTGGTGGCTCAGTAGTAAAGAATCCACCTGCCAGTGCCGGAACATGGGTTTGATCCCTTTAGCAGGAAGATCTCACATGCTACAGAGCAACTAAGCCCCTGCCCCACAACTATTGGGCCTGCATTCTAGAGCCTGTGCTCTGCAACAAGAGAAGCCACCACAGTGAGAAGCCTGTGCACTGCAACTAGAGAGTAGCCCCCACTCCAACTAGAGAAAAGCCGGCACAGCTTCCAAGATCCGGAGCAGCCAAAATGAGCAAGGAGATCAAACTAGTCAATCCTAAAGGAAATCAACCCTGAATATTCATTGGAAGGACTGATGCTGAAGCTGAAGCTCCAATACTTTGGCCACCTGATTTGAAGAACTGACTCATTAGTAAAGACCCTGATGCTAGGAAAGATTGAAGGCAGAAGGAGAAGGGGATGACAGAGGACAAGATGGTTGGATGGCATCACCAATTCAATGGACATGAGTTTGAGCAAGCTTTGGAGATGGTGAAGGACATGGAAGCCTGGTGTGCTGCAGTCCATGGGATTGCAAAGAATCAGACATGACTGAGCACCTAAACAACAACAGCAAAATAAATAAAATTATTAAAAAATATGTACAATGGTCCTCTGATCCCAGTCAGTAGAGCTCAGCACTCATGGCCAACCACATCGTGCTCTACACTGGCACAAAGAGGCCAATCTTGGGGATGGGCACCTGGAATTCCCCTCCAGGCAAAGTGATGGGGGCTGTGAAGGTGGTGATTGACCTTGGGTACCATCACATTGACTGTGCCCACGTGTACCAGAACGAGAACAAGGTGGGGTTGTCCCTCCAGGTGAAGCTCCAGAAGAAGGTCATGAAGTGTGAGGACTTTTTCATCATCAGCAAGCTGTGGTGCATATTTCACGACAAGGACCTGGTGAAAGGTGCCTGCCAGAAGCTGAAGCTGGACTACCTGGACCTCTACCTCATCCACTGGTCCACAAGCTTCAAGCCTGGGAACAACTCTTCCCACTGGATGAGGACTGCAATGTGATTCCCAGTGAGAAAGATTTCCTGGATACCAGAACAGCCATGGAAGAGCTGGTCGACGAAGGGCTGGTGAAAGCTATTGGAGTCTCCAACTTTAACCATCTCCAAATGGAGAAGATCTTAAACAAACCTGGCTTAAAATACAAGCCAGTGGTTAACCAGATCAAATGCCACCCATACCTCACTCAGGAGAAGTTAATCCAGTATTGCAAATCCAAAGGCATTGTGGTGATTGCCTACAGTCCCCTCGACTCTCCTGACAGGCCCTTGGGCCAAGCCCGAAGACCCTTCCACACTGGAGGATCCCAGGATCAAAGCTACTGCCCAGGTGCTGATCTGATTCCCCATGCAGAGGAACCTGATCGTGATCCCCAAGTTGGTGACACTTGAATGAATTGCTGAGAACTTCCAGATCTTTGACTTTGAACTGAACAAGGAGAATATGAACACCTTGCTCAGCTACAACAGGGACTGGAGGGCCTGTGCCTTGGTGGGCTGTGCCTCCCACAGGGATTATCCCTTCATGAGAAGTTTTGAAGAGTTGTGAAGCTGTCAGCACCTGCCCTTGCACAGGTGACCTGTTGTTTCCCACCTCACTCTTCTTGGGTGTAGTGTAATTTGGCCCGTGTCCTTCAGTGGTGGGTCAGCGACTTCCAGACAAACCAGCGAGGGCTCAGCCAGCTTGGTGTTGGGTCCAAAGAGCAGAATCAGTAGATTAGAATTCTCTTCAGTTTTCCTTTGCCCTTCTTGTCCAGTTGGGGAACATGCAACCCAAATACTAATTTAGAAAAGAGTATTTGGGTTGCGTGTGCTGTGAAAGTGTTGCACTCAATATGCCAGCAAATTTGGAAAACTCAGCAGTAGACACAGGACTGGAAAAGGTCAGTTTTCATTCCAACCCCAAAGAAAGGCAATGCCAAACAATGCTCAAATTATCGCACAATTGCACTCATCTCACACGCTAGCAAAGTAATTATCAAAATTCTCCAAGCCAGGCTTCAGCAATTCATGAACTGTGAGCTTCCAGATGTTCAAGCTGGTTTTAGAAAAGGCAGAGGAACCAGAGATCAAATTGCCAACATCCTCTGGATCATCGAAAAAGCAAGAGAGTTCCAGAAAAACATCTATTTCTGCTTTATTGACTATGCCAAAGCCTTTGACTGTGTGGATCACAGTAAACTGTGGAAAATTCTGAAAGAGATGGGACTACCAGACCACCTGACCTGCCTCTTGAGAAACCTGTATGCAGGTCAGGAAGCAACAGTTAGAACTGGACATGGAACAACAGACTGGTTCCAAATAGGAAAAGGAGTACGTCAAGGCTGTATATTGTCACCCTGCTTATTTAACTGATATGCAGAGTACATTGTGAGAAATGCTGGGCTGGATGAAGCACAAGTTGGAATCAAGATTGCCGGGAGAAATATCAATAATCTCAGATATGCAGATGACACCACCCTTATGGCAGAAAGTGAAGAGGAACCAAAGAGCCTCTTGATGAAAGTGAAAGAGGAGAGTGCAAAAGTTGGCTTAAAGCTCAACATTCAGAAAACCAAGATCATGGCATCTGGTCCCATCACTTTATGGGAAATAGATGGATAAACAGTGGAAACAGTGGCTAAATTTATTTTTTGGAGCTCCCAAATCACTGCAGATGGTGACTGCAGCCATGAAATTAAAAGACGCTTACTCCTTGGAAGGAAAGTTATGACCAACCTAGATAGCACATTAAAAAACAGAGACATTACTTTGTCAACAAAGCTCCGTCTCGTCAAGGCTATGGTTTTTCCAGTAGTCATGTATGGATGTGAGAGTTGGACTATAAAGAAAGCTGAGCACCGAAGAATTGATGCTTTTGAACTGTGGTGTTGGAGAAGACTCTTGCGAGTCCCTTGGACTGCAAGGAGATCCAACCAGTCCATCCTAAAGGAGATCAGTCCTGGGTGTTCATTGGAAGGACTGATGTTGAAGCTGAAACACCAGTCTTTGCCCACCTGATGTGAAGAGCTGACTCATTTGAAAAGATTGAAGGCAGCAGGAGAAGGGGACGACAGAGGATGAGATGGTTGGATAGCATCACCAACTCAATGGACATGAGTTTGAGTAAACTCTGGGAGTTGATAATGGACAGGGAGGCCTGGCGTGCTGCAACTCATGGGGTCACAAAGAGTCGGGAACGACTGAGTGACTGAACTGAACTGAAATTGAATTTACAAAATCAGAATAGTGCCTCTAACAGCTGGGCCTAGATTGCTTGGAAGTCTAGATCCTTTCAGCTAGACTTTTCTTTGCCTCAAACAAAAAATGTGTTTATGAAAAAAAAATATTTAAGAAAAATAATACCACCCCCAAATATCTCCACAGCATTATTTCTACAAGTCAAAAAGTTTACTTTTAGAAATAAGCCAAAAACCCATTAATAGAAGACTACATAAATGAAGTGGTAAACATAAATAAAAAATATATAAAGTGTTTCATATGTTGGCAGCTGTGCATTCACTAAAAACAGTAAGATGGAGCTGTGTGTACACAATATGGTGCAGGTGATTGTGAATTAGGGCTTTCCAGATGGCACTAGTGGTAAAGAATTCACCTGCCAATGCAGGAGATGCAAGAGATGAGGATTCGATCCTTGGGTTGGGAAGATCCCCTAGAGGAGGAAGTGGCAACCCACTCCAGTATTTGTGCCCAGAAAATTCCATGGGCAGAGAAGCCTGGCAGTCTGCAGTCCAAGGGGCCACAAAGAGTCAGACACGACTCAGCGACTGAGCACAAGCACAACCGTGAACAACCCGTAAGTTGCCAAACCACATGCACAGCCACATCTCCCTTTTAGTAATTATTGCTCCAAATATTAATGCACTGAGAAAGAATACACAATAACAGGATAAATTATTAATGATATAATACCCCGGGGATTGAGAGTCAGGGGAGAAATGTTTAGGGGTACTTTTTACTTCATTCTCTTCTTGAAATGTTTTTTAAACAAACACATATTGATTTTGTAATATAAATAATGTGTGGAAGGAAAAAAACCTGTTTGTTTGTCCTTTTCCCAGAGTGCTGACTCTCCAGTGACACGCTTTATGAGAAAGCCCTCGATACCACACAATCATGTGTGTAGTTATCACCTCTACTACGGTCATGGCTCCTCTCTCCTCTCGAGTTTCTGTTTCCCTTTCCAGTCTTTCTCTTCTTGTAGATGGTATGTGACGGAGATGACAGGGTAGAAGAGACAGATGAATCTTAGATTCAGTACAATTCTCTGTTCCCCTCACCCCTGCTGCAAGTTCTGCCCAGAGAAGGACACAGTTGGACAGTGCATAGACTAGTTCCCTGGGGCTGCCCTCTCCACCCCTCGCCATCTCCTGGGGCCACCTCTGCATGTCCCTGGATGCTACCTGATTGCCCTGGCTCCCAGCCTGCAGAGCCTGCACCCATAGCCCTCTGCTGGCTGGGATGCCCATGTCCAGAGCCCCTGGCTCCCTACAGGTGCCATAAAAACCCCACCTCCCCAGAGCAGGGTAACAGCAGCGCTGGATCGAAGCCCTCAGGATTTGTTATGTGGCGTTAGCTCAGAGCTGACAGATTGAGTCATATGGGCAAGCTAATTATATTTTTCCTTTTTTTTTTTTCTGGGCATTTGTGAGTCTGTAGGAGCTTAATTTATGTATTAATTACACCTCAGAGCCAAATGAGGGGCTGGAGTGCCTCAGACAGCCTTTGCATTTTATTAGGAAACACTTCATACACATTTGGCTTCATAGGGAAACAGCTACTAAAGCATCCCTTGGGGGAGTGTGGGGGCTTAGGGAGAGCAGAACTCTCTGGGCAATGTAGGTGGGGGACTCAGTGGAGCAGTTTTAGGCCAGTCTTCTATTCCAGTCTGTGGCCGACTTTGAACCATGTGATTAATCTCGCTCACCTTCTCTGCTGCCCCTCCTCCACTGCAGGGAGATAGTCCCCTCGCTGCACCCCCACAGCCCTGGCTCCTGCGGCTGCTGAGTGGGTTCCTCCTGATTGGGTGTGGGGTTGTTGTGGTGCACTAAGCTGCTGTCTCCCTGTTGTGGTCCAGCAGGGAGGCCATCAACCTGTTGCTAGAGGCTGGGGCGTCTGTGAAGGAGTTACCCCCACAGGGTCCCCACCAGTGAGCCATATATGTGAAGTTGGGCTTGATTAGGCAGAATGAGAGAGGGGCTGGCTTTCTTATCTTGAATCTGGACTTGAGGAGAGTCTGATAGTCTTGGTGTGGTGGCTCAGCCATTGCCCAGGAGGCAAGGCCATGGCAATGGCCAAGAAGTTGGCAGGAAATATATGGAAGTCAACCTAAGTGTCCATCAAGAGATGAATGGATAAAGAAAATGTGGTACATGTATACAATGGAATATTACTCAGCCATAAAAAAGAATGAAATATTGCCATTTGCAGCAACATGGATGGATTTGAAGAGCATTATGCTAAGTGAAATGTCAGACAGATTAAGACAAAAACTATATGATATCACTTACGTGTGAAACCTAAAAAAAATATAAACTAGTGAATGTAACAAAAAAGAAGCAGACTCACAGATACAGGGAACAAATCAGTGGTTACTAGCAGGTAGTGGGATGGTGATATAGGGGTAGGGAATTAAGAGATATAAGGTTGGGTGTAAGATAGGCTACAAGGATATAATGTACAGCACTGGGAATATAGATAATATTTTGTTTAAAAAAAAAAGAAGTTAGCAGGAAGAAAGCCATGTTTCTGTAGCGGGACCATCAGGGCTCTGGGCTCCTTAATCTCCCTTTATTGTCTTCCAGTTCTTTCCCAGTTCTTGCTGGAAGCTCCTAGCATTACTGTCCTGTGTTATGGGGGCAGGGTTTAGGACAAGGGCCTGAGTGTACTCTTTGGCCAGTTTTCACGGGGGAAGCAGCACTAAGGCCTCATGGTGGGGGTTTGCTGATATCAAAGTGATCATCAAGGGAAACAATAGAAGTAAAATCTTTCCTAGCTCAGAGTCGCTGGCAGGGTCAACCTTGGAGATTGTATATCTGAAGAAAGCACTTTTTAAAAGAACTCAAAGAAGGTCCCAAGGCTCTCTAGTGCCTACAGGCTGATGGGCAGGTGTGAGCCCTGAACACTGAGTTAAGTGGTCTAACTGGTGTGCCCTGCCACTGACCTGGTAGTGGGCCAGCCATCTGCACCCATCTTGTGCCCCTTTCCTGTTGCTCTGGCTCTTTCGTGAGTCAGCAGAGGGCAGGCCTACTCCATGCAGGACGTGGAGGCTTGTCACACTAAGAGGTGACCTTCAGTGGTAAGTTTGGAGGAGTTTTGGTCTTTGTGAATGCCTTATAAAGAGGAAGGAGTAGTTTGGGGCACAACCACCCACCCCAGTGTGAGCCCTCTGAGGGCAGGAATTGTTGCTTGCTTTGTTTACTGTATTCCAAGAATGTAGAAAAGTATCAGGCACAGAGCAGGTGGTCATTAAAAGAGCAGCTAGGAAGTGGTGTTAGGAAAGTTGGCTACAGCTGCTCTCAAATCATCTTTTGGGCAATGGAGATGAATGGGACATTGATGAGTCTCACATACACTCTGGCATCTGCCCAAAGTCACATATCTAATCAGAGGGCAGACCAGGCCAGGAATCATGGATAGGAGTGATTCTAATAATAGCCTAATATTCATTCTCTAATCTGTTGTCTTAGCTTGGGGTGCAATAACAAAAAAGCATAAACTAAGTGGTTATAAACAACAGAAGGTATTTTTACATTTCTATAGGCTGGAAAATCCAAGATCATGGAACTGGAGTATCCAATGTTTGGTGAAAGCTCTTCTGGGTTGCAGATGGCTAACTTCTTATATCCTCACATGGCAGAGTGGAGACAGGAAGCAAGCTCTCCCATGACTCTTATAAGGGCACTAAGGCTCCACTCTCATGACCTTACCTCACCCCAACCACTTTCCCAAGTCCCCACATCCTCACACCATCACACTGTGGTGTAGAATTCCAACACATGAATTTTGGGTGAGAGAGGGGCACAAACATTCAATTCTACAAGAACCAGAAACTCCACCGTGGTGATGAAATACCACTAGAAGAATTTCCATGCATCGAGCCATCTTGGGGGCACAAAAAGTCTAACCATCACCTATGCATCAGGCAAAGCAGATTTCTTATTAGCTTAGCTGACTAGTCATTGTTCAGTCACCCAGTTGTGTCTGACTCTTTGCGATCCCATGGGCTGCAGCACACCAGGCTTCCCTGTCCATCACCAACTCCCGGAACTTTCTCAAACTCATGTCCACTGAGTTGGTGATGTCATCCAACTATCTTGTCCTCTGTCATCCCCTTCTCCTCCTGCCTTCAATCTTTCCCAGCATCAGGGTCTCTTCCAGTGAGTCAGTTCTTTGCATCAGGTGGCCAAAGTATTGGAGCTTCTGCTTCAAGATCAGTCTTTCCAATGAATATTCAGGACTGATTTCCTTTAGGATGGACTGGTTGGATCTTCCTGCAGTCCAAGGGACTCTGAAGAGTCTTCTCCAACACCACAGTTCAAAAGCATCATTTCTTTGAGCTTAGCCTTCTTTATGGTCCAACTCTCACATCCATATATGACTACTGGAAAAACCATAGCTTTGACTAGATGGACCTTTATTGGTAAAGTAATGTCTCTGCTTTTTAATATGCTGTCTAGGTTGGTCATAGCTTTGCTTCCAAGGAGCAAGTGTCTTTTAATTTCATGGCTACAGTCGCCATCTGCAGTGATTTTAGAGCCCAAGAAAATAAAGTCTGTCACGGTTTCCATTGTTTCCCCATCTATTTGCCAGGCAGGGGAAGACTGGAGTGAAATAATGACCACTCACAGGGAAGCTGACAGGTTGAGAGCTGGGGAGGGGCTCAGCTTTGTGGAACGGCCTCTGCAAGCTCACCCTGGGGAGGGGCTCACAGGCTTGTGGGTTTCACTCCTGCTTACTCCACCTAGTGTGCCTGCTATCCACTGCCATACCAGCTAGTCTGTGCAGGAAGTGTGGAGGTTGGGAGCCTCTGCAGGAAGCAAGTGAGAGCCCTCACAGTGCAGGTGTGTGTTTTCATAGTCCTCAGCCCTCCTCCCAAAGCCAGGCTGTGGCTTGTGCTGTAATCATCTCATAATCAGGTGCCTGATCAGTCTCCACCTGGGGCAGAAGGTGCTGTCTGGGCCTCTCCAAAAGGATCTGGATGTAGCACCTCTCCCCCAAGGGCCCTCCACTTGCAGGCACCTGCTTCCTCCGTCTCCTTTCTGAAGCCTCAGGCCAGGATGCCAGCCTTCTCAAGACAGGATGGATGGAGCCCCCATGATCTTTCCAGGGAGAGCACTGCCGGAGAGGTGGCCAGCATGTTTGACAGATAGCGCTCTGGATCCGGGCTGTCTGAACGCATTTGTCGTCTCCCCAAATCCAGCCAGCCTGGGAGACAAGTCTAACCTTTCCTGACAGAATCAGTTCAGGCTTGTCCTCTGAGCAGGGCCCAGGGTGGGCAGGGGGCTGGCTGCGGCCAGCTGGGCTCTCTGACCAGAGCTGCCAGGGGCCTGCTGGCCAAGAGAGGACACATGGGGAGCCCTGATGGGCCCAGTGGACAGGCTCCAGCCCAGTTCATGGAGCAAGAGCCGGGAGAGACAGAGAGGGGTCCCTGCCTCTGTGGCTTCTCCCCTAACCCCAGGGCTAAAGTAGGGAGGGGGTCAGGCAGAGAAGCCTGCTTTTTTTCTTCCATCCTGCCTCTATTCCTAACTCTTATGAAAATATGATTTTTGGTGGTGGTGGGGGTCAGGCTAGCCTGGATTTGAATCTTGGGGTAAAGGATGGAGGAGAGGGGTGGTCTGGGCCCCTTTGAGAGCACAGGTGTGGCCTTTCTACTCTGTGAGTCAGACCTGCCCACCCCAAAGAGGCCTGACCTTGGGCAGAAAACCATCCCTTCTGCGCTTGAATGACACCCTGTTTGTCCTGCTGCCAATGCCTTAAAGCCCACATTTGTGGCCCACACCCTGCTGTCTCCAGCCTCTTTAAGAAATTGCAAATTTATTTTATTTGTGAAAGCTTATCTTTTCTTGGAAGGGCAGAGGCAGGGACCCCAGAATGTGGATGTTCCTTGGGGGTGGAGTAGAGATTGGTGGTCTGGGGTGGAAGTAGGGATGTTAAAGGGAAGTAGGCAGTTCAGGAAAGGAAGGCAGCCGTGTGGCCTGCATCATCAGTCTGTCTGGCTTTTAGACTGTGGAAAGAGGGATATGGGGCCTTGGAAGGACTCACCTCTGGTTTTTCCAGGTGTCAGAGGGCAGGGGCAGGGGGCTGAGAGGCAAATAGAGTCCCAGCCAGAAGCCACGGTCAGCGATTTCTCCTGCCCTCAACCCTTCTTTGGTACAGGGGCCAAATGACAGTCTAGGGAGCTGGGTGAGGTCACAGAGTTCCACTTCTGTCCATCAGAAGAAGAGAAGCTGAGAGTCTGAGGTATTCTGGGAGCTCAAAGAGAGGCAGGTGGAAGCTAGGGACCTGCAACACTCTTGGGGGATCAGAGAACAGAGGAGATGCAAATTCCCAACCCAGAAGTATTATAAATTTACAAGGGTTCAATCCCTGGATCAGGAGGATCCCCTGGAGAAGGGCATGACAATCCACTCCAGTAATCTTGCCTGGAGAACCCCATGGACAGAGGAGCCAGGCAGGCTATAGTCTATGGGGTTGCAAGAGTCAGACAAGAGTGAAACAACTTAGCACACGTGCACACACACACACACAGACTCACAACCACCCACAAAACATCAAGCTGCGGATGTACATGCATGAGCTCATGTAGTTCCCCTCCACTGCCAGGAAGCAGAGCCAGAGACAGAAACAAATGAACAAGGGTTCATTTTGGGGAGGTGAGTCCAGGAGACACCAGATGGGGTACGGGGAGGCAGGATGGGGGTGGGAGAAGCAAGCAACAGGCATCTTGGAGTTGCCCCTGTCAAAGGAGTGCCTACATACAACTCCCCTGACCACTGGATAGGCTGCTCCAGTGAGTCTAGTGGCAGGGTTCATCCGGCTTCCTGGGCAAAGAATCAGAATGCAGATCTCTGGCCCCCGGTCAGCCTGTTCTGCACCTCGGGCACAGAAATACACGTGTTGGTGGTTGAGAGGGTGGCTTGTGTGCGCTGAGATGGTGTGGGCTCGGGGTGTCTGCTCCAGTGCTGTCAATCTAGTGTCCAGATGGTCTCTTTCAGCTGGTGATGGGTGTGTTGGGATCTGACTCTTTTCCAGGCCCCAGTCTTACTTATCAAATGGGGATCACGATACCTACGATCATAGTCTTGATGACAAGGCTCCCCATCTTCCAGGGGGTTTGTGAGGAGAGACTGTGATGGTCATTACAAACTTGCTTCTGAAAGTCCAAACCCTGGTGGAAGGCAGCAAAACAATGTGAAGGCTGGATTCAGATACCACTTGGGCTACTTAACTGCAGTGTGATCTTGAGGAAATAGCTTAACTTCTGAGCTTTAGGTTCCCCAGCTGTAAAATGGGGCTGATAGTATATTTCTGGAGGAGTTGTTACAAGGATTACATGAGAAAATAGGTGACATGACTGGTGTCCCCAAAGGGCTGTGTACATGCATTTTACCCTCCTTACCTGCTCCCCTTTGCACGTTTAAACTCTGTTATGATTTTGCAGAAAGATGTGGAGTTTAAACCCTTTGATTACCCTCTGGGTAGTCATGTTCCTGGGGTGGAGGTCTCATTACTGGGAATAGATCTGTGCTTCATGTGGCTCATGCTTCCCTGCCCAGTTCCCTTGTGGCCCCAGGAGCCCTTCTGTTATTGGTGAGCTGGGTTTCTTCCTGTCCGAGGCCACTTTATGAGTCATACAAACAAGGACCCAGTAGGGATTCTTTAGAACAAAGGTTTTCACTGCCTTTAAAGGACCTGACTCCCCAGTTTCCATGTTAATGAGGGCCCGGATTGACCCAGGATTTGGCAAAAGCTGGTTCCCACTTCCAGCACTGTCTACAGTCTCTCTCATGCTCCTCATTCCCACTTTATTTTTTACCAGGCTGCGGGGTTCAAGAGTTCTGCTCCTTAATGCCCCTATGCCTTTGCTTGTGGTTTTCTGAGGCCCAGATTAGATGTCCCCTTTTCTTCCATAAATCTTCCTTGGCATCTCCAGACAGAAGCACCCCTAACTGCTGCTGAAGCTTAACCTATACAAACTTGGGCAAGAAGGGATATATAACCACCCTCTGCCACCAGGGGGCAGCCATGCAGAAAGAGTCCCAGGCCTGTGCACCTTCCCATGTTAAGTAGGAAGTGACCCTTGCATAGAACACAGGACCATGGGGACAGCAGTCAGAATGTTGGTAGGCACTGTCCTCAGGTAGAGAGGCAGGGGCTGTGTCCCGCCAGCATCTGCCGCAGTTCACCGAGAATCAGGAAGAGACTCAGGGCTTCCTGCTTCCCTTCCCTGAAGAGGGGCTGAAGCAGAAATGGGCTCAGTGAGGAGCTAGCACAGGATTCTCAGCAGTGATGCTTAAAACACGCTTAGCTTCTTCATAAAGTCCCTAGCTAAGGGGATGAAGGGAAGGTCTGCCTGGCAGTTAAGAGTCAAGATTCTGATCTTGAGTGAGCTAAACCAACCCAGCAGACTCCTCCCCAAACTCCATCCTAAAGAGGCTCTTGTCTCTCTGAGTGAAGACGTGCATCTGCTATGTACTTCTGAGGGACTCTTGTCCCTGAGTTATCTGTCCCCCCACCAGGAGGGGTCCCTCCAGCAATGATGTACTCCCCTTGGTGTCCCAGGTGAGGCCTGCACCAACTTTGCATCCTATAAATACTGCATTGAGCTATTCAGACCTTACTACCTTTTCCGTGGGAACATGGAGGGGCCTAGATGTCCCACACAGAGAGGTGAGGGGCAGCGCCTGGGTCAGGCTCTGAAGGAGAGATGTAGCTGGCTCATGGAGCACGGGTCCACATTTACCCGCTCCCTCCAGGTGAAACTCTCTGGCACCTCCCTGTGCTCTCCTTGTGTGGCGTGTGGTCAGTCTTATGTAACAACTTGGCTTGGCTGTACTCCCCAGTTATGTCATCAAACGCTAATCTAGGTGTTGCTGTGAAGACGTTTTTGTTAGTTTGTTCTTATTTTTTCTTTTTGAAGATGTGATTAATGTCTATAATCAGTCGATTTTAAATAGAGGAGATCATCTCTGGGTGAGCCTGATTCAATCAGTCGAAAAACCTTAAGAACAGAGCCAAGGCTTCTCTGAGGAGAAGTTCCACCTGTGGATAGACAGCAAGTTCAGCTGGTGCTAGAGGGTTCAAGCCTGCCCTTCCAGATTGCCTGCCTTGTAGATTTCAGATTTAAAACTGATATAACCGCCCACAGTTATATAAACCAGTTCCTTGTACAATTCCCTTAATTTATATCTCTTGTTGGTTCTGTTTCTCTGGTGGAATTCTAGATGGTACAGGTGGGCTGGGTAAGTTCCCTGTGCCCAGAGAGGGGAAGATGAGTCAGGGTGATAGAATCATTTTGGTATCAGGGCACTGACGGTATAGCTGTCAGTGTGTTAAGACTTTGATCATATTTAGCCCTTTAAGCATTGTATGTCATTGTTTTTATTGTTCAGTTGCTCAGTCATGTCCAACTCTTTGTGGCCCTATGGACTGCAGCACACCAGGCTTCCCCGTCCTTCACCGTATCCTGGAGCTTGTTCTAACTTGTGTCAATTGAGTCAGTGATGCCATCCAACCATGTCATCCTCTGTCATCCCCTTCTCCTGCTTTCAATCTTTCCCAGCATCAGGGTCTTTTTTCTAGTGAGTCAGCTCTTTGCATCAGGTGGCCAAAGTATTGGAGCTTCAGCTTCAACATCAGTCCTGCCAATGAACACCTAGGACTGATCTTCTTTAGGATGGACTGGTTGGATCTCCTTGCAGTCCAAGAGACTCTCAAGAGTCTTCTCCAACGCCACAGTTCAAAAGCATCAATTCTTCGGCTCTCAGCCTTCTTTATGGTCCAACTCTCACATCCATACACGACAACTGGAAAAACCATAGCTTTGATTTAATGGACATTTGTCGGTAAAGTAATGTCTCTGCTTTTTAATATGCTGTCTAGATTTGTCATAACTTTCCTTCCAAGGAGCAAGCGTCTTTTAATTTCATGGCAGTAGTCACAATTTGCAGTGATTTTGGAGCCCAAGAAAATAAAGTCTGTCCCTGTTTCCATTGTTTCTTCATCCATGAAGTGATGGGACCAGATGCCATGACCTTCCTTTTTTGAATGTTGAGTTTTTAAGCCAGCTTTTTCACTCTCCTCTTTCACTTTCATCAAGAGGCTCTTTAGTTCCTCTTCACTTTCTGCCATAATGAAGGCCAGGATCAGAAACTCCTAACTCCAGAGCACAAGTTCCTGACCTTTTTGTACCAACAACCCCTGTTGCAGCCTGATGAGGTCATGAACGTCTCCTCAGAAATATTCTTTTGTATGCGTAAAATAAAATACACAAAGTTACAAAGGAAGTCATTAAAATAATTATCAAAATATTTTACAGCACAAATTTATGATGTGGTATTACATGTGCTTTCCTATAAATGCATTCCATTAACTAGACTAAGGAGAATCTACACATCATGTGACTGCATCATACATCTGTGATCACTGCCCTATGCCATTAGAATACATGTGACTCTTCTTGATGACAAGTATGGCTAACATTACTTGTGCTTCCTAGCTTGCTTTTCTCATGGAAAGAAATGCTCAATTTCAATTAAAGTGATGATAAAGATGTGTTTTTCCTCCATCCAAGTTCAGAGCTCCCCAAAAGCTCCCTGATTAGAGGGCAGACTTCACCACCCTACTAGATGCCTGCTCTGCAGAGATGATGGTGGAACAGGTTCATGGACACTAGGGTAGACCTATTACACAGGGAAGGCACAGGCACACAGCAGTGACTTCCTTCTCTCCCCTCCAGGACTCAGATGGAAAAGCGGATCCAGGGGTCTCAGGGTAGGACACAGTTAGATGGAATGGCTTCTGTGCCAAACTCAGTCCCTACAACCTCTGAGTGCTGGCATGCCCTTGCTCTGGTGCTGGTAGCCCCCAGGCCCAGGCCTACTCACAATCCCCACACGTCTGTGGAGTCATGGCAACCCCCAGCCCTGAAGCTCCCTCACTATTCCTCTTGGAGACAGAGGCTGTGGCCACCTGTGTTTCCTGCAGACACTTGTCGTTTTTGTATCAACGTGGGCTGCACTTGACCAGCTGGCTCACCCTTTTGCATGTAGAGTAGCTTTGCCAACATGTGGCTGAAAAGGCCAAAGCAGAGCGTCTCCAGGTGGGGAACCAAAAGGGGAGTAAGGGTGAGAGGCAGGCTACCCACCTTCTCTCCCTTCTCTGGAGAGGGGAGGCTGATGAACAACAACTGAGAGAGGCCCTCACCCTATACCTACACCCCGACCCCTGCCCCAGACCACCAGGCCAGCCCTGATGAAAATTAATCTCCCAATGGGTACATGTACATGTATGGCTGAGTCCCTTTGCTGTTCACCTGAAAAAATCACAACATTATTAATTGGCTACATTCCAATAAAAAATAAAAAATTTAAGCTCCCAGCATGACAGCCGTTTTCAGCCCAAGCCTTATTCCCACCTCTACCCCCTTCCCTCTTCATGTCATTTCTCTCACTGTGAGAAGGCAGGAGAGAGGGACCTAAAATGACTGAGTGTTCAAGAAGTGCCAGGCATTTTGAATACACAATCTCATTTGCTCTCTCCAGCACTCTGTGAAGTGTTAAGACATCAATTTGATAGGTGAGGCAGCCCAGGTTCAGAGGGGTGTTGCCCAGCAGTAAGAGGCTAGGATCTGAACTCAGCTCTGGCTGAGTTCCACCAAGATCCACTCTCTTTCCACTTCACAGGCTGCCTTTGCCTGGTCAGCCTTTACCGATCCCTGGTACCCAGCTCCCAGACTGCACAGTTGTCTTCTATGCCTCAGAAAGCCTCTACCAAAGTAGTTCAGACTAAAGTGTTAGAGAAGTAGATTACCCTCCCCTAGGGTATATGCATTTTAAGAGGACTTCAGAGAGGTGTAGCTGTGCTCAATTCTCAAAGAAGGACTCATTGTAGCATAAGGGCTAAGTAGGATTTGGGGGTTAAGGGGATGAAGAAAGGTGTGTAAAGCCTGGAGGGTTGGAGTGGGGTGGAGCTAAGAGCTTGGAGATACGTGTGTGCACGTGGGTGTATGTGAGAGAATGGACAGGGTTGACATTTACCTCTAATCCTCAAACCCTAAGAGGTAAGGAGTATTGCTAATTTTTTAAGATAAGGAACAGGTTTAGGGAAAGAGAGTGACTTGCTCAAGATCACACAACTGATAAGTGGAGGAGGCATGAGATAGTCATGCTTTTCATGTCATTGTGCTAGTAAGCAGTGGAAGACTTCATGTGTCATCCTTTCCAGGCAACATGCAAGTATCCATGATTAATTAATTAAGCCATGATGAGCACCGAGTGTGTCCCAGACATTGTGCTATGTGCTGGGGCCATAGAGATAAATGGAATGTAGTTCTTGCCCTTGAAGAGTCATAGTCATTGTGGGAGAAAGACACATAATCATTGCAATTTACTGTGGCAAATTCTCTGATCAAAGGCAACTCCAGCCCACAATATTGCTTTAAGATTTTAGAGAGTGACTAGTTTTCTGAATAGATTCACAGAAGGCTTATCTGAGGAAGAAACTCTTGAATTGTTTCAAAGGCTCAAAGGAATTCATCATAAGTTTGAGCTAGGACACTCCAGCTAGAGAAAATGAAACAGCTTTTGCAAAAGACTGTGTGCCACTTCTGTGGGAACCTTCCATAGACAATGCCTTTACCTAACATTTCCCAGATAAGTTTCACAAATATCATCGCGGTAGGCAACAGTTTTCTAAGGCTTACTACATGCCAAGTACTCTTCCAAGGACTCTCCATATATTAGCTCATTTAATTTTCTCAACAATCCTCTGAGGTAGATATTATTATATCCATTTCCCAGCTGAGGAGACAGTGGCACAGAGAAGTTAAGGAACTTGCTCAAGGCAACACAGCTATTCAATGGCAGAGCCAAGATTGGAACCCAAGCAAGAATGTTCTAGAATCTATGCTCCAGTGAGTGCATCAAAGCTGGTCAGGGGAAAATATCATAATGAATATTGGCCTAGTGAAAGTTCTGAAAAGTGCATCAGCTCAACAAACATACACATGCAAAAGAAATGCTTGCCAGGGACTCAGAAGACGGTTATAAGGGAAGTCACTACAAGATGGTAGTGGAAGATACATTCATGTGCTCAGGAGTTAACAGAGATGGCTAAGGTCCCAGGAACACTGTGGCAGTGCATTTTTTGTTGCCTTGCCTTGCCTTGTCTGTGGCTTCAAGGCCAAGGAATACCTTCAGTGCCTAGCCTGGGGTAGCTGTCCCATTAGGTTGGTGCAGTAAAAGGAGGGCCCTGCTCTATGGCCAAGTTCTACATGTGTATAAACAAAGAACCGAGTCTCCCTCTAGGGGAAATCCTTATGGTCTCAGATGAATTTTTGAATCAAAAGCCTGCTTCCATTGGCAACCCATAGGCACGTTTTCAGGATGTGGAAACTTGCTTTATTAATAGCAAACTTGCAAAGAAAACAAAAGCAAGAAGCTACACTTACTTCTCTGGTGGCCTCTGGGGCTGTCAGTGGCTTGCTGTGCTGCCAGAGAAAAAGCACCTAGCATTGGGTTTCCTGTTTCATTCTGCTCCATCCCACAAGTGCGTATTGAGTGGCCAGTCCTAGGATCAGTCTTGTGGGGATTAGGAGACCAAATGGAAGTGTCTTTGCCTGAGGAACATACAGCCTCCCAGAGGGGAAACACACTCAGAGAAGCAGGATACCACAAAGGCCATCTGAGATTGTCACATGTATTGCCTCAGTCCCAGGCATAGATGGCTTGGATGAGGTGAAGTCCATGTTATTGGATATTATCGGGAAGACAAGAAAAGAGGTTGGAAAAGTAATCCACCAAAATTGCAAGCTTACTCAGTCAGCAAGGACAGGATATCTCTGCTTTCAGCTGTATCCCCCATATCTTGCACATAGTAGGCACTCAATGAATACTTGCTTGCATTGATGAGTAATTGGAGTGCCTGCTAGAGCATCGAGAGATGCAGGGTAGTGTGACCTGAATGGCTGGCACACAATGGCTTAGTGGGGGAGTCCCAGCTTAAATCACTATTCCCTGGGGTTTTGGAGAGAGCTGTCTTTGGCACTTGGGGCTGTTTCAGGGGACTTGAGTCCTAGAGAAAACATATGAGGGATAGCTACAGACCCATAGCTCTGTGAAGACCCAGCCAAGGCCAGCTCATCAAAGCAGAGATAATCTGGGCTCCTCGCCTAGGAGAGTCAGGCGTGCACTTTCAAGGGCTGGCTGATCCTCTTGACTCAAATGTGTTGCTGCTGCTTCTGGGCTAATGGGCCCAGCAGGCACTTCCTCATCAGCCCTTGAGTAGGGTTGTCTGAATATCTTCAGGGCCTGAGGCTGGAGTGCTCTTCCTCCTCCCCCTTCAGCATCTCAGGAGCTGAAATGGAAACAGAGTCCTCAGGTCACGGTGGCCCTGACTCTCAGAAGAGCAGGAGCCTGTGTACTCAGCCTTTGCCACTCTCTGGTCCACAGCTGTGGGGCATCTGTTCCTGCCTGAAAGGACTGGGAGAAGCTGTGGGACCCACACCCCATAGAACACTTAGCCCAGTGCCCTGCCCAGAGTAGAAAATGTTATTGCCCTTATCTTTCTTTCAAAGCCATCACTCAATAAACACAGTGGAAGACTGGGAGGCTGGCGACTGGATATACAAAGAGAGGCACAGGGTAATGCCTACAATAATATCTCTAGAAAGTCCATAAAGAATATGGAGCCAGGGGGCAGAGTGATCAACATTTGCAGGGAGGTGGTGGTGGGGCGACTTGCTGGGAAAGGTGACATGTGCAGCTTATTGTCTACACCAGCCTTGCACAGTCCCCTCTGCTCTGTATAGACAAGCCTCTTCTTTACTCCTTAAAAGACTCGACCTCCACTATCCACCCAGATACCCAATCAGTTCAAATATTACCTATTCTTTAAGGTTATTCTCTGTCTTTTCATCCTGGGACAGACTTCCTGAAGGGCCATGGCCACAATGCCTTGATTTTAGCAACCTCTTCCTGTCTATACCCTTGTCTATACCACCTAAATGATGTATTATGTGGCTACTTGGGTGCTTTCTATTTGTTAGTTCCTCCAATTAAGTCTGTAAGCTCTTTAAGCAAGGACCTCATCTTGAATCCTCCATTCCATGCTCTCACTAATCCTACTCTGGCACAGCAGGGCATTCTGCATATAGTAGGTGCTCAATAAAATTCTTACTGAGAGACTGAATGAGCAAATAAGTGAAGGAATAAGGAAAGTAGGAAAGAAGAGAGGGAGGGGGGAGGGAAGAAGGACGAAAGAAAGGAAAAGGAAGGAAGGGAGGGAGGGTGGGAGGAAAGAAGGAAAATCATTCTAGTTTTGCAATGACTAACTGGAACTTATATGGGTGACAAAGTTGGTGCTCCTTCTTTGCCCTCATTTCTTACTCTTCCACCATAAAGACTATCTTTTCAAAATTTTTACTCCTTGAGCAAATCATGACTTGAGCTAATGTAAGTAAAATTTTCAAGCAATACAAAATAGTGAAAGTATTATAAATGTTTACTGAACATTTACTATGTCCTCACAATAGTCCCTGCTCTTGAGAGGCTTACAGTTTAGTTGGGAGGTAAAAGTAAATGCACATGAATTCTTCAGCCAGTGACCTAGTGGTTGGCACTTCAGATCTGGAGATACACATCTGGAATCCCAACATGACCTGAATCAACTACTAGAAAAATTACATACAAAAATGATATCGTGTCAACATATACATTTACCACCACCCTGCATTTCCTCAGCTATAAAACAGGGACACACATCTCATAGAACATTACAAGAGTTAATATACCTAAAATTCTTGGCAGAGTACCTGAGCATGGTTAGTGCTCAATAAATATTACCCATATTATTACTGCTAAAGATATAACATTTTTACTGAACATCTGTCATGGGTCAGTTACTAAGAACTTTGGGTGTTGGATTATCTCAGCTTTCTCTTGATTGTTGGTTTCTCCCTTCATACTGTACCATTTTCACAAGCAAATAAACATGCTCAAGCATCTCCCATCTTTAAGATTTTGTGTGATGTGACCACAGCCTACCTCTCTGAATTCAGATCATGATGCCCTTCCCATTGGGGATAGAGGTAAAAGTTTGGCCAGTGTATTCAAGATGATATCTCTAAAGAGCTTGTGGTCCAATTGGCTCACAAGTCTAATTTAAACAAAGCATGCCAACACATAGCCATGCCAAATAGCGGCTGTTTAGATACAAACTAATATAACACAAGTAGAAAGAGGTGGGGGGAGTTAAGGAAAACTTGCAGGAGAGCAAGAATGGAAAGGACCACACCTGTGTTGTTCTCCTCTGCACACTCAGCATATAACACAGTGCCTGGCATACAATAGGAGTCAATAAATATTTGTGGGACAAATGAATGATACATGCATTAATGAATAAATGGAGTGATTTTCTGCCCTACTGGAGCTCACACCTTGGTGGGGAGGCTAACAAGTAAACAAATATTTGTATGAAACGTGATGGCCAGGGTGTGTACATTCAAGATAATTTACGGGTATACAGGCAAGAATTATCAATTTTGCTTGGGAAGAGTTTAGGGAAGACTTTGGACAAAGGACTTCACTGGGAGTTGAAGGATAATTAGGGAGGGCAGATGAGGGGGGACAGTCATCCTGAGTTGAAGACACAGCAGTGCTGATGAAGGAAGAGTGGGGTTCACTGCTGGTGGAGAGTCATTAAAGTAGCAGATAAGACAGTGTGTGATCAAGTGTCAAACTGTATGTGTGACCACCAGGGCTTTGGGATGTGAGAAGGTGGAGGTGGTTAGTTGGCACATAGTAGACTGTCAGCGGATATTGCTGAAAGGAAAGCAGGCTGGATTATTAAGGGCAATTTGGGGCAGATTTGAGCCATTACTGAGCCTTGAAATGTAAAACTACAGTCTAAATGGAAGGCATTATGCTAATAAAGGTCATAATTAATATTAATGAGAAGACGGTCACTGATGATGACGTTGGTCCCTCCAGGGGGAGATGAGAAGGTGTGTCTAGCACTCTAGCAGGCTACTCTGTCTAACTCTGCCACGTAGAAGGGAGGGAGGGAGGGCAGTGGAAGGACCTCACCATGACTCATGTAGCTGTCGGGGAGGAGGTTGCCAGCTCTCCGCCTGCTCTAGCTCCTGCTTTCCCTGCCCTTGGTAGAGGACTGGCCTTGGGAAATGGCCCTCCTCCCTGCAAGTCTATAGTTGCTCCCAGGATTGCTGATCCCCTGGAAAGTTTGCTTTGTCTAAGGTCTGTGAAAGCAAAAGCCTGAGTAGCAAACATTTGCTCCTCCTTGCTTCTTCTCTGCCCAGATCCCGCAGGGGCAAAAGCGCTACAACTGGGAGATGGTGGTCTGCAGGGCTGAGAAACTCAAACTGAATGTATAACTCGAAAATGTTTGTCCAGGTGGAACCAGTGACTGAAAACACTGGGCAGTCTTGATCGAGGGCAGGAAGCCAGGGCAGGGCAGTCTCAGGGGAATGTGGAACAGATGGTGTGGTCCTCCTCTGCTTCCCAGAAGAATAGGATGTGTGGATGATCTCAGGGTCTCCCTGTTTTTGAAATAAATCCACTTTCCCCACCGTACATGGGCTTCCTGCCCACATATTTCACTTGAGAGGTAGTCTTAAGTGTGATGGTGGAAGTCCAAGGTTAATAATAATTGTGAATGTTTACTGATCCAGCTATTGTTCTAAGGCCTTTGTATTAATGAACTCATTTAATCTCTTAGTGGGGCTCCTCAGTGACTCAGTGGTAAAGTATCTATCTGCAGTGCAGGAGATGTGGGTTTGATTCCTAAGTTGGGAAGATTCCCTGGAGAAGGAAATGGCAAACCACTCCAGTACTCTTGCCTGGGAAATCCCATGGACAGAGGAGCCTGATGGGC
Organism: Okapia johnstoni; assembly: GCA_024291935.2. Classification (NCBI taxonomy): domain Eukaryota; kingdom Metazoa; phylum Chordata; class Mammalia; order Artiodactyla; family Giraffidae; genus Okapia; species Okapia johnstoni. The sequence goes on along the minus strand of CM044319.1, from coordinate 45,519,586 downwards.
TACAGTCCATAGGGTTGCAAAAGAGTAGGACATGACTTAGCAGCTGAACAACAACAACAACAACAGGAAACACAGAGGCTGAACAGGTAATGAGCACTCTGCTAATCACAGGTAACTTTTGGACATAGTTGCTTCCAGCATTGACCTAGCAGTCCATGGGGGGGCAAAAGTCAGACATGACTTAGCTACTAACAGAAAACAAATCTCTCAATAACTTGAAAGGGACATCTATCATTCCCATTCTACACACATGGAGACTGAGGCTCAGGGAGGTGAAGCAATTTGCCCAAGGTCACAGAAGACAAGAATTTGTGGAGCCAAGACTGGAATCAGGCAGAGTAGCTCCTAGAATTACTGTGGCTCCTCAGTTCTAGAGGTGGCTTTAGGGAAGGGAAGTGAAGGGAGGACTCCTAGGACCCAGCCAACAAGTAAAGAATGTGGCCAGGAGCTAATGGCCAGTGCTATATTCACTGCCAGGTTCTTAGAGCCCGTGATCCAGGTGGGAGGAGTCCAGTTCTGTTATGTGAGTGGAGGACTGGGCAAGCACTTCACACTTTTAAACCCTCTGTCTTCTCATCTGAACAATGGGAGAATGACTGCTGATCTGCAGGACTGTTGGGAGGAGTAAGTGAAGCAGCACATGCAAGTGCCTGATGCATCGTGATAGGTGCTCAATAAATGAGCCCCTCCTCCCTCTTCTCACCTGGGTCAAGTTTGCTTCAAGCTAGATTCAGTCACCTTTTCCACAGATCTGTAGTGAGGGCCTACCAGGTGCCAGATTTTCTGCTATGCCCTGAGAGAGACACCAATGAAGGAAGAGGCTGGACCCATGTGAAGTGGAGAGGGGAAATGACCCAGAGTAACCAGAAAGAAACAAAATGAATTTTTAAGTAACCCACGACAACGCAATACCTGATAAACAAATGTTCTCCTCAAAAGCAATAGCCTCAGGAAGGTGTATGGTTGTTTCAGAGACGCTGAGGCTCTGCCAAACACTGACATCAGCCACTGACTCTCCTCCCAGGCATTCCCTCCTGGTGAATTCTCCTGTCAGGAAGACTGCCTTTTAGGAAAACGGAGGTCTGGAGCAGGAAACAATCTGCCCGAAGTCACATGCAGGGCAAGAGCAGAACCAGAAAACAGAGCTTTTGATTTCTGAACTGGAGGCCTTCCTAATTCTTCTCTAAATTAGGTGTCACAGCTTTGGCTCAGAATGGCTTTGGACTTTTTTTTTTTTTTAAATAACTCGACCCAAGTCAGTAGGACCAGAAACTGGGACTGTCCGAAGGAATCTGTCTGTGAATCTGCCTGGCAGTGGTGGGATAGGAATGAAGCTGAGTGCACCAAGGTTACCACCAAGGGCTGGGTGCCAGGGATCTGTATTTAAATGAACTTTATACAGAGTACAAGGGCAGGCCACTCTTTGGATGGAAGAAAAGAGTTGAGTAGTCTATTCTTTTTTCTTTCGGCCACTTGGCAGGCAGCAGGCAGGATCCTAGTTCTCAGGTCAGAGATTGAAACCACGCCCCCTGCGTGGAAGCGCCTAGTTCTAACGACTGGGCTCCCAGGGAAGTCTCGCTAGTAGACTCTTGTATTGGGGGCTTTCGGCTTTTCAAAGAGTCATTCAAAGAGCTGGTAGGCTGGTTTTCCGGAACCTCTTTGGCAGCTTGGAGTCCTCCGGTTAGGTGTGCGAAGACCCTGAAGTGAGATTTATTCCATTCTGGAGACGTAACTCCGAAGAGCTTTCAGAAAGTTCTCTCCTGGCTTAAGGGACTGAGGTTCTCCTTGACTAGGGGAATTTAAGTTTAGTCCTGCTTGCAGGCAGGGGGTAGATTAGGTGATCCCCGAAGGACCTTGCTGGCATCCGGATTCCGGGCGCCTTCGTGGCCCTGTGGACGTGCCTGTGTGCGCCCGTTAAGTGTGCGGCGGGTGGGAGGCGCGTGAGTGTGGCCGCTGGTGGGTGTGCCTGAGGAGCTGGGCCCGGGCTGCGCCCGCGGCGCCCACTTGTGGCTCCCAGGCGCCGCCAGGAGGAACCGCGCCTTTGCCGCCTCTGCCGGGGACGCCGCCCGATAGGAGGAGGACCGAAGGCTGATGACATGAGGGCGCCGTCTCCCAAGTGATGGCAGCGCGCTCTGCTTCTCACCGCCTCCGCCGCTCAGCCCCGGACTCCTTACGTCAGGGTAGCTGGGTCCCCCCCTCCGCGCGGCAGCCAGCGAGCAGCGGGAGAGCAGAGCAGAGCGCGCCGCGGAGCCCGAGCGCCCTCCCTGCGCGCTGATCCCTGCTGAGTCCAGCCGAGCCGGGCAGGAGGCAGCGCGGCTGAGCCCTCGCGGGACGCCGCCTTCCCACCCGGTGCTCCTCGGTGGCAGCCGCCGGGACCCGCGGGGCGCCGGGCTTGTCCTGTGCGCCCCCCGCCATGCGCGCTGGGCTCCGCGGCTCTCCTGAGCAGTCCCAGCGCGGTGGGCACCGGCGCCTGGGCCAGGGTGCCTCTCGCTGAAGTAGTTTTGCGCCCAGAGGAGGGGGTCGCCACGTCGGGGGCGCGACCGGGACCCGCGGAGTCCGCCCCCGAGCGCGGGGGAGCGGGGCCGCCTGCGCCGCCCGACCATTACCTCCACGGGCGGCAAGGAGGAGCTGGTGGCGGTTGCCTCCCGGCTGTGGCAGCGGCGGCGCCGCGCCTGCCTGGCGGCCGTCGGCGTGCTCCTGGCCATGGCGCTGGGGCTGCTTATCGCCGTGCCGTTGCTGCTGCAGGCGGCGCCTCCCGGCGCGGCGCACTACGAAATGATGGGCACCTGCCGCATGATCTGCGACCCCTACACCGCCGCACCTGGCGGGGGGCCCGCGGGCGCTAAGGCCCCGCCGCCGGGACCCAGCACTGCCGCTCTGGAAGTCATGCAGGACCTGAGCGTCAACCCTCCGCCCCCTTTCATCCAGGGACCCAAGGGCGACCAGGGGCGACCTGGCAAGCCGGGACCGCGGGGCCCCCCGGGAGAGCCAGGCCCACCTGGACCCCGAGGTCCCCCGGGGGAGAAGGGAGACTCGGGGCGGCCCGGGCTGCCCGGCCTGCAGCTGACGGCGGGCGCGGCAGGAGGTGTCGGGGTGGTGGGTGGCGGAACCGGGGGCGGCGGTGACTCTGAGGGCGAAGTGACTGGAGCGCTGAGCGCCGCCTTCAGCGGTCCCAAGATCGCCTTCTATGTGGGTCTTAAGAGCCCCCACGAAGGCTACGAGGTGCTCAAATTCGACGACGTGGTCACCAATCTCGGCAATCACTACGACCCTACTACGGGCAAGTTCAGCTGTCAGGTGCGTGGCATCTACTTCTTCACCTACCACATCCTCATGCGCGGCGGCGACGGCACCAGCATGTGGGCGGACCTCTGCAAGAACGGGCAGGTCAGTGACACCCCCTCTTCCCCTCCACCCGCGCAAGTCCCCACGGACCCTCGTTCCCACCCAGCGCCCCAAACCTCCTGGGAACTCAGCCTCTTTCTCCCCACTGGGAGGGAGCGCACCGCAGCATCGCGTCTCCCAGTGCGTCCTGGTAGCATTTTATCCGGTAGCTCCGGAGGCTGGGTTCCCCACTACCCAAATTGCACTCTCCTGCTATTTGCATAGCCGCCTGAAGCCCCGTGGGGTTCTCGGAAACCTCATTCTTGTTTACCTCCCTGTGCGCCCCATTCTCCCCTGTGCCCTCCTGTCTTCCTTCTTCTTGGCCCTGGCCCCTGGTTCCCTCTCTTCCCCACTGGGTCAGTGTCCCCGAAGCCCTCTGCCTCCCTTCTTCCCAGATTTGGCGACTGTGGAGACTAGGGTATCGGGAAGGAGTTGGCTAAGTTGGAGAGAGAGCATGGAGCCTGGGTGGGAGCGTGGACCCTGGAGGGGCAGGCGGAAGGCCGGCCTGGGGGCACGCCACGTGGGGGGTCGGGCAAGGGCCCAGGCAGAGGTATCCCACTCGCTCTGACGGCTCGCCCCCAGGTCCGGGCCAGCGCCATCGCGCAGGATGCCGACCAGAACTACGACTATGCCAGTAACAGCGTGGTGCTACACCTTGATTCGGGGGACGAGGTGTATGTGAAGCTGGACGGCGGAAAGGCGCACGGAGGCAATAACAACAAGTACAGCACCTTCTCGGGCTTTCTTTTGTACCCGGATTAGAGGAGCAGGGAGCGCGAGGTGGGGTGGCTTCAGGCCGCCCTATGCCCATGGGGGCGCTCTGTTCCCTGGCGAGGACCACTCTCGCTTCGTGACACTTCCTGACATCGTTGGAAAAGACACACCCCCGCTGTCCTTCCTGCCCCGCTTCCGACCTCCGTGTGTCTGTGACTCACCACGCTCCTGGCTGTGCTCCTGGTCCCTGGCCCCAACCCGGGGCGGGAGAGCGGGACGCCCAAGTGGAGAAATGAGCGTGAACCTGAAACCCCAGCCAGGGAGGCGGCAGCGTAGACTTTGCGGAGCTGATTGGAGTGGACAGGCCCCGGCGGGATGCCTGAGCGCTTCCAGTCCCCCTCCTCCTCCGAGAGCCCTGAGACTGAGGGCTCCCAGCTCTGGCCACCGAGGTAGGCCAAAGCGAGCACGAGCTCCCTGGGGTGTCCTTCTGTGTGACCTGAAATACTTGTGCAAATGTCCCTGTCCATCAGCTGAAATCCCACCCTCAGCAGAATCCCAGCAATCAGAAAATCCATCTCTACACCACACTCCCGCCTCAGACCCACCGCGAGGCATTAAATTATGTTTCTAGACTATGGACTCTTGATGTCTCTGTCAGCCTGGTCCCAGGATCGGGCCTCCAGATGTTCACCTTGACATAAAGATCGGAACTGGGCCCTGAATAGCTCCATCTCTACCCCGGTTGCCAGCCACTGCCTTGTCCGTGCTTCCTGGGTGGGTGAAAAGATGTGGGGAGATGGGAGGGTAGCCTCTCACCCTTTAGGGTGAGTCTCTGCTAGGCTGGGCTGCAGCCTTGAATTGGAGGGGACCAGAGGAGGGCGGGAGGAAGAATTAGAGGGTGACAGGAGACGGAGGTTGGATTTTCAGGATCCTAGCCTTATGGAAGGAAGTCAGACGCCAGGAGTTTCTGGAGAAGGAAAGGGAAGAGGAGGCATTTCTGCAAAATGAGAGGGATGAAGGAGGTGTTTGCCATCAGATGATCTTCAAGATCTCCTAAAAGTCAGTAGAGAAATCCCTGAGGAAACACACCCACTGGGGCATGTAGTGCACTCAGCACATGTCTATCAGCTTACACTAGCTGGGTCCATAGTCTCCAAGTCAATTGCCTGGTACACTGTGTGATAAATCAGATAGACTTTCCCCTTTGTGGTGGGATACCCACCTTTGGGGGTCTTCCTGTGTGCATGGTGGTGTGGGGCTCATGCTCTGAACCTGATTGCATTTGTTTGGTCCTTCCCTTTCCTTCCCTTCACTGTTCCACACACACACACAGACACACACACTCACACACACACATACACACACAGGTTAAGAAAACACTCCACATGGTGTTTTTGTTTTTTCACTTTTTTGTTCCGTTTTTAGATTATTGAGTTCCAATAAATAGTACGTTATCTACAAAATAACTAGTTAGCCACCTGTTAGTATTCACGGAGCTCATTTTGACCAGTTGTTTGCAGAGAAATGTGAATATGTACACAGAGGCAACACTGGAGTGTGCTACCTAGGTCGAACTGGATATGCACACACATACCCCATGTGGATATAATGTGGTTGTCATTGCTAATCCATGTTACACAGGTGCACACACACACGTATTCATAGACTCATGTCAGTGTGGTGTGTGACATATTCGTGGCTATATGTCTGCTCCCAAACTGCAATGTGCTCAACTTTAGTTCCTGGAAGATGCTGAAATTTGTGATTCTGATTTAAAAGACAATTTTACCCCGGAGCCCAGCTTTATCCTCTGCATTAAGAAGCAATTTGTACTTCTAACAAAACCCCCACCACTTCCCTTTGGTGGAAGGGCAGTTGAAACGCCTTGCCCGGGTCTGGTTGTTCACAATACTTAGACAAATTTGAATCTGAGATTCCTCCATCTGTATTCCCCAGTGCAGCCAGGGCTTCTTGCAATTCTAATGCCCAGGCTGCCGGGGGGTGCTGCCAGAGGTGTCACCTGCTAAGAGGATGATAGATTGATGAGGCAAGGGGAGGGAGATGTGGCCGATGGCAAGAGCTTGCCAGCTCAGGAGGAATCTCTCCCTGTATCTATACGCTCCCGAGGTTCCAGGCAGGCCCCTCATGAGCCAGGGTCTACAATCCCATGATCTTCATGGAGGTCTCCCTCTCCCTGGAGGGAAGGATGGGGAGACCTCTGCCACCACTGTGTACCATCAGTCTTGGGGTACATGTGAAATGAAAGAAATTACCTGCCCCAGACACTTCCTTTTTGTCTAGTTGGTTTGAGAATTATTGTCAATCAATTGTAAAGTATCATTTTAAGTCCCTAATTGCTTTTGAGTCCGTTTTCTGTTTTTAGGTTGGGATTGTCACCTTGGCATCTCCCTGGAAGTAGAAAAGGTTTTATTCTGTCCATTTGGGAGGTGGAGAAATTAGTATTCAGGGAGACCTAGTGGCTTACCTGTGTTCATAAAATTTGTAAGAGACTGAGTCTGCACTTGAACTCAGAACTCCAGGCTGTGCCGCTGAGTCTGCACTTGAACTCAGACCTTCAGGCTGTGCCACTCCCTGACTGCAAAGATGGAGCCTGTTCACCTCTCAGAGCTCCCAGGTATTTGAGAGGAGAGCACAGGGGTGGGGCACATTTCTCACTCCTTTACCTGATTTTGGGAGTCTCAGCATCTTTCAAAGGGTCAGATGAGATGAACTTTGACTCCAGCTGCCCCCAGAGAGCACCCCAGGCTTCTGAACAATTTGGCTGAACTTCGGTCTTGGGGTCAGTGTTGGTGGCAGGACCATTTGGTCACCAAGTCCCGGTACTCATGTTTACCTGTGTGTCTCCACCAGCAACCCCACCAGCATCCTTCTCCTTAGGGGCCACTGACCACCTTTTCCTCTAATAGCTCTCCCTCCTTCCTCTTGCTGGTGGAGAAGATTTAGCTGAAGTGAGCATGGCTGTCCATGATCGCTGAGAGGTCCTTTTCTCATTCCCAAAGTCCACATCTAGGTGGCTAATTATTCTGAGAGCGTGAGATACACACCTGGCCCTGGAAACTCAGAAGTTATTCCGTCTGCTACATCTTGCTCCTATCTGTGTGAGCAGATGGCTCTCTTGGGCATCCAAGAAGAAACATCTAGGCCTCCCTCTGCATGGAGTTATGATGACACCACGGAGAGGTCATATTATTGCTTTCAACTTCACTGACCAAGCATTCCTATCGGACATTTTTTGAACACTCATCCTCAATATGTGTATTTGACTTACGAATAATTTATGTATACCACTCTCAAGCCATACTTTAAAAATTCTTTTTGTGTTTATGTTTGTTAAAGGCTCTCCACATTCAAGTGTATGTATGTTCTGGCTGGCTAACCAAGTTTGGAGATAAGTCTCCTCTCACTGCAACTGAAAAAACCAAGGGTTCATCCATGTGTTTCACTTCAACTTGCCATTTTTTCAAAATCTTGGGCAAAAATATGTTCTTTGATGAGTCCCAGGGGAGTCTGGGCACTCTAATTCTTTGAGTGCACAGTTTCAATCTATATTTTAAGTGTTGTTGTTTAGTTGCTAAGTTGTGTCCAACTCTTTTATGACCCCATGGACCACAGCCCGCTAGGTTCCTCCATTCATGGGATTTCCCAGGCAAGAGTACTGGAGTGGGTTGCCATTTCTTTCTCCTGGTGATCTTCCTGACCCAGGAACCAAATCTGCATCTCTTGCATTGGCAGGCAGATTCTTTACCACTGAGACACTAGGGAAGCCACTTTTAAGTATTAGTAATGCTTTATTTTCCCCCTCTTTTTTTAGACTAAACAGAAACATAAGTAACATTTCAATCTTTCCTTCTCTCATCTGATTTTGAAGACTAATGTTGGCATTGGAACCAAACCCTGGAATCAGGATGGGTTGGGGTGGGGGCAAGGTCTCTCCCAGGGACCTGCTGGATGTTGGGGAGGATGAAGTTGACAGGTGGAAATGTGGAATCTAGAGGCAGGTTTTGGTCTTCTTATTGCTCTAATTTTCAACCAACAAGGGTGCTCCACAAAGGAGCATGGGCCCCAGCAGCAGTCGAAGTGGGTGATAGGAGCAGTCATTTTAAAAATTAAATTCTGTCACAAGAATTTGAAAAATACCCAAAAGTAAACAGAAAAGTGCAATGATCTCTACGTACCTGTCTTAACTTTGACACTTAGGCACTGTGGCCATGACCAACCAGGCAGAACTACAGTTTTTACGGATGGAACCCTCATGATGTGCCAAAAATTAGTGCTCAGACTGTTGTTTCCTCACCATACCCCTCTGAAGTAGGTATTGCTGTTGTCCCACTTTACAGATGAGGAAACTGAGGTGCAAAGAGATGCAATGACTTGCTCAAGGCGGGGGCCAGGACTGGCACTGAAGTCTGTTGGAGCCTGGAGATCAAAGTCTTTGGGAATATAGGTGGGCAGGGTGGTGAGAACTTAAAGACAGACTACAAGGAAGGCACACTGAGACAAGCAAGAGTCCCCATCAGGCACTCCAGAGGTAAAGCCACGTTTTGTGGAGACACCTAAGTATCTGCTCTCGCCTCATAGTGTAATCAGTTTATTTCCAGGCTTCTCACTCTCTTCCTCTTTACTATTTCATATACCAGTCATTCTGTTCCCTGTACTTGGAATCCTCTCCTCTGGGTTAGCTCCCACCCCTCCTTCAGGGCTCAGCTGACACATCGCTTCCACATAACCTCCTTGCCTCAACCTGATGCCCCTTCCCCTAAGGACTGATCTTCCTTCCCATGGTGCTTGCCACAAGGCGGTAATCACACGTTCAGGTTGTCTGTCTTTCCCATGGACTTCGGGCTTCACAAGGCAGACCTAGCATCAGTGTGACTCACCACCGAAACCCACACCCCAGCTCCAGGATTTAGAATGTGCCTGGTAACCAGTAGGTGCTCAATAAACGTTTGTAAAGTGGATGGATGGATGCAGGAATCCTAGGGGATCCTGACAGGGTAGATTTTGGCAAGATCTCGAGAGTCTGACTTTACAGCAGAATCAGAGGGGATCTCTTTTAACCAGTGGGTCCCCATCCACATCCACCTCTGGCCCTGAGTTCTTAAGGTTTGGATGAGTGGTGAGGACCACAAAGGAGCATTTATTGCAACCTTCAAGGCCCCGGTTACATGTCTAGAGATCAGGAGAATCATCCAGTTGACATGAAACGATGACTACTGCCCACTGGGGTTTCTGGGCTGATTTAATTTTTTAATTAATTAATCTGGCTGTGTCAGGTCTTAGTTGTGGCACAGGGGATCTTGCATTGTGATGCGTGGATTCTCTAGCTGTGGCAGGTGGTGTTAATTGCTCTGTGGCATGTGGAATCTTAGTTTCCCGACCAGGGATCGAACCCATGTCCCCTGCATTGTAAGGCAGATTCTTAACCACTGGACTACCAGGGAAGTCCCCTGGTGGGCTGATTTAGGTCCCCTCCCCCCAGGGCCTCCAGGATGCCCCTCAGCTTTCTGTGGCTGCTTGAGCAGTAGACCCACTTCCAGTGGGGTCCCTCACTTGATGCTTCTGCAGTCAGGATGCCTTTATTTTCTCTGAATGGAAAACATCTTTTGAAAAATTGTAGATGCAATCTGCACTTGCAAAAAATGTAAACAATATACAGAAATATAAGACAGAAAATAAAATTTCCCTCTCTCGTTATGCAATCTCCTTCCCAGAGGTAATTTCTGTTAACAGCTTGGTTTGTATTCTTCCCGACTTTTCAAATGTACATATGCGTGGATTTGTACGTGAAGAATATAACACTCTAAACACTGGCAGGTTCTGCACCTGTTCTTTCCTCTGATGATTGCCCTTGAACAATGCTAAAGGGCAGTTTGTGTCAAATCCTTTTTCCTTTCCCCTGAGGTGCGTACCATTGACCATAGACGTTGGATTTAGATTGGTTGAACAGACCTTCCATCACTGGATCTGGAAGCTGTTTCTGACATCCCTGCTCTAACAGAGGAACAGCCTCTGCTGACAGGATTGCTCTTCCATTTAGACACAGGTTTCTGCCCTCATGTGGGAAAATCCTGCCTTATTTTGAAAGCAATGTGAACAATGTCTCTAATTTTCAGATGTTTCAAGTGGGTCCCCTCCTTCTGTTCTCACTGTCTACCTCTTGGTATGTTACTTACACCCAGCAGCTCTTCCCCTGGGACTTAGTGAATGAGGGAACGAGATCAACTCCCATCAGCCCAGTTTTGCCCCTGTCGGCCCAGTAAAGAAGAAGGGAATTCCATCCACTTGGCTACTCAGTTGTGTCCCTAGGCCCCAGCCTGAGGTTTGGAGAATGACCCTCTCCCCTTCTCTTCTCCCTTTCTGTCTAGGACTTCGCATGTCCAGGGCTGGGTGCTGCTGCCTCTCCCCGAAGCACTGCACTTGGAAGGAAGCAGGGGAGAGCAGGAGGGCGGGGCATTCTGCTCTGATGCCTGGTGACTCCAGGGCAGCTGAGAAGACTGACACAGGCACAGGGATGCCAGGTCACACTGGGCATCTGACGTGTGCCCTGGAACCAGGCTGAGCAGTGGGCAGCCGCCAAGTGCACCAAAATAGCTCAGCCCTTTAAAAGTAACCAGGTCACAACACAGAGTGGAAAGAGAAAAGAAAAAAGAAAAAAAAGTGGTTTTAACCTTTGTTTATTTTTAATTGGGCTGAGCCTTTATCTGTATTATCTTGCTTGGTATCAACAAGGAAGCAAAATGAGGGTTGGCAAGTTAAATAGCTCAAAAATTCTATTAACTCTGGGAGAGGGTCAAAATTGAAGCACAGGGAGATTTAATGAGTTGCCCAAGATCACACAGCAAGGAAATGCCCAAGTTTGAACTTCTGGTCTGTTTCTCTGACTCAAAGGCCAGATTACTTCCTGTAATCTAGTGCCCCACCTCTCATTCTGGTGCTCATCATATAACCTCTTTGAGCTATGGTTTCCTTTTCCATAAAATGCCACCCGTTCTATAAGACTTCTGGGAGGAGTGAATGAGTTAATGGATGTCAGCCATGTTAAATGGAAAGCGAAAGAAAGAAAGTGAAGTCACTCAGTCATGTCTGACTCTTTGCGACCGCATAGATAGTAGAAGTTCTTGATAAAAGTTGGTTATTATCATCATTTAAATATTTGGTTTGAAAATGTTACTTTTTCACCGATAACACCTGGAAATTTTTCTAAGCTACTGATATTCAATGGAACTCAACAATGGTCTTTGCAGTTGGATTCAAATCCACCTTTACTATAAACTGCCTCTGCAATACTTTGACAGATATTTAACTTGCTGAGCCTCACATTCTCCATCTGTAAAATGGGGCCAGTGCTCCTACCATATGGGTGATTGGGAGGATTAAATGAGATAACACAGTTTGGGGCACAGAGTGAGTGCTTGAAACCTGGGGATGGTAGGTGGTATTGTTGAAATAATTATCAGGGGCTGCTCTGTTTTCTCCTGAGCTGACACATCTCAGGAAACATTAAACCAAATTTGCCTAGAATGAGAAACAGCAGGATTTCAGTGACAACAGCTGGCATGTACGAGCATGCCAGTGGTATAGGAGGCACCAAGAGCATTTCCCAACATATGTACAATCCATTCAGTGAGTCTGTGAGGTAAACATAATTGTACCCATTTCACAGATGAGGCGGTGAAATGGCCATTTTCAAAGCTTATGCATCAGAGCCAGAATTCAAACCAGTATTTTTTTCACTGTTCATTCCTTGGCTTCCCAGAGAGCTGGAGCCCAAGTAGTGAGCATGGCCCCGCCTGGTCCCTGTTTGCTGATGTGCATGCAATAGTCCTGTGCACATCCGGGGAGGGGACTCCCTTGTTGACTTCAGGCTAATAAGCCCCTACACAATTGGGCCTGGAGCTGTGACTAAATCTCAGGGCTCTGTTGCATGAATATGCAAACTCCCATTGATGGCCCAGCTCTATCACAGCCTGATTTCAAACTGATAGGCACAACCCAGTGGCTTGAGACCTCTCCCCATGCATAGTAAGAACACTGACTAATCCCTGTCAAAGCTCCTGCAGCTGGGTGGGGGGAGTGTGGGTTCAGCCCACGTGAGAGGGCACATTGAGGGCACGTGGTCCAGGACATGGCCTCCTTCAAAGCCTGCTCTGCCTCTGTGAGATCCACATGGACCTCACGAATCTATGGAAGTCTGGTTTCTTCTTTCATTCTCCAGCTCCAGGTGCACACTAGGGAGACCCAGGCCCTGTTTGAGTGCACAGAGTCTGATGGGAGAAGCATGTTGGTCTCTGGACTCTGAAAACCAGCTTTACCATGTGTTGCATTCCAAATCTGCTTACTGGGTGTCCACCATGCAACTAGCACTGTGGCAGGGGACCTGATCACTACCCTCTTTTTTTAAAACTTAAAAAAAAAATTAATTTATTTATTTTAATTGGAAGCTAATTACTTTACAATATTGTGGTGGTTTTTGCCATACATTGACATGAATCAGCCATGGGTATACATGTGTCCCCCATCCTGAACCCCCCTCCCACCTCCCTCCCCATCCCATCCCTCTGGGTTGTTCCAGTGCACTGGCTTTGAGTGCCCTGTTTCATGCATTGAACTTGGACTGGTCATCTATTTCACATATGGTAATATACATGTTTTAAGGCTATTCTCTCAAATCATCCCACCCTCGCCTTCTCCCACAGAGTCCAAAAGTCTGTTCTTTTTATTTGTGTCTCTTTTGCCATCTCGCATATAGGGTCATCGTTACCATCTTTCTAAATTCCATGTATATGCGTTAATATACTGGTGACAGGAGAAATAATTATCAGTGATAACAGCAATGGCGTTTCCTTCCATTGCTGAGTACCTGCTGGGAGGCAGGCATGGCCTCATTTGAAACTCTCTGCAGCCCTGCAAGATGGGTATTATTCTTTCCATCTCACAGCTGAGGGTGCTGAGACTTGAGAAATTAACTGAATTGTGCTACAAACCTGCATATGAGAAGTGGTGGATTTCCAAGTCAAGCCTAGATCTGTCTGCCCCCAACCCCCAACACTGCCCCGCACAACAGAAGTGCTACAGGGTGTGGGAAGGCTGCCCAGGTGGCTGTTCTGGGCATAGGGATCTCCATCTGGAAGTGAGAGGGCCTGGGAAGGGCTGGAATGATCAGGAGGGCTTCCTGGAATTGGTGACCTCTTAAATCAGAGTTTTCCCTATAAGGTTTAGTCCTCATCCTCATGGAGCTTGCAATGAGGCTGAGCAGGAAAGACTAACACACTGAAGATTTGCTGGTTATTTCTTCATTTTCCCAAGATTTATTGAGTGCTGCCTGACTTCCCTGGTGGCTCAGACAGCGGAGAATTTGCCTGCAATGCTGGAGACCCGGGTTCAACCCCTGGGTTGGGAAGGTCATCTGGAGGAGGAAATGGAAACCCACTCCAGTATTCTTGCTAGGAAGATTCCATGGACAGAGGAGACTGGCAGGCTGTAGTCCGTGGGGTCGCAATGAGTTGGACATGACAGAGTGAATGAGAACACATGAATGCACCCTATGTATATATGGAGCTGGGCCTGGGGTATAAGATGTCCTGAGATGTGTCCCAGTCCTGCAGGAACTTTCAATGGATGGGAGGAGCCACACCAGGGCCCAGGGCAGGGCATGTATCACCTGCAGCAAGGAAGAGGCAGCACCAAGAAGGGACTTGCTAAGCCTAGGGTGGGGCCAGGGCACGAGCAGAAAAGAGACATGAAAGTTCTATCTCTTAGAAACCTGGGTGGGAAACAGCAGGAGGCTAAGGTGCCATTCTCGTGGGGAGGTACCAGCATAGGTAAAGGTGTGGGGTGGGGCTTGCCTCTGGGAGAGGGGTCTCCTGGAACCTGTCTACCTGTGTGTGTGCATATGTGTGTGTGTGCATATGTATCATGACTAGTACATTTGTGTGTTTGATGGATGTGTCTGTATGTGAGTGCTGGTATGTATTGGGGGGGATGACTGTATCAGTTTTAATGGTGCCATATCTTATGTTTAAGCCCTTCTTACCCCATACTGGAAAGATGAATGATTTTATGCTCTAAGTTCCCTCCCTTTGCCCTCAACACATTCAGTACATTGTGGCTGACTCTCCTTGAAACTGTTTGGAGTTTTGTATTTGGGTGGGTTGGAGGGTGGGCTATGGTCCTGGGCTGAGGCTGGATGGTGGGGGAGTGAGTGGCTGGAGGTTAGGAGGGTCCCTGAATTGCCTAAAGTACCCAAATCAAGATGCCTTGGGAACACAGATGCAGATGCCTGACATGTAGCAGCAGCAACTTAACACTTTTATTGATTGGATTGGATTGGATAGATACTTTCTAAAGTGCATTGGTAGCTGTTTGCTGTCTCACTTGTACTGACACTTCAGCATCCATGGTCCCCAGCAAGTTGAGATTTCAGAGAGCTCCTTCCCATTTGATTTCTGGATGACATTGATCACTGGGTGAGTTAGTGATTACTTATCTGTTTACCTGTAGAGGAAACCTAGGCTAAAATAAGTGAAGTGATTGGTTTGAGGCCACACAGCTGGTTACCAGTCATGTTGGGAATGGCCTCCTAGTCAGATTTTAAGGGCATTTGTTTGCTCAAAGTGGGGTCTGGATGTGTAAACATGGGGAGGGGTGGGAGTCAGCAGATAGATTCCCACCCCTATTCTAGGCTATTTGGAGCAGCCACTCTCCTGCATCTACCCCAGCCCTCTAATAGCCCCCTGTAAATATCAGCTAAAGCATCTGTCTGTCTATCATCCATCCATCCATCCATCCATTATGAACCCATCATTCATGAATTCAATGCATACCTGTGCACCATGCCCTGTGTAGGTGCTAGGAAGATAGTCTTCACACAAAAAATTCTCAGTCTGGTGACAAAGCTTCTGGAAGCCTCCATCCATGACTTTCTCACTTTCTTCAAATAGCTCCATACTGAGAGAAATAGAAGTAAGCAGCTCACCTATCAGTGAGCTCATCCAGCAAGGAGCAGAACAGCTTCTAACAAGCTGACTCCTAAGTGACTGGCATCAGAGAACATGGAATTCCCCACAGAAAAGGCAGAAATCATGAGGCCAAGCTCAGGATGTGTCTGATAAATATATGAGGTGGTCGAGGATCTGGTGCCTCTCCTAAGACAAGGCCCGAGGTTCTCCCTTACACTGAGCAGGGAAATGGGAGTCTGGGGCGCTGCAGGCTTCTTGCCTTGAGTTTGGTAGTACCATGTGCCTGGTGTGGGGTTTGTCTGAGTCTGGGAAGATTCCACATTTCATGAGGCAATGAAACCTGTGTGCCACAACTGTTGAACTGGCATGCCTAGGACCCATGCTCTGCAACAAGAGAAGCCACTGCAATGAGGAGACCCTGCTCACCCCAACTGGAGAAAGCCCTCATGTAGCAACGAAGACCGTTCACAACCAAAAAAAAAGAGTGTGTTCTGGGGAGCTGGCTAACTAGCCCTCGTTGCCCACTGCCAGCTGCCCCCTTTCATACTGCTGGATGAATGGCGCTGCCAAGTTAGGGATCCCGTGGCCCCAGCCTTCAAACACCAAGTAATTGTTTCCACCGTGTGAGCTGACAATGATCCATGGGTGTTTGTGGGCAGCTGCTAGGGGCCAGGGGCTCAGCCAGAGTTTTCCTAATTAACTCTCCATTATTCCCATCCCAGGAGGACAGGGCAAAGGAAGTCCGGGCACCATCAAATGGCAGACATCACTCTCAGCTCCTGCTCTCTCACAAACCTCTCATGACTCCCGGCCCTTACGGGGTGCCCTTTAAGTTCCAAACAAAGCCAGTGGTCTGGGAGGCTGTGAACAGGCCCCACTGCCTCCCAGCCCACTTCTCTCTCTCTGGCTCACTCCCTAGCCAAATGTAACTTCTTGCTTCCCTACATGAGGTTTTAAGCAGGGCTGGGACTAGGATGAGGCACAAAATTGAAGGGAGTGCCAAAACTTCTCAGTAATCAAGATGAATAATCTTAATGCTACATTTAACACCTCAAAATCAATGCAATCCATGATAAACAAAACATCAAATTTTTAAATAAAGATGCTATCAGTTCAGTGAGTTGAGCATATCTTTCTCCTTCAGGGTGGGTTCCTGATTCTCTTTTTATCCCAGATAAGCACCAGGTTGTAGGACGGGAGGAAAAGATGAAGGAGAAAGGAGTGCTGAGAATTTAGGGAAGGAATGAGGAACCACGTTAATTTTAGCCAGAGTAGCTCTCTTGTTACTAACCACCCATTGTTTATTGAGCAGTTAGTGCCACTACCATGCAGTCCACTTTACACTCACGATCTCATCTTTTTCCCGCAGAAGTAGGTGTGATTACACTCAGTTCATGGACTTGGAATCTGAGGAACAAAAAGGTCGAGTAGCTTGCCAAGAGTCACATAGCTGGATGGGGGTGAGAGGGGGGAGCTGGTGTTGAAATTCAGGTCTGACTTCAAGGCCTGTCCTCCTTCAAGCTATCGATGGCTGCTGTCTTGCCTTTCTCCCTGTCCCAACAATGATGACTATACAATAAGTAGAATTTCCTAGGCTCTGGCTATGTGCCAAGCACTTTTCTAAGGATTTTAAACATTGTTATCTCATTAAATCTTCCCAACAACCCCAAGAGGGGTCTCTACCCCTAAAGAGGTAGAATTATCCCCATTTTATATATGAGGAAACTGAGGCACAGAAAGAGTAAGTAACTCGCCCAATATCCCAGAGATTGTAAGTGGTAGAACCACCACAGGCTGGTACCAGGGCGTGAACTTGCCATCTCAAGAATGGTTGGGATGCTCCAGGTGAGCTGAGCCAGACCATATGCCAGAGGTGGGGAAGATGTCATCAATCCCCCCAGGCCTGGCCAAGGCCAGGACCCCAAGAGTTCCCAGGTGGGTACCCAGGCTGGTGCCTTTCCCATCCATTCTCAGACTGGTGCCTCGTACGGTGGCCCCTTCCACGGTTTGCTGCCACCCTCAGCAGAAGCCGTCATCCTCGTGGAAACCTGCCAGGGGGACAATGAAGGCATTCAGGAGCTGTTATTTATTTATTTCTCAATAAAGAAACTTCATGAATAGATGGATATTTATTCACCTAATTCACTTTTGCAAATGCAGTGTCCTTCAAAGGATGATTTGTTTGCTGAGTGGGGCTGAGGCGGGAGGTTAAAAATAGCTCCCGGCAGTACCGTATTTCTCAGTAAATCAGTGTTGATAATTTAATAATAAAATTAGTCTTACAGCAGGTACCAGATATCGCTCCTCTGACATGCAAATCGAATTCAGCTTCCTACCCAATGTGGGCCGTTTGTGAGGCTACAAATTCACCAGCGTCCATTTTGGGGGCACTAAATTTAGAGCCTTTCTTACATGGGTCAATATGAGTGCCTCTGAAAATGCCTGTCTCACTAATGTGGTCATTTGTAATATTCACTAAGTTCAGAATGTAGACGGCTGGCCTTCCTTTCACTTCAGAGCTGCCACCTACATCAGGATGGAAAAGACGGCCAGGCACACACTTGTCCAATATGGGCAGATCACTACAAATTGCACTGAGTTTCAGGGCAGAGGGACTGTGTCCCCTAAAGTACATTTCATCTCCTCTCAGTAAAAGTTTTGTGGCCACCTGCTGTGTACCAGGTCCTATGGCAGGTGCTGGATTGACAGAGATGACCTAGGTGCTCTCTCCTAGAAGTGCATGCGGACAGAATGGACACATCAAGGGCATCATGGTATAAGGACAATGTGGTCTAGGGGCACCCAGCAGAAGAAAGGGCTGACATCATCTGTGAAGGAGAGAGCACATGATTAAGAAGGCTTACCTTCTCATGAGACTTCTGCATGGGGTTTGCAGGATGAATAGGAGTTCTCCAGGCAGTTGGATAGGAATTGGCGGCACTTAAGAGGATGTTCCAGGCAAAGGAGATGGTATATACGAATGTGTGGATTCCTGAGACCGGGTACTGTCTAGAGCAATTAAAATCAGTTCATTGCAGCCAAAGATTGTCAAGAGGGAGGTCCAAGAGTTTTGTGGGGGCCAAATGGCCTTGTGTGACATGAGGAAGAGCTGAGATGTTTGCCCACTGGCCTGGGGAACCAGGGGAGGGTTGGCAGCAGGGAGAGGTGGGGTCAGGTGTCCATGTTGAGAGACACAGTACAGAGAAAGGGTTGATGGAGGAGGGGAGGATGGTTCTCTCTCCCTCTAAGGACTGAGCACTGCATTTTCTATAGGGCAAATGGGAGACTCTGAATGATGCAGGACACAGGGGTCAAGGAACAAACAGGAACTGGAGAATGCTGAGGGCAAGAACAGAAGAGGACGAGCTGCCCTAGGAGGAGGGCAGTGAGAACTTCTGCCCTGGGAATCTCAGGGCTCCTCTGCCATTGAGTATTAAATAAAAACCTCTACTTATCTGACAGGGCCTCCCTGGTGGCTCAGGTGGTAAAGAATCTGCCTGCAATACAGGAGACCTGGATTCAATTCCTGGGTTGGGACGATCCCCTGGGGAATGGAATGACAACCCACTCCAGTATTCTTGCTTGGAGAATCCCATGGACAGAGGATCCTGGCGGGCTACAGTCCATGGGGTCCCAGAGTGGGGCATGACTGAGAGATGAACACACACTTGCCTGACATATGAGATTTACAAGTCCCTCTCACATGGACCATGTAATCTGATCCAGACCATAACAGTCTGAGTTTGGCAGGGTCATGATTCTCATTTTACAGAAGAGAAAAGTTGAGGCTCAAAGAGGTGAAATGGCCCTTTCACTTACAAAGCAGAAATGGGACTCCTGATCAAGTCCTCTTAATTCCTAGTCTGGGCTTTCTGGGGGGCATAATTCTCATTTCAATGAGTTGGGCACCTATGATGATTCTCTTTCTAATGTGGTGGGTGGGAGTCAGAGGGCTAGAGTGGCCAGCTCAAGATCATGTAGGTGACCCAAGGCCCACATTTAGATTCTGTTCTCCTGAGCCTCATTCATTCCTTCATTCATGCTGTTATCACTGTCATCCCACTGCCCCTCTGTGGTCCCCTGTTCTCATTCACTGTTTCTGGGATCACTGGTCTCCCTGACATGTTGTAGTTTGCAAGCATTCTCCTGTTCGTGAACTTTGCCCTTGCTGCTTCTCTGTCTGGACTACATTTCCCCTGGGTATTATCACAGCTCCCTTCCTGACTTTGTTGAGGTCTCCACTGAAATGTCACCTCTTTAGAAAGAACTTCCTGACCTCCCCATCTACAACAGCACAGCCCATGGCTCCACTCCCTCTCCAGCTTGAGTTTTCTTGATAGCACTTGCCCCTTCACTGCCATTTCTTCACTTGTTTATGGCTGCCTCCCTCTCTAAAAAATAAGTTCCAGGAGGGCAGCGACTTTGTTTGCTTCTGCTTTTTATTTGCTTTCTTGTTGCCAGGAGTCACTTGATAAATGTTTGTTGAGTGAATGCGTGTTGAGTGCTACCAATGCAAGGCACTGTCCTTGGATCCAAGGTGAGCCGTGCCCACAGGAACTAGTGCACAATGTGGCAGGAGATAGGCTTGCAGGCCTCACCATGTAGCAGTGTGACAAAGGCTGTGTCGACAAACATAAGAGCTTTTCTCATAGATCATGAACTGTCTGGGCTCTTCTCTCTGAACAATAGTTGGAGTTGTTGTTCAGACATTAAGTCATATCTGACTCTTTGTGACCCCATGGATGGCAGCACACCATACTTCCCTGTCCTTCATGATCTCCTGGAGTTTGCTCAGACTCAAGTCCATTGAGTCAGTGATGCCATCCAGCTATCTCGTATTCTGTTGTCCCCTTCTCCTCCTGCCTTCAGTCTTTCCCAGCATCCTGGTCTTTTCCAATGAATCAGTTCTTCACATCAGATGACCAAAGTACTGGAGCTTCAGTTTCAGCATCAGTCCTTCCAATGAATATTCAGGGTTGATTTCCTTTAAGATTGACTGGTTTGATCTCCTTGCTGTCCAAGGGACTCTCAAGGGTCTTCTACAGAACCACAACTTGAAAGTATCAATTCTTCCATGCTCAGCCTTCTTTAGGGTCCACCTCTCACATCTGTACATGACTACAGAAGGGAAGTGTGTGGAGAAACTGGGCTGTGGCAGGCTGACTTGCACACGCTGAGGACTATTTTAGGATGAATGCAGGGCATAGAGAAATGTAGAGAAGACATCAGGTCGCACCTAAAATGGCTCAGAAGATGACTATTAATTTTCAACACTTTGGTATTTAGTCACGTCCACATCTCATTGTCTCAGTGTCATGTGTATATGCTTAGTCATGTCCGATTCTTCATGACCCTATGGACTGTAGCCCACCAGGCTTCTCTGCTCATGGGGTTTTCCAGGCAAGAATACTGGAGTGGGTTGCCATTTCCACCTCCAGGGGGTATTCCCCACCCAGGGCTCGAACCCAAATCTCCTGCATCTACTGCATTGCAGGTGGATTCTTTACCACTGAGTCACCGGAAAAGCCCAGGATCTCAGTTTACCTAGCAATACAGTGGGTGGAAACTTCCTGCTTTTACTTAGCTCACCAAGCTTGTCATTTCTGTCACTCCTTCCAAGGGAATTCAGCTGGAATTCCATTTCCTTTCTTTTGTCTGTCTGCTGAGCTCCCTGTCTGTCAGCTAAGTGCTGAAATGGGAAATGGTGGAAACCTCTCTCTCCCCTTACCCCCAGAGTAACTGAAGCCTGAGGCTCCAAGGTCCCCTCCGGCCCTAGAGAGTCTCAGGGAGAGAACAAAGGAGTCAGCCCAGGAAAAGATCTGCAGCCTTGTGAGCTGGCTCCAGCAAACATGGTTAGATGAAGGGTGCATTTTATTCTGTAATAAGAGGGCTTTTAAGAAAAATACAGAATGCTTAGGGGAAAGTTAAGGAGAAAAAAGAAGGTGATGGAATTGTTCACACTCCTTCAATGCCAAGAAGAGCCAGTTTCAATGATGCATTCTTCCAGGTATTAGGATTGGGGTAGTTGGGATGCCAGCCCCTCCACTGTGCACACACACACCTCTCCCCAGTTCTAGAAACCTCTTTCCCAGGCCCCTGCCCAACAGACACATCAATTTCAACAAGTTTGGAACAAACTCCTGAATGTCCTCACCCAAAGCAGAGAGCCAGGTGGTAGATATTAGATACCAGTAAAAACCATATTAGTGGGTTAAGATACTTGCATATAAGCTTCAATACTTTGGCCACCTGATGTGAAGAGCTGACTCATTGCAAAAGACCCTGATTCTGGGAAAGATTGAAGGCAAAGGGTGAAGGGGAGTGGCAGAGGATGAGATGGCATCGACACAATGAACATGAGTCTGAGCAAACTCCAGGAGATAGTGAAGGACAGGGAAGCGTCATGTGCTGTAGTCCATGGGGTTGCAGAGAGTTGGACACGACTGAGTGAACAACATCTAAATATTTCCCTATTAGTTAATGAATAGCCACTGGCCTAAGCCACCCCAGCTGCCCTGACCTCTCTGCTAGGACCTCCGGACCTCCCCATGCTGCAGCAACTGAAGGGTTAACCACTGGCACAGCTGGAGTCTGTGAGGACTCTGCTCCAGCCCCAAGTTTCTTCTGACTGATCAGTGTCAATGCCACAGATTTCAGAGTATGTCAGTTCAACATTTCAAAGTATGTTGAATATCCCCTCTATATCCAGTCCATCACTAATACTTGCTCTTACTCTCTGTGAGAACACCTTGACAGTCAACCCAGGTGCCCAGAGAAACATCTAGAGATGGTCATGGACATCTCCCAGCTCCTCACACAAGGCAGACTCAGGGCTCTGCATCAGTGCCAAGATTCCACGAGGGCAGGTACTGTATTTGCCTGTCCACCACTTAGTCCCCAGCCTGTAGCCTGGCACTCAGTTGGTGCTTGATAAATGGCACACTATGATTGAAGGAATAATGCATCAAAGATGTCTGTGTCCTAGTCTCTAGAGATGCACAGCCTGTGAATTTTTTAAAAAACTTTTTCTGTATTGGGTGGCTTCCCTGGTAGCTCAGATGGTAAAGAACCTGCCTGCAATGTAGGAGATGTGGGTTTGATTCCTGAGTCAGGAAGATTCCCTTGGAGAAGAAATGGCAACCTGTTCCAGTATTCTTGCCTGGAGAATTCCATAGGCAGAGGAGCTTGATGGGCTACAGTTCATGATGTCGAAAAGAGTTGGACACAACTGAGCAACTAACACTTAACACTTTTTTTTATATAGCTGATTACCAGTGTTGTGATAGTTTCAGGTGAACAGAGAAGGGACTCAGTCATACATATACATGTATCCATTCTCTCCCAAACATTGAAGAGAGTTTCCTGTGTTATACAGCAGGCAATTTTGGGTTATCCACCTTAAATATAGCCATGTATACATGTCCATCCCAAACTCCCTAACTATCCCTTCCGCTCATTCTTCCCCCTGGCAACCATAAGTTCATTCTCTTGAGTCTGTGAGTGTGTTTTTGTTTGGTAAGTAAGAGAACCTGTGAATGTTACTTTATACTGAAAAGGGGACTAGGCTGATGAGATTAAGTTAAGGACTTTGGGGGGGGATTATCTTGGATTATCAGGGTTGGCCCCCCTGTAATCATAAGTGTCCTTAAAGGAGAGGCAGAGGAGATGTGTCACAGAAGAGGAGGAGTCCATGTGACCATGCAAACAGAGATGAGAGTGATGCGGCCATAAGCCGAGGAATGCAGGCAGCTGCTGGAAACTGGGGAGGCAAAGAACAGATACTCCCCTGGAACTTTTAGAAGAGTCAGCCCTGTGAAAACCCTGATTTCAGTCCCACTCCTGTCAGAACTCAGTTCAGATATCTGGCCTCCAGAACTATAAGAAAATGAGTTTCTGTTGTTTTAAGCCACTGACTTTTTAGTAAGTTGTTGCAGCAGCAATAGAAAGCTAGTCCACACACCAAACTCATCTTCAACCTCCTGATAAGTCCTGGCAGGTCATAACATGTGGCCTAGAATACTGCTCAGGGCTTCCCTGGTAGCTCAGTGGTAAAGAGTCCACCTACCAATGCAGGAGACACGGGTTTGATCCCTGATTGTGGAAGATCCCACATGCCGAGGAGCAACTAAGCCTCTGTGCCTCAACTATTGAGCCCGTGCTCTAGAGCCCATGCTCTGCAACAGAAGTCACCACAATGAGAAGCCTGTGCACTTTAACTAGAGAGTAGACCCCACTTTCCTCAACTAGAGAAAAGCCCATGCAGCAACAAAGACCCAGCACAGACCAAAATAAATACATAAAATTTTTTTAAAAAAAGGAAAGAAAACTTCTCAGGACTGTGGCCTCTCAGAAATGGAAAATGAACCATGTTAGTCCCACTCCCTCACTGCCCATCAATCAAGGGCTCCCTATTACCCTGGTAGCCCAAAGTCTCTTGCCAGCACAAAAGTTCTTATGATGGCCCCTGCTGACACCTTTAGTCATTCTCTTCACACACACTACGTTCCAGTCAAACCAAACCACTGACGTTTTCATTCTCTTTAGTCTCATGTCACGCACTCTCACGCCTCAGTACCTTTGTGCCACACCACTCACCGAACCTTCACTTGGTCACCATCTACTTGTCATTCAAGTCAGCCCAGGCGTCTCCTCTTTCAGAAAGCCTCCTCTGCCAGCCTTGGGGCTGGTTCCCTTCCTGCTCCCACTGCCCCTGGTGTTGCCCCGGCCTCAGTGCTGCTTGCACTGCCCCTTACGGTCTGCTTCTCCCTCCCCCGGGGAGGGGAGCCCCTGATGAAGGGGCAGAGAAAGGCTGTACTGCCTCCACCCACTAAGTCTGGCCACCTTTGCTGGGCTCAGCCCAGCTGGCCATGGCTGGGACTCGTGACTCATGTTCTATGAAGCACAGCTTGGTGGCTTTGTCCAGGGCAGCAGAGCAAGTGTGGCCACCTGAGGCCCATCTGACCCACCATGGGGAAAGGGGAGGCCTGGACCCCCAATTCTGCTTTCCATCTTTTTCAGGTATTTACACTTTAGTTACAAATTAGATAGAAGACATTTTCATCTTGCCTTTTCTTCCATAATCCTATGGGGGTTTTTTTTTTTTTGGTAAGAAACAGATGTCCTGTAGATAATATGTAAGTACAAAGGGTGAGGATGCTTTTGTTTTTCTTTACTAGAAATGACTTTGTTGATTTTCTTTTTTTCTGCTCATAAAAATCCTACATGTTCTCTAGAGAAAATCTGGATACTATGGGACTGATACTGCTTTGGAGGAGGTTAGCGAGCCTAACAGTGCTTACTTCCTCCACCCGCTCTGGGGTTCCCATTCCTCATCCCTGTGCCCCCAAGTGCCCAGCCATTGAAGCATTGAGCCTTCCCCTCCAGGATCCTCAGTGCTGGGTCTGCTCTCAGACCCTGCACAGCTCCATCCCCACAGCCACTGCTGCCGACCAGGCCCCATCATCTCTCACTCAGACATCTGTGGTGGCTCCCACTTTCCTTCCCCTCTGGTCTCTCCCTCTCCCCTCCTGCGGCCTCCCACCACTACCTCATATAGATACAGTGCACCCTGGGCCCATCTCACACTAGCTCCCACCCGCACTGGCCTAGCTATCTGA
This sequence comes from Okapia johnstoni, assembly GCA_024291935.2. Taxonomy (NCBI): domain Eukaryota; kingdom Metazoa; phylum Chordata; class Mammalia; order Artiodactyla; family Giraffidae; genus Okapia; species Okapia johnstoni. The sequence continues at coordinate 45,494,892 of CM044319.1, read as the reverse complement.
CCACCACCTTCTCTAACCGCGCTGGCTTCCCCGGTGGCTGCCATTGGCCCACTTGGGCTCAGCTGCACCTAGGCTCTACTTCCATGGATGCCTTTTGGATTTAAGAAACAATATTCACCCCAGCAGGGAGATCAAACCAGTCAATCTTAAAAGAAATCAAACCCAAATATTCATTGGAAGGACTGATGCTGAACCTGAAACTCCAATACTTTGGCCACCTGGTGTGAAGAACTGACTCACTGGAAAAGACCCCTGAAAGATTGAAGGTGAAAGCAGAGGGGAGTGACAGAGGATGAGATGGTTGGATGGCATCATCAACTCAATGGACATGGACATGAATTTGAGCAAATTCTGGGAGAGAGTGAAGGACAGGGAAGCCTGGCGTGCTACAGTCCATGGGGTCACAAAGAGTCAGACATGATTTAGTGACTGAACAATGTTCACCCCACTTCTAGAAGGAGGGAAGCCATTCTGTAATTGGGAAGCAGAAGAGGAATGGGGTCAAAGCTTTAGGGAAGGGCGGGGCAGGGGGTTGAGAAGTTGACGAGGAAAGAGGGCCTGCAGTGGAGAAGAGTGAAGTCCCTCCCCCATCTTCTGGTGGTTTTTGAGGACCACACACACAATGACAGAGAAGGAGCAGGGAGGAGCTGAGTCTGGAGGGCCAGAAGTTGACCCGTGAGGAGAGTGCAGGCTCTGCCAGGCTGCCAGAGGCCCAGGGAAGAGGTGATGCCCTCTCAGACTGTCCCAGGGGCTCTGAAGGGCTGGAGATGTCCTGGAAGCATCTGCTTGAAGCCTGCCAAAGGCTCCTCCCCCAGCCAGCCCGTCCCAGCCTGGTGGCCCGCTCAGTCACGCCTGCCATATGCCAGAGCCTGTGGAGGGCCTGCGGGCCATCTACAGGAGGCTGAGAAAAGAACTCACGTGATACCAGGCTTGGTGCTGAGGGTTTTACATGGATTGTGTCATCTAATGCCCACAACGGCCCTATGAAGGGAGTAGCTACTATCTCATCGTCCAAGGCACAAAGAAAATAAGGGCAGAGCAGGGGTTCAAATGCACGTCTTTGTTTCTCTTCCCCCACAGAAAGGCCTAAGTCCCAGGGACTGTTGGAGAGGATGGCCGACCAAGGAGGCAGGCCCTGGGTCCTCCTGTTGTGAATCCCATCTGGGTTGTAGTTGTCACCCTGGAGTCACCAGCAAAGGCTGCCTGAGCAGGGAGAAGCACTGACTGTGAGGAGCCTACACCTGGATGTGTGGAAGATGGTGGCAGTGTCAGCCAGGACCACCGAGAAACTACTTTGGGTGGGTGGGAGGGTGAACGATCATGGGGGTGGGGAGTGGGTGTCCCCAGGGGATAAGGACAGGGTCCCAGGTCATTGTTGTCTCCCTCTCTGCGGCGGTAGGGGAAGGGGTTCTGGCCTAGCCTGTGGGTGAGCGATCTCTAGTTATGGGACAACAGCTGGGAGTGAGGTTGGGGAGCAGCCCTGCTCCGTAACCTCTGTAAAGTGAAGGTTGAGCTGGGTCAGTGGAAGGTCTCACCCAGCTCTGGCAGCCAAGGGCCTGGGACGCTGAACCAGCGTGGTCACAGAACAGAGCTCTTAAATGGCAGGGCCACGCTTGTCCTGCTCACCGTTGCCTTCTCAAGGCCCGGCGCCTCACAGTCGGGGCTCGCAGAGAGGATAGCAAGGGACACCCCACAGGCTGGAGGCTCCAGCTCTGGGTAGGAGGAGGGAGAGGTGAGAAAAGCTGTGGGTCACACGTGGGACCTTGGTGTTCCTGCCCAGAGGACCAAGGCCAAAGTCAACACTTGGGTGAAAGAAAGGGAGGAGGCACTGTTTCCCCCCTAAGTCTTAGTCCTGTAAAGCCAGGCAGGGAGGTTTTAATTACTTACCTTCGAGTGGTTTTACATTTCAATTAAAGTCATCAAGTAAACATCCAGAAGTTAGTGCCCTTGTTAGGAATTAGCAGCACAGTTGAACCTTCTCAAAATGCTGCACTGAAGCTGCCCAAGGAGGGAGGGTGGTGGGGGTGACTGGCACCTGGGCTATCACCCCCACCCATAGGCTGAGTTAGTGCTCTGGGCCCTAGCGATAGGACAGGAGCTGGGGGCCTCTGGGAGTAGGGTGGGTGAGCCCAGAAGCATTTTACTTCTCCAGCAGTAGAGTCACTCCAGGCTCAGGTAGGCCAGGATTGTCAGCTCAGACCACATCCGGGGACCAAAAATGATGGCATCCATGGCAAGCCTGTGTATACAGTAGGTGCTCAGGTAGCACCTGTTACATTGGAATATGAGTAGAGAGGGGCACCCCAGGACTTGGGACCTGGGGTGAGGGCTGTCGTCTAGGTTCTGACTCAGGCAAGAGTGCTCTGGGGTGACTCTGGCTTGCCCGTGCTGGTCTTCCCAGGGACTAAGCTGGGACGGGGGGTGAAGGGGGGAGAGGGGAGCTAGAGATGCTAGTCTGGGCCACAGCGGGTGCTCTATAGCCAGGAAGTAACCACTTCAGGGCAAATGGTACCCAGAGAACCAACAGCCCTATCTGGCTCCGTAAAGGATAACTCAGGTCACCGGCTACCTCTGGAAAAAGATGTTGTTCTCCTGGAGACTGAGGTGTGAGAGGAGTCCTCATGGGTCTATCATCAGTGCTACAGACTGAACTCTGACCCCTCAAAATGCATAACTTGAAGCCCTAATCCCAAAAGGACTGTATTTGGAGCAGGACCTATACAGAGGTGTGTGTGTAAATGAGTTATGTCTGATTCTTTTGTGACGTTATGGACTGTAGCCTGCCAGTCTCCTTTGTCCATGGAATTCTCCAGGCAAGAATACTGAAGTGGGTTGCCGTGCCCTCCTCCAGGGGATTTTCCCATCCGGGGGTTGAACCTGAGTCTCTTATGTCTTCTGCATTGGCAGGCAGGTTCTTTACCTGGGAAGAACCTATATAGAGATAACTGAGATTAAATGAAGTCATAAGGGTGGGGCTCTGATCCTGTAAGATTAGTATCCTTACAAGAAGAGACACAAGGAAACTCACTGTCTTTCTCCCTGCCATGTGAGGACATGGTGGCCGTCCACAAGCCAGGAGGAGAATTGTCACCAGAAACTGTTTGCTGACCCCTTCTTCTTGGACTTCTAGCCTTCATAACAGTGAGAAATGAATTTCTGTTGCTTAAGTTACCTGGTCTGTGGTATTTTTTTCTGGCAGGCTGAGATGACTAATACAATCACTGACATTTTGTACAGTACTCTAGCTTCCAACAGCCCTGGGAAGAGGCTGAGCAATAAACTGAAAGGGTCAAGGGTGCAGTCAGGCAGTGGTGGTCAGGGCCAGACCAGAACTTGCAGCTTCTAAGACCAGTGGCTTTAATGACTGGGCTGCTGCTGAAGATGCTGATGATAGTGACGATGGCAGCAGAACTGACGTGGAACATAATAGAGCAAAGAAATAGAGCTAGCTATTGAATAAGGAGGTGACCAAGGGTTGAAACCAAAACAGGCTCAAAAGGGTTCAGAGGCGTTTGAGGATGGCAGCATCTCAGGGGTTCCAGGGAACTAGTCCAGCCTTTACAACCAGGACATATCTGGGGACCCACTCTCCTTCTTATGCTCTCTTTAAGGCCTGAGTCCAGGGGGTTTAGAATCAGTGTTTGTGTTTGGATCCTGGAGGAAGAGGATCCAAACTCAAAGTGCCTCAACTAAGCCCCAGCGCAGCCAAATAAATAAATATTTAAAAACAAACAGACAGGGCTTTCCTGGTGGCTCAGTGGTAAAGAGTCCACCTGCCAATGCAGGAGTCACAGCTTCAATCCCCAATCCGGGAAGATCCCACATGCCGCAGAGCAACTAAGCCCGTGCGCAACAGCTGCTGAGCCTGTGCTCGAGAGCCTGTGCTCTAGAGCTCTGGAGCCATAATTACTGAAGCCCACGTGCCCTACAGCCAGTGCTCCACAACAAGAGAAGCCACTGCAATGAGAAGCCATGCACCGCAACTAGAGAGTAGCCCCCCACTCGCGGCAACTAGAGAAAAGCTGATGCAGCAGTGAAGACCCAGCACAGCCAAAAATAAAATAAATATTTAAAAACCTCCAAAAAATGAACCAAACAAAAAACACAAAGTGGGGACCCCAGGACACTACCTATTCTGGACTCTGCTTCAGTTGATGACCTAAGCTGTCCTGTGGATACTTTGTTCTCCCAGTACACAAAACAACCACATCACATGGGCCATCTTCTCCCAGGCTGGCTGGTCTTCTTGTGGACAGAGCATCCACACAGACCCTTCCATTATTGTACAGATACCAGCTGTGACTACCCAATGAGATGCCAGACATGGGCATCTCACCCTGGCTATGGGAGGCAGGTTGGAGGAAGCCAAGGTGAACAGAAATATGTCCACAAGGTCCTGGGGTTCCTGCCAGTAAATAAATAGTGCAATGCTAGGTTAATTTTTTTGTTTTGAAAGACATCACCTGAAAAAGTTTACATTAATGCAACATGTCATACTTTCTGGGAGCCACCTTTGAGATCAGAAGCCTCAGCTGGGCACCCACTCAACACCATGAGGATGATTAAGCAAAATGTCAAGCACTGAAGTGCTGTTATTAGGCCAGCAGGGACTCCGAACTTGGGCTAACGAGGGGAAATTGGGGCATGTGAAGAGAGGGGGTCCCCTACTGCTTCCAGGCAGTCTGGTGGTGTGCTGCATCCCTCAGAGATCTGGAGGCTGGGTTCTGGTGCTAGGTCTACTACTAATTTGCTGTGTGGCTTGAGTTAAACAGTTGCCCTCTCTGAGCCCAATCTCCTCACCTACAAAGGGGTGGAGGTCTCTAAAGTGTCTTCGAGGTTTGTGCTTCTCTGAATAATATTTAACATGATTATGCTGTATGGAGATTTGTTGCATGCTTCTTCTTAAATCATGTTTTTTGAAGTACATATCTCTGCTTTCCACACATGCTCATGACCAATTATTCGCTGGTCTTTGGGAAAGATTTGGGACTTTGTTCTTGTTCTTTTAATTTTCCACTGACAACTGTGATCCATCTAGCGGGTGGAGACAGCCCTTGTCTTCTAGGTTGTGTGTATTGACCTGCTACTAGTTAAGGGTCACAAAATAATCTCTGTAAAGAGAATGGGTTTTGGATTCACACAGAGCTGTTCTGAATTCGGGTTGCTCTGTGTGACCATGGGCAGGTGTTCAAATTTACCAAGCCCCAAATTCCTTGGGTATAAAATAGAACAAATAGCAGTTACCTCATGGGATTGTTAGAGGAGTGAATGACATACCACAAGAGAAGCACCTGTCTGAGAGGGGACCTAGGTAAGAGGTGACCAGAGTACTGAAGTGCACCTGCCACTTTTTAAAAAAATTGTTTTACAATGTTGTGTTGGGCTGGGTTTTTTGGGGTTGTTTTTGCTTTTGAACTTTTTATTTTGCTTTGGGATATAGCGGATTAACAACGTGGTAATTTCAGTTGAACAGCAAACGGACTCAGCCATGCATATACCTGGGTTCATTCTCCCTCAAACCCCACTCCCATCCAGGCTGCCATATAGCACTGAGCAGAGTTCCCTGTGCTGTATAGTGTGGGTCCTTGTTCACTTGTCACTCTTGTCATACTCAGTCTTCTATTAGTAACTCACCTTTCTTTGTCTTGTCCTCCCAAATAGATTCTCAGTTCTAGGCGTGGCACATGGACTTCTTGTAGCCTCCCAGAGCCCAGCACAACTTGCAGGTAATGTTTACTGGATCTTTGCCTATAAAATGGCACAAGGGGACCCTTTTGGCATACCTGCCTACCTGTGAGCCATCATTCCCTTCATTCCTGGTTCATGGGACCCCTTCTCAGCAGCCACCTTTGTACTGATGAATACTATATATCCTGAGTTCTAAGACTCATTTAAAAAAATTAAACAAAGAGTCCCTACTTGTACTTTTTGTCCATTGTTTGTTTACTTAATGAGAATAATGCCAGGCTAATATAAATAGTTCACGTTGAGATGTATAGAGAATAAAATATGAAAGTCCTTCTTTACCCCTCCCAGTCCTTTTCTAGCCCCAGAGGTAGCCATAGTCAATAAAAAGGGCTTTAATTTCACCTGACCTTTTCTTTCTATATTACAAACTATCTGCATAACATATGTGAACTTATGCAACATAAAAGCTTTCTAAAAACATAAATGGGTCATTTCTGAGACTTTTTTTTTTTACTTTTTTGTGTCAAGCATACTGCTCTTTTGAAAATTAGCCATATTCTTTAAATTATAATACAGTAAAATTGACTTTTGGGTATACAGTCTGTGAATTTTAACATATCCACAGATTTGTGTAACCATCACCATCACAACCAGAATGCAAAACAGCTCCATGACCCCTTAAATTTCCTTGGTGCTGTTCTTTCACAATCAACCCCTACCCTCATCCCTAACCTCTGGAAATCACTGATCTGTTTCTCCATCACACACTTTTGTCTTTTCAAAGATGTTACATAAATAGACTCATACAGTTTGCAATCTATTGAAACTGGTTTCTTTCACTTAGCATAATGCCTTTGAGAGCCATCTAAGTTGTTGTATCAGTTTTTATTGTTGAACAGTATTTCATTATGTGGATAGACCACATTTTATTTATCCAATCATCAGTTGACAGACATTTGGGTCATTTCCAGTTGTTGGTGATTAAAAATAAAGCTACTATGAACATTCATGTGCAGATCTCTGTGTGGAGCATAGATTTTCATTTGTTTGGGATAAATTCTTTGGTTAATCAATATGTACTTTTAATCTGCTGTTATTAATTAAGGCTGAGCCCAGCACTCGGCGGGAATAAGGAACTGAGGTGCTGTTAATCTCCAGCCCTGGGCTGGTCCTTCTTGTACAGAGCAGGAACTGAGGTTTGGCCAACATGAAGATACCATGAACTGAGAGAGAGAGTCTCCTGATAGTCAGTTCTCATTCCTGTTCTCTTCTTACTTTCTCATCAATAAGAAAACAAATAAAATAAGATAAAAAAAGAAATATTTTCAGTTGTTTGATGTTTGGAAATGGGTTGACCAACATCCAGATACTTGACTCCATGGCTGTTTCCACATGTCCAATCTGATGTCACTTAGACAAAGGCTTGGGCTTCCCTAGTGGGTCAGATGGTAAAGAATCTGCCTTCAGTGCAGGAGACCCTGGCTTGATCTTTGGGTTGGGAAGATCCCCTGGAGAAGGGAATGGCAACCCACTCCAGTATTCTTTCCTGGAGAACTCCATAGACAGAGGAGCCTGGCGGGCTAGAGTCCATGGGGTCACAAAGAGTTGGACATGACTGAGCAATTAACATACACACACACACATAGAGCTTAAACCACTCAGATCTTCTTTATTTAAGTATTAAGCGTAATTGTCAGTACAGATTGATAGATTCCTCAACTTGAATGAGCTTTCAGGGATCATTCTCCAACCTGGTTCAGGCAATTGCTCTTCAACTTCTTCTATGAGCATTATCTATCTGGTTTAGGTTGTGGAGAACTCAGTATAGTACATCCCCAGGTGACTTAATTTTTAGAATTTATTTATTTTTCTTGAGCTGAGAATTACCTCTTCTGACTTCTTCTGTTGGTCTCTGGTTTGTCCCCAGGAGCCAATAGAGCTTCTAAGTTTCCTGCACTCCCCCTTCCTTTTCACAACTCTTGGTACAGTTTAGAAGAGCTATTGCATCTTCCCCTTGCTCCCTTAAATTTCTCATCCCCAGGCCAACAGCCCCAGTGTCCTTTCAGTGTTCCACAGTTTAGAGCTTCCATCCCTACACCTCTCCTCTGGACATGAGTCACTGACCTGCTTGCAGAAGTCCTTTGTCCTTATCTCTCTGGTTTGTTCACTTTCTATGTGTGAGTTAGGAAATGGGAGCGGTCGGTGCTAATGGTGGCTCCCCTCCTGCTCCAGGCAGGTAGTAGGAGGTGGTGGATACTGTGAAGCCAAGACTTGAGTTGGAAGCCAAATTTGACCCTTACTAGTTGTGTGACCTCGGGCAAGCTTCAACCTCTCTGTGCCTCAGTTTTTGCATCCATCAGAGGAGTGTAACTTCCTGCTAGCAGGCTGGAGGTGGTCATCTACCCAAAGGCACATGATGGTTTATAGCCAGGGGTGGGAGGCATGTCTTGGGTGTACCCTCTACAGAAGGTGGAATCTTCCTTGGAACCCCTGCTGTCATCATACAGAAGAGCCTCAGAAGGACAAGCTCAGGGTGTGTGTATAGGGGTGGGGGGCAAAACACTTGCCTGGGCTGTCAGGAGGCATGAGTTTCAGTCTCACCCTGACCCTGAACAATTCATAGTGTCTGTAGGTCTCAGCTTCCTCTCATCGGGAGAGTTAACACCACCCATAGCCCTCGCCTCATTTTTTGGGGCAGCCCCGAGTCTCAAATGATGAGTCATCCTGCTGTGGGGGCCAGAGCCCATGCTTTGGGACCATACAGATCTTGACTTGAACTCTGTCTTTGGCACATAGAAGTTGAAGGACAAGGGCAAGTGTCTGACCCCTTTGAGACCCTGGGGTTTTTTGGGCAATGAACATGGGGTTATGTGGTAAATTTAGACACATTGCATGCCGAGCGCTTAGCATAGCACCTGGCACACAGTGGGGACTTAGCTATGGTGTACATCATTGTGAAATCTGAGCAGAGTGCTTGATGTACAGCAAAATCTCAGGAAATGGTAACAACATTGAAGAGAGTGGAGGTAGCTGGAGTTGCCCCTGGAGCCTGAGACCCAGGGATGCTGGGGGAAGAACCCTGACCTGTGTTTCCCAGAGGGCCCTGAATTTGGCCCTCCTTATCTAGTGAACTCAAACACAGATTAAGGTCAAGACCTAGGACAGCTGGAGCCAAGGGACTCGGATGCAGAGACCTTGGTGTCTGTCTTCCTCATCCCTTGATTATTGCCAGGCAATGTCCCAGGGCTCTGATGTTGGAATATGAGGATTCCAGGGCTTTCTGATCACAACTGACTGTACCCCCTGAGCAGGCTAGCGGCTAACACATTCCCTCTTCTGAGCAGCAGGCTGCCTGGCTTTTGGGGCATGGTGGCAGATGTGGCTTCTTAAATATTGAATCACCCCTCGCTGCCCCCATTCCTGCTGATTTGACTAAAGGTTCCAAGCCTTAAGTTTGTTTAATAACCTCCTGACACTAAACAAACAACCTTGCAAAAGAAGTAATTTGCGAGTCAGAAAGAAAACAAGTCGCAAGGACATAGCACAGCCTCGGCCAGGCTGATTACATTCCGGGGGCCACCTACATCCGACATCAACTGAGAGCATATAGATCTTGGCTCTTTTCCACTCTGGGAAGTCTTCAAAAACATGGGCAGGGGAAACTTTGCATTAGGCCTCTGAAGACGGCACGTCATTAGAATTCTGGGGGCATATTAAATGCCATCTAGTTGCTAACACGATGCATCATTTTCTGCTAAATAATTGATCACGGTGCAGAGATTGTGTTTGTGAAGTTTAAAAAAGTGATTAGAGTAGGGAACATTTCTGGGAGGGGAGTTGCATCTGTAACCCGGAGCCTGCTCTGCACACCTTCCCAGGGGGCCATTGGGCTTCAGGGGATTCTTGCCACACAGGACCTGGGGTGCAGCGCAGGAGCACCGATGCAGCGGGACAAGGTGGCAGTGTGTGGCATGGATGGTGTTATATAAGACTGACTGGGTGGGGGGGCAGTGGTAGCAGAGCCTTTGCAACAGCCTCAGAGGCTGTGCCAACCCCTGACCTTGCCCAGGGAGAAAGCAATTGTTGAACCCCATGCTCCACCCAGACTCACTTTCAAATGGCATTGCCCAAGGCCATGAAGGCAGGTCTGGTCCTGAAAAGAGCCTGTCCAGGAACCCCTACCAGTGTTTCTTTCCTTTTTTCTGCCCTACTCCCCTCCCCCAAAGATAATCTCTTTCTCCTCTCCTCCTAGGAAAGAATTCAGGACCCTCCATCTTTACCTCTCACTAAGGGGTGTGTTGTTAGATTGAGGATGTGCGGGAAAGACTTTGGTTTTGGTAGACAGAGAGGCATTTCAGAATGTGTTGGTAGGGCAAGGCTTTCCTGGTGGTCCAGTGGTTGAAAATCCACCTTGCAATGCAGGGCACATGGGTTCAATCCCTGGTCTGGGAAGGTCCCATATGCCTCGGGACAACAGAGCCCAGGTGCCACAACTACTGAGGCCAAGTGCAGCAGCTACTGAGCTTGTGCTCCGCAACAAGAGAAACCACCGAAATGAGAAGGCTGGGCACTGCAACTAGAGAGCAGCTCCCGCTTGCCGTGACTCGAGAAAGCCCGTGCGCAGCAACTAAGACTCAACGTAGCCAAATAAATAAAATAAATAAATGTTAAAGAAAAAGAATGTGGTGGGGGAGAGAGACTGTGGGCTGCGGGTATACTTGGGAGGTGAGGTGGTGAGATTTCAGTGGGTATTAAAATAGCTAAAAGGTAGAAGAATCTGGTATATAGTAAAGCACAATGATTTTTCTTTTAAATGAAGGACACAGCCCTGAATAAGGAGTCAAAGTCTGCAGATTCCTGGCTATGTACACTTGAACAAAACACTGAGCCTCAGTTTTCCTATCTGAAAAACGCACACGTGCCTGTATATGTGTGTGTATGTGTGTGTGCGTGCAGTGATTTTTAAGGGCCCTCCGATACTGACACCCTGTGCTTGGAAATCAGCTGTTTTTCTACCTGGCTTCACTCTAGAATCTCCTGGGGACCTTTAAAAATTACTGAGGCCCAAGTCCCAGAGATTCTGATACAACTGATCCAGATCAGAGTGTGGGCATCCGTACTCCTGGGGTCTCCCCAGGGGTGTTTCTGATGTGCAGCCAGGGACAAAAACTCTTACCTCTGGAGGGTAAGAATTCCCAGACCAGCTGCAGGGGTTCCTGGAAGGAAGGGCATCAACGGCAGATTCAGATAGACTTAGCATCTTGCTCTGCTGCAGTCTAGCTGTGTGACTTTGTGACCTCAGGAGGGGTGAGTGGTGTGGGTAAGGCTGGCACAGGTCTGGGCCAGCTTGCTCTGGACAGGTGTGAAAGTCCCCATCTCTGGAGCAAGAAGGCGAGGTCGAGTATTATAGCAATCGCTTCAGATATCCAGCGGCTATGGAGAACTGGGCAAATTCCACAGTGTGGAGCTCACCGGGTACCACTCCAGAAAGGGTCCAGGGTCTTCAGGAAGCAAGCCTTCCATGCTCTTTGCAAAAGAAAAGCTTTCTTCATGGAGAGGCTTGGTTGAGGCTCTGGGAAGAAATCATTTTTTGTGCCTCAGTCCTGCATGTTCTTAGGAGTCTTTCTCTCTCTTGATGGCCCAGGGCAGAGGCCAAGGGCGCTGAGATGGTCCCACAGTCAGGTGTTTGCCCTGGCTCTGCTGCTTTCTCTCCAAGTTACCCCTCTTCTCTTGGGCTGCTCAGGATTGCCCCAGCTCTTGGGTCCTAGTACCCACTGAGCTGAGTGCTCAGTCCTGGGAGGTGGGACTATGCACATATCCCCTCTCTCTAGCTGGAGAGCTCATTCCCTGACGGTCCAGACCACTTCTCCCACCTTCCTGGTGAAGTAAAGCATTAGATGCTCCTGTTAGTTCATTCAGACTCACATCTCACTAACTAAACAGTCCATCACCCCTGCTTTGTATCCCCACCAAGTCCCCTTTCCTATTCTGGACCCCTATTTCCTCACCTGAAAAGAGTGAGTCAGGCCTCTACAAACTGATGGCAGTGGGTTCTGTGGCTCTGAGGGGTAGACAGAATGGCCACTACTCTTTCCATTTTATAGATGGAATAACTGAGGCTCAGGGATGATCTGACTTCATCAGCATCATTCAGCCAGAAGGAGGGAGAGCCAGAAACAACCCAGGGCCTCTGGATCCCTGTCCAAGACAGCTGGCAACTGAAAAACAGAGAACACAGTCCACAGTCGTGGGGACCCCCTCAAACCCCCAGTCTGAGGAGCAAACTAGTTTCTCTTAGGTGTCAAGCATCTACTTGGAAATGACCCTTCTCACTTTGTCTCTCTCTGGGCAGGACCTAACTGATTCATTCCCTGCCTCCATCTGAGTACCTCTGGGCCTTTAGCTTGTCTGCTGCCTACTCTTCCTTAGGGGCAGTGGCCCGGGCCACACCCCCAGGCCCACTTTGTCCTGTCAATCTGCTGCCCTTGTCAGCCAGGCCGGGCGACCCATGGAGTATCTGAGGGAGACTGGTTTTAGCTAAATATCAAAGGCAAATTGCGGCAGGAATCCCTGGGGAGACTTCCTGGGGCTGCTCATGCCTGCCCTGGCCAGCAGGCGGCGTGCAAGACCCTGCATCCCAAGGCACAAGGTAAGGAGGGGAAGCAGAGATTGGAGGCTGGGTGTGGCGTTGGGGGCGGGGTTGGGATAGAGGCAGGGTCAGAGTCCAAGCCCAGGTGGCCCGCTGAGTGTGCCTCTGATGATTTCCAGCTGCTGCCCCAATTGCTCCCATAGACTGGGGTGTTGGATAACCATTAAACCATCAGGCTCCCAGGTCCCGCAGAGCACAGCTGGGTCACTTTGGAGATTATTCTCTGAGTTGTTTCAGTTTGAGATACATAATTGGAAACTGAATTTCATTCCTTCTACCCACAGGAGCTGAAATGGTCTAATCTGGTAGGCTACAGTCCATGGGGTCGCTAAGAGTCGGACACGACTGAGCGACTTCACTTTCACTTTTCCCTTTCATGCGCTGGAGAAGGAAATGGCAACCCACTCCAGTATTCTTGCCTGGAGAATCCTAGGGACGGCGGAGCCTGGTGGGCTGCCGTCTATGGGGTCGCACAGAGTCGGACACGACTGAAGCGACTTAGCAGCAGCAGCAGGTCTTTCCTATATCGCTCATATTTCCAGTCTTTTCCTCAAACACAAAGTGGTCCAGCCCAGCACTCCTCCAGCTTCGGTGAGCATCAGCATTACCAGTGACTTGCCAAAACACAGATTCTTGAGCCCTACCCTCAGGATTTTGATCTGGGAGCTCTGGGGTCCAGCCTTCCACCTCAGTTCCCAAACTAGTTACAGGATTTCTTGGAAGTAAGGGCATCAATTGTAGATTCAGACAGACGTTAGAATCATGGCTCTGCTGCATTCTAGCTGTGTGACCCTGGGCAATTCTCTCACCCTCTCTGAACCAAGTTTTCCTGAAATGTAGGGAAGGCAATGTCCACCTCACAGGCTCCAGGTGAGGTCTGAATGGGATGACTAAACATTTGTGAAGCCTCTTGTGTATCACAGGCAGGCACTCTGGAATATTTCTTTCTAGAAGGGGCATTGTGGCAGAGGTGGGGAGGGCAGAGGCCATGCAGCCAACCCTCCTCCTTGTGCCAGTAGAGAAAGTAAGGGTAGGAGCCCAGCCCAGGTCCCACCTGGGGGGCTGGCGGAGCTGGTGCAGGGTGGGCAATTCTTGTTTGTCCTCCCTCCAGCTGAGAGGCTGTAGCCCACAAGCCTAGCGGGCAGCGCGTCTTCTTAGCTGTCTGAGCAAACATCGGTGTTAGAAGCAGCCTCACGTCCAACCCTGCACCCTACGCAAGGCTGCTGAGTCACCACTTCACTGAGTCGCAGCCTCCTCCCTCCTCCCTCCAACACCTCCCAGCTTCCCTGGGCTCTGCCAGAGCTGGGAGCAGGTGAGTGAGGAGCTGGGCTCCTCCCACCCCCCACCCCAGCTTCCTCCAGGGCACAGGGCTGGGCAGGGAAGCTGTGCTAGGATGGACCCTCCTGGGTCTCTGCTCCCATACTCTACAGCACTCTCTTGCCTGTGTTTCATTAGACTGGAGTCTTCCCCTCCTGCTCCCCCTTATCCTGCAGCACCTAAAAGAGCACTGTTTGGGCTCATCTTAGGGTCCCCAGGACCAGGCCACCAGCAGCTTCTCTGTCTTTAGTTCCCATAGCTCTCTGTCAGGCGTTGGGCTCAAGCTGAGTTCTGGTCCCTTAGAAAGATAAACCGTTATCTGTCTCCTAACCTCAGTTTGCTCATCTGGGAAATGGGAGCCCACAGCAGCACTTACCTATTTCTCTTCCACAGAAATCGTGTCCCAGAGCTGCCCCCATGTGCAGGGATAGGGCTTGGAGCCTAGGGCACGCCCCCCCTCACCCACTTGGAGAGAAGGGAAATGGTTTCTTTTCTCAAAAATAATTGTATTCATTTATTCTTAGTGTGCTGGCTCTTCGTTGCTGCACAGGCGTTTCTCTAGTTGTGACAAGTGGGGGCTACTCCCTAGCTGTGTGCAGGTTGTTTATTGCAATAGCTTCTCTTGTTGCAGAGCAGGGGCTCTAGGGTGTACAGTCTTCAGCAGTTGTGGCACATGGGCTTAGTTACTTCTCAGCATGTGGGATCTTCCCAGATCATGGATTGAACCCATGTCTCCTGCACTGGCAGGTGGAATCATTACCACTGAGCCACCAGGGAAGCACGGGAAGTGGCTTCTTGCAGGGCTATTTTCATACCTATGGCACCAGGGCAGGCAGACAGTGAGTCTGGAGCTGCCTTTTCTCTTTCTAGGGCTGCCCATCTCAAAGATATGTCACTGAGGTTTCTATGTGGGCTCAGAGGAGCGCAGTCTCTGTCCCAGGGTCCTCTTGCCTCTTTACCTTTTGTATTACTTGTTAAGGTGGAGAGGGGCTGGGGGTCCAGTGGCCTCCAGATATAACTTTTGAAAGTAGAGATTCCTGTCTGAGGAGTAAGCCAAGGTGGAGAGATGATCTCTGATCCTCCCAGTGCTCATCACCCATCCACCCACCCTCCTTCCCCTCCCCCACGCACACCCTATATGTGAAAGGGGCTTCCCTGGTGGCTCAGACAGTAAAGAATGTCTGCAATGTGGGAGACCCAGGTTCAATCCTTGGGTTGGGAAGATCCCCTGGAGAAAAGAATGGCTACCCACTGCAGTATTCTTGCCTGGAGAATTCTTTGGACAGAGGATATTGAGACCCTGGGGGTTCTCCATTTGTCCCCTGGGGGAAGGAGGCCTCGGGGCCTGCGTGTTTCTTTGCCAGTTGCAGCCATCTCTATTCCAGACATGTGGAGCTCCTCTAGCTCTTTCGAATTCTCCAAAGACCCTCCGGTGTTTAGCTCAAAGGAACACTTTGATGTCCTAAATGACAAAGCCGGCATCACGGAGACTACGTGGAGATAGCTCCCTGCAGACATGCTGGGAGGGACAGCTGCCTGGCTGTCAGCACTTCTGGCCGTCTGAAATGTTTTGTTTCAGCTCCATGTGGGAGTCTTTGTTGTCAGAGCCTCCCCTGCATGGCTTCTCCTGGGTTTCCTTGGGGAAGTATGGAGCTGCTAGGCCAGCCTAGTACCTGTGGCAAGACAGGGCCTGGATCTGCCCCAGGAAGCGGGAGCCTTGTTTTGTCACCCGCCTGAGTCCTCTCCCCCACCCAGGCTACTCTGGACACCAAGGGGGTGGAGCTTTTGCATCCAGGACCTTTACATACTCTGGTTCTAATCCCAGTCTTTGGGCAAGTGTCAGTTTCCTCATCTGTTAAATAGGGATGATAATGATAATACCCATCCTAGAAGATGGGCTGGCACACACACACCCGGGAGAGTCCCTGGCACAGACCAACTTTCAATAGTACCAGCTCCCATCCCCTTTCTTTGCCTTCTTCTTTATAACTTAATAGTCCTCAATCGGGCCTGTTCATTAAAATCCCCTAAGGGGCATTTATGGTGTACCAATGCCCAGACTTCAGCCAGACTGATGATAGAGGAGTTCGGAGGGTGAGGTTTACTTCTGTGCTATTTTAAAGCTCCCCAGATGATGCTAAGATGTGGCTGAGGGACAGAACTCCTGATCCTGCTTTAACTGGGTCCCACTCCTCATGACTTGTGCTGTCCAAAATGGACGTCACTAGCCACAGTAACTATTTAAGATTAAATTCACTTAAAATATTTATGTATTTATTTAGCTGCATTGGGTCTAAGTTGCAGCTTGCAGGATTTGCGTTGCATCACTTGGGATTTTTCATCGCAGGGGGCATGGACTCTAGTAGCGGCTCTTGGGCTTAGTTGCTCTGAGGCCGGCTGGTGGGATCTTAGTTCCCTGACAAGGGATAGAACCGCTGTCCCCAGCATTGCAAGGTGGATTCTTAACCACTGGATTACCAGAGAAGTCCTCTACATTCATTTTAAATAAAATAAATTGAAACTTCATTTTTGTGATCACAATACAACTTTTCAAGTGCTCAGTAGCCACGTGTGGCTGGTGGCTGCAGTATTGGACAGCGCAGCTCTCAAGCATTTCCAATAGTTCAGAAAGCTCTTTTAGAGTGCACTTCAAGACCAGAGTTGTCCACTGGAAATATGATGCAGGCCATGTATGTAATTTATGTAATTAGAATTTTTCTAGGAGTCACATTAACTAAAAAGCAGGTGAAATTAACTTGAATAACGTATTTTATTTAATCCTACCCATACAAAATGTGGGAATTCCCAGGTGGCTCAGCGGTAAAGAATCCGCCTGCAATGCAGGAGATATGAGTTCAACCCCTGGGTCAGGAAGACCCCTGAGAGGAGGAAATGGCAACCCACTCCAGTATTCCTGCCTGGAGAATCCCATGGACAGAGTCTGGTGGGCTACAGTCCATGGGGTCACAATGAGTCAGACATGACTGAGTGACTGGCCACCACCATGCATCCAAAAGATGATATTAGAGCATGTGATCCATTTTAGAGAAAGTAATGAACTATCTTGCATCTTTTGTGTCTTCAGTCTTCAAAGCATGCATTTTTACACTTTCAGTACTTCTCAGTTTGGACAGGCAACTTTCAAGGACTTGGCACAATGTGCTCTGCCCAGTGTAGTTACAAGCAGGTGCCTGGCGACGTGGGAAGCCATTTCCTGTAAACATCCTCTTCTTGACAGAATGACATTGCTTTAGAGCTTTAGGACACATGAAGTGCTTTGGTATACACATCTTCTGCTGCCCCCAAGGGCCTCTTGCCCAAGTACTGTAATCTTCAGGCTGGTTTGAAGTGCTGCCCGGAACACAGAGCTGGTGCAGCAAGGAGACAACACTAGAAAGCAGGCGTACATCCTGGGGGCTGTGGTTGTCCCCGAATTACTGAGTGTCCAGTTCTGGCCAAGTGCCATTTGTGTTGGCCAAATAGGCTGGTCATCCCTTGGGAATGGAGAGCCTTTCCTCTGTTCTTTTCCTCATCCTGCCACTGGTGTTCCCTCCACCAGCCCATGGGTCATTGAGGAAAATGTTACTGGAGTAACCTGAGTAGTGCTGGAAGGTCTCTCTACTAGGGGACATGGAACTGGTAGTCCCTACCACCATTCACCATTTATTGCTGCTTCTATGGTACTGTGGTCCATAGATGGTAAATGTGTCACCAGGGAGAGTTCATGCCGCCACCTACCAACATACATTGATTAGCCTTATTGCTTCATAGTAGAGGGTGGACAGGCACGAATGGGATGCTGTGACAAAAGAATATGGAATGAAAAACCAAAGTACAGAGCTTCCTAGGATGAGAGAAGGAGTCAGTGGTGGGGCAGGCAAGGAAGTCAGGGGCGATGAGAAGATATGGGGCCAAGGGTTGGGCAGAGAAGAGAGACCTGGCAGAGTGTGAGAAGAGTGAGGGCAGAAAGCCTTGTCCACGGAAAGATGAGACCTGCCTTTGCCGAGGCACGTGGGGCCCTGGTGGCTGGTGTTGGAGGGGGATAAATATATGTGACATTAGAGGCTTGGGGAAGAATCCTACCCAGTCTTTTTAGATTTGATCCCACTGCTTCCTTTAGAAGCCCAGCTGACAGTGGAGCCTTCAGGGATTTAGAATTTAGCTCTTGGCCTTGGTGATGGTGGGCTTTTGGGGACATCTACTACTGCTGGGCTCCTGTATGCCATAACATCACCCCCTTAGGTATACAGCTGACACTACATATTAGAGATGCCCTGATACTCTCACACTTTTCTCTACCTTTATTCTGACTTACTCTCCCAACTACTCTCCCCAATCTGCCCCTGATTGTTCCAGGGTCTGTGGAACTTATTTCTAAATTCTCTCCACACCTGGGGACCCATGGGGAGGTATAGCCTGATATCTCTTCGGTCTTTAGCCTTTTCTTCCTTTGTGACTTAAACTCAGTTCTCTCTCTTTCTAAGCATCCCCACTCCTGGTGCAGATCTTGGTTCAGCCCACATGGTGTCAGCCCCTCCAGGTCTTCCCAGACTCCACTGGTGGGACATGGAGACCTGACTCAGGTCTCTTCCCTAATTACTTTAGCCAGAGTAATACTGGCATGGAAAGTGATATATTGCAGGCATACAACAGTTATTCAAATCCAGAGACCGCTGGCCTGGACCAAGCTGTTCTTTCTTATCCATCTGACAAATGCTCGCTGAGTACCAAATCCACACCCTGTCCCACCCCAGGGCCTCTGATCCGACTGGCCATGCCTGCATGGATTGGTTTTGGATAATGGGCTAATGAATCAGGATCATCCAAATGGCTTTCTCTTGCACTGAAGTGTCCAAACGTCAGGCAGCTCTGTTCATGGACTTGGCGTGTAATGATCCCTCCCAGAAAATCATAATCCATCAATCTCCCCTTTCAAGACCATCAGTCAGTGTTCCAGAGCCCACAGCTGCGTTCTCATTCCAGGAGTTTTCAATCACTTCCCTTTTCCCTCATGCTTGCAGAACAATGCAGTGACACTCGGAAATTGTGTTTTGACATGAAATCATTATGTGTTTTAAAACCTCTCCTTCAGGGTTGGTCTTTTCCTGCCTTCTGCTCTCCCCTGGCACATCTCCTGCTGTGAACTTCAGTATGAGCCCCGTTCCTTTGTTAAACTCCCAGGCACAGGTGAGGGATGCACAGTCAAAAGGGAAGAAATATAGGAAAAATAAGCTGTCCATTTTATTTTGGTACTATCACAACTCTAATTAATTTATCTCCTCTAATCAGAGTCCTCCTAGTATACTTCCGGCATGGATGTTTGATGGACTGGTGTGTGTGTAGGGGAGATTGGGGTGGGCACAGCGAGCTGGGGCAGGTGTGTGCTGTGAAGGAGCATTATAATCAGGTGCATTTGATGTGAAACATCTTTATGCATTCATCAATCAGTCAGTAGGTGCAGGGGAGATTAAGCTAGGCATTCACAGTATGGTGAGTCTGCCTATGGCCCCCCTGCACATGAGCCCAGAGTGAGGGTGAGATGAGAGGTATGTGCACACTGCTCCCTAACCATGTCCTGGTCCCTGCACACTTCTGCAAGTAGGAACATCTCTCTTTGCTTATGCTGAGTTTTGTATTTAGAGACAAGTCTTTTTTGCACAGTGAACCCTTAAAGAAACATCAATGACTGATCTGGTGCTCAGAGGAGTGCTGGGGGAGCAATGGACAGAGTGGGACTTTCAGGCAAGTACATTGGATCAATGCTATCTCTTTCCCAAGGCCTTTTCATAAGAGACTTTAGTTCTAAGCAATTCCTGCTTATTGTAGAGCTAAGCCCCCTGAGGATGGGCCTGAGCCATATTTGGGAGACTCAGCACAGCAGAATCATGGCAGACCAAGGGAGCCAGGCTCAGTGTGGATCCTTCTAGCTGTGCCTTCTTGGGCAAGTCACTTAACCTCTCTGAGCCTTGTTCTTTTCATCTAGAAATGGGGGCGAGTAACACCTTCTTTGTAGGGTTTGATATGAGGGCTAAAGATAAACTGTGCTTCTGTGGGCCCTAGTAGGTGTGCAGCAAATAGTGGGTCTTGTTATCATCATGGATAAATGAGTTGTCACCTAGAAACGCTGAGCGGCCAATGTCACCGAGGTGCTTCATTTAAAAAAGAAAAGATGCTCTTAAGTTAGTTTCTGCCGAACAACAATAACTTACACTGTAAATAATTGATGCTGTGAGCAGACTCCCAGTGTTCACATCCAGGTAAGGTTTAGGAATGATGTCTCCACATTCTAAATTGCCTCATCTTTTCTTTCGTAAATAGATGGAGTCTGTGCTGGAGGTCACAGTGAAAGTTACACCAGTGTGACTTCCACAGAAAGTGCCACTGGGGAGACTGCAGTCTGCTCTCTGGCTCCTGGGGTAGGGGAAGCAACCTGGCTGCCCCTCTATGCAATTAGGAGGCTTGCACCCAAAGACTCTCCTTTAGGGGACCCTCCCCTCCTTTGGCATCCACTGTTTCAAGGGTTTGCAAACTGCTTCTCAGTTTCACTAAGAAGTTCTGTTCTAGTCTGTTACTCCTTGGCAGCGTCCTCCCTTAGGGCTTCCCACGTGGCTCTAGTGGTAAAGAAAGAAACCTGTTTACCAATGCAGGAGACAGGAGACACGAGTATGATCCCTGTGTAAGGAAGATCCCCTGGAGGAGGGCATGGCAACCCACTCCAGTATTCTTGTCTGGAAAATCCCATGGACAGAGGAGCCTGGTGGGCTACAGTCCATAGGGTCGCAACGAGTCAGACGTGACTGAGCAGGCATGCACGCCCTCTCTTAACTCCTACCCATTCTCTGTCCCGGTGCCATGGGACCTGATTTTGTCTAGGACCATTATGACAATCTTTTATCAGTTTTTGGAGTAGTTAGTAGTGCATTCTGTTAGAGCTGGAAGGCACCTTCCTAGAGGCTACCTCATCTCATTTTCCAGCTGAACCTTCCATATGAGACTCTCTGGTTGGGAAGTGGGTCGCCAAAGTCATAAAGCAACTTTGACCCTAATTCTGCATCCTCAACTCTGAGACATGCAGGTGTCAGGAGGGTGAGATGCTGGGAATTAGAAACTGGCTATGGGTTGGCCGATGGATAAACGTGACATAAACCAAGACTCACATATCTACTGAAACAGGAGAGTGTGGCCTGGCTTCTCTGGCCTGGGTGCTGATCTCCCTCTGTAGGGGTCTGGTCTGGATTGCCAGAGGTGGAGGGTGAAGTCAAGTGGGAGGTCTGTTCCTGACCTGGATGCTCAGCAGCAAAAGAGGTAGGGTCAAGGCTGGTCCCGGCAGGAGCTGGCTGACTCCCTCTCCACTTACTGGATACCTACGATGTGCCAAACAGTGTTCTAAGGATTTGCACATGTTAACTCCTTAGATCCCACCATGGCTCTTGGAGGCTGGTGCTGATGCATGTAGATGAGTGATCTGGAGGTGTAAGATCACTTATCTAGAACGGGGAGCCAGGACTCTAAACTGTCCTGTCACGCTCTCAAATCCCGTGCTCTTTGCCTGGCTCCTCACAGCCTCCCCAGTGCTCACTGCATGGCTCCAGGTCAACAGGAAGAGAGAGGATGAGGAAACTGAGGCAGAAGATCGGGTCAAGGCCAGGTGGGGAGGCAGGAGACGGCCATAGCCTAACATGGCTCAGGGATCCTGGATACGGCTCTCATGCAGGTGGTGGAGGCCAGCCTGCTCCCACCTGGCCAGGTGAACTCAAGGGCACTTCCTAGGCCCAGCCCTGGCTTCCAGGCCTGCACTTAAACAGGGGACTCCTGGAGGTGCAGGGAAGGTGGCTCATGGAAGTGGGCTCTGGGTGGAGGGAGTGTTTTCCCTGTGGGGTCCCATGAATTGCCCCTCCAAGGAGAACCCCCCTCCCCCGATCCCCGCAACTGGCAGACATGAAAGACCAGCCTGCGGGGGCCTGAGGGAGGCCCTGCCAACTCTCTGTTATAGGAACTTGCCTGCCCCAGCGGTTTTTTAGTCAAACTGCCGGTAGGGCCACCTGCTTTTTAGTTCAATGAGGCTCCCTGGGGAAGGAACTTTAAAAAGATTTCAAATCATAACAATGCTCTCCTCTGCTAAAATCGACAAATGTTTCCTTCCCCTCCATCACAGCAAGGGCACATACAGAGGAGGATAACATTGAGAAAATGCCGTTTTGGGCTGTCAGACCAAGTAGGGACAATTAACCCTTACTTAGTTAATTTCTTCGTGCTGGAGGAGGCATCCTTTGATGAGTGCATTTATTCCTCCCCAGCAATACCAGGCTCACCATCACAGGTTTATTTTCTGCCCAGCGTTGCTGTTATATCCATCCCTTGCTTTGCAGCCCCAGGACTGTGACCTTGGCTGTTCATTCATCTTCCCTCGGGACTTCCACAGTGGCCTTGTAACAGGATTTCCCTTCCCCCCTCCACTTCCATGGTGCCTTCCTATGTGCCCCAGTCCCCCGTGGAGTGACCTTTCCGATGACGCTCAGTGCTATGAAGGCTGTGGGCCTCTGCCAGGCACCTTTTACTCCTGGCAGAGCTGTTAATGACCATGGCCTCCCTTCAGGGTAGGCACTAGGACCCACCCAGTCACAGCACCCATGTCTTCTAGCCCTGGTGCTGGACCCAAGGGGTGACTGGTGAGAGCCTTCCTGTGGTATTGCAGCCATGCGCAGGGAGAATCTTCTAAGAAGCAGACCAGCAAAGGCATCTCCTCTTTGCGTGGCTATGGCAGTACTTCCAGCCTTGAGTCCCAGTGTCACAGGTGCTGCGTGACAAACAGCCACAGGGGTGTGTCTGCAGAACAGTGGTGTGGCTGGGGGTTTGCCTGACCCCTCTGTTCTCGCCTGAGCAGTGTCCAAGTTCCATTCTGAGATTCTCTCGAAGATGCTGAGAGATACCCAATGAGTTTCAGTGAACCCCTTTATATCTAATCCAGCAAAGGGGAGTCTGCTCACCACAACTTAGAACCCTGAGCAACACAGAAAGTGACAAAGATGCACCCTGATGGCAGCATTTGGCTTCTGGACGCAACTGTGTTTGACCCCAGATGTCCCACCATCCTTCCCAGCTATGTGAGCTGAGAAGTCCCTTCACTTTCTTATGTGGTAGAGTAAGGTGTATTTTTGAAATGTGTAATCAAATGAAACCTGAATAATATTGCAGTCTTAATTATATCATATCATGTCTTTGCTCAGGTATCTCCAGAGACTCCCATGGCACCAGGTTCAAGAGTCTTACAAAGGCTGCTGTCTTCCTAACTACCCCCTCTGAGTCCTTACCTGTTTCCACATGCTTCATCATCTCTTCACTATCTCCCCCTGCTCCCCCCCAGCTACCCCCAACCTCTCATTCGTACCCTCCTCTCAGCACCCCCTGCTGGAAGGCACTCCCTCTTCACTCAGCTCATAGCCAGCTTGCAGGTTATTTCAGGGGACTGCAGGGACATCTCTGCAGCCCTAAAGTTTATGCAGTGTAAGCTCATTCATTCATTTCCTTCTCAACATTCAGTGAAATATTATGGATGTGGGAGTTTGACAAGTTTTAAGTGAAGGGGTGGGTGTCTCATGGGTCCTGTGTGCCTGGTACCTCCAAGCTGAGTGCTTTATGTACACCTCATTAATTCATGCACATCACAAAAAGGAGACTAGTATTGTCATTTGATGACTGTGGGAACTGAGGTTCTTGGACTTTAAGTGATTTCACCAAGGTCACAGAGCTCTTGAGTGTAGAATCAGCTCCTCAGGGGTTCCTAGGTGGTTCTGTCCATGAGGCATGGTCCTCAGTCTGAAAGGGGCAACATTCACAGTGGGACCCAGGATATTCTTCTCAACAAGAAAATGGTTACCACAGTCAATTTAGCCACATCAGTGAGTGTCTACTGTGTGCAAATCGTTGGGCTATTTTTTCAGGAGCAAAATAATGATTCAGTCCCTGACCTCAGTGCAGAAGGGAAAAAGGAAAGGCCTTCAAGGCAATCCAGGTTGAAGAGAACAAACAGGAGCCAGCGGAGGGAAAGACAGTGACTTTGAACCAGAGAGCCCTTGAGCTGGGGCTGGGACCCAAGATCAGGTAAATAGTGAAGGTCATCCAAGTTACAGGGGCTCAGGTGGGCAGCTACAATAGCCTTGGCCTCAGTAACCAGGTAGAAATTTCCTGAGGAAAGTGGGCCTTACTCTGAGCCTCCAAAACTGGGGAGGGTGGCAGTAATTAGGTATGTCACCGATTTCTTCTCCCTTATGAGTATAAAAACTTCTTAATAAGAAATTGATAAACTTGAAAAAATTCTGTATGAAACTTCACTCACATTCAATGAGTTCCTTTCATTTGCCAAACACTGTGCCTGGTATTTCCTTCCAAGCCCAAGTTTTCTTGTCTGTAAAATGAGACTGCTTCTCACCATCCCTGTAAATATCTGAGCATTTACCTTAGTATGCTAAGGTAAATGTTTACACTGATGATGATTATTTCTTTAATAAAGGATATATTACTATGTTTACAATCTTGAGTTTTTAAAGTATGTAACTGGTATCTTTTATAATTCTACACATTTAATTAATGCATTAAAAAAACTAATTTTACTTTATTAGACTGCCAAAAGATCCATGGCACAATTAAGAGCTTCTGCTTTTCAAAGATTATTCAGCATAATAAATGCTTTTGAGTCTGATCCCATGTTAAAAAAAAAAAAGAGAGTGATTCTAAGAGCTTGATTGTTGTGGGAGATTAACAAGAAGGTATAGGAACTGTTTGGCATTTAGCAGTGCTCAGCAGGTGGGAGATGTTGTGGCTGATCATTACAACGACCCCATGTGGAGGGAAGAGGGGGGAACTTTCAACTACAAGTGGATAAAACTGGGGCTCGGGGAAATCACATGACTTCCTGGGGCCCCTTGGCTTCTCACGAGCAGAAGAGGACTGTTGGGCCAGAACTCCCTACACTTCTCTCTCCAGTTAGGGCTGTCTGGCCTCAGTAGTTGGTCTCGGAGCCAAGAGCGTGCCTGTTGAGGTCAGTGTCCTGGTGGTGGAGAATATACCTTATTGTGTTGTGCTTAGTTGCTCAGTTGTGTCCAACTCTTTGTGACCCCATGGACTGTAGCCCACCAGGCTCCTCTGTCCCTGTGATTCTCCAGGCAAGAATACTGGAGTGGGTTGCCATGACTTCCTCCAAGGGATCTTCCCAACCCAGGGATTGAACCCAGGTCTCCCGTGATGCAGGAGGATTCTTTACCATCTGAGCCACCAGGGAAGCCCCTTCCAATAAGGCACTCAGCCCAGCAACCTCCACATGGGCTTAGTTAGTTGTGACTTTGTGGGTGTTATTCATCCAGAAACTCAAGGCTTGAGCCTGATATCTGGGGCTGGCACTCTTAGGATGTCGATGTGGATGGCAGAGGTCCTGTTGTTGGGGGATGGGGAGGTTGGGGACAGTAGTCCTTCATCTCATCCCTGGGCCCTTGTTTGACTCCTGTGGGCAGAACAATGTAGGCTGGTCTCCACACTGAAGTCCTCAAGGAGGGGTGATATTTGTCCAAAAGTGGCAGTGTTCTTATTAACTCGGAAAGGCCACTTCCCCCTGGGGAGCATAGCATGGTGCCCCAGGGGGCAGCAGAAGTGATAGGGAAGAGCTATATTTGCCCTTCTTTTTAGTCTTCTTGTTCAAAGGAAGCTGAACTTGGAGTGGTCTCTGGGACCAGTGATGGGCCACAGGGCCACTAAGAGGACTCATCGGGAAAGTCTTGCAAATCCTTTCATGATTTTCAGAAATAATCAGCAAGACTTAAGGTCCTGGTTTGCGTGCTTGTGGGTTGCCATTTCCTTCTCCAGGGGATCTTCCTGACCCAGGAATCGGACCCATGTCTCCCGCGCCTCCTGCATTGGTAGGAAGATTCTTTACCACTGAGCCACCTGGGAATCCTATAAGGTCCTGGAGTAGTGGGTAAAATCAGTCCAAGAAAAGCCTTATCACAAAGCCTGTGCCTAGCATGATGCTGGGCACACAGGATGTCCCCAATATCACTTCCTAGTTAAGACATTAATCAGGGTCATCTCATTAGCTGGGATGCACTTGCTGACTGCTCTCTGCATCCCAGTCAGATGGAAACCTGCGTGGAATGAGTATCTCTGTTTCGAGGAGGCGATGCAGGTGGTGGCTGCTCTGGGCTCCTTAGGGAAGTGGTCTGCCTGCTTCCACCCATACCCGGGGCAGGGGTGGCTCCCTCCAGTGGCCCCTGGCTTTCTTTGCACTGGGAAGGCTTGGCTCCAGGTGGCTGTGGGCTCCTAGCAAGAATGCTTGGGTCTCAAGGGGATACTAAGTCTCCTGCAGTGTCTGAGAGCTCTTTAGAGTAAGTCTCTTGTTCAGTCTCCCAGAATGAAAAATTAGAGCCATCCTAGACCAGCCTCCCCTTCCCACGCACCTCGTCCATCCATGGCCCGGCCGGGAGATGGGGGAGGTGGGGAGAAGGGCAGGGGACCTGGAGCAGCAAAGGGCAGTGATGGGTGGACAGGCCCTTTCTCTTCAGCTGGGCACAACTGCCTTCCCATCACTCAATTCCAGTACATTTGATTCTGAGCCACAAGTGGCTTGTTCCTCTCCAAAGAAGTATTTGAATTTTAAAAGAGGACCCTGGAGAGGAAACACTTAACCCAAAGGAATGAATATTTAATGCTGGCATTTCAGGTTCTGTCGGGGAGAGGTCTT
Source organism: Okapia johnstoni (assembly GCA_024291935.2). NCBI lineage: Eukaryota > Metazoa > Chordata > Mammalia > Artiodactyla > Giraffidae > Okapia > Okapia johnstoni. Next base: position 45,468,508 of record CM044319.1, on the reverse strand, counting down.
AGAGGGGTCTTTCCCAGTGTGCCACAGAGCACCCCACAGCTGCTTGCTTCTTCTGCCTGGGAGGAAGGCCAGCCTGGCAGAGACTCTCAGGGGAGGCTGCGGGGGAGGACTAGGCACTGGCTGGTCTCTGTTTCCAGCTAACTCTGTGCTTCCCTAAGCAGGCTGTGGGGGTGGCTGGCTGGGCTTCCGTTGGTTCCAATGTGAGGGCTCTTAAAGAGGTGGCTCAAGGCTCAAATTGGGCCTTGATTTTTAAAAATTGGTCTGTAAGGCCCTTCGGGGGAGGCTGCAGTATAGGAAGTACCCTGGGGTGTGTGGCATGGCCAGATATAAGCTCGCCAAGGGACAGAGAAGGCGAAGACGGGGCCTCGATTTTTCTTCACCCTCAGTAGGGAATTCGCAGCCCAGTGCTGTGTGCTGCAGGGGTTTCTGGGAAGTAGGGCCATTCAATGTGCTCCTTGGGTCCTTTCTGGTGAGGGGCTTGAAAGAGAAATTCGGGGTTATCTGTGCCTATTTCTGTCTTCTGAGGTGACAGGACCCCTTTACAAATGTCCAGCTTTCTGGTACATCACAATAGTAGCTGTGGCCATATCAAGATTTGCCTGCTGGCAGGACTGCCCCTCAGGTATAAGCCCACACACAGCTTCTCCCCCCTCTACCTCAAGGAAGTGACAACCACAGGGTCAGTGGGCAGTGGTCCTGTGAGGTCTGTTCCTTCTCTCTCTCTGGCATCAGGTCCCCTGCCTTTTCCTCAGGATCCTGGCTCTGGCCTTCAAGCTGACCTCTGACCTCCTCGCCTCATACCCCAATGCCCACAACCCCCAGTCTTCGAGGCCAGCCTGGGCTGCAGAACCATCGCAGGCTTTGCCATCAGACCTGTGTGGGGTTGAATCCGGTACTCCAGTTTACATTGTGAAATTGGAAAGTTTCCTTCATCTTTCTGAGATGTTTCTTTACCTGCAAAATGGGATAATGATGCTTTACATGGTATTTAGGCAAATTAAGTGTATATAGAAATACATTTGATTAATTTTTCCTTACTTTTCCTTTTATTAAGGTACAATTGCCATAACACCATATTAGCTTCAGGTGTACAACTGAAGTATTTGATATTTGTATACACAAAGATAGATTTTAAATGATTGCTCTACAATTGGCAATTGTTCTGCACCTTGTTTTTTCCCACCTTAATACTATATCTTGAACTATTCTATATTAGTACATAAAGAACCTCATCAATATTTTTATGTTTGCCTGGTGTTCCTTTGTACAAATGGACCATAATTTATTCAGCAGTCCTTTTCTGATGGACATTTAGGTTGTTTACAGTATTCTGCTATTATAAATACTGCTAGGATAACAGCTTTGTATATTCATTATTTTGTACATATGCCTTTGTGGTTATGAATAGGCTGTCCCTTTTCTTAGGAATTTTCTCTCCTTGTTCTCTCAGCTGGTGAGGGCATCCTCCTTGTTCTTTAGGTGCATCTTCAATGCTGTGTGCCTAGGAAGTCCTTCCTAACTTTTCCAGAGAGTCCCATTGTCCTCTTCTAGTGCCTGTCCTCTCTTTATATCCCTAATAGATTCCTCTTCTCAGATTTCATTTATTTGTGTGTCTGTTTTTCCTTCTAAAATGTGAACTTCTTGATGATAAGAACTGTATCTCTGTAACAGCAGAAGCTGCAAACATGTATCTCCAGTGCCCAGCCTGGTACTTTTCACATAGTAGGAGCTTAATAACTTTTTGTTGCATAAATGAATGAATAAATAAACTTTATGCATTCAGGAAATTCATAGTCCAATGGAGCAGGTAAAGATATGCACAAAGATAATGATAATGCAAGCAGAAAGCATTAAATGTCACCAAAGATACAGATTAATTATTCTGTTCATTGGTTCTCAGTCATGACTACAATGAGAGCCACCTGGGAGCTTTCTAAAAGTACTATTATGCCTGGGCCTGATCCTCAGAGAGTTTGGTTTATCTGGTCTCGTGTGGAGCCCAGCCATTGGTTACTTAGAAAATTTTCCAAAGGATTCAATTGGCAGCCGGAGTAGAGAACCACTGCCATGCTGCTCTAGGCAGTGAATCTGTGGGGATCTTGTTAAGATACAAATTTTGATTCAGCAGATGTAGTTGGGGCCTGAGGCTCTACATTTCTATCAAGAGCCTAAATGTTGTCCATGCTGGTGGTCCCAGGACTATACTTAGAGTAGCAGTGCTTTTCTAGAGCAGTTGTCAACCCTGTCTTTCATCAGCATCCCACTCCCAAGCTGATCTCCAGACTAAGTCAAGGTCTCAGTCAGTTCTGGATGCTGTCGCAGCATAGCAGGGACTGTGTAGCTTCAACAAATGCTTATTTCTGACAGTTCTAGAGGCTGGAATTGGAGATTAAGGTGCCAGCATGGTCAGGTTCTTGGTGAGGGCCCTCTTCCTGGTTATGTCCTCAGATGGTCTTCCTTGATGCGTGCAGAAATAAAGAGAGAGGGAGAGAGAGGGAGGGTTCTGGTATCTCTTCTTATAAAGACACTAATCCCATCTTCAAGGCCCCACCCTTACAACCTCATTTAAACCTAGTTACCTCCCCAAGGCCCCATCCTCAAATGCCATCACATCGGTAGTTAGGGCTTCAATATATGAACTTTGGGGGCATACAAACATTCAGAATCTCTGGGTTGGGGACCTAGGTATTAACATGTTTTAAAGTTTCCAAGTGATTCCAATGTGGATGTAGCAGTTCTTTCTAGCTATGTGGAAGGAGTCCACTTTTCCTGGAAGAGATGACACTGTTAAATGGTGAGGAGAAAATTTTATGGGAGGGAACTGCGTAAATGACCTCTAATTGGTCTCCTAGTTTGAATATTCTTTGATAACCCTGGTTAGATTGGAGGATAGGAGACCTGGGATCTTTGTCTGTATGCCCTTAGGCAATTCATTCATTCATTAATTCACTCATACACATATTTGTTGAATGCCAGGTATTGTATTAGGTTCTGAGGAAATATTAATAGCAATGAATAAGACAGGTCTGAAGGTCTGATCCCTACTCTCGTGGAGCTCATTGGAGAGCAGTGAATTCAGACAATTAACTTAGGAATTATCATGGAATATAATCGATGTTATGATAGGGAAAGCATAGAATAAAGTTCCAGGTTCCTAGATGAATATAATGAAGCCTTTCCTTTCTACATCACAAGGTGTGATGAATGTCACATGGGACAATGGGTTTGAGAAAGCTGTACAACTTTGTATAAGGTCTGAAAGCATGTGACACATGGACACTCAGAATATATGTCTAATGGGACAGAAAGGATCTAATTGACAGTCAGAGAAACCTACAAGGCCCCAGCCACCAGCACATGTTTTTCTGGATGGCTTTGGAGTTTTTTCAGAAGACTTGAATTTAACTCCAGTGCTTTCTGTACCACCAACACCGACACAGGCACTTAGTAGAGTGTGATTTTCAGTGGGGTTGATTTTATATAGAATCTCCATTGAGCACAGCCATGGAGATGACACAGTTCTTCAAGATGGGATGTGCAGAGTGGCCCTGACAGAGTAGCAAAGAGAAGGGTGGGTCACCCACCTTCTAGCTGCTTGGGACCCTCCAACCTCCTTCAGCACTATCTCTGAGGCAGCTGGCACTGCAGGGCCTGGGATTTACAGCTGAAATCACAGGTGGTCCTGGACCCAAGCTGCCTGTGTGAGATGACATGCAGATGACTGCATTAATGTGCAGGTGAAAGGGTAAGCGCTTCCGATTCACTTCATCTTTCATCGCTCACAGCTGGAATGCCCCACCGGAGACCAGAGAGTGCTATGGGAAATGGGGCGAGGAGAATGCAGCCCTCCTGGGGGACTTGTGGCTGCTTGTTCTTTGTTATTTCTGATTCACCCCTATTGAACTGGACTATGGCATCTAGCTGCCCACTGTGGATGCTTCTTATTTCTTCTCTGCTGCTACCTTCTGAAACTCAGACCCTACCTCCTCAACATTGACTCCTACAGTCACCTTCTGACTTGTATACCTGCTCCCAGGATTGGCCCTCCCATTAACCCTATAAGATGCTGACAGGCTGCTGATGACACTGATCCTGACACTCTAACTCTGAGCAGTTTGTAGTTCTCTATTTCCCATAATGTCAAGTCCAAACTGCTCTGTCTACTTCCAAAACCCTCCACCATCCGGAGGGTTAAGTTAAATCCTTAACTCGAAGTATCTGAAAAAATGTAACACCATTTCAGACTGCCAGTGCCTTCAGTTCTTCCCTTTACTCTTTGCACTTCAACCATACATAAACACACACAATATCACACACAACAAACACACACTTGGAGGTGGAGGATATTTTACCTTACCTGGAGCGTTTTATATTCCCGTCTCCTTGTATAAATCTTGTTCATTCTTTAAGGCTCACCTTCCCTTCCCCATAACACACATTTACTGCTTGTACTGCCCTTACACAGTATGGCATCACTTGCTCACTATCCATGTCATGTGTGTTAATTGTGTTTTCCCAGCAGATAGCACAAGCCTTGAATGCAGGAGCCATGCTAGTTATATTTGAGTCTACATCCATTAGCATTGACCTGGGCATACAGGAGGCTCAATGAATTAATTGATTAATAAATCCCTATTAAAAGACAAAAGGAATCAGTCAGAGGGGCCAGTACTCCAAGCGGCATGCAGGATGACAAGAGGCCCAGATGAGGGGATGGGAACATTTATGGAAGTCAGGCAATGGCAGGATGAGAGAAGTCCCTAGAATATTTTTAAAAGAAGGAGAGAAATTACTCCATTTAACAAGCATTTAATGAGCACCTATTATATTATCAGCATAAATTAGAGCTATTCCACAACCCAAAGGCATTCAAGGGTTAATTCAAGAGAGAAGTCCACATGCAGCCAACTAAAACACACTGTGATACCCTGATAATATGACCTAGGCTATAGGAACAGCGAACAATAGGCACATAGTAATGATCTGTACCTGGTTGGCTTTTGTTGTTGATTGGATCTGATAGGTCATTAGCAGGAAGAGGTGACTGATCAGAAATGAAGAAGTCAGAAGTGGGATGAGAACACAGAAAACAGCATGACATTGTAAGAAACAGCACAGTGTCATAGAAAGAGCATGAAAGTCAGCAGAACTTGGGTTTAAAATTCAGCTCCAACACAGCATGTCGTTTTCCTTATATGTACAATGAAGATAACAATATTTATCTTCTACTTAGTAAGGAAAGGTGAGATAATGTAAGAAATATACTTAGCACAGTCCTTGACATACAGGGGGAGCTCGTGGATTTGAATCTCCATTTTTGGAGACTGACTCCTGGGCCAGAAACCCCATGTGCAGACCTTCAGCACCACGGACAGCTCCATAGAGGGAAAAGTAGGCTGTTGGTGAATTTGGGCTTTTAGCTTCTGGGTCTGAAAAATAATAGTAGCTAAAGGTTATATAGAATTTCTATCCCCAAAACTTTACATATATTAATCCATTAATCCTCACAAGAAATCTAGGACAAAAATACTGCTTTAGCCTCTATTTTAACACATGAAAAAAACTAAGGCAAAATCACTCAGATAGTAGGTGGTAGAGCCAAGACTGGACCCCAGAGAGATTGGCCCGATAGCTCATGCTCTTTGACAGTAGGCTACAGGCTACATACACTGTGTCAGGACTTCAGGATGCCTGTGTTTTCTGAGTTGGGGCAGTGTGACTGGGGAAATGGCAGGACTGTTCTTTCATCACCTCACATTTCATTATCCAGGACTCCCCTTTATTTTGGTTTGGTCCTGGAGGCAGGATCTCATCCAGAAAAGCTTGTTTCTACCATCACCATCCCAGTGTACTTGTGCCTAGTTCTCTTTTCCCTCACATATCTCCCTTCTCTCACCCAGTCTCCCACCTCTCCTGCATAGTTGAAGGTGATGGGAGAAAAGAAAGAAAAGAGAGATGAGTAGAGGAGAAAGGAAGGTTAAGTTTAGAAAGGGTAGAAGAGAGGAGCAGGAGAGAAAGAGAGTGAGAGAAGAATCTGAGCGAGATGGTGAGGGTTCAGGAGATGGGGAAAAACAATATACTAGGAGTGAGTGGGAGAGAGGAGGGAGAAATGAGTTGGAGGGAAGCAAATACAGGAAGTGGGAGAGATAAAAAGGGAGGAACCAGTGGAAAGGAGTGAAAAAATGTATGGGTACAAGAAGAGAATGTGAAAATTTTGGGAAGGAACGTGTTGTGATGGGTGAGGGGGAGAGAGAGGAAGGTAAATTGGAGAAATGAGCAGGAAAGTATCAAAGAAGGCCCAAGTTATATGAAAAAGTGACAGATGACATTCCTCTCCCAAATTTGAGCTGAGATATTGCCCCATCTCGGAGAAGGTGATGGCACCCCACTCCAGTACTCTTGCCTGGAGAATCCCATGGATGGAGGAGCCTGGTAGGCTGCAGTCCGTGGGGTCCCTGAGTCGGACATGGCTGAGCGACTTCACTTTCATGCCTTGGAGAAGGAAATGGCAACCCACTCCAGTGTTCTTGCCTGGAGAATCCCAGGGACGGGGGAGCCTGGTGGGCTGCCATCTATGGGATCGCACAGAGTCGGACACGACTGAAGTGACTTAGCAGCAGCAGCAGCAGGGCTGCTGACTGCTCTTGTATAGGTTGTGAACTACAGAAATGTGCTAAAGTCAGAAGGACTGAATGAGTGCTGGAAACTATCCTGGACTCCCTTTACCAACCCATGTGTTCTGGCATGAGGTGTCAGTCCAGAAACATGAGGAACCTATTGCTAATTGCTCTGCCCAGAAGAGGATCCCTTTCATATTTCACTAGGCAGAGAAGAACATTCTAATCTTTACACAGGTACAAGAACTGCAGCCCTATTCTTCCTCTTCATTTAAAAAATTCATTCCCCAGATTTTGCTTCCAGAAATTGTTCTAGTTATGTTGAAGTAACTGGCTTTAGATTTACCTATCCACAAAAGCAAGAAATTATAAAACAGAACAAAATATATAAAGAAACTGTTTTCAGACATTGGACAAGAGGAAGCATAGGATTTTGATTCCTGAGAGAAAGAAAACACATGGATGTGTGCCAAGGTCTGCCTTGATTTTCTGTCTCAGATCATGTTTCTGATTTTAGTTCGGGGTGGGGGTGGGAGGGGGAGGGCAGGGGGCGGGAGGGTGGTGGGTGGAGCCCATAATAAAAGTGAAAGTGGTGTTCTCATTGAGTTGAGAAGGCAGAGATTGAAGCATCTGAAATTTGCAAGGAAATGTACCAGCGGGGAGGAAGCTGCATGGGAGAATACCTGGGCAGGAGTCTATATGGGAGGTTCCCTTAGTTTTTTTTTTTTTAATTTTAATTGAAATATAGTAGATTTACAATGTTGTGTAGAGCAAAGTGATTCAGTTATATATACACACTATAGTTTATTACATGATATTGAATATAGTTTCCTGTGCTTTACAGTAGCAGGTCCTTGTTGTTGATCTATTTTATACCAAGTAGTGTGTATCTATAAATTCTAAACTTCTAATTTATCCCTCCCCAACTTTTCCCTTTGGTAACCATAATTTTGCTTTCTGTGTATGTGAGTCTGTTTCTGTTTTATAAATAAGTTCATCTATATGTTTTTTTTTTTTAGATTCCACAAATAAGTGAAATTATATGATATTTGTCTTTCTCTGTCTGACTTACTTTACTTACTATGATAATCTGTAGGTCTATCCATGCTACTGCAAATGGCATTGTTTCATTCTTTTTTTGTGACTGAGTGATAGTCCAATAGTCTATCTATCTAACTATAGAACATCTTCTTTATCCATTTATTTATTGACGGACGTTTAGGTTGCTCCCATGTCTTGGCTATTATGAACAGTGCTGCTGTGACCATTGGGGGTGTGTGTATCTTTTTGAATTAGAGTTTATGTCTTTTCTAGACGTATATACAGGAGTGAGATTGCTAGGTCATATGGTAACTGTATAAAATGAAATATTTTGAAAATATTTGATTAGCATAAAAGAAGGCAAGAAAAAGTAGCAGAGGAATAAAAAAATGATAAAAGGAAGAAAACAATAGTGAGATAGTAGACTTAAATTCAAGTATACAAGTAATTACATTAAATATAGTTTTACCTCCAATGGAAATGCAGATTTTTATTTAAAAAAAAAGTTTATTATTTATTTACTTGGTTGTGCCAGGCCTTAGTTGCGTCATGGGAAATCTTAGTTGTGGCATGTAGGATCTAGTTCCCTGACCAGGGATTGAACCTGGGCCCCCTGCATTGGCATGAGGATTCTAAGCCACTGGACCACCAAAGAAGTCCCTGTAGAGATTTTTAGACCAGTGTAAAAGAGACCCAAGTATGTGATAGCTACAAAAACCTCTACAAAGAGTCAAAGACACAGATATCCTGAAAACAAAGGGGTGTAAAACTACACAATGGAAACGGTAAGCATAAGAAAGCTGCTGTGTGGCTATTTCAATATCAGACAAAGTAAACTACAAGATAAGGA